>CM059441.1:60527407-61969907 GCA_030390025.1 Squalus acanthias | reverse complement strand
ATTAGAATTGATTGTGGAAGCCTCACTGCTGCCTTGCCGGAGATCAGCCAACTCTGCACAGACCAAGGATGCCCCAAGAAGGGTTTTATTTACATATAGAAAGAAAAAAGACAGACTTGCATTTCTATAGCGCCTTTCATGACCACCGGACGTCCCAAAGTGCTTCACAGCCAATTAAGAACTTTTTGAAGTGTAGTCACTGTTGTAATGTGGGAAACTCAACAGCCAACTTGTGCACTGCAAGCTCCCGCAAACAGCAATGTGATAATGACCAGATAATCTGTTTTTGTTATGTTGATTGAGGGATAAATATTGGCCAGGACACCGGGGCTAATTCCCCTGCTCTTCTTTGAAATAATGCCGTGGGATCTTTTACATCCACCTGAGAGAGCAGACGGGGCCTCAGTTTAACGTCTCATCCAAAAGACGGCACCTCCGACAGTGCAGCACTCCCTCAGCACCGCACTGGGAGTGTCAGCCCTAGATTTTTGTGCTCAAGTCCCTGGAGTGGGACTTGAACCCACAATCCTTCTGACTCAGAGGCGAGTGTGCTACCGACATAGAAATTACAAGACAGAATTATATTTTTGCAGAGTACTTTTCATTATTTATGGTTACAAAATCAAACACATGTCCCTGTGCCATATTGCCGCAGATATTGCAGTTACTGTCTCTCTCTTTTCATTTCCCCCCTTACCTCCAGGTATAGCTGGAATAGCTGGTGTTTGCTCACTAGCCTGACGACTGCGAGGATTTCTTTCAGACCATTTCCTGCATATGTTTGAGGGAAAACATGGCTGAAAAGTCATGGCTCTCACGGGAACCTGTTCCATTTTCAAAGCAAGAACAGTGAAATTAGAAATTCACGCTCAGTAAGGTCAATTTCAAAGACAGAGACCATCTGCCAAATGGACATGCTCTGACACCCTCTTACTCATAAGCTGTGGTGGGCAATTAATTTTAACGAGATTTTTTATTTATGGGCGATTTATTCAGCTCACGCAGATGAGAGATCTCAGTGTTGGCAAACATAACACTTTGTTTTATTTTGATAGCTTAGTGTTATCAAGGAACAGGTCAGGTACGATGCAGATAAGATGCAGAGTAAAGCTACCTCTATTCTGGCCCAGTGGTTACTCAAACCTGACTCCTGCAACCTGACTCCGATGCTCATACAGAGGAGGATGCAGTAGTTAGAAATCTCGGGGCCGTTATGAGAGTATCCGGCCAAACAATTGCAGGATGGGCTCGGGAGTCTCTGCGCTAAAGATGGCCAGACTGACTTCTCCGAGTCTTCAGTGTTGCAGCTGCTTGCCGACCCCATAGTATTTAACTGCTGCCCGGTCTTATCAACTCTTAAAGTCAAGTACAATATATAGAAACATAGAAACATAGAAAATAGGTGCAGGAGTAGACCATTCGGTCCTTCGAGCCTGCACCGCCATTTAATGCGTTCATGGCTGAACATGCTACCTCAGTACCCCATTCCTGCTTTCTCGCCATACCCCTTGATCCCCCTAGTTGTGAGTATTATATCTAACTCCCTTTTGAATATATTTAGCGAACTGGCCTCAACAACCTTCTGTGGTAGAGAATTCCACAGATTCACCACTCTCTGGGTGAAGAAGTTCCTCCTCATCTCAGTCTTAAATGGCTTCCCCTTTATCCTTAGACTGTGACCCCTGGTTTTAGTTTTCCCTAACATTGGAAACATTCTGCCCGCATCTAATTTGTCTAAACCAGTCAGGATTTTAAACGTCTCTATAAGATCCCCCCTCATTCTTCTGAACTCCAGAGGATACAAGTTCAGTTGATCCAGTCTTTCTTGATATGTCAGTCTGGCCATCCCAGGAATCAATCTAGTGAACCTTCGTTGCACTCCCTCAATAGCAAGAATGTCCTTCCTCAAGTTAGGAGACCAAAACTGCACACAATACTCCAGGTGTGGCCTCACCAAGGCCCTGTACAACTGTAGCATCACCTCCCTACTCCTGTACTCAAATCCCCTTGCTATGAAGGCCATCATGCCATTTGCTTTCTTGACTGCCTGCTGCACTTGCCTTCCCACCTTCAGTGACTGATGTACCATGACGCCCAGGTCTCGTTGCACCTCCCCTTTCCCTAATCTGCCACCATTCAGGTAATAGTCTGCCTCCCTATTTTTACCACCAAAGTGCATAACCTCACATTTATCCACATTGTACTTCATCTGCCATACATTTGCCCATTCACCCAACCTGTCCAAGTCACTCTGTAGCCTCCTAGCATCCTCCTCATTGTTCACACTGCCTCCCAATTTAGTGTCATCCGCAAATTTGGAGATATTACAATTAATCCCTTCGTCCAAATCATTAATATATAATGTAAACAGCTGGGGCCCCAGCACCGAACCCTGCGGTACCCCGCTGGTCACTGCCTGCCATTCTGAAAAGTACCCATTTACTCCTACTCTTTGTTTCCTGTGTGCCAACCAGTTCTCAATCCACGTCAACACATTACCCCCAATCCCATGTGCTTTAACTTTGCACACCAATCTCTTGTGTGGGACCTTGTCGAAGGCCTTCTGAAAGTCCAAATACACCAGATCTACTGGTTCCCCCCCCGTCCACCCTATTGGAAACATCCTCAAAAAATTCCAGAAGATTTGTCAAGCATGATTTCCCTTTCACAAATCCATGCTGACTTGGACCTATCATATCGCCACTTTCCAAATGGTCTGCTATGACATCTTTAATAATTGATTCCATCATTTTACCCACCACCGATGTCAGGCTGACCGGTCTATAATTCCCTGCTTTCTCCCTCCCTCCTTTTTTAAAAAGAGGGGTTACATTAGCCACCCTCCACTCCTTCGGAACTGATCCAGAGTCTAAGGAATGTTGGAAAATGATCGTCAATGCATCCACTATTTCCAAGGCCACCTCCTTAAGTACTCTGGGATGCAGACCATCAGGCCCTGGGGATTTATCAGCCTTCAGTCCCATCAATTTCCCCAACACCTTTTCCCGACTGATAAGGATTTCCCTCAGCTCCTCCCTCTTACCAGATCCTTTGATCTCTTTTATTTCCGGAAGGTTGTTTGTGTCCTCCACAGTAAACACCAAACCAAAGTACTTGTTCAATTGATCTGCCATTTCTTTGTTCCCCATTATGACTTCCCCTGTTTCTGACTGCAGGGGACCTACGTTTGTTTTTACTAACCTCTTTCTTTTTACATATTTATAGAAGCTTTTGCAGTCCGTTTTAATGTTCTCCGCAAGCTTCCTTTCATATTTTATTTTCCCTGCCCTAATCAAACCCTTCGTCCTCCTCTGCTGAGTTTTAAAGTTCTCCCAGTCCCCGGGTTTGCTGCTACTTCTGGCCAATTTGTATGCCACTTCCTTGCTTTTAATACTATCCCTGATTTCCCTTGTTAGCCATGGTTGAGCCACCTTCCCTTTTTTATTTTTACGCCAGACAGGGATGTACAATTGCTGTAGTTCATCCATGCGATCTCTAAATGTCTGCCATTGCCCTTCCACTGATAACCCCTTAAATATCGCTTGCCAGTCTAACCTCGCCAATTCACGCCTCATACCCTCAAAGTTGCCCTTATTTAAGTTCTGGACCATGGTCTCTGAATTAACTGTTTCCTTCTCCATCCTAATGTAGAACTCCACCATACTATGGTCACTCTTCCCCAAGGGGCCTCGCACCACAAGATTGCTGATTAGTCCTTCCTCATTACACAACACCCAGTCTAGGATGGCCTCCCCTCTAGTTGGTTCCTCAACATATTGGTTTAGGAAACCATCCCTTAAACACTCCAGGAAATCCTCCTCCACCGTATTGCTTCCAGTTTGAGTAGCCCAATCTATATGCATATTAAAGTCACCCATGATAACTGCTGCGCCTTTTTTGCATGCACCTCTGATTTCCTGTTTCATACCCTCCCCCACCTCACTACTACTGTTTGGAGGTCTGTACACAACCCCCACTAACATTTTCTGCCCTTTGGTGTTCTTCAGCTCAACCCATATTGATTCCACATCCTCCAAGCTAATGTCCTTCCTAGCTATTGCATTAATCTCCTTTTTAACCAGCAATGCTACCCCACCCCCTTTTCCTTTTATTCTATCCTTCCTGAATATTGAATACCCCTGGATATTCAGTTCCCAGCCTTGATTGTTCTGGAGCCACGTCTCTGTAATCCCAATCACATCATATCCGTTAACATCAATTTGCACAGTCAATTCATCCACCTTATTACGGATACTCCTTGCATTAAGACACAGAGCCTTTAGGCTTGTTTTATTAACACCCTTTGTCCTTTTAGACTTATGATTTAGTATGGCCCTTTGTGTTTCTTGCCTTTGTTTACTCGGATTTCCCTTATTGTTTCTCACCCTTCTAACATTTGTTTCTGACTGCATATTACTTCCCCCTGTTTCGCTACATAGGTTCCCATTCCCCTGCCATATTAGTTTAAATCCTCCCGAACTGCCTTAGCAAATATTACCCCGAGGACATCGGTTCCAGTCCTGCCCAAGTGCAGACCGTCCCTTTTGTACAGGTCCCACTTCCCCCAGAACTGGTTCCAATGCCTCAGGTATTTGAATCCCTCCCTCCTGCACCACTGCTCAAGCCACGTATTTAATCTCGCTATCCTGTTCATGCTACTCTGATTAGCACGTGGCACTGGTAGCAACCCAGAGATTACTACCTTTGAGGTCCTACTTTTCAATTTAGCTCCTAGCTCCCTAAATTCTGCTTGTAGGACCTCTTCCCGCTTTTTACCTATATCGTTGGTACCTACATGCACCACGACAGCTGGCTCTTCACCCTCCCTTTCCAGAATGTTCTGCAGCCACTCTGAGACATCCTTGACCCTTGCACCAGGGAGGCAACATACCATCCTGGAATCTCGGTTGCGGCCACAGAAACTCCTGTCTATTCCCCTTACAATTGAGTCCCCTATCACTATAGCTCTACCAATCTTTTTCCCGCCCTGCTGTGCAGCAGAGCCAGCCATGGTGCCATGAACCTGGCTGCTGGTGCCTTCCCCTGGTAGGTCATTTCCCCCAACAGTATCCAAAACGGTATATCTGTTTTGGAGGGAGACGACCGCAGGGGACTCCTGCACTACCTTCCTGATATTGCCCTGCCTCTTGGTCACCCATTTATTGTCTGACCTAGCCTTTACCCGCGGTGTGTTCAACTCACTAAATGAGTAATCCACAAAGTTCTCGGCATCGTGGATGCTCCAGAGTGAGTCCATCCGCAGCTCCAGTGCCGCCATGCGGTCCGTCAGGAGCTGCAGCTGGACGCACTTCCTGCACACATAGTTGTCAGGGACACTGGAAGTGTCCCTGATTTCCCACATAGCACAGGAGGAGCACGACACGGTTCCGAGATTTCCTGCCATGACTTAACCCTTATATTACTTTATTAAGTTAAGTCCCTGAAAACAAAATATAAATCGAACCTACCTTTTAAATTCCCTCTACCCCTAAAGGTTAGAGGAGGTGGGAGGGTGGGAGACACTACTAGTGTAGTGTCTCGGGCTTAGCAACAGCTCCACCTTTATACGGGTACCAATGAATTGGCCCCGCCCTCTGACTTTGAAAAAAGCCCGCGAAGCTCCTTCCCCGCTGCCGACCGCTCTGTGGAAGAAAGAAAGGCTCCTCCTCCGCCGCTGCTGCCGACGCTGGTGTCAGTAAGGAAATAAACTATAAATGCAAATGTCAAGTGTTTCGGTGTCAGCCGTGGCTCAGTGGGTAGCACTCTCGCCTCTGAGTCAAAAGGTTGTGGGTTCAAGCCCCACTCCAGAGACTTGAGTACAAAATCTAGGCTGCCACCCATCAATAGTTGGAGAGTGAGTCAGTATCTAGGCAGTGCTGCACTGTCAGAGGTGCTGTCTTTTGGATGAGACATTAAATCAAGGCCCTGTCTACTCTCTCAGGTGGACGTAAAAGATCCAATGGCACTATTCGAAGACAAGCTAGGGAGTTCTACCCAGTGTCCTAGCTAGTATTTATCCCTTAACCAACATCTCTAAAACAAATTATCTGGTCATTATCACATTGCTGTTTGCTGTGCACAAATTGGCTGCCGTGTTTCCTACATTACAACAGTGACTACACTCCAAAATGTACTTCATTGGCTGTAAAGCGCTTTGGGACATCCTGGGACTGTGAAAGGCGCTATAGAAATGGAAGTTTTTTCTTTCTATTCATATGAAGCAAGATTTTCCCTTCCTGCAAATATGTTTTTAACGGTGCTGTAGCTGTTTAGTGACATTAGCTGTTCTGGGAAATGCAACAATGTTAAGAAGAAAAATAATTTTTTCAAAGAAAGGAGCGGGAGAAAGTTTGAAATGAAATTAGCTTAATTGGCCAAATTTTGCAGTGAAGGCACGGCGCTCGCTGTTTACCTCGCTCACAGCTGCCCACAAAGTTTTTGTGGGCTTGCTCTAATCGGGCCTCTGATCCAGCACGGCGCCCTCTACAGGGTATCTGTGACGTCTGTGAGCAGAACAAGAAATAGTGAGGCCCTTGCAACCAGTCAGACTGAAGAATCCTCACTGAGACACGCAGAGTCCAAACCAGGAAGTATAAATTAGATTTAAATCATGTACAGAAAGCGGAAGAAATATAAATATGGGATTGAAAGAGAGATAAAAGAGACAGAGGGACTGAGACTCCACACTTGTAAAATTAAATTTCTAGGGCCAGAGGGGTTGTTTGGCAGTAATTATCACTTATCATGCTGTTAAAAATTCACTTACTCCTGAATGCACCAGCCCTAACTTTTTCTGCCGTCTTTAGTGGGGAACTAATGGGCAAGTACCGCAAGTACCGCAAAGGTAAATCGTGCTTGACTAATCTACTGGAATTTTTTGAGGATGTAACTGGGAAAATAGATAAGGGACAACCAGTAGATGTGGTGTATTTGGACTTTCAAAAGGCTTTCGATAAGGTCCCGCATAAGAGATTAGCGTGTAAAGTTAAGGCACATGGGATTGGGGGCAAGGTATTGACTTGGATAGAGAACTGGTTGGCAGACAGAAAGCAGAGAGTAGGAATTAATGGGTCTTTTTCCGAGTGGCAGGCAGTGACTAGTGGGGTACCACAGGGATCGGTCCTTGGACCCCAGTTATTCACAATATACATTAATGATCTAGATAAGGGAACTAAATGTAATATCTCCAAGTTTGCAGATGACACAAAGCTGGGTGGGAGTGTGTGCTGCGAGGAGGATACTGAGAAACGCCAGGATGATTTGGACAGGTTGGGTGAGTGGGCAGAAGGGTGGCAGATGCAATATAATGTGGATAAATGCGAGGTTATCCACTTTGGTGTCAAAAACAGGAAGGCAGATTATCTGAATGGCAATAGATTGGGAGAAGGGGAAGTGTAACGAGACCTGGGTGTCCTTGTGCACCAGTCGTTGAAGGTAAGCATGCAGGTGCAGCAGGCGGTGAAGAAGGCAAATGGTATGTTGGCCTTCATAGCGAAAGGGTTTGAGTATAGGAACAGGGATGTCCTGCTGCAGTTGTACAGGGCCTTGGTGAGACCACACCTTGAGTACTGTGTGCAGTTTTGGTCGCCTTATCTGAGGAAGGATGTTCTTGCCATGGAAGGAGTTCAGCGAAGATTCACAAGGCTGATACCTGGGATGGCAGGAATGACATATGAGAAGAGATTGGGTCGATTAGGCTTATACTTGCTGGAGTATAGAAGAATTAGAGGGGATCTCACCTAAACAGGGGTCATAATCTAAGGATAAGGGGTAAGCCATTTGGGACAGAAATGAGGAAGAATTTCTTCACCCAGAGAGTGGTGAACCTGTGGAATTCTCTACCACAGAAGGTAGTTGAGGCCAAGTCATTAAATATATTCAAGAATGAGTTAGATATATTTGTTAAAGCTAAAGGTATCAAGGGATATGGGGAGAAGGCAGCTACAGGGTCCTGAGTTTGGATGATCAGCCATGATCTCATCGAATGGCGGAGCAGGCTCGAGGGGCCGAATGGCCTACTCCTGCTCCTATCTTCTATGTTTCTATGTTTCACGCCGTTACATTGATTTCAATGCCAAGTCTATTGGCGAGGACTGTAACAGCGCACCCTGTGGAGGAGCAGGGTATCTCTGACAGCAAATTCCGGGTTTCCACGTTTAACTGCGCATGTGCAGATTCCGGAAGTTGCTGTCTGACTTACCCTGTTGTAACGGTGAGCGCTGTTAGCCTCACCGTTATTCTTATTGCAAAATGTGACCCCTAAAATTTAAAGAAATGGAGAGAAACTGAACACAAACAAAATGCTTTCAGGAATTAGGACACTGTACAGGTAATTGTATAAGTAACAATAAGGATGCTGTTTAGAACTAGTTAACTTTTGTTTCATTATAAATGTTAATTTCACCTGTAAATTTGCCAGTTGTCATCTTTTGGTGCTTTAAATTTAAACATGAGCCAATCAGAT
This sequence comes from Squalus acanthias, assembly GCA_030390025.1. Classification (NCBI taxonomy): domain Eukaryota; kingdom Metazoa; phylum Chordata; class Chondrichthyes; order Squaliformes; family Squalidae; genus Squalus; species Squalus acanthias. The sequence continues at coordinate 61,961,443 of CM059441.1, read as the reverse complement.
GGAAGACATTTACATCTGAGAAATAACTTGCTTGGAATTCAGTGTGACACAGGAGATATACGCACATATATTGTTATGTTACAGATATTGTACTGTGGTTATTACGGTACAAGTATGAAGACTGAGGTGATTAGCTCGGACTAAAATCTAACTGAGCGTTTACCTGTAAAATGATGCATAGTGCTGGTGTGAAGAACAAGAAGTTGGATTTCTATCTTCTGGTTTATCCCTCAACCAACAGATGATCTGGCCATTTAGCTCATTGCTGTTTGTGGGAGCTTGCTGTGCGCCAATTGACTGCCGCGTTTCCCACATTACAACAGTGACCACACTGCAAAAGTACTTCATTGGTTGTGAAGTGCTTTGGGAACGTCCTCAGGTCATGAAAGGTGCTGTAGAAATGCAAGTTCTTTCTTTCTCTGGATGACGGCATCAGGTCTCGGTATCTTCTCCCTCTTAGGCAGTGCCTCGGAACCGAGGATGACTTGCTTCCACATTAAAAATGAGTTCTCAGGTGACTAATGAGTCCAATGCGGGACCTACAGTCTCTGTCACAGGTGGGGCAGACGGTGGTTGAAGGGGCGGGGTGCTTGGGTCGACGTGCGCTCCTTGCGCTGGCGAAGAGACTCGAGGTGTTCGGCGCCTTCCCGGATGCTTCTCCTCCACTTTGTGCGGTCTTGGGTCAGGGATTCCCAGGTGTCGGTGGGGATGTTGCACTTTTTCAAGGAAGCTTTGAGGGTGTCCTTGAAGCGTTTCCTCTGCCCACCTGGGGCTCTCTTGCCGTGCCGGAGCTCCGAGTAGAGCGCTTGTTTTGGGGGTCTCGTATCGGGCATGCGGACGATGTGGCTCGTCCATCGGAGTTGATCGAGCGTGATCGATGCTGGGGATGTTGGCCTGAGCGAGAACACTGACGTTGGTGCGCCTATCCTGCCAATGGATTTGCAGGATCTTGCGGAGGCAGCGTTGGTGGTACCTCTGCAGTGCTTTGAGGTGCCTGCTGTACAATGGTATAAGATCTGGTCTTGGGTCTCGGTATAAGATAGCACTATCACACAGTATCGGCTGGCACTGTCACTCAGTATAAGCTGACACTATTACTTCAAAGAGATTGCAGGCATTCCAGGGATTGCTGGTATTGCAATCTACATCCACCAGTAACGTGCTGAATATAGAATAGTCTGGTACCTAAATGAATGGTATGCATTTACATTTCAAAAACTGTACCTCATTTCCATTTGATAAAACAAATGCATTTCAAAGCAAGGAATGTATAAATCACCAGAGGCAGAAGATTGCTGCATCAAGAAAGTCAAACCAGAGGATGCGAGATGATTGAAAAGGGAAATTCGAACATAAAACTGTTTTAGAGTCCCATCTCGATATTTGGAGTAATAATTGGCAAAGCAAAACAACTGAGGCAAAAACATTGGAGGAATTTAAAAAACCCAATGGGAGAGTTACTGTACTGGAAGGACGAACTGTGATGTGCTCACTCGTTTTTCCTCAGCCCTGACTTTCCTTCTGTGGTCGATATGATTGGCTGGCACTGGGCACAGCAGTTGAATTGAGGGGTGTGGGTTCAAGAGGTGCCAAGCCAACTGTTTTTGAAACAAAAAATGGGCTTTTTTAGCAAGGAGAAGGACCGTGGGGAGGGAAGAGGATTAACTCCCGTCTGCTTCAGGAAAATGAATGAGGTTTAAATGAAGAACGGTGTTTTTGCAGAGGCTGCTGATGCAGGGAGGCTCAGCAGTCTGTGTGAATGAATGAGTGCCTTGTTATTGCCAGAACTCTGCGAGGAAGGGGTGAGGGCGCGGTGATATCATTGTTATATTATAAAAGAATGAAAAACTGCAGCTGTGGGACTATGCCGAGTTGATTCTGTCAGTCAGTAAATTAAAGAGAGATTTCTCCATTACCTCTGCAACTTCTCCTTTATTGCATAAATATCTCCAGCTGCCACGCTCCAGATCCCGAGGACCTAGATTAATAAAACTCCAGCTCCCATAAGTGTGCTTCCCGTTTTACACTTCTTAATTTCTCTGCCCGAGCAGAGATTTTTCTCCAGTATCCATTTGATTAAAAAAGGTTATTGTTTCATTGTGGTTTAATGGACGCGCTGTGCGTGCAAGCTGTCTGAGTTAGCTCTTCAGATTTGGGGATAATTTTCAGCCGAGTATTTGCATCCTAGTTCACAGCTACTGTGGTGTGGTTCTGATACATCAAAAGCATGTTGTTTCCTGCATTACAAGGGTTCAAGTCCCACTCCAGAGACTTGAGCACATAATCTAGGCTGTCACTTTGGTGCAGTACTGAGGGAGTGCTGCACTGTCTGAGGTGCCGACTTTGCAGATGAGACGTTAAACTGAGGCCCCGTCTCCCTGGAGGGTTGACATAAAAGATCCCGTGGCAATCTTGGAAGAATTGCAGGGGAATTCTCCTAGTGTCCTGTCCAACGACCAATACCATAAAAAACAGATTATTGTCTCATTTATCTCATTGTTTGTTTGTGGGACTTTGCTGTGTACAACTTGGGTGCACACATTTCAGGTTCTAATAACGCTTTGTGTGAAAGTATTTTTTCTATGTTCTCTCTTTGGTCCTCTCGTGATAATCCTGTGATTTTTTCTTTAGCCGAGTATTTGCATCCTAGTTCACAGCTACTTTGGTGTGGAACCAATACATCAAAACAAGAAAGAAAGACTTGCATTTATATAGCGCCTTTCACGACCACCGGATGTCCCAAAGCGCTTTACAGAAGTACTTTTTGAAGTGTAGGCACTGTTGTAATGTAGGAAACGCGGCAGCCAATTTGCGCACAGCAAGCTCCCACAAACAGCAATGTGATAATGACCAGATAATCTGTTTTAGTGATGTTGATTGAGGGATAAATATTGGCCAGGAGACCAGGGTGAACTGCCCTGCTCTTCTTCGAAATAGTGCCATTGGATCCTTTACGTCCACCTGAGAGGGCAGACGGGGCCTCGGTTTAACGTCTCATCTGAAAGACGGCACCTCCGACAGTGCAGCACTCCCTCAGTACTGCACTGGAGGGTCAGCCTAGATTTTTGTGCTCAAGTCTCGGGAGTGGGACTTGGAAAAAAAAGTCGTTGCCTGCATTTCATCACACAGTGGGATTTGGACATCTATTTAGCCCTGGTGTGTCAAACCTCGGATTATGAGACTCCAGACTTAAGCATGGAAACGATTTAACGTAACACAAGATAACCGGACAGGCAGGCCCAAATGTTGGGTGAGGATCGGGGCTCCGTTGTGATGTCGTCCTTGATTGCTCTCTCCTGGAGACATTGGACAATTGATCAGGAGCAATCTCTTTGAAAGATTGAGAGAAAGTTTTTTTACACAGAGGGTTGTGAGGCTGTGGAATGCACTGGTGATTGAAGCAGAGACCATACTAATTGGTTAGACAGGTGACTAAAGGAAAGTGGATGAGGGGATATGAGATCATTAGATTAGGATGCTGCTCGTGTGGTGGATAAACACCAACACGGATGATTGGGCCGAATGGCCTGTTTCCATGTTGTAATTTCCATGTCTGGGATAAAAGGCCTTTCGGCCCGTTGATCCGATCCTTCCAGAATACCAACCCTCTAGTCTTCCAATGGCAACATCTGGCTGTCTCTTAAATGAGCCCAATGTCCTGGCATCAACCACCCAACCTGGCAAATCAGTCCAGCTGTTATCACCCTCTGTGAAAAGATATACCTCCTGGCGTCAATCCTAAAACTGGTCCTGCGCACCCTGACCCTGTGCCCGCTTGTCTTCCTGTCTTGCCGTATCTGAAAGTATTGCTCCATTAACTATCCTTTTACCCATCAATTATCTTAACCTCTGTGAGGCCCACTCTGACACTGATGCTGTCGCAGGGCAGGCTCAGTAACTCCTCCCAGGCAGTTCATCTGGTGACACCACCAGCACTCCTTGCTTACGTCTCAGCAAAACTAGCAGCAGACAGAAACAAAAATCAAAGAGCGCCTTTCATTGCCAAGACCGCTTGGAAAGAGGTGATCAAGGCACCTTGTAAAAATGCAGCGTTTAAGTAGAATGATTAGTCGGGTTTTTCAGACTGTACTGTGTACAGTTTTAGTCTCCTTACTTAAGGAAGGATATACTTGCCTTAGAGGGTGTGCAATGGTTCACCAGACTGATTCCTGGGATGGGGGGATTGTCCTATGAGGAGAGATTGAGTAGACTAGGCCTATATTCTCTAGAGTTTAGAGGAATGAGAGGTGATCTCATTGAAACATATACAATTCTTATTGGGTGACATGAATCTGTCATTCATGAAAGAAAGACTTATGAAATAATACTGAGTGGCCTGCGGGTGGCGCTGTCCAGGGAGAGTATAAATACTCGGGCACGGGCCCAGCTTGCACAGGACATTCTTAACAGGAACCAGTGAAGGACACAACTAGACCACCATGTTGTAAAACAGTTGATTAAAGCCTTGCTTAATACTCAGACCAAGTGCCTAGTAGTTTTCTTACGTCACTGGGCTTGACAGGGTAGATGCAGGGAGAATCTAGAACTAGGGGTCAGTCTCAGAATAAGGGGTTGGCCATTTAGGACTGAGATGAGGAGAAATTTCTTCACTCAGAGGGTTGTGAATTTCTAGGAATTCTCTCCCCAGAGGGCTGTGGATGCGCAGTCATCGAGTATATTCAAGATTGATAGATTTTTGGATATTAAGGGAATCAAGGGATATGGGGATAGTGCAGGAATGTGGAGTTGAGGTAAAAGATCAACCATGATCTTATTGAATGGTGGACCAGGCTTGAATGGCCAACTCCTGCTCCTATTGCTTATGTTCTTATAACTGGTTTTGGAATAAATCTCAGCAGAGTGAGGGTGCTGAATTAAGGTGCCTGCTCAAAAGAGTACTGTTGTTTAGGTGATCACAAGGACTTTATCTCTCCAAATCTTCACGCGATCAGCAACTCTTCCTCTTCAGGGAAGCCCCACGTCAGCCCTGCTGTGTGCTGAATTAACAGCTGGACAGTTGTGGAGGCCGCACAGTTGGTCTTAAGGTCTCTGGGCTACAGAGTGCATTAAACCAGCCGAGGTTCCCATTCCTGTTTGCTTCCTCTGGGAGCAGTACATCAGCAAAATCCCCCGGAGAGGGAGTTTGCGTGACCAGCTCGTTTGGTAGCACTCCCAGCTTTGAGAAGATCATGGGTTCAAGCCCCACTCTAGTTTGATAACTCAATGCTGTACCGAGGGAGTGCTACATGTCAGAGGTCCTGTCCTTTGAATGAGACTCTAACCTGTTCAGGGGGATGTAAAAGATCCCGTGGCACTATTCAAAGAAGAGATGAGGAGTTCTCCCGGTGTCCTGGTCAATATTCCACCACCCCCACCCCCCTCAGCCAACATCACTAAAACAGTTTACCTGGTCATGTATCTCATTTGCTGTGTGTGTGTTCAAATTGCCTGCCATATTTGCCGACATAACAACAATGACGATACTTAAGAGAGAATGTATTAGCTAGGAAGAGCTTTGAGATGTCCTAAGGGGCTATATGAATGCAATTTCTATCTCTGTTTCACAAATGGCTGCACCCCAAACTTGAAATGTCTCTCCTAGGAGAAAGAAACAGTCCACGTGTGGGTTCGCCCTCCCCACCCCCACCTGTGTTCTGATAAATGCAAACCATATCCCATATCTGTGTCTCAATATTTCAATTGAAGGAATCAGCTATTTAGAAGGGTTTGTACCTGAAACGTGAATTCTTGTGGTTACTTCCAGTCTTGCTGTGCACTTAGAATCATAGAATCATAGAAACTTACAGCACAGAAGGAGGCCATTCGGCCCGTCGTGCCTGTGCTGGCTCTTTGAAAGAGCCATCGTGTTTAGTCCCACATCCCCGCTTTTTGTGCGTAACCCTGTGAGTTCCTCATCCTCAAGAACCCGTCCAACTCCCTTTTAAAATTATTGATGGAATCAGCTTCCACCACCTTTTCAGGTCGAGCGTTCCCGATCCCCACAACTCTCTGAGTGAAAAACATTTCTCCTCATCTCCCCACTAGATCTTTATTTAATGATTTTGAATCTATGACCTCTGGTTATTGACCCACTCACCAGAGGGAATAGTTTTTCTCTCTCCACTCTATCAAAACCTCTCATCATCTTGAAAACCTCTATTAGGTCACCTCTTAACCTTCTCTGTTCCAAGGAGAACAGTCCGAACTTTTCCAACCTCTCCTCATAACTGAAGTCCCTCATCCCTGGTAGCATCCGGCATTTTCAGGTTTGTGTTCTGGTTTCCAGGGTTTGTGATCATTATTTACTAAAACTCCGACAGACACCAGCCTCTGAAGGGGTGACGGACCTCTTGCAGTAACTCCCGTGGCCGGCCCCACCTCCATTGTTCGCTTTCCAGGCTGACTTGACTTTCTTTGAAATTCTGCTCATTATATAGTTGGATATTTTCGTATCAAAATTCCTTTAACTGAAACTGTGCTTTTAATGACTTGGGTGGCCTTTGCTATCTATAAAAAAAAAATCGAAGACTGCTTTTAAAGCGTTGTTTTTAAGTTAATTGCCACCTCTCTGCAACCTCAGCGAGAATCTTCCACTGGTCCTGTGCAATTTGTGTTGATTTATTAATTGAATCGAATGCCTGGTGTGAGATTACAGTATTCTTCATTTTTTTTCATTACAATGGTACGGTAATGAGCGCAGGAATTGCTGATAATATTCAGAACACCTCACTGATGCTAATAGTTCTGTAGCTGATGATATTAAACAGACCTTTTTGTTTGCGGGGGCCAGTGGGGTGGGGGGGGGGGGGGGGGCGGTGGTAGCATTTACTTCAAAGCTTTGAACACACCCCCTCTAGGAACTGTTGACCATTTCGATGCTTGTCTGTTTGGAGCCTGGGGAACGAGACCGGTGTAAGAACAGGAATAGAGTCTGAGTAACATAGCCTCTGAGCTGCAGTCATTTAAGAACACAGGAACAGGAGGAGGCCATTCAGCCCCTCGAGCCTGTTCCGCCATTCGATTAGATCATGGCTGATCTGTACCTCAACTCCATCTACCTGCCTTGGTTCCATAACCCTTAATACCCTTGTCTAACAAGAATCTATAATCTCAGTTTTGAAATTTTCACTTGACCCCCCCAGCCTCAACATCTTCGGGGGAGAGAGTTCCATATTTCCACTACCCTTTGTGTGAAGAAGTGCTTCCTGACATCATCCTTGAATGGCCTGGCTCTAATTTTAACGTTATGCCCTTTGTTCTGGACTCCTCACCAGAGGAAATCATTTCTCTCTATCTACCCTATCAAATCCTTTAATCATCTTAAACACCTTGATAAGATCACCCCTTAATCTTCTATACTCAAGCTAATTCAAGCCTAAGATAAGATCACTCCTTAATCTTCTAAACACAAGGGAATACAAGCTTAGTTTATGCAACCTGTCCTCATAATGTAACCCTTTTAGCCTGGTATCATTCTGGTGAATCTGCGCTACGCCCCTCCAGAAACAGCCAGAAGCCACAATGGGGGGATTTTAGGGTGCTTCCGGATGGGTGAATCAAGATGGGCCGAATGGCCTTCCTTGTCTGTCATTATCTTGTGATCCTGACATAACAGTGGCCTCTGAGCTATGGTGGCAACAGGGAGGTCGGGGGCAGGGAAGCTTTGTTGCTGAACCTTTTTATTTGCAGCGAACAAAGTCTCAAAATTCTCTTCTCAACTTGATTAAGACAATCGTTTTTAACAAATAACAATATCTTGCACAGCAAATCGTGTAACAAGTGTATCACAAGCAGCGTTGGTGATAGCATTTGATGTTCTCCGTACAATCGCTGTTGAAATGATATGACTTGGGGTGTTGCTTTGTCGTGTCAGTTGTGTTTGAAGTTGGGATGTGCCAGAGATGGAATGACAACTTCCCTCTTTTTGTCCTACCCTCCCCCTCATATTGGTACCCACGTTCGGTACAGCATGAGTTAGATTGAGAGTAAAATCTGCCATTGTATTGTTTCCCACATTACAACAGTGACTCCACTTCAAAAGTATGAAAGGGAAATCGTGTTTGACAAACCTACTGGAGTTTTTTGAGGATGTAACTGTTAGAATAGATAAGGGAGAACCAGTGGATGTGGTGTATTTGCATTTTCAGAAGGCCTTTGATAAAGTCCCACATAAGAGGTTAGTGAGCAAAATTAAAGCACATGGGATTGGGGGTAATATACTGGCAGGGATTGAAAATTGGTTAACAGACAGGAAACAGAGAGTAGGAATAAATGGGTCTTTTTCAGGGTGGCAGGTGGTGACTAGTGGGGTACCGCAGGGATCAGTGCTTGGGCCCCAGCTATTCACAATATATATCAATGATCTGGATGAGGGAACCAAATGTAATATTTCCAAGTTTGCTCATGACACGAAACTAGGTGGGATTATGAGTTGTGAGGAGGATGCAAAGAGGCTTCAAGGCGATTTAGACAAGTTGAGTGAGTGGGTAGAGTATTATTTAAATGGTGATAGATTGGGAAATGTTGATGTACAAAGGGACCCGGGTGTCCTTGTACACCAGTCACTGAAAGCAAACATGCAGGTGCAGCAAGCAGTTAGGAAGGCAAATGGTATGTTGGCCTTCATTGCAAGAGGATTTGAGTACAGGAGCAAGGATGTCTTACTACAGTTATACAGGGCCTTGGTGAGACCACACCTGGAGTACTGTGTGCAGTTTTGGTCTCCTTACCTTAGAAAGGATATACTTGCCATAGAGGGAGTGCTGCGAAGGTTGACCAGACTGATTCCTGGGATGGCAGGACTGTCGTATGAGGAGAGATTAAGTCGACTAGGCCTGTATTCACTAGAGTTTAGAAGAATGAGAGGGGATCTCATTGAAATGTATAAAATTCTGACAGGGCTAGACAGACTGGATGCAAGGAGGATGTTTCCCCTGGCTGGGGGGCCTAGAACGAGGGGTCACAGTCTCAGGATACGGGGTAGGACATTTAGGACTGAGATGAGGAGAAATTTCTTCACTCAAGAGGGTGGTGAACCTGTGGAATTCTCTAACACAGAAGGCTGTGGAGGCCAAGTCACTGAATATATTTAAGAAGGAGATAGATAGATTTCTAGACACAAAAGGCATCAAGGGGTATGTGGAGAGAGCGGGAATATGGTATTGAGATAGAGGATCAGCCATGATCATATTGAATGGCGGAGCAGGCTCGAAGGGCTGAATGGCCTACTCCTGCTCCTATTTTTCTATGATTCTATGGGGGAAAAATTCAGTTGGTTGCGCCTCCCATTAGCGCCTTAAGAGGGCGCTAATGGGGCGCAAAGCCGCTAGCGCCCGGGCGCAGCGATGTTTGCGCCGCTCGGGAACTTAACTAGACATTGTGCGGCGGCGCTAAACTTTACCGCCGCGACCACCTGCGCGCGCAGATTGTGACGTCATTCCATGGTGCAACGCCCTTGTGGCGGCCGGAGCGGAAATTGAGTGGCGCCCCCTGCCTTACCGCCTGGCGCATCCAACGACCGGAAGACTGGAACGCTATCAATCGCTGTGGGGCTGGGGGGGGCGCTATTTAAAGGGGGCATCTTCCTGTCTTTTTCTGTGGTTGACATTTTTGCACCACTCGTTCTGAGAGAGAGAGAGAGATTCGGAGAGAGAGAAAGAGAGACTTCTGCATTGAGTCAACGCTTTGTGAGGTAGTTTTGCTTACTGATCCTAACTTCGCTGGTACTTTGGTTGCTGTCCTTCATAACTTTGCTTGCAAAGAGACTATGGGGGCTGCACTGAATGGGGGCGTCGTCCTGCTCCAGCTGAATCGGAGGACACAGAGACGCAGAGAGAGAGTGGCAATGATGGCCAGACGGAGGAGGGCCAACAGGCGTCTGTACAGGAGAGCTTACCCTCCCAGGATTTATCGTGAACAGCTCTCCTACATTCATATGTCTGAGGAGCTGTGTTTGCGAAGGCTGCGATTCAGCAAGGAGGTGGTCACTGAGCTCTGCCACCTGCTGCAGCCAGATCTGCAGCCTCAACTGAGGTCCAGGACGTCTCTGTCGGTGGCAGTGAAGGTCACAGTGGCTCTCAACTTCTATGCTACTGGCTCATTTCAAGCTGCTGCTGGGGACCTCGCCAATATCTCCCAGTTCGCGGTGCATTGCTGCATCCGGCAGGTCACAAATGCCCTCTTTAAAAGGAGACGAGAGTTCATCTCTTTCCCCATGACCCTAGACAAGCAGCGTGACCGCGCTCTGGGCTTTGCGAGGATAGCGGGCTTCCCCATGGTGCAGGGCGCCATTGACTGCACGCATGTGGCTTTGCGTGCTCCACATGAGAATGCCGAGGATTTCCGGAACAGAAAGGGGTTCCATTCCTTGAATGTTCAGTTGGTCTGTGACCACAGACAGCTGATACTCGCTGTCAATGCCCACTATCCTGGCAGCTGCCACGATGCTTTCATCCTGCGCCAGACTACTGTGGCAGAACTTTTCGAGGCACCGCATCAGCCAGTTGGTTGGCTTCTCGGGGACAAGGGGTATCCATTGAGCACCTGGCTGATGACACCGCTCCGTACGCCCAACACCCCTGCTGAGCTGCGGTACAACGAGAGCCATCAAGCTACCAGGAACATCATTGAGCGCACAATCGGCGTGCTGAAGCAACGGTTCCGCTGTCTCGACCATTCTGGAGGAGCCCTGCAGTACTTGCCTGAGCGAGTATCCAACTTCGTAGTTGTGTGCTGCATGTTGCATAACATGGCAATCGTCAGGACCCAGCCAATGCCACCAGGCCTTGGAGCACCACCAGAGGAGGAGGAGGAAGAGGAGGAAGAGGACGAGGAGGATGATCATCAGCAGCACCAAGGCGGGAGGGCGGCCCACAATGGTGAAACTGCAAGGGCCGTCCGTCAACGGCTGATAGCAAGCCGCTTCTAGGGCCCCTGCTGTGGAAATGGCTTCTGCCATTGCTAACTACATCAATGAACCCAGCACGCAACCCCTAAGCCGGCCAAGGCACCAATGATTCCAAACACCAAACATGTATATTTTGAATACAAAAACTTATTTATTTTACAAACTCTGTGTGTGTCATTTCCTCATGACAAACTCATAGAAATAAACACAAAAAAACAGTCATTAACATAACTGGTTCTCACAACCTGGAGATAATGGGCCAAAAATTCATCCCGCGACGCGAGAGTACGCACTGCGTACTCTCGCGTATTCCCACTCCAATTGCCGGTTTTCTGCATGCCCTGCGCATGCGCTGAAAACCGGCACTTGGTCTTTTGAAAAGGGGGCGGTTCCTCGGTGCATCGCGTGCGCGCTACAGGCTGCGCGCACGCTGTGCACTTCATGCTTTGGACGCGCAGGTAAGTACGGAAGATTTTAGAAATGGAAAAAGGAGGAGTAAGACCCACTTTTAACAAGGTAAGTAGTGAATTAAGTATTTTTTTGAATTTTTTTTAACAGGTATATCTTTTTTAGAGACTTTAAAGACAGGTAAGTTTATTTTTATAACTTTTTAAAAGATTTTAAATTTTTTCAAAAATTTAATTTTTTATTTAAAATGGTTAATTTATTTAACTATACTTATTTTATTAATGTGATGGTTTTTTTTTTAAATTTAATTGAGGTTTAGCTGTTATTTTGGGGGGGTGTAAGATTCATAGATTTCACAGCACTTTTGTGAAACTTATGAATGGAAGATGGTGTGCTGCCATTGGCTCTAACTGAGTCACGTGATCCCACAGCTCGCACGAATTCACTACGCCGGTGGGATACGCAAGCACTGCCCAGCTGATGTCTGGAACATCAAGTTCGTGCGAGCTGGATCTGAAAAAGCACAAGCGGAGTGAGAGATCGCGGGGAAGCCTTACCCCCGCGGGAACAGAGCGAGATCAATTTCTGGGCCAATGTCCAAAACACTAGACAAAAGTTGGACCACGAACCTCGGCCTTTAATAAAAAAATGACCAGCATTTTGTCACACCTCCTACTTTTTGCCCTTCGAGGGTGATCTCCTTCCCTTGCGCACTTCCCCCCTTCTAACCCTACTGCTCCTCCGTAATGGGACCTCAGTGGCTGCAGCAAGGCTGGTGGAAGGCTGCTGATTGTCAGACCCTGACACTGCAGATACCCCTGAAGGACGGCCTCAACCAGTTCTGGGCCTGGAGGGTCCGGCTGCAGACTGCACCAACTCTGCATGGGCGGCAGCAGTCTGTCCTACAGGCGGTGGCAAGTGCAGTGGAGAAGTGACAGTGTTGGCAGCAGGAATGCTGTCATCGTGAGAGAGGACAGCAACTCCCTGCTCGACCGACACACTGGCACTTCCACGGGGCAGCACTTCAGCATCCGGAGCAATCTGCTGGAGCACAGATTGCTGGCCTGCTGCGGCGCGGTGAGAGCCCCGGGGACATGTGAACGAACCATCGAGGTTGGCAGCAGTCAGTGCTCGCGTGGCCTCAATCTGAGTCTGCATGAGAGCAGTCAGAGATGGGATCACGGCAGTCAGTGACTGAATTGCAGCACTAAGCTTTAGTGTGGCATCCGCCTGTGCTACAGCGAAGTGCTCCACACTCCTTGCCAGTGACTCAATGCATTCGGGCACCCTTCCCACTGCACCCATGAGCGCAGTGTGCATGCCCACCGCCTGGGTGTTCATTTCTGCGATCAGCCGCTCCTTCTCTGCGTCCATTGCAGTAGGAGTCGCTGGCATATTCTCCCTCTGGGGAGAAGGCCCCCGTTCTTCCCTACCCCCATGGCGTTGCTGCAGCCCGCTGGGTCCTGGAGCTTCACCCTCATCAGACCCTTCCCCCCTGCTCCCCTCCAGGGAAGGCGTGTTCCCAGTGTGGGCATGGGCTTCCTCGGGAGAGGGTGGCACTGATGCTCCGGCTTCCTCTTCCTCCTCGGCTGCAGCTTCACTCCAACTGGCAGCTTCAGGGCCCGTCTCCTCAGCTGGTGAATCACCATCTGAAAGCAGGGAGGTACAAGAGTGGCTTTAGCGTGAGGACAGGGTGGCAGTAAGGGAGGAATAAGTGCAGCGAGTTAGCAAGTTGGATTGAAAGTGTCAAACGCTGGTGTTGTGAGGGACAAGTGGAAGGACAGAGGACAAAAAGGTGATGACCTTACCATTGCTGTCCAGAACGGGGTCGGCGTCTCCAGTGGCGACGGGACCGATCACCCGGCTTGCCACAATCCTGTGGACGCGCTCCTCAAGATCGCTGAGGGGTTGCAGCTGAGGCCGCCCTCCACCTGTCCGTTGCTGCTGTCTCCTATTATGCGCCAGCTTGGCCTGCAAGAAAAAGGACAGCATCTGAGTAAATATACAGCCATGGTCTTGCCTGATGTGCCTCCCATAGGTGAATAGCCCTTACTGTATACAGCCATGGTCTTGCCTGATGTGCCTCGCATAGGTGAATAGCCCTTACTGTATACAGCCATGGTCTTGCCTGATGTGCCTCCCATAGGTGAATAGCCCTTACTGTATGCAAAGTGTGGAATGTGTGTGTGTGTTTCATGAAAGGGCCATAGGTGTTGGATGAGTGTTGTGCATTGGGGTTTTAAGACCCTCTGGCCATAGAGTGAGGTTGAGATGGAGGGATGGAGAGGTATTGAAAAAAAGCCACTCACCCTGACGACCCGAGTGAGGTCGTTGAACTTTTTGCGGCATTGAACATGGGTCCTGGGCACCATGCTCCTGGAGGAGACGCTCTGAGCCACCTCCCTCCACACTCTTCTGTACTCGCATGGCAAAGGCCTCCTGCCACTCTCAGGGAAGAGTATAGATCTTCTGCGCTCCACCGCGCCAACCAGAGCATCCAAGGCCCGCTCGGTGAAGCGCTGAGCTCGTTCTCTCACCCTCTCCATCCTTGGCTGCAAAATGGATTCACAGGTCTCTCCAGGCCGAGATTCAAGACTGCAATGAGCAGGGTGTGGCTGGGGAGCAAGTTGGCCCCCCCCCCCTTTAAGAACTGGCCGGCGCCAGTGTGTCTGTGTTCCCTCGCTAACTGGCAGCACCTGCGCTGCGCTCGCGTGCTGAGTTAGCGCCTCACTGCTCGGCCTTTGCGCCTTAAGACAGGTGTGCAGCGCCTGATTTAGCGCTCCACTCACCTCCCGGGGCGGTAAAAGTGAAGTTTCCAGTCAGTGGCGATAATTAGCGCCAGGCGCTAATTTTTGCGTCCAAACGGGGCGCGACCTAATTTTCCCCCCATAGTTTCTATGTACTTCATTGGCTGTAAAGCGCTTTGAGATGTCCAGTGGTCATGGAAGGCGCTATATAAATGCAAGTCTTTCTTTTTACCAAGAATGAACCTTAAATCCAAACTGTGACACTGCCAGTGGGATCTTTCTATTTCTAACACCAACCATCTATGTGGTCTGTCTCAGTAAGATTGCCAAATTTTCTACCAGTTGCTTTTTGTTAAATATGCCCCACACTCACCTGGACATAAGAACATAAGAAATAGAGCAGGAGTAGACCATTTGGCCCCTCGAGCCTGCTCCGCCATTCAATAAGATCACGGCTGATCTTCTACCTCATCTCCACTTTCCTGCATTATCCCTTGATAATCAAAAAATCTATCGATCTGTCTTGAATATACTCAATGACTGAGCCTCCACAGCCCTCTGGGGTAGAGAATGCCAAAGATTCACCACAGAATCCCCACAGTGCAGATAGAGGCCATTTCGGCACATATCCCACCCTATCCCCATATTTAATCCCCCTAACACTAAGGGTCAATTTATCATAGCCAAATCAACCTAACCCGCACATCTTTGGACTGTGGGAGGAAACAGTAGCACCCGGAGGAAACCCACGCAGACACGGGGAGAATGTGCAAACTCCACACAGTCACCCGAGGCCGGATTCGAACCCCGGTCCCTGGCGCTGTGAGGTAACAGTGCTAACCACTATGCCACTGTGTTGCCTACCCTCTGAGTGAAGAAATTTCTCCTCATCTCAGTCCTAAATGGCTGACCCCTTTATTCTGAGACTGTGACCCCTGGTTCTAGACTCCCCAGCCAGGGGAAACATCCTCCCTGCATATAACCTGTCAAGCCCTGTAAGAATTTTGTCATAACTCTGAGCTATTTAAACAGTCTTAAATTGTTCCAGTGTTGAAAATATACAAAAAAAAATCCAAACACAATTTTTTTAAAGCACAAATATGGTGCCAAACTTACTAAAAAGAAACGCTTCCCCTCCATGGTTAGTTCTTTCAAGTTAAATGCTGCGACTGCACTGGAGACGTAATGTTGGCATTAATGCAAGAGCAGAATATAAGAGCAGGGAGGTTATGCTTCAACTGTATCAAACACTAGTTAGGCCTCAGCTAGAGTATTGCGTGCAGTTCTGGTCACCACATTACAGGAAAGATGTGATTGCACTAGAGAGGGTACAGAGGAGATTTACAAGGATGTTGCCGGGAGTAGAGAATCTTAGCTATGAGGAAAGACTGGATAGGCTGGGTCTGTTTTCCTTGGAACAGAGGAGGCTGAGGGGAGACCTTATTGAGGTGTATAAAATTATGAGGGGCATAGATAAATTGGATAGAAAGGACCTATTTCCCTTAGCAGAGGGGTCAAAAACCAGGGGGCACAGATTCAAAGAATTGGTGGAAGGTTTAGAGGGGATTTGAGGGGAAATTTCTTCACCCAGAGGGTTGTGGGGGTCTGGAACTCACTGCCTGAAAGGGTGGTAGAGGCAGGAACCCTAACCACATTTAAAAAGTATTTGGATGTGCACTTGGGATGCTCTAACCTGCAAGGCTACGGACCAAGAGCTGGGAAGTGGGATTAGGCTGGATCGCTCTTTGTTGGCCGGCGCGGGCACAATGGGCCGAAATGGCCTCCTTCCGTGCTGTAACTTTCTATGATTCTGTGATTCTATGATAATGCTCCAATACACTGTCCAGGCAAAACATCACTTTGTGGGATGGAGATGTGCTTCTAATGATTTCCCATCTCTCCTTCTCCTCAATACCCAACCAAGAGCTTGAAACACTGCATCAACATGAGGTGTTCCATTTAGCAGGGTGTTCAAGAATTAGTGACACTCATTGTACGGATTAATGGAGTTAAACTGTCAGTTCAAAGAGGAGATTCAATTGGACCCAGTTCAAGATTGCCTGAAATTCATCTCCTTACACTCAACAGTTGTCGGAAGGCAATTAGAGCCATGGAAAGGGGATAGTGAATATCACGAAAATGATACCAGGAATGAGAGGTTTATAGTTTAGGTCTCAGCCGTGGCTCAGTGGGTAGCACTCTTGCCTCTGAGTCAGAAGGTTGTGGGTTCATAGTCCCACTCTAGAGACTTGAGCGCATAAACCAGGCTGACACTCCAGTGCATTACTGAGGGTTTGCTGCACTGTCGAAGGTGCCGTCTTTCGGATGAGACCTTAAACTGAGGCATTGGTCTGGACCTACATTGAAACCTAGCTCCAGAGGTGAAGGGACGATGTGCACAGTCGCTGTATCAAAAAGGATTCAAGTATCAAGGAGATGAAAGATCCTTTAGGACATATTTTTCCACCAAATATAAAATGGTGCTCATTGGTGCACAGCGCTTGGCAGCAGAGCAACAATTCTGCTTTGGTTCTACGCGTGAGTTATGGAGCCACGTAGCAGGTTGTTTGTTTTGTCAGTGGTTGCTGTATGTGACGTTGGCTTGCAAGGGTGCAATTGAATTTTTTTTCCACCCTTTAAGCAAAAGATTTGCTTTCAGACAAAGTTGCTTCAGTTAGCCCTCTGATCCCTGGTTCTGTTGAAGTAGTTTCAAACGGTCTGAGAGCTGCCAGAAAGACACAGCGATAGCTCCCATGGCCTTGAATTTCAGGCGACAACCTCTCTTTCAATTGATAGGAAAGCTTGTGTGTCATGTTCTGGACAGTCAGTGCCTAACTCTGGGCTTGCTTGGCAGCGAGTTCAAATCCACCTACCAAGGTAAGCATGTCCCATACAAATGTTGTTGAGTCTGATGTTGTAAAAGTTGGCCATTTATTTGTAGCACTGCCTGCTTTATTTTTCTGGGGAGGTTTGAAAAGGAACTTAGTGCCTTCATAGATTTGTGGATCAACGTCTGGGTCGGTGATAGAGTTTATCACATATTGGCTCTGGAGAGAGTGGGCTTGATTTGCCAAGTGACCTTTTCTCACTTTGGATTTTCTTGTGTAAAATGGTACAGCTCAGTTCAACAAACTGTCTTTTGAAATTGGAGGAAGGAACCCTTCTTCTCAAGTCTTCTACGTCAATGGTAGGTTTCTCATGGGGTGGGTGCGAGGGGGAGAGCGCAGGGGAGAAAACAATGGCCTCGAAATTGGTCTTGGGCGATGGCGCAAAGCGGGCAGTGTCGGATCGGACGCCTGTTATACGCAGTGCCTGATATTCAGATCCATTTTTTTTTTTAATTCGTTTGTGGGATCAGGGCGTCGCTGGCAATGCCAGCATTTATTGCCCATCCCTAATTGCCCTTGAGAAGGTGGTTGTGAGCCGCCTTCTTGAACCGCTGCAGTCCGTGCTGGTGAAGGTGCTCCCACAGTGCTGTTAGGGAGGGAGTTCCAGGATTTTGACCCAGCGACGATGAAGGATCGGTGATATACTTCTAAGTCAGGATGGTGTGTGACTTGGAGGGGAACTTGGAGGTGGTGGTGTTCCCATACGCTTGCTGCCCTTGTCCTTCTAGGTGGAAGAGGTCGCGGGTTTGGGAGGTGTTGCCGGAGAAGACTTGGCGAGTTGCTGCAGTGCATCTTGTAGATGGTACACACTGCAGCCACGGTACGCCGGTGGTGGAGGGAGTGAATGTTTAAGGTGGTGGATGGGGTGCCGATCAAGCGGGCTGCTTTGTCCTGGATGGTGTCGAGCTTCTTGAGTGTTGTTGGAGCTGCACTTATCCAGGCAAGTGGAGAGTATTCCATCACACTCCTTACTTGTGCCTTGTAGATGGTGGAAGGGCTTTGGGGAGTCAGGAGGTGAGACACTCGCCGCAGAATACCCAGCCTCTGACCTGCTCTTGTTGCCACAGTATTTATGTGGCTGGTCCAGTTAAGTTTCTGGTTAATTGTGACCCCCAGGATGTTGATAGTGGGGGATTCGGCGATGGTAATGCCATTGAATGTCAAGGGGAGGTGGTTAGACTCTCGCTTGTTGGAGATAGTCATTGCCTGGCACTTCTGTGGCGCGAATGTTACCTGCCACTTATCAGCCTAAGCCTGAACGTCGTCCAGGTTTTGTTGCATGCGGGCATGGACTGCTTCATTATCTGTGGAGTTGCGAATGGCGCTGAACACTGTGCAGTCATCAGCGAACATCCCCATTTCTGACCTTATGTTGGAGGGAAGGTCATTGATGAAGCAGCTGAAGATGGTTGGGCCTAGGACACTGACCTGAGAAACTCCTGCAGCGATATTCTGGGGCTGTGATAAATGACCTTCAACCACCACAACCATCTTCCTTTGTGCGAGGTATGACTCCAGCCAGTGGAGCGTTTTCCCCCTGATTCCATTGCAGTCAATTGAACTGAATACCAAGCGCTGCGTATAATGGGCGGCCGATCTGATATTGTCTGTTCTGCACCACCGCCCAAGACTTATTTCTAGGCCAATATGTATCAGAGACAAAAAGGAAAATTTAAAAAAAGAAGCCTCCAGCAAGGGCGAGGAGAGATAAGCTGAGTGGAATAGTGGCCGACCGCAGATTGGTGAGAGAGGAGACAGATCCATGTGTAGAATCCCAAATATGCTTTGCGTCTTCAATTAAAAACACTTCTCCCAGCGAGAATACAAAAATAATGGATTTTTCACAGAAAAAATCAGCTTTGAAGCGAGACACAGAGCAGATACAAGGGGAAAATCTCCTCCAGGAGAAACTGATATTGAGAAACAATCAAATGAATAAACACATCTTGTTAGCACTATGAAGGAGCAATGAAGATTGAAATTGTATTTCCCATAGCGATCTGTTCACTGTAATTATTTCTGATATAAAGAAGGGAAGAGGCTGAACTGCTGTCAAGATACCTCAGTTTGTACTCTGTGCTCTGGGACATGAATCACAATGTTAGAATCTGTATGCTCCAGACGTGATATCGAAGGCCCGATTGACAGTCAGTTGCGATTCCCCCCCTGCCCAAAGCCTTTCTCGCAAGTCAATTAAAAGTAAAGGGTTCTAGAACCAAAGATACAGTACACATGCCCGGGAAAAAAGCTTCAAATTTAAAACTCTCACCTTTGTGTTCAAATCCCTCCATGTCCTCGCCCCTCCCTATCTCTGTAACCTCCTCCAGTCCTACAAACCCCCGAGATCTCTGCGTTCCTCCAATTCTGACCTCTTGTGCACCCCCGACTTCCTTCATACCACCATTGGAGGCCGCGCCTTCAGCTACCTAGGCCCGAAGCACTGGAATTCACTCCCTAAACCTCTCCGCCTCCCAACCTCTTTCCTCCTTTAAGACGTTCCTTAAAACCTATCTCTTTCACCAAACTTTTGGTCACCTGTCCTAATGTCTCCTTGGGTGTCAGTTTTTTCTCTCGCTGATTACGCTCTTGTGAAGCGCCTTGGGCGGTTTTACTACAACAACAACAACTTGTATTTATATAGCGCCTTTAAGGTAGTAAAACATCCCAAGGCGCTTCACAGGAGTATTATAAGACAAAAAATTTGACACTGAACCACATTAGGAGAAAGTAGGGCAGGTGACCAAAAGCTTGGTCAAAGAGGTGGATTTTAAGGAGCGACTTAAAGGAGGAAAGAGAGGTAGCGAGGCGGAGAGGTTTAGGGAGGGAATTCCAGAGCTTAGGGCCCAGGCAACAGAAGGCACGGTTGAGCGATTATAATCAGGGATCTTCAAGATGCCAGAATTAGAGGAGTGCAGATATCTCGGGGGGGTTGTGGGGCTGAAGGAGATTACAGAGATAGGGAGGGGCGAGGCCACGGAGGGATTTGAAAACAAGGATGAGAATTTTGAAATCGAGGCGTTGCTTAACCGGAAGCCAATATAGGTCAACGAGCACAGGGGTGATGGGTGAACGGGACATGGTGCGAGTTAGGACGCGGGCAGCCGAGTTTTGGATGACCTCAAGTTTACGCAGGGTGGAATGTGGGAGGCCAGCCAGGAGTGCGTTGGAATAGTCAAGTCTAGAGGTAACAATGGCATGGATGAGTGTTTCCGCAGCGGATGAGCTGAGGCGGGGCGGAGACGGGGCATATTACGGAGGTGGAAATAGGCGGTCTTAGTTATGCTGCGGATTTGTGGTCGGAAGCTCATTTCAGGGTCAAATATGACACCAAGGTTGCGAACAGTGTGGCTCAGCCTCAGACAGATGTTAGGGAGAGGGATGGAGTCAATGGCTAGGGAACGGAGTTTGTGGCAGGGGACCGAAAACAATGGCTTCAGTCTTCCCAATGTTTAATTGGAGAAAATTTCTGCTCATCCAGATGTTCCTATTTTAAAGGCGCTATAGAAATGCAATGTTGTTGTTGTATCGGGGAAGCACACTATTCAGTGTTGTTACTATGATTGCATAGATCGTAATGGTTGAAAATTTCAGACTATATAGCCTGGATTTCCCATTCAGTAGTTAATGCATCAGTGGCCCATTTGGGTTACCAATGGTGTTAAAATAATGGAAAATCCACATTTATGTGCCTACTCGAGACTGTAAAATAACACCAGCCATGTGTTATAAATATGGGTTGTGCTGGAAGACATATTTTGAGCTGTCTAATACTCGGGTGAAGCCTGTCACTGGTAATAGGGCTGGTGAGGTGATGGATTTGGAGCCTCACAGAAGAAGCAGATTTAACACAACGTTAAAATGTTTCAGCTCAATGTGCCTCTTCTTTCCCTATAATGTATTTAATACATTAATGTAAAACTCGTGGCAGCAGAACTGCTCTACTGATTAGAAATGCCAGATCGATACTGTGCTGTTTAATTATGTATGTTATCTTCTCAAATACCAAATCACTTCAAAAGGCGTAAAGAAAGCAATGGATCAATAACAGAATAAGTAGAGTATAAATTGTAACTATCATGGAGTTTTGAACCTCTTCTAAGGGGAGCAGTTAGGGTAGATAGAGAGAAACTATTTCCGCTGGTTGGGGATTCTAGGATTAGGGGGCAGAGTCTAAAAATTAGAGCCAGACCTTTCAGGAGTGAAATTAGGAAGCACTTCTACACACAACACGGTGGCATAGTGGTTAGCACTGGTGCCTCACAGCGCCAGGGACCTGGGTTCGAATCTGACCTCGGGTGACTGTCTGTGTGGAGTTTGCACATTCTCCCCGTGTCTGCGTGGGTTTCCTCCGGGTGCTCCGGTTTCCTCCCACAGTCCAAAAATGTGCGGGTTAGGTTGATTTGGCTATGATAAATTGACCCTTAGTGTTAGGGGGGGATTAAATATGTGGGGTTATGGGGATAGGATGGGATATGTTAGGGGGAATTAAATACGTGGGGTTACGGGGGTAGGGTGGGATATGTGTACTGTGGGGATTAAAGCAGGGACAGGGTACTGGATTTGGATGATCAGCCATGATCGTATTGAATGGTGGAACAGGCTCGACGGGCTGAATGGCCTACTCCTGCTCCTAGATTCTATGTTTCTACAAAGGGTGGTAGAAGTTTGGAACTCTCTTCCGCAAACGGCAATTAACGCTAGATCAATTGTTAATTTTAAATCGGAGATTGATAGCTTTCTTTTAACCAAAGGTATGAAGGGGTATGGCCCAAAGGCGGGTATATGGAGTTAGGTCACAGATCAGCCATGATCTCATTGAATAGCGGAGCAGGCTCGAGGGGCTGAATGGCCTCCTCCTGTTCCTCTGTTCCTTCCAATGTTCTTAGGTTGTAGTTATTTGTAGAAACTACGGGAATACGTGGGGCTGAAAAAGGTTATTGCATTCAATCAAGCTAGTCCCATAATCCGAAACCTGTCCCTTCAATCTCTTAACATGATTTGTTGCTGCACAAAATGAGCGGGCATCTCTCTGGATTTTAAAATAAAAGCAGAAAATGCTGGAAATACTCAGCAGGTCAGGCAGCATCTGTGGAGAGAGAAACAGAGTTAACGTTTCAGGTCGGTGACCCTTCGTCAGAACTGGAAAAAGCTGGAGATTTTTCCAGCTTTTTCCAGTTCTGCCGAAGGGTCATCGACCTGAAACGCTAACTCTGTTTCTCTCTCCACAGATGCTGCCTGACCTGCTGAGTATTTCCAGCATTTTCTGCTTTTATTTCAGATTTCCAGCATCCGCAGTATTCTGCTTCTCTGGATTTTGACTTCAGTGTTGGTCTTAAGCTGAAAGACTCAAGTATATTCAATGACCCAGCCTCCACAACTCTCTGGGAAAGAGAATTCCAAAGATTTACGACCCTCTGAGAGGAAAATTCCTTCTCATTTCCATTTTAAATGGGTGCCCCCTTATTCTGAAATTATGCCCCCTAGTTCTAGATTCCCCCACGAGGGGAAACATCCTCTCTGCATCTACCCTGTCAAGCCCCTTCAGAATCTCATATGTTTCCATAAGATCCCCTTTCATTCTTATAAACTCCAATGAGTATAGGCCCAACCTGCTCAACCTTTCTTCATAAGACAACCCCTTCATCTCCGGAATCAACCTCGTGAACCTTCTCTGAATTGCTTCCAATGCAAGTATATCCTTCCTTTTCAGGAGCGTTACATTTGCGGTTTTCCAGTCCGCTGGGACCTCTCCAGAATCCAGGGAATTTTGGTTGATTACAACCAATGCATCCAGTATCTCTGCAGCCACCTCTTTTAAGACCCTAGGATGCAGGCCATTGGGTCCAGGGCACTTGTCCACCTTTAGTCCCATTAGTTTGCCTAGTACTTTTTCTCGAGTGATAGTGATTGTTTTAAGTTCCCTCCCCCACCCCAATAGCCCCTTGATTATCCATTATTGGAATGCTTTTAGTGTCTTCTACCGTGAAGACCGATACAAAATATTTGTTTAAAGTCTCCGCCATTTCCCTGTTTCCCATTATTAATTCCCCAGACTCATCCTCTAGGGGACCAACGTTTACTTTAGCTACTCTCTTCCTTTTTATATACCTGTAGAAGCTCTTACTATCTGTTTTTATATTTCTTGCTAGCCTACTCTCATAAGCTATCTTCTCTATCATTTTTTTAGTCGTCCTTTGCTGGTTTTTAAAAATTTCCCAATCCTCTGGCCTTCCACTATTCTTTGCAACATTGTATGCCTTTGTTTTCAGTTTGATACCATCCTTTACTTCCTTAGTTAGCCACGGATGGTTCATCCTTCTCTTAGAGTCTTTCTTTTTCACTGGAATATATCTTTGCTGAGAGTTATGAAATATCTCCTTAAATGTTTGCCACTGCTTTTCTACAGTATATTTTCCCAGTCCACTTTAACCAAGTCTGCCTTCATACCTTTGTAATTAACTTTATTTAAGTTCAGGATACTAGTTTGAGACCTAGCTTTCTCACCCTCAAACTGAATTTGAAATTCTACCATGCTATGATCACTCTTCCCAAGAGGATCCTTCACTTCGAGATAATTAATTAATCCAGCCTCGTTACATGTTACCAGATCTAAAATAGTCTGCTCCCTGGTTGGTTCCACATCGTATTGTTCCAAGAAACCATCTCGCATACACTCTAAGAACTCTTCCTCAAGTCTACCTTTGCCAATTTGCTTTGTCCAATCAATAGGAAGATTAAAATCTCCCTTTTTTACAACCCTCTATTATTTCTTGATTTATACTCTGTCCTACAGTGTGTCTACTGTTTGGGGCCTGTAGACCACTCCCACCAGTGACTTCTTACCCTTACTATTTCTTATCTCCACCCAAACTGATTCTACGTCTTGATCTTCTAAGCCAATATCATTTCTCACTACTGCATTGATCTCATCCCTTATTAACAGAGCTACACCACCTCCTTTTCATTTCTGCCTATCCTTACAAAATGGCAAATACCCCTGAATATTCAGTTCCCAGCTTTGGTCACCTTGCATCCACGTCTCTGTAATGGCTATCAGATCATACCCATTTATTTCTATTTGTGCTGTCAACTCATCTAGTCTTGTTACGAATGCTGCGTGCATTCAGATATAGAGCTTTTAATTTTGTCTTTTTACCATTTTTCCCTACTCTGACCCCTCTTTCTGATGCACTCTTATGTGTATACGCTCTGTCCCTTCCTGTCACCCTCTGGTTATCATTACCCATATCGCTACCCTGCACTTTTGCCTTCTCTTTTTTTTTACTTTTTAAATTTCCGCTCAACCAATCCCTCCCCGCCCCACCCCACTATTTAGTTTAAAGCCCTATCTTGAGCTTATGTTGGGTCAGGGTTGCATTCCTGTCTGACTCACCTGAATCTACCTGGAATATGCTGGTTGGCCTGGTGAAATTTAGACAGGTTTTGGGGGTTGTTCTGTCTCATCCCCGGCCTGCTTTGTTGGATCAGTGTAAGTGGTCAAGGACCAAGAGGTCAGAGTGGGAGTGGAGCGGAGAATTAAAGTGACAGGTGACCAGAGGTTGGGGGGTCATGCTTATGGACTGAACGGAGGTGTTCCGCAAAGCGGTCACCCAATCTGCGTTTGGTCACCCCAATGTAGAGTGTGTTGTGGTACTCTGTCCAGTTTGTTGGAACAAGGTTCCTCGAGATTGTCCCCTGGGTCAGGGTTGCATTCCTGCCTGACTCACCTGAATCTACCTGGAATATGCTGGTTGGCCTGGTGAAATTTAGACAGGTTTTGGGGGTCGTTCTGTCTCATCCCCGGCCTGGTTTGTTTGGATATTCTCTACTCTTTTTACCCATTCTTAACTTTGCTGATTGTGATTTCAGTCCGAGACTACAACACTGCTACAGTGGGGTTTCCGCCACACTTCCGCCTGCTATCTTCACCATGACACTATTGAGCTAGGAAGCCTGATGTATTTTGATCACTGCTGCCCATTGGTGTTTAACACTTCAATATGGAATAAGCTTCCGAATTTGAAAACAATTTTCAAAAACAGTTGTCCCAGCTCCCCCAGTGACCTAAGTGGGTCAAGGCACCATCTGATGGGGCAGTAACCCAGCACTGATTGGATTGCTGGTCTGTACTGAGTTAGCTGGTCAGAGCCAGGGCATGACAATGTAGTAAACAATGAGGAGGATAGTAACAGACTTCAGCAGGACATAGACAGACTGGTGAAATGGGCAGACACATGGCAGATGAAATTGAACATTAATGACTTGGACTTAGGGGGTACAGGGCACAATTTCGAAATTTACAGATGACACAAAACCTAGTTATAGACTTCAAGAGGGCATAGACAGGCTGGTGGAATAGGCGGACACATGGCAGATGAAATTCAACGCAGAACAGTGCGAAGTGATATATTTTGGTAGGAAGAATGAGGAGAGATAATACAAGCTAAATGGTACAATTTTAAAGAGAGTGCATGAACCGAGAGACCTGGGGGTGTATGCACACAAATCTTTGAAGGTGGCAGGACAAGTTGAGTAGTCTGTTAAAACCATATGGGATCCTTGGCTTTATTAATAAGGGCATACAATATATAAACAAGGAAGTTACACAAAATGTTTATAAAACACTGGTTAGGTCTCAGGTGGAGTAGTGTGTTCATTTCTGGGCACAACACTTTAGGAAGGATGTCAATGCCTTAGAGAGGGTGCAGAAGAGATTTAATAGAATGGTGCCAGGGATGAGGGACTTCAGTTATGTGGAGAGACTGGAGAAGCTGGGGTTGTCCTCTTTAGAGCAGAGAAGGTTAAGAGGAGATTTGAAAGAGGTGTTCTAAATCATGAATGGTTTTGATCGAGTAAATAAGGAGAAACTGTGGCTGAAGGATCAGTAACCAGAGGACACAGATTTAACGTGATTTGCAAAAGAACCAGAGGCGACATGAGGAAACTTTTTTTACCCATCGAGTTGTTGTGATCTGGAATGCGCTGCCTGAAAGGGTAATGGAAACAGATTCAGTAGTAAATTTCAAAAGGGAATTGGATAAATACTTGAAGGGGAAAAATTTGCAGGACTATGGGGAAAGAGCAAAGGAGTGGGACTAGTCGGATAGCTCGACCAAAGAGCTGGCACCGGCACGATGGGCTGAATGGCCTCCTTCTGTGCTGTATCATTCTATTAGATCTCTGCCCCTGGGAAGGGAAAAAGACAGTCAACCTTCCTGTTCTTGACCCCCTCCAAAGATCCCTACTGGACAGTGGATGTTGGGTGAGGCTAGGATCGAGCTTGCTTGCAATAGATCCCATAATTGAAGAAAAAACTCTTGCCGTCTAAGTCCAGACAGGAAGAGATATCGGGACTGCCAGGACCTATGGAAACAGTACCCAATCAAGGCTCCACACCTTTAGCAGATGGGGAGAAAATGAGAAAAACACAATTCTAATGGAGAATGCCAAAAGAATAATTGCGGACAGATAGACAGAGATCGAGAGGGGCCTCACTGTGGATTATCAATTACCCAGCTTGAAGCAGTGCAAATGAGACTTACACAGATAAACCTCTCTGTGGATTGGTACTTGTTAGTTTTGATTTCCCCTGAACAGTGCAGCTTTTATGTCTTAGCTTTGAGATTTGGAAGTTTAGAAATGAGTTCAGAAATAATCAGGCCCATTTTTTTTCTTTCCATGCACACAAATGCCTCTTAATGAGCATGATGGATGTCAAGCAAAATCTGAACACAAAAAGGATGTGAAGCCAAAAAAAAACCCACTAATGGCCTTCGTCAGGGAAAAGTGAAGCATCGTCTGGGACAGTTTGTGCATAATGAAGAGTTTGCAAGAGGTGTTTTTGTAATGGTGAACTACTGTAATCACTTGAGCTGTGTGGAGATAGTGCAGTGAGGAATTGGGCCGATCCACCTAGGAAATTTCACGGGGAATTCTCCCTCAGCAAAGTAGGTGCTTTTCTATTTTCACCTTTGAGTCTTTCAGCAACACGCACCCTTTCAGGTCAAGAGGGCAGCTGTGGCCTTCGACCCAGCCCCTGCCATTGGTATTACAAAGCCATCGCTCCACAGCCACTTACCTTCTCACTTTCCCTTCTGACACCTCCAGAAACACTGGGGGCTAATTGGGACCGAACCCGCCAGTCGGGAAACGCACGGGATCGGGAGCGACGCTGGTTGTCCACTCCGCCCGATTTTACTCGCCACTGGCGTCAATGGGCGAGGTGTAAATCCAGCGTTTCCGCCTGATTCCCGTAGTCTCCCGCCAGGTTAGGTTAAAAGTGTTTGGAAATCACGAACGAGCCACGCGTCGCCGGCCTGCGGGAACTTTATACCCGGTTTCTCGGCGTGATGGAGTCGCAATATTCTGCATCGGTGGACCGTCCGTGTGATCAGGAGTTCCAATAAATGGGAATGTTTGAAGAGTTGAGTCGCAAGTACAATCCTGTGTTCTGAACTGTGTGGGGCTCAGTTAGAGGTAGAATCAGGATGGTTGCATGGCTTGTCACTCCAAGGTAGCAGAACATCAGCGTGCTTGGGACAACACTCCTGTTATAAAATATTATAAATATCATAAAAATGATAAAGAGGCACTGGAGAAGGTGCTAAAAAAAATTCAAGGATGATACCAGAACTGAGGGATGGTACCAGAACTGAGAGGTTATACCTATCAGGAAAGGTTGAACAGACTGGGGCTCTTTTCTCTAGTAAAGAGAAGGCAGAGGGGTGACATGCTAGAGGTCTTTAAACTAATGAAAGGGTTCGATAGGGTAAATGTAGAGAAGATGGTTCCACTAGGGGCCTAAATATAAGATAGTCACTAATAAATCCAATAGGGAATTCAGGAGAAACTTCTTCACCCAGAGAGTGGTTAGAAAGTGGAACTTGTTACCACAAAGAGTAGTTGAGGCAAATAGCATAGATGCACTTAAGGGGAAGCTAGTTAAGCACATGAGGGAGAAAGGAATAGAAGGATATGCTGATGACATGAGATAAAGTAGGGTGCGAGGAGGCTCATGTGGAGCACAGACACCGACATGGACCAGTAGGGCCAATTGGCCAGTTTCTGTGCTGTACGTTCGATGTCATTTTATGTTTTTCTAAATGCTGAGAAACTATTAAATGTTGGTGTTCAGAGAGATTTAGGAGTCCTCGTACAGGAAACACAGAAAGTTAGCATGCAGGTACAGCAAGCAATTAGGAAGGCAAATGGCATGTTGGCCTTTATTGCAAGGGGGTTGGAGTACAAGGGTAAGGAAGTCTTGCTACAATTGTACAGGGCCTTGGTGAGACCACACCTGGAGTTCATTGCACAGTTTTGGTTTCCTTATCTGAGAAAGGACATGCACGCCTTAGAGGCGGTGCAATGAAGTTTCGTTAGATTGATCCCTGGGATAAGAGGGTTTTCCTATGAGGAGAAATTGAATAGATTGGGTCTATACTCTCTGGAGTTGAGAAGAATGAGAGGTAATCTCATTGAAACATATAAGATTCTGAGAGGGATTGACAGGGTAGATGCTGAGAGGCTGTTTCCCCTGGCTGGAGAGTCTAGAACTAGGGGTCACAGTCTCAGGATAAGGGGCCGGCCATTTAAGACTGAGATGAGGAGGAATTTCTTCACTCAGAGGATTGTGAATCTTTGGAATTCTCAACCCCAAAGGGCTGTGGATGCTGAATCGTTGAGTATATTCAAGGCTGAGATCGATAGATTTTTGGACTCTAGGGGAATCAAGGGATATGGGGATCGGGCAGGAAAGTGGAGTTGAGGTCGAAGATCAGCCATGATCTTATTGAATGGCGGAGCAGGCTCGAGGGGCTGTGTGGCCTACTCCTGCTCCTAATTCTTATGTTCTTATGTTATGGCCTGTGACTTGTGATTCACAGATTGTACTGATTATTGACACAATTATCTTGTGGACTCCATACTTTTTTTCAGATGGTTTATCTGTTAAAAGAAAATTGTTCATGAAAATCAACAGAAGCAGAGCCAGTCACAGTGTTTAGTTGGATGCGAACCCCTCCGTACGGCCTTGGTATTGTGATTTATGAATCACTTCTCTTGTATTGAATAGATGAGATCCTAAAGAATGCTATTCATTTACTTTATCATTATTTTTGTGCTCCTCGAGAAGGGGTTTTTAGTGCTGATGAATAAAACACTTTCCATTTGCTCAAGGACTCCCAGCTTACATGTAGCATGAAAACAAAAGCAAAATACTGGTTAAAAACTGAAATAAAAAACAGAAAATGCTGGAAATACTCAGCAGGTCAGGTAGCATCTGCGGAGAGAGAAACAGAGTTAACGTTTCAGGCTGGTGACCTTTCATCAGAACTGGAAGATGTTCGAGATTTAATAGTATTTAAGCTTTCTGGGCCGCAGGAGTCTTCTTCTCTTTGTCAGATTTTCCGTGCTTCCCTTCCTCTCTGCTGTTCTGCGCTAACCATTTACAGCTCCTCTAACCCCATCTCTTGTTTCCTTACTTGTCCCATTACCATCCCTTTCACCTCGTACCATCATCCACTTTGTCATTTAATCACTCCTGTCCTCCACCCTATCACAGACCTTCCCTTTCGTTCTTGCTTTAAACCTGTTACATCTCTAACTTTTTCCAGTTCTGACGAAAGGTCATCGACCTGATACGTTAGCTCGGTTTCTCCTTACGCAGATGCTGCCTGACCGGCTGAGTATTTCCAGCATTTTTTGGTTTTTATTTCACATGTGACATGGTTAGGTGCAGAGTCAATTTCTTCATATTCCAACAATGTTCCTCAGCCCGAACCTCAAAAGAGCTTTGCTCCGCTCCCCTCCCCACTCCGCTCCCCTCCCCACTCTCCGTGTGACGTTTCTCAGTATCAGTTGTCAGGGGTGGACACCCTGAGTTTCGTCGAAGCTCTGGAGCAGAATGATTTCATTCTCATGTTTTGGAAGCGAGGGCAGCTCTGTTCACCTGGAAAGTGCATCCGTGCCTGTCAGTAACCAGAACCTATCCCCGCCCTCATGGGTGGCTGTGGCTCAGTCATTTCCCTGTGCGTATTTGTTGCTCAGTGAGTCATCGGAACATCGCAACAGGAGGAGGCCATTCAGCCTCTCGAGCCTGTTCCACCATTCAATTAGATCATGGCTGATCTGCATCTTAACTACATCTACCCACCTTGGTTCCGTAACCCTTAATACCCTTGCCTAACAATCTTATCCATCTCAGTTTTGAAATTTTCAATTGACCGCCCGCCTCAGTAGCTTTTTGGGGGAGAGAGTTCCAGATTCCCACTACCCTTTGTGTGAAGAAGTGCTTTCTGACATCACCCCTGAACGGCCTGGCTCTAATTTTAAGGTTATGCCCACTTGTTCTGGACTCCCCCACCAGAGCAAATAGCTTCTCTCTATCTACCCTATCAAATCCTTTAATCATCATAAAAACTTTGGGGGAGAAGTTGGGTACCTCGCGCCTCCGGTTATCACCTCCGGGGGGCGATAACGGGGCACTAACCACTTACCGCCCGAGCTCGATCAGCCCGGCACTCTGCTGCAGTGCATCGGGCTGATCGGGCCGAATCGCGGCTGCCGTGTGGGACCAGGTAAGTTTTCCCCTTGCAGAACCTGCAGCGACGGCCCTTCCCTTTAAGGGAGGGAAGGAGCCTTCCAACGCGGCAGTGCTGCACGGCCCAGTGTACAGCGCTGCTCACCCACCGCCCCGCCTGCTGCCTGTTGCGTTCCAGGAAGGAAGTGGAGTTGATCTGGCGTTCTGCTTCCTTCCTGGAGCGCGAAACCGAATTTTTTTAAAGTTGAAAGACATTAGCGCCTGGCGCTAATTTTTCAACTTTTAAAAGTTAGCCCCCCCAAACGGGGCGATAATGAATTTCTCCCCCTTTAATTAGATCACCCCTTAATCTATACTCAAGGGAATACAAAGCCAAATACTGCGGATGCTGGAAATCGGAAATAAAAACAGACAAAGCAGGTCAGGCGACATCTGTGGCGAGAGAAACAGAGTTAACGTTTCAGGTCGATGACCAAGCGTCTCTGCTTGTCGGCTTGGCTCAATTGGCAACACTTTCACTTCTGAGTCCGAAGGTTTTGGATTCCGGCCCCACTCCAGGACCTGACCACATAGCCTGGGCTGCTGAGGGAGCGCTGTGTGTTTTTTTTGGAGGTGCCGTCTTTTGCGAGAGAGGTTGGACCCAAACCCCGTGACACTACTTGAAGCAGAGCCGCAAGTCCTCCCGGGCCTCGAAATTCTCTGCTTTTCCCGGGTAATTTCAGTGTCTAATCGGGGCAAGTAACTAGCTCGGCAACAAAATGGGGCAGAAGACGTTTGCGGTGGTTTTCTGACGTAATGTTGATCCCCCTTGAATTGCCGTGGTTTTTTTTTTGACCCTTTCTATGGTCTGCCTGCCGCGTCCTCAGTGAACTCATTTACATCTATTAGAATGAGGGCCAGAGTCGCTCTAGCTTCGAGTTTCCTGCTTTTCCACATGTTACGCACTCTGGGTGATTTAGACTGTGCATCTATTTAAAAAACAATTTTTTTATTTGTTCACGGGCTGTGGGCGTCGCTGGCAAGGCCAGCATTTATTGCCCATCCCTAATTGCCCTCGAGAAGGTGGTGGTGAGCCGCCTTCTTGAACCGCTGCAGTCCGTGTGGTGAAGGTACTCCCACAAGTGCTGTTAGGGAGGGAGTTCCAGGATTTTGACCCAGCGACGATGAAGGATCGGCCGATATACTTCCAAGTCAGGATGGTGTGTGACTTGGAGGGGAACTTGGAGGTGGTGGTGTTCCCATGCGCCTGCTGCCCTTGCCCTTCTAGGTGGAAGAGGTCGTGGGTTTGGGAGGTGCTGGGACCAGCTGAGACTGGTAGAAGTGAGGAGTTTGTGAGCCTGAAGAGTGTGGAGAGTTTCACTTGTGATTTCAGTAGCTGGGAACGACTTTTTGCAGTGATAATTTTTTTCCGAACCCAGGTCCCAATAGAGCAAGACCAGTGTGTAACGCAATGCAATACTCGATCCCCACAGTTCATTTTCATGGGGAACATCTCCTGCATTCATTTTTGTCTGCAGGCAAAATCTTCCCATGAGCCATGTTTGAATTATTCTTAATTCTTTCCTGGTTATTATGTTGCCGTGATTGTAATAGTTTTTATGTTTTTACAGCTGCTGGGACTACTCATCTTGTGTGTTGGCATTTACGCAGAAGTGGAGAGGCAGCAAAACAAGACAATGGAAGGGTTCTTTCTCGCCCCAGCCATCATCCTGTTACTGCTGGGTCTGATCATGTTTGTAGTCTCCTTTGCTGGTATGGTCGGAGCTCTCCGAGACAACCGACTGCTGCTTAAAGTGGTGAGCTCTAAAACGAAGTGCATTTCTCTATCATGAATCTTGCAGGTAACATAAGAACATAAGAAACAGGAGCACGAGTGGGCCAATCGGCCCCTCGACCATTCAATAAAATCATGACTGATCCAATCTTGGCCTCAACACCACTTTCCCGCTCTCTCCCCATAGCCCCTTGACTCCCTTGTAGTTCAAATGTCTGTCAATCTCCGCCTTGAATATATTCAATGACTCCGCCTCCACAGCTCTCTGGGGTCGAGAATTCCAAAGATTCACGACCCTCTGAGAGAAAAAATTCCTCCTCATCTCCGTCTTAAATGGGCAACCCCTTATTCTGAAGCTATGCCCCCTAGTTCTAGATACCCCCACTAGGGGAAACATCCTTTCAGCATCCACCCTGTCAATCCCCCTCAGAATCTTATATGTTTCAATAAGATCACCTCTCATTCTTCTAAACTCCAATGACTACAGGCGCAACCTGCTCAATCTTTCGTCATACGTCAACCCCTTCATCCCAGGAATCAACCTAGTGAACCTTCTCTGCACTGCCTCCAATGCAAGTATATCCTTCCTTAAATATGGAGACCAAAACTGTACGCAGTACTCCAGGTGCGGTCTCACCAGCACCCTGTAAAGTTGCATCAAAACTTCCCTACTTTTATACTCGATCCCCCTTGCAATAAAGGCCAACATTCCATTAGCCTTCCTAATTACTTGCTGTACCTGCATGCTAACTTTTTGTGTTTCATGTACTAGGACCCCCAGATCCCTTTGTACTGCAGCATTTTGCAGTCTCACTCCATTTAAATAATAATTTGCTTTTTCATTCTTCCTTCCAAAGTGGATAACCTCACATTTTCCCACATTATACTCCATCTGCCAAATGTTTACCCACTCACTTAGCCTATCTATATCCCTTTGCAGACTCTTTGTGTCCTCCTCACAACTTTCTAACCCACCTATCTTTGTATCATCAGCAAATTTGGCTACAGTACACTCGGTCCCTTCATCCAAGTCATTAATATAGATTGTAAATAGTTGAGGCCCCAGCACTGATCCCTGTGGCACCCCACTAGTTACGGATTGCCAACCCGAAAATGACCCATTTATCCCGACTCTCTGTTTTCTGTTAGTTAGCCAATCCCCTATCCATGCCAATATATTACCCCCAACCCCGTGCGCGCTTATCTTGTGCAATAATCTTTTATGTGGCACCTTATCGAATGCTTTCTGGAAATCCAAATACACTACATCTACTGGTTCCCCTTTATCCACCCTATTTGTTACATCCTCAAAGAACTCTAGCAAATTTGTCAAACACGATTTCCCTTTCATAAAACCATGTTCACTCTGCTTGATTGTCTTATGATTTTCTAAATGTCCTGCTATTACCTCCTTAATAATGGATTCCAGCATTTCCCCAATGACAGAGGTTCGGCTAACTGGCCTATAGTTTCCTGCTTTCTGTCTCCCTCCTTTCTTGATTTCTTAAACAGTATAAAGGTGAGAAAGCACCAAACTTTGCTGGCCGGCAAAGACCAGGAGCATTTCCACTCCCTGCTAGCGGCCCTCAATAGGTCTTGCAAGAGGAGGGCGCAATCGGCAAAGGAGTCGAAGCAGAGATTGGGAGGGGGGGCGAGGCAGTGATTGGGAGATAGGGGGCGAGGCAGTGATTGGGGGGGGGGAGAGGCAGTGATTGGGAGGGGGGCGAGGCAGAGATTGGGAGGGGGGCGAGGCAGTGATTGGGAGAGGGGGGCCGAGGCAGTGATTGGGAGGGGGGGCGAGGCAGTGATTGGGAGGGGGGTGAGGCAGTGATTGGGAGAGGGGGGCGAGGCAGTGATTGGGAGATAGGGGGCAAGGCAGTGATTGGGGGGGGGGAGAGGCAGTGATTGGGAGGGGGCGAGGCAGAGATTGGGAGGGGGGCGAGGCAGTGATTGGGAGAGGGGGGCCGAGGCAGTGATTGGGAGGGGGGGCGAGGCAGTGATTGGGAGGGGGGGCGAGGCAGTGATTGGGAGGGGGGCGAGGCAGTGATTGGGAGAGGGGGCGAGGCAGTGATTGGGAGATAGGGGGCAAGGCAGTGATTGGGGGGGGGGAGAGGCAGTGATTGGGAGGGAGGGGGCGAGGCAGTGATTGGGGGGGGGCGAGGCAGTGATTGGGAGGGGGGGCGAGGCAGAGATTGGGAGGGGGGCGAGGCAGTGATTGGGAGAGGGGGGGCGAGGCAGTGATTGGGAGGGGGGGCGAGGCAGTGATTGGGAGGGGGGGCGAGGCAGTGATTGGGGGGGGGCGAGGCAGTGATTGGGAGAGGGGGGCGAGGCAGTGATGGGGGGGGGAGAGGCAGTGATTGGGAGGGGGGGGGCGAGGCAGTGATTGGGGGGGGGAGAGGCAGTGATTGGGAGGGGGGGCGAGGCAGTGATTGGGAGAGGGGGGACGAGGCAGTGATTGGGAGGGGGGGCGAGGCAGTGATTGGGAGGGGGGGCGAGGCAGTGATTGGGAGAGGGGGGGTGAGGCAGTGATTGGGAGAGGGGGGGGCGAGGCAGTGATTGGGAGAGGGGGGCGAGGCAGTGATTGGGAGAGGGGGGGCGAGGCAGTGATTGGGAGAGGGGGGGCGAGGCAGTGATTGGGAGAGGGGGGCGAGGCAGTGATTGGGAGAGGGGGGCGAGGCAGTGATTGGGAGGGGGGGTGAGGCAGTGATTGGGAGAGGGGGGCGAGGCAGTGATTGGGAGGGGGGGCGAGGCAGTGATTGGGAGAGGGGGGGCGAGGCAGTGATTGGGAGGGGGGGGCGAGGCAGTGATTGGGAGAGGGGGGGCGAGGCAGTGATTGGGAGGGGGGGGCGAGGCAGTGATTGGGAGAGGGGGGGGAGGCAGTGATTGGGAGAGGGGGCGAGGCAGAGATTGGGAGAGGGGGGCGAGGCAGTGATTGGGAGAGGGGGCGAGGCAGTGATTGGGAGGGGGGGCGAGGCAGAGATTGGGAGAGGGGCGGTGAGGCAGTGATTGGGAGGGGGGGCGAGGCAGTGATTGGGAGAGGGGGGTGAGGCAGAGATTGGGAGAGGGGGCGAGGCAGAGATTGGGAGAGGGGGTGAGGCAGAGATTGGGAGAGGGGGCGAGGCAGTGATTGGGAGAGGGGGCGAGGCAGTGATTGGGAGGGGGGGCGAGGCAGAGATTGGGAGAGGGGGGGTGAGGCAGTGATTGGGAGATAGGGGGTGAGGCAGTGATTGGGAGAGGGGGCGAGGCAGTGATTGGGAGAGGGGGCGAGGCAGTGATTGGGAGGGGGGCGAGGCAGAGATTAGGAGAGGGGGCGAGGCAGAGATTGGGAGAGGGGGTTGAGGCAGAGATTGGGAGAGGGGGCGAGGCAGAGATTGGGAGAGGGGGGCGAGGCAGTGATTGGGAGGGGGGGCGAGGCAGTGATTGGGAGAGGGGGGGCGAGGCAGTGATTGGGAGAGGGGGCGAGGCAGTGATTGGGAGAGGGGGCGAGGCAGAGATTGGGAGGGGGGGCGAGGCAGTGATTGGGAGAGGGGGTTGAGGCAGAGATTGGGAGAGGGGGCGAGGCAGAGATTGGGAGAGGGGGTTGAGGCAGAGATTGGGAGAGGGGGCGAGGCAGAGATTGGGAGAGGGGGGCGAGGCAGTGATTGGGAGGGGGGGCGAGGCAGTGATTGGGAGAGGGGGGCGAGGCAGTGATTGGGAGAGGGGGCGAGGCAGTGATTGGGAGAGGGGGGGCGAGGCAGTGATTGGGAGGGGGGGAGGCAGTGATTGGGAGAGGGGGGCGAGGCAGTGATTGGGAGAGGGGGGGCGAGGCAGTGATTGGGAGAGGGGGGCGAGGCAGTGATTGGGAGAGGGGGGGCGAGGCAGTGATTGGGAGAGGGGGGCGAGGCAGTGATTGGGAGAGGGGGCGAGGCAGTGATTGGGAGAGGGGGGGCGAGGCAGTGATTGGGAGGGGGGGAGGCAATGATTGGGAGAGGGGGGGGAGGCAGTGATTGGGAGAGGGGGCGAGGCAGAGATTGGGAGAGGGGGGCGAGGCAGTGATTGGGAGGGGTCGAGGCAGAGATTGGGAGAGGGGGCGAGGCAGTGATTGGGAGAGGGGGCGAGGCAGTGATTGGGAGGGGGGGCGAGGCAGAGATTGGGAGAGGGGGGGTGAGGCAGTGATTGGGAGATAGGGGGCGAGGCAGTGATTGGGAGAGGGGGCGAGGCAGTGATTGGGAGAGGGGGCGAGGCAGTGATTGGGAGGGGGGGCGAGGCAGAGATTAGGAGAGGGGGCGAGGCAGAGATTGGGAGAGGGGGTTGAGGCAGAGATTGGGAGAGGGGGCGAGGCAGAGATTGGGAGAGGGGGGCGAGGCAGTGATTGGGAGGGGGGGCGAGGCAGTGATTGGGAGAGGGGGGGCGAGGCAGTGATTGGGAGAGGGGGCGAGGCAGTGATTGGGAGAGGGGGCGAGGCAGAGATTGGGAGGGGGGGCGAGGCAGTGATTGGGAGAGGGGGTTGAGGCAGAGATTGGGAGAGGGGGCGAGGCAGAGATTGGGAGAGGGGGTTGAGGCAGAGATTGGGAGAGGGGGCGAGGCAGAGATTGGGAGAGGGGGGCGAGGCAGTGATTGGGAGGGGGGGCGAGGCAGTGATTGGGAGAGGGGGGCGAGGCAGTGATTGGGAGAGGGGGCGAGGCAGTGATTGGGAGAGGGGGGGCGAGGCAGTGATTGGGAGGGGGGGGAGGCAGTGATTGGGAGAGGGGGGCGAGGCAGTGATTGGGAGAGGGGGGGCGAGGCAGTGATTGGGAGAGGGGGGCGAGGCAGTGATTGGGAGAGGGGGGGCGAGGCAGTGATTGGGAGAGGGGGGGCGAGGCAGTGATTGGGAGAGGGGGCGAGGCAGTGATTGGGAGAGGGGGGGCGAGGCAGTGATTGGGAGGGGGGGGAGGCAATGATTGGGAGGTGTGGCGAGGCAGTGATTGGGAGAGGGGGTTGAGGCAGAGATTGGGAGGGGGGGCGAGGCAGTGATTGGGTGGGGGGGCGAGGCAGTGATTGGGAGAGGGGGGCGAGGCAGTGATTGGGAGAGGGGTGAGGCAGTGATTGGGAGGGGGGGCGAGGCAGTGATTGGGAGAGGGGGGGGCGAGGCAGTGATTGGGAGGGGGGGCGAGGCAGTGATTGGGAGGGGGGGTGAGGCGGTGATTGGGAGAGGGAGGGCGAGGCAGTGGTTGGGAGGGGGGTGAGGCAGTGATTGGGAGAGGGGTGCGAGGCAGAGATTGGGAGAGAGGGGGCGAGGCAGTGATTGGGAGAGGGGGCGAGGCAGTGATTGGGAGAGGGGGGTGAGGCAGTGATTGGGAGGTGGGGCGAGGCAGAGATTGGGAGGTGGGGCAAGGCAGTGATTGGGAGAGGGGGCGAGGCAGTGATTGGGAGAGGGGTGGAGGCAGAGATTGGGAGGTGGGGGCGAGGCAGAGATTGGGAGAGGGGGGCGAGGCAGAGATTGGGAGGGGGTTGAGGCAGAGATTGGGAGAGGGGGTGAGGCAGAGATTGGGAGGGGGGTTGAGGCAGAGATTGGGAGGGGGTTGAGGCAGAGATTGGGAGGGGGTTGAGGCAGAGATTGGGAGGGGGTTGAGGCAGAGATTGGGAGAGGGGGTGAGGCAGAGATTGGGAGGGGGTTGAGGCAGAGATTGGGAGGGGGTTGAGGCAGAGATTGGGAGGGGGTGGAGGCAGAGATTGGGAGAGGGGGCGAGGCAGAGATTGGGAGAGTGGGGCGAGGCAGAGATTGGGAGAGGGGTTGAGGCAGAGATTGGGAGAGGGGGGCGAGGCAGAGATTGGGAGAGGGGGGCGAGGCAGAGATTGGGAGAGGGGGGCGAGGCAGAGATTGGGAGAGGGGTTGAGGCAGAGATTGGGAGAGGGGGGCGAGGCAGAGATTGGGAGAGGGGGGCGAGGCAGAGATTGGGAGGTGGGGCGAGGCAGAGATTGGGAGGTGGGGCGAGGCAGAGATTGGGAGAGGGGGGGGCGAGGCAGAGATTGGGAGAGGGGGGCGAGGCAGAGATTGGGAGAGGGGGGCGAGGCAAAGATTGGGAGGTGGGGCGAGGCAGTGATTGGGAGAGTGGGGGCGAGGCAGAGATTGGGAGATTCGGAGGGGGCGAGGCAGTGATTGGGAGGGGGTTGAGGCAGAGATTGGGAGAGGGGGCGAGGCAGAGATTGGGAGAGGGGGGGGCGAGGCAGAGATTGGGAGATGGGGCGAGGCAGTGATTGGAGTATCGGAGGGGGCGAGGCAGTGATTGGGAGAGGGGGGGCGAGGCAGTGATTGGGAGGGGGGGCGAGGCAGAGATTGGGAGAGGGGGGGGGCGAGGCAGTGATTGGGAGAGGGGGGGCGAGGCAGAGATTGGGAGAGGGGGGGCGAGGCAGAGATTGGGAGGGGGGGGCGAGGCAGTGATTGGGAGAGGGGGAGGCGAGGCAGAGATTGGGAGATGGGGCGAGGCAGTGATTGGGAGAGGGGGAGCGAGGCAGAGATTGGGAGAGGGGGGGAGGCAGTGATTGGGAGAGGG
Source organism: Squalus acanthias (assembly GCA_030390025.1). NCBI lineage: Eukaryota > Metazoa > Chordata > Chondrichthyes > Squaliformes > Squalidae > Squalus > Squalus acanthias. The sequence goes on along the minus strand of CM059441.1, from coordinate 61,922,671 downwards.
GTTGAGGCAGTGATTGGGAGGGGTTTGAGGCAGTGGTTGGGAGGGGGGTTGAGGCAGTGATTGGGAGGGGGGGCGAGGCAGTGATTGGGAGAGGGGGGTTGAGGCAGTGATTGGGAGATTGAGAGAGGGGGTGAGGCAGTGATTGGGAGATTGGGAGGGGGTTGAGGCAGTGATTGGGAAGAGTGCGAGCAGTGGCCGTTGCAGCTCATGGGTTTAACGTCAAGCGAGGAGGAAGTTCCTCCCGTGCGCGTCATCTTCGAAGTTGCGGGCTGAGGTATGAAGGCTTTCAGCACAAAGCAGGATTGAAAGCTGTAGACGGGATTGTATTAATATTGGTGTGCAGGGAGGGTATGGGAGTCTATAAAACTATATATATAGTGAAGGGAAAGCTGGAATTTTACAGAATATCAGTTTACAGGAGAGAAAACTAGATTCACAAGTGTGACTGGAAGGGACTCCTTTACTCAATGGGCGATAATGTTTGGACCACTCTGCCCGATCATAGCGAGAAAAGCTTCAGGGGTTTAAAAGTGCAGTTGGATGCCAGGCTGGGAGAGTTAGCGTGAAGGGGGTGAGCTTCATCGTCCTTGTGTTCCTGCGTGGGTTAATTCCGGCTGGCTAGAAGTGTCTCGTCGGCGGCAGCAGAATCTGCACGTCTGATGTTGCGGGGGCCTATTTTTAACTTAAAAGCCGCTTGTCAATCACGTTGTCATATTACTTGCTCGCGAGGATGTTTTCTGTTTGCCGTTGGAATAGCAAGGCACTTGTGGGTTTTTATTTTTGTCCCTCGGCCTACTCTGCGATTCCCTGGCATGTTTACGTGTTTGTTTTTGCACTCAGTGGCTGCGTCTGCCAGGGTTAATTATAACCCTTGTCTTTTCATTGTACTCAAGTGGGATGGAACAAGGCCCACGCCCCACCTCCAGTGTGCCCTTTGCAGGCCGACAATCGCGTGGCAGCAATACGCAGCTGATAGTTCTTTATTTCCAGTTGCAGATTGGCACCTGCCCAGTTTCGGTGCCCTTGAGCGCGTTGGGAGGGTACGGGTGAACGGTGGAGGCAGCCTGTTCGGTTTATTGAAATAAGTGCGGGTGAAGACCCCGTCGGCTTTTGAGTATTAAAAACCTTTCAGAAACAGTTGATGCAATTTCCTGGCAGTCCGTGTTTAATTAATTTTGAATGCATTGAACCATCCTAATTGTTCGAGGTGTTACGAAAGAGTTGATGCACCTACTAGTGATACAGGCATGAAAATGGAATATGCATGCGTGTGATCCGTTCTTGCTGCAGCCTGCCCTGAAGGGCCATCTATCTATCCCATAATACCTCCGAACCCTTTTAATCTTCCTTCATATTTTCCCTCTTCCTCTCGTTCTGGGAGGGGAGTACGGTTCACAGATGCTCGAGATGAACAAGGCACAGATAGACATGTGGAGGTATGATATCATAGCTATTACTGAAACATGGCTTGAAGAAGGGCAGGAATGGCAGCTCAACATTCCCGGTTACAGGATTTTCAGACGAGATAGAGAGGGGGATAAAAAGTGAGGGGGTGATCACAGTATTGGTTAAGGAAACAATTACAGCTGTGAGGAGGGATGATATGTTAGAAGGATCATCAAATGAGGCCATATGGGTTGAACTGAGAAACAAAAAAGGGGTAATCACACTGCTGGGAGTGTACTATAGACCCCCAAATAGTCAGAGGGAGATAGAAGAGCAAATATCTTAGAATCGTAGAATGGTTACAGCACAGAAGGAGGCCATTCAGCCCGTCAAGCCCGTGCCGGCTCTCTGCAAAAGCACTTCAGCTAGTCCCACTCCCCCACCCTTTCCCCGTAGCCCTGCAAGTTTCTTTCCTTCAGATACTTATCCAATTCCCTTTTGAAAGCCACGATTGAATCTGCCTCCATCACCCTTTCAGGCAGTGCATTCCAGATCCTAACCACTCGCTGCGTAAAAAAGTTTTTTCTTACGTTGCCTTTGGTTCTTTGGCCAATCACCTTAAAGCTGTGTCCTCTGGTTCTCGACACTTCTGCCAATGGGAACAGTTTCCCTCTTGCGACTCTGTCTAAACCCCTCATGATTTTGAACACCTCTATCAAATCTCCTCTCAATCTTCTCTGCTCCAAGGAAAACAACCCCAGCTTCTCCAGTCTATCCACGTAACTGAAGTCCCTCATCCCTGGAACCATTCTTGTAAATCTTTTCTGCACCCTCTCTGAGGCTTTCACATCCTTCCTAAAGTGTGGTGCCCAGAATAGACACAGTACCCCAGTTGGGGCCGAACCAGTGTTTTATACAGGTTCATCATAATTTCCACACTTTTGTACTCGATGGGGGAAAAATTGAGACGCGCCCCCTTTGGGGTGCTAACTTCACTGGGGCGCTACTTTTAGCGCCCCAGAAAAATTAGCGCCCCCGTGGCCGAAATTGAGTGGTAGCGCCCCAAGAGGGAAGCGGGGCGTGACTAGAAATGCCCCGCCTCCCTTTTGGGGCGCTGCGAAGGAATATCGCGGCGCTACGTGCCGCAGCACCACGCGCTGCGGCATGTCGCACCACGGTATTGCAGGCCTTCCTCTCCTTCTTAAAGGGGCGGGGCCTTGCGCAGCGCGACCCGGGGTCCAGCTGGGCCACCGGGGATCGGCGTGCCGGCAAAAGAGCCCGGCACTCAAGAGAAGTGCCGGGCTCATGGAGCGCAGCCGGCACTCCGGGGACGGCAGCAGAGACAGGTGCTGGCAGGCAGCCAGCAACAGAAATGGTCGCCCGGCACCTCGCCTTTAAATAGCGTCGCCCTGGCCGCAGGTAGGCCCCCCTGACCCCGTCGGACATAGCGTCTGGCGGTAAGTCAGGGGGCGCTACCGAAGATCGCGGCCGGGACGTGAGCAGGGCGCTGCGCTCGGCGATGACGTCACCGGCGGCGCAGCACCGTGGGGCGCTAACGGTTACCGCCGCCGCTAACCTCCCGCTGAATTTGGCGGGAGGCACTGGCGGCGACACGCCCGGGCGCTAGTTGCTTTGCGCCCCGTTAGCGCCCTCTATATATCAAGAAAAGCTGTGGTCCTAGAACTGACCCCTGGGGAACACCACTGTGTACCTTCCTCCAGTCCAAAAAACAACCATTCACCACTACTCTCTGTTTCCTGTCACTTAGCCAATTTCGTATCCATGCAGCCACTGTCCCTTTTATTCCATGGGCTTCAACTTTGCTGGCAAGCCTATTATGTGGCACTTTGTCGAATGCCTTTTAGAAATCCATGTACACAACATCGACCGCATTACCCTCAGCAACCCTCTCTGTTACCTCATCAAAAAACTCAATCAAGTTAGTTAAACATAATTTGCCTTTAACAAATCCGTGCTGGCTTTCCTTAATTAATCCACACCTATCCAAGTGACTGTTAATTCTGTCCCTGATTTCTGTTCCTAAAAGCTTCCCCACTACCGAGGTCAAACTGACTGGCCTGTAGTTGCTAGGTTTATCTTTACACCCTTTTTTGAACTAGTGTAACATTTTCAATTCTCCAGACCTCTGGCACCCGTATCTAAGGAGGATTGGAATATTATGGCCAGTACCTCCACGATTTCCTCCCTCAATTCCCTCAGCATCCTAGGATGCATTCCATCCACTCCTGGTGATTTATCTACTTTAAGTACAGCCAGCCTTTCTAATACCTCCTCTATATCAATTTTTATTCTATCAAATATCTCCACTACCTCCTCCTTCACTATGTCTATGGCAGCATCCTCTTCCCTGGTGAAGACAGATGCAAAGTACTCGTATAGTATCTCAGCCATACCCTCTGCCTCAATGCACAGGTCTCCTTTTTGGTCCCTAATCGGTCCCACCCCTCCTCTGTAGGCAAATTTCTGAAGTGCAAAAACAATAGGGCAGTAATAGTAGGGGATTTCAAGTGCCCTAATATTAACTGGGATAGAATTAGTGTAAAAGGAATAGAGGGCGCAGAATTCTTGAAATGCATTCAGGAGAGCTTTTTTAGCCAGTACATAACAAGCCCAACAAGAGAGGGGGCAGTTATGGACTTTGTTTTAGGGAATGAAGCTGAGGGGTCTGGACAGAGTAGATAGAGGGAAACTGTTCCCATTGGCAGAAGGGTCGAGAACCAGAGGACACAGCTTTAAGGTGATTGGCCAAAGAACCAAAGGCGACGTAAGAAAAAACTTTTTTACGCAGCGAGTGGTTATGATCTGGAATGCACTGCCTGAAAGGGTGGTGGAGGCAGACTCAATCCCGGCTTTCAAAAGGGAGTTGGACCTATTTCCCTCAGCAGAGAGGTCAATAACCAGGGGGCATAGCTTTAAAGTAATTGGTAGAAGGATTAGAGGGGAGTTGAGGAGAACTTTCTTCACCCAGAGGGTGGTGGGGGTCTGGAACTCACTGCCTGAAAGGGTGGTAGAGGCAGAGACATTTGGGAAAGGCGCGTGGCGGCGGGTTGACAGTGTGGTCCCACCCGACCCGCCATCGATCGCGCCTGTTGACCCCCCGAAAAATTCCCCCCTAACTTAGTGTGCTGCAAATGAGTGAAAAAGAAACCCGAGCAGTTGGTCCTCCTGTACTTCAGTGCCAGTTCCAGTACAGCAATGGTAACCAGGGCCTTTGTCGCTCTGCAGTGAAACCATAGCAACGTCAGAGTCAGGGTCATTTATTATCCAGATATTAAGGCAAAGTAAAGAAAAAAAAAAGCTTGAGCTAAAACCACTGCATTAGCACAGCCTTTGTGATCACGGGTAAAATAATTTCAAATAAAGTGGTTGCCATGGAAATAAATGGGGTATTTAGTTCAACTGTCTCTTATTGTGTAGAATTAATCGGCAGGTTCCTTTGTGTGGCGTTTTATGAATTTAAGTGGGAATGAAATGCTTCTGAATGGTAAGTGTTCCTGCTTAGTGTTAACATCTTATCCAATGCCTTTGGACATGATGTCAAGTTGTGATGTTCATGTGCTACTTGATGCGATTTTCCTAACTTTTAGTGATAAGTTTGATTAACTTGAGCTGACAATACAGAGGCTGTTAACTTGAAAGTCTGACCATACAGCTGAGGTTTTGTTATCCAGATAAACAGGCAGAACTCAAACTCTTTTGGTGGGAGATTTACCGCTGCAATTAGAAATCCATGATGTTCCTGGCCCTCGTGCGTGACTAAACACTTATTGGGACTGACTAAACACTTATTGGGACTGACTAAACACTTATTGGGACTGATAAAACACTGGTTCGGCCTCAACTGGAGTATTGTGTCCAGGGTTGTTCTCCTTAGAGCAGAGAAGATTGAGAGGAGATTTGGTCGAGGTGTTCAAAATCATGAGGGGTCGGGACAGAGTAGATGGAGAGAAACTGTTCCCATTGGCGGAAGGGTCGAGAACCAGAGGACACAGATTTAAGGTGATTGGCAGAAGAACCAAAGGCGACATGAGGAAAACTTTTTTAATGCAGCGAGTGGTTATGATCTGGAATGCACTGTCTGATAGGGTGGTGGAGGCAAATTCAATCACGGCTTTCAAAAGGGAGTTGGATAAGTAACTGAAGCAAAAAAAATTGCAGGACTACGGGAATAGGACGGGGGAGTGGGACTAGCTGAAGTGCTCTTGCAGAGAGCCGGCATGGGCTCGACGGGCCGAATGGCCTCCTTCTGTGCTGTAACCATTCGATGATTCTATTCTATAATTCTATGATCGAGAGGCTCTGTATCTCCGGCATAAGTTGCTCCATGTCCGGAGAGATACTAAAAGACGAGGTGATGCAGTGGACTGAACCTTTCACCTCTGAGACCGGGATTCAGTGCTTTGTGCGATGGTGTAAAACGGGCGATAGCGAGGTGGCAGCCCATTTTACATCTCTCCCGATTATTATTCCCATTGAAGTCGGTCTCCCCGTCTGCCTTCTCAGGTGGATGCACTTTCGAAGAAGAGTAGTGGAGTTCTCCTGATGTCCTGACCATCCTTCAACCAACATCACTATAAAACAAAAATAGACTATCAGGTCATTATCACGCTGCTGTTTGTGGGAGCTTGCTGTGCACAAATTGGCTACCGCGTTTCCTACATTACCACGGTGACGACACTTCAAGAGGACTTCATTGGCTGTCTTTTTTTAAATGTCTGTTTCTCTGCCGTGAGGTGACTCCAGTGTCTAAGCCCTTTTGTTGATTCAACGTGACGAACACATCCATGTTCGGCATATGACAGCCATAGTCACTGCCTCAGTTCCTCAGAGTCAACAGTTATTCATTTGTGACCGCCTGACAAACATTTCCTAGTTTTGTGTCATCCACAAGCTTTGAAATGATGCCCTTTATCAGAAAGAGCAGTGGTCCTAATACCGACCCCTGGGGAACACCACTATATACTTCCGTCCAGTCTGAAAAACAACCGTTCACCACTACTCTCTGCTTTCTGTCTCTTAGCCAATTTTGTATCCATGCTGCCACTGTTCCTTTAATCCCATGGGCTTCAATTTTGCTAACAAGTCTATTATGTCGTACTTTATCAAACGCCTTTTGAAAGTCCGTATACATAACATCAACTACCCTCATCAACCCTCTCCGATACTTCATCAGAGAACTCAACTAAGTTAGTCAAACATGATTTGCCTTTAACAAATCCGTGCTGACTTTCATTTATTAACCCGTATTTTTCCAAGTACCAATTAATTTTGTCCCAGATTAATGCCTCTAAAAGTTTCCCCCCCCACCGACAGTAGGTTGATTGGCCTGGAATTGCCTAGTTCTTCCCTCTTTTTTTAAACAGGTCTCGCCTCTTTTGAACTGTCTCAAATGTTTTGCAGCAAACTGGTGTTGGCGATTCAGCCGTTCTAAGCACCAAAGTGGCTGATAATGGGAGTTCTTTATTCGAGCAGCCTGTTTACTGAAGCACCTCTGTGGCAAGGCTGATCGTTTCTTTTCAGCAAATAATATTAAACATACCTGTTGAAGTCATTGGGCTGGATTTTCATTGCTCTCTCTCTCTCTCTCTCTCTTTCTCTCTCTCTCGTAAAAATATTTGGGAACAGACTTGCATCCAGGTCCTCTCACAGCAAAGGCCAGGCAGTCTTTGCAGACCTTCAATGCAGCAGCAATGATGACATCATCAGAGGTGACTTTCAGACTGAAAACACTAATTGGGTCATGGGTTCCCACATGCTGGAACTCAATTGCCCAATTAGGTGAAAATTGCATCAATCTCCCACATCCAATTGCAATCGGGTGGATAACACGAAAAGTGCATAACACGACCCCAACCCGCCCAGTATCAAAATTCAGCCCATTGTGACAGTTTGCTTGTTGTAGGTGGCTATCAGATTGAAGTCAGACACTAATAGAGAAAGAAAGACTTGCATTTCTATAGCGCCTTTCACGACCACCGGACGTCCCAAAGCTCGTTATAGCCAATGAAATACTTTTGAGGTGTAGTCACTGTTGTAATGTTGGAAACACGGCAGCCAGTTTGCGCACAGCAAGCTCCCACAAACAGCAATGTGATAATGACTAGGTAATCTGTTTTAGGTGTCGGTTAAGGGATAAATATTGGCCACGACACTGGGGAGAACTGCCCTGCTTTTCTTCGAATCATTCCATGGGATCTTTTACGCCCCGCCTGAGAGAGCAGACGGGGCCTCGTTTTAACATCACTGCCGAAAGACGGCACCTCCAACAGTGCAGCACTCCCTCAGCACCGCACTGGGAGTGTCAGCCTAGATATTGGCTCACTCGCTAACCTAACGCTGGATATTCAACCATGAATATCCAGCCTCGCTGCCGACACAGCCCTGCCCTCGCTGGATGTTCACGCGTGCTCTTCTGTCAAGGGTAGCGAGGCAGCGATTCAAATCCCTCTCTCCCCATCCCCTGCACCAGGGGTAGCAAGCCTAATTGTAGCTCCTCCATCTGGGTGAGATCAGCCAGACCAGGGATTATCCTGGGTCAGCTATTTCTGGAGAAGCTTGCTGAGCTATCGAAGGAGCTCTGCGCACAGTCGCTGACTCAGGGGCGAGATAAAGAATGTCAGCCAGTTACCTTAAATCACACTGCACTCTCTACAGGAGAATGATCTGTTGAGTGTTCTTTTTTTTTTGTAGTGACAAATGGATTAACTAATCCCCTGGGCTTTTATTTAAATTTATACAGTGGCTGCTTTACAAATGGTCGGTTAGTTGAAAAATGGGGAAAGTCATTCTGACAAATTCATATCCGAGCCTGACAGCAGGTTGTTTTTAGCGCAGTGAATGATGTACTGAATAAACAGGATGCCGAATTGTCAGGAAAAAATGGGCTCCTCAGCTTGTTTTACTTCACGTTTATTTTTGTGCCTGATGCAGTTCATTGGAGCAGCCATGTCTGTTTGAACTAGTGTGTGCTGCACCTTGATGGGCCAGGACAAGCAAGTCCGTTCTGATATATTACTGGACCCTAAAAGGGGGACCATCTCGGCTGCCCTGATAAGTCAGATGGTGAACACAGTGGCAAAAAGTGCCTCATCTTGATCCTGTTTCCTGCTCCACCCATATTCCAGTCCTCATCCAATTGGGAATTTGGGTAAGTTAACAACAACAACAACTTGCATTTATATAGGGCCTTTGACGAGGAGCTCTCAGTAAATGGGGGAGGGCTTCAGTAAATGGGGGAATGGGGGAGGGCTTCAGTAAATGGGGAATGGGGGAGGGCTTCAGTAAATGGGGGAATGGGGGAGGGCTTCAGTAAATGGGGGAATGGGAGGAGCTCTCCAGTAAATGGGGGAATGGGGAGGGCTTCAGTAAATGGGGAATGGGGGAGGGCTTCAGTAAATGGGGGAGGGCTTCAGTAAATGGGAGAATGGAGGAGCTCTCCAGTAAATGGGGGAATGGGGGAGGGCTTCAGTAAATGGGAGAATGGGAGGAGCTCTCCAGTAAATGGGAGAATCGGAGGAGCTCTCCAGTAAATGGGAGAATCGGAGGAGCTCTCCAGTAAATGGGGGAATCGGAGGAGCTCTCCAGTAAATGGGAGAATCGGAGGAGCTCTCCAGTAAATGGGGGAATGGGAGGAGGGCTCCAGTAAATGGGAGAATCGGAGGAGGGCTCCAGTAAATGGGAGAATCGGAGGAGCTCTCCAGTAAATGGGAGAATCGGAGGAGCTCTCCAGTAAATGGGGGAATGGGAGGAGGGCTCCAGTAAATGGGGGAATGGGAGGAGGGCTCCAGTAAATGGGAGAATCGGAGGAGCTCTCCAGTAAATGGGGGAATCGGAGGAGCTCTCCAGTAAATGGGAGAATCGGAGGAGCTCTCCAGTAAATGGGAGAATGAGAAGGAGGGCTCCAGTAAATGGGAGAATCGGAGGAGGGCACCAGTAAATGGGAGAAATCGGAGGAGGGCTCCAGTAAATGGGAGAATCGGAGGAGCTCTCCAGTAAATGGGAGAATCGGAAGAGCTCTCCAGTAATTGGGGGAATGGGAGGAGGGCTCCAGTAAATGGGAGAATCGGAGGAGCTCTCCAGTGAATGGGGGGAGGGCTCCAGTAAATGGTGGAATGGGGGGAGGGCTCCAGTAAATGGGGGAAATGGGGGGAGGGCCTCCAGTAAATGGGGGAATGGGGGGAGGCTCCAGTAAATGGGGAATGGGGGAGGGCTCCAGTAAATGGGGGAATGGGGGGAGGGCTCCAGTAAATGGACTCTTATCTCTCGAAAAGAGAAGACAGGTGAGCTGATGCAGGTCTTTAAGGTTATGAAGGGGTTCGATAGGGTAGATGTAGAGAAGATGTTTCCACTTGTGGGGGAGTCCAATCACTAATAAATCCAGTAAGGAATTCAGGAGAAACTTCTTTACCCAGGGAGTGGTGAGAATGTGGAACTCGCTACCACAGGGAGTGGTTGAGACGAGTAGCACAGACGCATTTAAGGGGAAGCGAGCTGAAGTAAATGAGGGAGAATAGGATGATAGGGTGAGATGAAGTAAGGTTTGTGTGGAGCTTAAACACCAGCACTGCCCAGTTGGGCCGAATGGCCTGTTTCTGTGCTGTACATTCTATGTAACCAGAGCTTTAAACAACTGAAGCATAACTTCCACCCCTTTGTGTTCTAGCCCCCCCTTGAGATAAAGGCTAACATTCCATTAGCCTTTTTAATTATTTTTTTTTGTTGTGCCTCAAGAGCGCAGACACAAAGTACTGGCTCTCTGTGAATTGCCAGGTTCATTCTGTCTGTGTCTCGACAGTAAGATTTTAAGCAACCCGACTCCCAGTGGGCCGACCAAAGAAGAGCGACGACACCTCACCGTATAAATCGAAGAGGACGATGCACGGAGGCCGCGAGTCTCTGAGTGCTGCTCTCCTGCGAACTCAAGGCCCAGGTGAAAGTGGCTCTTAAACCCAGCGAGGAGCTGAGAAGGCGTGAGACGGTCGGGTGGATGTTGACTTTGTGCGATAGTGTAAAACGGGCGATAGCGAGCCAGCAGCCCATTTTACATCTCTCCCGATTGTCATTTCCATTGAAGTCAGTGGGCTGCCAACTCCCTATCGCCCCTTTTACACACTTGCACAAAGTCTAGATCTACCCCAGTGAGTTACCACCTCTGAAGAGACTTCTACACATCATTGTTAGGTGCGGAGGGCAGCCTTGCTCACCTCTTAGTAGGATTTTAACAATAGGCTTGCTGTAATTGCCGTTGGATGCTGGAACCAGTCCAAGCAGTAGGAAGTCGAGGCATCTGAAGGGGTAAGAAAGAAATATTTGAGTAACGTTTACTTTTACTTGTGTTAGGAAGTAAAGGTGGGTGCTGTTTAAATGTTTATTTGAAGTCTATGCCGTGGAATTGAGATGAGCAGTCACCTGCTCCCTTGTGTCTCTTGCTTTAGGACTGATTGCTCATGTACTGCAGGAATGTTCTCGGAGGAGGACACTGTTTGGGTGTTCAAAATCTCACTCCCAATTAGACGATGCAGTCATGAAATACTAACAGTGCAATTCTGCTTCTGTAAATACTGGCTGTGTGTCCTCGGCAAAACTCAGGGAAACCTGGCAGTTCAGGTTACAATCATTTTCAGAACTGCCTGTCAAGTGGACAAGGCACAGTCGAGGTTTAACCCCCTTCTGCCCCCGCACCGCCCCCCCCCCCTCCCCCCAAAAAAGAAGTTTGCAATACGTAGCTGGAATTTATGCAGCATGAACAGACTGCTGTTGTTTTTACGCAAGTTGTATTCGCAAAAGAATTGGCCACCGTGTTTGGGAGGGGCAGTGGATCGGACCTCAGTCGTAGAGTGGGATGTGGGTTGAACGCTTGCTTGCCAAGGCCACAGGCAAGGGCTTCCTTCAGAGGGGAACGGAACTGAGAGGCGCACCACGATCTGCACAACAAACTGCGTTCCCTGGCCACCGATTCCATCCCTCTCCCCGGCCACTGTCTGACGCCGAACCAGCCGGTTCGCAACCTCGAGGTCTGAGCGGACCCTGAGTTGCGCTTCCGACCCCATATCGTTTCCATCACCAAGACCGCCTACTTCCACCTCCGTAGCGTCGATCGTCTCCGCCCCTGCCTCATAGAATCAGAGAAATTTACAGCACGGAAGGAGGCCATTCGGCCCATCGTGTCCGCGCCGGCCGACAAAGAGCTATCCAGCCTAATCCCACTTTCCAGCTCTTGGTCCGTAGCCCTGTAGTTTACGGCACTTCAAGTGCACATCCAAGCACTTTTTAAATGTGGTGAGGGTCTCTGCCTCTACCACCCTTTCAGGCAGTGAGTTCCAGATCCCCACAACCATTTGGGTGAAGAAATTTCCCCTCAAATCCCCTCTAAACCTCCTACCAATTACTTTAAATCTATGCCCCCTGGTTGTTGACCCCTCTGCTAAGGGAAACAGGTCCTTCCTGTCCACTCTATCTAGGCCCCTCATCATTTTATACACCTCACTAAGGTCTCCCCTCAGCTTCCTCTGTTCCAAAGAAAACAAACTCAGCCTATCCAATCTTTCCTCGTAGCTAAAATTCTCCAGTCCAGGCAACATCATCATAAATCTCCTCTGTACCCTCTCTAGTGCAGTCACATTTCCTGTAATGTGGTGACCAGAACTGCACGCAGTACTCTAGCTGTGGTCTAACTAGTGTTGATACAGTGTAAGCATAACCTCCCTGCTCTTGTCTTCTATGCCTCAGCTAATAAAGGAAAGTATCTCGTATGCCTTCTTAACCACCTTATCTACCTGGCCTGCTATCTTCAGGGATCTGTGGACCTGCACTCCAAGGTCCCTCTGTTCCTCTACACTTCTCAGAGTCCTACCATTTAATGCGTATTCCCTTGCCTTGTTAGACCTCCCCAAATGCATTACCTCACACTTCTCCGGATTGAATTCCATTTGCCACTGTTCTGACCAGTTCATTGATATCTTCCTGCAGTCTACACCTTTCTTCTTCATTATCAACCACACAGCCGATTTTAGTATCATCTACAAACTTCTTTATCATACCCCCTACATTCAAGTCTAAATCATTGATATATACAACAAAAAGCAAGGGACCCAGTACTGAGTCCTGCGGAACCCCACTGGAAGCAGCCTTCCAGTCACAAAAACACCCATCAACCATTACCCTTTGCTTCCTGCCTCTGAGCCAATTTTGGATCCAACCTGCCACTTTGCCCTGGACCAGTCTGCCATGTGGGACCTTATCAAAAGCCTTGCTAAAATCCATATACACTACATCAAACGCACTACCCTCATCGACCCTCCTTGTTACCTCCTCAAAAAATTCAATCAAGCTAGTCAGACATGACCTTCCCTTAACAAATCTGTGCTGACTGTCCTTGATTAATCCGTGTCTTTCTAAATGAAGATTTATCCTGTCCTTCAGAATTTTTTCCAATAATTTTCCCACCACCGAGGTTAGGCTGACTGGCTCAGCTCATCTGCTGCTGAAACTCTCGTCCATGCCTCTGTTATCTCTAGACTTGACTATCCCAATGTTCTCCTGTCCGGCTCCCATCTTCCACCCTCCATATACTTGAGCTCATCCAAAGCTCTGCTGCCCATATTCTAACTTGCACCAAGCCCCATTCACCCATCACCCCTGCACGCTGACCTACATTGGCTCCTGGTCCACTAATGCCTCGAATTTAAAATTGTCATTCTTGTGTTCAAATCCCTCCATGGCCACGTCCCTCCCTATCTCTGTAATCTCCTCCAGCCCTACAACCCTCTTAGAACTCTACATTCTTCCAATTCTGGCCTATTGTGCATCTCCGATTTTTTATTCCTTTTGTACACTTTGCAGAAACCAGTTTAATCAGTGGCTGGGCCAATATCTGGGAATTCCTTATCTAACGCTATTTGTGGCAACACCATCACCAGAAGGACTGCAGCGGTTCAAGGAGAAGGTCCAGCACCACTTACTCAGGGCAACTAGGGATGGGCAATAAATGCTGCCTTGCCAGCGATGCCCAAATCCTGAGAACAAATGCTTGGGGACAGGTTGGCTACTTGGCACTTGGCCAGACACACAGCACGATTAAAAGCCCATGGGAGAGAGAAAGGCTCTGCTTTGACCTCAATCACAAACACATGCAACTGAATAGCATGCTAGGAAAGTAATTTTATTTAAGCAGTGCCCTATAGTCCTCAGGACTCCCCAAAGGACTTCAAAGCCAATCGCTTTATTTTTGAAGTATTTTTGAACTGCTGTCTTGTAGGCAAACGCAGCAGGCTCTTTGCGCATAGCAAGCTCCCAGACACAGCAAATGAATGACCAGAAAATCTGCTCTTTATAGTGGTAACCCACCACTGGCATGGAGAGTGGGGCTCGGAGTCAGGACTGGCCTATCTCTGAACCTTGCTCGTGTCTGCTGATACTCACCATCAGTGGCAGAACCTTGCAACTTCTGCCTGGAGATGTTTTGGGGGCTGGAGTGAAAACTCTCCCGAACGATGAATATTTCTCTTGCTGAGAGTGCATGCTGGAGTGATAAGCAACTTTCTTTTCAAGTAACCGATTGTCATCTTTTATGTAACATGTTTTCTCATGTTGTCTACAGCAGGAATGTGACTTGATGCTAATTTTCCACCAGATGCTTTGTAGTTGAAGGAACCAAGACATTTAATTAATACTTAGTTTTCATTTCTATTATGTGGGATCTGAACTGAATATTTTCTGGCACTGAATTTGTCATTTGGTCTGTCATGTGCACCTGTTCTACTGTACGAACAAGTCAAAGCACCAGAACTCTGACAGCAAAACATGCAGATTGAATTATGGGATTCAGAGAAATGAATTCAGACCTCTTCCCATCCCTTCCTCTCCCCCAATCCCCAATCTATAGAGCAGACAAGCCACACTGCTAGAATACACAATCTAGGCCGACACACAGTATTGAGGGACTGCTGTGTTGCCAGAGGTGTCACCCTTCATATGGCACATGACACTTTCCTTCTTTCCTTATTTCCTTATTTCCTTACCTCTTTCCCTCTTTTCCTCCTTCCCTCTTTCATTCCTTCCCCCTTTCCTTCCCTCTTCCCTCTTTTGTTCCTTCCCCCTTTCCTTCCCTCTTTCCTTCCCTCTTTTCTTTCTCCCTCTTTCGCTCTCTTTCCTTTCTCTCTCTTTCACTCTCCTTTTCCTTTCTTCCTCTTTCGCTCTGCTTTTCTCTCCTTTTCCTCTCTTCTTTTATTTCTTCCTTCCGTTCTCTCTTTCTTTCTGTCTTTTTGCCCCATTGTTGTTTTATGGGATCTTGCTGTGAGCAACTTCGCTACCAGCTTTGCCCTACAAGTCGAAAATAATTCATTGTATGTAAGACCCACATCGAAAGATCCAGACTTATTGAAGACTGAAATATATTTTGAATGAATGTATTTCCTGGGAGCTCCTCGTTAAGGAGTCTATAGAATTGATAAATAAACAAGGAATGTTGAAGGCTAATTTTGGTCATTTAAAAAGGGGCCCGGACTCTCTCGGATAACTGCAGTGGGGGATACTTTGAAGTGGGGCCCATCAGTGATTTGTTGATTTTTTAGAGGGAGCTAGTTTATTGCTATGTGAGTTGCTGCTGGTGATTTGCTGGAATCTTTGTGAGTGGGTGTGCTGGTGTCAGCAGGCTGCCTCTTTACAATGGGTGAAGATTAATTTCCACTGACCTGCTGGTGAATGCCTCTGTCTCTTTGTTATCTTGGGTGTTTTTTTGCAAACCACATTATTCATAAACTAAGTAAAACTTAAAGAAGTATTTTCTGCCAGACTGAATTCATTATCGTAGTGTATTATAGCAGATGACTCATCCAAAAGACGGCACATCTGATGGAGGAGTGCTCCCTCAGTACTGCCCCTCCGACAGTGCAGTGCTCCCTCAGTACTGCCCCTCTGACAGTGCAGCGCTCCCTCAGTACTGCCCCTCTGACAGTGCAGCGCTCCCTCAGTACTGCCCCTCCGACAGTGCAGCTCTCCCTCAGTACTGCCCCTCCGACAGTGCAGTGCTCCCTCAGTACTGCCCCTCCGACAGTGCAGTGCTCCCTCAGTACTGCCCCTCCGACAGTGCAGCACTCCCTCAGTACTGCCCCTCCGACAGTGCAGCGCTCCCTCAGTACTGCCCGTCCGACAGTGCGGCCCTCCCTCAGTACTGCCCGTCCGACAGTGCGGCCCTCCCTCAGTACTGCCCCTCCGACAGTGCGGCCCTCCCTCAGTACTGCCCCTCCGACAGTGCGGCCCTCCCTCAGTACTGCCCCTCCGACAGTGCAGCGCTCCCTCAGTACTGCCCCTCCGACAGTGCAGCGCTCCCTCAGTACTGCCCCTCCGACATTGCAGTGCTCCCTCAGTACTGCCCCTCCGACAGTGCAGCGCTCCCTCAGTACTGCCCCTCCTACAGTGCAGCGCTCCCTCAGTACTGCCCCTCCGACAGTGCAGCGCTCCCTCAGTACTGCCCCTCCGACAGTGCAGTGCTCCCTCAGTACTGCCCCTCCGACAGTGCAGCGCTCCCTCAGTACTGCCCCTCCGACAGTGCAGCACTCCCTCAGTACTGCCCCTCCGACAGTGCAGCACTCCCTCAGTACTGCCCTTCCGCCAGTGCAGCACTCCCTCAGTACTGCCCCTCCGACAGTGCAGCACCCCCTCAGTACTGCACTGAAGTGTCAGTCTGGATTATGTGCTCAAGTCTCCGGAGCGGGACTTGAACTCACGACCTTCTGACCCAGAGACAAGAGTGCTACACACTACACCATGGCTAAACACCAATGGTCTTCACAGCAGACGCCACTGAAAGCAATTACAATTGGAAACTCTGCATGGCTCCTCTGCCTGCCCCCTCTAGGGACCCAGAGAGCAACTGCACACTTCCCAACCCTGCCCCCACTGAAACCTAGATATTGTTGATATATAAACAGAAAATGCTGGAAATACTCAGCAGGTCAGGCAGCATCTGTGGAGACATCGACCTGAAACATTAACTCTGTTTCTCTCTCCACAAGATGCTGCCTGACCTGCTGAGTATTTCCAGCATTTTCTGTTTTGATTTCAGATTGCCAGCATCCGTAGTATTTTCCCTAGACGTCGTTGAACCTGGGATCTTCCTGGGCTGTGTGGCTCAGGACCATACAGTGGTGCATTTACTCGCTGAGTCATTGAGGGAACCCTAGCAACTTCATGTAACCGTGATCGATGGCTCGTTTAGTAAAGGTGGTGTGCAACTGAGCCGTACAGACCAGCAGGTTCGGGAAGGCTGAGCTGATCTCCATCATGGAGGCAGTAGGGGGTGCCCCTGAGTTAGAAAAGGCGAGAATCGGCCAGGAACCCAACTTCTGAGCGCTGCCCTGTGATTCCTGCTGGAAAGTATATGGAGATGAGAGGAGTGCGTGATTGGGCTTGACTGTGGTCCTACTCCGGTCCAGGTGCCTATCGCCCCTGATTGTCTCGGCTCGCACTGGAAGAGAGGTTACTTGCAATCGTGCAAACAATACCTGTGGAGCTATAGCCACGAATGAGTCAGAGTCTTTTGGGAGGGTGGGGTTGAGAGAGGAAGGGGCAACAGCTGTGATTATTGACCTGGGTAAGGGTAAGCCAGGTGGCGGGGGTCGGGGGGGGTGTGGAGAGCGAGAGATGTTCCCTGTGGGGAGGGAAGCAAAGGCATATCAAATTAGCAGAGCTCTGAATGAATAAGACTTGAACATCTTGCTGTAATCAAAGTAACTTGAATTCAGATTGATTCATCCAAGAGTGAAAAAGTAAATGCAATTTCTCTTTTTAATAACGTGCTTGTTTTCCTTCCTCCAGTCAGAAAGACATTTCCCTGAGGTTTTAATTTCAATAGCACAATGTTCAAGATATATAAGCCTTTTTGATTACAACAGGCCGACTATGCACAGCGAGTGAAAACTCCTAACCTTAATGACTCACGGAATGATGAATATTATGATTGCCCTCAGAGAAAACAAGCTGGTTATAGTATTTGCATAATAAATGAAATGGGTCTTGAGGAGAAAGGAAATACATTTTCAATTAAATTCAGCACAACACCGTCAAAAAGCTGAGGATAATCTATCTGTGATTTTCTGCTGTGTGGAAAGATGGAGGATGCATGCCTATCATACAACTCTCTCATCTAGTACCGTGAGCAGAAGTCTAAAAGGAAGGGGTAACAAATCCATTGCATGTGGCTACCAAGCATTGAGGCTGCAGTTTAGCCCATGTAATGAAGTGACGGTAAGATTCAGCCATTGGTGGCCAGGTTTGAACATGTCTCTTCCAATAATGTTTGAACTGTAGCAGTGTCATGAGGAAGTATCTGAAAGTGGAACAAAACCAGAAAAAGGGCTGGGAACACACACCGCAGGCCAGTCAGCATCTGTGCAGAGAGCAGACGGTGTTGCGAGGAAGGGTATGGACCTGCAGGGTATGGACTTGCAAGGTTTTGCTTTTGGTGAAAGTGGAGCCCGACGAATCAGACCAAAGGGATCGTGAGTGTTGGCTGAGGGGAGTTGGGTTAGGCACGGCCATTTCACCTCTTGGACCTGGCTTCAGATGCAGCCAGACTGACGGGATAGGCAGCTGTCTCTGATTCTGCCAGCATTTCACACCTTACCTTTTGTTTCTCAACCTGTCCCATTACCATCTCGTCTTGCCTTGAGCATCTCTCAATGTCTCTACTCACTAAAGACCATCCCTTTTGTTCTTTTATTCCTCCCCCCAGCCTCCCCCTTGCATTTTTATCTGTTTATTTCTTGCTCTTTCAGTTCCGACGAAGGGTTTCGACCTGAAACGTTAACTCTCTTTCTCTCTCCACGGATGTTGCCTGGCCTGCTGAGTTTTTCCAGCGTTTTCTGTTGTTATGACGGGATAGAAGTTCCATTCCTCTGCTGTGCTCATGAAATGACTTTGAACAGTCTCCATCTCGTTCCTCATGGCCTTGGGCCCTAGTCCCCAGTTCAGCAGGAAGTTGGCTACCTCTCTCCCAAAGCCCACAGGACATGGAGGGGGAAATCGTCACAATGGCGCAGTAGGTTGGGATTGAGAGGGGAAAGTGATGTAAGAAAACTACTAGGCACTTGGTCTAAGCGTTAAACAAAGCTTTAATCAACTGTTTTACAACATGGAGGTCTAGTTGTGTCCTTCACTAGTTCCGGTTAAGAATGTCCTGCGCAAGCTGGGCCCGTGCCCGAGTATTTATACTCTCCCTGGACAGCGCCACCCGCAGGCCACTCAGTATTATTTCATAAGTTATGAATGACAGATTCATGTCAGAAAGCTTTACGCTGCATCTAACTGTGCCTTACCTGATCTGGATGTGATCCACCTCTGACCTTTTGTGCTTCCCCCACTTCCTTCTCCCCACCGTTGGCGGCCGTGTCTTCAGCTGCCTGCACCCTGAGCTCTGGAATTCCCTCCCTAAACCTCTCCGCCTGTCTCTCCTCCATTAAGATGCTGCTTAATAGCTACCTCTTTGACCAAGCGTTTGGCCACCTGCCCTAATGGCTCCTTCTTTGGCTCATGTCAACTTTTGTCTGATGACGCTCCTGTAAAGCACCTTAGGTCACTTTATTACGTTAAAACCACTATATAAATGCGTTGTTGTTGGTAGTGATACTGGCTACTAACATCCCTCGCCTTGAAAAGCTCAAAAATCCATTAAAAAACACATGTCTCCTGAGTACTGGGGATAGGTTCATCAGGAACTATCGGCACTGAATGAATAGGAAATCTTCTACCCTCAGTGTGCTCAGATAGTAGAATCTACTCTCTCGCTTATCCCTTCGATCAAAAAGCTGTTGACCCAAGTTAACCCTAGTTGTCGCCGCTGTCTGAGCTCATCATTTGTTTTCTTGTTTCCTTCCTGCAGTTTAAGTGGACACTGGTCGCTGTGGTGCTTCTGCAATTGGTTTTCATAATCGTCAGCTTTTTATGCCGGAACAAGGTACGTCAGTTTGCTTTTCCTTTTCTTCCCCCTGCCAGTCTTCTCCCCTCCTCCTGAAGGCAGCAGCTCCTTGAGCTACGATCCACGGGTGTCAGTCGTTCATCACCCCGCGCCCCCCCCTCCCCCCCCCCCCAAGTAATTCTCCCAAACCAGCCTAGTTCAATGTTCTTCTTCTTAAGCAGTCCCTCGGAACTGAGGATGACTTGCTTCCACACTAAAAATGAGTTCTCAGGTGGCTGATGAGTCCAATGTGGGACCTACAGTCTCTGTCGCAGGTGGGGCAGACGGTGGTTGAAGGGGCGGGTGGGTGGGGTGCTTGGGTTGACGTGCGCTGCTTGCGCTTGGCTTCCGCTTGCTCCCGGTGAAGAGACTCGAGGTGTTTGACGCCTTCCCCGGATGCTTCTCCTCCACTTTGTGCGGTCTTGGGCCAGGGATTCCCAGGTGTCGGTGGGGATGTTGCACTTTTTCAAGGAGGCTTTGAGGGTGTCCTTGAAGCGTTTCCTCTGCCCACCTGGGGCTCTCTTGCCGTGTCGGAGCTCCGAGTAGAGCGCTTGTTTTGGGAGTCTCGTATTGGGCATGCGGACGATGTGACCCGTCCATCGGAGCTGATCGAGCGTGGTCAAAGCTTCGATGCTGGGGATGTTGGCCTGAGCGAGAACACTGACGTTGGTGCGCCTATCCTGCCAATGGGTTTGCAGGATCTTGTGGAGCTGCGTTGGTGGTACCTCTCCAGTGCTTTGAGGTACATGGTCCATGTTCAATGTGTGATGGTGGACAGTGAGCGCCGTAATAGCAGAGGGCTTGACCGCTGAGCCTGAAGTCCACACAAGGGCACGTCAAGGAGGAGGGGGTTAGCAGTTGGGAATGGGACCCTGACCACATTTTTTCAGTAACTCTGGAGGGCTGAGGTTAGCTGTTGCACTGGCTGAGATCATTTCTGTGGCTCACTTATTTTCAGAGCCTTGGTCAGACCTCATTCAGTTCTGGGGACTGCACCTCAGGAAGGATACAACAGCCTCGGAGTAGATTCACCAGAATCATACTGGGGGCTGAAGTGTTAAATAATCAGGTCAGGTTGCATAGACTAGGCTTGTATTCCCTTGAGCATAGAAGATTGAAGGATGATCTGATCGAGGTGTTTAAAACGTTAAAAGGAATTGATAGGGGAAATACAGGGAAACTATTTCCTCTGATAGGGGGGTCAAGAACGAGGGGGACATAATCTTAAAATCAGAGCTGAGCCATTCAGGAGTGATGTCCTGAAGCACTTTTTCACACAAAGGGCAGTGGAAATCTGGAACTTTTCCCCCTAAGAAGCTGTTGAGGCTAGGACCAAGGTGGGTCGATGGAGTTGAGGTACAGATCAGCCATGATCTAATTGAATGGCGAAGCAGGCCGCAGGGTCTGAATGGTCTACTCCTCTTCTTATGTTTCTGTCTCGTTCGATTGCTCAATTGGTTAGAGTCACAGGGCAGAATTTTCACTGGCCCGTGGAGGCGGGTTTGGAGGCGTGTGGGGGGTTAAAGTTGCAGATTCGGGGGTCCCGAACCCATCCCGCCCCCAACCCGCCTCCATGCCAGTTTCGCTGGAGGCGGGTACCCGACCTGTGCTGGGAGCCGCCTCCTCGAGGCGGGAAGGGGATTAGTGCCAATTAACTGCCTGTTAACGGGTAGTTAACAGGCAGTTTTTTGCCTAATCCCTATTTTTATGCCTGAAATGTGGGCTTCCCGACAGGTCCGAAACACGCCATTTCAGCGAGGTGGACCGTGGGTCTGCAGGGGTTGGAGGGGTCGATATGTCTGGTGGGCAGGTGAGTGATGGGTGCATGTGTTCAGAGGTAAGTGTGCAGAGGTAAGTGTGTAAGGTAAGTGTAAAGTGTGGAAAAAAGTTTTACTTGCCTTAACTTCCTCCTGCAGGTGTCAGCCCTTCAGGTCTCGGGAGTCAGAAATCTCACCGGCACAGAAAGCAGAATGGCCGCGGAGCTGTCAAAAGCTGCAGTCTCTGCTTTCTGTGCTGGATTGATTTCTAACTGAGTCTAAGTACAGGGACTCAAGTTAGAAATCATATTGTCAGTGTTTGACAGCTTCACAGAGCTGTCAAACACTGAAATTTCATCTGTCAAAAGCTCTTGACAGATGAAATTTCAATGGCTGACATCACCTGTATCCAAGGGACCCTTGATTGGCCTGCTAAGCCCGCTGGGCGGGCTTAACAAGGTCAATCAAGGGAAAATACAGTGGGTTGGCCACAAATCGATGGAGGTGGGACTACAACCCAAAAAGTGGGAGTCCCGCCTCCGTCACGTCCCCATTGACAAAACCCAGCCCTTAGAGTTATACAGCACAGAAAGAGGCCCTTCGGCCCATTGTGTCCGCGCCGGCCATCAAGCCCTGTCTATTCTAATCCCATTTTCCAGCACTTGGTCCGTAGCCTTGTATGCTATGGCATTTCAAGTGCTCATCTAAATGCTTCTTGAATGTTGTGAGGGTTCCTGCCTCTACCACCCTTTCAGGCAGTGAGTTCCAGATACCAACCACACTCTGGGTGAAATTTTTTTTCCTCAAATCCCCTCTAAACCTCCTGCCCCTTACCTTGAAACTATGTAAAGGCAGCTCACTACCTTAACCAGTTGAGCAAACAGGTTTTTAATAACTTTTGAAAGGATTATTAATGATTTGGTCCGACAATGGCCTAATCAGAGCATATATCTATAATATAATACTGCGTTATCTAATACAATACTGCGCTATCCTATACAATACTGCGCTGTTTGTAGACTGCAGGCCGTTGGAATCAGCTTGACTTTTCTAAGTGGGACTGGTTGACTCTCCCAGTGTCTCAGTGAGCGCATTCATGCTGAGGTCTGACCCTGAGCCAGTTCAGGCCTGGGCGATCCCAGGTTCCAGCCTGGAGCCACTGCTCTCAAGCTAGACATTGCTGGGGCTGCCACTGTTGTCATGGTGAGGGAAAGGAGAAATCAGCCAGACCTCCCACTCCCTTTCCCCACCCAGGGTTGCCCGCTGGAAAGTGTATGTGGGAGAGAGACAGGGTCAAACTGGGTTGCGCTCAAAATGGTCTGCCGATACTGTCCTGACAATATGGTGCAATCCTGGGAGGGGAGGATCTGAGGGTTAAGCTCAGGGAGGGAAAAACATTGGGCCAGAAATTCAGCTTTCAGGCTTCCTGCAGGTGCAAGCATCGCGCGCGTACTTGCCTACCGCGCCTGCAGTTGTGCTTTGGGCCCACGAGGACTTCGGGTCCTGGGCCTCCTGCAGCTGCCAGGCGCGCAGTGCTTGTGTATCCCAGGGGCGCAGTTAGTTTGAAGCGTCCCCTGGGATCACGTGGGCCATGGAGAACCAATCCTAGCAGGGCATTTTCATTCATAGATTTGACAGGAAGACCTGTCAAATCTATGAATAGAAATCAGCCCCAAAACCACACTTAAACTTCAAATAAATTTTAAAAAAAACATCACATTTTTAAAATAACTATAAATTAAATAAATTAACTACTTTAAACAAAAATTTACATTTTTGAAAAAAATAATTATACTTTTTAACAGTGCTAAAAATAATCTTACCTTTCTTTAAAGTATCTAAAAAAGATAAACCTGTTGAAATTTTTTTTAAATTGTAATTAATTAACCACTTACCTTGTTAAAAACAGGCCTTGCGCCTCCTTTTTAAAAGTGCAGCTTCTCCATACTTACCTTCCTGGAGAAACCTGAAAAAAAAAACCGAAGTTCGCTGCGTGCGCGCTGCCTCTACCGCGCACGCGTTCGACTTCTGAACCCCTCCCTTCAGGGGAATGGAAGTTCCGGTTTCCCTCGCATGCGCAGTGCATGCAGGAAACCGGCACTTCAGGTGGCCTTACGGGTGAGTACACAGCACGTACTCACCCGACAACAGCCGAATTTCTGGCCCAATATTAATACAAAAGCAAAATCCTGCGGAGGCTGGAAATCTGAAGGAAAAACAGAAAATGCTGGAAACACTCAGCAGGTCGGGCAGCATCTGTGGAGAGAGAAACAGAGTTAACGTTTCAGCTCGGTGACCTTTCGTCAGAATTGGAAAAGGTCGGAGCTGTAACAGATTTTAAGCAAGTGCAGGGGCAGGGAAAGGGGGGAGGAAAGAACAAAAGGGAAGGTCTGTGATAGGGTGGAAGCCATGATGTGGAGATGCCAGTGTTGGACTGGGGTGGACAAATGTGAGAAGTCGCACAACACCAGGTTATAGTCCAACAGCTTTATTTGAAATCACAAGCTTTCGGAGCGCTGCTCCTTCGTCAGGTGAAGTGAAGGTGAAGGTGAAGACTTCATCTGACGAAGGAGCAGCACCCCGAAAGCTTGTGATTTCAAATAAAGCTGTTGGACTATAACCTGGTGTTGTGCGACTTCTCACATAGGGTGGAAGGCAAGAGAGATTAAAAGACAAAAGGTAGGATTGTACAAAGCAAAGGAGCTGGTAATGGGCTGAGTAAAGAAACAAAAGATGGGTCTGGAAGAGGTGTAAATGGGTATCGCAGAATCATCAACAGCTGTGCATTGGTGCATTCACTGAGGTTGCTACTGGTTACAGAAGAGGCCAGCCTTGGTTAGTTTTTGTTGTCATGTGACCCCCCGGTGCTTTAACAATGTGATTTTGTGCTTATTATGATGAAGGATGTCCTATCTGGACTAGGCAATATTTGTTTCACCTCAGAAACCGCTGCACTGTTTTGTTCGCCTCAGCCAGCTGACTGACTCCCAGAGCTGCCACACAGTGCGTCCTTGCCTTGTAACAGTCGGCCAAATGACTGCAGCAGCTTCGATAAGGATCAGTTCTTGGGCAGTCTGGCAGCAACCACTTTGCTGTGAGCCCTTCTGCTCTGACACTTGTAGTTGGACCTCCCTGGACACTTCAGAACCCCCCTACCTCTGAAAGATAATGGAGGAAACAACGTCGCTAGTCCACAAATGGAAATTTTAACTCTTCAATGGTTGTCCAGCTCTCTCAATCACTGTCAGCAGCCTGCGCTTTAATGCTGGAGAACCCGTACTCAAAGGTATGGGACGTCCTGAGGATGGGAAAGGTGCTATACAAATGCACGTTCTTGATTGGTTATCCATGCCTTTGTTACCTCTAGACTTGACTATTCCAACGCACTCCTGGCTGGCCTCCCACATTCTACCCTACGTAAACTTGAGGTCATCCAAAACTCGGCAGCCCGTGTCCTAACTCGCGTCAAGTCCCGTTCGCCCATCTCCCCTGTGCTCGCTGACCTACATTGGCTCCCGGTTAAGCAGCACCTTGATTTCAAAATTCTCATCCTTGTTTTCAAATCCCTCCATGGCCCTCACCCCTCCCTATCTCTGTAATCACCTTCAGCCCCACAACCCCCCCCGAGATATCTGCGCTCCTCTAATTCTGCCCTCTTGAGCATCCTTGATTACAATCGCTCAACCATTGGTGGCCGTGCCTTCTGTTGCTGAGGCCCTAAGCTCTGGAATTCCCTGCCTAAACCTCTCCGCCTCTCTACCTCTCTTTCCTCCTTTAAGACGCTCCTTAAAACCTACCTCTTTGACCAAGCTTTTGGTCACCTGCCCTAATTTCTCCTTATGTGGCTCGATGTCAAATTTTTTGTCTTATAATACTCCTGTGCAGCGCCTTGGGACGTTTTACTACCTTAAAGGCGCTATATAAATACACGTTGTTGTTGTTGTTGTTATCTGCTAGCTCTGGTTGAGACTCTATATTACTATTCGGTGTTTCCCCTGCTATAGAACTGTTCTTTAAGGGCCATTGATAAGTTCTGTAATTTGGAAAGCTATATCTGTGTTGCGCATCACCGATTTTCATCGCTCCACCATTGGTGGCCGTGCCTTCAGCTGTCTAGGCCCTAAGCGCTGGAATTCCCCCCCTAAACCTCTCCGCCTCTCTACCTCTCTCTCCTCCTTAAAGCCTACCTCTTTGACCAAGCTTTTGGTCACCTGTCCTAATATCTCCTTATGTCAATTTTTCTCTGATAACGCTCCTGGGAAGCACCTTGGGACGTCCTACCACGTTAAAGGCGCTATATAAATGCATGTTGTTGTTGCTGTCACTAGTATTTCGGGAGAGTGCTTTGATGGGTTGGTTGCGTTCAGTAACTGCACAGCCAACTGACAAACAGCGAATCTGTGTGGTCCATGTGCTGTCAATGGCCATAGACTGTTTCTCATAATTATGGGGTTGGGGGGTAGAATAATGATATCAGTACGGGGGCGCGGAAGGGAACATAAAGTATATTGGATCCCAGCTACAGAGTACGGGCATGAGATGAATGGCAGAACGCTGATCCAGCATGCAGTCCTGAAAGCCGGCAATTGTGTCCTGGGTGAGGAGATTGTTTAAGGCAGTATCAGGGCAACATATACTCTGGAGATGAAAAACACAATCAGCTCGGCTCATTTAATGCCAGCACTCGATCAAACACTTTGCCAAAAGCAGCAATGTACTGGACCTATGCGACTAAGCTCCAACCTGATCGCGCAAGTCCCGGTCGAAAAAGTGTCTTCACCCTAAATCATAATTCCAAAACCAAGCAGCCGGTCTTGTGACAAATGTGATGGAGGAGGCCAGTTAATAGATTCTGGGTGAATGGGCATGACCCGCTGAGGACTAGCTCTGTTCCTGACAGCCAGTTAACACTCTGTGCGGCGGTCATTTGGCTGGTTCGCAACCCGAGACTGAGATGCTCGGGTCAGCAGCGAAACTGCCTAAAAAAAAAACGTCCTTCTTTTGGAGTGTCACATCGTTAGGTTCTTCCACTTTTTCTTTTCAAACCAGAGGGAATTTCGTTGACAAATGCAGCCTTCCGAGTGTTCCGAGCTGCCTGTTGCTATGTCGTGGGGAAATCCAGCTTGTGACCTGGCACTTCATCAACAACGGTAGTATAGTGGCTATGTCACTGGGCTAGTAATCCTGAGACCCTGACTGATAATCCAAAGAACGTGAGTTTAAATCCCACCACGGCAGTTTGAGAAAGTTAAAAAAAAAATCTGGAAATAAAAATCTGGAGTGGGTGATTTTGCCAATGGGGGCGTGTTGGAGGCGGGACTGCTGCTTGTCAGGTTTCAGTCCCGCCTCCATCGACTTGTGGCCAACCCATGCTATTTTCCCTTGATTGACCTTGTTAAGCCCGCCCAGCGGGCTTAGCAGGCCAATTAAGGGGAAGCCGGTTACAGAGAACGTCAGCGTATGACATTTCATCTGTCAAAAATTTTTGACAGATGAATTATCATCGTTTGACAGCTCTGTGAAGCTGTCAAACACTGACATTCTCTGTTGTTTGATGAGTCCTTGTATTCAAGATTCATCAAACCTCTTTTGTGAGCAGAAATCAGATGGCTGTTGCATCGGAGAATGCAGCAGCCATCTGTCTTCTCTGCCGGTGAGATGCGAGACTCTCCGGATCCCCAACTGTTGAAGCCTGCAGGAAGAAACAAAGGTAAGTAAACATTTTCGATCACTTTTCACTCACCTCACATACTCACCTCTCCACCCTTGCACCCATCACTTACCTCCACAGCGCACTTTTGGACCCCTCTCACCCCCGCAGACCTACTGCTCGCCTCGGTGACCCTGGCGGAGTTTCCCGACGTCGGGAAGCCCGCGCCTCTGGTAGAAAACTGGGGATAATCCTCTTAACTGCCTGTTAACTACCTGGCTGTAATCCCCTTTCCGCCTCCAGGAGACGGGACCCGGCGCGGGTCGGCTACCCGCCTCCTGGGAAGATGGCATGGAGACGGGTTGGGGGCGGGATGGGTACCCGTCCCCAGATTCTGCCATTTTCCCGGCAGTCCCGCCTCCAAACCCGCCTCCCCAGGGGCTGGCAAAATCCAGACCCTGGTATCAGTAAAAAAGTGACCGTCATAAAAACCCAACTGGTTCACTAATGTAACGAAGGAAACGGCCGTCCTTACCCGATCTGACCTTGATGTGACTCCAACGTGGTTGACTCGTAATGCTTAGCAAGTCACTCAGTTGTATCAAACCTCTACAAATAACTAGTGGTTCAAGAAGAAGGCCAACCACCACCTTCTCATGGTTACTAGGCCCTGCGACTGCATTAAAATAAAAGGACGGCTTGTTCGGAACAATCTTGTGCAGCTCTAACTTTACATTATTTAAGATCAGGCATTTTCACCCACTTTCATTGGATTCCCTCCCACTAACCTGTTGGGCCCCTACTTTTCCTCCCCCTACTTACACTGTAAAAAGAAAATCAGGGATTGCTGCTAAAAATCTCTCTAACCCTCAGTCCTTCGACTCAACAGATATCGATCCCGCTCCCCTTATAAAGCTAATTATCGCTGAGTTAACGACCTTCTCTAGGACAAAATACTGCGGATGCTGGAGAGAGAAAAGTCCTCGACCTGAAACGTTAACTCTGTTTCTCGCTCCACAGGTGCTGCCTGACCTGCTGAGTAGTTCCAGCATTTTCTGGTTTTTTTATTCCTTCTCGAGGAGTCTGTTCCGCACATTAGCTCTCCTGTGGCCAACAAGTGTTTTCTAATCTCCAAACTTTTTTTTTTTAATTCATTCTCGCGATGTGGCCGGCGTTGGCAAGGCCGGCATTTATCGCCCATCCCTGGTTGCCCTGGAGAAGGTGGTGATACAACGGAGTGGCTTGCTGGGCCGCTTCAGAGGGCATTTAAGAGTCAACCACGTTGGTGTGGGACTGGAGCCACGTAGAGACCGGACCGGGTAAGGACGGCAGGTTTCCTTCCCTAAAGCACATTAGGGAAGCAGTTGGGTTTTTACGACAATCTGACAGCTCCAAACCTGATTACTAGAAGTAAAATCTGTTTCTGTTTCAGTTACTGGCAAAGTTTGTATACAAGAAGTCATCCTGTGGCTGGTCTTTGCTGTTTGGGGCCAACACTAACTCAACAACATGTTGTCGTGACAGTGGACTTCAGTCTCTGGCTTCTGCTATGCCACCACTGCGAACTAAATTCAAAGCCAATACTTGGTGCTTCTCCATGGGTTCAGCTAGTTGAGGTGAGCAGTAATTGAGCTGTGCAAACTCGGAGGGTCCCAAGTTGGAGGCCCAGGCTGTGGTGAGTTTGTTGAACCCGGTGAGGGTAGTGGTAGTGCAGCCACAATTGTCATCTGGGTGAGGTGGCCTGAGTTCTCAGTGCTGACTGCTATCTAGCGACCCCTGGTGGACCTGCCTGTGTGCAGACGCCAACTGAGAACAGGATGAGGCTTGCTTGCGATTTCCCCTCCTGGCCAGGTGGCGCTGATCGCTGAGCTCATACGTGAAGATTGGCCACTTGTACAAGTGAAGGGTGCCTGCCTCCTGTGGAACTGAATCTCGGCCTTCAGGAGAAGAGAAGGAGAGGGGAGCAAACTGGTGGGGAAGAGGGAGCATAAAATCATCTCAAACCTAAATTGTAAATGAATCAAGATATTTACTTTTTCAGCATGTGAATTAAGTAAGACCCCACAATGTTCTCAGTGTAGACCCTACTGCTTTGTCACTAATGGTTTCTGGTGTCTAATCCATTTGTATAAATGTAGTGACATGCCAGGCTAGTCTAATGCACTGCACAATAACTTGCGTTCATGTAACACTCATGTCTCATAGCTCTTTACAGAGTGGTGCGTCATAATAGGATATAGAGCAGGGGAGAGAAAAAAAGAGGGTCAGCAGGGGGCTAAAGCATGGTCAAAAACAAGGGTGTTAAGGAGACTCTTGAAGGTATGGGGGTTAAATTGGATAACCCCCGAAAACGGGCGCGGTGACCGTGATGCGCGATTAACCCGCACCCGTTGAGTGGAAAGCAGGCAGCCCGGCAACTTTGTGCTGCCTGCTCATTGTAATGATCTCAGCGTGCAGTCAGCGCTCCCCACGCTGTTCATTGGCTGCATGCATCAGCAGGGGGCCCAGTATCGTGAGTGCCAAGCACTGCTTAAAGCTAGCCTGCATTACTTAAAGGGGAGGTGCACTGTGGCTGCTGAAGGTGCTGAGATGATTGGGAATATTGTGCTGTGCAACAATCAACAATGGCTGACCATGGGAGAGAGCGGGCACCAAGGTTTTCGGACGCTGCACTGGAGGTCTTGGTTGAAGAGCTGGAAAGGAGAGATGTCCTGTAGCCTAAGGGGGGCGCCGTAGGCCCTCCAGACACATGCTCAGAAGGCAGTGGCAAGAGATAGCGGAGGAGGTCAATGATAGGAGTATAGCTGCAAGAACATGGATGCCATGCAGGAAGAAGTTTAAGGATCGCACACAAGTGGTCAAGGTCGGTGAATTCATCATCAAATGCCATATCCTACCAACTGCAACACTAGCCTCAGCCACTGCTCAATGCACCACACCCCCATCACCCACCTACCAACAATCTCTATCAATGAGGACTCATACTTAACATTCATAGCTTCACCTACCCCTCACACACTTAGCACTGTTGCAAGCCTCAAATCCACATCTCACAGCTTGCACACACTGGCAGCTCTTCATCCATGACAGCCAAATCACCCACACAGATTACATGACACTCACTGACACACTTCCCTCTCTCTTGCAGGAGAAGGTGGCGCACAACCGAAGGCAGCAGGAACTAACCAGAGGGTGAGAGGCACGCCTGCATGTCCTAACCCCCATGGAGGAGATGGGGCTGGCCATGATGGGAAGGGCCATTGTTGAGGCTATTGAAGATTACCTCAACAATACGTATACCTAGTCCTCCTTCTCTCATCCTACTTCTCCCTCATCCCACAATCTCTTCTGACTGACAAGCTGCTGATGGTGTAAGCACGCACTTCTTACTTTCTCCTCTCCCCTCACCACAACCCGACCCTTGTCCCTTTTTTTCTTTCACACATCCCAGAACTGCAACCTGCCCAGGCAGAGGAGGAAGAGCAAGAAGACAGTGAAGATGAAGACACACCGTCACTCGATTTCACAGTCGCAGCCACCAGCTCAGATACTGACACTGCGCGTAATTTAGAGGATAGGATAGAGGAGGGATCTGCACGTGGTGAGACACTGGGCACAAGTGTGCTGCAGCCGAAGCTGGGGGAAAGTATAGCGCAGGTGCCAGCTCACCGGAGGGCGAAGTCGCACACTAGTTCTGCTGCAGAGGACTCAGATGATGACTTTGATGGGCCAGGCTACTGAAGAAAGCCGATGGTTAATGTCATTGAGCATGGAGGAGTCTGGCACCAACTTGGCACAGGGCTTTGTGCAGAGCTTGGAGCCCATCCTTTCCAACATGGAACGGGTGGCCACCTCAAGCAGCAGACCTGCTGAACCCACCATGATGCAGCGTCTGATGGCCGATGTCTCAGCTTCCATTGCAGCACAAGCAGCACCTAACCAGCGTCTGAGTGCTGCAGTGGAAGCTCAAACTGCTGCCATTAGGGCTCTAGATACCAGTGTGCAAAGGGGCTTCCAGGGCGTCACAGCACTCCAGCAATCTGTTCTCCAACAGATCTGCTCCCTAAAGACCCTCTGCAGATATGGTTTCCTGCTGAGAGCCCTTCTTCCCCCTCCTCCTCCTCCTCCCTCTTCTAGCAGCTTGTCCTGCTCTGCGTGGCCTCTGCTCATTCTCCCAGTCATGCTCAATGCCAAGAGGCAGCCGTGATAGGCCACCCATGTCTGGAAGCAACTGGTTTGTGCCCAAGCCTTTAAGTCACCAAAAAAGTACTTCAGCACCAGCCAGATCACTCTCTGTAGACTATTAAAACTTTTAACAAGTATGGAAAAGCAACAGCCAGAAGAAATAACCCAGCAACTAACCAGTAAGTAGTTGATGATCCCTTTAAATACGCTGGTGGGGGGGTCCTTCATGCGTTGAGGGAGTAGGCTGGAGCGTGGAGCTCCAAAATGGCAGCGCTGGTGTCAAATCAGTGTTGCATTCTGATTGACGTCATGATCTGCCTGTTCTACATGCTGACGGCGGTCGTTAGGTGCGCGCGCAAACACCTTTATGAAGATGGCGTCCGGCGCACTTCCCATCGGAAGTGTGCGCTGCGGATGCCATTTTTGACGCTTAAGGAGCCTCGTAGCACGCAAAAAACAGGCGCCACCAAGCCCAATTTCGCCCCCATTGTATTTTACAGTTGTCTATAATTACACACATTCTTTCCCCGTGAAAACCTCAATCAGTGGCTTTCCCCATCATTAGTTTAAAATATCAGGCATAATTTCAATGGGATGAAAAAGTTCTTTTTTCCAAGAGAATATACTTTATTAAAGACCGCCGGAGAGAGGACAGTTAAAATATCCACGCTGTTTTTAAAAAGGTCAGCTTCCTTAGTCTTTACTATCAGCTTGCGGGGAGAGAGTGTGCGCAATGCATTGTCGGGTGTTAATTGGAACCTGGGGTTCCCGTACAAAGGTATGGACTGAATCATTGCAGGGTATCCAAGGTAGGGCTTGATAAGCTTCAGATTCTTTCTAGGCAGGTAGATTTATGTGAAGGATTAAGGTTTTATGTAATTATATGAGCTAGTGAGCAAACACAGCTGTTTCTGCCTCAGATAAAAGGAGAACTTAAAATATACAGCAACTTTGAAATTGACATTAATGCACGTGGATAATTTGGTTATCATATTTTGGTTGATATAAGTGACTGTCCATTTTAAGCATGGACACTTTAAGGGGTGGGGACTGTATCGATATTTCACGTTAATTCAGTAGGTCTAATGTCTTCCACAGCACAGTAAAAGCAGGCCAGCTCTAAGATGACAACAACGATGGACTGATCTTTGTCCAATCCTATATTCATCACCTTTCATTTATCAATACAAAGAAAGAAAGATTTGCATTTATATAGCGCCTTTCACAACCTCAGGATATCCCAAAGTGCTTTACAGCCAATGAAGCACTTTTTGAAGAGTAGTCACTGTTGTAATGAAGGAATTAATTAATACAGAGAAACAACGGAGCAGGAGTAGGCCATTCAATGAGATCATGGCTGATCTGTATCTTAACTCCATTTACCCGCCTTGGTTCCATAACCCTTAACACCTTTGCCTAACAAGAAGCTACTTTTGATTCTTTAATACTTCACTTCACGTCTCCCTGTGGCGAAGGGAGAGAAGGTACATCAGCTGTGATTTACAACGTGGAACATTTTAACATCACTCTAGTGCAAGTGACTAATTTATAAGAGGCTAGAGTAGAACTACGGCGCACAGGATCAAACTGGTAAAAAGTTATTTGGGGACAGATATCAGGAAACTCTTCTTCACACAAAGAGTGATCAACGTGTGAAAAACTTCCAGCTAGAGCAGTGGAGGCGAAAACGCTGGAATCTAAACATGCAGAATGGGCAGATAATTGGCAAATGAAGTTCAACACAGATAAATGTGAGGTATTACATTTTGATAGGAAGAATAGGGAGGTCACTTATCACTTGAAGGGTGCGAGTCTAGGTGGTGTAGAGGAGCAAAGGGATCTCGGAGTACAAATACACAAATCACTAAAAGTAGCGACACAGGTTAACAAGGCCACTAAAAAAGCAAACCAAGCACTAGGGTTTATTTCTAGAAGGATAGAATTGAAAAGTAGGGAAGTTATGCTAAACCTGTATCGAACCTTGGTTAGAGCACTCTTAGAGTACTGTGTACAATTCTGGTCGCTATATTATAAAAAGGATAGAGAGGCACTGGAGAGCGTGCAGCGAAGATTTACAAAGATGATACCAGAAATGCGAGGGTATACATATCAGAAAAGGATGAACAGGCTGGGTCTCTTTTCTCTTGAAAAAAGAAGGCTGAGGGGTGACCTAATAGAGATCTTTAAAATTATGAAAGGTTTTGATAGAGTGGATACAGAGAGAATGTTTCCACTTGTGGGGAAGAGCATAACTAGAGGCCATCAATATAAGACAGTCACCAAGAAATCCAATAGGGAATTCAGAAGAAACTTCTTTACCCAGAGAGTGGTGAGAATGTAGAACTCGCTACCACAGGGAGTAGTTGAGGCAAATAGTATAGATGCATTTAAGGGGAGGTTAGACAAGCATATGAGGGAGAAGGGAATAGAGGGTTATGCTGACAAAGTTAGATGAGGAAAAATGGGAGGAGGCTCGAGTGGAGCATAACGCCGGCATGGACTGGTTGGGCCGAATGGCCTGTTTCTGTGTATCCTATGTAATCCTATGTAAACATTTAAGAAATAATTCAATGCCACAATGCGGGGAGGTTAGGATCTCGCTGAATCCTTCAACTAAGGCGAGGCGGAGGAGTCAAGAGGCGGCGGCGACCAGGTAGGCCCACAGAGGCGGCGGACCTGGGTGGAGCGGCTGCGGCGAGGCGGAGGAGTCAAGAGGCGGCGGCGACCAGGTAGGCCCACAGAGGCTTTTAAAGTGCGGGACGCAGTGGTTGCTGGGTAGGTGATTAATTTTTACCTGTATATAAGTTGGGCGGTTCCTAAACCCGAGACACTACACTTGTAGTGTCCCCCACCCTTCCTCCTCCTCTAACCTAAAGGAGGTGAGTGACTATCAGGTAAGCTCTTTTTTGTTCTACTTTAATCTGCAAGTTAGCTGGAGGGGATGGCAGGGGAGGCAGTGAAATGTTCCTCCTGCAGAATGTTTGAGGTGAGGGACGCCGTAGGTGTCCCTGCTGATTACACCTGTGGGAAGTGCACCCATCTCCAGCTCCTCGAAAACCGTGTTAGGGAACTGGAGCTGGAGCTGGATGAACTTCGGATCATTCGGGAGGCAGAGGAGGTCATAGATAGAAGCTTCAGGGATGTAATTACTCCAAAGCATGAAGATAGATGGGTGACGGTGAGAGGGGCTAGGAGGAAGCAGTCAGTGCAGGGATCCTCTGTGGTCGTTCCCCTCAGTAACAGGTATACCGCTTTGAATACTGTTGAGGGGGATGACTTACCAGTGGTAAGCCACGGTGACCGGATCTCCGGCGCTGGGTCCGTCCCTGTGGCTCAGAAGGGAAGGGGGGAGAGCAGGAGAGCAATAGTTATTGGGGACTCAATAGTCAGAGGGACAGATAGGAGGTTCTGTGGCAGCAAAAGAGACTCACGGATGGTATGTTGCCTCCCGGGTGCCAGGGTCCGTGACGTCTCGGACCGTGTTTTCAGAATCCTCAAAGGGGAAGGGGAACAATCACAAGTCGTGGTACACATCGGTACCAACGACATAGGTAGGAGAAGGGACGGGGATTTAAAACAGGAATTTAGGGAGCTAGGTTGGAAGCTGAGAGCCAGTACAAACCATGTTGTAATTTCTGGTTTGTTGCCGGTGCCACGTGCTAGCGAGTTGAGGAACAGGGAGAGAGTGCAGATAAACACGTGGCTGCAGGGATGGTGTAGGGGGGAGGGTTTCAGTTATGTGGATAATTGGAGCACATTCTGGGGAAGGTGGGATCTGTACAAACAGGACGGTTTGCACCTGAACCAGAGGGGCACCAATATCCTGGGAGGGAAATTTCCTACGGCTCTTCGGGGGGGTTTAAACTAATTTGTCAGGGGGATAGGAAAAAGGGCTGTAGTCCACGAGCCAGTGGTGAGTGTAGGGAGGTACTGAGGAGGGTATCAAGGTCGCAGGAATGTACCGGCAGACAGGAAGATGGCTTGAAGTGTGTCTACTTCAATGCAAGGACCATCCAGAATAAGGTAGGAGAACTTGGAGCGTGGATTGGTACTTGGGACTACGATGTGGTGGCCATTACGGAGACATGGTTAGAACAGGGACAGGAATGGTTGTTGGAAGTTCCGGGGTATAGATGTTTCAGTAAGAGTAGGGAAGTTGGTAAGAAAGGTGGAGGAGTAGCATTGTTAATCAAGGATAGTTTAACAGCGGCAGAAAGGCAGTTCGAGGGGGATCTGCCGTCTGAGGTAATATGGGCTGAAGTTAGAAATAGGAAAGGAGCGGTCACGTTGTTAGGAGTTTTCTACAGGCCCCCAAATAGTAATAAAGATGTGGAGGAAGAAATTGCAAAGCAGATTATGAATAGGTGTGGAGGTCACAGAGTAGTTGTCATGGGTGACTTCAACTTTCCAAATATTGATTGGAACCTTTATAGGTCAAACAGTTCGGATGGGATAGTTTTTGCACAGTGTGTGCAGGAGGGTTTCCTGACACAATATGTGGATAGGCCGACAAGAGGTGGGGCCACGTTGGATTTGGTACTGGGTAATGAACCGGGCCAAGTGTTTGATTTGTATGTAGGAGAGCACTTTGGAGATAGTGACCACAATTCGGTAACTTTCACTATTGCAATGGAGAGGGATAGGGCCATACGGCAGGGCAGGGTTTATAATTGGGGGAGGGGTAATTATGATGCGATTAGGCAAGAATTAGGGAGTATAAGATGGGAACAGAAACTATCAGGGAAAGGCACAAACGAAAAGTGGAGCTTTTTCATGGAGCAATTACTGCGTGTCCTTGATAGGTATGTCCCTGTCAGGCAGGGAGGAAATGGCTGAGTGAGAGAACCATGGTTCACAAAAGAGGTTGAATGTCTAGTCAAGAGGAAAAAGGAAGCGTATGTAAGGATGAGAAAACAAGGTTCAGTTGGGTCGATTGAGGGGTACAAGGTAGCAAGGAATGAGCTAAAAAAAGAGCTTAGGAGAGCTAGGAGGGGGCATGAGAAGTCCTTGGCGGGTCGGATCAAGAAAAACCCCAAGGCTTTTTACTCTTATGTGAGAAATAAAAGAATGACCAGGGTGAGGGTAGGGCCGGTCAAGGACAGTAGTGGGAACTTGTGCATGGAGTCAGAAGAGATAGGAGAGGTGATGAATGAATACTTTTCGTCAGTGTTCACCGAGGAGAGGGGCCATGTTCTTGAGGATGAGAGTGTGATAAAGGTGGATAGGCTGGAGGTGGTAGATGTTCTGAGGGAAGATGTTTTAGCAATTTTGAAGAACCTGAGGGTCGATAAGTCCCCTGGGCCAGATGGGATATATCCTAGGATTCTTTGGGAGGCAAGGGAGGAGATTGCAGAGCCTCTGGCTTTGATCTTTGGGTCCTCACTGTCCACGGGGATGGTGCCAGAGGACTGGAGAGTGGCGAATGTTGTTCCTCTCTTCAAGAAAGGAAATAGGAATGACCCTGGTAATTATAGGCCGGTTAGTCTTACTTCGGTGGTTGGTAAGATAATGGAAAAGGTCCTGAGGGATAGGATTTATGACCATTTGGAAAGGGGCAACTTAATCAGGGATAGTCAACACGGATTCGTGAAGGGTAAGTCTTGCCTAACAAATTTGATTGAATTCTTTGAGGAGGTAACTAAGTGTGTAGATGAAGGTAGAGCAGTTGATGTCGTATACATGGATTTTAGTAAGGCGTTTGATAAGGTTCCACATGGTCGTCTCATGAAGAAAGTAAGGAGTTGTGGGATAGAGGGAAATTTGGCCGATTGGATAAGTAACTGGCTATCTCATAGAAGGCAGAGGGTGGTGGTGGATGGAACATTTTCGGACTGGAGACCAGTTACCAGCGGTGTGCCACAGGGGTCGGTGCTGGGTCCTCTGCTGTTTGTGATTTTTATCAATGACTTGGAGGAGGGGACTGAAGGGTGGATCAGTAAATTTGCTGATGACACCAAGATTGGTGGAGTAGTGGATGAGGTGGAGGGCAGTTGTAGGCTGCAAAGAGACATTGATAGGATGCAGAGCTGGGCCGAAAAATGGCAGATGGAATTTAACCCTGATAAGTGCGAGGTGATTCATTTTGGTAGGGCAAATTTGAATAAGGATTACAGGGTCAACGGCAGGGTTCTGAGGAACGTGGAGGAGCAGAGGGATCTGGGGGTTCATATCCACAGATCTCTGAAGGTTGCCACTCAAGTGGATAGAGCAGTAAAGAAGGCCTATGGTGTGTTGGCGTTTATTAACAGAGGGTTTGAGTTTAAGAACCGTGAGGTTATGCTGCAACTGTACAGGACCTTGGTGAGACCACATTTGGAATATTGTGTGCAGTTCTGGTCACCTCACTATAGGAAGGACGTGGAAGCATTGGAAAGAGTGCAAAGGAGATTTACCAGGATGCTGCCTGGTTTGGGGGGGAGGTCTTATGAGGAAAGATTGAGGGAGTTGGGGCTTTTCTCTTTAGAGCGGAGGAGGATGAGAGGCGACTTAATAGAGGTTTATAAGATGATGAGGGGGATAGATAGAGTGGATGTTCAGAGACTATTTCCTCGGGTAGAGGCAGCTGTTACAAGGGGGCATAACTATAAGGTGCATGGGGGGAGATATAGAAGGGATGTCCGAGGTAGATTCTTTACTCAGAGAGTGGTTGGGGTGTGGAATGGACTGCCTGCTGTGATAGTGGAGTCGGACACTTTAGGAACTTTCAAGCGGTTATTGGATAAGCACATGGAGCACACCAGAGTGATAGGGAGTGTGATAGCTTGATCTTGGTCTCGGACAATGCTCGGCACAACATCGAGGGCCGAAGGGCCTGTACTGTGCTGTACTGTTCTATTCTATTCTATTCTAAGGTGGGCTGAATGGCATTCCTCATCTGTAATTATCTTGTTATCTTGTGTTGAAGGCTTGGGGGTAAAAATTCAGTTGGTTGCGCCTCCCGTTAGCGCCTTAAGAGGGCGCTAATGGGGCGTTAAGCCGCTAACGCCCGGGCGCAGCGCTGTTTGCGCCGCTCGAGAACTTAACTTGAGATTGTGCGGCGGCGCTAAAACTTACCGCTGCGACCACCTGCGCGCGCAGATTGTGACGTCATTCCATGGTGCAATGCTCTTGGGGCGCCCCGGAGCGGAAATTGAGTGGCGCCCCCTGCCTTACCGCCTGGCGCTTCCAACGACCGGAAGACTGGAACGTTATCAATCGCTGTGGGGCTGGGGGGGGCGCTATTTAAAGGGGGCCTCTTCCTGTCTTTTTCTGTGGTCGACATTTATGCACCACTCGTTCTGAGAGAGAGAGAGAGATTCGGAGAGAGAGAGAGAGAGAGACTTCTACATTGACTCAACGCTTTGTGAGGTAGTTTGGCCTAGTTCATCCTAACTTTGTTGCTACTTTAGTTGCTGTACCTCATTACTTTTCTGGCAAAGAGAATATGGGGGCTGCAATGATTGGGGGCGTCGTCCTGCTCCAGCTGAATCGGAGGATACTGAGACGCAGACAGAGAGTGGCAATGATGGCCAGACGGAGGAGGGCCATCAGGCGCATGTACAGGAGAGCTTACCCTCCCAGGGTATATCGTGAACAGCTCTCCTACATCCATATGTCCGAGGAGCTGTGTTTGCGAAGGCTGCGATTCAGCAAGGAGGTGGTCACTGAGCTCTGCCACCTGCTGCAGCCAGATCTGCAGCCTCAGCTGAGGTCCAGGACGTCTCTGTCGGTGGCAGTGAAGGTCACAGTGGCTTTGAACTTCTACGCCACTGGCTCATTCCAAGCTGCTGTTGGGGACCTCACCAATATCTCCCAGTTTGCGGTGCATCGCTGCATCCGGCAGGTCACCAATGCCCTCTTCAGAAGGAGACGAGACTTCATCTCTTTCCCTATGACCCCAGACAAGCAGCATGACCGTGCTATGGGCTTTGCGAGGGTAGCGGGCTTCCCCATGGTGCAGGGCGCCATTGACTGCACGCATGTGGCTTTGCGTGCTCCGCGAGAGAATGCAGAGGAGTTCCGGAACAGAAAGGGGTTCCATTCCTTGAATGTGCAGTTGGTCTGTGACCACAGACAGGTGATTCTCGCTGTCAATGCCCACTATCCGGGCAGCTGCCACGATGCTTTCATCCTGCGCCAGACTACTGTGGCAGAACTTTTCGAGGCACCGCATCAGCCAGTTGGTTGGCTTCTGGGGGACAAGGGGTACGCATTGAGCACCTGGCTGATGACACCGCTCCGTGCGCCAAACACCCCTGCTGAGCTGCGGTACCAGGAAAGCCATCAAGCAACCAGGAACATTATTGAGCGCACAATCGGCGTGCTGAAACAACGGTTCCGCTGTCTGGACCATTCCGGAGGAGCCCTGCAGTACTCGCCTGAGCAAGTTTCGAACTTCGTAGTCGTGTGCTGCATGTTGCACAACATGGCAATCCTCAGGACCCAGCCAATGCCACCAGGCCTTGTAGCACCACCAGAGGAGGAGGAGGAAGAGGAGGAACAGGACGAGGACGATGATCATCAGCAGCACCAAGGCAGGAGGGCGGCCCACAATGGTCAAACTGCAAGGGCCGTCCGTCAACGACTAATAGCAAGCCGCTTCTAGGGCCCCTGCCATTGCTACAAACACGAATCAACCCAGCACGCAACCCCTAAGCCGGCCAAGGCACCAATAATTCCAACCACCAGCCATGTATATTTTGAATACAGAAACTTATTTATTTTACAAACTCTGTGTGTGTCAATTCCTCATGACAAACTCATAGAAATAAACACAAAAAAACAGTCAATAACATAACTGGTTCTCACAACCTGGAGATAATGTCCAAAACACTAAACAAAAGTTGGGCCATGAACCTCGGCCTTTAATAAAAAAATGACCAGCATTTTGGCACACCTCCTACATTTTGCCCTTCGAGGGTGATCTCCTTCCCTTGCGCACTTCCCCCCTTCTAACCCTACTGCTCCTCCGTAATGGGACCTCAGTGGCTGCAGCAAGGCTGGTGGAAGGCTGCTGCTCGTCAGACCCTGACACTGCAGATGCCCCTGAAGGACGGCCTCGACCACTTCTGGGCCTGGAGGGCCCGGCTGCAGACTGCACCAACTCTGCATGGGCGGCAGCAGTCTGTCCTACAGGCGGTGGCAAGTGCAGTGGAGAAGTGACAGTGTTGGCAGCAGGAATGCTGTCATCGTGAGAGAGGACAGCAACTCCCTGCTCGCCCGACACACTGGCACTCCCACGGGGCAGCACTTCAGCATCCGGAGCAATTTGCCGGAGAACAGATTGCTGGCCTGCTGCGGCGCGGTGACAGCCCCGGGGACATGTGCACGAACCATCGAGGATGGCAGCAGTCAGTGCTCGCATGGCCTCAATCTGAGTCTGCATGAGAGCAGTCTCAGATGGGTTCCTGGCAGCCAGTGACTGAATTGCAGCACTAAGCTTTAGTGTGGCATCCGCCTGTGCTACAGCGAAGTGCTCCACACTCCTTGCCAGTGCCTCAATGCATTCGGGCACCCTTCCCACTGCACCCATGAGCTCAGTGTGCATGCCCACCGCCTGGCTGTTCATTTCTGCAATCAGCCGCTCCTCCTCTGCGTCCATTGCAGTAGGAGTGTCTGGCATACTCTCCCTCTGGGGAGAAGGCTCCCGTTCTTCCCTCCCCCCCCCATGGCGTTGCTGCAGCCCGCTGGGTCCTGGAGCTTCACCATCATCAGCCCCTTCCCCCCTGCTCCCCTCCGGGGAAGGCGTGTTCCCAGTGTGGCCATGGGCTTCCTCGGGAGAGGGTGGCACTGATGCTCCGGCTTCCTCTTCCTCCTCAGCTGCAGCATCACTCCCAGTGGCAGCTTCAGGGCCCGTCTCCTCAGCTGGTGAATCACCATCTGAAAGCAGGGAGGTACAAGAGTGGCTTTAGCGTGAGGACAGGGTGGCAGTAAGGGAGGAATAAGTGCAGCGAGTTAGCAAGTTGGATTGAAAGTGTCAAAGGCTGGTATTGTGAGGGACAAGTGGAAGGACAGAGGACAAAAAGGTGATGACCTTACCATTGCTGTCCACAACGGGGTCGGCGTCCCCAGTGGCGACGGGACCGATCGCCCGGCTTGCCACAATCCTGTGGACGCGCTCCTCCAGATCGCTGAGGGGTTGCAGCTGAAGCCGCCCTGCACCCGTCCGTTGCTGCTGTCTCCGATTATGAGCCAGCTTAGCCTGCAAGAAAAAGGACAGCATCTGAGCAAATATACAGCCATGGTCTTGCCTGATGTGCCTCCCATAGGTGAATAGCCCTTACAATATGCAGCCATGGTCTTGCCTGATGTGCCTCCCATAGGTGAATAGCCCTTACTGTATGCAAAGTGTGGAATGTGTGTGTGTGTTTGATGAAAGGGCCATAGGTGTTGGATGAGTGTTGTGCATTGGGGTTTTAAGACCCTCTGGCCATAGAGTGAGGTTGAGATGGAGGGATGGAGAGGTATTGAGAAAAAGCCACTCACCCTGACGACCCGAGTGAGGTCGTTGAATTTTTTGCGGCACTGAACATGGGTCCTGGGCACCATGCTCCTGGAGGAGACGCTCTGAGCCACCTCCCTCCACACTCTTCTGAACTCGCGTGGCAAAGGCCTCCTGCCACTCTCCGGGAACAGCATGCATCGTCTGCGCTCCACTGCGTCAACCAGAGCATCCAAGGCCCGCTCGGTGAAGCGATGAGCGCGTTCTCTCACCCTCTCCATGCTTGGCAGCAAAATGGATTACAGGTCTCTCCAGGCTGAGATTCAAGGCTGCAATGAGCAGGGTGTGGCTGGGGAGCAAGTGGCCCCCCCCCGCTTTAAGAAGTGTCCGGCGCCAGTGTGTCTGTGTTCCCTCGCTAACTGGCAGCAGCTGCGCTGCGCTCGCGCGCTGAGGTAGCACCTCACTCCTAGGCCTTTGCGCCTTAAGAGAGGTGTGCAGCGCATGCTTTAGCGCTCCACTCACCTCCCGGGGCGGTAAAAGTGAAGTTTCCTGTCAGTGCCGATAATTAGCGCCAGGCGCTAATATTTGCGCTCGGACGATATTTGCACCCCAAATGGGGCGCGACCTAATTTCTACCCCTTGGAGTCTTAGGGGCAATGAGGTCACATATCAGCAAATGGTGTCAAAACGGTCCTGGAAATACCAGAGTGTAGGACATAAGAACATAAGAACATAAGAACTAGGAGCAGGAGTCGGCCATTTGGCCCTTCGAGACTGCTCCGCCATTCAATAAGGTCATGGCTGATTTTCTACCTCATCTCCACTTTCCCGCACTATCCCCATATCCCTTGATTCCCTTAATATCCAAAGATCTATCGATCTCTGTCTTGAATATACTCAACGACTGAGCCTCCACAGCCCTCTGGGGTAGAGAATTCCAAAGATTCACCACCCTCTGAGTGAAGAAATTTCTCCTCATCTCAGTCCTAAATGGCCGACCCCTTATTCTGAGACTGTGACACCTGGTTCTAGACTCCCCAGCCAGGGGAAACATCCCCCCTGCATCTACTCTGTCAAGTCCTGTAAGAATTTTGTATGTTTGAATGAGATCACCTCTCATTCTTCTAAACTCTAGAGAATATAGGCCTAGTCTACTCAATCTGTCCTCATAGGACAAACCCCCCATCCCAGGAACCAGTCTGGTGAACATTTGTTGCACTCCCTCTATGGCAAGTATATCCTTCCTTAGGGAAGGAGACCAAAACTGTACACAATACTCCAGGTGTGGTCTCAGCAGGGCCCTATATAATTGCAGTAAGATGTCTTTACTCTTATACTCAAATCCTCTTGTGATAAAGGCCAACATACCATTTGCTTTCCTAATTGCTTGCTGTACCTGCATGTTAACTTTCAGTGATTCGTGTACAAGGTCCCTCTGAACACCAACATTTCCCAATCTCTCACCATTTCAAAATTACTCTGCTTTTCTATTTTTCCTACCAATGTGGATAACTTCACATTTCTCCACATTAAATTCCATTTGCCAGGTTCTTGTCCACTCACTTAGCCTGTCCATATCTCCCTGAAGCCTCCTTGTATCCTCCTCACAACTTACATTCCCACCCAGCTTTGTATCATCAGCAAATTTGGATATATTACATTTGGTCCCCTCATCCAAATTATTGATGTGGATTGTGAATAGCTGAGGCCCAAGCACTAGCCCACTAGTTCCAGCCTGCCAACCCCAAAATGACCCGTTTATTCCTACTCTCTGTTTTCTGTCCATTAACCAATCCTCAATCCATGCTAATATATTACCCCCAATCCCATGAGCCCTAATTTTGTTTAATAACCTCTTGTGTGGCACCTTAACGAATGCCTTCTGAAAATCCAAATACACCACATCCACTGGATCTCCTTTATCTATTCTGTTAGTTACAACCTCAAAAAACTCTAACAGATTCGACAAACATGATTTCCCTTTCATAAATCCATGTTGACTCTGCCTATTTTCTAAGTGCCCTGTTACCACGTCATTAATAATAGATTCTAGCATTTTCCCTACTACTGATGTCAGGCTAACTGGTCTGTAGATCCCCGTTTTCTCTCTCCCTCCTTTCTTAAATAGTGGGGTTACATTTGCCACCTTCCAATCTGCGGGAACCGTTCTAGAATCTATAGAATTTTGGAA
The DNA here is from genome assembly GCA_030390025.1 of Squalus acanthias. Lineage (NCBI taxonomy): Eukaryota > Metazoa > Chordata > Chondrichthyes > Squaliformes > Squalidae > Squalus > Squalus acanthias. Next base: position 61,879,108 of record CM059441.1, on the reverse strand, counting down.
AATGACAACCAATGCATCCACTATCACTATAGCCATCTCTTTCAAAACCCTCGGATGCAGGCCATCAGGTCCAGGAGATTTATCGACTTTCAGTACCATTAATTTCTACCGTACTATTTTTTCACTAATACTAATTTCTTTCAATTCCTCATTCTCGCTAGAGCCTTGGTTCTTCACTATTTCTGGGAATTTTTTTGTGTCTTCTTCTGTGAAGACAGACACTCAGGGCGTGATCTTGCCAGCCCTGGGGAGGCAGGTTTGGAGGCGGGACTGCTGGGAAAATGGCAGAATCTGGGGGCGGGTGCCCATCCCACTCCCAGCCCGCCTCCGTGATATCTTCCCAGGAGGCGGGTAGCCAACCCGCGCCGGGTCTCGTCTCCTGGAGGCGGGAAGGGGATTACAGCCACTTAACTGCCTGTTAACAGGTAGTTAACAGGCAGATAAGAGGATTATTCCCATTTTGCCCACACAAGTGCGGGCTTCCCGAAGGCTGCGAACCCCGCCAGGGTCACCGAGACGAGCAGTGGTCTGCGGGAGTCGGAGGGGTGCAAAAGTGCGCTGTGAAGGTAAGTGATGGGTGCGAGTGTGGAGAGGTGAGTATGTGAGGTAAGTGGAAAGTGTTAGAAAAAGTTTACTTACCTTTGTTTCTTCCTGCAGGCTTCAAGAGTTGGGGATGCGGAGAGTCTCACATCTCCACGGCAGAAATGACAGATGACTGCTGCATTCTCCAATGCAACAACCATCTAATTTCTGCTAAAGAAAGAGGTTTGATGAGTTTTGAATTGAAGAACTCATCAAACTACAGAGAATGTCAGTGTTTGACAGCTTCACAGAGCTGTCAAACGATGACAATTCATCTGTCAAAAATTTTTGACAGATGAAACGTCATACTCTGACGTTCTCTGTAACCGGCTTCCCCTTAATTGGCCTGCTAAGCCCACTGGGCGGGCTTAACAAGGTCAATCAAGGGAAAATAGCGTGGGTTGGCCAGAAGTCGATGGACGCGGGACTAAAACCCGACAAGTGGGAGTCCCGCCTCCAAACGCTCCCCATTGGCAAAATCCAGCCCTCAGTATTTGTTTAATTTCTCTGCCATTTCCTTATTCCCCATTATAATTTCTCCTGTCTCAGCCTGTAAGGGACCCACATTTCCTTTTGCTAATCTTTTCCTTTTTGCATACCTATAGAAGCTTTTACAGTCTGTTTTTATGTCTCTCACTAGTTTACTCTCGTATTCTATTTTCCCTTTCTTTATCAATTTTTTGGTCCTCCTTTTGCTGAATTCCAGAACCCTCCCAATCCTCAGGCTTACTACTCTTTCTGGCAACATTATAAGCCTCTTCCATGGATCTAATACTATCTTTAACTTTTCTTGTTAGCCACGGTTGGACCACTTTTCCTGTGGGGTTTTTGTGCCTTAAAGAAATGTATATTTGTTGTAAATTATGTATCAATTCTTTAAATGCTAGCCATTGCTTCTCTACCGTCATACCGACATCATTGAGAATTGGTGAGGGGTGGGGGGGGTGGGGGTGGGGGTGGGGGCGGAGGCAGGAAACAACGTTGTGATGGATGCAAGTACTCAGAAGCCAGAATGATGTGAATAAAGGTTTCTTTATTTTCCGACACTCTACCTCCAGCCTTGTGTTACTGTGATTCCAATCAAAGGCTGCTGGGTACCTTAAGGTACAACATTACTCTTAAGTTTATTAGCCCGTCACCAACATCAACTTCTATTACCCTACTGTAGCTCAGCAGCAGAGTGCCTCAAAGCAACAGGAAACTTTTTGTTATGCGAAGAAAAATTGTGGGTAGTTATCAAAGTGAGACCTTCTCGTGCTTGTAACTGAAGACCAATAGGAGAACAATGTCAATCATGGACAATCGGAAAACTCTGGTTCAAGTCAACCGTGACCAACACGGGTTTATTTTTAAATAAAACACAAGGAATGGAATATGGAAAACATATGGCATGGAACAGTTACTTTCTGCTCAAATCAATTGTTTCTGTATCCTATTTCTCTCAGATCGATGGACATTTTGGGAAAAAGTGGAGAAGATGTGGCAATGAGGAGAACCGTAACAATGAGAGCGGAGGGAGGGAGAGAAGGAAAGGAGAGAGAAAAATACACTCAGACAGAGGCAGAGAGAGGGAGAGCATTCTTTCATTAGAAAAGTACAGCCAACAGCAAACAATTTGGGGGAGAAATTCAGTATCGCCCCATTTGGGGCGCAATTATCGGCCGGGCGCAAAGATTAGCGCCTGGCGCTAATTATCGCCTCCGACTGCAAACTTGACTTTTATCGCCCCTGGAGGTGATTGGAGCGCTAAATCAGGCGCTTCACACCTGTCTTAAGACGCAAAGGCCGACTAGCGAGGCGCTACCTCAGAGCGCTGACGAAGCTCATGTAATGTCAGTCAGCAATGGAACACACACACAATGGCACGGGCCAGTTCTTAAAGGGGATGGTTAATCTTGCTTTCCATCCACATCCTGCTCATTGCAGCCTTGAATCTCGGCACATCAAATCTGCTGGAAAGAACAATGGAGAGCACCAGGCAAAGAGCTCAGAGTGCAGCCCCCACAGTCTCTTCTAAATCGATACCAGGAATGGCAAATCAAAATGAACCTGCAAAGTGCTGCTCAGTACCCAAAACTCCTTCACACAATGTTTAATCTCTCCAGAAGTCTCTCTCTCTCTCAGAATGCGTAGTTCAAAAATGGCACCAACAATAAAAGGCAGGAAGCGGTCACCTTTAAATAGCGCTCCCCCTTTCCCTTCATGACTGCAGAACGCTCCCCTCAACCTGTCGTTGCTAGCGTCAGGTGGTAAGGCAGGGGGGCGCCACTCAATATCCGCTCCGGGGCGTTGCGCACTCGACTGACGTCACGATCTGCCAGCGCAGGAGATCGTGGCGGTAGTGTTTAACGCCGCCGCAAAATGTCTAGTTAATTTCGCGAGCGGCGCAAACTTCGCCGCGCCTGGGCGCTTACTGCTTTGCGCCCCATTAGCGCCCTCTTAAGGCGCTAACGGGAGGCGCAACCAACTGAATTTTTCCCCCTTTGTTCTCAGCCAACTCCGAATAAATGACTGACCTGCAGGGAAGCGGAATCTTTGCAGAATATGAATCTGGCATCAGATTAAAGTCTATTAGGGAGAAATTCGGTATCGTCCCGTTTGGGGCGCAATTATCGTCCGGGCGCAAAGATTAGCGCCTGGCGCTAATTATCGCCTCCGACTGCAAACTTGGCTTCGATCACCCCTAGAGGTGATTGGAGCGCTAAATCAGGCGCTACACACCTCTCTTAAGGCGCTAACGCCGAGGAGCGAGGCGCTAACTCAGAGCGCTGGCGAAGCTCATGTGATGTCAGTCAGCAATGGAACACAGACACACTGGCACCGGCCAGTTCTGAAAGGGGAGGGTCGATCTTGCTCTCCATCCACACCCTGCTCATTGCAGCCTTGAATCTTGGCCTGGAGAGGCCTGTACATCAAATCTGCTGGAAAGAACAATGGAGAGACCCAGGGAAAGAGCTCAGAGTGCAGCCCCCACAGTCTCTTCCAAGTCGATGCAAGGAAGGTCAAATCAAAATGAACCTGCAAAGTGCTGCTCAGTACCCAAGACTCCTTCACACAGCGTTAAATCTCTCCAGAAGTCTCTCTCTCTCTCAGAATGCGTAGTTCAAAAATGTCGCCGACAAAAAAAGGCAGGAAGCGGTCGCCTTTACATAGTGCTCCCCCAGTCCCTTCCCGACTGCAAAACGCACTCCCTCAGCACTGCAGTGTCAGCCTAAATTTTTGTGCTCAAGTATCTGGAGTGGGACTTGAACCCACAACCTTCATGAATCAGAAGAGTGAGTGCTACCAACTGAGCCATGGCTGACACTGCAGCGCAAGATTGTTAGGTTTTTGCCCCCTAATAGGCTAAATATACATTGGGTTATTACAGGATAATCCGTGTCCAGACCCCTTTAAACGAGCTTGAAAACGAAGAAAAAATGAGATGTTGGTTTAATGCTTTTTATTCATATTACACTACCCACTACATACAGTGACTATGAGATTACTGGACAGATCTTACAGTGACCATGAGATTACGGGTACAGACAGATACTCACGGGAAGACTCATCATTAGGAAGAATTGTAAGTGCGTAGCCCTAACCTGTTTACGCTGGTCGAATCTAGAAGTTCAATTCCCACTGAACTTTTGGGCTGGATTTTGCCAGCCCTGGGGAGGTGGGTTTGGAGGCGGGACTGCCAGGAAAATGGCAGAATTTGGGGGCGGGTGCCCAACCCGTCCCCAACCTGCCTCTGTGCCATCTTGCCAGGAGGCGGGTAGCCGTCCCGCGCCGGGTCCCGTCTCCTTGGAGGCGGGAAGAGATTACATCCACTTAACTGCCTGTTAACAGGTAGTTAACAGGGAGAAAACAGGATTATCCCCATTTTGCCCACACAAGTGCGGGCTTCCCGAAGGCTCCAAAACCCTCCAGGGTCACCGAGGCGAGCAGTGGGTCTGCGGGGGTCGGAGGGGTCCAAAAGTGCGCTGTGGAGGTGAGTGGTGGATGCAAGTGTGGAGAGGTGAGTATGTGAGGTAAGTGGAAAGTGTTAGAAAAAGTGTACTTACCTTTGTTTCTTCCTGTAGGCTTCAGTCAGTGGGTATGCGGAGAGTCTCACATCTCCGCGGCAGAGATGACAGATGGCCGTTGCATTCTCCAATGCAACAACCATCTGATTTCTACAAAAGAAAGAGGTTTGATGAGGTCTTGAATTCACGAACTCCTCAAACTACAAAGAATGTCAGTGTTTGACAGCTTCACAGAGCTGTCAAATGATGACAATTCATCTGTCAAAAAATTTTGACAGATGAAACGTCATACGTTGATGTTCTCTGTAACCGGCTTTCCCTTAATTGGCCTGCTAAACCCGCTGGGCGGGCTTAACAAGGTCAATCAAGGGAAAATAGCGTGGGTTGGCCAGAAGTTGATGGAGGCGGGACTGAAACCCGACAAGTGGGAGACCCGCCTCCAAAAGCTCCCCATTGGCAAAATCCAGCCCTTTATGCGTTAGTGTTAGTAACGTTTTGCTGGTCTGATTGTAACATATCACGTTAACCCATTAAGTCATTTTGTAAATTATGTAATCCTCTTCAGTGCACCTGCACGACACTATCATTGTTCTTCTCACAGTTTGTACCTTATCTTTATTCATACCTTTAGTCTGTTGTACTCTTAGGCCTCCTGATCATCTCTTGACTGCTTTGCTCAGTGCCTAGAACACACCGTGTCTATCCCTGCAGATTATTAGTCCATTAATGTCTGTTCACAGGTTCCAATCTTGTCCTAACATTAAAACACAACAGGTTTGCAGATAGAGATGCTTACAATCTTAATACAACTCAAAACTCAGAATGGTCCTTCTGCTTCGAGAAACTGAGGGACTAATTCTCCATTTGCATCCTTTTTTGCGTTCTTCTGCTTTGTCTCACGCACTGTCTCCTCCTTTCACTTTAGAATGGCTGCTCTTAGATTGTTCTCGCTGACTTAACCAGGTTGCTGATACTTTTCCCTCTCTCTCTTCCCCATGGTTCAAAATAAGCTGATGCTGCAGCATCTGATGTTTGCAATGGCTTCTCACAGACGTTCAGGGCCTCGCTGGGCAGTTGTCTTAGCTTTAACCTCAGCCCCTTATGTCCGCGAAAGTACATCGTCTCAGCTAGCCTTCTAAACAGTGTGAAGCAGTAATACCATACCTCTCAGCTGTGGCTCAGTGGGTAGCGCACTTGCCTTCTGAGTCCAAAGGTTGTGGGTTCAAGTCCCACTCCAGAGACTTGAGCACAAATCTAGGCTGACACACTCCAGTGCAGTGCTGAGGGAGCGCTGCACTGTCGGAGGTGCCGTCTTTCGGGTGAGACGTTAAACCGAGGGCCCCGTCTGCTCTCTCAGGTGGATGTAAAAGATCCCATGGCGCTATTTCGAAGAAGAGCAGGGCAGTTATCCCTGGTGTCCTGGCCAATATTCATCCCTCAATCAACATCACTAAAAAGCAGATTATCTGGTCATTAACACATTGCTGTTTGTGGGATCTTGCTGTACGCAAATTGGCCGCCGCGTTTCCCACATTACAACAGTGACTCCACTTCAAAAAGTACTTCATTGGCTGTAAAGCGCTTTGAGACGTCCGGTGGTCGTGAAAGGCGCGATAGAAATGCAAGTCTTTCTTTCTCTCGAGCTTGGTCAACCTTCCCAGATCTGCCGTCCCAAACAGTCAAGTCCAACAGTTCTGTGTTCCATCCTTTGTTGAACCAAATTCTGCTCCTTTAGCAAGTGAAAAATCCAGACGGAAAAGTCCCAAATGCTTCATATTGGGGTAAAAGGCTGTGTGACTGGGTGGGGCGGGAGGTCACGTGTTGAAGCCTCCAGGAATCCGTCCCTCTCGAGCTGGCAAGCCTACTATTGCTTCATGCAGGAACGGTTCTTCCGTAAGCTCAGCACGTTGGTTTGGCCTGGCAGCGAAGGCTGAGATTGAAGTCTCACCCTGCGGTGGAATTCGTGCGGTCCTGTGTTCTATTACCTTACATTGTTAGAGTGTTCCTGAAGTGGCGGACTGAAGAATTAAATATTGGAACGCTGGGTACCGGAGAGTCACTAATAAGTCTGTAGGTCATTCTCTTTTGGACTCAAAATGCAACTCAGATAAATAAAACAGTTCCACTTCGCCCAAACTGAAATAGATGGAAAGACAGACTTGCATTTCTATAGCGCCTTTCACGACCACCGGACGTCCCAAAGCGCTTTACAGCCAATGAAGTACTTTTGAAGTGGAGTCACTGTTGTAATGTGGGAAATGTGGCAGTCAATTTGCGCACAGCAAGGTCCCACAAACAGCAATGAGATAATGACCAGATAATCTGTTTTTAGTGATGTTGGTTGAGGGATAAATATTGGCCAGGACACCAGGGATAACTCCCCTGCTCTTCTTCGAAATATTGCCGCGGGATCTTTTACGTCCACCTGAGAGAGCAGACGGGGCCTCGGTTTAACGTCTCATCCGAAAGACGGCACCTCCGACAGTGCAGCACTCCCTCAGTACTGCACTGGGAGTGTCAGCCTAGATTTTTGTGCTCAAGTCTCTGGAGTGGGACTATGAACCCACAATCCTTCTGACTCAGAGGCAGAGAGTGCCGCCCACTGAGCCACAGCTGACGCTATTAAAAATAAATCTTGAAAATAAGGGAAAGGCTCCTCAAAATACATTTAAGCATTGGATAATTGACTTGGGTGCACCATCAGAAGCGAAAGCCTGGCCGATGATGTACAGTCTCACACAGTTCAGCTTGGGGAAGACCTATTAGTCACATGCCAGATAAAGCAATGTAATTCATTTATTACGAACCCAGATGGATTATTTGCTACATCAATTACACTACACTAATGGGCTTACTTTGGATTTTGTACAGAAAGTTCAGCTTTGACGCGCTGATTACTTTTGCTCTGCTCTCATTGTATAATCCTTACACCGTAAAAATATTATGCGTTGGGTGACGGGAACCATTCTTTTCCCCTCCTGTGTTGGAGAGCAGTAATATATTACGTGGATGAGCAGCCACTGTGCGCAGAATGCTAATGAGAGCAGCACACAGCCTCCAGTTGTGCTACCTGGGCAGGCAGCTATTTTTTTGCCAGCTACGAGCATTCCCAGGGCCACTGGATAAAGATAGGCCGCCTATGACCTATCCAAGGCCTCACTTTGAGAGACCGTTTCCATGGCACCCAGGAGGCAGCCTGGGGGTACAAGTGGCCATGTTTTTCTGGCTGCTGGCGAGGCAGAGTGGCTTACTTACCCCTTCCCCTCCCCGTACGAGCCAGTCATGTGATTCTTTTTTTGCTCGCTGTCATTTACAGATTCCACCCACTCCCCAAAGCGCAAAATGGAAGCCAGAATTGAAGTCTGAAATTGTGACCATAAAACATCTCTGCCTTTATGGTTGTTTGACTGCTGTGGAATCTGCCATGTAATATAAACGCTTCCTGAGGCAGTTCTGTGTCCCAAATACGAATGTTCGGCACTTTCTTGATGGTTCAGTGTAGTTTGCTTGAGTCGCCTTGTTTAGGGAGGGTAAAATAAGCCCGTGTTCCTCCTAAAAGGTGCGTGTGTGTGTGTGGGTGCTGTGCGGGGGCAGGATCCGTCTCAGCTCAGCTATGGTACGCGCCCCCCCCACAATGGACCAATAACCTCTTGACGTTGACTGCCTGGGCTTGGGCATGAAGCATGGGCGTGCGGATGAGATCCCAGAAGGTGCCAGGTGCCCATGGGTCTGTGCCCAGCATTGGCCAGTGCCTCCAGGACAGCAAGGGAGAGATCTTTTCCTTAAAGTGCGGGTGACTGTCCAGACGTATACCTGCGCCCGGAAAACCTCTCGATGCCAATTGCGAGAATCCTTTACGATAGCAAAATACTGCGGATGCTGGAAATCCTTCTGCCAGCGCAATTCACACTTCATCTAGAGCCATCCGTTGTTCCTCAACCTGTCCCATTACCACCTCCTCTTGCCTTAAATATCTCTTAATGTCTCTTAATCTCTCCTGCTTTCTATCCTATCACTGACCTTCCCTTTTGTTCTTTCATCCCCTCCCCCTTTTCCCAGCCCTAAACTTGCTTTAAAATCTATTTCATTTCCTGCTTTTTTCCAGTTCTGACGAAAGGTCTTCGACCTGAAACGTTAACTCTGTTTCTCTCTCCACGGATGCTGCCTGGCCTGCTGAGTTTTTCCAGCGTTTTCTGTTGTTGTTGCGAGAATCCTTTGTTTGGCTCATATCCCCAAATGGCTCGCAATTTGTTGTCAGTTTAAACTGCCAGCCTCAATGAGGGGACAAAGGTAATGGGCGTGTGAAAGCAAAATGTCTGAAGCCCGTGTTCAGTCTCCCTGTCAGAGTGGCAGAGCAACGCGCCCTTCAAAGGCAGCCTTACACTAGAGGAGGGCGACCAATGGCGGATGTACAGCTCTCCCTCTGTCGGGTACAACTCGTCGCGTATACCATCCATCGTTCAGCGAACCTTAGGTGTAGTGGAACAATAAAGCCGGCGCATGAAGGCACCATTGTGTTTAATCCAACTGTTTCAGTTCAATATGAGGAGCTAGTCGTCTGCATTTTCTCCCTGGGTCTTCATAAGATTGGCTGCTGATGCCATGTAAAAGTGGAAGGGAGGTGTGAGAAGCTCTCGCTTAAGCTCCCTAAATCTCTCTGCCTTGCTACCTCTCTTAAGATGCTCCTTAAAACCTACCTCCTTGACCAAGCTTTTGGTCACCTGGCCTAATATCTGGCTCGGTGTCTAATTTTGTCTGACGACACTCCTCTGAAATGCCTTGGGACATTTTACTACGTTAAAGGCGCTATATAAATGCAAATTGTTGTTGGCTGCAGCTTAAGCTATCTCAATGGCTCAGTGGGTTTATCTGGTGAGCAGTCCAGCCGCACATGCCAAGAAGGCCCCAGGTTCGATCCCTGGCCTGTGCTGTTTGTTGATCCGAGCCGGAATACTGTTAGGGGTGCGGAAATTGTCTCTCACCAATAGAGGGCAGAAATTGACCCATGCTCCCGCTCCCAAACACTATTTGTAGGAACATACAAACAGGAGGAGGCCATTCAGCCCCTCAAGCCTGTTCCACCATTCAATTAGATCATTGCTGACCAATACCTCAACTTAATTTACATGCCGTAGCTTCATATTACTTGATACTCTTACCTAACAAAAAATCTATTGATCTGAGTCTTGAAAGCATCTAATTGTCCCAGCATCCACAGACTTTTGGAGGAGAGAACTCCGGTTCTCTACTGCTTCCCAAAGACTTCGGTGGGCAGTGCTTGTGTGTCGACATTGGACAAAGGCTGGATTAGGCTTGGCTGTGATACTCCAATGGTTAAAGAGCCTGCTGATGCTCACTATCAAGGCTCACCCGTGAACAATGGCCGATTGGGTGAGGTACTGGAGGGTGGTTAGTCACTGTGGAACCGTATCTGTAGCGAGGTCAAGAACTTTGAGAGAAAACAAGAGAGGCTGAAAAACTGTTGAGAAAAAATGATTAACATAACTTGAAACAAAAATCTGCCCCATCCCGCCCTCAATCTCTGCAGGTGCAATGAAGATATTTTCCAGGTGCCCAGTAATATTTCCCAACCTTCAGAATGCTGATGATGGGCAGGACCAGGCTTACAAAATGTTACACAAGGAACAAACTGACCCAATACATTCTCTGAGCTAATGTTGAGGGGGTGGGGGGGGGGTGGGGAGGGGCTGGTGGTGGTATGTTATTGTTTGTAAATTGAAGAGGACTTTACAGTTGCTGCTGTAGAATCATAGTATAATTGAATGATACAGCACGGAGGAGGCCATTCAGCCTGTCATTCCTGTGCTGGCTCTTTGGTAGAGCTATCCAATTAATTCCACTCTCCTGATCTTTCCCCATAACCTTGTCACTTTTCCCCTTCAAGTATTTATCCAATTCTCTATTGAATGTTACGATTGAATCTGCTTCCACCGCCCTTTCAGGCAGCGCATTCCAGATCACAACAACTCACTGTGAAAAAAAATGTTACCTCATGCGGCCTCTGGTTCTTTAACCAATCACCTTAAATCTGTGTCCTCTGGTTACCGACCTTATGCCACTGGAAACAGTTTCTCCTTATTTACTCTATTAAAACCCTTCATTATTTTGAACGCCTCTATCAAATCTCCTCTTAACCTTCTCTGCTCTAAGGAGATCAACCCCAGCTTCTCCAGTCTCTCCACATAACTGAAGTCCCTCATCCCTGGTATCATTCTAGTAAATCTCCTCTCCCCAAGATCTTGACATCCTTCCTAAAATGTGGTTCCCAGAATTAAACACAATACTCCAGTTGGGGCCTAACCAGTGTTTTATAAAGGTTTAGCATAACTTCCTTGCTTTTGTACTCTATTTCTCTATTAATAAAGCCAAGGATCCCATAGGCTTTTTTAACAGCCTTCTCAACTTGTCCCGCCACCTTCAATGATTTGTGTCCATACACCCCCAGGTCTTTCTGTTCCTGTACCCCCTTTAAAATTGTACCATTTAATTTATATTGCCTCTCCTCATTCTTCCATGCATTAAATTTCATCTGCCATGTGTCTGCCCATTTCACCAGTCTGTCTATGTCTTCCTGAAGTCAGTTACTATCCTCCTCTTTGTTTAGTACATTAGTCCGGGTTTCGTCTCATCTGCAAACGTTGAAATTATGCCCTGTGTAGCCAAGTCCAGGTCATTAATATATATCAAAAAGAGCAGTGGTCCTAATACTGACCCCTGGGGGACACCACTGGATACATCCCTCCAGTATGAAAAACAACCATTCACCGTCGCTCTCTGCTTTCTGTCCCTTAGCCAATTTTGTATCCATGCAGCTACTGCCCCTCTAATCCCATGGGCTTTAATTTTGCGAACAAGTCTATTATGCGGCACTTTGTCAAACGCCTTTTGAAAGTCCATGTACACAACATCAGCCGCACTGCCCTCATCAACCCTCTCCGTTGCTTCATCCAAGAACTCGATCAAGTCAGTCAAACATGATTTACCTTTAACAAATCCGTGCTGACTTTCATTTATTAGCCCATACTTTTCCAAATGCCAATTAATTTAGTCCTGGAGTATTGCCTCTGTAGGCGGTGACTTTTCGAAATGGCTCGTTCAATTTAGCAAAGTCCCATCAGAGCACAGCTTGACGACCATGAAAACTACAAGTGATCCAGACAAACGGCTCCTTTCGGGATAGGTCCCATTGGACTCTCACCGCCTGCGAGAGAAGTTAATTATGTTTTCGACAGCTTCTGACTCCTTTGGATTTTTTTTCCCGCAGGTGCTTCTGATATTTAAAGCCAACGTGCGACAGGGGATTAAACACTATTACGATGACTTGGATTTCAAAAACATTCTGGACCGCATACAAGCCAAGGTCAGTCTCTGATGTGAATTAATCAGCAGCTGTTGTATGTTTCTGGCACCAGACAATTTGTTTGAAACGCACTTCACTAACAATGCGATCTGAACTTTGCCCATCTCTGTTTTGAGATCATTATTTACCCGACCAGCTCTACCAGTCTTGCCATAGTTGTCGTATTCTCTGCAATCATAGGCCCACCAAATGCATCTGTTTTTCACACGTTAATACGAATGACCAGATCTGACAGGGAGATTTGTGCTGCTAAGGTATTTAGGTTGTTGTATTAATATAACAATTGTAGATGGAAGGAACGACTGACTGGGAGAGGCAAAGAATGCTTAATCCAGCCAAGCCTCTCTGCTGTATTTTCATTATCAATTTTTCCCCTGTTTAAATTTTCCTTCCTTCTCTGTAAGATCATGTCATTATTTGCCAGCGAAGACGGAGGGCTGGAGGACTTGCCCACTGCCCTTCCCAAAACCCACAACCGGTAATGATGGTGAGCTGCTCCGTTGAGTAGATTGGGCCTATACTCTCTGGAGTTTAGAAGGAGAGGTGATCTCATTGAAACATATGGGGGGAAAAATTGAGTTGCGCCCCCTTTGGGGCGCTAACTTCGCTGGGGCACTACTTTTAACGCCCCGAAAAAATTACCGCCCCCTCGGCCGAAATTGAATGGTAGCGCCCCAAGAGGGAAGCGGGGCGCTACTGGAAGCACCCCGCCTCCCTCTTGGGGCGCTGTGAGTGAATATCGCAGTGCTACGTGCCGCGGTACTGCAGGCCTTCCGCCCCTTCTTAAAGGGGAGGGGCCTAGTGCAGCACATCCTGGTGCCCAGCTGGGCCATCAGGGATCGGGAGTGCCGGCAAAACGAGCCCGGCACTCAAGAGGAGTGCCGGGCTCACGGAGAGCAGCCAGCACCCCGTGGGGGTTCTTCACGGGGGCCGGGGATGACAACGGGGGCAGGTGCTGGCAGGCGGCCAGCAACAAAAATGGCCGCCCGCCACCTCCCCTTTAACTAGCGCCGCCCCGGCCGCAGGTAGGCACCCCTGACCCCGGCGGACATAGCGTCCGGCGGTAAGTCTGGGGGCGCCATCGAAGATTGCGGCCTGGCTCGAGCGGGGCGCTGCGCACGGCGATGACGTCATCACCGGCGGCGCAGCGCCGCAGGGCGCAGCGCCGCGGGGCGCTAACGGTTACCACCACCGCTAACTTCCTGCTGAATTTCGCGGGAGGCGCTGGCGACGCCGCTCCTGGCGCTAGTTGCTTCGCGCCCCGTTAGTGCCCTCTTAACGCAACGCAACCGAATTTTTCCTCCATAAGATTCTGAGGTAGATTGACAGGGTAGATGCTGAGAGGCTGTTTCCCCTGGCTGGAGAGTCTAGAACTAGGGGTCACAGTCTCAGGATAAGGGGTCGGCCATTTAGGACTGAGATGAGGAGGAATTTCAGAGAGGGTTGTGAATCGTTGGAATTCTCTACCCCAAAGGGCTGTGGATGCTGAGTCGTTGAGTATATTCAAGGCTGAGAACGATAGATTTTTGGACTCTAGGAATCAAAGGATACGGAGATCGGGTGAGAAAGTGGAGTTGAGATCGAAGATCAGTCATGATCTTATTGAATGGCGGAGCAGGCTCGAGGGGCCGTTTGGCCTTCTCCTGCTGCTAATTCTTATGTCCTTGACCTTCCCAAAACCCGCAGCCAGTGGTGATGCGGAGCTGGTCGGCAAGAAACTGGCTGAGGCGAATTCACTTCTTGATATTTTTTCATAACTCGATGTTATAAATGACAGAGATGTACACCTGTAGCAATCCAGTACAAGGCTGAAGTGCACAAAGGGCGGTTATTGTTCGGCCACCTCGAAAACCGATCTGAAATAGAAGTGGTTTACGGTGGGCAGCAGTTTAAGAACTGCCTGGACAGTCAGTCGCCCACTAATGCAGCTTTGAGTGCCTGACTCAGCCATTCTACTGGAGTGTCTCAGAACGCTGATGTTGAGAAATCTCTAACTGCCAGTCTCACTAAGAGACTAATAGCTTTAGTTGGCACAGTAGAAAGTTACAGTACCTTTCTGGTGCTGCGTGAAGATAAAATTAGTCTGAATTGAGCAACAGAGAATGTAACACATATTGTGAAAGAACAAGCATTGTGGGTGAATTTTACTTTAAAAAAAGTCTTGATTTGTATTCAAAATTATCAATACAAGAATTTCATCCCCATTCACCTTGAATTAAATGCAGCTGAATTTGAAACTAGGACTGACTCGAAGTGCACCCTTTACATGAATTGAAAACAGCTTGGGCTTAGAAATAAAGACTTGCATTTATATAGCGCCTTTCACGACCACCGGATGTCTCAAAGCGCTTTACAGCCAATGAAGTACTTTTTGAATTGGAAATGCAGCAGCCCATTTGCGCACAGCAAGGTCCCACAAGCAGCAATGTAATATTGACCAGATAATCTGTTTTTTGTTATGTTGGTTGAGGGATAAATATTGGCCAGGACACCAGGGATAACTCCCCTGCTCTTCTTCGAAATAGTGCCGTGGGATCTTTTACATCCACCTGAGAGAGCAGACGGGGGCCTCGGTTTAACATCTCATCCGAAAGACGGCGCCTCCGACAGAGCAGCACTCCCTCAGCACTGCACTGGGAGTGTCAGCCTAGCTTGATGTGCTCCAGTCCCTGGAGTGGGACTTGAACCCACAACCTTCTGACTCAGAGAGTGAGAGTGCTACCCACTGAGCCACGGCTGACACTGTGGTTAATTACTTGGAACAAAATAGCAGGCTTGATTTTTTTTTTACATGTTCAATTCCAACATGTTGCAGGACAGCAGAAGCAAGAGTTTTGTTTCACAGAACTGCAATGATCCAATGACAGTATTCAAAAAAACCTGAAAGGATGTATTTTGGTAAAACCAGCAGTTCAGTCGGCAGTGGTGGCGAATCATGGCCGCATTTTCCCAACAGTTCGTTAAAGTCTACCTGCCTTGGAGAAACTCAATCCATGGTCATAAGCCTACAGGACAGAATTGTCCCAAATTTGGCACTAGATGGATGATCAGAGGGGCCACACGATGGCTGGTGTGGGAACTGAATATTTCAGCATGGGACAGTTCTTGGGTTGGGGCAATGGCACCTTGTTTGAAGAAGCTTTACTCTGCATCTAACTCTGCTAATGCTAATGGCCTTCGTCTGATGCTGGCACTGGTCGTCTGAATTAAAAAGTGTTTCATTCCCAGCATCCCGCATCTTAATGAGCTCAAACAAAATCCCAAAAGTTACGACCAAAAAAGAAAATTGTAAGCCCGCTTTTGGCTGTGTGTGTAAATGTTTGTATGGCCAAGTGTGGAGTGCCAGGGCGGAAGTCGGTTGACAGGGGGAGCAGCTTTCTTGTCACATTGACAGCAGCCACGAGCTCCCCGCACCGCCCCCCCCCCCCCCCCACCACCCACGGGAGAGAAGTGGGAAGTGAGAGAAAGGATACAAATGAGACAACCCAGGCCATTTTCATGTAGTTCTCTCTGGCGGTTTCATCAGTAGAGGCCTAGGAGTGGACTGGTATCCTGCCCCTCAGGTGGGGGATTCCAAACTAAGGAGAGATGATTTCGTCTGAGGGTGTGAACATTGGAAAGTGTGTTTACCTGTGCACTGCTAACAAACGGCCTCAAAAGCCGGGGCAAGTGGTCTACACCATACCGGCATGTAAATAGTAAGCGGGTAGTAAGAGGTGGGGTGGGGCCTATTAGAGACAAAGAAGGTGATATATGCTTAGAGGCGCAGGGCAAGGCTAGAATACTCAATGAGTACTTTGTATCAGTGTTTAATAAGGAGGTGGATGCTGACAAAATATCAGTAGAAGTGGAAAAGTTAGAAGCAATGGATGGGGTCAAAATTGCTAGACAGGATGTACTAGAAAGGCTGGGTATGCTTAGAGTGGACAAGTCACCTGGTCCAGATGGCTTGCATCCCAGGTTGCTAAGGGAATTGGGGGAGGAGATAGCGGAAGGGCTTGCCATAATTTTCCAATCTTCCCTAGATGTGGGGGAGGTGCCTGAGGATTGGAAAGTGGCAAATGTGACACCATTGTTCAAGAAAGGGTGTAAGGACAATCCTAGTAACTACAGGCCGGTCAGTTTAACATCAGTGGTGGGTAAAGTTTTAGAAACAATAATCAAGGAAAAAATTAACGGGCGCTTGGAGAGATTTAAGCTGATTAAGGAGAACCAACACGTATTTGTAAAAGGCAGATCGTGTTTGACTAATCTAATTGAATTTTTTGATGAAGTAACAGAGAGGATTGATGAAGGGAATGCAATGGATGTGTCTACATGGATTTTCGGAAGGCGTTGACAAAGTACCACATAGAAGGCTGGTTAAATTGAGGCTCATGGAATAGGTGGGTCAGTGGCAGCTTGGATAAGGAATTGGCTTAAGGACAGAAAACAGCGAGTTGTGGTAAATGGCTGTTTTTCAGACTGGAGGATGGTAGACAGCAGTGTTCCCCAAGGGTCAGTGCTGGGGCCTCTGCTTTTTTTGATATATATAAATGACCTGGATATTGGAATACAGAGTAGAATTTCTAAATTTGCCGATGACACCAAACTTGGTGGTGTGGCAAACAGTGATGATGATACCAATCGACTGCAACAGGACATAGATAGGCTAGCAGAATGAGCAGACAAGTGGCAGATGGAATTTAATACAGAGAAGTGTGAGGTGATGCATTTTGGCAGAAGGAACAGGAGAGGCAATATACACTTAATGGCACAGTTTTAAAGAGTGTGCAGGGACAGAGGGACCTGGGGGTTAATGTGCATAGGTCCCTGAAGGTGGCGGGACATATTGAGAGAGTGGTTAACAAAGCATATGGGATCTTGGGCTTCATAAATAGAGGTTTTGAGTACAAAAGTAGAGAAGTTATGCTGAACCTTTATAAAACACTGGTTAGGCCGCAACTGGAGTATTGCATCCAGTTCTGGTCACCACACTTTAGGAAGGATGTGAAGGCCCTTGAGAGGGTGCAGAGGAGATTTACCAGAATGGTTCCGGGGATGGGGGATCTTAGCTACAAGGACAGGTTGGAGAAACTGGATTTGTTTTCATTAGAGCAAAGGAGGTTGAGGGGTGATTTGATAGAGGTGTACAAGATTATGACGGGTTTGGATAGGCTAGACGGGGAAAGGCTGTTCCCACAAGTTGATGGTACAGGAAACCCTTGTTTAAACGGCACCTAAATATCCGGAACTCTCTAATAACCGGCAGAATTCATACTCTGAAAACTACAGTATACAGTCGTTTAATTACTTAACAGTAAAACAAAACTTATAAAGAGTTATGGATTACCCTCAACTGGCATTACTGTACTTAATCAAGCATCTTTCACCACCCATTTAACACAACATTCTGTAGGGGAGTACCCAATTATACTGCACATTTCTTGATTTTTTTTATTTTTGTTTGTTAAAAATAGCCTCGGTAGATATACCGCTCCGTTATCCGGAATTTTTAATCAACCGGCACCATCCCGGTCCCGTCGGTGCCGGATACCAAAGAGTTTCCTGTACTAGGGGACACAGATTTAAGGTTTTGGGCAAGAGATACAGGGGAGACGTGAGGAAAAGCTTTTTTACGCAGCGAGTGGTGAGGACCTGGAGTTCGCTGCCGACGGAAGTCAATGTTTTCAAGGGGAGACTGGATAGGCACTTGAGGGAAATAAACTTCCAGGGATACGGGTATAGAGCGGGGGGAATGGGACTGACTGGATTGCTCTACAGAGAGCCGGCATGGACTCGATGGGCCGAATGGCCTCCTTCTGTGCCGGTATGACTCTGTGACTCCTTTGTGGTGGGGATGACTAAAGTTTGGACAAAACAAATTAACGTGGAACAGGTCCCAGTAAGGCTGAATTTATTGAGCAGTACACTGCCCCTAACCATTTATTAATATAGGATAACAAATGACAGGCCACGATTACAAGGGCAGACATTCCCCTCAGCCATTTATGAATATCAACAGAATTGCATTACTGGCTCGGAATCCAGTGCCCAGATATTTATTGCTCAAAATAGGCAGACTGGTTCTTTTGCTCTTTTCCATTATGTGCAAGGTTTACTGAGCAGAGTGGAATCAGCCACGGTGTAGGCAAAAGCATAGTGAAGGAGGCAGTGGCCGCGCTATCAGGAGAATAGAACTGAATTTATGGGGGCTTTTTACAGTTGAAGTCAGAAACATGACTTTATATATTGGAAGGAAAACAAATAAAAGGCAGCAATTGAATTTATGGGCTCTTGTTGATACCATCAGAACCCCAGGGTTAAATTCCTGTCTGGTATTTATAGATACCGCACTTTCATACCTGTCACGGTTGGGCATATCCTCGGTGTGAGATTGTCAATTGCCAATCTCCTATTGTCCTGAGGCATCGACTCATTCTTAAAAATATCAAGCTGCATCTGTCGTATCGAAGGCAGGAGACAGCCGAGTGCCGTTAATGTACTTTTCTCTCCTCTCTCAGACCTTCTTTTACCTTTTTGCTTTGACTGTACCATTTACAAAGTGTGTTCTGTTGCTTTCAGGCCCATTGGGTGTCAGCTGTCGCTCAGTGGGCAGCACTCTCGCCTCTGAGCCTAGAAGGTTGTGGGTTGCAAACCCCACTCCAGAGACTTGAGCACGTAATCCAGGCTGCCACTCCAGTCCAGTACTGAGGGGGGGACTCTCGTTATAAATACGGGACAGTTGATAGTCCTGAATATTTTTAAGTGAAGATGTCCCACCCTCTTCCTCCAGTTATTTAACAAGAGAATGGGGGATAGTGTGGAAAATTGTAAACATCTCCTATTGCATTGGTGACGGTGAGTTGGAGGATACGCTGTTTGTAAGAATAGGGGTGCTATCAGGAAAGGGGAAGAGTCAGTGTGACTCTTAGAGGAAGTGTGTGCTATACTCAAGACTTTTAATATACAGGAATCCCGCCCCAACCGTGGTTTTGCCATACGCGGATTTCACGGATACACGGTTTCCTCTCTGCGACAATTTTTGTCAACCGCGGCCGTGAAATTCGGTTATCTGCAGTTTTTAATTTAGGAATAAGGTAAATAACATGATTTTTATGCTTTTAATTTTTTTTATTTGCCCAGAAATTCGCCTCTCCGGCTTGCCGTGGGGGTAAGGATCGCGCGCGCTCTTACCTACCGCGTCTGCCGTTCTGCTTCTGGCCCACGGGGACTTCAGCTCCTGGGCCTGCTCCAACTGCCGGCGCGCAGTGCTTGCGTGTCCCAGGGGCGCAGTTAGTGCGATGCGTCCCCTGAGATCACGTGGGCCATGGAGAGCCAATGGCAGCAGACCATCTTTCATTCATAGATTTCACAGGAAGACCTGTCAAATCTGTGAATTGAAATCAGCCCCAAAAGAACAGCTAAACTTCAAATAATTTTTTTTTAAAACCGTCACATTTTTAAAATAACTATGTTGAATAAATTAACTACTTTAAACAAAAATTTACATTTTTGAAAAAATTAAAATACTTTTTAAGAGTGCTAAAAATAAATGTACCTTTCTTTAAAGTATCTAAAAAAGATAAACCTGTTGAAAATTTTTTAAAATTATAATTAATTAACCACTTACCTTGTTGAAAACGGGTCTTGCGCCTCCTTTTTAAAAGCGTAGGTTCTTCAATACTTACCCTCCCGGAGAAACCTGAAAAAAAACATAAGTTTGCTGCGTGCGCGCAGCCTCTACCGCGCACGCGGTTCACCTCTGAACCCCTCCCTTCACCAGACCGGAAGTTCCGGTTCCCGCGCATGCGCAGTGCATGCAGGAAACCGGCACTTCAGGACGCCTTATGGGTGAGTACACAGTGCGTACTCACCCGGCAAGTGCCGAATTTTTGGCCCATTGTGTTTATACACATTTATACTGAATTTGCCAATCGCGGTTTTACTAACCACGGGGGTTTTCAGGGACGTCTCCCCCGCGATTGGGGAGGGATCCCTGTAATGTAAATCGTATTTCCAAATGATCATTTCTAGAGTTAAGAGTAATGACTGAGATCAAGCTGTTACAGTCTTGGCATTGTCTAGTGCGACAGTAACATTGGGTGTTTGATAGAACGTGCAAGTACCTCAAAGAGCCTCACCCCATTCAACAACCTCTGCTCCACCGAGAAACACAGAATGCACTTTGACATTACCCCAGAGAGGTGCTGGGTATGTGGCGTGATCGAGGAGCTCTCCAACGGAGACCCCTGATGTCCGTGTTTGTGCTCTACCCCCGACACCACTGCTTGGGTTGGAAGTGGGAAGACCCCGTGGTTTCTGTTAGCAAAAGGCCCCCCACGGTTTCACAACTAAACGGGGGCCAAACAGCCGCTCGCGACGGCCACAGAATGGCACCCCCCCGGGTGTTCAACGCTCCCCGCTTATCGTCACAGGTTGCCGCGGAGCTGCAGTCGCAACCTCTCGGCTGAAGTGAAAGCATCTCTACGCGCAGCTTCGAAAGGAGGAGGAGGCCGAGCGGACAGCTGGCTTTCTCCAGCAAATCAGTCGGTTTCCGCGGGAATGGGTGAACAAATGTTGTCTGTCGCTTGATGCACATTAGACGACTCGCCCTAAGTGAGAGGGTGGACACTTCATCAGCTCAACAATTAACTGGTGCCGAATAAATGTCAGCTGCACTTCTCTGCCAAATAACTCACTTGTCACAACCCAGCAAGACGGAGGCTTCAGGGATGCAGTGCAACATTTGCCATCCAAATTAAATGAGAGAAACTCTTTAGCATTGGATGTCATGGCTGAAAACAGCTCCTTTTCTCTGTTAAAGGGACACTGTTACAGTGCTGAAGTTTACAAGCATACAAACAATGGTGGACAGGAAAAGAGCCACTGGTCCATCCAGCCTGTCCCACACAACTGTGATGTACTAACATAAGAACATAAGAAATAGGAGCAGGAGTCGGCCATTCGGTCCCTCGAGCCTGCTCCGACATTCAATGAGATCGTGGCTGATCTTCTGCCTCAACTCCATTCACCGGCCCTATCCCACATCCCTTGATGTCTTTACTAGTCAGAAATCTATCGACTTCTGCTTTGAATATACCCAATGACTGAGCCTCCACAGCCCTCTGGGGTAGAGAATTCCAAAGATTCACCCCCCTCTGTGTGAAGAAATTTCTTCTCATCTCAGTCCTGAATGGCCTACCCTTTATCCTGAGGCTGTGGCCCCTGGTTCTAGACTCCCCAGCCAAGGGAAACATTCTCCCAGCATCCACCCTATCAAGCCCTGTAATAATTTTGTATGCTTCAATGAGATCCCCTCTCATTCAAGAGAATACAGGCCTAGTTTACTCAATCTCTTCTCATACAACAGTCATACTTGAGCATCACAATATATACACTCCCCACCCCACCCGAAACCATGCCATCTCCTGGGAGAGGCGGAAAACCAGCTTAAAAACCCCAGGCTAAATAAGGTAAAAAAATCTGGAAATTTCCTCTCCGACCCCTTTGAGCGATCGAAACTCGTCCAGGAGGTCACTCTGGCCCTGCAGTACCTACCTCTTATACGGAGCGATCTCCACCCCAGCCAGAAACAGGTCCAGCTCTCGCTTGAACGAAGTCAGAGAATTGGCGTCCACCGCTCGAGCCGGCAGCCTGTTCCAAAGTTGTTTAACCGTCCTTGGACCCCAGCTATTCACAATATACATTAATGATCTAGATAAGGGAACTAAATGTAATATCTCCAAGTTTGCAGATGACACAAAGCTGGGTGGGCGTGTGTGCTGTGAGGAGGATACCGAGAAACTCCAGGATGATTTGGACAGGTTGGGTGATTGGGCAGAAGCGTGGCAGATGCAATATAACGTGGATAAATGCGAGGTTATCCACTTTGGTGTCAAAAACAGAAAGGCAGACTATTATCTGAATGGCAATAGATTGGGAGATGGGGAAGTGCAACGAGACCTGGGTGTCCTTGTGCACCAGTCGCTGAAGGTAAGCATGCAGGTGCAGCAGGCGGTGAAGAAGGCAAATGGTATGTTGGCCTTCATAGCGAAAGGGTTTGAGTATAGGAACAGGGATGTCCTGCTGCAGTTGTACAGGGCCTTGGTGAGACCACACCTTGAGTACTGTGTGCAGTTTTGGTCGCCTTATCTGAGGAAGGATGTTCTTGCCATGGAAGGAGTTCAGCGAAGATTCACAAGGCTGATACCTGGGATGGCAGGAATGACATATGAGGAGAGATTGGGTCGATTGGGCTTATACTCGCTGGAGTATAGAAGAATGAGAGGGGATCTCATCGAAACATATAAAATTCTGACAGGTCTGGACAAACTAGATGCAGGAAGAATGTTCCCGATGGTCGGAGAGTCCAGAACCAGGGGTCATAATCTAAGGATAAGTGGTAAGCCATTTAGGACAGAAATGAGGAAGAATTTCTACACCCAGAGAGTGGTGAACCTGTGGAATTCTCTACCACAGAAGGTAGTTGAGGCCAAGTCATTAAATATATTCAAGAATGAGTTAGATATATTTCTTAAAGCTAAAGGTATCAAGGGATATGGGGAGAAGGCAGGTACAGGGTACTGAGTTTGGATGATCAGCCATGATCTCATCGAATGGCGGAGCAGGCTCGAGGGGCCGAATGGCCTTCTCCTGCTCCTATCTTCTATGTTTCTTTTAATGCAGAGGAGCGCACAGACCACCCGACACCCTGTTGGCTATCAGATAAACTATTGCCGAGATTATGTGCTCAAGATCTACTGGAGTGGGATTTGAACTCACAAGCTTTCGACTCAGAGGCGAGAGGGCTAAACCCACTGAGCCACTGGCTGACCCTTCATGCCTATTTTGTAACCTGCTCATGTATTGAACTAACAATGTTGAGCTTTAGTAGTACAGCACTGTGCGACTGAATTACCTCCGTCCAGGAGGAAGGAATGGGCTCCAGGTTGTAGAAGAACTGGAGTAGATCCTGCCCAGGGCTGCTGCAGAGGCTTGTAGCTGGCCCGTGTTCCATGTATTAAGTACGCCCGGCCTATCCAACAACTGTATCCTGTCCAGCGTGCAAGGCAGCTTCAGAAGAACCTTCCCCAATTTGTTCAAGTATTAAATGGACTTGTAGAAGATTAAGAATTGGGAGGAGGAAGAACAGTTTCGTATGAAAGAGGAAACTGAGCTTCTTTGAGACAGACTTACCAATGGAAGAGACCTGGGAGTTCCATTTGGGATCAGACTAGATAGAGAGACCAAGAATGTTGATGGATGAAGAAGGACTATATAACTTGGCCATCCATGATTTGAGGTTGGCCCAGACCGACGAGATGAATAGCCTCTTTCTTTGCAGGCCTTAAGGGTCTGGATGGCTTCGAACCAATTCCTTGTATCCATTGGCCAGTATGACAAAATAGTCAGTCTTCGAGTGAAGCCAATAGAATGGTTGGTGTGGGAAACATACCAGTTCATTTGAGGGGAGGGGGGCGGTGGGGGGGTTCGGTTGGTAAGGGTTGAGGCCCAATGTTAGGAGAGAAAAGGCAACTTTATTTTTTTTTAAATTGAATTATTAGGTTGGGTCTGTAACTATAGGCAGATATTGATGCTTTAAATATCCTTTAATGCAGTTTCTGTTAGCTTTAACACATTTTCATGGGTTTAAACCTGAATAATTACTACTGATAATATCACGTAGCTCACTTTCTAAAGCTTTAATTCACACATCTCTTGTTGAATTTTGCAGTCATTCCATAAAAAAATATTATTTGTAAAGCGGGTCTTGATTAATTGAACATTTGTCGTGGTATGTAATTCTACTGAAGCGGTAAATGAAAGAAATATCCTATTCATAGGCTTTAAAACTAATTTCTTTTCAAATTAACATTTTTATTGGGTTTTTGTTAACTGCAGAAGCCCATGCGTGTGTTGGAGCTGATGCTAATAAAGCAGTACAGAGGAACTGGATTTCTGGGAGGAAATAAAGACAGAATAAAGCTTTAAAAACAATGCAGTGCCTGAAAAGGGACATGTCGGGATAGTGCATCTGGTGGAAATCCCTCTGCAAGCAATTTAGTTTTTGAAGGCAGCTATCCCTCACTCCTGGTTACGGTGCACGGGGACTTGTGTTCATGGCTGAGGAAGTGGGTTTATCACTGAAGAAATTGAGGATCACCTTCACTCTTATGGGAGAGCGTCTTACAGGCGAACGCTGGAAATGTCATCGAGGTAGCTGGTCTCCAGGGGATACCAGGGATGGGAAACTTGAGGAAGAACGTGAGATGGATTATTTCCACTGCAGCGAAAAAGGCTCGGAGGAGATTTAAAACGAAGAAGGGTCTGAGGGCGATTAGGAAAAGAGTGCTTCCTCTGGTTGGGGAGTCAGCGGTGAGGGTTCATCAGTTCAAAATAGGCGTTGAGAGAGGTTTGGAGACTTTGGGCTGGATTTTCACTGACCCGTGGAGGCGGGTTTGGAGGCGTGTGGTGGGTTAAAATTGCGAAAACTGGCGGGCGGGCACAAGCCCGCCTCCATCCCGCCTCCACGCAATTTTCATTAAATCGTGTCTGCTGGTCCCGACTCCGTCCCGCCTCTAAGAGATGGAATAGGCTGTTAAGGCCCTTAACAAGCACTAAATTGGCTCTATAATGCCATTTTGAAAGGCCTTTGTGATTTTAACCCGTTGTTCTACGTGAAGCACGCCTGTTCTGAACCACGAATGTGAAACCTGGCTGTAACACATTTTGAAAGCTTACTATCAGCTGCAGGTCCATTATTACAACGGAGTAGTAGTAGTAGCAAAAATATGTGGGAGCAGGCGTAGGGCTGCTGCTGCTGCTCATTTTTCCTCTCACAGCAAAGGCTCTCTCTCCTCTCTCTCTCTCTCTCTGGGCTGCTGCTGCTCATTTTGCATCCAGGTCCTCTCACAGCAAAGGCCAGGCAGTCTCTGAAGACCTTCAATGCAGCAGTAATGATGACATCATCGGAGGCGACTTTCAGACTGAAAACACTAATTGGGTCATGGGTTCCCACATGCTGGAACTCAATTGCCCAATTAGGTGAAAATCGCATCAATCTCCCCCATCTAATTGCAGTCGGGTGGAGAACACGACCCCAACCCGCCCCAGTATCAAAATCCAGCCCTTTCTTTCCGGTGAGAGCTGTTGGAGCTTTGAACGCATCTTTGAAAGGAAGAATAAATAGCTATTTGACGCAGAGAAAGACATAGGGCTATAGGGAGAGAGCAGGACATTGGAATTAGTTTAGGATTGCGCCAGCATTTGCATTGACTGCAATGGAACTGAATACCAGGCGCTGCATGATGTAAGAAAACTACTAGGCACTTGGTCTGAGTATTAAACAAGGCTTTAATCAACTGTTTTTCAACATGGAGGTCCAGTTGTGTCCTTCACTAGTTCCTGTTAAAGAATGTCCTGAGCAAGCTGGGCCCATGCCCGAGTATTTATACTCTCCCTGGACAGCGCCACCAGCAGGCCGCCCAGTATTATTTCATAGAAACATAGAAGATAGGAGCAGGAGTAGGACATTCAGCCCCTCGAGCCTGCTCCGCCATTCGATGAGATCATGGCTGATCATCCAAACTCAGTACCCTGTACCTGCCTTCTCCCCATATCCCTTGACACCTTTAGCTTTAAGAAATATATCTAACTCATTCTTGAATATATTTAATGACTTGGCCTCAACTACCTTCTGTGGTAGAGAATTCCACAGGTTCACCACTCTCTGGGTGAAGAAATTCTTCCTCATTTCTGTCCTAAATGGCTTACCCCTTATCCTTAGATTATGACCCCTGGTTCTGGACTCTCCGACCATCAGGAACATTCTTCTTGCATCTAGTTTGTCCAGACCTGTCAGAATTTTATATGTTTCGATGAGATCCCCTCTCATTCTTCTATACTCCAGCGAGTATAAGCCCAATCGACCCAATCTCTCCTCATATGTCATTCCTGCCATCCCAGGTATCAGCCTTGTGAATCTTCGCTGAACTTCTTCCATGGCAAGAACATCCTTCCTCAGATAAGGCGACCAAAACTGCACACAGTACTCAAGGTGTGGTCTCACCAAGGCCCTGTACAACTGCAGCAGGACATCCCTGTTCCTATACTCAAACCCTTTCGCTATGAAGGCCAACATACCATTTGCCTTCTTCACCGCCTGCTGCACCTGCATGCTTACCTTCAGCGACTGGTGCACAAGGACACCCAGGTCTCGTTGCACTTCCCCTTCTCCCAATCTATTGCCATTCAGATAATAGTCTGCCTTTCTGTTTTTGACACCAAAGTGGATAACCTCGCATTTATCCACGTTATATTGCATCTGCCACGCTTCTGCCCACTCACCCAACCTGTCCAAATCATCCTGGAGTTTCTTGGTATCCTCCTCGCAGCACACACTCCCACCCAGCTTTGTGTCATCTGCAAACTTGGAGATATTACATTTAGTTCCCTTATCTAGATCATTAATGTATATTGTGAATAACTGGGGTCCAAGGACCGATCCCTGCAGTACCCCACTAGTCACTGCTTGCCACTCGGAAAAAGACCCATTAATTCCTACTCTTTGCTTTCTGTCCGCCAACCAGTTCTCTATCCAAGTCAACACCTTGCCCCCAATCCCATAAGTCATTTCAACATGAATGACAAGATTCATGTCACAGTATATAGCGAGTGGCAGATCCGATACCGCCCGCTTTGCGCCATCGCCCAAGACCAATTTCGAGGCCATTGTTTTCTCCCCTGCGCTCTCCCCCTCGCACCCACCCCATGAGAAACCTACCATTGACGTAGAAGACTTGGGAAGAAGGGTTCCTTCCTCCAATTTTAAAGTACAATTTGTTGAACTGAGCTTTATCGGTTTGCACAAGAATATCCAAAGTGAGAAAAGGCCATTTGGCAAATCAAGCCCACTCTCTCCAGAGCCAATATCACGGCCCAGACGTTGATCCGCAAATCTATGAAGGCACAATCGGGGAAAAATTGGGTTGCTTTGTGCGGGTGCAAAGCCCCCAGCGCCCGGGCGTGGTGCCGCTAACGCCTCCCGCAATAACGGCATCGCCGTGCACAGCGCCCCGGCCGCAAACTTCGGTCGTACCCCCTGACCGACCGCCGGACGATATGTCCGACAGGGTCAGGGTGGCGTTTTTGCATCCGCGGCGGCGCAAATTAAAGGGCAGGTGCTGGCAGGCGGCCCCAAAAAATAATGGCCGCCCCGGCACCTGCCCTTTAATTTGCGCCTTCCGCTTCTTCATGCGGGGTGCCGGCCGCGATCGCTCAAGGCTGTTTTCCCGGTACCCCGCTCCCCGGTGGTCCATCAGGGCCCCGGTGCGTGCTGCGCTAGGCCCCTCCCCTTTAATCAGGGGCGGGAGGCCTGTAATACCACGGCGCTACGTGCCGACGCGCGTGGGGCTGCTGCACGTAGCGCTGCGATATTCAATGCTAGCGCCCCAGGAAGGAGGGGCAGCGCTTCCAGTAGCGCCCCGCCTCCTGCTTGGGTCGCTACCACTCAATTTACAGCGTATGGCCGCGAACTTTTTCGAGGCGCTAAAAGTAGCGCCCCAGCGAAGTTAGCGCCCCAAAGAGAGCGTGAGGGAATTTTTCCCCCTAAGTTCTTTTTCAAGCTTCCCCAGAAAAATAAAATCAGGCAGTGCTACTAATAAATGGACAACTTTTACAAGACCATGCTTGTATGGGATATGCTTACCTTGGTCCCGAATGCCAACGGGAGAGGGGGAAGAGAAATATAAATCTCCTGATCTGTTATGCGAGGTATCGTAGCCCTTGAGATTTTTTCTTGTAGTTGCTTGTAGCTTTGCAACAGCTTTTGGGCTCGACCCGGGGATGCAATGGTAGACATCTGTTCCACTAATACCATCGTCCATTTAACCCACATGTTTAAACCTAAGGCCCTGGAGTTTCTTCCTTGAGTGCAACTCAGACGTTGCATCTGAAATTGCGCCCAAGGCTGCGCTCGTTTTGCCGATGTCAAGTTACCCCAAGTATCCTCCCAAACTGATTAGAATATGCCTGAACATAAAAATGGGCATAAATCAGCGGAAACAATCAAGGCCCAAGGAAACGCCGAACCCCCACCAGTATATTTTTTCTTTGAATCTTAAACTTTAAAGTTTCAACTCATTCGACCAGCGTTCATGCACATCAGGCAAAGGAACTTCCAATTCGGGAAACATTTAAATTTGGTAATGTGATTTATACTTGTGCCATAAAAATACATTGAAAGGAACAGAAAATATAGTGCAGCTCTCAGTGTGGATAATTCTTGTAAAAACACTCAAACCATTGCAATGAAAAGACCAGAAAAATGACTCTGCTTTCTGCTGCGCGTGAAAATCAGGTCACGATGTTGAGAGATCCCCCATACAAGCGCGATTGGAGGATGCTTGGCTTTGGGAGTCAGGGGGCGTGGCCTGTTTGGTGGGCAGAGATTTGTTTAAGCAGATGGTTTGATGGGCAGATGTAGAAGCTTGAGGACGTTTAGGCGTATTGTACTTGCGCGCATAACTCACTCACGGCCAAACTTCCGCCATTTTCTTAAGCCGCGTAATTGATTTGCGCCCCGGTTACACGTGTTTCTTGGGCGCAAATACGGAGCAAACTCCGAGCCGAGGCTTCATACTGATGTTGCTGCTCTGCAACTCTTACCCTTTCGAAAATAGTTGCTTGAGTAAAAACCAAATGGTTGGAGCTGAGATCTATCTTACAAAGTTTCCAGCTTAATTTCCTTAAGCATTGCACTGGGAGCGTCAGCCTAGATTATGTGCTCAAGTCTCTGCAGTGGGGCTTGAACCAACAACCTTCTGACTCAAGAGGCAAGAGCGCTATCACTGAGCCACGGCTGACACAAGCACTGTCATCGTTCAACGGGACAGAACAGTCACAGCAAAAGGAACAAAGCCAGCCTGTAATTATCCCTCACTCGAAGTTCCTCATCCTTTTTCAAAAATTATTCGAAGCAAATAAAATCGAAGGTTTGTTAAGTGATGAATCGAGCCGTGAGAGTGAGCCAACTTGCCCAGGCAGATTGTGAGAGAGGCTCGTTGCTGGCAACACCAACAACACTTGTATTTATACAGCGCCTTTAACGTAGTAAAACGTCCCAAGGCGCTTCACAGGAGTATCGAAAGACAAAACAATTTGACACCGAGCCACATAAGGAAAAATTAGGGCAGGTGACCAAAAGCTTGGTCAAAGAGGGAGGTTTTAAGGAGCGTCTTAAAGGAGGAAAGAGAGGTAGTGAGAAGGAGAGGTTTAGGGAGGGAATTCCAGAGCTTAGGGCCGAGGCAACAGAAGGCACGGCCAGCAATGGTTGAGTGATTATAATCAGGGATGCTCAAGAGGGCAGAATTAGAGGAGCGCAGATATCTTGGGAGGGCGGGGGGGCGTTGTGGGGATGGAGCAGATTACAGAGATAGGGAGGGGCAAGGCCACGGAGGGATTTGAAAACAAGGATGAGAATTTTGTAATCGAGGCGTTGCTTAACCGGGAGCCAATGTAGGTCAGCGAGCACAGGGGTGATGGGTGAACGGGACTTGGTGCGAGTTAGGACACGGGCAGCCGAGTTTTGGATCACCTCAAGTTTACGTAGGGTGGAATGTGGGAGGCCAGCCAGGAGTGCATTGGAATAGTCAAGTCTAGAGGTAACAAAGGCATGGATGAGGGTTTCAGCAGCGGATGAGCTGAGGCAAGGGGCGGAGACGGGCGATGTTACGGAGGTGGAAATAGGCGATCTTAGTTATGCTGCGGATATGTGGTCGGAAGCTCATTTCAGGGTCAAATATGACACCAAGGTTGCGAACAGTGTGGCTCAGCCTCAGACAGATGTTAGGGAGAGGGATGGAGATGGTGGCTAGGGAACAGAGTTCGTGGCGGGGACCGAAAACAATGGCTTCAGTCTTCCTAATATTTAATTGGAGAAAATTTCTGCTCATCCAGAACTGGATGTCGGACAAGCAGTCTGACAATTTAGAGACTGGAGGGGTCGAGAGAAGAGGTAGTGAGGTAGAGCTGGGTGTCGTCAGCGTACATGTGGAAACTGACGCTCTGTTTTCGGATGATGTCGCCGAGGGGCAGCATGTAGATGAGAAATAGGAGGGGGCCAAGGATAGATCCAGGAGGTGTGTAAAAACTCTGCCATTTTTCACCTGCTTTGCTGTGTTGTCTCTCTTTATAGCAAACCACTTAATTTGCACTTGTCTCTGGGGCAAGTGACGGCAAGTGTTCCAACCAGTAATTCAGCCAAGTAATAAAACAAGACAAGCTGCTCTCAGGAAACTCTTGGGAGCTGTGAAGAATTCCCGAGCTGGTCAAATTGCACTCTGCAGTGAAATAGCAACCTGTCACTTGAAATTGGACTTGGGCGCTGGGATTGCTCTACACAAAAAAAACAGAAGGTCTGGTTTTCTCTGTAATTAACAACAGACAGGCGAAATACCATGCTCAGAAATTGCATGAGTCAAAGCTGTGTCACAACCTTCTGCTTTTCCAAAACAAAATCTCCAGACCACTGAAGTCACTCAATATTACTGCAGGCTCTGAATATTACTGCAGACTCTGAATATTACTGCAGACTCTGAATATTACAGCACATTCTGAATATTACTGCAGGTTCTGAATATTACTGCAGACTCTGAATATTACTGCAGATTCTGAATATTACTGCAGATTCTGAATATTACTGCAGGCTCTGAATATTACTGCAGGCTCTGAATATTACTGCAGATTTTGAATATTACTGCAGACTCTGAATATTACTGCAGGCTACGAATATTACTGCAGACTCTGAATATTACTGCAGACTCTGAATATTACTGCAGAATACAAATATTACTGCAGGCTATGAATATTACTGCAGGCTACGAATATTACTGCAGACTCTGAATATTAATGCAGACTCTGAATATTACTGCAGGCTCTGAATATTACTGCAGACTCTGAATATTACTGCAGACTCCAAATATTACAGCAGATTCTGAATATTACTTCAGACTCTGAGGGCTGGATTTTCAATGACCCATGGAGTCGGGTTTGGAGGCGTGGGGGGTGGGGGGGTTAAAGTTGCAGAATCGGGGGTCCCGACCCCATCCCGACTCCAACCCGCCTCCATGCCAGTTTTTTTGCATAATCCCTATTTTAAAAAGAAAAGTGTGGGCTTCCCGACAGGTGGCAAACACTCCAAATAATCGGGGCGGGCCGTGGGTCTGCAGGGATTGGAGGGGTCGATATGTCCGGTGGGCAGGTGAGTGATGGGTGCATGTGTGCAGAGGTAAGTGTGTAAGGTAAGTGCTAAGTGTTGAAAAAAGTTTTACTTACCTTAACTTCCTCCTGCAGGTGTCAGCCCTTCAGTTCTTGAGAGTTAGAAATCTCACCGGCACAGAAAGCAGGAAAGCCGTGGACCTGTCAAAAACAGCAGCCTTCTGTTTTCTGTGCTGGAATGATTTCTAACTCAGCCTGAAAGGAAGGACTGAAGTTAGAAATCATATTGTGAGTGTTTGACAGCTTCACAGAGCTGTCAAATGCTGATATTTCATCTGTCAAAAGCACTTGACGGATGAAATGTCAGTCTGTGACGTCACCTGTTGCCGGGTGGCCCTTAATTGGCCTGCTGAGCCCACTGGGCGGGCTCAACAAGGTCAATCGAGGGAAAATACAGTGGGTTGGCCACATCTCGATGGAGGCGGGTTCACAAGCCAGAATGTGGGAATCCCGACCCCAATACGACTCCAACTTCAAAATCCAGCCCTGAATATTACTGCAGACTCTGAATATTACTGCAGACTCTGAATATTACTGCAGACTCTGAATATTACTGCAGATTCTGAATATTACTGCAGGCTGTGCATATTACAGCAGATTCTGAATATTACTGCAGGCTCTGAATATTACTGCAGGCTTTGAATATTACTGCAGACTCTGAATATTACTGCAGACTCTGAATATTACTGAAGGCTCTGAATATTACTGCAGGCTTTGAATATTACTGCAGACTCTGAATATTACTGCAGGCTCTGAATATTACTGCAGGCTCTGAATATTACTGCAGACTCTGAATATTACTGCAGACTCTGAATATTACTGAAGTCTCTGAATATTACTGAAGGCTCTGAATATTACTGCAGATTCTGAATATTACTGCAGGCTCTGAATATTACTGCAGACTCTGAATATTATTGCAGACTCTGAATATTACTGCAGACTCTGGGGGAAAAATTCAGTTGGTTGCGCCTCCCGTTAGCGCCTTAAAATGGCGCTAATGGGGCGCAAAGCAGCTAGCGCCCGGGCGCGGCGAAGTTTGCGCCGCTCGAGAAATTAACTAGAAATTTTGCGGCGGCGCTAAACACTACCGCCACGATCTCCTGCGCCGGCAGATCATGACGTCACTCGAGTGTGCAACGCCCCGGTATCGCCCCGGAGCGGATATTGAGTGGCGCCCCCTGCCTTACCGCCTGACACTAGCAACGACAGGTTGAGGGGAGCGTTCTGCAGTCATGAAGGGAAAGGGGGAGCGCTATTTAAAGGTGACCGCTTCCTGCCTTTTATTGTTGGTGCCATTTTTGAACTACGCATTCTGAGAGAGAGAGGGAGAGACTTTTGGAGAGATTCAACGTTGTGTGAAGGAGTTTTGGGTACTGAGCAGCACTTTGCAGGTTCATTTTGATTTTCCATTCCTTGTATTGATTTAGCAGAGACTGTGGGGGCTGCACTCTGAGCTCTTTGCCTGGTACTCTCCATTGTTCTTTCCAGCACATTTGATGTGCAAGTCTCTCCAGGCCGAGATTCAAGGCTGCAATGAGTAGGATGTGGATGGAAAGCAAGATTAACCATCCCCTTTAAGAACTGGCCCGTGCCATTGCGTGTGTGTTCCATTGCTGACTGACATTACATAAGCTTCGCCAGCGCTCTGAGTTAGCGCCTCACTCCTCGCCCTTTGCGCCTTAAGACAGGTGTGCAGCGCCTGATTTAGCGCTCCAATCACCTCCAGGGGCGTTAAAAGTGAAGTTTCCAGTCAGTGGCGATAATTAGCGCCAGGCGCTAATTTTTGCGCCCGCACGATATTTGCGCCCCAAACGGGGCGCGACTGAATTTTTCCCCCTCTCAATATTACTGCAGGCTCTGAGTATTACTACAGATTTTGAATATTACTGGAGATTCTGAATATTACTGCAGACTCTGAATACTACTGCAGGCTCTGCATATTACAGCAGATTCTGAATATTACTGCAGGCTCTGAATATTACTGCAGGCTTGGAATATTACTGCAGACTCTGAATATTACTGCAGACTCTGAATATTACTGCACATTCTGAATATTACTGCAGGCTTTGAATATTACTGCAGGCTCTGAATATTACTGCAGGCTCTGAATGTTACTGCAGACTCTGAATATTACTGCAGGCTCTGAATATTACTACAGATTCTGAATATTACTGCAGACTCTGAATACTACTGCAGGCTCTGCATATTACAGCAGATTCTAAATATTACTGCAGGCTCTGAATATTACTGCAGGCTTGGAATATTACTGCAGACTCTGAATATTACTGCAGAGTCTGAATATTACTGCAGATTCTGAATATTACTGCAGATTCTGAATATTACTGCAGGCTCTAAATATTACTGCAGATTTTGAATATTACTGCAGATTCTGAATATTACTGCAGACTCTGAATATTACTGAAGTCTCTGAATATTACTTCAGATTCTGAATATTACTGCAGACTGTAAATATTTTTGCAGACTCTGAATATTACTGCAGACTCAATATTACTGCAGACTCTGAATATTACTGAAGTCTCTGAATATTACTGAAGTCTCTGAATATTACTGAAGTCTCTGAATATTACTGCAGACTCTGAATATTACTGCAGACTCTGAATATTATTGCAGACTCTGAATATTACTGCAGTATCAATATTACTGCAGACTCTGAATATTACTGCAGACTCTGAATATTATTGCAGACTCTCAATATTACTGCAGACGTTGAATATTACAGCAGACTGAATATTACGGAAGTCTCTGAATATTACTGAAGTCTCTGAATATTACTGCAGGCTCTGAATATTACTGCAGATTCTGAATATTACTGCAGACTCTGAATATTACTGCAGGATCTGAATATTACAGCTGATTCTGAATATTACTGCAGATACTGAATATTACTGCAGACTCTGAAGATTACTGCTGATTCTGAATATTACAGCAGATTCTGAATGTTACTGCAGACTCTGAATATTACTGCAGATTCTGAATATTACTGCAGGATCTGAATATTATTGCAGACTCTGAATATTACTGCAGATTCTGAATATTATTGATGTCTCTGAATATTACTGCAGGCTCTGAATATTACTGCAGACTCTGAATATTACTGCTGGCTCTGAATATTACTGCAGGCTCTGAATATTACTGCATACTCTGAATATTACTGCAGACTCTGAATATTACTGCAGACTCTGAATATTACTGCTGGCTCTGAATATTACTGCAGGCTCTGAATATTACTGCTGGCTCTGAATATTACTGCATACTCTGAATATTACTGCATACTCTGAATATTACTGCAGACTCTGAATATTACTGCTGGCTCTGAATATTACTGCAGGCTCTGAATATTACTGCATACTCTGAATATTACTGCAGGCTCTGAATATTACTGCTGATTCTGAATATTACTTCAGGCTCTGTGGACTGGATTTTCCATGACCCATGGAGTCGGGTTTGGTGGCGGGGGTGGGGGGGTTAAAGTTGCAGAATCGGGGTTCCCGACCCCATCCCGACTCCAACCCGCCTCCATGCCAGTTTCTCTGCCGGCGGGTACCCGACCTGGTCTGAGACCCGACTCCCCGAGGCGGGAAGGGATTAGTGACAATTAACTGCCTGTTAACAGGTAGTTAACAGGCAGTTTTTTGCATAATCCCTATTTTAAAAAGAAAAGTGTGGGCTTCCCGACAGGTGGCAAACACTCCAAGTTATCGGGTCGGGCCGTGGGTCTGCAGGGGTTGGAGGGTTCGATATGTCCGGTGGGCAGGTGAGTGATGGGTGCATGTGTGCAGAGGTAAGTGTGTAAGGTAAGTGCTAAGTGTTGAAATAAGTTTTAATTACCTTAACTTCCTCCTGCAGGTGTCAGGCCTTCTGTTCTTGAGAGTTAGAAATCTCACCGGCACAGAAAGCAGGAAAGCCGTGGACCTGTCAAAAACAGCAGCCTTCTGTTTTCTGTGCTGGAATGAGTTCTAACTCAGCCTGAGAGGAAGGACTGAAGTTAGAAATCATATTGTGAGTGTTTGACAGCTTCACAGAGCTGTCAAACGCTGATATTTCATCTGTCAAAAGCTCTTGACAGATGAAATGTCAGTCTGTGACGTCACCTTTTGCCGGGTGGCCCTTAATTGGACTGCTGAGCCCACTGGGCGGGCTCAACAAGGTCAATCAAAGGAAAATACAGTGGGTTGGCCACATCTCGATGGAGGCGGGTTCACAAGCCAGAATGTCTGATTCCCGACCCCAACACGACTCCAACTTCAAAATCCAGCCCTGAATATTACTGCAGACTCTGAATATTACTGCAGACTCTGAATATTACTGCAGACTCTGAATATTACTGCAGACTCTGAATATTACTGAGAGATTTTGAATATTACTGCAGATTTTGAATATTACTGCAGACTCTGAATATTACTGCAGACTCTGAATATTACTGCAGATTTTGAATATTACTGCAGACTCTGAATATTACTGCAGATTCTGAATATTACTGCAGACTCTGAATATTACTGCAGATTCTGAATATTACTGCAGATTTTGAATATTACTGCAGGCTCTGAATATTACTGCAGATTCTGAATATTACTGCAGATTCTGAATATTACTGCAGATTCTGAATATTACTGCAGGCTCTGAATATTAATGCAGATTCTGAATATTACTGCAGGCTCTAAATATTACTGCAGATTTTGAATATTACTGCAGATTCTGAATATCACTGCAGACTCTGAATATTACTGAAGTCTCTGAATATTACTGAAGTCTCTGAATATTACTGCAGGCTCAGTATTACTGCAGAGTCTGAATATTACTGCAGACTCTGAATATTATTGCAGAATCTGAATATTACTGCAGACTCTGAATATTACTGCAGACTCTGAATATTATTGCAGACTCTGAATATTACTGCAGGCTCTGAATATTACTGCAGGTTCTGAATATAACTGCAGGCTCTGAATATTACTGCAGGCTCTGAATATTACTGCAGGTTCTGAATATAACTGCAGGCTCTGAATATTACTGCAGACTCTGAATATTACTGCAGACTCTGAATATTACTGCAGATTCTGAATATTACTGCAGACTCTGAATGTTACTGCATACTCTGAATATTACTGCAGACTCTGAATATTTCCGCAGACTCTGAATATTAGTGCAGATTCTGAATATTACTGCAGACTCTGAATATTACTGCAGGATCTGAATATTACTGCTGATTCTGAATATTACTGCAGGATCTGAATATTACACCTGATTCTGAATATTACTGCAGATACTGAATATTAGTGCAGATTCTGAATATTACTGCAGACTCTGAATATTACTGCAGGATCTGAATATTACTGCTGATTCTGAATATTACAGCAGATTCTGAATGTTACTGCAGACTCTGAATATTACTGCAGATTCTGAATATTATTGCAGACTCTGAATATTACTGCTGGCTCTGCATATTACTGCAGGCTCTGAATATTACTGCATACTCTGAATATTACTGCAGACTCTGAATAGTACTGCAGGATCTGAATATTACAGCTGATTCTGAATATTACTGCAGATACTGAATATTACTGCAGACTCTGAATATTACAGCAGATTCTGAATATTACTGCAGGCTTTGAATATTACTGCAGATTCTGAATATTACTGCAGATTCTGAATATTACTGCAGGCTCTGAATATTAATGCAGATTCTGAATATTACTGCAGGCTCTAAATATTACTGCAGATTTTGAATATCACTGCAGATTCTGAAT
This sequence comes from Squalus acanthias, assembly GCA_030390025.1. Classification (NCBI taxonomy): domain Eukaryota; kingdom Metazoa; phylum Chordata; class Chondrichthyes; order Squaliformes; family Squalidae; genus Squalus; species Squalus acanthias. The sequence continues at coordinate 61,842,116 of CM059441.1, read as the reverse complement.
ATTACTGAAGTCTGAATATTACTGAAGTCTCTGAATATTACTGCAGGCTCTGAGTATTACTGCAGACTCTGAATATTACTGCAGACTCTGAATATTATTGCAGCATCTGAATATTACTGCAGACTCAATATTACTGCAGACTCTGAATATTACTGCAGACTCTGAATATTACTGCAGACTCTGAATATTACTGCAGATTCTGAATATTAGTGCAGACTCTGAATATAACTGCAGACTCTGAATATTACTGCAGACTCTGAATATTACTGCAGACTCTGAATATTACTGCAGACTCTGAATATTACTGCAGATTCTGAATATTACTGCGGACTCTGAATATTATTGCAGACTCTGAATATTACTGCTGGCTCTGAATATTACTGCAGACTCTGAATATTACTGCAGGATCTGAATATTACTGCAGGATCTGAATATTACTGCAGGATCTGAATATTACAGCAGATTCTGAATATTACTGCAGGATCTGAATATTACAGCAGATTCTGAATATTACTGCTGGCTCTGAATATTACTGCAGACTCTGAATATTACTGCAGGATCTGAATATTACTGCAGGATCTGAATATTACTGCAGACTCTGAATATTACTGCAGATTCTGAATATTATTGCAGACTCTGAATATTACTGCTGGCTCTGCATATTACTGCAGGCTCTGAATATTACTGCATACTCTGAATATTACTGCAGACTCTGAATATTACTGCAGGATCTGAATATTATAGCTGATTCTGAATATTACTGCAGATACTGAATATTACTGCAGACTCTGAATATTACAGCAGATTCTGAATATTACTGCAGGCTTTGAATATTACTGCAGATTCTGAATATTACTGCAGATTCTGAATATTACTGCAGGCTCTGAATATTAATGCAGATTCTGAATATTACTGCAGGCTCTAAATATTACTGCAGATTTTGAATATCACTGCAGATTCTGAATATTACTGAAGTCTCTGAATATTACTGAAGTCTCTGAATATTACTGCAGGCTCTGAGTATTACTGCAGACTCTGAATATTACTGCAGACTCTGAATATTATTGCAGCATCTGAATATTACTGCAGACTCAATATTACTGCAGACTCTGAATATTACTGCAGACTCTGAATATTACTGCAGACTCTGAATATTACTGCAGATTCTGAATATTAGTGCAGACTCTGAATATAACTGCAGACTCTGAATATTACTGCAGACTCTGAATATTACTGCAGACTCTGAATATTACTGCAGACTCTGAATATTACTGCAGATTCTGAATATTACTGCGGACTCTGAATATTATTGCAGACTCTGAATATTACTGCTGGCTCTGAATATTACTGCAGACTCTGAATATTACTGCAGGATCTGAATATTACTGCAGGATCTGAATATTACTGCAGGATCTGAATATTACAGCAGATTCTGAATATTACTGCAGGATCTGAATATTACAGCAGATTCTGAATATTACTGCTGGCTCTGAATATTACTGCAGACTCTGAATATTACTGCAGGATCTGAATATTACTGCAGGATCTGAATATTACTGCAGGATCTGAATATTACAGCAGATTCTGAATATTACTGCAGACTCTGAATATTACTGCAGGATCTGAATATTACTGCAGACTCTGAATATTACTGCAGGATCTGAATATTACTGCAGATTCTGAATATTACTGCTGGCTCTGAATATTACTGCAGACTCTGAATATTACTGCAGGATCTGAATATTACTGCAGGATCTGAATATTACTGCAGGATCTGAATATTACAGCAGATTCTGAATATTACTGCAGGATCTGAATATTACAGTAGATTCTGAATATTACTGCAGACTCTGAATATTACTGCAGACTCTCAATATTACTGCAGACTCTGAATATTACTGCAGACTCTGAATATTACTGCAGGATCTGAATATTACTGCAGATTCTGAATATTACAGCAGACTCTGAATATTACTGCAGACTCTGAAGATTACTGCTGATTCTGAATATTACTTCAGGCTCTGTGGGCTGGATTTTCCATGACCCGTGGAGTCGGGTTTGGTGGCGGGGGTGGGGGGGTTAAAGTTGCAGAATTGGGGTTCCCGACCCCATCCCAACTCCAACCCGCCTCCATGCCAGTTTCTCTGGCGGCGGGTACCCGACCTGGTCTGAGACCCGACTCCCCGAGGCGGGAAGGGATTAGTGACAATTAACTGCCTGTTAACAGGTAGTTAACAGGCAGTTTTTTGCATAATCCCTATTTTAAAAAGAAAAGTGTGGGCTTCCCGACAGGTGGCAAACACTCCAAGTTATCGGGTCGGGCCGTGGGTCTGCCGGGGTTGGAGGGGTCGATATGTCCGGTGGGCAGGTGAGTGATGGGTGCATGTGTGCAGAGGTAAGTGTGTAAGGTAAGTGCTAAGTGTTGAAAAAAGTTTTACTTACCTTAACTTCCTCCTGCAGGTGTCAGGCCTTCAGTTCTCGGGAGTTAGAAATCTCACCGGCACAGAAAGCAGGAAAGCCGTGGACCTGTCAAAAACAGCAGCCTTCTGTTTTCTGTGCCGGAATGATTTCTAACTCAGCCTGAAATGAAGGACTGAAGTTAGAAATCATATTGTGAGTGTTTGACAGCTTCACAGAGCTGTCAACCGCTGATATTTCATCTGTCAAATGCTCTTGACAGATGAAATGTCAGTCTGTGACGTCACCTGTTGCTGGGTGGCCCTTAATTGGCCTGCTGAGCCCACTGGGCGGGCTCAACAAGGTCAATCAAAGGAAAATACAGTGGGTTGGCCACATCTCGATGGAGGCGGGTTCACAAGCCAGAATGTCTGATTCCCGACCCCAACACGACTCCAACTTCAAAATCCAGCCCTGAATATTACTGCAGACTCTGAATATTACTGCAGACTCTGAATATTACTGCAGATTTTGAATATTAGTGCAGACTCTGAATATTACTGCAGACTCTGAATATTACTGCAGGCTCTGAATATTACTGCAGACTCTGAATATTACTGCAGACTCTGAATATTACTGCAGGCTCTGAATATTACTGCAGACTCTGAATATTACTGCAGACTCTGAATATTACTGCAGATTCTGAATATTACAGCAGGCTTTGAATATTACTGCAGATTCTGAATATTACTGCAGGCTCTGAATATTGCTGCAGATTCTGAATATCACTGCAGACTCTGAATATTACTGAAGTCTCTGAATATTACTGAAGTCTCTGAATATTGCTGCAGATTCTGAATGTTACTGCAGACTCTGAATATTACTGCAGACTCTGAATATTACTGCAGACTCTGGGGGAGAATTTCAGTATCGCCCCATTTGGGGCGCAATTATCGGCCGGGCGCAAAGATTAGCGCCTGGCGCTAATTATTGCCACCGACTGCAAACTTGACTTTTATCGCCCCTGGAGGTGATTGGAGCGCTAAATCAGGCGCTACACACCTGTCTTAAGGCGCAAAGGCAGAGGAGCGAGGCGCTAACTCAGAGCGCGGGCGCAGCGCAGGTGCTGTCAGTTAGCGATGGAACACAGACACACTGGCGCCGGACAGTTCTTAAAGGGGAGGGTCGATCTTGCACTCCAGCCACACCTTGCTCATTGGAGCCTTGAATCTCGGCCTGGAGAGACCTGTGCCTAAATCTTCCAGCCAAGGACTATGGAGAGGGTGAGAGAACGAGCTCAGCGCTTCAACGAGCGGGCCTTGGATGCTCTGGTTGGCACGGTGGAGCGCAGAAGATCTATACTCTTCCCTGAGAGTGGCAGGAGGCCTTTGCCACGCGAGTAGAGAAGAGTGTGGAGGGAGGTGGCTCAGAGCGTCTCCTCCAGGAGCATGGTGCCCAGGACCCATATACAATGTCGAAAAAAGTTCAACAACCTCACTCGGATCGTCAGGGTGAGTGGCTTTTTTTCAATACCTCTCCATCCCTCCATCTCAACCTCACTCTATGGCCAGAGGGTCTTAAAACCCCAATGCACAACACTCATCCAACACCTATGGCCCTCTCATGAAACACACACGCACATTCCACACTATGCATACAGTAAGGGCTATTCACCTATGGGAGGCACATCAGGCAAGACCATGGCTGCATACAGTAATGGCTATTCACCTATTGGAGGCACATCAGGCAAGACCATGGCTGCATACAGTAAAGGCTATTCACCTATGGGAGGCACATCAGGCAAGACCATGGCTGTATATTGACTCAGATGCCGTCCCTTTTCTTGCAGGCCAAGCTATCTCATAATAGGAGACAGCAGCAACGGACGGGTGGAGGGCGGCCTCAGCTGCAACCCCTCAGCGATCTTGAGGCGCGCGTCCAGAGGATTGTGGCAAGCCAGGTGATCGGTCCCGTCGCCACTGGAGACGCCGACCCCGTTCTGGACAGCAATGGTAAGGTCATCACCTTTTTGGCCTCTGTCCTTCCACTTGTCCCTCACAACACCAGCCTTTGACACTTTCAATCCAACTTACTAAATCACTGCACTCATTCCTCCCTTACTGCCACCCTGTCCTCACGCTAAAGCCACTCTTGTACCTCCCTGCTTTCAGATGGTGATTCACCAGCTGAGGAGACGGGCCTTCAAGCTGCCAGTGGGAGTGAAGCTGCAGCCGAGGAGGAAGATGAAGGCGGAGCATCAGTGCCACCCTCTCCCGAGGAAGCCCATGCCCACACTGGGAACATGCCTTCCCTGGAGGGGAGCAGGGGGGAAGGGTCTGATGAGGGTGAAGCTCCAGGACCCAGCGGGCTGCAGCAACGCCATGGGGGTAGGGAAGAACGGGGGCCTTCTCCCCGGAGGGAGAGTATGCCAGCGAGTCCTACTGCACTGGACGCAGAGGAGGAGCGGCTCATCGCTGAAATGAACACCCAGGCGGTGGACATGCACACTGAGCTCATGGGTGCAGTGGGAAAGGTGCCCGAATGCATTGAATCACTGGCAAGGAGTGTGGAGCACTTCGCTGTAGCACAGGTGGATGCCACACTAAAGCTTAGTGCTGCAATTCAGTCACTGGCTGCCGTGATCCCATCTCTGACTGCTCTCATGCAGACTCAGATTGAGGCCACGCGAGCACTGACTGCTGCCAACCTCGATGGTTCGTACACATTTCCCCGGGGCTCTCACCGCGCCGCAGCAGGCCAGCAATCTGTGCTCCAGCAGATTGCTCCGGATGCTGAAGTGCTGCCCCGTGGGAGTGCCAGTGTGTCGGTCGAGCAGGGAGTTGCTGTCCTCTCTCAAGATGACAGCATTCCTGCTGCCAACACTGTCACTTCTCCACTGCACTTGCCACTGCCTGTAGGACAGACTGCTGCCGCCCATGCAGAGTTGGTGCAGTCTGCAGCCGGGCCCTCCAGGCCCAGAGCTGGTCGAGGCCGTCCTTCAAGGGCATCTGCAGTCTCAGGTTCTGACAATCAGCAGCCTTCCACCAGCCTTGCTGCAGCCACTGAGGTCCCATTACGGAGGAGCAGTAGGGTGGGAAGGGGGGAAGTGCGCAAGGGAAGGAGATCACCCTCGAAGGGCAAAAAGTAGGAGGTGTGACAAAATGTTGGTCATTTTTTTATTAAAGGCTAAGGTTCGTGGTCAAACTTTTGGACATTATCTCCAGGTTATGAGAACCAGTTCTGTTAATGACTGTGTTTTTGTGTTTCTTTCTATTAGTTTGTCATGAGGAAATGACACACACAGAGTTTGTGAAATAAATAAGTTTTTGTATTCAAAATATACATGTTTGGTCTTTGGAATCATTGGTGCCTTGGCCGGCTTAGGGGTTGCGGGTTGGTTTCATTCATGTTGTTCTCAATGGCAGAAGCCATTTCCTCAGCAGGGGCCTAGAAGCGGCTTGCTATCAGCCGTTGACGGACGGCCCTTCCAGTTTCTACATTGTAGGCCTCCCTCCCGCCTTGGTGCTGCTGATGATCATCCTCCTCCTCTTCCTCCTCCTCTTCCTCCTCCTCCTCTGGTGGTGCTCCAAGGCCTGGTGGCATTGGCTGGGTCCTGAGGATTGCCATGTTATGCAGCATGCAGCACACAACTACGAAGTGGGAAACTCGCTCAGGCGAGTACTGCAGGGCTCCTCCAGAATGGTCCAGACAGCGGAACCGTTGCTTGAGCACGCCGATTGTGTGCTCAACGATGTTCCTGGTAGCTTGATGGCTCTCGTTGTACCGCAGCTCAGCAGGGGTGTTGGGCGTACGGAGCGGTGTCATCAGCCAGGTGCTCAGTGGATATCCCTTGTCCCCGAGAAGCCAACCAACTGGCTGATGCGGTGCCTGGAAAAGTTCTGCCACAGTAGTCTGGCGCAGGATGAAAGCATCGTGGCAGCTGCCAGGATAGTGGGCATTGACAGCGAGTATCAGCTGTTGCGGAAATCCTCGGCATTCTCATGCAGAGCACGCAAAGCCACATGCGTGCAGTCAATGGCGCCCTGCACCATGGGGAAGCCTGCTATCCTAGCAAAGCCCATTGCGCGTTCTTGCTGCTTGTCTGGGGTCATGGGGAAAGAGATGTACTCTCGTCTCCTTTTAAAGAGGGCATTTGTGACCTGACGGATGCAGCAATGGACCGCGAACTGGAAGATATTGGCGATGTCCCCAGTAGCAGATTGAAATGAGCCAGTGGCATAAAAGTTCAGAGCCACTGTGATCTTCACTGCCACCGACAGAGACGTCCTGGACCTCAGTTGAGGCTGCAGATCTGGCTGCAGCAGGTGGCAGAGCTCAGTGACCACCTCCTTGCTGAAGCGCAGCCTTCGCAAACACTGCTCCTCAGACATATGAATGTAGGAGAGCTGTTGACGAAATACCCTGGGAGGGTAAGGTCTCCTGTACAGAGGCCTGTTGGCCCTCCTCCGTCTGGCCATGATTGCCACTCTCTCTCTGCGTCTCTGTGTTCTCCGATTCTGGTGGCGCAGGACGACACCCCCAATCATTGCAGCCCGCATAGTCTCTTGGCAATCAAAGTTATGAAGGCCAAAAACCAAAGTACCTGCAAAGTTATGATCAGTAGCCAAAACTACCTCACACAGCGTTGACTCAATGCAGAAGTCTCTCTTTCTCTCTCTCCGAATCTCTCTCTCTCTCTCTCTCAGAACGAGTGGTGCAAAAATGTCAACCACAGAGAAAGACAGGAAGAGGCCCCCTTTAAATAGCACCCCCCCAGCCCCACAGCGACTGGGAGCATTCCAGTCTTCCGGTCGTTGGTTGCGCCAGGTGGAAAGGATGGGGCCGCCACTCAATTTCCGCTCCGGGGCGCCACAAGGGCGTTGCACCCTCGTATGACGTCAAGATCTGCGTGCGCAGGAGATCGCGGCGGTAAAGTTTAGCGCCGCCGCAAAATGTCTAGTTAAGTTCGCGAGCGGCGCCAACATCGCTGCGCCTGGGCGCTAGATGCTTTGCGCCCCATTAGCGCCCTCTTAAGGCGCTAACGGGAGGTGCAACCAACTGAATTTTCCCCCTCTGAATATTATTGCAGACTCTGAATATTACTGCAGACTCTGAATATTACTGCAGACTCTGAATATTACTGCAGGCTCTGAATATTACTGCAGACTCAATATTACTGCAGACTCTGAATATTAATGCAGACTCAGAATATTATTGCAGACTCTAAATATTACTGCAGACTCTGAATATTACTGCAGATTCTGAATATTACTGATGTCTCTGAATATTACTGCAGGCTCTGAATATTACTGCAGACTCTGAATATTACTGAAGTCTCTGAATATTACTGCAGGCTCTGAATATTACTGCAGATTCTGAATATTACTGCAGGCTCTGAATATTACTGCAGACTCTGAATATTACTGCAGATTCTGAAAATTACTGCAGGCTCTGAATATTACTGCAGGCTCTGAATATTACTGCAGATTCTGAATATTAATGCAGGCTCTAAATATTACTGCAGATTTTGAATATTACTGCAGATTCTGAATATTACTGCAGACTCTGAATATTACTGAAGTCTCTGAATATTACTGAAGTCTCTGAATATTACTGCAGATTCTGAATATTACTGCAGGCTCTGAATATTACTGCAGACTCTGAATATTACTGCAGGCTCTGAATATTACTGCAGATTCTGAATATTACTGCAGACTCTGAATATTACTGCAGACTGAATATTACTGCAGATTCTGAATATTACTGCAGACTCTGAATATTACTGCAGATTTTGAATATTACTGGAGATTCTGAATATTACTGCAGACTCTGAATACTACTGCAGTCTCTGCATATTACAGCAGATTCTGAATATTACTGCAGGCTTGGAATATTACTGCAGACTCTGAATATTACTGCAGACTCTGAATATTACTGCACATTCTGAATATTACTGCAGATTCTGAATGTTACTGCAGGCTCTGAATATTACTGCCCTCTCTGTATATTACTGCAGGCTCTGAATATTACTGCAGATTCTGAATATTACTGCAGTCTCTGAATATTACTGCAGATTTTGAATATTACTGCAGATTTTGAATATTACTGCAGGCTCTGAATATTACTGCAGACTCTGAATATTACTGCAGTCTCTGAATATTACTGCAGGCTCTGAATATTACTGCAGGCTCTGAATATTACTGCAGGCTCTAAATATTACTGCAGACTCTGAATATTACTGCAGTCTCTGAATATTACTGAAGTCTCTGAATATTAATGCAGGCTCTGAATATCATTGCAGATTCTGAATATTACTGCAGGCTCTGAGTATTACTGCAGACTCTGAATATTACTGCAGACTCTAAATATTATTGCAGACTCTGAATATTACTGTAGACTCAATATTACTGCAGGCTCTGAATATTACTGCAGACTCTGAATATTACTGCAGACTCTGAATATTACTGCAGACTTTGAATATTACTGCAGGCTCTGAATATTACTGCAGGCTCTGAATATTACTGCAGGTTCTGAAAATTACTGCAGGCTCTGAATATTACTGCAGTCTCTGAATATTACTGCAGATTCTGAATATTACAGCAGACTCTGAATATTACTGCAGTCTCTGAATATTACTGCAGATTCTGAATATTACAGCAGACTCTGAATATTACTGCAGACTCTAAATATTATTGCAGACTCTGAATATTACTGCAGACTCAATATTACTGCAGCCTCTGAATATTACTGTAGACTCATAATTACTGCAGGCTCTGAATATTACTGCAGACTCTGAATATTACTGCAGACTCTGAATATTACTGCAGACTCTGAATATTACTGCAGACTCTGAATATTACTGCAGATTCTGAATATTACTGCAGACTCTGAATATTACTGTAGACTCAATATTACTGCAGACTCTGAATATTACTGCAGACTCTGAATATTACTGCAGGCTCTGAATATTACTGCAGACTCTGAATATTACTGCAGATTCTGAATATTAGTGCAGACTCTGAATATTACTGCTGGCTCTGAATATTACTGCAGACTTTGAATATTACTGCAGGCTCTGAATATTACTGCAGGCTCTGAATATTACTGCAGGTTCTGAAAATTACTGCAGGCTCTGAATATTACTGCAGTCTCTGAATATTACTGCAGATTCTGAATATTACAGCAGACTCTGAATATTACTGCAGTCTCTGAATATTACTGCAGATTCTGAATATTACAGCAGACTCTGAATATTACTGCAGACTCTAAATATTATTGCAGACTCTGAATATTACTGTAGACTCAATATTACTGCAGCCTCTGAATATTACTGTAGACTCAATATTACTGCAGGCTCTGAATATTACTGCAGACTCTGAATATTACTGCAGACTCTGAATATTACTGCAGACTCTGAATATTACTGCAGACTCTGAATATTACTGCAGATTCTGAATATTACTGCAGACTCTGAATATTACTGTAGACTCAATATTACTGCAGACTCTGAATATTACTGCAGACTCTGAATATTACTGCAGGCTCTGAATATTACTGCAGACTCTGAATATTACTGCAGACTCTGAATATTACTGCAGACTCTGAATATTACTGCAGACTCTGAATATTACTGCAGGCTCTGAATATTACTGCAGATTCTGAATATTACTGCAGACTCTGAATATTACTGCAGACTCTGAATATTACTGCAGATTCTGAATATTACTGCAGACTCTGAATATTACTGCAGACTCTGAATATTACTGCAGACTCTGAATATTACTGCAGACTCTGAATATTACTGCAGACTCTGAATATTACTGCAGGCTCTGAATATTACTGCAGACTCTGAATATTACTGCAGACTCTGAATATTACTGCAGGTTCTGAAAATTACTGCAGGCTTTGAATATTACTGCAGACTCTGAATATTACTGTAGACTCTGAATATTACTGCTTCTGAATGGCCTAGAAATTCGTCTCGGTCATGGCACGATCGGGCGGTATCAGATCAGCCACCCGTTATACACAGTCAATGGACCTGATATGAGACGCTGCGTATAACAGTCGGCCGATCCGATACTGGCCGTTTTGCACCTACCGCCTGAGATGACTTTCTAGGCCAAAGTTACTGCAGACTCTGATTATTTCTGCAGTCTCTGATTATTTCTGCAGTCTCATTCCTTTTTATCTTTTTTTCTGTGAAGAATAGTGGGATATTTTCCCAATTGAAGCCGTTGAACAAATGCGGGTTGTCATTGTACATTGGTAAGCCTGCGATTCCACGGTCAGCAGTGCTGAGGAATCCTATTGGCCTTTAAATCCGGGCCTGCTTAGTCCTGGTGAGCCAGTAAATCTTCTGCTAATGCTCTGTTCAGAAGAGGATTTCTCTAAACTGGGGATGGAAAAATCAATTTTCTCTGTACAGCAGCCCATTTAATTGTTCATCTGGCGGGTCGATCAGAACAAGAGGAGCAAAGGATTTCTGAACACAAATGGACATTGTACTCTGAAGTAATTGGACTTGTCAAATGTGCTGTATTGAGGTGAAATGTGGTTGTAGATTTGCCGTTCAATATGCGCACGAAAAGGGAACATTTTCATGTTTGGTTCAGGGAATGATGGAAGCACCCTGGGGCTTGTATGCAATGAGAAATGGCTCACATTTCGCCACTTTATACTGCATCTGGCATGTATCTGCCCACTCACTCAACTTATTTCTTATTCTTTGCCAGAATATTCTAGAAATAGAAAACAGCTAGTTAGTACCACACCATCATCAGTGTTTATTCGGACATAACATTCAGTTCCATCGAGCGCTTCTTAAAATAGTTTCAAGAAACACTTTCTCAATAAGTTTTCTTTAAGACTCTACTTTTGCATTTTTTTTGCTCACTCTACTGGGCCAAGGAACTTGACGTAACTAAATAAAAATTAATTGCTGATAAGCTTAACAATAAATAAACAGGATGGAATAGTGACTGATACAGGTCTTTAAGATTATGAGAGGGTTTGATAGGGTACAAGTAGAGAAAATATTTCCACTTGTCAGGGAGACCAAAACTAGGGGTCATCAATATAAGATAGTCACCAATAAATCCAATCGTGAATTTAGGAGAAACTTCTTTACCCAGAGAGTGGTGAGACTGGAACTCGCTACCACAGGGAGTGGTTGAGGTGAAAAGCATTGATGCATTTAAGGGGAAGCTGGATAAACACAAGAGAGAGAAAGGAATAGAAGTTTATGCTGAGAGAGTTCGATGAAAAGGGATGGGATGAGGCTTATAAATGAAAGTATGAGCCAATAAATCAAAGTCAGCTGCGGATTTATTAAAGGCAAATCGTGTTTGACTAACTTGATCGAGTTCTTTTGATGAAATAACGGAGAGGGTTGATGAGGGTAGTGCGATTGATGTGTATATGGACTTTCAAAAGGTGTTTGATAAAGGACCACATAATAGACTTGTTACCAAAATTAAGGCCCATGGGATTAAAGGGACAGTGGCAGCATGGATACAAAATTGGCTAAGGGACAGAAAGCAGAGAATAGTGGTGAACGGTTGTTTTTCAGGTTGGAGAGAGGTATACAGTGTTGTTCCCCAGGGACGGTATTAGGAATTGAATGCAGAGAAATGTGAAGTGATACATTAAAAACATAATAACTAGGAGCAGGAGTGGGCCATATGACCCCTCAAGGCTGCTCTGCCATTCAATAAGATCATGGCTGATCTTCTATCTCAACTCACTTTCCCGCCCAATCTCCATATCCCTTGATTCCCTTAGTGTCCAAAAATCCAGCGATCTCTGCCTTGAATCTACTCAAAGACTCAGCATCCACAGCCCTCTGGGGTAGAGAATTCCAAAGATTCACAACCCTCTGAGTGAAGAAATTTCTCCTCATCTCAGTCCTAAATGGCCGACCACTAATCTTGAGACTATGACCCCTAGTTCTACACTCCCCAGCTCCTCTCTCAGGATGACAGCATTCCTGCTCCCACCCCTGCCACTCCACGAGTGCCCTTGCTGTTGCCTATCAGCCAGCCGCCCCAGACTGCTGCACCCGAGGCCGGGATGGTGCAGTGTGAAGTTGAGCCCTCTAGGCCCAGAGCTGCTCAAGGTCGCCCTCCAAGGCCATCTGCAGTTTCCTCAATTGAAAGTCAACATCCTTCCACCATCAATGCTGTAGCCACTGGGGAAGCACCACGTAGGAGCACTAGGTTATGCAAAGGCACACGTAAGACAGGCACTAAGGCAATGCACAAGTGTGATTAGTTCATTGTTGTTAGGTTGATCCAATGATTATTCTGATAAATTATGGTTTGATTGCACATCTGGTGTTGTTTTTTATGTCTGAGGTCAAGTGAGGGAGGTACCAATAAATGTTGTCAGAAAGAGGATGATGTGATGGTTATTGCAAGAGGAAAGGTAAGGAATGTGGGACTGTTGGTGAAAGGGGAGGTTCAGTTAAGGTAACTGGAATCGCTCTTGAGTCTCCTGATCACATAGAACCCTGGTAGCAAGGGGCTGTCTTACATTGACTGAAAACCAGAAAGGCCCCAGGTTCGATCTCGGCCTGGCCGCAGTCAGGGAAGCTTCCATTGGCCTCAGCTGTCCTGGTTTAGATAACGGAAAATGCTATGCCTGATCATTTTCGATCAACCCCTGTAGGATGTGGGGTGACAACAGGATTGGGTGATGCCCACCCATGGTCCCGTAGCTGGGCGACGCACTGGCAGGACTCTTGTGACTAGTAGCCAGTTGAATGAGGTACCAGAAGTCCACAGGGAGTTGCACCCTATCAAGGATTACATACGATTACATAGGATATACGGCACAGAAACAGGCCATTCGGCCCAACCAGTCCATGCCGGTGTTTATGCTCCACATGAGCCTCCCCCCGTCTTTCCTCCTCTAAATCTATTAGCATAACCCTCTATTCCCTTCTCCCTCATATGCTTGTCCAGCCTCCCCTTAAATGCGTCTATACTATTCGCTTCAACCACTCCCTGTGGTAGCGAGTTCCACATTCTCACCACTCTCTGGGTAAAGAAGTTTCTTCTGAATTCCCTATTGGATTTCTTGGTGACTATCTTATATTGATGGCCTCTAGTTATGCTCTTCCCCACAAGTGGAAACATTCTCTCTGTATCCACTCTATCAAAACCTTTCATAATTTTAAAGACCTCTATTAGGTCACCCCTCAGCCTTCTTTTTTCAAGAGAAAAGAGATCCAGCCTGTTCATCCTGTCCTGATATGTATACCCTCGCATTTCTGGTGTCATCCTTGTAAATCTTCTCTGCACCCTCTCCAGTGCCTCTATATCCTTTTTATAATATGACAACCAGAACGGCACACAGTACTCCAAGTGTGGTCTAACCAAAGTTCGATACAATTTTAGCATAACTTCCCTACTTTTCAATTCTATCCCTCTAGAAATAAACCTTAGTGCCTATCTTGCTTTTGTATGGCCTTGTTAACCTGTGTCGCTACTTTTAGTGATTTGTGTATTTGTACTCCGAGATCCCTTTGCTCCTCTACCCCACCCAGACTCACACCCTCCAAGTAATAAGTGACCTCCTTATTCTTCCTACCAAAATGTAATACCTCACATTTATCTGTGTTGAATTTCATTTGCCAATTATATGCCCATTCTGCAAGTTTATTAATGTCTTCCTGTAATTTGTTGCAGTCCTCCTCAGTATTGACTATCCTCCCTCAATTTGGTGTCATCCGCAAATTTAGAAATTGTGTTTTTGATTCCAAAGTCTAAATCGTTAATGTAAATTGTGAACAACAGTGGTCCCAACACTGATCCTTGTGGAACACCACTACCCACCTTCTGTCACTGTGAATAGCTTCCCTTTACCCCTACTCTCTGCTTTCTGTCTTGAAGTCAGCTAGCTATCCATTCTGCTACTTTTCCCCATACTCCGTATTCTCTGACCTTACTCATTAGTCTATTATGTGGTACCTTATCGAAGGCCATTCGAAAATCTAGATAAATTACATCTACTGCATTACCCTTGTCTATTCTCCCAGTTACCTCTTCAAAAAATTCAATGAGGTTGGTCAAGCAAGACTTTCCCTTTTGAAATCCATGATACATAGAAACATAGAAACATAGAAGATAGGAGCAGGAGTCGGCCATTCGGCCCCTCGAGCCTGTTCCGCCATTTAATGAGATCATGGCTGATCATCCAAATTCAGTACCCTGTCCCTGCTTTCTCCCCATATCCCTTGATCCCTTTAGCCTTAAGAAATATATCTAACTCCTTCTTGAATATATTTAATGAATTGGCCTCAACTGCCTTCTGTTGTAGAGAATTCCACAGGTTCACCACTCTCTGGGATGACTATTTATTATTAGATTTTTGGCTTCTAGATGTTCTTCTATTTTCTCCTTTAGTAGGGATTCCATGATTTTTCCTACCACCGATGTTAAGCTGACTGGTCAAAAGTTCCCTGGACATGTTCTATCTACCTTCTTAAGTATAGGTATTACGTTAGCTATCCACAGTCCTCTGACACTACACCTTTTTCTAATGAATTATTAAATATGTGTAGTAATGCCTCTGCTATCTCTTCCCTAGATTCTTTTAAAATGTGTGTATGTAATCCATCCAGACATGGGGTTTTTTCCTCTTTGAGTTTAATTAGTTTATTTAATATATCTCCTCTTTTTATTTTAAATGCAGTTATTTCATTACTAATCTCATGATCCAATGTCATGTCGACCTGTTCTATCTCCCTGGTAAATATTGAGGCAAAGTAATTATTTAATATTTCTGCCATCTCTCTATCGTTACCTGTGGTATTATCCTGTCCATCCCTGAGTGGCTCTATTCCCATCTCGCCCTTCCTTTTTTTATTGATGTGCCTGTAAAATATTTTACTATTTTGTTTTATGTTCCTTGATAATTTAATTTCATAGTTCCTCTTTGCCTTCCTAATTGTTTTTTTTTACTTCTTTCCTAATCTTGTCATATTTTCCCTTATCTCACTCTCCCCTGCTGTCTGTGTACTTAATGTATGCCTCTTTCCTTACCCTGTGGCGGACCGCCACCTAAACGGGCGCAATCCACTTTTCCGTCCGTGGACAATAAATCGGGTACCTTGCCTTTAAGGCGCATGCTGCCTTTAAGGCAGGGAAAAAAGGAGTGGGCGTGGCCCTCAGAGTTTGCAGAGAAATGTTAGCAGCCATTTTACCAGAGATGTGATTAAAAGCCATGTGTTCCACTTATTGACTCGGCTTCAATTCGTGCTTCGCGGCAGCCACAACAACCCTCAATATTTCCCTTATGGCTTTATTCATCCATGGTGTCTCATTAGTGTTTAGCTTGTTCTTGTTTTTTAGCGGAATATATTTTTCCTGGACTCTGTTGAACGCTGTTTTAAATGTTTCCCATTGATGTTCTATGTCATTGTTTGCCAATATTGTTGTCCATTTTATTTTCCCAAGTTCTACTCTCAGCCCCTCAAAATCAGCTTTTCTCCAAACTATTAACCTGGTCTTTGTCATACTTAAGGCAAGGCAGGGCACTTTCAGGGATGGGCATGAAGAGGTTAAATAAAATGGGTTAAAAGATTGCCAAGTAAGAAGCAATGGGAATGTATATTGTAAATGTGGTCAGATGAGGCCTTCAAAATGGAAGGTTTTTGGACCTCCCTGTAGCCGCATTGTGGGAGCTGGATCCAATTCTAAACAGCTTCATTAAAGATTCTCATCTACATGCTGCCCCTCGGCGATATCATCCGAAAACACGCGTCAGTTTCCACAGGTATGCTGACGACACCCAGCTCTACCTCACCACCACTTCTCTCGACCCCGCCACAGTCTCTAAATTGTCAGACTGCTTGTCCGACATCCAGTACTGGATGAGCAGAAATTTTCCGAATTAAATATTGGGAAGACCGAAGCCATTGTCTTCGGTCCGCGCCACAAACTCCGTTCCCTAGCCACCGACTCCATCCCTCTCCCTAGCCTCTGTCTGAGGCTGAATCAGACTGTTTGCAACCTTGGTGTCATATTTGACCCTGAAATGAGCTTCCGATCACATATCCGCAGCATAACAAACACCGACTATTTCCACCTCCGTAACATCGCCCGTCTCCACCCTTGCCTCAGCTCATCCGCTGCTGAAACCCTCATCCATGCCTTTGTTACCTCTAGACTTGACTTGACTTCCAACGCACTCCTGGCTGGCCTCCCACTATGTAAACTTGAGGTCATCCAAAACTCGGCTGCCCGTGTCCTAACTCACACCAAGTCCCGTTCACCCATCACCCCTGTGCTCGCTGACCTACATTGGCTCCCGGTTAAGCAACACCTCGATTTTAAAATTCTCATCCTTGTTTTCAAATCCCTCCATGGCCTCGCCCCTCCCTATCTCTGAAATCTCCTTCAGCCCCACAACCCCCGAGATATCTGCGCTCCTCTAATTCTGCCCTCTTGAGCATCCCTGATTATAATCGCTCCACCATTGGAGGCCGTGCCTTCTGTTGCCTAGGCCCTAAGCTCTGGAATTCCCGCCCTAAACCTCTACCTCTCTCTCCTCCTTTAAGACGCTCCTTAAAACCTACCTCGTTGATCAAGCTTTTGGTCTCCTGCCCTAATTTCTCCTTATGTGGCTCGGTGTCAAATTCATTTTGTTGTATAACTCCGGTGAAGCGCCTTGGGACGTTTTACTACGTTAAAGGCGCTATATAAATACAAGTTGTGGTGGTTGTTGTTGTTGATGTGTTATTAATTACATTTCTCTAACACTGTGGAAAATGCAATTTAGGAAACAAGGAATAGTTGGTGTGCTGAACACGAACTCATTGGTGCTGGGAGAGGAGAAAATACAAAAACACACACAAAAAATTTTAAAATCAAAGTTTCCCCTCCCTTGGGCATGGATCAAATTGTTGAAGTTTCATTTTTAATTATCGTGAAGGACAGCTGTATTTTACAAACAACCCCTCAGTTCTGTGTGTCTCAAACAAATCATTTCAGAACATGCCGTGGAATTAAATCCTGTTAAATGACACATTCAGAGAGATCACTCACTTGAATAAAAACCTAAATTAGCTGATTGTAAATGTTAATTAAATTGTGCTTCGAAACAGCATGTGCAAAATCAAACATAACATTCCAGCCTCAAACATCACACATTTCAAATGCTACATAATTGGAATCTGAACTGTGTGCTGCTCTCTGTATCTCAGCTGCCCCATCTCCCTCGCCCTCCCTATTTGTCCAGTCGTGTTCCATTCTGAAGTGAGTGTTACCCGATTCAGGCTGAACCTGGACAGTGTGAGCTGGTTACTTGAATAAGATGGACATCGCAGTCAAGCCAGTACCTGTCCTCATTGTGTATGGCCCAGTCTGTGGGTCCTTGGGTAGCAATTAGGAGCAGGACTCCCCACAGTTCAGGCTATTGGATTCTTATTCCTGTAGCTGTTGATTGCTCTGTTCAGTGAGCTCACCCACTAGAATCATAGAATGATGCAGCACAGAAGGAGGCCATTCGGCCCATCGTGCCTGTGCCGGCTCTTTGGTAGAGCTATCCAATTAGTCCCACTCCCCTCCTCTTTCCCCATAGCCCTGTCAAATTTTTCCCTTCAGTTATTTATCCAATTTTCTTTTGAATGTAACTATTGAATCTGCATCCACCACCCTTTCAGGCAGCGCATTCCAGATCACAACTCGCTGAGTAATAAAATGTTTCCTCACGTTGCCTCTGATTTGTTTGCCAATCACCTTAAATCTGTCTCCTCTGGTTACCAACCCTTCTGCCACTGGAAACAGCCTCCTTATTTACTCCATCAAAACCGCTCATGATTTTGAACACCTCTATCAAATCTCCTCTTAACCTTCTCTGCTCTAAGGCGAACAACCCCAGCTTCTCCAGTCTCTCCACATAACTGGAGTCCCTCATCCCTGGTACCATTCTAGTAAATCTCCTCTGCACCCTCTCTATGGCCTTCACATCTTTCCAAAAGTGGTTCCCAGAATTGAACACAGTACTCCAGCTGAGGCCTAGCCAGTGTTTTATGAAGGTTTAGCATAACTTCCTTGCTTTTGTACTCTACTCCTCTATTAATAAAGCCAAGGATCCCATATGCTTTTTTAACCACTTTCTCAACTTGTCCTGCCACCTTCAATGATTTGTGTACATACACCCCCAGGTCTCTCTGTTCCTGCACACCCTTTAAAATCATACCATTTAGTTCATATTGCCTCTCCTCATTCTTCCCACCAAAATGTATCACTTCACACTTTATACGTTAAATTTCTCCAGTCTGTTTATGTCCTCCTGAAGTCTGTTACTATCCTCATTGTTTACTACATTTCTGAGTTTCGTATCATCTGCAAATGTTGAAATTATGCCCTGCATACCCAAGTCCAGGTCATTAATATATATCAAAAAGAGCAGTGGTCCTAATACCGACCCCTGGGGAACATCACTGTACTCTTCCCTCCAGTCTGAAAAACAACTGTTCACCACTACTCTCTGCTTTCTGTTCCTTAGCCAATTTTGTATCCACACTGGCACTGTCCCTTTAATCCCATGGGCTTTAATTTTGCTAACAAGTCTATTATGTAGTACTTTATCAAACATTTTTTGAAAGTCCAAATACACAATATCAACCGCACTATGCTAAGCAAACCTCTCTCCTACTTCATCAAAGAACTCGATCAAGTTAGTCAAACACGATTTGCCTTAAACAAATCCTTACTGACTTTCATTTATTAGCCCATACTTATCCAAATACCAATTAATTATGTCCTGGATTATTGTCTCTAAAAGTTTCCCCACCACCGACGTTCGGCTGACGACCTGTAGTTGCCGGGTTTATTCCTCTCCCCTTTTTTGAACAGGGGTGTAACATTTGCAATCCTCCAGTCCTCTGGCACCACCCCCGTATCCAAGGAGGATTGGAAGATTAAGGCCAGAGCCTCCACAATTTCCACCCTTACTTCCCTCAGTAACCGAGGATACAACCCATCCGGACCGGGTGACTTTTCTACTTTGAGTACTGCCAACATTTTAAGTACCTCCTCTTTAACTATTTTTATCCTATCCAATATCACTACTGCCTCCTCCTTTACTGCTACATTGGCAGCCTCCTTTGGTGAAGACAGATGTAAAGTACTCACTAGTTAGGCCTCAGATGTAGCATGGTGTTCAATTCTGGCACCACACTTTAGGAAGGATGTCAAGGCCCTAGAGAGGGTGCAGAAGAGATTTACTAGAATGGTACCAGGGATGCCATCTGCCTCCACAAGAATAACTCCTTTTTGATCCCTCATGGGCCCCACTCTTTGACTACCCTTTTACTATTTATATGTTTATTAAAGACTTTTGGTTTCCTTTTTATGTTCACCACTAATCCTTTCTCATACTCTCTTTTTGCACACTTATTCCCGTTTTTAGATCTCCTCTGTACTTTCTGTATTCTGCTTGGTTCTCTACTGTATTATGAACCTTACATTTGTCACAAGCCTCCTTTTTCTGTCTCATTTAAACCTCGAGATCTTCAGTCATCCAGGTAGCTCTAGCTTTGCATGCCTTTCCTTTCCCCCTCATGGGAATGTGTCTACTCTGTACCTGAACCATCTCCTCTTTGAAGGGCTCCCATTGTTCAATTACTGTTTTACTCCGATCTGAGTAGATGAGGTCCGTAGATCTCTTTGGATCTACCTGTCTATTCTGCAGCTTCCTACCAAACGCAATCTGTTCTCTTCCTCTAGCGCTGTGCACTGACTGAGTTCTCCCTGGAGAGCTCCTCCTTGCTCGGAGCAGTGTGAGCCAGCCAGAATGGCATTCAGGACACTGATCCAGTTCAGTCTCTTTAAACACCTGAATCCCCCCCCGCAAATAAATGGGGGTGGCCTCGTGGTGAGAGGTGCAGATCTGGAGCGGAGTGGAACTTGCAACTGCAAGTCTTGAAATGTCAAAGTTTCCATCGCGCTTGGCTTCGTAACAGGATGGGGGCGGGCGGCGGATGAATCGTAAAGTCTTGAAAACCTTTTTGTTTCCCTCTCAATAATATCTCAACAAGAAGAGATAATAGTAAAAGGCCGGTAAGCTCTGCAGAAGAGCAGAGAAAAAATACTTGTAATTATTACGCTTGTACTTTTAATGGGTCAGGGATGGAATGAATCGTTAAGTGATGAGCAACATTGTACTGTAAATTGAAATAGAGCTATCTTAACACACTGCATCACGGTTTGACTGCACAGCGATTGTAGAAGATGCTTAAAGCAGTACTTTGTGTTCGACTGATTCAGTGCTGCTGTTAAATGCAATTACTGTCTCATTGTTGGGTATTCATGAGCTGTATTGGAAGCTGAATGGTCCTTTAACATTGATATTGCACCATGGCTACTGATGGCACGCTAGGATATAAAGGAGATCTACTCCACGTCTCCGAAAGTATCAAGATCCTGACTTTTCTTGGGATCCAGGAGCCTGCCATTGGGAAATAACAGGGGAATCCATATTGGCCCTCCTCATTGTTAGAAAGAAAAAGAAAGAACTTGCATTTCTATAGCGCCTTTCACGATCACCGGACATCTCAAAGCGCTTTCCAGCCAATGAAGTACTTTTTGAAGTGGAGTCACTGTTGTAATGTGGGAAACGCGGCAGCCAATTTGCGCACAGCAAGGTTCCACAAACAGCAATGTGATAATGACCAAATAATCTGTTTTAGTGATGTTGATTGAGGGATAAATATTGGCCAGGACACCGGGGATAACTCCCCTGCTCTTCATCGAAATAGTGGCCGCAGGATCTTTTACGTCCACCTGAGAGAGCAGACGGGGCCTCGGTTTAACGTCTCATCCGAAAGACGGCACCTCCGACAGTGCAGCGCTCCCTCAGCACTGCACTGGGTGTGTCAGCCTAGCTTTATGTGCTCAAGTCCCTGGAGTGCGACTGTGAACCCACATCCTTCTGACTCAGAGGCGAGTGTGCTACCCACGTGTGTGAATAACGATCCTTTGGCAACATGCTGGTGGGTGCCCAGCAGGCAAAGCCCAGTGAACAGAAAGACTTGCGTTTATATAGCGCCTTTCACGACCACCGGACGTCCCAAAGTGCTTGACAGCCTTGTTTCTCCGATCACTGGGAGTGCAATGGGAAATGTAAAATGTGCGTGCGCTGTTCAGAGGGTGGAGTCCCATTTCACCAGCGCCCCAATGCACAATATAACACTGACTCCAATCTGCAATACAATGGTTGCATCGATAGCTCTTTCCTGTAGCCCACTTCCACTTGCAGTTTGTCAGTGGCAGCACCATTCAAGTGAAAAAAATCACCTCCACTGTACCGCTGAGTTTCTGTAAGCTCCTCAAACCTCTTCTTCTACTTAAATACTGGCGCAACGTAATTATTCAACATGTCCGCCATTTCCTTATTATCATTGACAATCTCACCGCTTTCAGTTTTTATGGGGCCAACATTGCTCCTGACGACACTCTTTTTCCTAATTTTAGGCTTCTCACACCCCAGCCACCTCGCCCTCCCTCAATCGCGAGGCCCTCCCGAAACACCCTCCCAGCGATTTAACTGATTGCCGGAGACTGCTCCTTGCTGGCCGACCGTGCGCCCCCACCGGCCGGACAGCTGCCGACTCTCACCGGATTTGGACCAACAGCTGACCGACGACATGTAGCTGAGGCCCACTTCAGTCCCACGCTCCTGATCCTTGGTCACCCGGTGCAGAGGGGAGCGGGCAGGTCGGAGGACCTCCTCGTACGACTGCTCCTGGCCCTGGCCAAAGTGGCCATCAACTGGTCCAGGCAGCGGGCGGTCAAGGGGGTCGTTCGGCCCGACTGCCTGCCTCTTTTTCGTGCTTATGTTCGCGCCCGCGTGGCCCTGGAGATGGAGCACGCGGTGTCCGCCGACACGCTTGAGGCCTTCCACAACCAGAGGGACTGGAGTGCTTCATCCATGGAAACAAAATTTTGATTTGATTTGTGAAGTTTCATTTAAATTTGGTTTAATTTGCGGTTTATTGGTTGTGCCCCGTTGAAAGGGGGCACTCGCTTCCTTTCCTATTGCTGATGGTATCAATCACCGAATTTCAACATAAAAGGTATAGCTGAGGCCCGGTTTGCCATCCGCCCCCCCTTCGTCCCCACCCACCCAATTCCCACCCTGTTAAAATTGGGGCGAAAATATATTACAAGGATGATTGTCTTTGGCACGGTGGGGGAAAAGAAAGAAAGACTTGCATTTCTATAGCGCCTTTCACGACCACCGGACGTCTCAAAGCGCTTTACGGCCAATGAAGTACTTTTTGAAGTGAAGTCACTGTTGTAATGTGGGAAACGCGGCAGCCAATCTGCGCACAGCAAGCTCCCACGAACAGCAATGTGATAATGACCAGATAGTCTGTTCTTGTTATGTTGGTTGAGAGATAAATATTGGCCCCAGGACACCAGGGATAACTCCCCTGCTCTTCTTCGAAATAATGCCATGGAATCTCTTACGTCCACCTGAGAGAGCAGACAGGGCCTTGGTTTAACATCTCATCCGAAAGTCAGCACCTCCGCCAGTGCAGCACTCCCTCAGCACTGCACTGGGAGTGTCAGCCTAGCTTTATCTGCTCGAGTCCCTGGAGTGGGACTTGAACCCACAACCTTCTGACTCAGAGGTGAGTGTGCTACCCACTGAGCCACAGCTGCCATTTATGGAAGGGGAGAGAAGGAGTTCTTCCATGATGCTCCCTCCAGCACCACAATCAACAACGGTCAAAATTGAGCTGTTGAGGTGACAAAGTCTGAGCGCTGCTCACGACTGTCAGTCTTGGGCTGAACCAGCAGGGCAGCAGGATGTGGGCAGTTGATGTGCTCTGTCGGTTTGGAGACTCCTTGTGACTTTGGGCTATCCAGCAACATTGCCTCATCATGAATAATTCAGCCTTAACATTCAGCTCAGAGAATTGAATCTTGTCAACAGCTAATTACCATTTCGGACCAATACCCTCTGTAAGTTATGCCCTGTGAAGGAAAGTAGCCGAAGTCAACTTTATTCAAACTGCACTATCTGATTTGGACCCTGCAGCCCTGATTGCTTTCTACATACTTGCTGTTCAATATGCAAGACATCACCATTCTAAATTGTACCATGTTGACTGGTTTATTGAAGCGATTGCAGTTGTACTAAATCAGGACTCTTCTACGTGACTGGATTGCGGCTAGTGTCAAGCACATGGTTCCCCGAGGTGTAAGGGCCCTGACTGTGGTCCTGGCAGTGATGGGTAGAGGCCCAGTTTTTGCAGGAGGTCTCGTGAGCTGGCGTAGGGCCCTCTGGCTCTGGTTCTGCCCCGTAATACAGCACGGGGCCGTTTTAATGTGCCGAACAACCTTCTGCCAATAGCAACAGGGCAGCACCAACACCGCCTTCAGTGTGCCAGTGCAGCCTTCGAGCGCCTGAGGAAGAGAGTGTTTGAAGACCAGGACCTCAAACCCAGCACTAAGCTCATGGTCTACAGAGCAGCAGTGATACCCGCCCTCCTGTATGCTTCAGAGACATGGACCATGTACAGCAGGCACCTCAAAGCACTAGAGAGGTACCACCAACGCTGCCTCCGCAAGATCCTGCAAATCCATTGGCAGGATAGGCGCAGCAACGTCAGTGTTCTCGCTCAGGCCAACATCCCCAGCATCGAAGCTTTGACCACGCTCGATCAGCTCCGATGGACGGGCCACATCGTCCGCATGCCCGATACGACACTCCCAAAGCAAGCGCTCTACTCGGAGCTCCGACACGGCAAGAGAGCCCCAGGTGGGCAGAGGAAACGCTTCAAGGACACCCTCAAAGCCTCCTTGAAAAAGTGCAACATCCGCACCGACACCTGGGAATCCCTGGCCCAAGACTGTACAAAGTGGAGGAGAAGCATCCGGGAAGGCGCCGAACACCTCGAGTCTCTTCGCCGGGAGCAAGCGGAAGCCAAGCGCAAGGAGCGCATGTCAACCCAAGCACCCCACCCTCCCGCCCCTTCAACCACCGTCTGCCCCACCTGTGACAGAGACTGTAGGTCCCGCATTGGACTCACCTGAGAACTCATTTTTAGTGTGGAAGCAAGTCATCCTCGGTTCCGAGGGACTGCCTAAGAAGAAGAAGCAGTAGTGTGAAATCTGCCCAATGCCAATGGTCAGATTGGAATGGAGACACAATAATAACCCCATTACATAGCCAGGCCGTGCGATAAAATAGGTTTGCGCATTCCTGGTCGAATCTTACTGGAGAGCAGCGCTCAGTGAGAAAATAAACATGGAAAGAAAGAAAGAACTTGTATTTATACAGCGCTTTTCACAACCTCCGGACGACCCAAAGCACTTGACAGCCAATGGAGTAGTTTTGAAGTGTAGTCACATGGTTGTAATGCAGGACAAGCGGCAGCCAATTTGCACACAGTAAGATCCCACTAACAGCAATGAAATGATAATGACCAGACAACCTGTTTATTTTAATGATGTTGGTTGAGGGATAAAGGTTGGCCAGGACATTGGGGAGAACTCCCCAGCTCTTCTCCGAATAGTGCCATGGGATCTTTTACATCCACCTGGGAGGGGCCTCGGTTTAACATCTCATCCGAAAGACGGCACCTCTGACAGTGCAGCACTCCCTCAGCACTGCACTGGGAGTGTCAGCCTAGATTTTTGTGCTCAAGTCTCTTGGGGTGGGACTTGAACCCACAAACCTCCATGACTCAGAGAAGGTGAGGGTGCTACCCACTGAGCCACAGCTGACAGATTGGGACGGTAGTACAATATTAACCCCATTACATGGCACGGACCTGCATTAACATAGCTTGCCACATTCCCAGTCAGTTCTTACTGGAGAGCAGGGCTCCGTGAGAAAATAAACAAGGAACGCAGGACTGCTCTCCTGACGTGGAATTTTAGCAATGAGATTAGTGACAGTTTGAGCTGCTTCATTATTCACATTTCAAAGCTAGATGCGTCATCCAAGCGAATCTTTCTGCCTTTGATTAAACTTTTACTTTTCAATAGTTTTGTCCTTGTTTGAAATTCAAGGCCACCTCCCACGTGACGGTGATGCACCAAAATCCTTTCACAGAGATGAAAAGGTAGCGAGCGATTGTATTTTTTATTCACCTTGTGATTCAGGATCTGTAACACTTTGTCCTCAGTTTTGAAAAGCAGGGTTGCACTGCGAGGCCGGGACTCAGCATTGCAGAGGCCGGGTTTCACTGACACAACTGCTTTCATAGTGCCACTTCTGCCAGACTTCACATTGGGAGAGTAGGACAAGGGGACATGGGTTCAAACTGGTAAAAGCACTGATATCAAACAACAACTTATAGCGTCTTTAATGCAGTAAAACGTCCCAAGGCGCTTCACAGGAATGTTATCAAATACAATTTGACTCCGAGCCACATAGGAGATATTAGGGCAGATGCTTGATCAAAGCGGTTGGTTTTAAGGAGCGTCTTAAAGGAGGAAAGAGAGGCGGAGAGGTTTAGGGAAGGAATTCCAGAGCTTAGGGCCTTGGCAGCTGAAGGCACGGCCGCCAATGGTGGAGCGATTAAAATTAGGAATGCTCAAGAGGCCGGAATTGGAGTAGCGCAGTTATCTCGAAGGGTTGTCGAGCTGGAGCAGGTTACAGAGACCATGGAGGGATTTGAAAACAAGGATGAGAATTTTAAATTCGAGGCGTAGGTCAGCGTAGGTGTAGGTCAGCGAGCACAGGGGTGATGGGTGAACGGGACTTGGATGCGAGTTAGGACACGGGCAGCAGTGTTTTGGATGACTTCAAGTTTACAGAAGGTAGAAAATGGGAAATAATAACAGGAAATGCTGGAAACACTCAGCAGGTCAGGCAACATCGTGGAGAGAGAAACAGAGTCAATGTTTCAGGTCGATGACCCTTCGGCAGAACTCTAGAAAAATGGGAGGCTGGCCAGGAGTGCGTTGGAATAGTCAAGTCTAGAGGGAACAAAGGCCCGGATGAGGGTTTCAGCAGCAGGTGAGCTGAGGCAGGGTCAGAGTCGGGCGATGTTACGGAGGTGGAAATAGGCGGTCTTAGTGATGGCTCGGATATGTGGCTGGAAGCTCGTCTCGGGGTTCAAATATGACACCAAAGTTGCGAACAGTCTGGTTCAGCCTCAGACAGTTGCCAGGGAGAGGGATGGAGTCGGTGGCTAGGGAACAGAGTTTGTGGCGGGGAACAAAGACAATGGCTTTGGTCTTCCCAATATCCCACGGCAAAGAAGAAACTGGGCTGGAACCTCTGCACGGATTCTCCCGCTCTCTTGCCGGAACTTGGGTGGAATTATGATGCCATTAGACGGGAACTGAGTAGGTCTGATTGGACAACGTTCCTGGGAGGACTGGAGGTAGATAAACAATGGCAAGCATTTAAAGATAGAATGACAAAATTGCAAAAATTGTTTATACCAATCTGGCATAAAAGGAAATCTAAAAAGGTGACTCAACCGTGGATAACAGGGGAAATTAGAGACAGCATAAAATCCAAAGATAGGGCGTATAAAATAGCCAAAAAAAGCGCCAGAGCGGAAGATTGGGAACAGTTTAAGATAGAGCAAAGGAGGACAAAGGGCTTAATCAAGAGGGGCAAAATAGCTTACGAAAGCAAGCTGGCGGAAAATATAAAAACTAACTCCAAAAGCTTTTATAAGTATATCAAGAGGAAAAGACTGGTGAAAACCAAAGTTGGCCCATTGCAGTCAGATACGGGGGAATATATAACGGGAAATAAGGAAATGGCAGACCAACAAAATGCATACTTTGGGTCAGTCTTTACGAAGGAAGACACAAAAAACCTCCCTGGGATATCGGGAAAAATAGGGACATTTGCAAAGGAGGAACTGACGCAAATCAATATCTCTAAGGATATGGTGTTAAGGAAGCTAAAGGGATTGAAGGCGGACAAATCCCCAGGGCCTGATAACATGCATCCTAGGGTGCTGAAGGAGGTGGCCCTAGAGATAGCGGATGCACTAAGTATGATTTTTCAGAATTCATTAGACTCGGGAACAGTGCCCATGGATTGGAGGGTAGCTAACGTTACCCCACTATTCAAAAAGGGGGGTAGGGAAAAAGCAGGTAATTACAGACCTGTAAGCCTTACATCAGTTGTGGGCAAAATGCTGGAGTCCATCATTAAGGATGAAATAGCGGAGCACTTAGCAAATGGGGACAGGATAGGACAGAGTCAACATGGATTTACAAAGGGTAAATCGTGCTTGACTAATCTATTGGAATTTTTTGAGGGAGTAACTGGTAAAATAGATGGGGGAGAGACAGTAGATGTGGTGTACCTGGACTTCCAAAAGGCCTTCGATAAGGTCCCACATAAAAGATTAGCAGGGAAAATTGAAGCTCATGGGATAAAGGGGAAAGTATTGACGTGGATAGAGAACTGGCTGTCAGATAGAAAACAGAGAGTTGGAATAAACGGCTCATTTTCTGAATAGCAGGCAGTAACAAGTGGGGTACCACAGGGATCTGTCCTGGGTCCCCAGCTGTTCACAATTTACATTAATGACCTGGATCAGGGAGTCGGATGCAGCATTTCCAAATTTGCAGACGACACTAAACTAGGAGGGGGGGTGGGCTCAGAGGAGGAGACCAGGAAGCTCCAGAGCGATTTGGACAGACTGGGTGATTGGGCGGATAAATGGCAGATGCACTATAATGTGGACAAGTGCGAAGTTATCCACCTTGGGTGCAGGAACGGGAGGGCAAATTATTATTTAAATGGCAATAAATTGGGAGAGGGGGAAGTACAGAGAGACCTGGGTGTTCTTGTACACCAGTCACTGAAGGCGAGCATGCAGGTGCAACAGGCGGTCAAGAAGGCAAACGGTATGCTGGCCTTCATAGCAAAAGGGTTGGAATACAGGAACAGGGATACCTTGCTGCAGCTGTACAGGGCACTGGTGAGACCACACCTCGAGTACTGTGTACAGTTTTGGTCGCCTCATCTGAGGAAAGATGTTCTTGCCATGGAGGGGGTGCAGCGGCGATTCACCAGGCTGATACCAGGAATGGCGGGATTGACCTATGAGGAGAGACTATGTAGTTTAGGGATGTACACACTGGAGTTTAGAAGATTGAGAGGGGACCTCATGGAAGTGTATAAAATTCTGACAGGTCTAGACAGACTAGATGCAGAAGGAATGTTTCCCTTGGCGGGTGAGAACAGAACTAGAGGACATAATTTAAGGATAAGGGCTAAACCATTTAGGACAGAAATGAGGGGGAATTTCTTCACTCAGAGGGTGGTGAACCTGTGGAACTCATTGCCACAGAGGGCAGTGTACGCCAGCTCATTAAATATATTTAAGAGGGAATTAGATATATTTCTACAGGCAAAAGGGGTTAAGGGTTACGGAGAGAAGGCGGGGACGGGATACTGAATTGGAGGATCAGCCATGATCTCATTAAATGGCGGAGCAGGCTCGAAGGGCCGGATGGCCTACTCCTGCTCCTATCTTCTATGTATCTATGTATCTATGTAAACCCGGAGAAATGGATGACCATTAACGCCAATCCTCCAGGGTCTCTGCTGATCTTCTGCCAAAGTTAGGGCAGGCAATTGAGGAACCATCATGGACACTCTACCCCACTGTGTCCTTACTTTGCCATGTTTAACAGTTGGCACTAAATTAGCAGTCTCACTTTTGGGGGCTGGAGTGGAGAATGGGAGAATGCCTCACTCGTGCGGTTGGGGGTAGTCTTTAAAAGATGGGGCTTACACATATTGAAGGTGAGCTATCACAGGGCTTCTCCCGCTATACCACCATAAAGTCAGAGGAATGGCTGCAGAAATGATGGTTACACGTCTCTTCTGCTCCAGTTCATCGAACCCGTGCTGTACCTGCCCTGGGAGTGTTTGATTGGACCGTGTAGAGGGAGCTTTACTCTGTATCTAACCCCGTGCTTTACCTGACCTGAGAGTGTTTGATGGGACAGTGCAGAGGGAGCTTTACTCTGTATCTAACCCATGCTGTACCTGCCCTGGGAGTGTTTGATGGGACAGTGCAGAGGGAGCTTTACTCTGTATCTAACCCGTGCTGTACCTGCCCTGGGAGTGTTTGATTGGACCGTGCCGAGGGAGCTTTACTCTGTATCTAACCCATGCTGTACCTGCCCTGGGAGTGTTTGATTGGACAGTGTAGCGGGAGCTTTACTCTGTATCTAACCCGTGCTGTACCGGCCCTGGGAGTGTTTGATGGGACAGTGCAGAGGGAGCTTTACTCTGTATCTAACCCGTGCTGTACCTGCCCTGGGAGTGTTTGATTGGACCGTGCCAAGGGAGCTTTACTCTGTATCTAACCCCATGCTTTACCTGACCTGGGAGTGTTTGATGGGACCGTGCAGAGGGAGCTTTACTCTGTATCTAACCCGTGCTGTACCTTTCATGGGAGTGTTTGATTGGACAGTGTAGAGGGAGCTTTACTCTGTATCTAACCCGTGCTGTACCTTTCCTGGGAGTGTTTGATGGGACAGTGTAGAGGGAGCTTTACTCTGTATCTAACCCGTGTTGTACCTTTCCTGGGAGTGTTTTGTGGGACATTGTAGAGGGAGCTTTCCTCTGTATCTAACCCATGCTGTACCTGACCTGGGAGTGTTTGATGGGACAGTGTTGATGGAGCATTACTCTGTATCTAACCCGTGCTGTACCTGCCCTGGGAGTGTTTGATGGGACAGTGTAGAGGGAGCTTTACTCTGTATCTAACCCGTGCTGTACCTGCCCTGGGAGTGTTTGATGGGACAGTGCAGATGGAGCTTTACGCTGTCCAAAAATGTGCGGGTTAGGTTGATTTGGCTATGATAAATTGACCCTTAGTGTTAGGGGGGGATTAAATATGTGGGGTTACGGGGATAGGATGGGATATGTTAGGGGGAATTAAATACGTGGGGTTACGGGGATAGGGTGGGATATGTGTCGGTGCAGGCTCGATGGGCCGAGATGGCCTCTATCTGTACTGTGGGGATTCTGTGTAACCCGTGTTGTACTTTTCCTGGGAGTGTTTTGTGGGACATTGTAGAGGGAGCTTTCCTCTGTATCTAACCCGTGCTGTACCTACCCTGGGAATGTTTGTTGGGACAGTGTAGAGGGAGCTTTACTCTGTATCTAACCCGTGCTGTACCTATCCTGGGAGTGTTTGTTGGGACAGTGTAGAGGGAGCTTTACTCTGTATCTAACCCGTGCTGTACCTGTCCTGGGAGTGTTTGTTGGGACAGTGTAGAGGGAGCTTTCCTCTGTATCTAACCCGTGCTGTACCTACCCTGGGAGTGTTTGTTGGGACAGTGTAGAGGGAGCTTTACTCTGTATCTAACCCGTGCTGTACCTGTCCTGGGAGTGTTTGATGGGACAGTGTAGAGGGAGCATTACTCTGTATCTAACCCGTGCTGTACCTGTCCTGGGAGTGTTTGATGGGACAGTGTAGAGGGAGCTTTACTCTGTATCTAACCCGTGCTGTACCTGTCCTGGGAGTGTTTGATGGGACAGTGTAGAGGGAGCTTTACTCTGTATCTAACCCGTGCTGTACCTGTCCTGGGAGTGTTTGATGGGACAGTGTAGAGGGAGCTTTACTCTGTATCTAACCCGTGCTGTACCTGTCCTGGGAGTGTTTGATGCCAACACTCAGTGAGACACCAGAATGGAAAAACGATCCATTCTCCAGCACCTTGAACAACACAAATTTTACGCAACAAAAAACTGCTTGAAGAACTCTCGCCTTATCAGCACCAACAATCCCAACACAGTTGTTTTCTCGCTGCTCCCCCCCACCACAAATCTAACAACTCAAAAGCGAATGAAACTTTGTGACTGACAACTCTGCAAGATTGTGCACTAATTTCGGCCTGTTTCTTGTTGACAGTTTTCGTGCTGCGGAGGAGATGAGTACAAGGACTGGGCTGTGAATCTTTACCATGCCTGTGATGCACCAGGACCATTGGCCTGTGGAGTACCGTACACCTGCTGTGTGAAGGAACAGGTAGGCTTGAGACTGACAACACCTTCATTGTCCTGCTCGTTACAAGTTAAAATTGGCTTTTCATTTTAACTTAGAATCTTCAACCTTGGGCTGTCGAAGTACATTTTAAGAGGCCCGGAGTGGTATTACCGACAAACAGTGAATGATGCATTGGTATTTGACAGTGAGGGCATTCCATCACAGTACACGAGGTGGACCTGGGTGTCCTGTTTAGTTACCTGGTACAGGCTACTGTACCAAGGATGTCTTACTACAGTTATACAGGGCCTTGGTCGGACCACACCTGGAGTACTGTGTGTAATTTTGGTCTCCTTACCTAAGAAAGGATATACTTGCCATAGAGGGAGTGCAGCGAAGGTTCACCAGACTGATTCCTGGGATGGCAGGACTGTTGTATGAGGAGAGATTGGGTCGACTAGGCCTGTATTCACTAGAGTTTAGAAGAATGAGAGGGGATCTCATTGAAACGTATAAAATTCTGACAGGGCTAGACAGACTGGATGCAGGGAGGATGTTTCCCCTGGTTGGGGGGGGGGGGGGGGTCTAGAACGAGGGGTCACAGTCTCAGGATACGGGGTAGGACATTTAGGACTGAGATGAGGAGAAATTTCTTCACTCAGAGGGTGGTGAACCTGTGGAATTCTCTACCACAGAAGGCTGTGGAGGCCAAGTCAGTGAATATATTTAAGAAGGAGATAGATAGATTTCTAGACACAAAAGGCATCAAGGGGTATGGGGATAGAGTGGGAATATGGTATTGAGATAGAGGATCAGCCATGATCATATTGAATGGCGGAGCAGGCTCGAAGGGCCGAATGGCCGACTCCTGCTCCTATGTTTCTATGTTTCTATGAGAGGGACAACAAATACAGACAACTGGAGGGAGGGGGAAACTCTCATGGACGGTGTTAATTAACCTTCTACATTGTGACCACACAGTCACAGCCACCCCAGGTGTATGTGTAAATATTGGAGTCAACGTTGCGATGGGTGCAGAATCACTTTCAGATGTCACAACAGCTTGGAGAACTTATAGTTTGAGCCTCAAGGGCAGCGGATTAGGGGTCACAGGGGAGAATGGTGTTGGAACCGCAGCGCACCGTTTGTGCCTGTCGCTAATTTCCCACGTGGTAAAGTCTGATCCCAGCCGGGTTATCATATGAGAAGTACGCAGCAGCGGTTGGTCAGAGGATGGCGGGAGACCCCTGACATGAATCTTGTCATTCATGTATGAAGTAATACTGGGCAGCCTGCTGGTGGCGCTGTCCAGGAAGAGTATAAATACTCGGGCATGGGCCCAGCTTGCTCAGGACATTCCTTAACCAGAACTAGCGAAGGACACAACTAGACCTCCATGTTGAAAAACAGTTGATTAAAGCTTTGTTTAACGCTTAGACCAAGTGCCTAGTAGTTTTCTTAAGTCAACCCCCACAAACTGATGTTTTGGAACCTTTACCCAACCCCTCGCGACACCCCCACCCCCTCGTGTCCCCACCTCAGCCATGAGCTCACTGAACGGCGGGACAGGCTCAAGGGCCAAATGGCCTCCTCCTCTTCCTATGTTCCTTGGAGTCAGGAGACAGTGATCAACAACACGAACCCTGGCCGGATTCTTGTCTTCCCTCCTGCCTAGGGATACCCGGGTCCAGTTGGAGAATTCCCAGTATTGCCTTGGCCAAGATCAGATAACTCACACAGATCTGGAGTGAGTTTAGGGCCTTCCAGGTGTGTGTGACTCAGTTTCATAGCGGGTGGTGCACCTGTCGACCGAGCCATCAGCAGAGCTTGCTGTTTGTGCCCCATTGGGGAGGGGCAAGTTGAAGGCAGCATTGGCAGACACTAAAGGTAGCGACGCCGGTTAATAAAGCCATTAAAAAAGCAAACCAAGCACTAGGCACTTGGTCTAAGCGTTAAACAAAGCTTTAATCAACTGTTATTCTGCATGGAGATCTAGTTGTGTCCTTCACTAGTTCCTGTTGAGGAATGTCCTAAGCAAGCTGGGCCCATGCCCGAGTATTTATACTCTCCCTGGACAGCGCCACCAGCAGGCCGCCCAGTATTACTTCATACGTGAATGACAAGATTCATGTCACTTGGGTTCATTTCCAGAGGGATAGAATTGAAAAGCAGAAGTAGTTATGATGATTTAACATAACCTTGATTAGACCACACTTGGAGTACTATACACAGTGCTGGTCTCCATATTATAAGAAGGATATTGAGGCACTGGAGAAGGTGCAAAAAAGATTTACAAGGATGATACCAGAACTGAGAGGTTATACCTATCAGGAAAGATTGAACAGGCTGGGGCTCTTTTCTCTAGAAAAGAGAAGACTGAGGGGTGGCCTGATAAAGGTCTTTAAGATTATGAAAGGGTTTGATAGGGTGGACATAGAAGTGTCTCCACTTGTGGGGGGAGATCAAAACTAGGGCCATAAGTATAAGATAGCTACTAATAAATCCAATAGGGAATTCAGGAGAAACTTCTTTACCCAGAGAGTGGTGAGAATGTGGAACTCGCTACCACAAGTAGTTGAGGTGAATTGCATAGATGCATTTAAGGGGAAGCTAGATAAACACATGAGGGAGAAAGGAATAGAAGGATTTGCTGATAGGGTGAGATGAGGAGGGGTGGGAGGAGGCTCGTGTGGAGCATAAACACCGGCACGGAGCAGTTGGGCCGAATGGTCTGTTTCTGTGCTGTATATTCTGTGTAATTCGATGTAGTTCTATGGCTACCTTCCTGCTCAGCAAACCAAGAGGCAGAGCGCGAGCACAGAAGGACCGAATCCCTCATCGAATGCTCCCGGTGAGGAGCGGCGCCTGCAGGGAGAGCTGGTCGGGGAATCGTGGGCCCATAGACCGCGGCTTTCTCGCCATTAAAAGGAATGGATGGGAAACCAAGGCCTGTGCGTGGGCCATTTCCTGACCAGAGTTCCTTGCGAGTGACGGTCCTCACCAGGAGCGTCCTCCGGGGGGAAATCGGCCCTTGACACGAAAGTGGCTAGTCTTTCAAAAAGGAATAGCATCCTTACCTTGTCAGAAAGCAGGTTGGTTTGCGGCCGTATTAATGTGAAGGTCGCAATGACCTGCCGGATTCAAGCATTAAGTCAGCAGACCAGGAAACAGTCCAATCTTTCAGCCTCAAAAAATCATTGTTGCAGTTACGTGTAAAGTTTGCAGTAAGAAGCAGCGTTCGAGAGCTCAGCAGTCTTGCGAGCCGAGTACTGATAAATGCACGACTAATTCAGCAACGAGCTGTCGGATCAAGGCGTCCAGTAACGCTAGCTTTACAAACAAACTAGTTTTCATTTCTCAGCCCCGTAGCCCATGAAAATCACCAAGCAGCTCAATCAGAACGGAGACGTGCTTTACCCAAAAGCACCTTGACTTGTGTGTTGCCAGACGAAATTTGCCAGTTTATTGGCTACATTCAGTCAACAGAACGATGCCCGATAAAACCCGTTAAATTGGATAGCCCCCCAAAATGGGCACGGGGATCGCCATGCACGATTAACCCGCGTGCAGGCACGCTGCTAACTTAAATTATTGGACCATGCAGATAGCGCTAAACACGCTGTTGAGTGGCTGCACACCTCAGCAGGGGGCCCAAGTTTGTACGAAGCTAGCCTACATTGCTTAAAGCCAGCCTGCACTTCTTAAAGGGGAGGTGCATTCTGGCTGGGGCAGGTGCTGGAAATCTTTGTGGAGGAGACTCTGAGCAGGAAGAAGACTGAATAATGGCGCAACGGGGAGAGAGCGTACTCCAAGTTGCTCTGGTGCTGCACTGGAGGCCTTGGTGGTGGAGGTGGACAGGAGGAGAGAGGTCCTCTATCCACAGGGGGCCAGGAGGCCCTCCAGACAAATGGTCAAAAGGTAGTGGGAGCCGTGGAGGTCAATGCCAGGAGTCAAGCCCCGAGGACCTGGATGCAATGGCGCAAGAAGTTCAGTGACCTCACATGAGTGGTCAAGGTCAGTGAATGCATCTTCAAATGCCATCTCCTACCAACTGCAGCACTAGCCTCACACACTGCTCAATGCACCACACCCCCCATCACTCACCTACCAACAATCTCTATCAAACAGGACTCATACCTCACATTCATAGCTTCACCTCACCCTCACACACACTTAGCATTGCTGCAAACCTCACAACCACATCTCACAGCTTGTACACGCTGCCAGCTTTTCAACCATGATAGGCACATCACCCAAACACATTGCACCGCACTCACTGACACACTTCCCTCTCTCTTGCAGCACAAGTTGGCTCATAACCGGAGGCAGCAGGAGGGGGCAAGCGTGACTAAATGGCCTTAGCCCGATGGAGGAGTCAGTGCTGGCCATCATTGGAGCAGCCATCGCTGAAGCCGTGGCCAGCAGGTGGGGCTGAAACCATCGAAGATGACGGTATCCCCATACCTAATCCTGCTTCTCACATCCCACTTCCCCCTCATCCCACAATGTCTGTCGATTTAAAGGCTGCAGATGGTGTAAGCATGCACCTCTTACTTTTCCCCCCTTCCCCGCACTGCAACCCTTGTGGCAGCATGGCTTTCATTGTAGGAATGCTGCCCACGTGTGCAGGGGTTCTGCCCCAGAGTCGTGAGCCGTGTTGTTAACGGGGAGCCCTTGTCGCCCAGTAGTCACCCTCTGGTTTGTCGTGGTGGCGCAAATGTAGCTGGCACGGTGGACTGCCGCAGAATGAAGGCATCATGACTGCTGCCAGGATACCGGGCATTGACCTGCATGGTTCATTGTGTGTGGTCGCACGCCAGCTGGACGTTGAGGGAGTGGAATCCCTTTCGGTTGCGGTACATCTCAGAGTTGACACGCAAAGTGACGTGCGTGCAGTCAGTGGCGCCCTGCACCATGGTGAAGCCGCACGCTCGCTCCGCCTGCTGCTCTCTGGCCAGAGAGAAGGAACTGTATTCCGCTCTCTTGGAATGCAGAACCTCAGTGACCTCCCTTATGCAACCTGGGAGATGTTGCAACTAGCTCCTGCTCCAGCCTGGAATCAGCCCGATGCATAAAAGTTCATGACCTTCACAGCCACTGGCGATGCGCTCCTCGCCCTGCTCTGAGGTTGCTGTTGTGGCTGCAGCAAGTGGCAGATCTCAGTGAGGACATCCTTAGCGAAGCGCAGACGTCTCACACATTGTTCCTCGCTGAGGTTCAGGTAGGGGTACAACGCCTTTCACCACCTCGGGGCATCCCAAAGGGCTTTACAGCCAATGAGGTAGTTTGTGAAACGTCGTCACTGTTGTCATGTGGGAAACGCGGCAGCCAATTTGCACACAGCAAGCTCCCACAAGCAGCAATGTGATGGAGACCAGATAATCTGTTTTAGTGCTTAGTTGAGGACCGACAGGAACCAGAGAGGGAGAGAAAGAGAGAGGGTACAGCAACACCAACTTGTATTTATATAGCGCCTTTAACGTAGGAAACGGCCCAAGGTGCTGCACAGAAGGCGTTAAAAGGAAGACTTGCGTTTATACAGCGCCTTTCATGATGTCCCAAAGCGCTTTACTGCCTTTTTTCTTTCTTAACCCGCAATTCAGATATTTGAAGTGTAGTCACTGTTGTAATGTAGGAAACGCGGCACAGTAAGCTCCCACAAACAGCAATGTAATGGTGACCACATAATCTGTTTTCAGTGATGTTCATAGAAAGTGGAATCATAGAAAGTTACAGCACGGAAGGAGGCCATTTCGGCCCATCGTGTCCGCGCCAGCCAACAAAGAGCTATCCAGCCTAATCCCACTTCCCAGCTCTTGGTCCGTAGCCCTGCAGGTTACAGCATCCCAAGTGCACATCCAAGTACTTTTTAAATGTGGTTAGGGTTCCTGCCTCTACCACCCTTTCAGGCAGCGAGTTCCAGACCCCAATGTTGAAGGAAAAAAATTTGCAGGGTTACGGGGAGAGGGCGGGGGAGTGGGACTGGCTGAAGTGCTCTTGCGGAGAGCCGGCACGGGCTTGACGGGCCGAATGGCCTCCTTCTGTGCTGCAACCATTCTATGATTCGAGGAGTATTTCTCCCTGAACACCCTCGGCGGATATGGCCTCCTGCTGAGAGCCCTTCTCCTCCTCCTCCTCCCTCTTCCAGCAGCTTGTCTTGCTCTGTGTCGCCTCTGCTCATTCTCCCTGTCATGCTGCAGGCTAAGTGGAATGCAATGTCAGCCAGCAAGTGGTCTGTGCAGAATCTTTGAAGTCCGGACAAAGTCCTTCAGCACATGCCACCCCACATCCTGTAGACTTTCGCAACTTTAAAGAGCTCACGAAACCACCAAACACTTCTACAAACGCAGCAGGAGCCAGTAGAAATCAATCGGCAACTAACCTGTAAGTAGTTGATGATCCCTTTAAATAGCGCTGGTGGAGGGGGAGGGGGGTCCTTCCAGCTGCTGAACACGTGTTCAGACGTGCGAGCTTGGCTGGAGCGTTGAGCTCCACAATGGCAGCGCTGGCGTCAAATCAACATTACACGCTGATTGACGTCACGATCGCCTGCTCTGCATAGTTCCGGCGCGCGCTCGCTTAGCGTGTGCCGCGGACGCCATTTTGGAACCAAAACGGCACTCGTAGCGCCCGAACAACGGTGGCTACGGAGCCGAATTTTGCAGCCTTGGTGTTGTGAGCAGAAATCATGTACTGTGGGTAATGAGCGGAAAGTCTAGGCCATCGAAATCCTGCATAATTGAAGGATTAACGGGACTTGGTCCAGCCCTTGATGAAACTGAAGTGAAAGTGACTGAAAAAAAGCTGCAGTTGGTTATAGCAATGTCTGTCCTATAGAGAGCTCGATCGATGGAGATAGCATACTCCAACTGCCCATTGCAGACCTGGTTCAATGTTAAACTACAATTAGAGCAAAGTGCCCTACTTACCGTCTCTAGTACCAGGACTTCCATGTAAGTTAGTACAGTCCGTGTTGTCAACTAAAAGGAACAAGCTCTACTGCAGGTGGCTGCTCATAGAAATAGAGGAGCAGGAGTAGGCCATTCGGCCCTTCGAGCCTGCTCCGCCATTCAATATGATCATGGCTGATCCTCTATCTCAGTACCATATTGCCGCTCTCTCCCCATACCCCTTGATGCCTATTGTGTCTAGAAACTTGCTCAACTCTGGTCTTTGTATCAGGAGCGAATGTTCGCTGATTCAAATGGGGGGGAGGAGGTCTTGACTGTGCTGGGGGTTTCTCCTCTTTCAATAATAATTCAGGGTTATTAGGAATTCATCAAGGGAATACTGGGGATGGGTGGGTTAGATGGGGCCTTCTGCCTGAATCTGCCATTGGATTATCGATTCCTTTTACGCCCACTATAGGCAGAGGTGGGCGCGCGTGCACCATCATGAAAGCAACATAACGATACGAGCGCACTGATACAGGGAACCAGTTTGACATCCGGTCATGCTATGTGCATCATGGCTCTGGCTTGTCCTCCTGTGAACTTTGACCTGGTTACCGAGCGCGTCACTTCACCATGGGCGGTAGCGATTTGGCCGCCCGCTTTGCACTTCACCCAATTTTCGTTTCCATCGACTGCGATGCTTACGTTTATGTTGGAAATACTTGTCTGAACTCGTATTAAGAATCCCGTCATTTGTCTCTCAGTCTGGTGCGATCTGACATTACACAATTCTGCAGCCCCATTCAGGATAAATTATTTTGATTATTCTTTGCACGTGGGTGTGAAGCTCTGGGCACAGGCCATTATTTCAGGAGCGCTGGCACCGTTGGAGTGTTAAATGAAGCAATTTTCTTTTTGAAGAGCTTTCCCCATCTGACAGCCAGCTTTTCACCTGTTTCGAGCTGGTGGCCTTTGTGGAAGGAGCTTTTCGCTTGATGCCGGTTAGCCCTTCTTCAAAGGGAGGGGCAGGTTTTTAACCACCCCAGCACCCACCAAGGCCACTGCTGCAGCTGGATTCAGCAGCTTCACCAGTGGCCTTCTCTGAGGCTGAGCAGGTGACCGGCCTGCCCTTTCACTCAAGGAGCTGAAGGGAAGGGACAAAATAGAGGATGCAGGAAGAATGTTTTGAAAATAAGTGTCACGACAAGATGAGGGCCTAGAAATTCGATGCCCCCTCGCCCCCCCCCATTTTTCGGGTGCTAAAGCGTCTACTATGGTGGGCAGGAAGTGGGCGCTCATTACGAGCCAGAAGTGCACCGCCCCATCATATTGGATCGGGGTTCTTTGTGGGCGTCGAAGGGTGCACACCAGAACTATTTAAAGGAATGAATAACTTATGTTGATAAGGGTCCTACTCTTGTCTTTTTTTTATTCGTTTATGGGATGCGGGCGTCGCTGGCAAGGCTAGCATTTATTGCCCATCCCTAGTTGCCCTTGGGAAGGTGATGCTGAGCCCCCTTCTTGAACCACTGCAGTCCTTGTGGTGAAGGTACTCCCACAGTGCTGTTAGACAGGGAGGGAGTTCCAGGATTTTGACCCAGTGACGATGAAGGATCGGCCGATATACTTCTAAGTCAGAAAGAAAATACTGCAGATGCTGGAAATCCAAAATAAAAACAGAAAATGCTGGAGATACTCAGCAGGTCAGGCAGCATCTGTGAAGAGAGAAACAGAGTTAACGTTTCAGGTTCTGACGAAAGGTCATCGACCTGAAACGTTAACTCTGTTTCTCTCTTCACAGATGCTGCCTGACCTGCTGAGTATCTCCAGCATTTTCTGTTTTTATTTTTACTTCTAAGTCAGGATGGTGTGTGACTTGGAGGTGGTGGTGTTCCCATACGCCTGCTGCCCTTGTCCTTCTAGGTAGAAGAGGTCGCGGGTTTGGGAGGTGCTGCCGAAGAAGCCTTGGCGAGTTGCTGCAGTGCATCTTGTAGATGGTACACACTGCAGCCACGGTACGCCGGTGGTGGAGGGATGTTTAGAGAATGTGGCTGTATTGGTGGAATATCTGCTATACAGTGTGTCAGATGTGAGGTGTGGGGAAGCGAGGGTTGCAAAAAATGGTGAGTTTGTGAGTGAGAGGAGAAGAAGGTGTGGTACAGTGATTGAATCTGGAAATAGAAAGCTGGCATGAGTAAAAGTGACTGTGAAGCTGTTGGATTGTCTGGCTCACTAATGTCCTTACAGGAAGGAAACCTGCCGTCCTTACTCGGTCTGGCCTACATGTGACTGCAGTCCCACACCAATGCGGTTGACTCTTAACTCTGAAGTGGCCGCTCAGTTTTATCAAGACGAAGGCCCACAATCACCAGCTTCTCAGGGCAACCAGTGATGCCCAATAATTGCGGCCTTGCCAGCGACACCCACATCCCGAGATTGAATATTAAAATAAAATCTAGCCAGAATATGCTGCAGGATAGAGAGAGTGTACTTGGACCATAGCGTCGTAAAAGAAAAAAAGAAAGACTTGCATTTATATAGCGCCTTTCACGACCACCGGACATCCCAAAGCGCTTTACGGCCAATGAAGTACTTTTGGAGTGTAGTCACTGTTGTAATGTAGGAAACGCGGCAGCCAATTTGCGCACAGCAAGCTCCCACAAACACCAATGTGATAATGACCAGATAATCTGCATTAGATGTTGATTGAGGGATAAATATTGGACCAGGACACAGGGGATAACTCCCCTGCTCTTCTTTGAAATAGTGCAGCGAGATCTTTTACGTCCACCTGGGAGAGCAGACGGGGCCTCGGTTTAACGTCTCATCTGAGAGACGGCACCTCCAACAGTGCAGCACTCCCTCAGCCCTGCACTAGGAGTGTCAACCTGGACTATGGCCTCAAGTCTCTGGACTCAGAGGCAAGAGTGCTACAGCTGACACCAGGCCATGGAAGAGATCGTGCTGAGAAGGACTTAGGTTTGATGCTGCTGAGCTTGCAAGATGGACATTCCCGACGAATGTGCTAGAAACGATTGAACTGCGCTCTAAACCTCTTTAGAAACTCCTGCTGCAAAAAACCTGT
Organism: Squalus acanthias; assembly: GCA_030390025.1. Taxonomy (NCBI): domain Eukaryota; kingdom Metazoa; phylum Chordata; class Chondrichthyes; order Squaliformes; family Squalidae; genus Squalus; species Squalus acanthias. The sequence continues at coordinate 61,800,790 of CM059441.1, read as the reverse complement.
TGGAGCTCCGTGTGTTTGATAGTTGAAGATTGCTATTCCTGTTCTTTAAGTGCACTGCGGTTTGTAATAATGATAGTGAGAAATTTGTCGAGCTGCCAGTGTCACCAAGCTTAGGGATACTTGAATATTAACATATGAATCAGACCCTATCTCTTGATTTGAAATGTTGCTGAATTGCTCACTCCCTGCCCTCAAATCTCTGTACAGTTATCCTCCTCCTAACAACATCACTAATGTAATAAATATATGTTGGCTGTGAAGACGTTGATTCATAATGCTGTCGTGAGAAGGATATGAATGACCGCTTTTGTGCAATGAAGCTGCAACAATATTATGCGTCTGTCGCAAACCTGAAGGCTGATTTGAAAGGTTTGTGCTATTCAAAATACACAAAGTAAGGGTCTGTGGCTTTGTGCCTTTTTTCTTTGAATATTCAGGGATCCCCCATAAGTTCAAGCTTTAGGATTTTGGAACTTTCAGGCAAATTCTGGCTCATTAACAGCCATCTCGTTACCTGGCGTCAATACCCACTCTGTACCACTTCACGCCTAAACAGCAGGGGACCCACGTGGAGCAGATGTCTTTTTGGACTCCATTAGTTCTTCTTGTCTCCCCTCCCTCAAAAACCGATCATCACCGGCAGCTTTGCGTCACCAAGCTGAGATGGCTCATTAGCCATCAGTTCTTTAAAAATCTCTAAATTTAAAAACCTCTGTAAATTGGAGCACCTTTCTTATCAATTCCCATCTGATGATTTCACTCCCTCCTCCAAGAACATAAGAACATAAGAAGTAGGAGCAGGAGTAGGCCATATGGCCCCTCGGGCCTGCTCCGCCATTCAATAGGATCATGGTTGAGCAAATGAATAAGCAAGCAGGCCACTGTCACGTGACCCCATATTCCACCAGACCCTCAGTCATTCCAATCCGAAATAAGCCAACAAGAGTGAGGAAGTAGCATTAAAGGGGCCACTGATGTCCCTCAGTGTATGATGCATGACTTGTGCACATGCACATCAGTTATATATTTTGGCTAAAAGCCACTGATGCAAGATTTCATTTTGATCCATTTTGATTTGCACATAGTCCTGTTGAAAGCAATCAGGCTCTTTGCTCTGCATCTCATAAATATCAAAATCCCATTTTAGTTCTCATTTATACTATTTGATTCCTTGAAGGAATTTTTTTTTTAAATTGCACCTTACTGCTTCTCTCACACTTTCTAATCCTCTTTTATTTTTACTTTTCGCTTAGTGTTGCACTTTTTCTGTCACTCTTACTAGTCCTCTTTCTGTCCCTCTCCCTTTCTGTCCCTCTTTCTTTCTGTCCCGCTCTCCTTCTGCCCCTCTCTTTCTGTGCCTCTCACACACTTTCACTGCCATCGCTCTATCTCTTTGTCTTTTCATATCCTCTCCAACTTTCTCCCTTTCCCGATGTCTCCACGCCCTTCTCACCCTGGCTGGATGCCTCTGACACACTTTAAATTTCTCTCTGAAAGGATGGGAGTCTCTCTCCCCTTCAGAACTTCTTTATAAACCAATCGAGTTTCAAGTAAAACAAATTAAAAACATCTGGAAATCAGGATATACGTTTATGAAAATACACGGAAATGTCTGACAGATTATATGCATCGATATTTTTGATAATTATATGCTTTGTTTAGGAATGGAATTCGTGTACCATTGTAGCGTCAGCACAGTATAACTGACAGAGCTCCCAAAGACCCATTAGTTCCAGATTTCATGCTCGTGAACTGGACAAAGGCTAAAGTTACGTGACAAGGTTTCTTATTTCCTACTGTTTGAATTCTATCAGTCGTTGGTAGGTATGAAAGAGATGCAGCAATGGGCTAAGGCAGGGTCGGCAGCAGTCGGATGTGGCAAGTAGGGGAGCACTTGGTCAGGGCCACCAGAGCAAGAGGCCTTGGGTGATATGGAAGACTGCGGTTTAAGAGTGGGGGAGGCTAAGGCCCACAAGACCTGGGAATGACGGAGAGGTTGGCCACAGTTAGAGAAGGTGAAACACTCATGGCGGCTGAAAGGGGCTGAACATGCTTTTCCCAATATCCATTCAGAAACACTGAAGCAAGGCAACCAGTAAGAAGGCTTAGAATGAATTTACAAAGAACCAAACAGAATGCTGGAACATATGACTTTATATGGGCATGGGAGAAAGAGTCATTCACTTTTTCTTCCTGTGTGGAACATGTTGTGATTTTCTGGTGTCATTTAAGATGACTGATGTCAATAACCAGGTCAAGACTGATTTAATTATTGAGGACCTGATGGTTCCTCGTGATTATTTGGGGTCTGAACATAAGAACATAAGAAATAGGAGCAGGAGTAGGCCACTTGGTCCCTCGAGCCTGCTCCGCCATTCAATAAGATCATGGCTGATCTTCTACCTCATCTCCACTTTCCTGCACTATCCCCATATCCCTTGATTCCCTTAATATCCAAAATCTATCGATTTCTGTCTTGAATATGCTCAACGACTGAGCCTCCACAGCCCTCTGGGGTAGAGAATTCCAAAGATTCACCACCCTCTGAGTGAAGAAATTTCTCCTCATCTCCGTCCTAAATGGCCGACCCCTTATTCTGAGACTGTGACCCCTGGTTCTCGACTCACCAGCCAGGGATATGGGAAGCTGCAATTAATTATGCTTAGATGCCCATGCAACCGCTCGGTAAGTTGTGATAGTGATAGTGCAATCTGCCTTCTCAGTCCCATTTTTCTGCGTTCTTGCCAAACTAATCCCAATACCATGCTTTCTCCCCACATCCTTGCATATTTTTAAGTAATTATCCAGTACCCTTTGAATGCTGCAATGGATTTGGCATTGATCACCACTTGTTGCAATGCAGACCACATTCCGAAAACTCCTTGTGTGAAAGGTTTCTTCTGACCTCAGAACTCCTCCTTTATGTACCTCATAGTCATCCTGAGATCCTGGCCTCTTGTCTTCGATCTACCTACCAGTGGAAATAAAGTAACTTGAAAAAGTGTAACATCCCGACTGACACCTGGGAATCCCTGGCCCAAGACCGCACAAAGTGGAAGAGAAGCATCCGGGAAGACGCCGAACACCTCGAGTCTCTTCGCCAGGAGCAAGCGGAAGCCAAGCGCAGGCAGCGCAAGGAGCGCACGTCAACCCAAGCACCCCACCCACCCACCCCTTCAACCACCATCTGCCCCACCTGTGACAGAGACAGTAGGTCCCGCATTGGACTCATCAGTCACCTGCGAACTCATTTTTAATGTGGAAGCAAGTCATCCTCGGTTCCGAGGGACTGCCTAAGAAGAAGAAGAAGAAGAAGAAGAAGAGTGGAAATAATCTATGCTTACCTCATCTGTTTCTTTTACCATTCTGATTCAGTGTACGAAAACAGCATCAGGTTTGCTTCTGACCTGTGTCAGCTCTGCACTGAAATGATTTTGACCATAGCCTACACTGTGATGGTATTAAACCAAAAGAACCAGTCAGCGTTGCTTGAGAAACACTGAGCTGTTTGAACGTGTTCATATCCTAAGGCTGTAACAATCTGGGCACTTTGTTCATTATGTTGCCTGGATGATGGATGAGGATCCCATCCAACTTTTCCATAGTTACACTGTTTTATTGCAGAAATGTGATTGCGGGTTCTTCAGTGTTTTTCCAACCATAGAGAATACCAGCAGGATATGATTTCTTTTAGCAATTATACTTATTCTGCTGATGTAAGGTAACAAATGGAGCAGCTCCTGCACTGAGATAGATGTAAAGTTAGTGAGAACCTGTTACTGCCCAAAGGCATTTGGGAGACATGGGGGCTGTTATTCTTGTGCTGCATCTTTGTAAATATTGGGACCGTTCGTTCATGAGTATTTTATTTTGCATCTCTGTTCGAGGTCAAATAAAGTTACTTGGATTTAATCACAGAAGAACATCTCCTATCACTTTGGTATAACAGTTACAGTTTCATTTCAACCTTTTATTTTTTTTAATTTTAAATTACTTAATTTTAACAGCAGGGGAGTTCTCCCTGGTGTCCTGGATAATATTTGTCCCTCAAGCAACATCGCTAAAAACATATTAAACAGGAGTTTTCTGGTCCAGTGCGATTAGCCCAGAATCAGCCAAACCAGCGCCAAATTTCGAGGAATTTCACGCGCAAGTTACGTCCAACGCAAATCGAGTTTCCGCGATCTTTTGCGCTAGTTTTAAAAAACATCGCGCTAGAAGCTGGCCCCGCCCACAAAACTGGCCATGCCCCCAGATCAAATTGATCACCATTGCCAGTTTCCGCTAATTGCGCCCGTCTGCGGTCATTCGAAGAGGCTCTAAAAGTTAAGCTTTTTTTTTAGAAGCAAGGGCATTAATAGGCACCTTTGAAAAGCTATGAATTTTTTTTTACGAAGGAACTGACTATTGTAACGAGCAAATGGTTCTGAATAATTTTTTTTTAAGTCTTTTTCAGTTATTTAAAATCGGTTACTCACAGGTGGTGGACTAGACACTCTGATTAAAAATGCTTATTTTTTTTGCGATATTCACCAAACTTCAGCTGTATTCACCAAACTGCAGCAGATTACCACCCTTCAGTATATCACGGAATATTTTTTTAATGCAAAATTTTTTTTTTAAATTAATGTTCTAAAACGCTGCCCGATTACGCTGGTTCGTGGGAGATTTACGTTTGACAATATGCAAATGGGTTTGAGCGGAAACTTGAGCAAGAAAAAAACACTTCTGAAAACGAGCGCAATTTTGAGCGCAATTGGCGCCTGGATCGCCGATTGCGCCCAAAGCGGAAACACTATCTGGTCATTATCACATTACTTTTTGTGGGAGCTTGCTGTGGGCAAATTGGCCGCCATGTTTCCTACCTTGCAACAGTGACTGCATTTCAAAAGTGCTGCCCTTGCCTGCTTCCATTCATATCTATCGAATCGTAGCAAGAGAATCATCTGCAATGGCTTCTCTTCCCACTCCCGCACCGTTACCTCTAGAGTCCCCTTTCTATTTCTCATCTACATGCTGCCTCTCGGCGACATCATCGGAAAGCACAGCATCAGGTCCCACTGACGACACTCCGCTCTATCTCACCACCACCTCTCTCGACGCCTCCACTGTCTCTGATTTGTTCACACTGCTTGTCCGACATCCAGTCGTAGCTGCGATCCCTTAATTTCAGTATAGCAAAGCTGAAAGGAAAGGACTTGCATTGATATCGCACCTTTCACATAATCAGGATGTTGCAAAGCTTCATAGCCAATGAGGTACATCTTGTTTTCAAATCCCTCCATGGTCTTGTCCCTCCCTATGTCCTTCCGCCCCACAACCCTCCACGATATCTGTGCTCCTCCAATTCTAGCCTCAAGCATCCCCGATTTTAATCGCTCCACCATTGGTGGCCGTGCCTTCAGCTGCCTAGGCCCCAAGCTCTGGAATTCCCTGCCTAAACCTCTCCGCCTCTCTCTCCTCCTTTAAGACGCTCCTTAAAACAACAGTGACTACACTCCAAAAGTACTTAATTGGCTGTAAAGCGCTTTGAGACGTCCGGTGGTCGTGAAAGGCGCTATAGAAATGCAAGTCTTTCTTCTTTCTTTTTACCTCTTTGACCAAGCTTTTGGTCATCTGCCCTAATATCTCCTTCTGTGGCTCGTGTCAAATTCTGTTTGATGACGCTCCTGTGAAGTGCCTTGGGACGTTTTACTACGTTAAAGGTGCTATATAAATGCAAGTTGTTGTTGTTGTTATTGGCTGTAAAGTGCTTTGGGACGTCCTGAGGTGGTGAAAGGCGCTATATAAATGCAAGTTCGTTCTTCCTTCTTTCTTTCTTTCTAGGACTCATTCAATGCAGGAGTCTGACAGTCGATATGATGAGGAGACATTCATGCCACTGGTGCAAGTCAAACCCAAAGCTGAGTCGCCTGTGATTAATTGCTGAAATAGTAGGAAATTCTCTTCCTTTGGACTCTGCTGTCAAAAGGCCCAATGACTGGTTTAAAAGAGAAGCTAACTGGGCGATTATGAACTGCGATGGTGTTTTTGCAATGGTGCTGTGCCATTGGTGCCCAGCCAATGCATTATTGGTGGTAAAGGAGGTGCCTGGAACCCATCACACCAGCAATGAAAAAATGGTTGAGTGGTGTTCAAAATTCATGGGTCTCTGTTGGCTTGCCACTTTCCCCAGCCCATGATATCAACATAATGCAAGTGTGACGTCTTCGCCCCATTCTGTGGCTTTCTTCTGAACTGTCTTCACTTCTGAGATTTGTAGCTGCACATTCTCTCTGCAGAGCTCAGACTGCGGCAGATCACTGAAGTAACAGACACGGGTAACAACAACAACTTGCATTTATATAGCGCCTTTTGCATAGTAAAACATCCCAGGGTGCTTCACAGGAGCGTCATCAGACAACAATTGACACCGAGCCAAAGAAGGAGACATTAGGAGAGGTGACCAAAAGCTCGGTCAAAGAGGTAGGTTTTTAAGGAGTGTCTTAAAGGAGGAGAGAGAGGCAGAGGGCCGGAGAGGTTTTGAGAGGGAATTCCAGAGCTTAGGACCTAAATGGCTGAAGGCCAATGGTGGAGCGTACGAAGTGGGGGATGGACAAGAGGTCAGAGTTGGAGGAACGCAGAGTTCTCAGAGGGTAGTAGGGCTGGAGAAGGTTACAGAGATTGGGAAGGGCAAGGCCATGGAGGGATTTGGAGGTAAAGCCGGTGAAATGGATCCACACCCTTATTTTCTCAACTTTTGATTTGAAAATAGTGTTTTTTTGGTACTAGAGCTTCTTCAAACTTCTTCTGTTTTCTTCCCTTGAAATCATGTTAAATTAGAGCACAGAAGTTTCAAAATTTTCAGCAAGCATTGCAGTTCACTCACCTACTTCTAAATTAATGGTTATTGATTCAAAGAAACAGCAGTACTTTATCAGAGATTAAGTTTATTCCAGCACAGGGGAATTCCCACATTGAATTAATATAATGGTTGCCTCAATGGTAATTTGTATGACCTTGTACGTGGAGTAGTTATACTTAAAAGTCAAGCATACAGGGCATAATTTCAAAGTTTGCAAAACTGAGAAATGTAATAAACAAGGAGGAGGATAGTAACAGACATCAGGAGGATATAGACAGACTGGTGAAATGGGCAGACACATGGCAGGTGAAATTTAACGCAGAGAAGTGTGAAGTGATACATTTTGGTAGGAAGAATGAGGAGAGGCGATAGAAACTAAATGGTACAATTTTAAAGGGGGTGCAGGAACAGAGAGACCTGGGGGTGTCTGTACACAAGTCTTTGAAGATGGCAGGACAAGTTGAGAAGGCTGTTAAAAAAACATATGAGATCCTTAGCTTTATTAATAGAGGAATTCAGTACAACAGCTACAAAGTTATGCTAAACCTTTATAAAACACTGGTTAGGCCTCCACTGGAGTATTGTGTTAAATTCTGGGAACCACACTTTAGGTAGGATGTCAAGGCCTTGGAGAGGGTGCAGAGGAGATTTACTAGAATGGTACCAGGGATGAGGGTCTTCAGATATGTGGAGAGACTGGAGAAGCTGGGGTTGTTCTCCTTAGAGCAGAGAAGATTAAGAGGAGATTTAATAGAGGTGTTCAAAATAATGAAGGGATGTATCCTTCCATCTGCTTCCTCCTCTTCTGCTTCCTCCTCTTCTGTGTCTTACTTTTCTCTCTGCAAGCGAATGCTGAAATTACAGAATAAAATACTGAAATACTCAGCTGGTCAGGCAGCATCTTGACCTGAGACGCGAACTCTGTTTTTCTCTCCACGGATGTTGCGTGACCTGCTGAGTATTCGCAGCATGTCCCAGATAAATAAAAGAAAGAAAGACTTGCATTTATATAGCGTCTTTCACGACCACCGGACGTCCCAAAGCACTCTACAGCCAATGAAGTATGTTTGAAGTGTAGTCACTGTTGTAATGTAGGAAATGCAGCAGCCAAATTGTGCACAGCAAGCTCCCACAAACAGCAATGTGAAAATGACCAGATATTCTGTTACCTGTTATCCCCGGTGTCCTGGCCAATCCCTCAATCAATATCACTAAGTGTTGATTGAGGGATACATATTGGCCCCAGGACACCGGGGATAACTCCCCTGCTCTTCTTCAAAAATAGCGCCATGGGATCTTTTGCGTCTACCTGAGAGAGCAGACGGGGCCTCATCTGAAAGACGGCACCTCCGACAGCGCAGCACTCCCTCAGCACTGCACTGGGAGTGTCAGCCTAGATTTTTGTGCTCAAGTCTCTTGGAGTGGGACTTGAACCCACAACCTTCTGACTCAGAGGCGAGAGTGCTACCCACTGAGCCACGGCTGACACGGCAGCCAATTTGCACACAGCAAGATCCCACAAACAGCAATGAGACAAATGACCAGATCATCTGGGGTTTTTTTGATGGTGTTGGTTGAGTGAAAATGGTTGGCCAGGACACTGGGAGAACTTCACTGCCGAGGTAAAGCGTACATTGTCACACCTGCCTCGGATAAGCTAACTGAGCAAAACCAGGATCGAAACTGGGACCTTTGTTGTCTGGTAACAAAAGTCAACGTGCAGTTTCCGATGTGCTGCTGGCATCTGTCACTTGCTTTGCTTGTCGTGTGCGATGTGAGGATGAGTGCGTCGAATGACGTGTCGACCACGTTGAATAAATATTTCACACCTGACTGTAATTTATACTGTATTAAAAGCATGAAACGGCCCTTCTCTAGAAGTGCATTCATTCCTTTTAATAAGTAACGAACCTTGATTGAATTTTAAACAGTGGAGGGTCAGTCACCCTCAGCTCCTCTTTCACCATACTTTATTCCACAGCATGGCGACTGAGTAAAGGGAATGTTACAGGCATTGCTTAATGGCATTTCTCACGACAGTGCAATAACGGGCCAGAAATTCGGCTCTTGTCGGGTGAGTACGCGCTGTGTACTCACCCGTAAGGCCACCTGAAGTGCCGGTTTCACGCATGCACTGCGCATGCGCGGGAAACCGGAACTTCCGTTCCCCTGAAGGGAGGGGTTCAGAAGTCGAACGCGTGCACGGGAGAGGCTGCGCACACGCAGCGAACTTCGGGGTTTTTTTTCAGGTTTCTCCAGGAGGGTAAGTATGGAGAAGCTGCACTTTTAAAAAGGAGGCGCAAGGCCTGTTTTTAACAAGGTAAGTGGTTAATTAATTACAATTTAAACGTTTTTTCAACAGGTTTATCTTTTATAGATACTTTAAAGAAAGGTAAGTTTATTTTTAGCACCGTTAAAAAGTATAATTAATTTTTTCAAAAATTTACATTTTTGTTTAAAGTAGTTAATTTATTTAACTTATAGTTATTTTAAAAATGTGATTTAAAAAAAAATTTATTTGAAGTTTAAGTGTGGTTTTGGGGCCGATCTCTATTCATAGATTTGACAGGTCTTCCTATCAAATCTATGAATGAAAATGCTCTGTTAGGATTGGCTCTCCATGGCCCACGTGATCCCAGGGGAGGCTTCGAACTAACTGCGCCCCTGGGATACGCAAGCACTGCACGCCGGCAGCTGGAGGAGGCCCAGGACCCGAAGTCCTCGTGGGCCCAAAGCACAACTGCAGGCGCGGTAGGCAAGTACGCGCGCGATGCTTACACCCGCAGGAAGCCGGAAAGCCGAATTTCTGGCCCAACCTTATTGACCACAACATTCAGAAATGTCAATGTGATAGAAATGTGGCATGGGCCATCTTTTCCGCTACAACTCTGGTGTAGTCTTCCTGTGCGTACCATAAACAAAAAAAAACTGTAACGACTAAAACATTAAATGAAACTTAACAACTTAAATAAAAATGTAGTTGTCGGTGGTGATAATGCACTCCAGTCGCCGCGGCGCCCACCGCTCACGGAAGGCCTCGAGCGTGCCGGTGGCCACCGCGTGCTCCATCTCCAGGGCCACCCGGGCGCGAACGTGGCCGCAGAATGGAGGCAGGCAGGCAGTCGGGCCGGACGACCCCCTCGACCGCCCACTGCCTGGACTAGTCGATGGCCACTTTGGCCAGGCCCAGGAGCAGCCCCACGAGGAGGTCCTCCGATCTGCCCGCTCCCCTCCGCACCAGGTGACCAAAGATCAGGAGCGTGGGACTGAAGTGCAGCCAAAAATCGAGGAGCAGCCCCTTCAAATAATGGAAATGGGGCTGCAACCTCTCACGCTCCATGTAGACGTGGAACACGGACTCCTCCAGGCCGCAGAAAAGGCAGGAGTGCCCGGGAGCCCGTGAACCTGCTTAAAACCTTATTGCACGGGACTGCTCCGTGCAACACACTCCAGGCCAAGTCCCCAATAGATAAAGGGAGGACTCCCGTGTAGAGAGCCCTCCACTGGGGACCCCCGCCTCCGCCGGACGGCAAGATGGCATGCCAAGGCGTGTCCGGACGGCAGACGAAGATGGCAAAATGGAGAGCGTGCAGGAGCAGCCCGGACAGGAAACCCCTCCGTGTAGAACTAAAAGGCAACAACTCTGGTGTAATGTGTGTTGCCGTGAAATTTTGTTGGGGGAATGAATTTTAACAGTGAGTGCTGATGACCTCGGGGCCCAGGGTGATGAGGTGTTTAGGAGGCGATGCAGAGCCTGGCCAGTCTGGGCGAGCTGGCGGCTGAGGTACCCGCAGTTACTGGCCAGCGAGACGGCTTCAGTTCCACAGCATCATTCTTGTGCTCCCCATGTCGGCTCCAAGCCAGCTTCCTCTGGAGAGCTCATCTGCACTCAATGGGGGAATTTTTACTCACCGACACGCTGGGAGCGGAGGGGTCCGGGTAGCGCGCGGGAAACCTGGGAGTCTGGGATGCGTCTTCTGTCATCGACAGGCTTCGCTTCCAGTAAGGTGGAGCAGGCCGCAGGACCAGGTAGATCTGAGCCCCGACCCCGGGAGAGGGTCCCAGGCTTCCGGCCTACTTAAAATATTTAAAATGCCAACCCGCCTCCTGGGTGCGGGTTGGTCGCTCGCCCCTTGTCCCGCCCCAGTAAAACCCGGAAGTCGACGGGTTGGTCTTTGCCCAGTGTATTGAGTGTTCTTTGGCCAGTCTATTGGGGTGGTCTATTAAAGTAGGGAAACGCAGCAGCCAATTTGCGCACAGCAAGCTCCCACAAACAGCAATGAGATAATGACCAGATAATCTGTTTTAGTGAAGTTGGTCGAGGGATAAATATTGGCCAGGACACCGGGGAGAACTCCCCCTGCTCTTCTTCCAATAACGCCATACGATATTTTACATCCACCTGAAAGGGCAGATGGGGACTTGGTTTAACGTTTCATCTGAAAAATGGCACAACTGACAGTGCAGCACTCCCTCAGTACTGCCCCTCTGACAGTGCAGCGCTCCCTCAGTACTGCCCCTCTGACAGTGCAGCACTCCCTCAGTATTGCCCCTCCGACAGTGCAGTGCTCCATCAGTACTTCCCCTCCGACAGTGCAGCGCTCCCTCAGTATTGCCCCTCCGACATTGCAGCGCTCCCTCAGTACTGCCCCTCCGACAGTGCAGCGCTCCCTCAGTACTGCCCCTCCGACAGTGCAGCACTCCCTCAGTACTGCCCCTCCGACAGTGCAGCGCTCCATCAGTACTTCCCCTCCGACAGTGCAGCACTCCCTCAGTACTGCCCCTCCGACAGTGCAGCGCTCCCTCAGTACTGCCCCTCCGACAGTGCAGCACTCCCTCAGTATTGCCCCTCCCACTTTGCAGCACTCTCTCAGTACTGCCCCTCGACAATGCAGCACTCCCTCAGTACTGCCCCTCCGACAATGCAGCACTCCCTCAGTACTTCCCCTCTGACAGTGCAGCGCTGCTTCAGTACTTCCCCTCCGACAGTGCAGCGCTCCCTCAGTACTGCCCCTCCGACAGTGCAGCACTCCCTCAGTATTGCCCCTCCCACTTTGCAGCACTCTCTCAGTACTGCCCCTCCGACAGTGCAGCACTCCCTCAGTACTGCCCCTCCGACAGTGCAGCGCTCCCTCAGTACTGCCCCACCGACAGTGCAGCGCTCCCTCAGTACTGCACTCGAGTGAAGGCCTAGATTATTGGCTCAAATCTCTGGAGACGTTAAACTGAGGCTTAATCTGCCCTCCAAGATAGACGTAGAATAAAATCCTGTGGTCCTATTTGAACAAGTGCAAGGAGCTCTCCTGATGTTCTACCACATTCCTCTCTCAATAAACAACACCAAAACAGATTCATTGGTCGTTTCGGAGATGTGTTTTACATCCTAGCTACTGCTGTGTGTGGTGAGACCATTAGATATACTCATGAGGAAAGAAGATAGCGGTACTGTACGTTGTATATGAAGTGGAGTATTTGAAGTAAACACTCGACACCAGGTCTGTGTTCGAAGATTCAAGCAGTCTTTATTCGCACCGGTGGGGGGGACAACCTGCTATCGGTCTAGCCAGGCTTCTCTCCAATGATACAAAGTTTTAAGCAGTCTTTTATACAAAATATAGGTACATGATTAGCCTTGTGCACGATCCATCTTAACAGTTTGATTGGGTTTCGCCCCGCATGCACATTCACTGATTGGTTGCCTATGCCGCGTTACATTAAGGTACTGCCTTTATTACCGGAAAAGCATATGTCCGTTATCACCGCAAGCTGTTGTTGCAACTATGAGCTTTGTTTATGCCAGATGGGGTCTCACCAACATTGTACTTCTGACTCATTGTGCTGCTTTCCTGCCCCTCTAGGCCTCTTTACTTCTGATTCATTGTTCTGCTATTTGCAATTATCTCCAAGTTACACAGCTTGCGGTCATTAATCATTCTAACACTACTGCAAAATCAACATGTTATTCTTAGCGGTATCTCAACTGCCAGTTAAGCAACTTAGAAAAAGCTGACTACTGCAAAAGGCCTATTAGCTCATTCGATTCCCGAGACCCCTTCTTAACCCTTTAATTATAGTAGAGCTCGAAAGCCCCACTTCATATCGGACATTGATGCCCAAGGGGCCTGAAGGGTGCATGGTCCTCAGGCAATTGTTCGCTCAAATCGCACCAGCAAAGAAGAAATGTTACGGCAAAGAGCAACTTGCCGCAAGAAAACCTGTGGTCATGAACTTCTGTTCCACCGACTGCAGGGCACATTTAACAGGGCACATCTGTACAAATAACATGGGCTCATTAGCTGACATGTTCAATGCTCCCAATTTTTGTTTCATGGATTTTTTTTCATCTCGTAAGATTCTCGTACCCTTTCAAAGAACAACGACAGCCGTCTAAAAATATTGCGAAGAATTCCCTTCTCACCTGGACGGTTTGAGCAGCCAAGATGAGTCATGAGACAAAGGTGAGTGGCCTTGGAATATAATTCCCCCTTTTTCACTGTCGAAAACAGGACCTTAAAACGATTGGCTCTGTTGTATCTTCCAATAGGCGGGGTATTACTGCCTCTGATCGTAAGTGGGCCACTTCTGCCTTTGAAATGTGAACGATGTGATTGCATTTGAAGTACCCCAATTACTGCCAAACGATTTGCTCTCGGCCCACTTGCTGCTTCACATCAAAAGAGGGGTTAGCCTGACCTTGGCTGTTCAATGCAATTCAAATACAAACTGCTGTGATCAGCGTCGGACCTCGAATTGCGTATTTAAGCAGCCTGCAGGCACCCATTTACAGGCCCGTCTGAAAATTGCAGAAGGCGGGCCTTGGGCGTCAAGGTGCCAACTGAGCTCCCCCCACCCCCCCACAACCACACCCCCCGCCCCCCAACCCCCTGCTGATTTTGAACTGTCAGCCGCCCTTTTTTGGATGAGGAACAGGCGGCCAACTGTTGAAAATGGCCCTCGTGATTGGTCCTCTTTTTGCGTTATTCTCTTCGGAAGCCATGTTGAAACAATACTGGTAATATTTTAGGCTATATTAAAGCACAGTTATGCATTCCCTTAATTTGTTTTTTTTTAGTAACCAATGCAGTAGAGTTTCATCAACTGAGCTCACTCAGCTCCCATCCTTTATAAACATGCCTTTTCTGCTCCCCGTCCCTGTTTTTGTCACCTTCACCACATCTATGGTTGGGAGGTGGACCATCTACAAGATGCACTGCAGTAACTTGCCAAGGCTTCTTCGGCAGCACCTCCCAAACCCGCGACCTCTTCCACCTAGAAGGACAAGGGCAGCAGGCGCATGGGAACACCACCATCTCCAAGTTCCCCTCCAAGTCACACACACCATCCTGACTTGGAAATATATCAGCCGTTCCTTCACCGTTGCTGGGTCAAAATCCTGGAACTCCCTCCCTAAACAGCACCGTGGGAGCACCTTCACCACACGGACTGCAGCGGTTCAAGGAGGCGGCTCACCACCACCTTCTCAAGGGCAGTTAGGGATGGGCAATAAATGCTGGCCTTGCCAGCGACGTCCACATCCCATGAACGAATAACAAAAAAAGGTCGTCCTCTCCTGCCTCACCTCTCTGAATGCGGAGGCTACCTTTATGCTGCAGTCTTGCCCTGTGATCGTGGGTGAGGTTGGCCTCTCTGCACAGGCCAGTTCTCACGTTGCAGGTCTGTAACGATCTATTCTGACATCGGGGCTTGGTTCTGACTGGACGCTGGTCGTGAATCTTTGCAACACGGGCTGTTTTCCTGGTGCTGCTGAATCCACCCTGTGATATCAGGGCGAGGAATCGACACCAACTGGACCTGATTCAATTGCTACCTCGCTTGCCCTGGAGTGAACTTTAACTCAAAACAGGAGACAGTGTTTCAATTTTTGCAAGAAATTGGATGGAAGAGCGTGGTTTATGCCGCAACCTCATTGGAATCAGGTTTATGGATGTCTTTTCTCCTCTTCGGCGATTCTTATAGTAAATTGCGGTGCGTATATATCAAATCACTCAAAGGTGTTATTTTTTTATTTTGTGGTTGTATCCCCTCTCCCCTTGTAATTCTTAGAATACATCCCGCATCAGCAGCGGAAGCAACTGATACCATGGGGGTCATTTTTACCACGATCACTTAGGCGGTAAACTGGCAGAGCAGATCTCCCAGCGCAATTTCGGTCGTCCATTCAAAGAAGACAAGATCTGGTGGAATGAATGGACACGTGGCCGATTAAATTTAACGCAGAAAAGAGCGAAGTGATACATTTTGGCAGAAAGAAATATAAACTACAGAGTACAATCCTAAAGGGGGTGCACCAACAGAGAGACCTGGGGTTTATGTGTACAAATCGTTGAAGGTGGCAGGGCAGGTTGAGAAAGCAGTTAAAAAAGCTTACGGGATCCTGGGCTTCATGAATAGAGGTATGGGGGGCAAAATTGAGTCGCGCCCCTTTTCAGGCGCTAACTTCGCTACTTTTAGCGCCCCGAAAAAGTTAGCGTCCCCACGCCTGAAATTCACTGAGGGAGGCGGGGCGCTACTGGAAGCACTCCCCCTCCCTCTAGGGGCGCTGCGAGCGAATATCGCGGCGCTATCTGCCGCGGTACTGCAGGCTTTCTTCACCTTATTAAAGGGGAGGGGCCTAGCGCAGCACGACCCGGGGCCCAGCTGGGCCACCAGGGATCGGAGTGCCGGCAAAAGAGCCCGGCACTCAGAGAAGTGCCGGGCTCACGGAGCGCAGCCGGCACCCCGCGGGGGGGGGGCTTCACAGGAGGCCGGGACAGCAACGGGGGCAGGCGGCCAGCAACAAAAATGGCCGCCCGGCACCTCCCCTTTAATTTGCGCCGCTCTGGCTGCAAGTACGCCACCCTGACCCTGTCGGACATAGCGTCCGGCAGTAAGTCAGAGGGCGCTACTGAAGATCGCGGCCGGGGCGTTGCGACACTCCGATGCCGTCATCGCCGGGGGCAAAGCACCGCGGGGCGATAACGGTTACCGCCGCCACTAACCTCCCGCTGACTTTCGCAGGAGGCGTTAGCGGCGTCGCACCCGGTCGCTAGTTGCTTTGCGCCCCCACCGTTAGCACCTTCAAATCAAAAGCGTGGAAATTATGATGAGCCTGTATAAAGCACTGGTTCGGTCTCAACTGGAGTATTGTGTCCAGTTCTGGGCATCGCACTTTAGGAAGGATGTTAAGGCCTTCGAGTGGGTGCAGAGAAGATTTACGAGAATGACTCCAGGGATGAGGGACTTCAGTTACGTGGATAGACTGAAGAAGCTGGGGTTGTCCTCCACCTGGGGTTAACATCCACCTGAACCACTGCAACAGGCACATGGGGCCTCAGTTTGATGTCTCAACCGAACCTTTCCTTCTCTTTCCAATGCCGATTGACCTTCACTCACCCACATTTTCTGGCTTGATTTTTGGATTTGCAACACTCGCAGTTTTACTGCTGAAAGTATTACAGTAATTTGCCTTCGTTTAAATGGGTCTCTCCTCCAGCTCACTTTCACTTCACTCTCATTTTGCATCATTCTTTGGGCCAGCCAACCAGCAAATTGGTGTTGCAGCTCTGTAATAGAACTTCATGCCTGAACTGGGTCCCAGCGAGAGTCAGCGCCCGCTGGGATGGGAAGTTTAAAGCCCAGCAAACAGTGGAGGGAGCAGGAGTTGGACACCACAGTTGGCTTCAGGACCCTTGGGCGAGAGAGGGGAACCAATCAGCCAGGGTTTGTACTGCTGATGGCTACCCAGTGATGTCTGCTGGGAGTTGTGCATTTTTGGATGGCAGGTGGGCAGGCACTAGTTTAGGCACTCACCCCCAGGGCTCACCGACAGGGTCTGAAATTGGGCCACGCAGCACCCGTTTTTCAGGCGCTAGTCAGACTACTAAGGCCCGCCATAATGGGTAAGAACCAAAATAGGCGTCTTTTACCCACGCCTGAAACGGGCGTTAAGTACTTTGCATGTGCCTCATCGCCAAGACTGGTTTGCCCTGAGGCAGCCGCACCCCCCCCCCCCCCCATATCGTCGCCACTCCTGGCCCTGACCCCCCAACCCCACGATTTCTGGACTCCCGATCCTGCAACTCCCGACTCTCCGGCCTCGCAATTCCCGTCGGGGAACCCGTGATTCCCGGCCCCAGGCCTTCCGATCCCCGGTTCCCTCTGATGCCAGGGCCCCCAATGCCCAGACCGCCGATTCCCGGCCCTCCAATCCCAGACCAGACCCCCCCTGGCCTGACTCAGTTCTGGCCCCGGTCCCCGATCTACTTACCTGAGGTCCACTGCGACGCTAGCAGCGGACCGATCTTGCGCTACTCTTTGCCAGCTGGCTCTGATCGCCCCACCGGTTCCATTATAATAACCTGGGGTGCCTCACCATTCAGCATTCATCCTGCATGCACAATGCCTGAATTTCTGGGCCATATCATGGCCATTTCGGCAAGTTATCGGAAGGCGATGCCTGCCTGATCTACACTGCAGCAACAATTAGCACACTTAGGAGAGGAGACGGAGAAATTGGTGAAGAAAAAGTACAAAAAGAGCTGGTGATCTTTGGTTAAAATGACTGCAAATGCGCCGTTCATACTGCAAACTGCTGACTATAAGTAGCTGGGTATAATATAAAACGTCACGGAACCAACCAGGGAACAGGCTATTTTAGATCTTGTATTGTGTAATGAGACAGGGTTAATTAGTAATCTCATAGTAAAGGATCCTCTGGGGCAGAGTGATCATAATATGATAATATTTCACACTGAGTTTCAGAGTAAAATGCTTCAGACAGAAATGAGAGTCTTACACTTAAATAAAGCCAATTACATAGGTATGAGGGGCAAGTTAGCTCAGGTAGATTGGGAAATTAGATTAGAAGGTATGACGGTAGATAAGCAGTGGCAATTCTCAACGAATATACATTCCATTAAGAAATAAAAACTCCAGGAAAAGTGATGGCTAGCTAAAGAAGTTAAGGGTAGTATTAGATTAAAAGAAGAGGCTTATAATGTTGCGAAGAATAGTAGTAAGCCTGAAGAGTGGGAGATCTTTAGAAACCAGCAAAGGATGACCAAAACTTGATAAAAAGGGAGATAATAGAATATGAGCGTACACTAACAAGGAATATAAAAACAGATTGTAAGAGCTTCCAGAAGTATGTAAAAAGGAAGAGAATAGCAAAAGTAAGCATTGGTCCCTTAGAGGCTGAGACAGGAGAAATTATAATGGGGAATAGGGAAATGGCAGAGACTTTAAACAAATATATTGCATCTGCCTTCACAGTAGAAGCCACAAAGAGCATACCACAAATAGTGGAGAAGCAAGTGGCTAAAGACAGTGAGGAACTTAAAGTAATTACTGTAATATCAGTAGAGAAAAAGTACTTGAGAAACTAATAAGACTAAAAGCCGACAAATTCCCTGGACCTGATGGCCAACATCCTAGGGTTCTAAAAGAGGTGGGTGCAGAGATAGTGGATGCATTGGTTGTGATCTTCCAAAATTCCCTGGATTCTAGAACGGTCCCAGCGGATTGGAAGGTAGCAAATGTAACCCTGCTAATCAGGAAAAGAGGGAGAGAGAAAACAGGGAACTACAGGCCAGTTAGCCTGACATCAGTCACCGGGAAAATGCTGGAATCCATTGTTAAGGAAGTGGTATCAGGGCACTTAGAAAATCATAATATGATTAGGCAGAGTCAACATGGTTTTATGAAAGTGAAATCGTGTTTAACAAGTTTATTAGAGTTTTTTGAGGATGTAACTAGCAGGGTAGATAAAGGGAACCAGTGGATGTAATATATTTGGATTTCCAAAAGGTATTCGATAAGATGCCACTTAAAAGGTTGCTATGCAAGATAAGGGCTCAAGGAGTTGGGGTAATATATTAACATGGATAGAAGATTGGTTAATGGACAGAAAACAGAGAATAGGGTTAAACAGGTCATTTTCCGGTTGGCAGGCTGTAACTAGTGGGGTGCCGCAAGGATCAGTGTTGGGGCCTCAGCTATTTACAATCTATATTAATGACTTAGATGAAGGGACCGAGTGCAATGTATCCAAGTTTGCTGACGATACAAAGCTAGGTGGGAAAGTAAACTGTGAGGAAGACACAAAGAGCCTGCAAAGGGATATAGACAGGTTAAGTGAGTGGGCAATAAGGTGGCAGATGGAGTATAATGTGAGGAAATGTGAGGTTATTCACTTTGGTAGGAAGAATAGAAAAACAGAATTTTTTTAAATGGTGAGAAACTATTAAATGTTGGTGTTCAGAGAGATTTGGGTGTCCTCGTAAAGGAAACACAGAAAGTTAGCATGCAGGTACAGCAAGCAATAAGGAAGGTAAATGGCATGTTGGCCTTTATTGCAAGGGGGTTGGAGTATAAGAGTAAGGAAGTCTTGCTACAATTGTACAGGGCCTTGGTGAGACCACACCTGGAGTACTGTGCACAGCTTTGGTCTCCTTATCTAAGGAAGGATATACTAGCCTTGGAGGCGGTGCAACGAAGGTTCACTAGATTGATTCCTGGGATGAGAGGGCTGTCCTATGATGAGAGATTGTGTAGAATGGGCCGATACTCTCTGGAGTTGAGAAGAATGAGAGCTAATCTCATTGAAACATATAAGATTCTGAGAGGGATTGACAGGGTAGATGCTGAGAGGTTGTTTCCCCGGGCTGGAGAGTCTAGAACTAGGGGGCATAGTCTCAGGATAAGGGGTCGGCCATTTAAGACTGAGATGAGGAGGAATTTCTTCACTCAGAGGGTTGTGAATCTGTGGAATTCTCTGCCCCAGAGGGCTGTGGATGCTCAGTCTTTGAGTATATTCAAGGCTGAGATCGATAGATTTTTGGACTCTAGGGGAATCAAGGGATATGGAGATCGGGCAGGAAACTGGAGTTGAGGTCGATGATCAGCCATGATCTTATTGAATGGCGGAGCAGGCTCGAGGGGCCGTATGGCCGACTCCTGCTCCTAATTCTTATGTTCTTATATTAAAATTAGAACTAGGCCATTCAGGAGCAAAATCAGGAAGCACCTCTTCCTCACAAAGGGTAGTAGAAATCTGGATCTCTCTACCCCCAAAAGGCTGTGGATGTTGGGGGTCAATTGGAGCTTCCAAGACTGAGATCGATAGATTTTTTTAGGTAAGGGTTGACATGAATCTGTCATTCATGAAAGAAAGACTTATGAAATAATACAGAATGTCCTGCGCAAGCTGGGCCCGTGCCCGAGTATTTATACTCTCCCTGGACAGCGCCACCCGCAGGCCACTCAGTATTATTTCATAAGTCTTTCTTTCATGAATGACAAGATTCATGTCATTCTTCCCGCCTGAAGGATTGGAAGTCCAGCGACTTCCTTCTATCGGATTAATCGGACTACGAATAGCCGCAGTCGTTTGGATCTCCGTTTGTGGCTGGAAGGCACGTCTCCTCGGACCGTGTCTTGGTCGCGAGGTCGCTTGGTTCGTACCGGCGACACGGGCCAAGGACACAACTAGACCTCCATGTTGAAAAACAGTTGATTAAAGCTTTGTTTAACGCTTAGACCAAGTGCCTAGTAGTTTTCTTACGTCAAGGGTATCATGGAATATGGAGCAAAGGAGGCTGAATGGAGTTCAGGTTCCCACTGGAATATCTGCTGCTTTTCATTTGTTTAATTCACCTGCAGTAAAAGGGGATTTTTGTCAGTGACCCGTGCTGATTAAGGAACATTTACTCGCCTTCAAAACCTTTTTTTTCCCATTGAGAGCATCTGCATGAGGCCCTCTACGCTCTCTTTCCACCTCCCTCCAGTTTTGAGTCCTTGTCTGTTCTTGCCCGTGCTTTCAGGAGAGCTTCTGATTAGTAGCGAGCACGGACGAGGCCTGCCAATGCTAATTGGCAGCTGAGCTACAGCTGCCTTCTGGTGTCAGGAGCCCGACCGTTCCTGAAGGGGGACAACCCAGCAGAACCCTTCCTACCCATCGTTTAACTCACTGGCTCAAATCATTATGCCATGAGCAGCTGGGAATGTTGAAATATTGTTGGCTGTTCAGCTCACTGATTGGGAAGGATTGTAGCGGCAAGTTGTTGGTATTTCCAGAGATTGGGGCAACTTTCTGAATGGACGGCATTTCCTCTCGACAACCCGGGCCAACAGTGTGTGGTTTAGACCATACATACTCTTGAGATGTTTAACGTTTGTTATGGCCCTTTGGTCAGTTGGAAGCGGCCCGGCTTAATCGGAGGTCATGGCTGTTGCTATTTTTCACTGTGTGTTTTATGTAAGGACGAGTGAACTGTAAGTATTGAGTCGTGGGAGCGGTGGGGGAGGGAGATCGGGTTTATGAGTGAAGTCTTTCTCATATTGTGAATTTTTCTCCTATTCCACCAAATATGCCTGTTGCTCGTGTATCAAGTGTGAAGTGCGCGCCCTTACTGTTTCTACTGCAAGTTCAAGGTCTCCTGGGGCTGGATTTTGTCAATGGGGAGCTTTTGGAGGCGGGACACCCACTTGTCGAGTTTTAGTCCGCCTCCATCGACTTGTGGCCAACCCGCGCTATTTTCCCTTGATTGACCTTGTTAAGCCCGCCCAGCAGGTCTAGCAGGCCAATTAAGGGAAAGACGGTTACTGGTGACGTCAGCGAGTGACGTTTCATCTGTCAAGAGCTTTTGACAGATGAAATGTCAGCGTTTGACGGCTCTGTGAAGCTGTCAATCACTGACAATCTGTCTTCTAAGTTGAGTCTTTACTCAAGATGCAATTAGAAAGCTTTCCTGAGCCGAAAGCAGAAGGCTGCAGCTTTTGACAGTTCAGCGGCCATTCTGCTTTCTGTGCCGGTTGAGCTGAGGGACTCCGGAGACCTGAAGGGAGAAGCCTGCAGGAAGAAGTAAAGGTAAGTAAAACTTATTAAAACACTTTACACACACCTCACACACTTACCTCTGCACACATGCGCCCATCACTCACCTGCACACCGGACATCTCAGCCCCTCCGACCCCCGCAGACTCACGGCCCGCCTCGCTGACCCTGGCGAGGTTCAGAGCCGTTGGGAAGACCACACTTCGGGGCTGAAAATAGTGATTAGCCAAAAAACTGCCTGTTAACTACCTGTTAACAGGCAGTTAAT
This sequence comes from Squalus acanthias, assembly GCA_030390025.1. Classification (NCBI taxonomy): domain Eukaryota; kingdom Metazoa; phylum Chordata; class Chondrichthyes; order Squaliformes; family Squalidae; genus Squalus; species Squalus acanthias. Next base: position 61,778,845 of record CM059441.1, on the reverse strand, counting down.
TGGCACTAATCTCCTTCCCGCCTCAGGGAGGCGGCTCCCAGCGCGGGTCAGCTACCCGCCTCCTGGGAAGATGGCACGGAGGCAGGTTGGGGGTGAGATGGGTACCCGACCCCCAGATTCTGCCATTTTCCCGGCAGTCCCGCCTCCTTACCCGCCTCCCAGGGCTGGCAAACATCGCCCCCCCCCCCATGGTTTCTGATGTGTGTGAATTATTCCCTTTATTCCCATTACATGTACCTGAATTATTCCTAATATTCTCACTGTTGATGTCAAGCTAACAAAGCAAAGTCGCACTTCAGACCTTTTTTTGAAAATTGGAACATTTCTGTTTCCTCATCCTTCAGTGCCTGCGCTGATTGAGCAGCAAGCTACAAATACAGGGAATGGGACAATCATTGGAAAAAGTGAGACATTTACAAAACAAGCCTCTTACCAGCCTCCCCTCAACCTCAAAAATAGAAACACAAACCTCTGCCAATGCTGTAAATCTGAAATAAAATCATTAAACATTAGAAACATACAGTAGATCAGGTAACATCTGTGCAGTGGGAAGATAGGTTCAGGTTTCTGGTGTAACCTTTCGTGTTCTGATTGTAGCTGAATCCTGCTCTATATTTCCAGCATTTTTCTGTTTTGGTTCCCCTCAGTCTCCCCTCTCTTGTCTTTTAAGGAGTCTGCATTGTGCAATGTTTGTCTGCTTAGATGCTATTCTTTCTTAATCCTTCCTGGAAAGTCGATTTACTTTGCTCAAAGTGGGGGGGGGGGGGTTTCTTAGGCAGTCCCTCGGAACCGAGGATGACTTGCTTCCACATTAAAAATGAGTTCTCAGTGACTGATGAGTCCAATGCGGGACCTACAGTCTCTGTCACAGGTGGGGCAGACAGTGGTTGAAGGGGCGGGTGGGTGGGGTGCTTGGGTTGACGTGCGCTCCTTCCGCTGTTTGCGCTTGGCTTCCACTTGCTCCCGGCGAAGAGACTCGAGGTGTTCGGCGCCTTCCCGGATGCTTCTCATCCACTTTGTGCGGTCTTGGGCCAGGGATTCCCAGGTGTCGGTGGGGATGTTGCACTTTTTCAAGGAGGCTTTGAGGGTGTCCTTGAAGCGATTCCTCTGCCCACCTGGGGTTCTCTTGCCTTGTCGGAGCTCTGAGTAGAGCGCTTGTTTTGCGAGTCTCTTATCAGGCATGCGGACGATGTGGCCCGTCCATCGGAGCTGATCGAGCGTGGTCAAAGCTTCGATGCTGGGGATGTTGGCCTGAGCGAGAACACTGACGTTGGTGCACCTATCCTGCCAATGGATTTGCAGGATCTTGCGGAGGCAGCGTTGGTGGTACCTCTCTAGTGCTTTGAGGTGCCTGCTGTACATGGTCCATGTCTCTCAAGCATACAGGAGGGCGGGTATCACTACTGCTCTGTAGACCGAGCTTGGTGCTGGGTTTGAGGTCCTGGTCTTCAAACACGATGACATTGGTGATAGGCAAATTCTTAGCTTCTCAAACTCCGATTTCTGTTTCTGACTGACAAAGTAAATTGAACTAACAGAAATTGCTCTTCAGTCACAGCACAGCCCACTCTCTAGCTCTGACTCAATTGTCACAGATGTGGCTCTCAACCCTGAAACAGCCACTTCTTCCTTAACTCTTCTCAAACGAACGACCTCCTTTTCTCTTCTTCCTTCACCCTTCCCAAATGAACGGCCTCTGCTTCCCTGCTTCCAGAATTCTTCCCAATCTAATGGCCTCCTTTGCCTCTCCCCACTCCTCCCAAAAATAACCTGAAAAAAAGAAAAACTTGCATTTATATAGTGCCTTTCACAACCACCGGACATCCCAAAGCGCTTTACAGTCAATGAAGTACATTTGGAGTGTAGTCACCGTTGTAATGTAGGAAACACGCCAGCCAATTTGCGCACAGCAAGCTCCCACAAACAGCAAGGTGATAATGACCAGATAATCTGTTTTTGTTATGTTGATTGAGGGATGAATATTGGCCCCAGGACACCGGGGATAACCCCCCTGCTCTTCTTCGAAATAGTGTCATGGAATCTGTTACGTCCACCTGAGAGAGCAGACAGGGCCTCGGTTTAATGTCTCATCCGAAAGACGGTACCTCCGACAGTAACGCACTCCCTCAGCACTGGCGCTGGAGTGTCAGCCTGGATTTTTGTGCTCAAGTCTCTGGAGTAGGGACTTGAACCCACAACCTTCTGACTCAGAGGCGAGTGTACTACCCACTGAGCCACGGCTGACACTGAAAAATATAGAGCTCTGCAGTTTTCTCAGTTAATAAAGGCAGTGCACAACTGAACTATACAAATTTATTCCCAGTCTAACCTGATCTCAGCTAGGGTAGCCTTTGTGATGCTGGACTAGGAAAGGGAAAATCAACCATGTTCCTATCCTGATCGCTAATCTGTGCCCCCCCCCGCCCTGGTAGAAATTTGTGTTCGTGGCTATCGCAACATCAAGTTAGGCTATGATGCCCCGAATGATAAAATTGTAAAGCGTGTTGACATTCACTACATGGGCTCATGATTGAAGAATGGTCATTTGGGTGAGGGACCGGAGGGCAACTGGTGTCTGAGGGAGAAGGGAGAAAATGGTGACCCAGAAGTCCAGACCACAAGGCAGGGTTGGTAGCCTGTGCTTACGGATTGGTTAATTTAACATCTCCAACTGGAGGTGTGAAACTGGCCTATCAGTGAGGGGTTTTGAAAAAATGCAGACTCAACGTGAGAATGTTAAGGTGTTTAACTTGCTGACAGAAATGTGCCGTTATGCAGAGCGTGGCGACCTGTTGGAACCAACACAAACCAAAGTGGCCCATTAATTTCGATGCACCTTTCAAATCAGGATCGAGGTGGCTCTAACAGAAAGTAAACAGGACGGGTATAGTGGCCCGGGTGAGTTCGCAGGGGGTTCATGCCTGAGCACTGAAAGAATGGGTCTATTCTGCCCAAATTACATGAAGTATTCCTTTGACACGCAGCACTTAGTTACGGATGGATGCACAAGCAGCACGGAGAAAGTAATTCAGTTCCCTTGTGAGCAACTTTGGAAATGAGGTTGCTTTCTAAAAAAAGAACAAGCATTTCTATTAGCGCCTTTCAAATCACAAAGCGCTTCACAGTCAATGAAGTACTTTTGAAGTGTAGTCACTGTTGTAATGTAGGAAACGCAGCAGCCAATTTGTGCACATTAAGATCCCACAAACAGCAAGGTGATAATGACCAGATAATCTGTTTTGGTGATGTTTATTGAGGGATAAATATTGGCCCCAGAACTCCCCTGCTCTTCTTCGAAATAGTGCCATGGGATCTTTTAAGTCCAGCTGAGAGAGAGCAGATGGGGCTTCGGTTTAACGTCTCATCCGAAAGACAGCACCTCCGACAGTGCAGCACTCCCTCAGCACTGCACTGGGAGTGTCAGCCTAGATTTTTGTGCGCAAGTTTCTGGAGCGGGACTTGAACCCACAACCTTCTGACTCAGAGGTGAGGGTGCTGCCCACTGAGTCACAGCTGAGTTAACATTTTTGTGTTGCAAGAGCTGACATTTAATAATGAAATGATCATTCCCTGTGGGCCTAGTGGGTAAAGGCACCACCCAGCGTAGAGCTAAGCCACACAGACCAGAAGGTCCCAGATTCGGTTTATGGTCGGTGTGCAGTTGTGTGGACATTGGCCGAGATCTGGATCGGGCGGAGTTAAGATGCCTTAAATGGTCAAGCAGTCTGCCGACCCTCAGGGTCTAATCTCACATATGAAGAACTGTGAGTAGATCGAGGGACCAGAGGGGTTGTTTCCTTCTGGGCAGCTGTTGGAGAAGCTGATCTTTGGATCCTACTCCATAAGGCTCAGCACCTTCAAGAGAGGAGGGGGAGGAAATACAACAACAACAACAACAACTTGTATTTATATAGCGCCTTTAACGTAGTAAAACGTCCCAAGGTGTTGCACAGGAGGATTATAAGACAAAAAAGTTGGGTCAAATGTGGGAGGCCAGCCAGGAGTGCATTGGAATAGTCAAGTCTAGAGCTAACAAAGGCACGGATGAGGGAAAAATGAGAGAAATGAGAGGAAAAAACAACGGAATGGAGAGATGTGAAGTCCGTACTCCGGAACTGTCAAACTACGCTCATTTGGAGAGACCCTCGGGATGAATTTTTCCCCTTTCCTCACCCTGCCGCTAACTGATGTTCTTAGACTTGTTCTGGGAATGATGACACTGTGTGAAATTGTGGAACTTTATGCATTTTTTGGAGGCACGGTGCGTAAGGACAGGGTTAATCAGACTGCCCTGGGGTCGACTAACGTTATACAGCGGTTGATTTCTCTTTATATTGTAGCAGAAGTAACCTTTCGCTGTTGCCTGTTAAGGGAAGTAGAAACCAATGTAGATGCAGTGACCACTGAACGATTGAGTTCAGACTGACCTTAAAGCAATGATCAGTTTAGACAAGAAACTTAATCCACAAACACTCCAGTGCAAACTGGAGACAACAACAACTTGCATTTATATAGCGCCTTTAAAGTAGTAAAACGTCCCAAGGCGCTTCACAGGAGTGTTAATTAGACAGAAATTGACACCGAGCCACATAAGAAGATATTAGGACAGGTGAGCAAAAGCTTGGACAAAGAGGTAGGTTTTAAGTAGCGTCTTAATGGAGGAGAGAGAGGCAGCGAAGTGGAGAGGTTTAGGGAGGGAATTCCAGAGCTCAGGGTCTTGGCACGACCGTCAATGGTGGAGCAATTAAAATCGGGGCGAACTCTAATCAGTTGATAACAGGTTCTGCAGAAGGGAACATCTGTGACTACATCATCCCTTCAGAAGCAGGAGATTGGTACGGAATGGTACCGATTTATAATTAGCAGTTACAGGAGGAAATGAGGGACTTGATTTTATTAGACTGGGAACGGTGCAAACCTCGAGTTGGATTAGGAGTCAAGGTAAAAAGAAATAGGTGGACGGAGCAAAAAAATTAACTATTTTGCGATCCCATGCAAGAAAAGCTGGAACACTGAATGGTTTGCTGATATTTTTGATTGCTGTACAAACCAGCAACACATCCACTGTTCACAGAATAAGACACCCGGGGTGAAGGAAAGCAAATTTCTCCAGTTCTTTAATAATGGACTCAAAAGTGAAATCGTAAACATAATGGAATGACCTTATAGATTGGTTGCAACGATTTCACTTTTGTTGTCTCTTTGGAAACCTGTTACTGAGTTGATAGTCCGAGGAATCTTTTACTCCAATATATTGCTGGCAACAGGCTGTGGAGCTGAAGGGCTCCTGATGGAGGGAGCCCAAAGGATCATGGTCAGATGGACTGAGCAACAGTCACAGACGGGGGAATTTTCCCAGCCCTGGGGAGGCGGGTTTGGAGGCGAGACTGCGGGAAAATGGCAGAAACTGGGAGCGGGTACCGACCCCGCTTCCAACCCGCCCCCGTGCCATCTTCCCAGGAGGCGGGTCCCCGAGTCGCGCAGGGTCCCGTCTCCTCAAGGCGGGAAGGGGATTACAGCCATTTAACTGCCTGTTAACAGGTAGTTAACAGGCAGTTAAGAGGATTAACTCCATTTTACCCCTGCAAGTGCGGGCTTCCCGACGGCTGCGAACCTCGCCAGGGTCAGCGAGGCGAGCAGTGGGTCTGCGGGGGTGAGAGGGATCGAAAAGTGCGCTGTGGAGGTGAGTGATGGGTGCAAGTGTGGAGAGGTAAGTATGAGAGATGAGCGTAAAATGTTGGAAAAAGTTTACTTTCCTTTGCTTCTTTCTGCAGGCTTCAACCCTTGGGGATCCGGAGGTTCCTCATCTCAACGGCAGAGATGACAGAATGGCTGCTACATTCTCAGATGCAGCAGCCATCTGATTTCTGCTGAGGAAAGAGGTTTGGTGAGTCTTCAGTACAAGGATGCACCTTAGAACAGAGATTGTCAGTGTTTGACAGCTTCTCAAAGCTGTCAAACGCTGACAATTCATCTGTCAAAATTTTTTGACAGATGAAACGTCATACGCTGATGTCCTCTGTCACCGGCTTTCCCTTAATTGGCTGGCTACGCCCGCAGAGCGGGCTCAACAAGGTCAATCAAGGGAAAATAGCACGGGTTGGCCGGATGTCGTTGGGGGCGGGACTAAAACCCGAAAACCAGCAGTCCCGCCCCCAACGCGCCCCCATTGACAAAATCCAGCCCAGGGAGTCCAGTGTTCATCTCTCAGCATTGGCTGACATTTAAACTACAGTCTACATATGGAGTTAGGTCACAGATCAGCCATGATCTCAATGAATGGCGGAACAGGCTCGAGGGGCTAAATGGCCTCCTCCTGCTCCAAGGTTCCCATACTGCCTGCCCTTTCTTTCTGCGACTGTATCTCCAGATGTAGGCTGGCCCTGCAGAGTACTGCACAGAAGGCTCACACTTGGTGCTGCTTTTGTGCGGAGCGCAATGAGTCAGCGGTCAAGAAGCTGAACTGCTGAGCAAGCGCAGCTCTGATATGCCGACGACAAATGGAGAGTAGTATTGACAGGTCTGTCTTCTATCCTTCCCCTGCCTTCTCCTCCCGATCCCTCCAGTGATCGGAAGTAGGCAGGTGGAGTCAAATCCAGCTTAAAAGGAATAGTGGGCATGCAGGAGTGATTACAATGCAATAATCCAATCCATGCAGTTGGTGTAGCACCATAAACCCACAGCTGAATCCCAGTAACTGGTTCGAGCACTGAATTCACCAAGAAATCAAATAGGGAATTCAGGAATCAAGAAACCGAATAGGAAACTTCTTTACCCAGAGAGTGGCGAGAATGAGCAGCGCTCCGAAAGCTTGTGATTTCAAATAAAACTGTTGGACTATAACCTGGTGTTGTGCGACTTCTCATAGATGCATTTAAGGGGAAGGCTAGATAAGCACATGAGGGAGAAGGGAATAGAGGGTTTTGCTGATAGAGTTAGATGAGGAAAGACGGGAGGAGGCTCGAGTGGAGCATAAATGTCGGCATGGACTGGTTGGACCGAATGGCCTGTTTCTGTGCCGTATATCCTGTGTAATCCTATGAATTGACTCCTATACGTTCCTGTTTGAAAGCTGAGGGAGCGGTTTTATTCCAATTTAAGTCTGTTTGGATTTAGTTGGTCGTAAATGTTGGCCAACAGGAATGGCCAGAGCTCACGGCCTTTCGGATCAGTTCTGTCCCGAAGGCTTAACGCTGGGCAAAGTCCTCTCACATTTATCCATCTGATTCCAAGGGCTGATGTCTGACAGCAGGCAGTAGCTGCCCATCAATGATTGGCTGGTGACACTTTGCTTTCTGTCCCATTAGGAAGGAGATGTCGTCAACACTCAGTGTGGATACCAGGCACTGCATCAAGAGGTGAGGAATGAGTTACACCCAAAACATTAACCAGATGCTGACAGACCTGTTGTGTATTTTATAACATTTTTATTACAGATTTCCTATTTTTTTTCCTTTTTATTGGAACTGAGCTCTGTTGGCTTCTGCGCTCAGTGACGTTTCTCCCCGTCGTTTTCTCCTGTCAGGGTGGCACTGGCCGTCGCAAGGGTGAGGTTCTGTGGGTGGCAGTTGTCCTCTTGTCACCCAGGCAGTCTTCATGTCTGAGTCTTAATGCTGAGTATCAGTAGGCTATTCAATCACAGTGGCATCACCGCCAAGCGCAGTCCTGTCCACCCGCATTTCCAATGGGGTTGCTGGACGACAAATAGCCGGCGGGGGGGGGGGGAAGGGGGGGATTCCTGCCAGATTCTGCCCTGCCCAACCCAGAGGGCGCTGGGCCCAATTGCAGGTGCTCCTCCTGTCACCCTGGCAGCTAGGCCCACACAGCGCAAGGATTGAACCTGAGCTGCTCTTGATCTGTGCGGCTTAAATACTCACCGCCACTGGGGGAGCGGCCCATTGCTCATTGAGCTCCCATCGGGGACCAAAGAGCTCAGCCACTTGCTGTTGTGTGAGTCGCCACATTGCAAGTTCCCAGTCTTGGCCTGGCTGTTTCGTGAAGGTGCTGAGCAGGTGCCAGGTGCTTGGGCAGGCGACTCACCTGACAACTATTCATGCGTCCTATGCCCCAGTTACAGGAAAACAAAGAAGTTACGCTCGACCGTTATAAAACACTGGTTAGGCCTCAGCTGGAATATTGGGCTGGATTTTGATACTGGGGCGGGTTGGGGTCGTGTTATCCACCCGCCTGCAATTGGATGTGGGAGATTGATGGAATTTTCACTTAATTGGGCAATTGAGTTCCAGCATGTGGGAACCCATGAACCAATTAGTGGTTTCAGTCTGAAAGTCGCCTCTGATGATGTCATCATTGCAGGTCAGAGACTGCCTGGTCTCAGAGATTGCCTGGCCTTTGCTGTGAGAGGACCTGGATGCAAAATGAGCAGCATCTCACAGAGAGAGAGAGAGAGAGAGAGAATTTATTTTGCAACCAAGTCCTCCCAGGCAGTCTCTGAAGACATTCAATGCAGCAGCATCAGAGGCAACTTTCAGACCTAATACTACTACTACTACCTTCATCACAATACTACTACTACCTTCATCACATCTCCGTTGTAATAGTGGACCTGCAGCTGATAGTCAGCTATCCACTTGTGCTCCCGCCAGGTTTCACTGGAGTGTTTCACATCAGGCGTACTTCACGTCGGAAAAGGGTTAAACTAGCTAAAACGTTTCAAAATGGTATTACAGAGCCAATTTAGGGCTTGTTAAGGGCTTTAATGGCCTCTCCCGCCTCTTGGAGGCGGGACGGAGTTGGGAACCCCGCGACCGATTTTGTCAAAATTGCGTGGAGGCGGAATGGAGTCAGGATGGGGTCGGGACTCCCGAATCTGCAACTTTAACCCCCCACACGCCTCCAAACCCGACTCCACGGGTCATTGAAAATCCAGCCCATTGTGTCCAATTCTGGGCACCACACTTTAGGAAGGATGTTAAGGGCTTGGAGAGGGTGCAGAGGAGATTTACTGGAATGGTACCGGGGATGAGGGACTTCAGTTATGTGGAGAGACTGGAGAAGCTGGGGTTGTTCAACTTAGAGCAGAGAAGGTAATGGGGAGATTTGATAGAGGTGTTCAAAATCATGAAGGGTTTTGATAGAGTAAATAAGGAGAAGCTGTTTCCACTGGCAGGAGGGCCGGTAACCAGCGGACACCGAATTAAGGTGATTGGCACAAGAACTGAGGGGAGATGAGGACAATTCTTTTTTACGCAGCGAGTTGTTATGATCTGAAATGCACTGCCTGAAAGGACGGTGGAAGAAGATTCAATAATAACTTTCAAAATGTAACGGTAATAACTTTCCAGATGCTCCAGACTGCTATTTGCTGTAATTGAGGTGAGAGGTGGATCTGAGCTTCGTGTCCAGCCCCACTGCTGAAGCACATGAAATAGTGATGCCAAGTGGATAGGTTTCGGCTTCAAGCAGCTGAGAACAGTCCAGCTGGTCTTTCAATGAAGCAAACAAGATACATATCTCAACAGAAGCCTGGATGGTCAACTTTGACCGTCCCCTTAACTGCTCGGAGCAGTTGGAAATCTCTCCTGCTCTCTCCTGCTCTTGACGGGAGACTGGGAACGCGGACCTGTTCGGAACGCCCAAATTCACAGCCCGCATTGCAGTCCATTGATGCATTTGTCTTGGGAAATGGTGTCATTTCTTAAGGGTGCAGTTGCTCAATTACAGGTGTGTGTGTGTGTGTGTATTTTTATGTGTGTATGTTTGTGTTTGTGTGTGTATGTGTGTGTGTGTATGTGTGTGTGTGTTTGTGTATGTTTGTGTGTGTATGTTTGTGTGTGTGTGTAGTTTGTGTGTTTGTGTATGTTTGTGTGTGTATGTTTGTGTGTGTGTGTGTATGTGTGTGTGTGTTTGTGTATGTTTGTGTGTGTATGTTTGTGTGTGTGTATGTTTGTGTGTATTGTGTTTGTGTGTGTGTATATGTTTGTGTGTATTGTGTTTGTGTGTGTGTATATGTTTGTGTGTGTGTATGTTTGTGTTTGTGTGTGTGTGTATATGTTTGTGTGTGTGTATGTTTATCTGTGTATGTGTTTGTGTGTGTGTATGTTTGTGTGTATTGTGTTTGTGTGTGTGTGTGTATGTTTGTGTGTATTGTGTTTGTGTGTGTGTGTATGTTTGTGTGTATTGCGTTTGTGTGTGTGTATATGTTTGTGTGTGTATGTTTGTGTGTATTGTGTTTGTGTGTGTGTTTGTGTTTGTGTGTATGATTGTGTGTGTGTATATGTTTATGTGTGTATGTTTGTATTGTGTGTGTGTGCGTCAGATTATTACATGGTTGCAATTGTTTGCTACAGTTTGATTAAACCCAGGATTGGCAGCAAAAAAAAAGCATCGGCTAAATTTGTTCAGATTTTGTTCTCGTTTTTGAACAAACTGATCTTTAGCTAGTCATTGAATTTTGCTGCCTGAAGGAACAGTTATAATTACCTGAGCGGTCAGCGGCGAAGGAACGGCGCTCGCCATTCACCTCGCTGTCGGCGGCCCACGAAGACTTCTCGGCCTTCAGAGCGCAGATTTGCACAAATCCGCCGTCTGATCCAGCACGGCGCCCTCTACAGGGCATCTGTGAGCAGAGCAAGAAACAGCGAGGCTCTTCAACCAATCAGATTGAAGAATCCTCACTGAGACACGCAGGGGTGAATTTTAACCCCCAAAAGCGGGTGGGTTGGGGGGTCAGGTGAAATGTTACAATGTCAAACCCGACACCAACCCGCCTTCAACCTGCCCAATTCTGGGTTTAACGGAGGCGGGACAGGGGGCGGGCAGCCAGCCTGATCCCAGGAGGCAAGTTGGCAATTTAAATATTTAAATGAGGCGGGCAGCCTCAGATTTAACCATCTTTGCAGGTTTAACCCTGCCCAGCCAGGTTTCCCAGGCCTCGGGAAACCCGACAGCTGAAGGGAGGCAAAGACAGCTTCGGGGAGAAGGTAAGTGCCTTTACAGCACTGCTTGTGGGCCAGGAGGAGCAGGTGTGCTTACCCCAGCCACCCAAGCTTACCTTCTTCCCTTGGATCAGATCCGCCACCCCCCCATACAAAGACCCCCCGATCAGGGATCGAATCCCCCCTCCAAAGCAGGAAGTATAAATTATATTTAAATCGTGTACAGAAAGCGGAATAAAGATTTGGGAAAGACAGATGGGATTAAGAGAGAAAAATAAAAGAGACAGACAGAAAAAGTGAAAACAAATTATTTTAATTTTTTTTTCAAATCTCCACCACTAATTAACTTTTGAAGGAATGAGACTCCACACTTGTAAAATTACATTTTGGCTAGAGAGGTTGTTCGGCAGTAATTATCACTTATCACGCCATTAACAATTCACTTACTCCTGAATGCACCAGCCCTACCTTTTTCTGGCATCTTCAGTGAGGAACTAGTGGGTAAGTATCCCAAGTTCACGCTATTGCATTGATTTCAGTGCTGAGTCTATCGGCGAGAAATGTAACAGCCCACCCTGTGGGGGAGCGGGGTATCTCTGCCAGCAGCTTCCGGATTTCCCAGTTAAAACTGAAGTCAATGGGAATCAGGGGGGAAACTCTGCACTGGTTGGAGTCATACCTAGCACAAAGGAAGATGGTTGTGGTGATTGAAGGTCAATCATCACAGCCCCAGGACATCGCTGCAGGAGTTCCTCAGGGCAGTGTCCTAGGCCCAACCATCTTCAGCTGCTTCATCAATGACCTTCCCTCCAACATAAGGTCAGAAATGGGGATGTTCGCTGATGACTGCACAGTGTTCAGTTCCATTCACAACTCCTCAGATAATGAAGAAGTCCATGCCCGCATGCAACAAGACCTGAACGACGTTCAGGCTTGGTCTGATAAGTGGCAGGTAATATTCGCGCCACACAAGTGCCAGGCAATGACTAGCTCCAACAAGCGAGTCTAACCACCGCCCCTTGACATTCAATGGCGTTACCATCGCCGAATCCCCCACCATCAACATCCTGGGGGTCACCATTGACCAGAAACTTAACTGGACCAGCCACATAAATACTGTGGCAACAAGAGCAGGTCAGAGGCTAGGTATTTTGCGGCGAGTGTCTCACCTCATGACTCCCCAAAGCCTTTCTACCATCTACAAGGCACAAGTAAGGACTGTGATAGAATACTCTCCACTTGCCTGGATGAGTGCAGCTCCAGCAACACTCAAGAAGCTCGACACCATCCAGGACAAAGCAGCCCACTTGATTGGCACCCCATCTACCACCTTAAACATTCACTCCCTCCACCACCGGCGTAACGTGGCTGCAGTGTGTACCATCTACAAGATGCACTGCAGCAACTCGCCAAGACTTCTTTGGCAGCACCTTCCAAACCCGCGACCTCTTCCACCTAGAAGGACAAGGGCAGCAGGTGCATGGGAACACCACCACCTCCAAGTTCCCCCCCAAGTCACACACCATCCTGACTTAGAAGTATATCGGCCGATCCTTCATCGTTGCTGGGTCAAAATCCTGGCACTCCCTCCCTAACAGCACTGTGGGAGCACCTTCACCACACGGACTGCAGCGGTTCAAGAAGGCGACTCACCACCACCTTCTCAAGGGCAACTAAGGATGGGCAATAAATGCTGGCCTTGCCAACGACGCCCACATCCCATAAATGAATTTTTTTAAATGCGCATGTGCGGATGCTGAAAGTTGCTGTCCGATTTTTCTCCCAAATAGCAGTGAGCGCAGTTACCCTCACTGTTACTCTCCACACAAAAACCAGACCATTAAGTGCTGATGGATTCAATGCTAAAGGTTGAGATTTACCTGTGCTAGGAATGATATGGATGAACGTGCGTTCTGTGCATTTCCTGCGACAATTCAAGAGGCATTGGGAGCGCAGAGAGAGTTCCTGGAACAAGGCTATTGATTTCTTTCATCCTGGTTTCTGCCATTATTCTTCCCTCCACTCCTCCCGTTCTCTATTTCCAGAAGGTCTACCTTCTTGGTCTACAGTCCCACAGGCGCAGAGCACCCTTCATTTCCAAATCTTGGTGTCCACTCTTCATGTATGAGTCTAGACAGTCAATGCTGGCAGGCTAGTCAACATGCACAACAAAAGCACAACTTGCATTTGTATAGCGCCTTTAAAGTAATAGAACGTCCCAAGGTGCTTCACACCAACAAAATTTGGCACAGAGCCACATAAGGAGATATAGTAGGACAGGTCAAAGCTTGGTCAAAGAGGTAGGGTTAAGGGAGCGTCTTAAAGGAGAGGTAGAGAGGCTTAGGGAGGGAATCCTTCATAGAATGCATAGACTTACATCGAATTTACAACACAGAAACAGGTCAAGTGCTCTATGCCGGTGTCTATGCTCCACACAAGCCTATTTGGGCATTTCCATCAGGGACTGCTGTATTGTGATGAAGAGTGGGAATCTCCTCCTAAGGCCGATTATAACATACCTTATACCGCCCTTGTTGATATGAGTGAAGTCAGCACAGATCGGGGATCAGACCTTGGTCTTCTGGTCCGTATTTATCAGCCGTTGGCAAGTGCGTTTATTTTTTATTTGTGCTCCCGGTCTGAATTTTGCCAGCCCTGGGGAGGTGGGTATGGAGGCGGGACTGCCGGGAAAATGGCAGAAACTGAGAGTGGGTACCGACCCCGCTCCCAACCCCCCTCCATGCCATCTTGCCAGGAGGCGGGTCCCCGACTCGCGCAGGGACCCGTCTCCTCGAGGTGGGAAGGGGATTATAGCCACTTAACTGCCAGTTAACAGGTAGTTAACAGGCAGTTAAGAGGCTTATCCCCATTTTTCCAACACAAGTGCGGGCTTCCCGACATTGGGAAACCCCGCCAGGGTCAGCGAGGCGAGCAGTGGGTCTGCGGGGGTCAGAGGGTTCGAAAAGTTCGCTGTGGAGGTGAGTGATGGGTGCAAGTGTGGAGAGGTAAGTATGTGACGTGAGTGAAAGGTCTTAGAAAATGTTTCCTTACCTTTGTTTCTTCCTGCAGGCTTCAATCGTTGGGGTTCCGGAGGCTCCAGCATCTCCATGGCAGAGATGACAGAATGGCTGCTGCATTCTCCGATGCAACAGCCGTCTGATTTCTGCTCAGGAAATAGGTTTGGTGAGTCTCGAGTACAAGGACTCACCAAACAACAGAGATTGTCAGTGTTTGACAGCTTCTCAAAGCTGTCAAACGATGACAATTCATCTGTCAAAAATTCTCCTGGGAAGATGGCACGGAGGCGGGTTGGGGGCGGGGTCGGTACCCGCTCCCAGTTTCTGCCATTTTCCAGGCAGTCCCGCCTCCATACCCACCTCCCCAGGGTTGGCCGGACGTCGATGGAGGCGGGACTAAAACCCGACAAGCAGCAGTCCGCCTCCATCACGTCCCCATTGGCAAAATCACCCCCTATCTCTGCAATATAAGGAGCAGTGCGTGAATCAGAGCCTGGGGGAATTGGTGCTTGTGGACGTCAGTGCTCCAATCTGCCAACCTAAACTCATTTCATCCACTCTAGTGCCAGGTAAAAACTGTTGTGACATGAGACAATCTGCGTTTTTTTAAATAATCATTCTCGGGATGTGGGCATCGCTGGCAAGGTCAGCATTTACTGCCCACTCCTAGTTGCACTAAGAAGGTGGTGATGCCACTGAGTGGCTGGCTTGGCCACTTCAGAGAGCAATTAAGAGTCCAACCACATTGATGTGGGACTGGAATCACATATAGGCCCAGGCCGGGTAAGAGTGGCAGGTTTCCAGTTGGGTGTGTCACGGCATTTCATCAGCTTCTTGGTTACTTTTTACTGATGGTAGCTTTTCCTTTCCAGATTTTTTTTAACTGAATTCAAATTCTCAAACTGCCCCAAGCGGGACTTGAACTCAGGTTCTTATCTGGATTATTAGTCCAAGTAGCATAACCACTACGCTACCGCACGCCATACGCTGCCCCCCTTCTCTCCAACAGTGGCAAGCATGATGGGTTGGAGGTAGTCAGCCAGTGGTGAACCTGCACCTTTCCCTAGTGTGTGATCCCAGGGGACAGGCCAGCACTGGATCACGTCAAGATAAAGGCCTAGAAATCCGTCTTGGGCAATGGAACTGATTATCAGACGCTGTGTATAATAGGCGGCCGATCCGATAGCGCCCGTTTTGTGCCACTGTCTGTGACGAATTTCTGGGCCAAATTAAATGAATAGGGCAGAGGGAAGAGAAAGTGGAGCAATTATTGCACATTCAGTAATAAGCGGCTTTAGGAGAAATCTTCTTCCGCCCATGCTGACCTTGTTTTATTATGGTTTGATCCGCAGCGTCTCGAGGTAGGCACAATCATCTACGCCCGAGGCTGTGTCGACGCCATCTCGCTGTGGTTCGAGGATAACATCGGTATCACAGTCGGAATTCTTGCCGCAGTACTCCTGCCACAGGTAATCTCTTGGTCCGTGTTGTCGTGCTGTTAATCCGCGTTCTATACTGAGGCCCGAGAACAAAAGATGTATCCCAAATCGCATCCTTGGAAACGTAACGACGAGTGTGATTTTTGCACAAAATGCTGACTCGGTGACGCTCGAGAACAATGCAGTTCTTCGTTTTCAACCGATTTCTGTGCTCATCAGAATCAGCAGCCAACAGGGATAACAGGATCCATTAGGCCCCCCGCCCCCCCCCGGTAATTGGTGGGATGTGAGGGAAAATAAACCCTCTGTTGAGAAACCCCCTAAGAGGGCACTAACGGGGCGCAAAGCAACTAGCGCCCAGGCGCGGCGCCGCCCACGCCTCCTGCGAAATTCAGCGGGAGGTTAGCGGGGGCGCTAACCGGTAGTGCCCCGCGGCGCTGCGCCACCGGTGATGACGTCATCGCCGTGCGCAGCGCCCCGGCCATGATCTTCGGGAGCGCCCCCTGACTTACCGCTGGACGCTATGTTCGACGGGGTCAGGGGGGCCTACCTGCAGCCGGGGAGGCGTTATTTAAAGGCGAGGTGCGGGCGGCCATTTTTGTTGCTAGCCGCCTGCCTGCGCTCCCGTCCCCGGCCTGCTGAACCGTGCCCCCCCCACGGAGTGCCGGCTGTGCTCCAAGAGCCCGGCACTTCTCTTGAGTGCCGGGCTCTTTTGCCGGCACTCCCGATCCCCGGGGGCCCAGCTGGACCCCGGGTCACGCTGCGCAAGGCCCCTCCCCTTTAAGAAGGGGAGGAAGGCCTGAAATACTGCGGCGCGACGTGCCGCAGCGCCGCGTTATTGACTCACAGCGCCCCAAGAGGGATGCGGGGTGCATCCAGTAGCGCCCCGCTTCCCTCTTGGGGCACAACCACCCAATTTCCGGCGCGGGGGGCGCTAATTCTTCCGGGGAGTTAGCGCCCTCAATTTTCAGTCCTTAATTTCTCACCAGAACTTTAAAATAGTTCCTGAACAATACAAGGTCTAAAGGTTGTAGCAGTTCACTTTAGTATCCTTGGAGCATGTGTTCCTGATGAAAAGCTTTGCTTGAGATAAACCCCACTCTTCCATGAAAACCACAAATCAGTGGCCTTCCTCAGTAAGCCCCATTTAGTGCTTGTGAGGCACTCCTTTCATCCACAGGGACACCGGCCTCCAGTTGAGTTGGTTGTGCAAGTGGATTAATTGTTTCTCAAGAGCAGTGGGAGGCGGCAAGAGCCAGTACAATACATTCACGCGGCACTGACAGGTTACCCGCATTACAGGAGGGCGTTTTTCTGAGATCTGGAATAGAAGAACCGATCATACATTGCGGGCTGTGTGAAAACGAAGGACTGGAAAAGCCCAGCTGGTCCATAGCGCCTGGTCCGATAACTTATGTACACTATGACCTCCCCCCGCATCTGCCCACTCCCCCACCAACCAGCCACGAATTCTCCCCCACAGCCTCGAACACACTTCCTAATATTGTTTGTAAAAAGCGTTCTTATTGCGATACCAGGGTTAAGGGGCCAGACCAGTGTTTAAAAGAACGCAAACATCAGATGGTTAGGTGACAAGCACAGTGGTTAGAAGAGCAAGAGAGAGGGAAAGATAGTTTATATTAAAAAAAAAGGATGTGACAACTACACCAAGACACTGGAACAAGCTTTTAGGATTTAGCTTTGTCTGTGAGAGAATGCTTTTTTTTATTCATTCATGGGATGTGGGCATCGCTGGCAAGGCCAGCATTTATTGCCCATCCCTAATTGCCCTTGAGGAGGTGGTGGTGAGCCACCTTCTTGAACCGCTGCAGTCCGTGTGGTGAAGGTACTCCCATAGTGCTGTTAGGGAGGGAGTTCCAGGATTTTGACCCAGCGACGATGAAGGATCGGCGATATACTTCCAAGTCAGGATGGTGTGTGACTTGGAGGGGAACTTGGAGGTGGTGGTGTTCCCATGCGCCTGCTGCCCTTGTCCTTCTAGGTGGAAGAGGTCGCGGGTTTGGGAGGTGCTGCCGAAAAAGCCTTGGCGAGTTGCTGCAGTGCATTTTGTAGATGGTACACACTGCAGCCATGGTGTGCCGGTGGTGGAGGGAGTGAATGTTTAAGGTGGTGCCAATCAAGCGGGCTGCTTTGTCCTGGATGGTGTCGAGCTTCTTGAGTGTAGTTGGAGCATTGTGGTGGTGCTATCCTGAGCAAGCCAAGACTTGTAAAAGAAAGGGAAAGACTTGCATTTAGATAGCGCCCTTCACAACCTCAGGACGTCCCAAAGCGTTTACAGCCAATGAAGTACTTTTTGAAGTGGAGTCACTGTTGTAATGCAGGAAACGCGGCAGCCAATTTGCACACAGCAAGCTCCCACAAACAGCAATGTGATAATGACCTGATAATCAGCTTTATGTGATGTTGGTTTAGTGACAAATATTGGCCAGGACAGATGCAATGTGCAATGTGCTCATTTAGTATCTCAGCCATGCCCCCTGCCTCCACGAGAAGATCCCCTTTTTGGTGCCTAATCGGCTCCACCCTTCCTTTGACTACCCTTTTACTATGTTTATAAAAGACTGCTGGGTTCCCTTTTTTGTTAGCCGCTAATCTATTCTCATACTCTCTATTTAACCCTCTTATTCACTTTGTTAGATCTCCTCTGTACTTTCGATATTCAGCTTGGCTCTCTACTGTATTATGAACCTTACATTTGTCACAAGTGAACCTTACATTTGTCATATTCTTCAAATGTGAGAAGTCGCACAACACCAGGTTATAGTCCAACAGCTTTATTTGAAATCACAAGCTTTCGGAGCGCTGCTCCTTCGTCAGGTGAAGTGAAGAGATGCATATAGGCACAGCATATATAGTCAGAGAACACTGCCAGATGATTACAGTTAATCTTTCCTTATTCTTCAAAGTGGTCCCATGGGATCTTTTACGCCCACCTGTAGCACCTATTTGTATGGAAGATTCTGCCCCTCTTCCCAGCACAGGGAGATAAGCTTGTTCTTGCGCACTGCTAGTCCCTGCAGTTTGGAGCTTTCCCATTGGGGAGTCTCAGTCAGTTCCCAGCATCTGTTGCTGGTGGCTTCTGAATGTTCTGTGCAGCTCCAAGTGACTGGGTTTCATTACCCACCCGCCTTTTGAAGCGTAAAATTCTATTGCGTGTACGCTGTTTTACAAAGGGTATGATATTCCTTGATATATCTTATTATATTGGATGCAATCTCCTCAAACTCAGCTGGGATTGTGGATTTTAATCATGACTGGCAAAGCTGTGCATTCAAAGTAATTTAGCTGAAGTGCACAATTGAATTTGGAAATGGTTCTTATGCAGTAGAAGATTTGTGAGCCACTTTACAGTCTATTGCTACTCCGTCCACTGCAAGCAGCACTCTCGCAAATTACTTTATCGCAGTCTGTGTAGGACCTGAGGGGAAATGTCCCAAAACGTATAAAATACATTAACCAGAAGAAAAAAATAATCCTCTTACTGTAAGACATCGCTGAACTGGAGCCGAGTGACTGCAAACTTTCAGTTATTAAACTAGAACAAATTGTTTCACTCGCTCGATGAAATTTCATGCCAGTCGTGATTGAGTCTGGATGGTCAACGCGCGGGGTGAATTTTATCACAGGTACACCACCCTGTGCCTTGCCCTCTCTCCCGGTGAATCACAGCCACATTGCTGTGAGGTGGATGAAATCGTAAAGGAACCGTGAGGACAGTGACACGGAGCAGAATCTAATCAATAAATCTTCAACAAAACCGCGCACGTCGGAAATCTTGTAACGGATAAAATGTATGAATCACTCAGTCCTGTTGCGCAACCAGTTATTGAGTAATTCCACGTTCTTTTAGATATTGAGAATCCATGCAGATTTGAAAGGAGTATTACTCAGCTCTCGGAACAGTACTGAATGAACTCTGTAATTGTTAGACGAATTTTCCGAGCACTATTAATCTGCAGGAAAGCAGAGTGAAAGCGGTATTGATCTTGACAAAGTATCAGCACGGCTTTATTCCCTAATGAGTAAAAGCTCAAGGAATAGAATGTTCTCATTGTATAAAGCTTGTCTACACTGCATGGGTGTAATGGTATTGAAGGTGTGAACTGACATACATGACATTTCAAAGACCCGTTAACTTGGATCAAGGATGCTGCCTTGTAAGGTCTGTGTTATATTTTCAGAAACAGATGGTGTTTATGCAGTGAATTCGTTCATCTGATCAAACATGTCAGGCAGCACAGGCAAAACCACCCTCCCTGGTTTCACAGACATGGTTAAGGTTTTTTTTTATTCGTTTATGGGATGTGGGCGTCGCTGGCAAGGCCAGCATTTATTGCCCATCCCTAATTGCCCTCGAGAAGGTGGTGGTGAGCCACCTTCTTGTACCGCTGCAGTCCGTGTGGTGAGGGTGCTCCCACAGTGCTGGTAGGGAGGGAGTTCCTGGATCTTGACCCAGCGACGATGAAGGAACGGCGATATATTTCCAAGTCAGGATGCTGTGTGACTTGGCGGGGAACTTGGAGGTGGTGGTGTTCCCTTGTGCCTGCTGCCCTTGGCCTTCTAGGTGGAAGAGGTCGCGGGTTTGGGAGGTGCTGCCGAAGAAGCCTTGGCGAGTTGCTGCAGTGCATCTTGTAGATGGTACACACTGCAGCCACGGTACGCCGGTGGTGGAGGGAGTGAATGTTTAAGGTGGTGGATGGGGTGCCAATCAAACGGGCTGCTTTGTCCTGGATGATGTCGAGCTTCTTGAGTGTTGTTGGAGCTGCACTCATCCAGGCAAGTGGAGAGTATTCCATCACAAATCAGAGCAAATGTTTCTGGCTGGTAAGAGGAGCCAGAAGGCGGTAAAGTGCCTAATCGAAAGATGAGGTGCTGTTCCTCGAGCTTACGTTGAGCTTCATTGGAACAATGTAAGAGGCCGAGGACAGAGGGATCAGAGTGGGAGTGAAGCGGAGAATTAATGTGACAGGCGACCGGAAGCTCAGGGTCACCCTTACGGACTGAACGGAGGTGTTCCGCAAAGCGGTCACCCAATCTGCGTTTGGTCTCCCCAATGTAGAGGAGACCGCATCGTGAGCAGCGAATACAGTATACTAGATTGCAAGAATAGAGAGAGTTGTGTTGTCTACTAAGTGCTTAAAGCTGACCTGCAGTTAACCTCCACACTGCCAGTAGCAGTAAAGAAGATCACACTCCGAACTTGTAAGTCTCAGGCTCATTGTATGCTATCACCGGGAACATCAGCAACATCAGTCAATCTGCAGTGCACAGATGTGTCAAGCAGGTCACTGATGTGCTGTTCATCAGGGGCACACAACATCCAGCCTGAATCCCAGCTTGTGAGTAACTGAAGAAGCATCATGCAGGTGATTTGTGTTGAAAGGTTGTTTTGTAGGCTCACATTTTCAAATGGTGATGTGACAACAGTTCCAATTTGAAGTGGCAGTAATAGAGTGTGTGGCCATGCATGTGAAGCTTGGAAAGAAATGTTTGGTGCTTAGATACTTCTTGTGAAATCATAAACATGTTATTTTAGAGTGCCTTTACAATTTTGCTAGATATAGTGAGCATAGGGAGTCTGCCTCTGTGTTTATAATGCTAACATTTGGAGACAGGAAGAAATCTTCCCTTTTGGTTTCTTCTGGACATTGGCGAGAACACTATTATGGAATTAGAGTTGAAAGCAGCCAGACTTATGCATACTTCTTAAGAATGAAGTCTACGGTTACATGTAAATTGTATGGGATAAACACCCTAGTGATTACTTGGTTATAAAAGGCTTTGGGCAGGCTTAAGTCATAGTATATAGCTTAAGAGCGTCTTCTGTGTAATGTATTGGTTTTATACCGTTCATGACATACAGCCTTGGAGTTCTGGCTGCCCTTTCACTCGCAGCGCAGTAAGTGCACTGGCATTTTACTAAGTGCCCGGATCAGATGTTGAGCTGTTTCTGGTTGAGCAGGTTACCTGACCTGAAGTCTGTGCTTTGTGTATTTGCTTGTAATGAGGTAAAATCTCCTGCAGACCAAGCATGTCTCCACCGTGCATGGCGAAAACACTTAAGTCAAGCCGGCAAAGGTGAAAAGCAGCACAGAGGACTCGGGCGACATGAGAAGGAAAGAAAGCAGAAAGGTCATTCAGCTCAGCTTGTCGCTGGGGTCCTCGATGATGTATCATTTATTTCGCCTTAGCAGAAAGCCTGTACTCCGTCCTTTCCTTCTGAAATGTTTCAATGAATTCCACATTCTCTGTCATCGTTGGCAGTCAACTCGATACAACTCAATGTGCGAAGCTGTTACCTTGGCTAATGCTCAGTTTTGGCGCCTCTATTCTTCTGGTCAACACAGAGCCTGTGCACATCTACTTTATCGGTTATATTCCCGGTAGTTGAAAAATGCGTGCAGCCTGTCCTCTGCCTCATCACATTTCACATCATAGGGAGAGGGCCACAATAATGGAGACTCCAAAGGGATTGGAGAAGGATCTTCTCTACTTTTGGCTTTGCATGCCTGAAACCGGCACTTGCGAGGTTCCTACGGGTGTGTACACAGCTCGTACACACCCGTAGGCATCAGAAATCACGGGCCATTGTGCTTCAGCCTCAACCTCAGCACACCAACCCCACTACGATGTGGAGATGCCGGTGTTGGACTGGGGTGGACAAATGTGAGAAGTCGCACAACAGCAGGTTATAGTCCAACAGCTTTATTTGAAATCACAAGCTTTCGGAGCGCTGCTCCTTCGTCAGGTGAAGTGAAGAGATGCATATAGTCACAGCATATATAGTCAGAGAACACTGCCAGATGATTACAGTTGGAAAGATTAACTGTAATCATCTGGCAGTGTTCTCTGACTATATATGCTGTGACTATATTCATCTCTTCACTTCACCTGACAAAGGAGCAGCGCTCCGAAAGCTTGTGATTTCAAATAAAGCTGTTGGACTATGACCTGGTGTTGTGCGACTTCTCACATTTGTCAACCCCACTACGTCAGTGTGACATATTTCCATTTCTACCTGTCATCCTGTGGATGAGATTGCCAAACTAATGCTCAATTGGGGCAATTACGCTGTGGGTCCATGCCACTAGGAACTGGAATCAGACTGTCAAATCTCATAGAAAGAAAGACTTGCATTTATATAGCGCCTTTCACGACCTCATCGTCCCAAAGCGCTTTACAACCAATGAAGTACTTTTTGAAGTGTAGTCACTGTTGTAATGTAGGCAACGCGGCAGCCAATTTGCGCACAGCAAGCTCCCCACAAACAGCGATGTGATAATGACCAGATAATCCGTTTTAGTGATGTTGATTGAGGGATAAATATTGGCCAGGACACTGGGAATAACTTCCCTGCTCTTCTTCGAAATAGTGCCACGGGATCTTTTACGTCCACCTGAGAGAGCAGATTTAACACCTCATCCAAAACGGCACCTCTGACCGTGTAGCTCTCCCTCAGCACTGCACTGGAGAGTCAGCCTAGATTTTTGTGCTCAAGTCTCTGGGATGCAACTTGAACCCACATCCTTCTGACTCAGAGGCGAGAGTGCTACCCACTGAGCCACGGCTGACACTCATCTCATATATGGGAACCAAAATGAAACTTTCATTGCATCAGCTTGGACTCAACGTGGAGGTCAGAGATGAAGAGCTGGCATGTAATCCATCGTCCCACCTAGTCCTTACAACAGATCCTCAATTACAATTGCATCGGTTTCCTAAATTTGGAGTTTGCAATCCATTTGGCAAGTGCTGGCAATTCAGCGCGTTGAGTGCATTATAATGGCATTCCTCGCTACAGGACCATTTTATAGAGCGTAACAAGTTGTCTCAGAAGGTGGTGTCACAGGAACTAGCATCTTGGATACCTCTGTATATGGTCTGCTTTTCTTTGATGCTGTTGATGACTGCCTGAGGGTCTTAGCTCTGCTTTGAAAGTCCCCTTTTGAAAGGCTTTCTATTGTGATCTAGTGCTGGATCTCGCCAAGGAAAACGTGTCTCGAAGGGCCGAATGGCCTACTCCTAATCCTATTTCTTATGTTCTTAGGAAAAGGAGTCTCAGCGCAATAGTAAATTCTATTGGGTCCATTTTGCTTACTGCATTCAGGCTCACCAGAATCCACTCGGACCATTTTCCATCGTCTTGCCTCAGTGCCAAATGCCAAGATCTCCTGACTCTGCTTTCTGCTGAATTGCAATCTGTCTATTTCTTTATTGGAAGCTCCAACTGAAAGTGGACTGACGGTGCTTGGTGACAGACCACTCCAGATGTGAAGACATGATACTTTTATGTTTCCTTACCTTGTAATCGTTCCTCTAGTTCTCTTGATTCAAAAGAGGCGCCGTGTACCGCCCTTCGCTGTATCAATCAGCCGTTGTTGTTCTCAAGTAAAGTGCTTCATGCACGACTCATTGGGTAGACGATTCTTCAGTGTAAATGAGAAGACACATTTTCTATTGGCAGGTCCTCCCTGCCTTTAATACTTTGGTGAGCAGTTGTCAAGCATTTATTTGCCTGCGTTCTCCAGCTGCACAAAATGTATTTGCTGAGCGGTGAGGAATTTGCTGAACAGTAATAAGTTTCTGGTCCAGCCCTCTGATCAAGTGAAGGTTATCTACTCATGGGGGGGGGTAATAGCTTAGTGCGCAGTTAAAAGAACCAATATATAAGGAAACACTTCCTTTTCAAATTTGAAGGTCAACATCTCAGCTTGAAACACTTCACAAGCTGGAGTATGTTGTTTCACAGAGGCAGTTTAGATGTGCAATTAGTCAAAAATCTGACAGATTATGTGTGCTGAACCCTTGCTTGTCTCAACCAGACCCACCTCATAGATAGGGGCTTGGGCAGGCAGATGCTAATCTGAGTAGCACCAGATGCTAATATCTTTGCTCTGAGTGTTTTCATTTTAGCCAGCTCGATTCCAGTGTAGAACTGCGGCCAGTTGCTTTTCCCTGAAGACTAGTTTGCCAAGTTATACAGCTCAGCATAATTTTCGCTATTTTGATATTGAAATTTTCACTAATATTACGCAGAATATACAGCGCAGAAACAGGACATTCGGCCCAACCAGTCCATGCCGGTGTTTATGCTCCACTCACGCCTCCTCCTATCCTTTCTCATCTGACTCCATCAGCAAAACCCTCTTTTCCCTTCTCTCTCATATGCTTATCTAGCTTCTCCTTAAATGGATCTAGCATCCCGTTAAATGTATATTGTCCTTCTTTATCCAAACTCAAAGTTGTGCATGCAGGAAAGAGTGCTGCAGTGTCGGAGGTGCCGTCTTTTGGATTAGACGTTAAACCGAGGCCCCTTCTACTCTCTCAGGTGGATGTAAAAGATCCCATGGCACTATTCCAAGAAGAGCAGAGGAGTTATCCCCGGTGTCCTGGCCAATATTTATCCCTCAAACAACACCGACAAACAGATTATCTGGTCTTTATCACATTGCTGTTTGTGGGAGCTTGCTGTGTGCAAATTGGCTGCCGTGTTTCCTCCATTACAAGTGATTACACTTCAAAAAAGTACTTCATTGGGCATCGCTGAATGAGTTAGAAGTGGAACAAAGTCTTCGAGTCACAGAGTCGTAACGGCACAGAAGGAGGTCATTTGGCCCATCGAGTCCGTGCCGGCTCTCTGTAGAGCAATCCAGTCAGTCCCACTCCCCCGCTCTATCCCCGTAGCCCTGCAAGTTTATTTCCCTCAAGTGCCTATCCAGTCTCCCCTTGAAAACATTGAGTGTGTCCGCTTCCACCACTTCCGTCGGCAGCGAGTTCCAGGTCCTCACCACTCGCTGCGTAAAAAAGTTTTTCCTCACGTCCCCCCTGTATCTCTTGCCCAAAACCTTAAATCTATGTCCCCTAGTCCTTGTACCATCAACTAGTGGGAACAGCCTTTCCCCGTCTAGCCTATCCAAACCCGTCATAATCTTGTACACCTCTATCAAATCACCCCTGAACCTCCTTTGCTCTAATGAAAACAAATCCAGCTTCTCCAACCTGTCCTTGTAGCTAAGATCCCCCATCCCCGGAACCCCGGAACCATTCTGGTTATGTGCAGAGACTGCTGAAGTTGGGTTTGTTTTCCTCAGAGCAGAAAAGGTTAAGAGGAGATTTGATAGAGCTGTTCAAAATCATGAATGGGTTGAATAGGAGAATGAAGATCCCCCATCCCCGGAACCATTCTGGTAAATCTCCTCTGCACCCTCTCATGGGCCTTCACATTCTTCCTAAAGTGTGGTGACCAGAACTGGACACAATACGCCAGTTGTGGCCTAACCAACGCTTTATAAAGGTTCAGCATAACTTCTCTACTTTTGTACTCAATACCTCTATTTATGAAGCCCAAGACCCCATATGCTTTGTTAACCACTCTCTCAATATGTCCTGCCACCTTCAGGGACCTATGCACATTAACTCCCAGGTCCCTCTGTCCCTGCACACTCTTTAAAACTGTGCCATTAAGTGTATATTGCCTCTCCCTGTTCCTTCTGCCAAAATGCATCACCTCACACTTCTCTGTATTAAATTCCATCTGCCACTTGTCTGCCCATTCTGCTAGCCTTTCTATGTCCTGTTGCAGTCGATTGATATCATCATCACTGTTTGCCACACCCCCAAGTTTGGTGTCATTGGCAAATTTAGAAATTCAACTCTGTATTCTAATATCCAGGTCATTTATATATATCAAAAAAAGCAGAGGCCCCAGCACTGACCCTTGGGGAACACCACTGTCTACCATCCTCCAGTCTGAAAAACAGCCATTTACCACAACTCGCTGTTTTCTGTCCTTAAGCCAATTGCTTATCCAAGCTGCCACTGACCCACCTATTCCATGAGCCTCAATTTAACCAGCCTTCTATGTGGTACTTTGTCAAATGCCTTCCGAAGATCCATGTAGACAACATCCATTTCATTCCCTTCATCAATCCTTTCTGTTACTTCATCAAAAAATTCAATTAGATTAGTCAAACACAATCTGCCTTTTACAAATCCATGTTGGCTCTCCTTAATCAGATTAAATCTCTCCAATTTTTTCCTTGATTATTGTTTCTAAAACTTTACCCACCACTGATGTTAAACTGACCGGCCTGTAGTTACTAGGATTGTCCTTACACCCTTTCTTGAACAATGGTGTCACATTTGCTACTTTCCAATCCTCAGGCACCTTCCCTGCATCTAGGGAAGATTGGAAAATTATGGCAAGCCCTTCCGCTATCTCCTCCCCCAATTCCCTTAGCAACCTGGGATGCAAGCCATCTGGACCAGGTGACTTGTCCACTCTAAGCATACCCAGCCTTTCTAGTACATCCTGTCTATCAATTTTCACCCCTTCCATTGCTTCTAACTTTTCCACTTCTACCGATATTTTGTCAGCATCCACCTCCTTAGTAAACACCGATACAAAGTACTCATTGAGTATTCTAGCCTTGCCCTGCGCCTCTAAGCATATATCACCTTCTTTGTCTCTAATAGGCCCCACCCCGCCTCTTACTACCTGCTTACTGTTTACATGCTGGTAAAAGATTTTTGGGTTCCCTTTTATGTTAACCGCCATTCTACTCTCATATTCTCCCTTTGCCAATCTTATTTTCATCTTCACATCCCCTCTCAACTTATTGTATTTGGTCTGGTTTTCCCTTGAAGAATTCACCTGACATTCATCATACACCCTCTTTTTTTGTTTCATCATCTTCTCTATCTCCCTCGTCATCCAAGGAGCCCTTGCTTTGGTTCCCTTAACCTTCCCTCTTGTTGGAATGTACCTAGCCTGTACTTGGAACATCAACTCCTTAAAGATCACCCATTGTTCCGTTACAGTTTTCTCTGTCAGTCTTTGGTTCCATTTTACCCTGGCTAGATCCTTTCGCATCCCATTGAAGTTAGCCCTATTCCAGTTTAGAAATTCTACTCTAGATTGTTCCTTGCTCCTCTCCATTGCTAATCTAAATCTTATGATACGATGATCACTCGTACCCAAGTGTTCTCCCACAGACACTTGGTCGACATAGAAACATAGAAATATAGAAGATAGGAGCAGGAGTAGGCCATTCGGCCCCTCGAGCCTGTTCCACCATTTAATGAGATCATGGCTGATCATCCAAATTTAGTACCCTGTCCCTGCTTTCTCCCCATATCCCTTGATCCCTTTAGCCTTAAGAAATATATCTAACTCCTTCTTGAATATATTTAATGAATTGGCCTCAACTGCCTTGTGTGGTAGAGAATTCCACAGGTTCACCACTCTCTGGGTGAAGAAATTCCTCCTCATCTCAGTCCTAAATGGCTTACCCCTTATCCTTAGACTGTGACCCCTGGTTCTGGACTCCCCTGCCATCAGGAACATCCTTCCTGCATCTAGTCTGTCTAGTCCTGTTAGAATTTTATAAGTTTCAATGAGATCCCCTCTCATTCTTCTAAACTCTGGCGAATATAAGCCTAATCAACCCAATCTCTCCTCATACGTCATTCCTGCCATCCCAGGAATCAGTCTGGTGAATCTTCGCTGCACTCTCTCCATGTCAAGAACATCCTTCCTCAGATAAGGTGACCAAAACTGCACACAATACTCAAGGTGTGGTCTCACCAAGGCCCTGTACAACTGCAGCAAGACATCCTTGCTCCTGTACTCGAATCCTCTCGCTATGAAGGCCAACATACCATTTGCCTTCTTAACCGCCTGCTGCACCTTCAGCGACTGGTGCACAAGGACACCCAGGTCTCGTTGCACTTCCCCTTTTCCCAATCTATTGCCGTTCAGATAATAATCTGTCTTCCTGTTTTTGCCACCGAAGTGGATAAACTCGCATTTATCCACATTATACTGCATTTGCCATGCATCTGCCCAATCACCCAACCTGTCCAAATCATACTGGAGTTTCTCTGCATCCTCCTCACAGCACACACGCCCACCCAGCTTTGTGTCATCTGCAAACTTGGAGATATTACATCTAGTTCCCTCGTCTAGATCATTTATATATATTGTGAATAGCTGGGGTCCTAGCACCGATCCCTGCGGTACCCCACTAGTCACTGCCTGCCACTCGGAAAAAGACCCGTTTATTCCAACTCTTTGCTTCCTGTCTGCCAACCAGTTCTCTATCCAAGACAGTACCTTACCCCCAATCCCGTGTGCTTTAACTTTGCACGCTATTCTCTTATGCAGGACCTTATCAAAAGCCTTCTGAAAGTCCAAATACACCACATCCACTGGTTCTCCCTTATCTATTCTACCAGTTACATCCTCAAAAAAGACCTGGCCCACCTCATTCCCCAGCACCAGATCCAGCGATGTCTCCTTCCTAGTTGGGCCAAGAACACATTGGTCAAGGAAATTTTCCTGAACACATTTCAGAAATTCCTCCCCCTCCTTTCCCTTTACCCTAACATTATCCCAATCGATATTTGGGTAATTAAACTCCCCCAATATCACCACTCTATAGTTCTTGCATATCTCTGCGATTTCCCTGCAGGTTTGCTCCTCTACCTCCCTCTCACTATTTGGAGGCCTATAGAAGACCCCCAATAGCGTGATCATACCCTTTTTGCTCCTCAACTCTAACCAAATGGATTCTGTCCTTGTCCCCTCAAGAACATCCTCCCTTTCCAACACTACAATGTCTTCCTTAATCAGCACTGCCACCCCACCTCCCTTTTTTCCTTCCCTATCTTTTCTGAACACCTTGTACCCTTGAATAGTAAGTGCCCAGTCCTCACCGTTTTTAAGCCACATTTCCGTTATTGCCACATCATCATATTGCCACACGGCTAATTTTGCTTGTAGCTCACCAACCTTATTCACCACACATTGTGCGTTTACGTACATGCATTCTAAACGCATTTTTGAATTTTTCGTAGTCTTTCTTAGTCTGCTCCTATCTAATATGGTACTACTTCCGCCTCTAGTACTATCTTCTCTAGTACTATCCAACACACTCACTCTTTTATGCACCTTATTCCTCTTTTCTACTCCTATATGCTGGTGCCCATCCCCCTGCCAAGTTAGTTTAAACTCTCCCCAACAGCACTAACAACTTGTATAAATTGAAAGATGGACACCTGGTGGAGCAAGAGAGGGATCAAACCAGTCCTTGTCAGTAGGAGTAGGAGCAGGCTGGGTCTCTTTTCTCTTGAAAAAAGAAGGCTGAGGGGTGACCTAATAGAGGTCTTTAAAATTATGAAAAATTTTGATAGAGTGGATACAGAGAGAATGTTTCCACTTGTGGGGAAGAGCATAACTAGAGGCCATCAAAATAAGATAGTCACCAAGAAATCCAATAGGGAATTCAGAAGAAACCTCTTTACCCCAAAGAGTGGTGAGAATATGGAACTCGCTACCACAGGGAGTGGTTGAAGCGAATAGTATAGATGCATTTAAGGGGAGGCTAGACAAGCATATGAGGGAGAAGGGAATAGAGGGTTATGCTGATAGAGTTAGATGAGGAAAGACGGGAGGAAGCTCTAGTGGAGCATGGACTGGTTGGGCCTAATGGCCTGTTTCTGTGCCGTATATCCTACGTATGTAATATACAGTAGTATGGATCAATGAGCATTGTCCTTCTAAAATGGCCATTGAGCCAGAAGGCCGTAGGTTCATTTAGAGATTACTGTTTATTCCAAGAAACATCTTTGAGGCTAAATACTGGGTTTTGTAGGCTCAGACAAACAGTACAATATTATAATTGCTAGATTTGGATTTTCACGGTTTTTAGAGAGTATAGAGGGAAGGGTCATTTTCATCCATTGTCAAAATCCAGAGCTGTGATTGGTGTGTGAAACTGAATCAAGATCTTCCTGCTGAAAGGAATATGTGAGCGTGGTGTGTTAATGGTACACAGAGAGGCAGGCTGCGCACAGGAAAAGAGTGTTGCAAAAGTCCCAGTTGGGTAAAGGTTATTCCTCCCATTGAAGCTCATCCCTCCAGCACCCGAATTTGTCCATTTTAGCAGCCGACCCTGATGGCGTGTTTGTCCCTGAGATTAATCCGGTGCTGAGTTACGGTTCTGGCCTCGCCCTCTCTGATTTCAGAGAATCATAGAAACCTACAGCACCGAAGGGGACCATTTGGCCCGTCCCGCCTGTGCTGGCTCTTTGAAAGAGCCGTCCTGCTTAGTCCCACATCCCCGCTTTTTGTCCGTAACCCTGTGAGTTCCTCATCCTCAAGAACCCGTCCAACTCCCTTTAAAATTATTGATGGAATCAGCTTCCACCACCTTTTCAGATGGAGCATTCCAGATCCCCACAACTCTCTGAGTGGAAAAAATTCTCCTCATCTCCCCTCGAGATCTTATGCCAATGATTTTAAATCTATGACCTCTAGTTATTGACCCACTCGCCAAAGGAATGAATTTTTCTAAATCTACTCTATCGAAACCTCTCATTATCTTAAAAAGCCCTATTAGGTCACCGCTCAACCTTCTCTGTTCCAAGGAGAACAGTCTGAGCTTTTTCAAGCTGTTTAAAGCTTGTTTTTTCTTCTCTTGTTTTGTTTTACTGTCGTTCATCCAGTTGGTGTCCCTGCCTCTGAATCTTTGCAATGTAAGACATTAGATCCTTCTCATCAGATGCAGGAACTGTTTTGTCATAACGTGCATTAGTCTTTCTGTATTAATATCCTATTTCCATTAGGCTTTAGTGGTATACATTGATTTATGACTTTACTCAGGAGTACTGAACTTATTTTGTACTGGCTTTCCACACATTAGTAATGGAACCTACCCGTAAATAGTTGCAATATCTCTATCTGCATTTAAGAAGTTCAATCGTCATAACTGATTTTCTAATATCCTGGGAGTGATTGTGCAACACACTGTTTGGGGAGACTAGTATATGTCGCAATTAGACCTGAGACAACTCATCAGCTAAAGTGGATTTTTAGCTTTTCTGTGCAATCTTTGTCAAAGCTGGCTTCCATCCACATGATAATCTTGTTAGTTCGTCAGAAGGATGTGGGCTCACGTCCCACTCCAGCGACTTGAGCACAAAAATCTAGGCTGACACTCCAGTGCAGTGCTCAGGGAGTGCTGCGCTGTCGGAGGTGCCGTCTTTCGGATGAGACGTTAAACCGAGGCCCCGTCTGCTCTCTCAGGTGGGCATAAAAGATCCCGCGGCACTATTTCGAAGAAGAGCAGGGGCGTTCTCCCCGGTGTCCTGGGCCAATATTTATCCCTCAATCAGCATCACTAAAAAAAAAACAGATTATCTGGTCATTATCACATTACTGTTTTTGGGAGCTTGCTGTGCGCAATTGGCTGCCGCATTTCCCACATTACAACAGTGACTACGCTTCAAAAAGTACTTCATTGGCTATAAAGCGCTTTGGGGCGTCCTGAGGTCGTGAAAGGCGTTAGTTTCTTTTATTGGCGCACAGATCGAGCGTTTCGAGCCCATAGGCATCTCTCCTTTGGGAGGTCTCATGCAGTAACCAAGAGGAAACTCAAACAAAACTATTCGCAGTCCTCTGCCAATATTCCTCTTGAACCGGTTGTGAGAGACTGAGCAGGAGTGACACAAGCTGACTGCCTCATTTTCTGATTTTGCCGCACTGTTCACAGGGCCATCAACATCAGGGAAATGCTCGCAGTGAGATCTGTGATAAGAAAGAGTGGCAAAGACTTTCAACCCATTTAAACACGCGGCGACTGAGTTTAATTTTATAAGTGGGTTGCATCAAAGTGGGTTACATTTTGGGGCCGAAATGAATGGGCCTCACTCCAAGTAAGTAAGGCCGGCATTTTGCTCACCTCGGCAGGTCCGGGGCGGGCGATGTCGGTGGCTGGTCGCGGCCCCGCTGCTGGCTCCATCCCGCTGCCTAAAAGGAACTTACGTTGCTGGGGCTTGTTAAGCCCGCCCAGCGTGTTTCCCGGTCCAATTAGAGGAAGCCCGTCTGGTGACATCATTCAGGACGCGTCATCAGCCGGTTTCCTTAAAGGGACCAAGGCCAACTTTCTTTTGACATTTGTGCTGTCAGCGTTCTACAGCATTGAGGTGCTGCAAACACTGACAATCACTGCACAGAGGTGCAGGGTTGAACCCAGGTTCTCCCATGACTCCCTCCATATGCACAGCATGCATGATGGTCCTCTTCCCTTCGCATGGGCGGAAGACACCTCCCCAGGAGACCAACACAGCCTGGTTGCACATTGCACAGGAGGTCACAAGCGGGGATGTCGTCAGGAGGACCTGGGTGCAGTGATGCAAACCTTTCAATGATCTCATTAGATCATGAAACATTAGTACAAAGCCACACTCAACCTCATCCTCCTGTGCCTCTCATCACATCCCCATCACTCTGCCTTCCCTACCCTACTCCTGCACATCCTTACTCATACCAACTTACCTTGCACCTCCACCCATCCCTCTCTCTCTATCTACATTCACATCCCCATCTCACTAGGCACCCCTCACACTCACCCTCATCCTAGTCCAGTCATGCCAACTAACAACACATAAGGGTAGCCACTTGGGTGTTTTATCCAGTGTTCATGTAAAGTTTCTGTTAATGTCAAACATTGAAACCTTTATTTTCAACACTTTGCATTCTTGAACAGACTTGTGTGCACCTTTGGAAGTGGCTTAGTGAGTTGTAGTGAATGGTGAGACATAACGGTACCCCCCACAACCGTGGTGAGTGTGAAAGGAATAGCTTGGACATTGTAGGGGTGCTTTATGGTGTTGGTGTGGGGTGGTGACAACCTGGCACATCATGTGGCAGCCAGAGTGTACAGCATCAAGCGAAGTAAATCTGGCCATGGTGAGGCCATCCCTGGCCTCCCGGGCAGCAATGTGCTCGGGTGCTGAGGCCCTGTGTCCTGTGCAGCATCAGGTAATTGTGGAGAAGGTTGGTGTTGTTGTTGGTGCTGCTGGTGTTGGGGCTGATTGTGGTGGGATTCTGCGGACCAAGGTGAGACAGTATAAAGGGCACCCATGTTGATGGAATAGATGGCAGGTGAAGTAGAGATGACAGAAGCATTCTGTCAATGGTGAGAGAGTTCTTCCAATGAGGAGAGAGTGGATGGAGAGTGGAAAGTGGAAAGCCTACAGAATCTGTGCTGGAAATAGACTGAGAAACAGCTTGTGGCTGAGGAAAGTGATGATCTGTCAGGTGGGAGCTTTTACTGGACATTTGAAGCTGTCAAGTAATCAGCTGGAGCAATGGCAATTCAACTCCTGCCTCAGGTTCACAGACGTGGCCCCCGAGCATCACGGACCCCGTGGGTGAGCAGTTAAAGTGAAAAGGTGAGGTTAAAATCATTATTAAGGGTCTGTCAACAACCCAATAATTGGTTTAATTGGGTCGCCGCCTCTGCGGGTCGGGTCGGATCGGAGATCACACACGCGCCTGTGGGAAAGGCGCTTTGCGGCGGGTTGACAGCGGGGTCCCGACCCGCTGTCCAAAAAAATCAAATTTTCCACCCGACCAGCCACCGATCCCGCCCGCTGACCCCCTGGAAAATTCCCCCCTTAGAGTCTGCCTGACTGGGACCACAAGGATCCAACTGGCCTAAGGGACTCGCCATGAACGTTGCCCTGGAGTTTGGAGCAGAAAGCGTCCTGTCATTCTGTATCTCTGTTCACCAGCACCCAACTACCCTGGCAATTAGAATGAGCTGGCTTGAGTCATTTCTCAATTGTCTTCTTTCCAATGATCCTCGCTACATTATGCAAATGATGTATAATTACTGCATTACAATTAGTGTACTTCATTAACCTTCAGTTACAGTTCGGATTGATACAGGGAAAGCT
Organism: Squalus acanthias; assembly: GCA_030390025.1. Lineage (NCBI taxonomy): Eukaryota > Metazoa > Chordata > Chondrichthyes > Squaliformes > Squalidae > Squalus > Squalus acanthias. Next base: position 61,744,726 of record CM059441.1, on the reverse strand, counting down.
AATGACGCTCAGCGTCCTCTGTCTTGTGAATTACCAATTCTTGTGCCTCGCCATCTTCCTTAAATCTCCTCCGCCTGGAATATTCCAGCACTGCTGATATTCAGCATGTGAATTCAGGCCCCTGAGGGGCAGAAAGGGTTTAAGCTGGTTCTGATACGGGGCGAGGGGAAGGGTAAACTATCAGTGCTTTTCCTACTGCATGCTTCGTGGCTGTCAGTTACTGAATGATACAGCACAGAAGGAGGCCATTCGGCCAATTGTGTCTGTGCCGGCTCTTTAAAAGAGCTCTCCAATTAGTCCCACTCCCTTGCCCTTTCCCCGTAGCCCTGCTGATTGTTCCCCATCAAGTATTTGTCTAATTCCCTTTTGAAAGTTCTTATTGAATCTGCTTCCACCGCCCTTTCAGGCGGTTTCTTCCTATCGCACTACTGCAAAGCAATTTATGAAGCTTATGAATCGATATCATTTTAAGAACATAAGAACATAAGAATTAGGAGCAGGAATAGGCCACTTGGCCCCTCGAGCCTGCTCCGCCATTCAATAAGGTCATGGCTGATCTTGGGCTTAAAGCCACTTCCCTGCCCGCTCCCCATAACCCTTCACTCCCTTATCTTGCAAAAATCTGTCTATCTCCACCTTAAATGTATTTAATGACCCAGCCTCCACAGCTCTCTGGGGCAGCGAATTCCACAGATTTATGACCCTCTGAGAGAAGAAGTTCCTCCTCATCTCAGTTCTAAAAGGGTGACCCTTTATTCTGAGACTGTGCCCCCGGGTTCTAGATTTCCCCATGAGGGAAAACATCCTCTCAGCATCTACCTTGTCGAGCCCGCTCAGTATCTTATATGTTTCGATAAGATCATCTCTCATTCTTCTAAACTCCAATGAGTATAGGCCCAACCTGCTCAACCTTTCCTCATAAGTCAAACCCCGCATCTCTGGAAATAACCTAGTGAATCGTCTCTGAACTGCCTCCAATGCAAGTATATCCTTCCTTAAATAAGGAGACCAAAACTGTACGCAGTACTCAAGGTGTGGTCTCACCAATACCTTGTACAGTTGTAGCAGGACTTCCCTGTTTTTATACTCCAACCCCCTTGAAATAAAGGCCGACATTCCATTTGCCTTTTTGATTACTTGCAGTACCTGCATGCTAACTTTTTGTGTTTCATGCACATTTTCAATTTTAATACTTTACAGACGAGTAATATCTGATAACCTACGGATGTACTTGATGGCCTGTAAGTCAGAACAATCTGTTGCAGAATGTGTAAGGTCAAATGCTGCCTTGTACAGTACGTTTATTAAAACATTTTTTTTTAAAAGCTGTGGCAAAATGGACAGGATTGCATATATTTTTTTTAATAAGAATGTGTCTGGGGAGCTGACTGTGCTCTCGCGGGCTGACTTTATTAGTTACTTTGAAGGAAGAGATGAAATAGAAGCCAAAGAATGAATGGTTGTGGAAGGAATATTTAATACTGTATCAGTTATTGAATGGGTAAATCTCCTTAGAACTTAATGCAATCCATCTCAAAGAATGATGTGTAATGTTGATGGTGTTGTCGGCAGTTTTATTACACTTTTTTCTGTTAAAATAATATCTTTTTTTTATGATGGCGCTCCCTCAGCTCCCAGTTGGAGCTGCGTTCCGATCTCCAGTTACAACAATGTGATGGAGAGCCTGTGTCTCTGTAGTAGACAAAATTGAGAGGTCGCACAACACCAGGTTATAGTCCAACAGTTTTATTTGAAATCACAAGCTTTCGGAGCTATCGATTGCTCCTTCCTCAGGTGAAGTAAATTAGATACAGAATCGCCAAAGCATATATAGATAGAGAACAAAGCATGTGTACCTTACAATTGCAGACCACTAAATTAAATCATCCTGACTATCACACCTCGGCAGATAGTCAGGATGATTTAATTTAGTGGTCTGCAATTGTAAGGTACACATGCTTTGTTCTCTATCTATATATGCTTTGGCGATTCTGTATCTAATTTACTTCACCTGAGGAAGGAGCAATCGATAGCTCCGAAAGCTTGTGATTTCAAATAAAACTGTTGGACTATAACCTGGTGTTGTGCGACCTCTCAATTTTGTCCACCCCAGTCCAACACCGGCATCTCCGCATCATGATCTCTGTAGTAGGCCAGACTGAGGTTTTGAGATGGTGGGGTTGCCTTGGGCCCAGGAGTGTTTGTAACAGTGTAAAAAAGGATTCTTCTGAAACCTGTTATTTACGTCGATGGTGCAGTCATAAGATCAGTGGTGATATCTGAGAGGGATGGAGGCAGAATTACTCCATGTAAACCCAACTCAGCCAGCTAACAGAGTTGATTCGTCCCTATCCTTTTTTTTCCATTTATTTTTTTTCCTCTCTCCCACATGGCAGCTGTCTTTCACTCTGCCAGTGCCATTTACACTTCATCTAGAGCCATCCCTTGTTTCTTAACTTGTCCCATTACCATCTCCTTTTGCCTTGCACCATCTCTTAATATCTCTTAATGCCTCTTAATCTCTCCTGCCTTCCATCCTATCACAGACTTTCCTTTTTCTTCTTTCCTCCCCTTCCCCCATTTCCCTGCCCCTGCACTTGCTTAAAAACCTGATCCATCTCCAGCTTTTTCCAGTTCTGACGAAGGGTCAGCGACCTGAAACGTTAACTCTGTTTCTCTCTCCACAGATGCTGCCTGACCTGCTGAGTGTTTCCAGCATTTTCTGTTTTTATTTTAGATTTCCAGCATCCGCAGTATTTTGCTTTTGTATTAGAGTTGATTCATCCCCTGTTTTGCCTCCTGTGTGGCACTTTGTCAAATGCCTTCCGAAAGTGCATATATACACCATCTACCGCATCACCTTAATCAATCTTCTCTCTTACCTCAACAAAGAATTCAATCAATATTCTTTTACTAGTGCATATTTTTCTCTCTTTTGTTCGGTATTTTTAATTTTTATTTCAGTAACTAGCATTGGAGTAAGTTCCGAGGTAGCCATTGCCGTACTTACTAATCCGTACAGATCTACTTTATCAGCTCCAAAGTGATAGAAACATAGAAACATAGAAGATAGGAGCAGGAGTAGGCCATTCGGCCCCTCGAGCCTGTTCCGCCATTTAATGAGATCATGGCTGATCATCCAAATTCAGTACCCTGTCCCTGCTTTCTCCCCATATCCCTTGATCCCTTTAGCCTTAAGAAATATATCTAACTCCTTCTTGAATATATTTAATGAATTGGCCTCAACTGCCTTGTGTGGTAGAGAATTCCACAGGTTCACCACTCTCTGGGTGAAGAAATTCCTCCTCATCTCAGTCCTAAATGGCTTACCCCTTATCCTTAGACTGTGACCCCTGGTTCTGGACTCCCCCGCCATCGGGAACATCCTTTCTGCATCTAGTCTGTCCTGTTAGAATTTTATAAGTTTCAATGAGATCCCCTCTCATTCTTCTAAACTCTAGCGAATATAAGCCTAATCGACCGAATCTCTCCTCATACGTCATTCCTGCCATCCCAGGTATCAGTCTGGTGAATCTTCGCTGCACTCGCTCCATGGCAAGAACATCCTTCCTCAGATAAGGTGACCAAAACTGCACACAATACTCAAGGTGTGGTCTCACCAAGGCCCTGTACAACTGCAGCAAGACATCCTTGCTCCTGTACTCGAATCCTCTCGCTATGAAGGCCAACATACCATTTGCCTTCTTAACCGCCAGCTGCACTTGCATGCTTACCTTCAGTGACTGGTACACAAGGACACCCAGGTCTCGTTGCACTTCCCCTTTTCCCAATCTATTGCCGTTCAGATAATAATCTGTCTTTCTGTTTTTGCCACCGAAGTGGATAACCTCACATTTATTCACATTATACTGCATTTGCCATGCATCTGCCCAATCACCCAACTTGCCCAAATCATACTGGAGTTTCTCTGCATCCTCCTCATAGCACACACGCCCACCCAGCTTTGTGTCGTCTGCAAACTTGGAGATATTACATCTAGTTCCCTCGTCTAGATCATTTATATATATTGTGAATAGCTGGGGTCCTAGCACCGATCCCTGCGGTACCCCACTAGTCACTGCCTGCCACTCGGAAAAAGACCCATTTATTCCAACTCTTTGCTTCCTGTCTGCCAACCAGTTCTCTATCCAAGACAGTACCTTACCCCCAATCCCGTGTGCTTTAACTTTGCACGCTAATCTCTTATGCGGGACCTTATCGAAAGCCTTCTGAAAGTCCAAATACACCACATCCACTGGCTCTCCCTTATCTATTCTACCAGTTACATCCTGAAAAAATTCCAGTAGATTAGTCAAGCATGATTTACCTTTTGTAAATCCATGTTGACTTTGTCCGATCCTGTCACTGTTTTCCAAGTGCTCTGCTATTACATCTTTTATAATGGACTCTAGCATTTTCCCCACTACCGATGTCAGGCTTATCGGTCTATAATTCCCCGTTTTCTCTCTACCACCTTTTTTAAATAGTGGGGTTACATTAGCTATCCTCCAATCCATGGGAACTGTTCCAGAGTCTATAGAATTTTGGAAGATGACCAGCAAGGCATCTACTATTTCTAGGGATAGATAAACTGAATACATCACAACAGTGACTACACTTCAAACGTACTCCATTGGCTGTGAAGCGCTCTGGCATGTCCTAAGGTTGTGAAAGGCGCTATATAAATGCACGACATTCTCTCTTTGAATGCTGCTGAGTTGATTGCTCTTGAGGTTGAGTTTGAGTGAAGTGCCTTGGATGAAAACTGCCAGACTGTCCCTCGTGTCTGACTGTGTGACAGCCCTTGGCTCTTCTCTCACAGTGTTGAACACAAGTCGACACCTGTGAATAAACGGGGAGATTTCAAAGTGTCACCACAGCTTTCTGATATTAGCTGTAACAAGTAAATCAGAAAGGTTGCACGTATTAGTACGATGATTGCTTGAGAAAGCACAATTTCATCTGAAATCAGTCCTTGAGGATAAAGCGGGTCTGCACGGATTGTAGCCTGGACACAGCTTACACACCAGAGAGGTAAAGATCAGAGCTGGCATTTCTCGCTTGCATTTACCATGATGCAGTTTATATTGTGAAAAAGGGGCCGATTTAACGGTCAGTGGCGAGCGAACGGTGCTAGCTGTTCATTACACTTACCCTTCCCCATAGACTTTCTGGGGGAATTTTTACTTTCCGATCTGGTGGGAGCAGCAGTGAGGTAGTCTGGTAGCGGGTGGGATACCCAGAATTTTGGGTTTCCCCGCATGCTGTGGAGATTTAACGCCACAGGGTGTGTGTGACGTCATTGACAGGGCCCCTTCCTGGATTGACAGGCTTGGCTTTCAGTCGGGCGGGGAACGCTCCAGAGGAGGCCACAGGACCAGAGGTGTCCAATCCCCAACCCGGGGGTGCTCCAATCCTGGGGGGGGGGGGGGGGGGAGGTTTGTATGGGGGGTACGGTCTGATGGTGGGGGAGTTTGGGAGGGTGGGAGGAAACACTCCTGCTCCTCCTGGCCCACAAGCAGTGCTCCCCAAGGCTGTCCTCAACTCGCTGCAGCTGCCGGGTTTCCCGAGGCCTGGGAAACTGGGCTGGCCAGAGTAAGACCTGCACAGCAGGTTAAATCCAAGGCTCCCAGCCTCATTAACATAAATAAAATGCCAACCCGCCTCCTGGGAGCCGGTCCCTTGTCCCGCCTCGGGTAAAATCCGGAAGTCGGCAGGTTAGAGCCGGCTTCCTGACACGCCTCGAAGTTTTGGCCATTTAACCGCCACCCACACCCACTCCCCCATGTTAAAATGTTCCCCTCTGTGGGGTTTTGCAGCGGAACTTGCTGTGATTAGAAAGCCATTTCAGCACACCGTCCTCTACAGGGGATCTGGGACCTGATGGAACAGGGCAAGCAACGGTGTATCTCCTTAACCAATCAGATTGAAGAATTTTTACTGAGCAGATTCTGAACCAGGATGTGTCAGTTGGAATATTGAATTCAATTTCAAATCAGGTACAGAAAGCGAAATAAAAGAGAGGGAAAGAAAGATTGGATTAAGAGAGAGATAAAAGAGACAGAAAGAAAAAGTTAAAAGAAAAATATATATTTTTTTAAATCTCCAATAATAATTAAAATCTGAAGGAATGAGACTCCACACTTTTAATTTTCAGTGCCAGAGAGGTTGTTTGGCAGTAATTAGGACTTATCACGCTGTTAAAAATCTACTTACTCTGGAATGGACAGGCCCTAATTTTTTCTAGCACGTTTAGTAGGTAACTAGTGGGTAAGTACCCCAACTTCACCCCGTTCCATGTGTTTCAATGCTGAGTCTCTCGGCGAGGTACCGGTGTAGCGAAGCTTGAGGAGGAGGAGGGCCTCTTGGATAACAACTTCCTGATTTCCACATTTAACTGCGCAGGTGCAGTTGGCAAAAGCTGCTGTCTGATTTACACGTTAATATTGCTGATAGCCTCGCCGTTATCTTTACTGCAAAATCCAGGGCCAGGGTTGTAAGTTTAGAACAGTCATAGCTCATGCACTGAAGGTACTTGCTGAGCCATGTTTTAACTGTGCCTCAAAAATTTTAAAAAAAGCTGTACTAAGGAATTTCCATAAGATTAAATCTGGTGCATAAAAAAAAGATGGGATTCAAACCTTACTGCAGTGTCGCGTTTAATGAGCCCAATACGTTCCATTGATAATTGGCTGCACCTACCATAAGACTGAATATGTATGGGACACACTGGGCTCATTAAGCACTGAATAAATAGTTCAAATTTCCTCTTTATTACACCCAAACGTCCTCCCACGCCCCAAAAAAAACTCCAGATCACTTTTAACTCCTTCATCGACGTTACCAGACCTTCCTCTGAGAAAGAGCAGTGTTCAATATTTAATCTGTCGTTGCTGAAGAGCGTGGCGGAATACCGTGGGCACAGACTCGGCTGATGGGGCCCCTTGCGTACAGTTTTTTTTTCGTACCCCAATATTTTTAAAGATGAGTTTATCGAACGCACCGCTGTTGTGTTTCGGAGGGAACGCTGTGGTACAAAGTGTCTTGATGGCCAAGGGAGAATATTTCCATCACCTAACCTTGTGCCTCTGACACAGGGGCCGTTCGTGGTGCAGTGACGGTGGTAACTGTATTCAGCAAAGGATCAGAAACTCACTAAACATTTTGATCAACTCTTTCCGGAGTTCTTCAACGCTTCTGTGAATCCTAGCTGAACATAAACCTTTATCTGGACTCCCATTCTGACACCATAGGGTCGTAGGAATTGCTGGATGCAAAAAGACTACGGTCCATCTAGTTCATAAGAACATAAGAAATAGGAGCAGGAGTCGGCCATTCGGCCCCTCGAGCCTGCTCCGCCATTCAATGAGATCATGGCTGATCTTCTGCCTCAACTCCATTCACCGGCCCTATCGCCATATCCCTTGATGTCCTTACTAGTCAGAAATCTATCAACTTCTGTTCTGAATATACCCAATGACTGAGCCTCCACAGCCCTCTGGGGTAGAGAATTCCAAAGATTCACCACCCTCTGTGTGAAGAAATTTCTTCTCATCTCAGTCCTGAATGGCCGACCCTTTATCCTGAGGCTGTGGCCCCTGGTTCTAGACTCCCCAGCCAAGGGAAATATTCTCCCAGCTTCTACCCTATCAAGCCCTGTAATAATTTTGTATGCTTCAATGAGATCCCCTCTCATTCTTCTGAATTCTAGTGAATACAGGCCTAGTTTACTCAATCTCTTCTCATATGACAGTCCCGCCATCCCAGGAATCAATCTCGTGAACCTTCGTTGCACTCCCTCTATGGCAAGTATCTCCTTCCTTAGGTAAGGAGACCAAAAGTACACAGTGTGGTCTCACCAAGGCCCTATATAATTGGAGTAAGACTTCTTTACTCCTGTACTCAAATCCTCTTGTAATGAAGGCCAGCATACCATTTGCCTTCCTAATGGCTTGCTGCACCTGCACATTCACTTTCAGTGACTCATGTACAAGGACACCCAGGTCCCTTTGAGCATCTGCATTCACCTTCTACCATCCTGGTAATCGCATGATGCAATGATAATGGAGTTGGCGACTAATCATAGCAATCAATCGGCATCAATTAGTCTACAACAGACCCAGACGTGAGGCCAGGAAACCCTTAATAGTGGAGAGCATTGGGAACCAGAGGTCCAAAGTCATCTGTTCCTCCCAAGCGTGCTACACTCACCGCACGTCATGTCTCAAATTACTCATATACTGTAACCCAAAATGTTAATTTCTGAATGAAATCCAATTTGGATTCGAATGAATCAATACTAACTGCTTTCACCGTCTCCCTAGGGAGCCTGTTCCATAGATTGGCCACTCGCTCACTGAAATAATGTTTCCACAGATTAGTTTTGAATTTACCCCTCTTCAAGTGCAGACCCTGTCCTCTGGTTTTGGACAAGGTGAAATAGTTTGTCAGGGTTTGCAGTATGTAGTCCCTTTAGAATCCTTTAAACAGCAACCTCGCAGGATTCCCTCACTATTGCTGCTCAATATTGACCTTTTAATACATCCCAACATCTGATTTGTCACCGAGCACTGTTGCAGTAGCTTCGATTAATTGTCAATCAGGTCCCCCCAGATCTCTTTCATTTACCACATCCAATGGCCCAGAATGTGGCCAGTTCATGGTGCACACCATTATTAAAGAAAGACTTGCATTTCTATAGCACCTTTCACGACCACCGGACGTCTCAAAGCGCTTTACAACCAATGAAGTACTTTTTGAAGTGGTGTCACTGTTGCAATGTGGGAAACGCGGCAGCCAATTTGCGCACAGCAAGCTCCCACAAACAGCAATGTGACAATGACCAGATAATCTGTTTTTGTTATGTTGGTTGAGGGATAAATATTGGCCCAGGACACCGGGGATAACTCCCCCTGCTCTTCTTCGAAATAGTGGCCGCAGGATCTTTTACATCCACCCGAGAGAGCAGATGGGGACTCAGTTTAGCGTCTCATCCGAAAGACGGCACCTCCGACAGTGCAGCACTCCCTCAGCACTGCACTGGAGTGTCAGCCTAGATTTATGTGCTCAAGTCCCTGGAGTGGGACTTGAACCCACAACCTTCTGACTCAGAGGCGAGGGTGCTACCCACTGAGCCACAGCTGACACTGTATTAACGTGTAAATAACCCAGCAATTCATGGTGAAGAAGAGATACGCCATGAGTTGTACCGCTCCGCCATTAGCCTCGCAAAAAACGGGCGCTCGCCCTCAACCTCCCCATGAGCGTCAAGCGATTAATATATTTGTGCTGTTAAAACAAACTAAACTCACGGCAGCGTTTGGGGCTGCTATTTCACGGCGTAGGGACCCAGTTAATGGGATGATTAATATTTCCAAAGGCCTTCCACTTTGAAACCAGTTAGCGATGAATGATAATTGTTCTGCACATGCCGCGTAAAGCACACAACCAGGATGCAAGTTAAACTGGGGAAATTATAAAAGGAAGTAAGCCTTTCACAGAGAAAAGAAAATGCATTCGGGAATACAACTATATGATGGAACTGAAAGGAAACAAAGAGAGCACAGATTGGAAAGTGCTGCACCGACGCGAGTGTGACTGATTGAGAATGCGTAGGTTAGTAACTGGCTGGCAAAGTGAGAAATGTTTCTGACCAGCAAAGAGGAAGATCATGAGATAACACCTGAAAACGCTGGAAACACTCAGCAGGCCAGGCAGCATCCGTGGAGAGAGAAACAGAGTTAATGTTTCAGGCCTGTGACCCTTCGTCTGACAAAAGGTCATCGACCTGAAACGTTAACTCTGTATCTCTCTCCACGGATGGTGCCTGACCAGCTGAGTGTTTCCAGCAGTTTCTGTTGTTATTTCAGATTTCCAGCATCCGCAGTATTTTGCTATTGTAGGAAGATCATGAGATTTGATTTGCTGTGGACTCTGGCTGGGAGTAAAGCTCTTCCAATTCTGGCCTCTTGCACATGCCCAATTTTAATTGCTCCACATTGGCTTCAGCTGCCTGGGCCCTAAGCTCTGGAATTTCCTCCCTAAACCTCTCTGCCCTCTGCCTCTCCTTCCTCCTTTAAGACGCTCCTTAAAACCTACCTCACCTGTCCTAATCTCTCCTTTTGTGGTTCGCTGTCAAATTTCTGTTTGATAACACCCCTGTGAAGCGCCTTTGGGAAGTTTTACTACGTTAAGGGCACTGTATACATACAATTTGTTGTTTGTTGTTATTGATGCAAAATTCATGTCAGCTTTTCAGGATTAGAGTTCCCCCCACCCCATCTCCCCTCACCCCCCCCAAAGTAGGTGGGTCCATTAGAGCTTTGGGAATACATAAAGCGAGGCCTAGGAACATGAGAGGGCACATCAGTTTATTGTGAGTGACATCCTCATAGACATTGCTTCCAATGGTAAGTAACCAACAACCACCATGCTGACTCCACAAGTAAGTCATGCTTTCAATTGCTATAAAATATCTAGCGAGCGAGTGTTGGCAGTGGGTGCCTTTGGTTCCGGAATTTCACGAATTAAAAAACAATCTGAATCATGAGCAGGAGGTTATCTTCTTCATTTGTTTATGTGTCATGTTCCATGGGCATGTAATTTGCTGATATTTTAATAAATTTAATGTAAATAATCAGATGTCCAAGCTGCCACTTTAGAGCTTTGCTAATCATTCAAATCCTTAAATTTCATTGGTTAAGGAGATAGACTATTGTTCCCGTCATTCACCAAGGTCCTGGGGGGGGGGAAATTCAGTTGCTTTGCGCCTCCCGTTAGTGGTCTAAGAGGGCGCTATCGAGGCGCAAAGCAAGTAGCGCCCGGGCGTGGTGCCGCTAACGCCTCCCACGAAATTCAGCAGGAGGTTAGCGGCGGCGGTAACCATTAGCGCCCCGCAGCACCGCGCTTCCGGCGATGACCTCATCGCGGTGCACAGCGCCACGCTCGCGCCCCGGCCGCGATTTTCGGTAGCGCCCCCTGACTTACCGCCGGATGCTATGTCCGACAGGGTCAAGGGGGGGGCCTACCTGTGGCCGGGGCAGCGCAAATTAAAGAGGAGGTGCCCCCTTTGCTGTCCCTGGCCTCCTCTGAAGCCCCTCCCTGCGGAGTGCCGGCTGCGCTCCGTGAGCCCGGCACTTCTCTTGAGTGCCGGGCTCTTTTGCCGGCACTCCGATCCCTGGTGGCCCAGCTGGGCCCCGGGTCACGCTGCGCTAGGCCCCTCCCCTTTAATAAGGGGAGGAAGGCCTGCAGTACCGCGGCGCATAGCGCCACGATATTCACTCGCAGCGCCTCAAGAGGGAGGGGGAAAACTTCCAGTAGCGCCCCGCCTCCCTCTTGGGGCACAACCAGTGAATTTCGGGCGCGGAGGCGCTAACCTTTTCGGGGCACTAAAAGTAGCGCCCCAAAGGGGGCGCGACCCAATTTTGCCCCCCAGATGTTTCTTTGACCTGGAGGGCCCATCATCGCATCTTTAGATTTTTCTCCCCTCCCCTCCCAAAGACATCTTCAGTTTCTTCGTAGAATGATACAGCGCAGAAGGAGGCCATTCGGCCCATCATGCCAGTTTCGGCTCTTTGGTCGAGCTATCCAAATAATCTCACTCCCTTGCCCTTTCTCCATAGCCCTGTAAAAGAAATAAAATCCTTTGCAGATTCCTACTCCAGTCTGCCTGCTCCAGGGGCGGTCTGTTCAAAGGAGGCCACTGACCCACGAGCAGTAACGGAGACTTGAGTTCTCTTCCGAAACCCCCACCTTCCAAACCCTTCTGGAAAAACACCTCTTTGACCACACCTGTGATCACTTCCCATAAACGGCCTCCCTACTTCCTGCTTGGCCTCCGATAGGGAAGCCCAGGTAAAAAAAAATCAATGGCCACGAAAGCTGCCAGATTATCGCAGAAACCCAGTTGGTTGACTAATGTCCCTCAGAGAAGGGAAGCAGTCTGGCCTACACATGACTCCAGTCCCACACTACACGGTAGACCTTTTATGCCCTCCGAAGCGGGCAATCAATGCTGCTTTGCCAACATGAGCCCCATCCCAAGAATAATTTTAAAAGAAAAATGAGACAGACTGTTCAGTTGAAAGGTTCTAGTTCTGCCGTAAAAATCATTAAATCTGGGATAAATCTGTCAGCTTATCAATTATCTTGCTGCAGTGTGTTTTGTGCAGTATAAATTTTCAGCAGTTAATTTCCTTCACGCCAAAAGGCAATGAGTGGGAGCTGACAGAAGTGTCTTCAAACAGAGTGTGTTGTTTTGCCCACGAGTCGAACCTTATCTGCTGAGCTCATCATCGTCCCTATTGGTTGAGTGTTCAGAGATCAGAGCACAAATGTGTTGTGTTGTTGAGAAACTGCTCCTCTTCAAACATCCTGCTTCTGACCTATCATGTTCCTGCTCCTCAATGTCAAATTCGTCTGGCGTTGACATTTAACAAAAGAGTTTCAGAGTCCGAACTGTTCAAACTCTCTCCCAAAACGTGGCTCGAGCATATTTGCTTAAATTTAATGGGGAAGATCTGTGCGTCGGTGAAGATTCACATCTTTCTTTGAAAAACTTGTTCCACTTTGCCCCCTCCTTTCCTGAAGATGCTGTGGTCATCACCCATGGGTCAAATTACAGTACCTTGCCCAGGTTTGTTAAGTGTGGATATTGAGGCCTCGAATTTAATGGAGGAGGCGGGATGGGGGCGGGTCAGCTGGTTTCCTGCTACCGGTCCCGCTCCCAGCTACAGCTGCTCTGTAAACGGGATTTTCCCATGATTGGCCTTGCTAAGCCCGCCCAGTGGGCTTCCCGGCCAATCAACAGGAAGCGGGTCTGATGACATCATTTGATGACGCGTCATCAGCCGGTTTCCTTAAAGGGGCCATGTCCACATGGAGTTTGACAGTTGTTCTGTCAGTGTTTGACAGCATTGAGGTGCTGCAAACACTGACAATCACTGCGCAAAGGTGAACGCTTGCACCCAGGCTCTCCCATGACTCCCTCCATATGGAGAGAGTCACAGCACGCAGGGAGGTTCTCTTCCCTTCCCATGGGCGGAAGAGACCTACCCAGGACACCAACGCAGCCTGGTTGCACATTGCACAGGAGGGCAAAAGCAGGGATGTCGTCAGGAGGACTAGGCTGCAGTGACGCAAACCTTTCAATGATCTCAGTGGATCACGAAACATTACTGCAAAGCCACACTCAAACTCACACTGTGCCACTCAACACATCCCCATCACTCTGCCTTCCCTACCCTACTCCTGCACATCCTTACTCACACCAACTTACCTTGCACCTCCACCCTACCCTCTCTATCTACATTATCACTTCCCCATCTCACTAGCCACCCCTCACACTCACCCTCATCCTACTGCAAGCATACCAACTAACAACACACAACAAAACAGTTGAGAGGTTTAGCCAATGTCCACTAAAAAGATTCTTGTAATTTGTTGTCATACATTGAAATCTCTTTTTCCAACACTGCCCCTTATTGGACAGATCTGTGCACACTTTGAGAAGTATCTTACTGAGTTCCAGTGAATGTTGAGACATAACTTCCCACCCCCCCCCCCACCCCCTCCACCGCTATAGTGATGAGTGTGCATGGAATGGCTTGGACATTAAAGGGATGCTTCACGGTGCTGGTGTGGGATGGTGTCAACCTGGCACATCATGTGGTAGCCAGGATTTACAGCGTCAAGTGAAGAAGATCTGGCCATGGTGATGCCATCGCTGACCTCCCGGCCAGCAATGTGGTCGGGTGCTGATGCCCTGTGTCCAGTGCAGCATCAGGTGATGGCGGAGGAGGTTGGTGATGTTGTTGGTGATGTTGGGGTGCCTGGTGATGTTGGTGTTGAGGCTGATCGTGGAAGGATTCGGAGGACCAAGTTCTGATTGTTTCATTGGCTCTGATGTTGCTGGAATAGATGGCAGCTGCAGGTGAGATGACAGAAGCGATCTGTCAATGGTGAGAGAGGTTCTCCCAATGAGGTGGCACTGGACATACAGTTGGATCTAAAAACTTGTAAGCTAAAGAAATCTCTATATGGATTAGAAATGCAGTAACCAACAGTTTCTGCGCTCTGAAACTGACCATCCGCAACATGGCATCCTTTACACCACTTCTGCAGCTGTCAGCTTCTCAGAAACATCAGAGCAGACTCAAAACGCACCAGGTTGAGCTGGTGTGTTCCCCGAACAGCGGGTAACCCGTGGGGGAGAAGGTAAAATTGGAAGTAAGCCTCAAAATAGTCTTAAATTGGCTCTTCACAAGCCATTTAAGTAGCTGAATTGTCTCCCCCGCCACTTGGTGTCGGGTCAGTTCTCCGCCGACAGACCCAACACCTGGGAGACTCGCGTGGAGGCGGGTTGACAGCGGGTTTCCTGCTCGCTGTCAAACTTTGCTATTTTGACAGCGGTCCGGCCTCCAAACCCGCCCTCTGACCGCTATTAAATTCGCGGCCCGAATCTCAGCAGTCTATTCTGCTACATGGGGCATCACAGCCCAACCCTATCTTTACCCAATATCCACAGGTGTACCGACCGTATGAGGGTCGCTGCATGGATATCAGGAGTGGGAACCCTGGCTGACCCCAGCCCCCCAGCTCCAAAAAAAGAAAGATCTTGGGGGAAAAATTAGGTCGCGCCCCATTTGGGGCGCAAATATCGTCTGGACGCAAATATTAGCGCCTGGCGCTAATTATCGGCACTGACTGGAAACTTCACTTTTACCGCCCCGGGAGGTGAGTGGAGCGCTAAATCAGGCGCTGCACACCTGTCTTAAGGCGCAAAGGCCAAGGAGTGAGGCGCTAACTCAGAGCGCTGGCGAAGCTCATGTAATGCCAGTCAGCAATGGAACACACACACAATGGCACGGGCCTGTTCTTAAAGGGGATGGTTAATCTTGCTTTCCATCCACATCCTGTTCATTGCAGCCTTGAATCTCGGCCTGGAGAGACTTGCACATCAAATGTGCTGGAAAGAACAATGGAGAGTACCAGGCAAAGAGCTCAGAGTGCAGCTCCCACAGTCTCTGCTAAATCGATACAAGGAATGGCAAATCAAAATGAACCTGCAAAGTGCTGCTCAGTACCCAAAACTCCTTCACACAACGTTGAATCTCTCCAGAAGTCTCTCCCTCTCTCTCTCAGAATGCGTAGTTCAAAAATGCCACCAACAATAAAAGACAGGAAGAGGCCCCCTTTAAATAGCGCCCCCCCGCCCAGCCCCACAGCGATTGATAGCGTTCCAGTCTTCTGGTCGTTGGATGTGCCAGGCGGTAAGGCAGGGGGCGCCACTCAATTTCCGCTCCGGGGCGCCACAAGGGCGTTGCACCATGGAATGACGTCACAATCTGCGCGCGCAGGTGGTCGCAGCGGTAAAGTTTAGCGCCGCCGCACAATCTCTAGTTAAGTTCCCGAGCGGCGCAAACATCGCTGCGCCCGGGCGTTAGCGGCTTTGCGCCCCATTAGCGCCCTCTTAAGGCGCTAACGGGAGGCGCAACCAACTGAATTTTTACCCCCTTGCATTTATATAGCACCTTTCACGACCTCAGGATGTCCCAAAGCGCTTTACAGCCAATGAAGTACTTTGCGCAGTGCAATCACTGTTGTAATCCAGGCCAATTGTAGTTTCCCCTGTTGCCACCTCAGTTGACTCAACTCAACCCGGAACCTGGGACTGTCCCAGTTGTAGCTCAGATCCACACCAGGCCAAAGGGGTCGTGAGAATCTTCTATTCTGTACACAAAGAGACAGAATACACGGTGTTCTTTTTCTTCAGTGTTGTAGTTCAACATTTTTATGGAAAACTTAAATCGAAAGCATGTAGCGATGCATTTTGACACCAATGCACTGTTCCATAGGAATGGTCGGACACGGGTTTGATTTCTTTACCCCAGTCCTGTTGAGTTCTCGTGTTAGGCGTGGGGATCAGGAGGCGGTTGGTGGCACCTCATGGGGCGCGGGCGAAAAGGAGAATTTGAGGGCGCGCGTTCCTCGGGTTGTTGGTCGAGGCCTCGGAGCAGGTCATCAGTCTGGCCGTTGGCTGAAGGTCACGAAAACTGGTGGATTTATACCCACAAAAAATATTAAATGTTTTGCTCACATCACGAGAATTAAAAACGGTACATGTTGGAATTGGGAGGCGGGGGGGTGGGGGAGGAGAAAGTGCAATCAGCCTTAGACTTAGGAGACCGGAGAAATTTGGATCCCCAGCCAAGGTGCTGAACGTCAAATCAGTGAAGGGACTTTTTTATGTAGTGTTTGTTATTTTCTGGCTTTACCTCCTCCCTCAACTTCCTCTGCCAAGCACTTTACTGGAGAAATGGGTAAGCTAAACGACTTCTCTGTCACTCCGGGCAATGTATACGCAATCTCTTGTTGACTTCCAGTCTGCCGTCCCTCTGGGAAGACTGGTGCTTGTTGTTCGGTGCGTCCCCATGACAACAGGACTGATGCGTACTGCCACTAACTCCGCAACAGCCAGTCGAAGCATTAACCGTTTAGCTTGCCCCCATTGATTGATGAGGGGAGGAACTGACCAATCAATGGGTTCCAAGTAGTCAGTCGGCAGGAAGGTTCAGTATGGTTTCAATCTGTACATGATGATCCACAGCAGAAGATGGCGTAGAAAGCAAAGGGACAAGATTTGAAGTTTATGGCGCAACAGGCTCTGAATGGCCTACTCCTGCGTTCCTATGCTGAACCTCCTCCACGAGCGTGACCTTTCTTTGAAACCAAAAACTTTTTCAAGAACTTGTCTGAAGTAACGAGAGCTAAAATGTAATCTCGGGGAAGATAAGTTGGATGATGGAGCAGCAGCAAGAGACCAATCTTCTTCCAGACAACCTTCGGAGAAGATAGGAAGCTGCCTTCGGGGAACACACATCAGAATGGAAAATAGGAAGCCTGCATACAGGCCAGCTGGGGCTCAGTGACTGCTTCAGTACAAATGTGCAATCGCAAAAAAAAGCATGATTGTGGTTTATATTCTCAGCTAAGGAGAACTTAGTTTAGGCCCAACCATCTTCAGCTGCTTTATCAATGACCTTCCCTCCATCATAAGGTCAGAAGTGGGGATGTTCGCTGATGACTGCACAGTGTTCAGCGCCATTCACAACTCCTCAGACAATGAAGTAGTCCATGCCCGCATGTAGCAAGCCCTGGACGACATTCAGGCTTGGGCTGGTAAGTGGCAGGTAACATTCGCGCCACACATCTGCCAGGCAATGACTATCTCCAACAGGCGACCGTCTAACCACCGCCCCTTGACATTCAACGGCATTACCATTGCCGAATCCCCCACCATCAATATCCTGGGGGTCACCATTGACCAGAAACTTAACTGGACCAGTCACATAAATACTGTGGCAACAAGAGCAGGTCAGAGGCTGGGTATTCTGCGGCGAGTGTCTCACCTCCTGACTCCCCAAAGCCTTTCCACCATCTACAAGGCACAAGTAAGGAATGTGATGGAATACTCTCCACTTGCCTGGATGAGTGCAGCTCCAACAACACTCAAGAAGCTCGACACCATCCAAGATAAAGCAGCCCGCTTGATTGGCACCCCATCCACCACCTTAAACATTCACTCCCTCCACCACCGGCGTACTGTGGCTGCAGTGTGTACCATCTACAAGATGCACTGCAGCAACTCGCCAAGACTTCTTCGGCAGCACTTCCGCGACCTCTGCCACCTAGAAGGACAAGGGCAGCAGGCGCGTGGGAACACCACCACCTCCAAGTTCCCCGCCAAGTCACACACCATCCTGACTTAGAAGTATATCGTCCGTTCCTTCATCGTCGCTGGGTCAAAATCCTGGAACTCCCTCCCTAACAGCACTGTGGGAGTACCTTCACCACACGGACTGCAGTGGTTCAAGAAGGCGGCTCACTAGGACCTTCTCAAGGGCAATTAGGGATGGGCAATAAATGCTGGCCTTGCCAGCGATGCCCATATCCCATGAACGAATAAAAAAAAAGTATCCAGGCTACGATTGAGCATGCAGGAGTGCTACAGTTGATGCATCTTTTTGAACATTTCTAACCTGAACCAATACTGTTAATTGCGTTGTGTGAGCTGAACTTGCCAGGAAGTTTTGCATTACTCAGATAAATCTTGGCAGCAGGTGGATTGTTTGTATAAGCGCGTTCCCACATTCACATCCGAGCATGACACAACATATGCTGCCGGGCTTGTGGGAATTCAAAATCTGCAGGGATTGTATTGTACTTCTGGTTCCTCCAATTCTGGCCTCTTGTGCATCCCCCACTCCCTTCACCCCACCACTGGTGGCCGTGCCTTCAGCCGTCTAGGTCCTAAGCTCTGGAATTCCCTCCCTAAACCTCTCCGCCTCCTCTCCTCCATTAAGACCCTCCTCACAACCTACCTTTTTGACCAAGGATTTGGTCACCTGTCCTAATGTCTCCTACTTTGGTTCTGGTGTCATTTGTGCCTGATTACGCTCCTGTGAAGCGCCTTGGGACGTTTTCGCTACCCAGCTGTCCAAAACCCACCCGGAGTTAAAATCGGGCCCATCGAGCGTGACTTACGTTTCATAACTCTTGGATTCTTCGCTTCTTCTCAGAAGCGTTTGCTTTTTATTTCAGCGTTTCAGCCTGGATGCCAATCCACAGCCACCTCAGCCAGGGAAAGCCACTACCAACTCGGTATTTCTGCACATGCAGCCAGCATTATCTCTGGGGGATGCACAAGTGGCCAGAATTGGAGGGACCAGAGATCTCGAAGTACAATACAATTCCTGCAGATTGGGTCGATTGGGCTTATACTCGCTGGAGTATAGAAGAATGAGAGGGGATCTCATTGAAACATATAAAATTCTGACAGGTCTGGACAAACTAGATGCAGGAAGAATGTTCCCGATGGTCGGAGAGTCCAGAACCAGGGGTCATAATCTAAGGATAAAGGGTAAGCCATTTAGGACAGAAATGAGGAAGAATTTCTTCACCCAGAGAGTGGTGAACCTGTGGAATTCTCTACCACAGAAGTTAGTTGAGGCCAAGTCATTAAATATATTCAAGAATGAGTTAGATATATTTCTTAAAGCTAAAGGTATCAAGGGATATGGGGAGAAGGCAGGTACAGGGTACTGAGTTTGGATGATCAGCCATGATCTCATCGAATGGCGGAGCAGGCTCGAGGGGCCGAATGGCCTACTCCTGCTCCTATCTTCTATGTTTCTATGTTTCCTATGGTTAGGAAGGTCAACCAGACCAGGCTGGTGTGACATTGATGTCACTGGAACTGCCCAAACGTGCATCAGCAGTGTGACTCAGAGTAAAAGTGCTGACGCCAAACTCTGCAGGATGTGGTCAACGGCAGCATTTATTGACCATCCCTAGTTGCCCCTGAGAAGTTGATGGTTGGGCCTTGCTCTTGTACCGCTGGTGGCGGAACGGTAAACTGAGTGGCTTGCGAGTCCCACTTCAGAGTCAACCACATTGGTGTGGGACTGGAGTCACATGGAGGCCAGATCGGGTAAGGACGGCAGGATTCCTTCCCTGAAGGACATTAGTGAACCAGTTGGGCTTTTACGACAATCTGAAAAGCTTCATGGTCACTTTTGCTGCGTCCAGCTTTTTATTTTGAGATTTTTTTTCTGAATTCAAATGGTAGGATTTAGAACTCACATTCTCTGAATTACTAGTCCAGTAACAACCACTACATTACAGTACCCTACACTACTGTATCTTGACCACCCTTTGTGCAAAATTCTTCTACCCTCTCCCTTTATTCTTTCGGTGATGAACCAGTTACTGACCAATGGAAGTGGTTTTTCACTCTTTACCTTATCAAAACCCCTGATAATTTTGACCACCTCCATCAGATCTCCTTTTAACTTTCTTTGTCTTAATGAAAAGAGCCCCAGTTTATCTCGATAGCAAACTACTGCGGATGCTGGAAATCCGAAATAACAACAGAAAACGCTGGAAAAACTCAGCAGTCCAGGCAGCATCCGTGGAGAGAGAAACAGAGTTAACGTTTCAGGTCGAAGACCTCTCGTCAGAACTGGAAAAAAGCAGGAAATGAAATAGATTTGAAGCAAGGTAGAGCTGGGAAAGGGGGGAGGGGATGAAAGAACAAAAGGAGAGATTAAGAGACATTGAGAGACATTAAGAGATGATCAAGGCAAGAGGAGGTGGTAATGTGACGGGTTGAGGAATAAAGAATGGCTCTAGATGAAGTGTGAAATGCACTGGCAGAATGAAGGACAGCTGCCAGCTTCTGGGAGGGAAGAAAAAGGGGGGGGCCAAACAAAAGGGTGGATGAAAAAATAAAATATAAATGTGATCGGGGCCGAGGTTATGATCTAAAATTGTTGAACTCGATATTGAGTCCAGAGGGCTGTAGGTTTATCTCGTCATGCTTCATAACTAAAGCCTCTCATCCCTGGGATGGTCTTAGTGCATCTCTTCTGCACCCTATCCACGGTGGACTCGGAATCCTTCCTAAAGTAGGGCGTCCAAAATTGGACGCAATATATTAACTGTATTATAAGGTAAAGTCTCCGTTTCCCAGCCATACAGATCATTAAGGTCCCAGGTTTAATGCCTGGTCTCTGGGAGTCTTCGAGTTAGCTGATCTTAGGCAGGGCAGTGGTAGGAGCGTGGAGAGGCTAAGGATAGAGAAAACAGGCTGGGTGTGGCGATCCTGATTGCCACCCAGCGACCAACCCCCTATTGGAAGCATGCGTGTGTGGAGGCCGGGTGAGAACAGGATCAGGATAGACTGTGAGAGCCTCCGCAGTCAGTCTGTTGGCGCTCACATGCCAAGGCTCGCAAATAAACTTAGGTGAGGTACCAGAGGTGCCAGCCTAACCGTACCCCCGGGGATAGAGTCACTGCCATCAGGAGAGGAAGGAAGGGAAGGAAACTGGGAGGAAACACAAGGGTGTTAAGCAGGAGAGGAGACGGCTTAGGCAGTCCCTCGGAACCGAGGATGACTTGCTTCCATATTAAAAATGAGTTCTCAGGTGACTGATGAGTCCAATGCGGGACCTACAGTCTCTGTCACATGTGGGGCAGACGGTGGTTGAAGGGGCGGGTGGGTGGGGTGCTTGGGTTGATGTGCGCTCCTTGCGCTTGGCTTCCGCTTGCTCCCGGCGAAGAGACTCGAGGTGTTCGGCGCCTTCCCGGATGCTTCTCCTCCACTTTGTGCGGTCTTGGGCCAGGGATTCCCAGGTGTCGGTGGGGATGTTGCACTTTTTCAAAGAGGCTTTGAGGGTGTCCTTGAAGCGTTTCCTCTGCCCACCTGGGGCTCTCTTGCCGTGTCGGAGCTCCGAGTAGAGCGCTTGTTTTGGGAGTCTCGTATCGGGCATGCGGACGATGTAGCCCGTCCATCGGAGCTGATCGAGCGTGGTCAAAGCTTCGACGCTGGGGATGTTGGCCTGAGCGAGAACACTGACGTTGGTGCGCCTATCCTGCCAATGGATTTCTCTTGTAATTGACGTGCAGTGAAGATCATGTCCGTTGTGCCCCTTAGAAGAAGAAGAAGAAGAATTGGCCTCGGTTGTGTGAATTGTTGTTGAGCGTACAGCTCCTGCGGGCACCGAGCCTGGTACCGGCCCACCATCTGGCGCCCGAGACCCACATAGGTCAGCGTTTCTGCAATCGCCATTCAGTGAGAGCCACCTGCAGCATTTGTGTTGAATCCCGTAACAAACCGAGTTCTAATGGGTGACAGTCGTACTGCATAATGAGCTCACTGGTGCAATTAAATAGGACATTTACAAATCACAAATCATGGCCAATCATATTAATGACTTTGGTACAGCCTTGGTAAGTAGTCAACAATTAGCCAACTGTTCATTTGAATTTTGTTTTGAGAGCACTGTTGTGCATTTCTCCTGTCAGCAGATATTAAATCACCATCTGTTTTCTTGTCATTTATCCATTAGAGCAAATGGAACAAAGGATAACTACGAATACACATCTTGGCACATATTTTACTCCCTTGCCTTCATTAACCCAATCTGTCCCAAGCAGCAAGAAAAGTAAGATCTTGCATTTATATAGCGCCTTTCTCGACCACCGGACGTCCCAAAGCACTTTACAGCCAATGAAGTACTTTTTGAAGTGGAGTCACTGTTGTAATGTGGGAAACGCGGCAGCCAATTTGCGCACAGCAAGCTCCCACAAACAGCAGTGTGATAATGATCAGATAATCTGTTTTTGTGATGTTGATTGAGGGATAAATATTGGCCCCAGGACACCGGGGAGAACTCCCCATGCTCTTCTTCGAAATAGTGCCGCGGGATCTTTTACGTCCACCTGAGAGGAAAGATGGGGCCTCGGTTTAATGTCCCATCTGAAAGACGGCACCTCTGACAGTGCAGCACTGCCTCTGCACTGCACTGGAGTGTCAACCTAATTAGAGATAATAGAAAATAAAATAGATTGGGTTAGAAGTTCGTCTCGGGCGGTATCAGATCAGCCGCCTGTTATACGCAGTGCCTGATATTCAATTCTATTGCAGTCAATAGAACGGAATATCAGGCGCTGTGTATAACGGGCGGCCGATCTGATGCCGCCAGTTTTTCGCCACCGCCCGAGACGAAATTGTAGGCCATTAAGTTTTCAGACTCAGGTTCCTCAAGTTTTGCGGGACTGCGGGAGAGCACCTTGACACTCCAGCGCACCGCGGTTACGGAGTGTGAAGGCACTATTTTGTGTGTATACTTTCCCACGCAATGACTTCTCATCCTTGTTTTCCAATCTCTCACCCCTCCCTATCTCTGTAACCTCCTCCAGCCCCTACAACCCTCAGAGATATCTGCGCTCCTCCAATTCTGGCCTCTTTTGCATCCCCACTTTTAATCGCTCCGCCATTGGCGGCCATGCCGTCAGCTGCCTGGGCCCTGAGCTCTGGAAATCGCTCCCTAAACCTCTCCACCTCTCCTCATTTAAGACGCTCCAGACATTTACTGTGATGTGTTCATCAGCGTGCCCTGAAGTCAGTGATTTCCAAGGAAGACCAGTGTTAATTAGACTCTCAAATCCGCAGTTAAAGAACACGGTAAATATTTAGAATTGACAAAATGAGTTTGGTCTTTGGCAGAAAAATGGAGCTAATTAAAAAAATGAAGGCTCAAACGTAATGACGGTGTTAGCTGTATCAAATAAATCTGAAATGTGTTTACGGGTGAATAGAATCTGAAGTTAATGGAATCTACTGAATTACTGAGTTGCTAATAAGGAGTTCTTCAGAAGTGTTTATCATCTATATGTCCTTCAGTTTTGAAGTCAAGCTATCGTCACGGCACCACAGGCTGTCTAAGAAGCCAGACAAGCATCCTGCACCCAATTCCCAGCCAGAGCCTCTGTCCCTGGGCACCAGTGGGCTGCAGTGTAAGTTGACAGATGACTACCCACCCCAGCTTTGTCTGGGGAAAGTGCCAGGTCTCAGCCTGATGCAGCTTCCCCTCCCCACCCCATCTCCCATCCCCACTCCTAACTCCCACTCCTTCCCACCCCACCCCTACCTCCCACTCCTTCACCCACCCCTACTTCCCACCGCATGCCACATCAGAGATCTGCCATGAGAGTGACCTTTGATCACATGGGCCGTGATTTTGCCAATGGATGCGGCTTGGGAGCAGGTCAGCTGGTTTCCGGGTTCCAGTCCCGCCCCCAACTTCATCCGGCCAACGGACGTGATTTTACGTTGATTGGTCTTGTTAAGCCCGCCCTGCGGGCTTGCCGGCCAATTAAGAAGAAGCCGGTCAGATGACGTCATTTGATGACGCATCATCTGCCGGTTTTCTTAAAGGGACCACGCACAATTTTTCTTTGGCAGCTCATTTCTCAGTGTTTGACAGCATTGAGGTGCTGCAAACACTGACAATGACTGTTCACAGGTGAGCTCTTGCACCCAGGCTCTCCAGTGACTCCCTCCTTAGGCTAGAACAGATGGCAGCTGCAGGTGAGGTTACAGAAGCGATCTGTCACTGGTGAGAGAGGTTCTCCCAATGAGGTGGGACTAGACAGCCAATTCAGAACTTCTTACCTACAGAAAAGTGTAAATGCATTAAAAATGATTTTCCCAACATTTCCTTACCTCTGAAACTCACCAGTGCACCATTGGATCCTTCACACCACTTCTGCAGCCTTCATCAATGCACAAACATTACAGCAGACCCACAGCATGCCACACTTACCTGGCGTGGTGTCCAGACATCGGAAAAGCCGAGGCAGACGCGGCAAAATTGAAAAAGAGCCCGTTAACAAGTAGCAAATACCTGTTAACAGCCAAGTAAGTGGCTATAATCCTCTTCCCGCCGCTAGGTGTCGGGTCCATACGCAAATCGGGGACCCGACACTTGGGAAGATTGATTGGAGGTGGGTTGACAGCGGGTTTCCTGCCCGCTGTCAATCTTTGCCATTTTGACAGCGGTCCCGCCTCCAATCCCACACTCTGAGGACCGGCAAAATTCCGGCCATACTCTCTCCTGCAGTCTGACGGGCTGCTCTGCCTTCATTATGCACAATATAGTGAAAAGCTACAGGACACAGTAACATTCAGGGAAGGGGAGTCACTGCCACTCACCCACAATGCACCACATCATTTGGAAGATGAAAGTTCCTTTTATTTAAGAAAAAATATTGGTAACCAATGTTCCCTGTAAATTTATTTTGGGTGCACGGGCCCTTTAACTGGCTGCGCGCCCTATTCAATTTTTCGCGCCTGCGCGGTTATTTCCATTGTAAAGCCGGTACGCGGCCGGCGCGGGACCTCCAGACCGCTGTGCGGCCACGTGGCTCGCAGCTTAGCGGGAATGTTGTTGGTAACTCTTTGAGCTTATTGAGCAGAGGAATGTTGCCTCGTTCTTGCTGCCTTCTTGCTGTCTGTTCTTCGTGAGCGACGTGACAACCATGGCTCAGTTGGTAGCACGCCTCGCCTCTGAGTCAGAAGGTTGTGGGTTCAAGTCCCACTCCAGGGACTTGAGCACAAAAACCCAGGCTGACACTCCCGGCGCAGCGCTGAGGGAGGGCTGCGCTGTCGGAGGTGCTGTCTTTCAGAAGAGATGTTAAACCGAGGTCCTCGCAGGGGGACTGAAAAGATCCCAGGGCACTATTTCAAAGTAGAGCAGGGGAGTTCTCCTCGGTGACCTGGACCAATATTTATCCCTCAATCAACATCACTAAAAAACATGATCTAGTCATTGCTGTTTGTTGAAATTTGCTAAGTGCAAATTGGCTGCTGTGTTTCCTACATTACAGGAGTGACTACACTTCGTAAGTACTTCATTGGCTGTAAATTGCTTTGGGACATCCCAAGGTCATGAAAGGCACGATGTAAATGGAGTCTTTTTTCAACTATTGCAGATACTGTGCATCATTGGTGAAAGGGCTTCAGAGTGCAGATCTGATTCCAATAGTTTGAGACCACTCTAAGAATTAGTGGAATCACCCAGGCAGCAGAACTACTGCGATTTAACCTTCAACATTCCTGTTGGTCTGTGAAGCTGGAATTGTTTTCCCAGTCACGTTTCCTGACTTGCAGCGCTAAAGTAAGCTGTTAGCAAATAAGTCCTTTCTCCATCAGCGCTGCAGTTTATCCTCTGAATGATTATGGATGTGCAACTGACCCAGGTTACACTTGCGACATAATTATTGCTGCTAAGGCAGAAAGCTGTAAAGCCAGTCCTGAATGATTCACAACTCACTTAATGTTAAGGCACATCTAATTATCCTGAGCCACAGTCTCAGGCTGAACCAGACTGTTCTCAATCTCGGCATCCTGCTTAACCCCGAGTTTAGCTTCCGAACTCATATCCTCTTCATCACAAAAGTCGCCTACTTCCACCTTCATAACATCGTCCATCTCCGTCCCTACCTCAGACCATCTCTTGCTGAAATCCTCATCCATGCCTTTGTTACCTCCAGACTCGGCTATTCCAATGCTTTCCTGGCCGGCCTCTCATCTTCCACCCTCTGTAAACTTGAGCTCATCCAAACCTCTGCTGCCCGTGTCCTAACTCGCACCAAGTCCCGTTCACCCTGTGCTTGCTGACCCACGATGGCTCCTGGTCGCTTGGTGCCTCCAATTTAAAATTCTCATCCTCGTGTTTAATCCTTTCATGGCGTCACCTCTCCCTATCTCTGTAACCTCCTCCAGCCTTAAAATCAATGTTCCCTCTAAGCTGCGCGGCCCCACAGCTCTCTGTCGGTCTCACGCAGCCCAGGACCGGCTTTTCCAATGTTAAATTTCGCACATGCACGGAACTGTGAATGGGCCATGCACCCAAAAAAAATTAGGGGGAACATTGCCTGCAACCCTTTGAGATCTCTGCGTTCCTCCAATTCACACCTCTTATGCATCCCCCACTCCTGTTGCGCCACCATTGGTGGCCGTGCCTTCAGCCATCTAGCCCCTAAGCTGTGGAATTCTCTCCCGAAACCTCACCACCCCTGTTGGGTTTATATAAGATATTGTCATATATCCCTATTGCTTTTATGCGGTGGTATTATTGGATATTGTCCTACATCCTTTACCTCTAATGCATGTTCGAGAACTAGGAAACACTGAAACATCTGGTTAATACTCCTATTAAATCAAATCAATGAGATTATAAAGCACAACCCCTTATGTGCAGTGTCTCCGAGATACAGGTACCAATTATAACATTATAAATCACATACCAGGGACCCCTTCAGGAGATCGTAAGCGTGTCATCTTGACTGCTTACACCAGCCTAAGTTCCCTCACTAATGAGAAACCGTGGGGATCAGTTCCGACATTTCTTATCTTTTCCCAGTACATTCACAAATAGATTAACTTGCAGAAATCTAAATAGAAAGGATATACTACATGGTTCTAGGACAGAATCTATTTGGCTTGAGTTGAGGAACAGAGGGTGAGCTGTTACATTGCTGGGAGTTTTTTATAGAGCTCCAAACACTGAGAAGGAGTTAGATGAGCAAATTTGTTGCCAAATTTCAAAGGCATGTAACAAAAATAGAGTAGTAATATTCGGAGACTTTAATTACCCTAATATAGACTGGGAAAAACATAGTGATAAAGGTAGGGCAGGAGAGGAATTTCTGATATGTGTACAGGAGAACTTTTCTGATCAATATTTCTCCAGTCCAACAAGGAAGGAAGCAGAAATAAAAACAGAAAATGCTGGAGATACTCAGCAGGTCAGGCAGCATCTGTGAAGAGAGAAACAGAGTTAACGTTTCAGGTCGATGACCTTTCGTCAGAACCTGAAAAGCTAACTCTGTTTCTCTCTTCACAGATGCTGCCTGACCTGCTGAGTATCTCCAGCATTTTCTGTTTTTATTTCAGATTTCCAGCATCTGCAGTATTTTCTTTTTTGTAAGGAAGGAAGCAGTGTGGGATCTGGTTCTGGGGCATGAAGTAGGGCAAGTGGAATGTGTTACGGCAGGAGATCGTCCAGCTATCAGTGACCACAACATAATTCGGTTTCGAGTAATTATGGAAAGAGACCAAAAAATAGCAACGGTAAAAATGCTCAACTGGGGAAGAGCTACTTTCAGTGATTTAAGAAGAGACCTAGCAGGTAGATTGGAAAAGGGTAAAGCAGTAACGGAGCAATAGAGGGCATTCAGGGAAGAGATAGTTCCGATACAAACGAGGCATATTCCTTTCAAGGGAAAAGGTAGAGCATTCAAAGCTAATGCATTCTGGTTGACAGAGGAACTAAAAGATAAAATAAAACAGAAAGAGGAGGCTTATGACAAATGTCAGGAGCAACATTCAGTTAATAACCAGGAAGATTACAGAAAGTACAGGAGGGAATTGAAGAAGTTAATACGGGAGGCAAAGAAAGGTTTTGAGAAAAGATTAGCAGGCAGCATTAAATTGAACATTTTATAAACACATAAAGAAAGACTTGCATTTATATAGTGCCTTTCATGACACCCTGAAGCATTTTACAGCCAATGAAGTACTTTTTGAAGTGTAGTTACTGTTGTAATGTAGGAAACACGGCAGCCAAGCAAGCTCCCACAAACAGCAATGTGATAATGAGCAGATAATCTATTTTTGTTGTGTTGATTGAGGGATAAATACTGGCCAGGATACTGGGGATAACTCCCCTGCTCTTCTTTGAAATAGTGCCATGGGATCTTTTGCATCCGCCTGAGAGGGCAGATGGGGCCTCGGTTTAATCCAAAAGACGGCACCTCCGACAGTGCAGCACTCACTGTGTCAGCACTCGGTGTCAGCCTAGAGATTTGTGCTCAAGTCTCTGGAGTGGGACTTGAACCCACAACCTTCTGACTCAGAGGCGAGAGTGAGCCACGAAAGTGTACGAGGTTAGCTAGGGAAAAAGTTGGGCCTATTAAGGACCCAAAAGGAAATCTTCAGGTAGAGGCAGAGGACATGGCTAAAGTATTAAATGAGTACTTTGCATCTGTCTTTGCAAAGGAAGCGGATGATGTGAAGGTTACACTAAAAGAGGAGAGGAAAGTTATGGAAAGGATACTACTAGATAGAGAAGATGTACTAAAAAATTAGCATTACTAAAAGTAAGTCACCAAGTCTGGATGGAATGCATCCTAAGTTGCTGAAAGAAGCAAAGGTAGAAATAGCAGAGGCATTGGTCACAATCTTTTAATCCTCATTGGATACAGGACTGGAGGATTGCTAATGTTATACCACTATTCAAGAAAGGGGAGAGGGATAAACCAGGAAACTACGGGCCAGTCAGCCTAACATCGGTGGTGGGGAAATTATTGGAAACCATTATCAGGGACAAAATAAACTTTCATTGGGAAAGGCATGGGTTAATCAAGGAGAGCCTGCACGGATTTGTTAAAGGCAACTCATGTCTGTCTAACTTGATTGAATTCTTTGATGAGGTAACAGAGAAGGTGGATCAGGGTAGTGCAGTAGATGTTGTATATATGAACTTTCGGAAGACATTCGACAAAGTGCCACACAGGAGGTTTGTTAAGAAGATGGAAGTCCATGGAATTAAGAGGAAAGTGGGTGTATGGATATGGAATTGGCTCAGTGACAGGAAGCAGAGGGTGGCGGTGGATGGAAGTTTTTCAGACTAGGAGGTAGCTTGCAGTGGTGTTCCCGAAAGGTCAGTTTTGGGTCCAGTACTCTTTTCAATTTTTACAAACAACCTAGGCTCGGGAGTAGGGAGCAGCATTAAAAAGTTTGCAGATGATACGAAACTTGAGAACGTTGTAGATAGTGATGAGGATAGTTGTAGACTTCAGGATGACATAGACAGGATGGTGAAATGGGCAGAAGTATGACAGATGGAGTTCGATGTGGAGAAGTGTGAAGTGATGCACTTTGGGAGGACTAATATGGAAAGACAGTATACTATAAATGGCACGATTTTGAAAAGTGTAGATGAGCAGAGAGACCTTGGTGTCCATATACACAAATCCTTAAAGGTGGCAGGGCAAGTTGATGAGGTGGTTAAAAAATCATCTGGGTTACTTGGGTTTATAAAGAGAGGAATAGAATATAAAAGCAAAGAGATCATGTTAGAACTTTATGAATCACTGGTTAGGCCTCAGCTGGTGTATTGTGGACAATTCTGGGCCCCACACTTCAGGAAAGATGTAAAGGCCTTAGAAAGGGTGCAGAGGAGGTTTACCAGGATGTTACCAGGGGTGAGGGACTTCAGTTATGAGGAGAGGTTGGAAAAGTTAGGACTGTTCTCCTTGGAACAGAGAAGGTTAAGAGGTGACCTAATAGAGGTTTTCAAGATGATGAGAGGTTTTGATAGAGTGGAGAGAGAAAAACTATTCCCTCTGGTGAGTGGGTCAATAACCAGAGGTCATCGATTTAAAACCATTGGATAAAGATCTAGAGGGGAGATGAGGAGAAATCTTTTCACTCAGAGAGTTGTCGGGATCGGGAACGCTCGACCTGAAAAGGTGGTGGAAGCTGATTCCATCAATAATTTTAAAAGGGAGTTGGACGGGTTCTTGAGGATGAGGAACTCACAGGGTTACGGACAAAAAGCGGGGATGTGGGACTGAGCACGACAGCTCTTTCAAAGAGCCAGCAGAGGCACGACAGGCCGAATGGCCTCCTTCTGTGCTGTAAGTTTCTATGATTCCATGAATCAAACCACTTCTTCGCAATTCATAAGCAAAATACTGCGGATGCTGAAAATCTGAAACAAAAACAGAAAATACTGGAAACACTCAGCAGGTCAGGCAGCATCTGTGGAGAGAGAAACAGAGTTAA
Source organism: Squalus acanthias (assembly GCA_030390025.1). Classification (NCBI taxonomy): domain Eukaryota; kingdom Metazoa; phylum Chordata; class Chondrichthyes; order Squaliformes; family Squalidae; genus Squalus; species Squalus acanthias. The sequence goes on along the minus strand of CM059441.1, from coordinate 61,714,530 downwards.
CGTTTCAGGTCGATGACCCTTTCGTCAGAACTGGAAAAGGTTAGAGATGTAACAGGTTTTAAGTACAGAGGCTGGGAAAGGGGGGAGGGGAGGGGCGGAAAGGACAAAAGGGAAGGTCTGTGATAAGGTGGGAGGGAGGAGAGATTAAATGACAAAAGGGATGATTCTTCGCAATTCATTGTTGACTTTATCTCTGGAACTTCATAGCAGGTCTGTGTCAAATGCCGAAGCTGCATTCTCAAAGTACGAGGATGTAATCTCCTGTAACAATATGTCAGCTCCAGGTTGCTGTAATCATTGCCGACCAGTTTCAATCGAAAGTGTCAATAATAAACATGACTGCACCGCAATAATAAAAGCTTTGGGTAACTCTTTATTTTCTTTCCTTCAAGCTTTTCCTCCTTATTTGACAAAGATTGCACAGCCTTAATTAAAAAAGGGAGCCTGATTCATGGTTCGGCAACCATATACCATGGCAAGCAAAGCGGCTGTATGAGTTTAATGAAATCAGTGTCGCTGCTTTTTCATTGTCATTCAATTAGACAGTATCGCAGTGAGCTGTTTGTGTGAGTATCAGATCACTGGTAATGAAGGATATCTCACTGGAGTTGAGAAGTTTTGATGGTGTTTCGCACAAGTGAAAGAGAATTCAGATGTTGTAATTACAATGAGATACATAGAATGCTCCACAGGAAAAAATTGATTTCACAAGGGATGAAGACAAAGTCATGAATATGTTTGTAAGGTTGGTCTTATGGTCGGAATAAATTGTGCTTTCCACATTTCCCCATTGAGTGGTCTGTCTATAAAAGCGATTCAGCAATATTTTCAAATTAATATTTTCAAATTAATATTAATTTGCTCTGTATATGTGATTTGGACAATTGCCAGACTGGAAGATGGATTGACACTTCTCCCTGAGTCATGCAAGCTGCTGTCTCCAGATGCACAGATGCCGGTGTTGGACTGGGGTGGACAAAAGTGAGAAGTCGCACAACACCAGGTTATAGTCCAACAGTTTTATTTGAAATCACAAGCTTTCGGAGCTGCTGCTCCTTCGTCACCTGACGAAGGAGCAGCAGCTCCGAAAGCTTGTGATTTCAAATAAAACTGTTGGACTATAACCTGGTGTTGTGCGACTTCTCACTTTTGACCAGATGCACGTGTCTGCTATCTTAAAAATGTCTTCAATAAGTGGGATGATATGGTGGGCAGAGTATGTTTGAACCATAACCTCTAGGAGGGGGCATTGAAGGCTAGATTTTCCCCGGCTGCAGAGTGTGTCCCCCCTCAATTGTTGTGCTGATGCCGGGGTGGTGGGTGAATGGGGTGGGCAAACACTGGGCGCGTTTCTCTCCGTTGTGTATGTGAGATCAGCGTAGCCTGCGGGCCGGGAGCAGCCGATTCAATTTATCGCTTGGCTTCAGGAGAAGAAAAGAGAGATTGTTAACAGACCAGATTTCGGTTTTACATTTTGGCGAAGAGGCGCCACTTGAACTGAGAGTTGTCTCGAACCAAAATCGAACGTAAGGAGCAACGAATCGCCGAGCTCGGCAAAGGTCCCCGCGTGCATGGTTCGGTATGAAAACCAGATCGAAACATGGTTTCCTTCACCAAAGTTACCTCCGATTTTATTCCTGTTGCTTTGGTTGTGCCACAAAAATAAGTTGGGGAAAAAAATGATCAGTTGAGAGAGCAAAAGCTGGCAGAGAATATGCGTTGGGAAAAGTGTTTTCTTTATGAATCGTCTACATTTGAAGGATATATTTGCTGTATAAAGCTGTATAACAGTAGAAGTAAACTGGCCTGTTATTTGTTGCAGGTTATTGGGATTGTGCTGAGCTGCTTGTACCTGGAGAAACTACCTCAACATATGGATGAAGTAGATGGGTTCAGAATGTTCATTCCATACGAGAAACTGGATCTGTCAGGGGCAGGGTGGTGTCTGTGTCTGCCCAGAGAGGAAGGCTACCAGCCAATGGAGGAAGATGAAAACCATGCTGACATCCAAGAAGCACAACTGATCGGCACGGAGCAGGGAGAGGTGAATTGAGATAAGGTGCCAAGACCCCAACACGTGTTGAAATCTGTCACCGGCCAGTTCGACAACACGAAACAAAGATTTACTGGGTTTAACATTCTCCATGTGTAACGCGACTGTTTTTTTGTTCGTTCTGTCTGGGTGTCAGAGACAATTTCAAGCTCATGCTCAGAAGGTCGTGGGTTCAAGTCCCACTCCAGAGACTTTAGCTTAAAAAATCCAGGCTGACACACTCCAGTGCAGTGCTGAGGGAGTGCTGCACTGGCGGAGGTGCCATCTTTCGGATGAGACGTTAAACCGAGGCCCCGTCTGCTCTCTCAGGTGAATGTAAACGATCCCGTGGCACTATTTCGAAGAAGAGCAGGGGAGTTATCCCCGGTGTCCCGGCCACTATTTATTCCTCAATCAACATCACAAAAACCAATTTGCTGGTCATTATTACATTGCTGTTTGCGGGAGCTTGCTGTGCGCAAATTGGCTGCCGTGTTTCCTACATTACAACAGTGACTACACTCCAAAAAGTACTTCATTGGCTGCAAAGCGCTATGGGACATCGTGAAAGGTGCTATAGAAATGCAAGTCTTTTTTCCTGTTAGTAATGCTGCCCCAATAAGGTGCCCAGCTGCCACGATAGCAAAAAGCCAGTGGCAAATGAGAGTGTGCTCATACTTGCTACATTTGAAGAAGGTAGTGTAGATCCTGTTTGACTCACTCAGCACCCCCCCCCCCCCCCCCCCCCCCCGGGTTGACAGTCCTGGGTCCCCCACGGCCTGAATACATTGGAAATTAAATCACTTTTTTTTAAAAGAAAAGGACCCTCTGTAAATCTCCTCAGCAAAACTTGCTGGAGAAGTAAGACAAGCTGGAAGAATATACCGTCGTGCCAGCAACTTCCCAAACTGCAACCTCAGATGTTGGTTTTAATTAGGCCACTGGAGGAGTTGCAGAGCAGAGGGCAGGTGCTTCATCTCCAAGACGGAGGGAATATTGTTGATGCATTACACTCCTCCTGATGTCTATTTATGCAGCATTCAAATCAGACAAGCCCACGTTTCCCAGTGCCATATTACTTTGTGTGCTGTTCCGTTATTGACTAGCCAGCGCGCACTTTATGTCAATGCAAAGTGATTTTGTCTTCTCATCTATGCAAATTGTGTTACTTGATGTAGGTGGGACCCGGTGTCAGCTCACCCTCCGTCGGTAGTCTCGTACTGTTTCCGCTTGGCACCGGCAGCAGTATAATTACAATCAGAGCAATGCGCAGTTTCTAAAGTTCCTGTGTATCCACAGCACCACCAGAGAACTTTGTGTGAATTTAATCTTCTGTCTTTTTAATGTTAGCAGACACTTAACCGGCCTTTATTGTTAACAATGATTCAATCGGAATTCTAATGGCATTAAGATCTCCATTGAGTCAGGGGACAATGCGGAATCACCAATATAATGGGGCTGTGAATTTTGTGTCGATCTAATAGCTACAGGTGTGGCGCCTGCTGCATAACAATGCCCAGAGTACATTGTTCTGTGGCTTCTTTGTCTCTTAACTGGTTTATCCAGTGTCAGTTTCATGTCACACTCCTACACTGGGTGATCTCGTGTCAGTTTCATGTCACGGTCTGACACTGGGTTATCTCGTGTCGGTTTCATGTCACGGTCTGACACTGGGTTATCTCGTGTCAGTTTCATGTCACACTCCTACACTGGGTTATCCCGTGTCAGTGTCATGTCACACTCCTACACTGGGTTATCCCATGTCAGTTTCATGTCACAGTCCTACACTGGGTTATCTCGTGTCAGTTTCATGTCACGGTCCTACACTGGGTTATCCCGTGTCAGTGTCATGTCACGGTCCTACACTGGGTTATCCCATGTCAGTGTCATGTCACACTCCTACACTGGGTTATCCCATGTCAGTGTCATGTCACACTCCTACACTGGGTTATCCCGTGTCAGTGTCATGTCACGGTCCTACACTGGGTTATCTCGTGTCAGTGTCATGTCACACTCCTACACTGGATTATCCCGTGTCAGTGTCATGTCACACTCCTACACTGGGTTATCCCGTGTCAGTGTCATGTCACACTCCTACACTGGGTTATCTCGTGTCACTTTCATGTCACACTCCTACACTGGGTTATCTCGTGTCGGTTTCATGTCACGGTCCTACACTGGGTTATCTCGTGTCAGTTTCATGTCACGGTCCTACACTGGGTTATCCCGTGTCAGTGTCATGTCACACTCCTACACTGGGTTATCTCGTGTCGGTTTCATGTCACGGTCCTACACTGGTTTATCCCATGTCAGTTTCATGTCACGGTCCTACACTGGGTTATCCCGTGTCAGTGTCATGTCACAGTCCTACACTGGGTTATCCCGTGTCAGTGTCATGTCACGGTCCTACACTGGGTTATCCTATGTCACTTTCATGTCACAGTCCTACACTGGTTTATCCCATGTCAGTTTCATGTCACGGTCCTACACTGGGTTATCCCGTGTCAGTGTCATGTCACGGTCCTACACTGGGTTATCCCGTGTCAGTTTCATGTCACAGTTCCCCCAGACTGAGCAGTCCTCCCTCTTTCCCCTTTTTACCTGCAAGGACCTCGTGTGAAATTGAGTTGACATTAGGCCACGGCTGACCACTCTCCAGCATTGGGCACTAAGTTGGCATTGTTGCTCACATCATCAGAAATGTTGTTGTAGGAGGGGGCAAAACATGCACGAGTGCAATCTTAGGGGTGGAGGGGTAGGTTTAAGGTTGTGATTGGGACATGTTGTTGGGAAGAGAATCAGGGGACTGTTACTCTGCACCTGGCCTCTGAGTGTTTGATGCTGACTCTCTTGATGAGCACACAAATTCACCCAAACAAAAGACAATTTAAAAGAAGCTGCATGACTAGTTATTGTAATATTAAACATTTTGGGTATAACCTAGAAGCAAATAATGTGCTTTGATTCCAGTATATTGGGTGCACAGGAGTGTGGTTTGTAGCCTTTTAACAGGACAGGGTTGAAGAGTGTTTAGCTTGATAAGCCACAGCATTTGACTGATGTGACATTAGAGACTGTGATAAATGTCTCTCCTCTTAAAATGTTTATGGCCACTCTTAGCAAAATGAAATAAATTAAGAAGTCCACAATGATGTAAACCTTTGGCTGGCTTCCCTTGAGTGTGTCTCTCCATCATCTAAAGAAAGAGAGGGCGATTGGAACACACTCAGGAGATTATTTTAGCAGAGAGTTTTATTTGAGTGGGCGGGGAAGAATTCCACAAGATAAATGAAGGAGTGAAAGACTTCCTAGACACAGTATTGAGTTTCTTCAGTCACCTCCTCCTTTGAGGTGAATTCAGTCAGTCGTACGGCATTTTAAAGATGGATGCTGTCATCAAATTTAAGAGGGAACTGGATCAATAATTGACGGGGCAAGTGATTAAGGGGTACAAGATTTAGTAGCGTGTGTTATTTTTCAAACTTTAGCAGCCAGATGAAGCGCAATGGTCTACTCTGGTCCTGTAATCTCCGATGTTTACCTGATAAACAAGTGGAAATGACTGAAATCCTTGATTTTTATGGTTCACAATTGGCCAAATCCTATCAGTATGAAAATATCTGTAGTATGGGGTTGAGGAAACAGATGGATTAGTTGTATTTAAGACGAACCTGCATGATGGTGTTGAACCCACTGTGACAATCCATCCCCACATCTACAAAGCGTGTCATTCCCTGAGCAGCAATGACGATCAGGGGTCCAAAAGTGACCAAGGCCTGCCTGGGGAAAGTCACATGTTTGGGAAATATTATAAAATTACTCTGTGCAGTAGGAGACTGTTGAAGAAAAAATTTGTATTTTTTTAAAATCTGGAATGGTGTTTGTTCTTATTTTACGATGTCATTGTTTTTCAAATGCAAACTGAAGGTGTACTTTGAAATTAAAAGAAATAAGAAAATACACTAGTATCTGGCTGATGATGATTTTGTGTCAGCTTTTATCACACCTGTCGCTTTTTTCAGATTTATGGGTCCAATGTTGGGGTCAAAAAGTCAGTATTGGGTTTTGAGATAGTAAGTGATGATGGATTTGTTTTATAAATTGAATTGTATCGATTTTTGGGGGGAACGAAAGCAATCGCTTGCCTACATAATTTATAGGGGTGTCAATATGGTCTTTGATGGTTGTTAAACAAATTGAAGAGGAGAACACTGATGAGCTGGCCTAAAATGGCTCCCCCATACTTTGTGAGTGAAACCTATTAGCAACATTTAGATTTGATTTGGGCCAATTGAATGTTGACCAGCCATTGATCTCTCGGGAGAACAGCACATGTGATGCTGGTTGGATTTTTATTACAACATCTCCTATTTCACTCAGAGGATGGTGAACCTGTGGAATTCTCTACCACAGAAGGCTGTGGAGGCCAAGTCACTGAATTTATTTAAGAAGGAGATAGATCGATTTCTAGACGCAAAAGGCATCAAGGGGTATGGGGAGAGAGCGGGAATATGGTATTGAGATAGAGGATCAGCCATGATCATATTGAATGGTGGAGCAGGCTCAAAGGGCCGAATGGCCTACTCTGCTCCTATTTTTCTATGTTTTTTTTCTATTTATCCTTAACATATAAGAGGATCACAGAGCCTTAACCCATCGGCTCATTGTGTCCGTGCCGGCTCTTTGCTCGAACAATCCCACTGCCCCGTTCTTGACCCATAGCCCCGTATCTACCTCTGCTTTAAATCTTTATCTTGTTGGAATCATTGTGAGCTTAACCAGTGAGATTTGGAAGGCTCTTTGGCCACAGGGGCTCCACAGCAGAGACCAATCTTGTCCTCACCCCACACGACGAGCTTCCAGCAAGGGTGAATCGATAGCAGTCAGGAGGATGAATGCTGGTCTTATTTCCATTCTTAACCAAGGGGCTGTCTGACCAACCGTAGTGTCACAGAAGATGGGTTCTTCCTGCTCTTTGTAACTCAGCCAATCAGTGGGTAAACTCATCTCTTAATTATGTAGCCTCAATGTGCAAGGTGGGATATGTTGAGTCAGGAACTTTGACGTGTGTGTGAGACCTGATTGCCTCAATCCTCCCTGTGATGAGTCGGTTGACCTCTGTTTGGTAAGTCACTCCCTCCACCACCGGCGCACCGTGGCTGCAGTGTGTACCATCTACAAGATGCACTGCAGCAACTCGCCAAGGCTTCTTCGGCAGCACCTCCCAAACCCACGACCTCTTCCACCTAGAAGGACAACAGCAGCAGGTACATGGGAAAACCACCACCTCCAAGTTCCCCTCCAAGTCACACACCATCCTGACTTAGAAGTATATCGCCGATCCTTCATCGTCGCTGGGTCAAAATCCTGGAACTCCCTCCCTAACAGCACTGTGGGAGCACCCTCACCACACGGACTGCAGCGGTTCAAGAAGGCGGCTCACCACCACCTTCTCAAGGGCAATTAGGGATGGGCAATAAATGCTGGCCTTGCCAGCGATGCCCACAAACGAATAGTCGCTGTGCGGTGGAGTATGGAGCCAAACATGGGGCGTTAAATGCTGCACTAACTCCGTTAGAACATTTCGGAATATGCGACTATTCTGTACAGCATGGTTCACCTTTAACAATATTTAGAAGTCGAAGTGAGATTGGAACATTTACATGGCTGAAGGAATCCAATTTGGGCCCATTTGGATTTGGGGCAATGGTGTGACTTCACTTCGAGTGCTTGAAAGAGGCAGAGAGCCAAATGTGTCGGTGGAATTGTTATTAATGTCCGAGGCGTTGACCTTTAATCCCAATTCAGAAAATAAAAGTGATGCCGTGTGGTTGATGGCTGGCTCCGAATAAGCAGGAGAACACATGTACCAATCTGTTCTCTGCAATCATTTCCATCTCATTTCAGATTCCAAGACTATTATCAGCCACCCGTGGCTGTTTAACAAGAGTCAGTCGTTCAAGCCTTCAACTAAAGTTACAGCTCAATCCTGACGGTGCATAAAGCAGCGAAGAAATGCTCCATTCTTCCTTCTTTTAGCCTCCATTTACATCATGGCTTTCCCAAATGCTCTTCTCAATGGCCTCCCCAGCTTTACCCTGCGTAGAGCCCAACTCGCCCCAAAACATGCTTTCCCAAACTGAGTCCCGCTCACCTCTCACCCCTGTCCTCGCTGATCTGTGCTGTACTTGAGTGCAATCGGTCAAGGGGCGTTTGACATACTGTCCCCCAATGTCATACCCTGCTGGGAAACAAAGAGATCCCACACTTCCGTCTGCCCAGGCGGTAAGCAGCCCCTTTAAGCTGTGGCAGATGCCCGATTTCAGCTATTTTCCGTCCTCCCTATGACAAGCTCACCGGCGTCGGCAGAAACAGCACTGTGACACAGTCAAATAATTTCATTAAGGTTCACCCCAGGGAATTAGGCGGGGTGAATTACATAGAATCTGCAGCGCAAATGCAGGCCATTCGGCCCAACTGCTCCATGCCGGTGTTTCTGCTCCACACGAGCCTCCTCCCACCCCTCTTCATCTCACCCTATCAGCATATCCTTCTATTCCTTTCTCCCTCATGTGTTTATCTAGCTTCCCCTTAAATGCATCTATGCTGTTCCCCTCAACTACTCCTTGTGGGAGTGAGTTCCACATTCTCACCACACTCTGGGTAAAGGACAACTGGACAGATGTTTAGGTGGGTGTCCCAATCTGCCACACTAATGGCATAGCTGTCAGAGGGGAAATTCTCAACCCGTCACCATCATTTATTACTTAATAGCCCTTTTCTGCGGCAGCTCCGCTTGTAGTATGTCAGCTTTGCTGTGTTCAAGGCAGGTTTCTGTTTCTGCCAGCTCAGTGTTGCTGAGCTCGGGTCTCTCTTGCCCCGGGGTCGTGTCTTTCTGAGCTTTCAGTCCTCAACCAACAAGCGGCTGCCTGCAACTGAACGCGGATGTTATTTCCCTTCAGTTTCCTCCCAGGAAAGTTTCAAGGGCTGTTAGCAGCGTGACAGGCTTGTCAGCAGATCGCCCTCCTGAGAGCAACTATCTGCTCCACTTTGAACAATCGCTTCCTCCCCAACTCCTTCACAACAGGGAAGCTCATCTCAAACCTTTATCTCCAGCTATCAAGCACACTTCAGCCTGGAAATAAGTACAGTTAAGGCAAAAAAAAAAATTGAAAAGAAATCTTCAGTAGCCCTTGTGTTTATGAGATGCCAGCCCCTGGAGGTCTGTCTCCATTCAGGTATTAGAAGGAATGGCATTCAGAAATCTGAATCATGAATTAGAGGATTGTCTTCCTAAGAGGCCCTCAGGATCTGTCCGTGTGTGTGGTGAAATGGCAATAACGTTACTCGACATGGGCAGGGATGGTGCCGCATGCTGAAAGATGTCAGGAACCACTTACCTTAACTGAGGACGTTACAGACTTTTTTGATTTCGAACTCCGCAAATGAAAGGATATCATGCCCCATGTCTTTCATTTTTGCTGAGCTTTGTGCCCGTCAAGATGAGGGATACTGATGCAAGGAACGGAATACTTTTCCACGTGAAGCAGCTGGTGTTGCCATCAACTCCTAGCTTAGGCACAAACTTAGTCACCTAAAGAGGCAAGTTTCCAGAGCACTCATCCCAGCATTTGAAAAAACTCATTCACCGTCATCATATGCCATACCCCTTGCCATGGCTTCGCATCTATGCTTCAGTTATGTGGAGAGACTGGAGAAACTGGGGCTGTTCTCCTTAGAGCAGAGAAGGTTAAGAGGAGATTTGATAGAGGCGTTCAAGATCATGAAGGGTTTTGATAGAGTAAATAAGGAGAAACTGTTTCCAGTGTCAGAAGGGTCGGTAACCAGAGGGCACAGATTTAAAGTAATTGGCAAAAGAACCAGAGGTGAGATGAGGAGAATTTTTTGACGCAGCGAGTTGTTGTGATCTGGAATGCGCTGCCTGAAAGGGTGGTGGAAGCAGATTCAATAGTAACTTTCAAAAGGGAATTGGATAAATACTTGAAGGGGAAAACTTTGCAGAGCTATGGGGAAAGAATTGGGGTATGGGACTAATTGAGTAGCTATTTCAAAGAGCTGACACAGGCGCGATGGGCCGATTGGCCTCCTTCTGTGCTCTATCATTCTATGACTCTGTGACAAACTGCTTTGAAACTGCATCAAACTCATTTCACTGATGACCTGGACCATCGACTTACCGTCTTACCGCCTAAATTTCCTGATTGGGATCATTTTAATGCAGGCAGTAACTGTGGGTTATTGACAGCGTTAAGACAATTCCAATTGGAAAATCTAGGCAAATACGTTGCATTCTGTTTTGTTATACAGGATTCTGGGGTTGTTATTGGTGTTTTGGGATTCCACAATTCCATTAATTTTTCCATTAATAATCCAAAATCAGTGGCCTTTCTGATGGCTATTAATGTGAGCAAAGATTTATGCTCAGGTGGCAGACACAGCGGGACTGTGTTCTAACACTAAAATACTGACGCTTATTTTGGTGCTTTACTGATAGTTTTGCTATTTTACAGCTCATCATTTTATCTTGCAGATTATTTGTTCTCAATCCCTTGATTCACAATGAGACAAAATGAAGGGGTTTGGCAGACAGTGAGGTGGAGTGTTTCAAGACTTCAGAAGGACATAAAACAGGTCAGCGAATTGGGCAGACAGGTGGCAGATGCAATTTAATGCAAAGAAGTGTGAGGTGAGGCATTTTGGGAGAAGGGCGCGTTCACAGTCAGTGGAAACTCACAGAAGGGATGAAAAGAAATAATTTCTTAAATGTGTGAATTTAGGTAAAGCCACAAAAAAACACCATTAGTCATTTCAGCTTTATAAACAGGGCCATAGCGTGCAAGATGAAGAGGCTATGATAAGTTTGGCCACAGTTAGCATACTGTGCGGTGTTTTGGGCACCCGATTATAGAGAGGACATTAAAGCCATAGAGAGCACAGATTCACTGGGATAGAAACTGCAGTCATTATGAGAGACTTGAGATACTGAAGCAGTGGAGATTTAATAGAGTTTGTTTTTAATTATAAAGGGTTTTGATAGGAGTGAATAGGGAAGATTATTTCCTTTGTTTGGGGATTCACTGAGAATGATGACAGAGGTTAGGAGAGATTTCTTGATGCAGAGGGTTGTTAGCATGTTGAATGCTTTGCTACAGAGTGGGATTGAAGCTTGTTCTAAGGTAAAAGTGGGTAATGTTTTAAAGCAAAGATCCAGAGCTATGGGGAGAGAGAGGGGTCATGGGATTCATTCTGGATTACTCTAGTAAAGGGCCAGCACAGACTGGAAGGGCCAAGTGGCCCTCTTCTCTGCTGTAAACTTGTGTAGTTCTATGGATTGAATAGTAAGGGGTATGGCAGTGTCTCTGTCAGTACTTTCCTTTCAACAGTCTTGGCGATTTGTATTTGTAGATTTGCTTTATTGCTTCTGTATCAATCTTGAGGGGGAAAAATTGGGTTGCTTTGCGCCTCCCGTTAGCGCCCTAAAAGGGCGTTAACGGGCGCAAAGCAACTAGCGCCCGGGCTCGGTGCCGCCAACGCCTCCCGCGAAATTGGCGGGAGGTTAGCGGCGGTGCTGCGCCACCGGCGATGACGTCATTGCCGTGCGCAGCGCCCCGGCCACGATCTTCGGGTGCGCCCCCTGACTTACCGCCGGACGCTATGTCCGACGGGGTCAGGGGGGCCTACCTGCAGCCGGGGAGGCGCTAATTAAAGGCGAGGTGCCGGGTGGCCATTTTTGTTGCTTGCCGCCTGCCAGCACCTGCCTGCGCTCCCATCCCCGGCCTACTGACCCGCCCCCCCGCGGAGTGCCGGCTGCGCTCCAAGAGCCCGGCACTTCTCTTGAGTGCCGGGCTCTTTTGCCGGCACTCCCGATCCCCGGGGGCCCAGCTGGGTCCCGGGTCACACTGCGCAAGGCCCCTCCCCTTTAAGAAGGGGAGGAAGGCCTGCAATACCGCGGCGCGACATGCCGCAGCGCCACGTAGCACCGCAATATTGACTTGCAGCGTCCCAAGAGGGTTGCGGGGCGCTTCCAGCAGCACCCCGCTTCCCTCTTGGGGCCCAACCACTCAATTTCTGGTGTGGGGTGCTAATTTTTCTGGGGCGCTAAAGTTGGGCGCTACTCAATTTTTAGCCCTGAGGGTTTCAACACAACGTTTCATTGAACTCCCTGCCTCTTTTCCCTTGCCATTTTGATATACTGTTTGTACATGGTGTACTTTACCTAGAATCCCACTAGAGCAGATTCAGATGCTGGAATACAGACCTGTAAATGTTTGGCTCCAGTGCCATCTTTTGACCTTAACTGCACTGTTTGTGCAGCACTCAGGCTAATAAGCAATTGTCCAGCAATAAATTTAAGGTGAATTCAAAATCTCAAAGTTCCAGAGACGTTAATAAACTGACATTGCTCGAATTGAACTATTGTCTTGCAACTCACTCTCAGATTTATTTTATCTCACAGTTATTGATGTTCTACAAACATTGGCTCAGCCATATTTACGAACTAATTAAGGCAATCGATGAAATGCTCTTTTGTAAATTGAATGGTGCAGCAAGTAAATTAAAGGTCTGCTTTGTGCTGCCTTGTCATGTTCCATAAAGATGCAAAACCTAAAAAAAGCGCTGTATCCCAGGAAGTGGCCTCACGACAGCAGAGAAATCACTGGTAATTAGTCAGCAGGAATCGGATTAAAAGCTTAGGATGAGTGAACTGGTCTTGTTTGTCATCCAACTGGAACTACCCTGCTCTAACCAGCCCCATAGACAGGTTCAATGGAAACCAGTGAAATTCATAAGCCTGAGCCCCAATTGGGATCGATGAGAGAAGACTGCATGTTTCAACGGTCAATGATATCTGCCACGACTAGAAATTCGAATGGATTTGTTCAAAGTCGGTTTGAGATTGGCACATTTGGGTGGAATGTGCTTAATTTGACGGCCCAAAAGGACTGAGGGTGACGTGAGTTACAGTCGGTCCTTTCAGTTTTAGGATTTGTGAACCCAGATGGAAGTGAAGTCTCTTCATCTTGACCTACTGCAGGAGTACTTAGTGAAACTGGGCAATCTTCACCCTATTCCTCGTGGATGGTTGATGTGAAGAAGGTCACATTGTAGCAGTTAGGACAGATAATGAAGCAGCCCATGCCAGCTTAGAGCAAGACCTGGACAACAACCAGACCTGGGCTGACAAGTGTCAGGTAATATTCGCACCACACATGTGCAAGGTAATGATCATTGGAAACAAGAGAATGTCAGCCACCTCCCCTTGGCATTCAATGGCACCACCATTGCTGAGCCACTCACCATCAACATCTTGGAGGTCGCCATTGACCAGAAGCTGAACTGGACCAGCCATATCAACATCATGATTGCAAGTTACAGCAACACGGTGGCATAGTGGTTAGCACTGTTGCCTCACAGCGCCAGGGACCTGGGTTCGAATCCAGCCTCGGGTGACTGTCAGTGTGGAGTTTGCACATTCTCTGCGTGGGTTTCCTCCGGGTGCTCCGGTTTCCTCCCACAGTCCAAAGATGTGCGGGTTAGGTTGATTTGGCTATGATAAATTGACCCTTAGTGTTAGGGGGATTAAATACGTGGGGTTACGGGGATAGGGTGGGATATGTGTCGGTGCAGGCTCGATGGGCCGAAATGGCCTCTATCTGCACTGTGGGGATTCTGTGAAGAGCAGGGCAGAGGCTGGGGATGCAGTGACAAGTGGTTCACCTCCTTTTCTACATTACAACAGTGACGACACTTCAAAACTACTTCATTGGCTGTAAAGCGCTTTGGCGTGGCCGTGAAAGGCGCTATATAAATGCAAGTCTTTCCTTTTTTCTTTCTGACCCCTCAAACCCTCTCCACCAACAAAAGTGCTCAGGTCAGGGCCTCTCTTTTGTTCTTGCTTTCTGCCAGTCAAACAAACTCGAAACTATGTTCTCCTTAAAAGTTCTATCTGTATGTTATTCAGCTCATGGCAGGGACACTTGGGCTAAAATTTAAACGCATGACATCAAGAAGATTGTCAAAGACTCCTTGTGAGCCAAAATGCTAGTGAATGTCACTGGTACCTGGAGGCACAGCTGCCCACTCGTATAAACAATGGGCGCTTGCATGATCAAATTGACTTGGCAGCCATCCATCAATGAATAACTTGAGCTCTCGGGAACGATGTTTAACCTTTTGAGAAAGCCCTATTGCTGGGCCAAAGAGATCTGTTGCCAGAGCTCCAAGGAACCTTGATATGTTTTCTCCTGCTTGGTTAGAGAGCTGATGCCATGGACCTCTTCTGTGCAAGGTTGGTGCCAAGATCCTTTCCTTCAGCGTATCTTCGAATTCCCCAGAATTTATCCAGGAATGTGTTGTCTTAAAACAAACTTCTGTTTGTTCACTTGAGGAGTCACGAGTTCAGTCTTCTGGCTATAATCGTTTTATTCTTTAACTTCAGCATAAAATGCAATTTACAAGCGGAGTCTAGTCACAGATAGAGATGGGAGACTGGTCAAGAAGATAAAAGCCCATGGGATCCAGGGCAACTTGACACATTGGATCCGAAATGGGCTTAGTGGCAGCAGGCAGAGGGTGATGGTCGAAGGTTGTTTTTGTGACTGGAAGCCTGTGTCCAGTGGTGTACCGCAGGGATCGGTGCTGGGTCCTTTGCTGTTTGTAGTGTACATTAATGATTTAGATATGAATGTAGGAGGTATGATCAGTAAGTTTTACAGATGACACGAAAATTGGTGGAGTGGAAAATAGCGAGGAGGGAAGCCTCAGGCTACAGGACGATATAGACGGGTTGGTCAGATGGGCAGAACAGTGGCAAATGGAATTATCCACCTTGGGTGCAGGAACGGGAGGGCAAATTATTATTTAAATGGCAATAAATTGGGAGAGGGGGAAGTACAGAGAGACCTGGGTGTTCTTGTACACCAGTCACTGAAGGCGAGCATGCAGGTGCAACAGGCGGTCAAGAAGGCAAACGGTATGCTGGCCTTCATAGCAAAAGGGTTGGAATACAGGAACAGGGATACCTTGCTGCAGCTGTACAGGGCACTGGTGAGACCACACCTCGAGTACTGTGTACAGTTTTGGTCGCCTCATCTGAGGAAAGATGTTCTTGCCATGGAGGGGGTGCAGCGGCGATTCACCAGGCTGATACCAGGAATGGCGGGATTGACCTATGAGGAGAGACTATGTAGTTTAGGGATGTACACACTGGAGTTTAGAAGATTGAGAGGGGACCTCATAGAAGTGTATAAAATTCTGACAGGTCTAGACAGACTAGATGCAGAAGGAATGTTTCCCTTGGCGGGTGAGAGCAGAACTAGAGTAACCCTGAAAAGTGTGAGGTGATGCATTTTGAGAGGACTAACAAGGCAGGGGAATACACAATGAATGGTAGGACCCTAGGAAGGACAGAGGATCAGAGGGACCTTGGTGTGCATGTACATAGATCCCTGAAGGCAGCAGGACAGGTAAATAAGGTGGTTAAAAAGGCATATGGGATACTTGCCTTCATTAGACGAGGCATAGAATATAAGAACAGGGAGGTTATGATGGAGCTGTACAAAACGCTAGTTAGGCCACAGCTGGAATACTGCGTGCAGTTCTGGTCGCCACACTATAGGAAGGATGTGATTGCATTGGAGAGGGTGCAGAGGAGATTCACCAGGATGTTACCTGGGCTGCAGCGCTTCAGCTATGAAGAGAGACTGGACAGGCTGGGGTTGTTTTCCTTAGAGCAGAGAAGGCTGAGGGGGAACCTGATTGAGGTGTACAAAATTATGAGGGGCATAGATAGGGTAGATAGAAAGGAACTTTTCCCCTTAGTAGAGGGGTCAATAACCAGGGGGCATAGTTTCAAGGTAAGGGGCAGGAGGTTTAGAGGGGATTTGAGGAAAAACTTTTTCACCCAGAGGGTGGTTGGAATCTGGAATTCACTGCCTGAAAGGGTGGTAGAGGCAGGAACCCTCACAACATTCAAGAAGCATTTAGATGAGCTCTTGAAACGCCATAGCATACAAGGCTACGGACCAAGTGCTGGAAAATGCGATTAGAATAGACAGGGCTTGATGGCCGGCGCGGACACGATGGGCCGAAGGGCTTCTTTCTGTGCTGTATAACTCTAAGGGGGAAAAATCGGCCGGGCACAAAGATTAGCGCCTGGCGCTAATTATCGCCTCCGACTGCAAACTTTACTTTTATCGCCCCTGGAGGTGATTGGAGCGCTAAATCAGGCGCTACACATCTGTCTTAAGGCGCAAAGGCCGAGGAGCGAGGCGTCAACTCAGAGCGCTGGCGAGGGTTGATCTTGCTTTCCATCCACATCCTGCTCATTGCAGCCTGGACATCAATTCTGCTGGAAAGAACAATGGAGAGACCCAGGGAAAAAGCTCAGAGTGCAGCCCCCATAGTCTCTTCTAAATCGATGCATGGAAGGGCAAATCAAAATGAACCAGCAAAGTGCTGCTCAGTACCCAAAACTCCTTCACACAGTGTTGAATCTCTCCAGAAGTCCTTCTCTCTCTCAGAATGCGTGGTTCAAAAATGTCACCAACAAAAAAAGGCAGGAAAGCGGTCACTTTTAAATAGCGCTCCCCCAGTCCCTTCCTGACTGCAAAACGCTCCCCTCAACCTGTCGTTGCTAGCGGCAGGCGGTAAGGCAGGGGGCGCCACTCAATATCTGCTCCGGGGCGCTACTGGGGCGTTGCACACTCTACTGACGTCACAATCTGCGGGCGCAGGAGATCGTGGCGGTAGTGTTTAGCGCCACCGCAAAATGTCTACTTAATTTCGCGAGTGGCGCAAACATCGCCGCGCCCGGGCGCTAGTTGCTTTGCGCCCCATTAGCGCCCTCTTAAGGCGCTAACGGGAGGCGCAACCAACTGAATTTTTCCCCCTATGACTCTAAAAAGCTGACATTTATACACTGTTTTCTTAGCAAACTGGAGCAGGCATTGCCTAATATGGTAGTCTCTGGCTACTGCATAGTCCAGAGACACAAGTCTACATTTTCTTCAACATACACCAACAACGTTAGAGAAGCACACAAAAACATCGTGGCCTTGCTGTGCTGCTCCAGTCTCTTTCTTATCCTAACATAATATTTCTAATCTAAACATTCTATAATAAATATCCAAGGTCGGTTGGTTGCAGTCACCAGCTGTTACTAAATGAAATCTGTGTGTGTGTCTCTCTCTGTCTCTCTCCAATGATACCCAACCACATGTTTTCCCCGATATCGACTGAATTAAACACGAACACCTTTCAGAAGCTGCAGCAACCGAGTTCCATATGCCAACAGAATGTCCACTGAGTTATGTGTCATTTACATTGAGGACAAGTCCAAAAATATCTCCGAGTAAGTGTTGCCCTGGTGGAGACCACAAGAGTAAACACAAGCGATATTTAATGTAAAAAGACAGTTGTGTTCCAACGCATTTGAAATGACTTCAAATGTTTATCTTTTGCCTTTTATAGATTTTTAAAGAAAAAAAAATGATCAAATATACTCTTACTGCTACCAACTAATTTAGTATCGCAGACTGATGCCGCACAGAAGGAGGCCATTCGGCCCATCGTGCCTGTGCCGGATGTATGTAGGGAAACATAGAAAAGTAGGAGCAGGAGTAGGCCAGTCAGCCCTTCGAGCCTGCTCCGCCATTCAATATGATCATGGCTGATCCTCTATCTCAATACCATATTCTCGCTCTCTCACCATACCCCTTGATGCCTTTTGTGTCTAGGAATCTATCTATCTCCTTCTTAAATATATTCAGTGACTTGGCCTCCACAGCCTTCTGTGGTAGAGAATTCCACAGGTTCACCACCCTCTGAGTGAAGAAATTTCTCCTCATCTCAGTCCTAAATATCCTACCCCGTATCCTGAGACTGTGACCCCCTCGTTCTAGACCCCCCCCCCCCACCCCAGCCAGGGGAAACATCACAGAATCACAGAATCACAGAAACCCCCCAGTGCAGATAGAGGCCATTTCGGCCCATCGAGCCTGCACCGACACATATCCCACCCTATCCCCGTAACCCCACGTATTTAATCCCCCTAACACTAAGGGTCAATTTATCATAGCCAAATCAACCTAACCCGCACATTTTTGGACAGTGGGAGGAAACCGGAGCACCCGGAGGAAACCCACGCAGACACATCCTCCCTGCATCCAGTCTGTCTAGCCCTGTCAGAATTTTATACATTTCAATGAGATCCCCTCTCATTCTTCTCAACTCTAGTGAATACAGGCCTAGTCGCCGCAATCTCTCCTCATACGACAGTCCTGCTATCCCAGGAATCAGTCTGGTGAACCTTCGCTGCACTCCCTCTACGGCAAGTATAAGGGAGTTGCAAGGCAGAACCTGGACTTGCCGATTTTTAAAGGAATTTTACTCGGAATGTGGGCAACGCTGGCAAGGCCGCATTTATTGTCCCTCCTTAGTTGCCCTGAGCAGGTGGTGGTGGGCCTCCTCTGTGAATTACTGCAGTCCCTGGTGACGGTGCTGTCAGATTGGTGTTAAAGGAATTAAAAGATGTTGCTGCAGCAACCCCAATGAAGCAATGGCAATACAGGTCTGAGTCAGGATGGTGTATAACTTTTAAGGTGATGATGTTCCCACGACATTGCTGCTCGGTAGTAGAGGTCACGGGGGAGGGAGGTGCTATCAAAGGGCCCTGGTGAGACCATACCTGGAGTATTGTGTACAGTTTTGGTCTCCTTACCTAAGGAAGGATATACTTGCCATAGAGGGAGTGCAGCGAAGGTTCACCAGACTGGTTCCTGGGATGTGGAGAGATTGAGTAGACTAGGCCTATATTCTCTAGAGTTTAGAAGAATGAGAGGTGATCTCATTCAAACATACAAAATTCTTACACGGCTTGACAGGGTAGATGCAGGGAGGATGTTTCCCCTGGCTGGGGAGTCTAGAACCAGGGGTCACAGTCTCAGAATAAGGGGTCGGCCATTTAGGACTGAGATGAGAAATTCCTTCACTCAAGAGGGTGGTGAATCTTTGGAATTTTCTAACCCAGAGGGCTGTGGACGCTCAGTCGTTGAGTATATTCAAGACAGAGAGCGATAGATTTTTGCATATTATGGGAATCAAGGGATATGGGGATAGTGCAGGAAAGTGGAGATGAGGTAGAAGATCAGCCATGATCTTATTGAATGGCGGAGCAGGCTCGAGGGGCCAAATGGCCTACTCCTGCTCCTATTTCTTATGTAAAGTAACATTGGTGAGTTGCTGTAGTGCATCCTGTGGATTCTACATACTGCGGTGGAGAGGGTGGATATTGAGTCCATTGGCTGGGGCACTGATGAAGCAACCTGCCCTATCCTGGATGGTGTCACGTTTCTTGAATGTTATTGTAACTGCTCCCATCCAAGCAAGTAATGGATATTGCGTCATACTCCTGACTTGAGCTTTTTTTAATATTGAGGAACTTTGAGGAGTCAGGAGGCGAGACACGTGTTTCAGACAACCTAGACTCTGCTCTGCTTCTGCAGCAATGGTGGTCCAGTTCAGCTTCTGGTCAGTGGTGGTGCTGATGCAGGACTTGGTGATGGTGGTGCCGTTGAATGTCAAGGGGAGATGACTTGGCTTTCTCTTGTTTGAAATGGTCATTAGCTCGCACTTATGTGGCATGAATCTTATCTGCCACGTGTCAGCCCAGGGCTGGATGTTATCTAGGGCTTCGTTATTGGAGGGGTTGTGAATGGGGCTGAACACTGTGGAATCATCAGCGACCATCCGCGCTTCTGACCTTATAACGGAGGGATACTGAGGAAGGAGCTGGACATGGTTGAGCTGAGGATGCTTTAGAAGATGCACTGCAGCAACTCGTCAAGGCTTCTTCGGCAGCACCTCCCAAACCCACGACCACTTCCACCGAGAAGGACAAGGGCAGCAGGCGCATGAGAACACCATCACCTCCAAGTTCCCCTCCAAGTCACACACCATCCTGACTTGGAAGTATATCGCCGATTCTTCATCGTCGCTGGGTCAAAATCCTGGAACTCCCTCCCTAACAGCACTGTGGGAGTACCTTCACCACACGGACTGCAGCGGTTCAAGAAGGCGACTCACCACCACCTTCTCAAGGGCAATTAGGGATGGGCAATAAATGCTGGCCTTGCCAGCGACGCCCAGATCTCATAAGTGAATTAAAAAAAAGAAGGCTGTCATTTCATTTCACATTCTCCCGTAAGAATCCTTACAGGGTGCATTGAATGGTGCACAGTGATGTCACAATGGGATATATGGTGTGTTTGAGAATGAACTTGGTGCCATGACTTGTTACTGGAACTACTTGGAGAGATTGGCACTGAATCAGTCACGATGAGCCGAGGCAGCTTCTGCAGTACCGCCAGTAATCATGTCAGCCTGCATCCAGTTCTATCTAAAGTACAAAAACAAAGACCATTCATATTTTGTTCGACAAATTGACAGAATGTGTCTTGTGCAAGCCTGTGGTGCAGATCGTGACGTCAGTCGAGTGTGCAATGCCCCGGTAGCGCCCCGGACCGGATATTGAGTGGTGCCCCCTGCCTTACCACCTGCCGCTAGCAACGACAGGTTGAGGGGAGCATTTTGCAGTCGGGCAGGGACTGGGGGAGCGCTATTTAAAGGCGACCGCTTCCTGCCTTTTTTTGTCGATGACATTTTTGCACCACGCATCCTGAGAGAGAGAGAGAGACTTCTGGAGAGATTCAATGCTGTGTGAAGGAGTTTTGGGTACTGAGCAGCACTTTGCAGGTTCATTTTGATTTGACCTTCCTTGCATCGATTTAGAAGAGACAATGGGGGCTGCACTCTGAGCTTTTTCCCTGGGTCTCTCCATTGTTCTTTCCAGCAGAATTGATGTCCAGGTCTCCCCAGGCCGAGATTCAAGGCTGCAATGAGCAGGGTGTGGATGGAGAGCAAGATCGACCCTCCCCTTTAAGAACTGGCCGGCGCCATTGTGTCTGTGTTCCATTGCTGACTGACATCACATGAGCTTCGCCAGCGCTCTGAGGTAGCGCCTCGCTCCTCGGTGTTAGCGCCTTAAGAGAGGGGCGATAGAAGCCAAGTTTGCAGTCAGAGGCGATAATTAGCGCCAGGCGCTGAACTTTGCGCCCGGCCGATAATTGCGCCCCAAACGGGGCGATACCGAATTTCTCCCCCATACAGAATGAATCTGTCTCCATCAAGACAATGGTCCCAGAAATCTGCATTCGCAAGGGAGGCTGCTGGGTGGGAATACAGCATTTTCAGCTGTGGGACAGTGGTTTGAGACACATAAGAACAGGAGGAGGCCATTCAACCTCTCAAGCCTGTTCCACCATTCAATTCGATCAGGACTGATCTGTACCTCAACTCCATTTACCTGCCTTTGCTCCATATCCTTTGATACCCTTATCTAACAAAAATATCTTGATCTCAGTCTTGAAAATTTCAATTGACCCCCTCCACCCTCCAGAGCCTTTCGGGGGAGAGAGTTCCAGATTTCCATTACTCTTTCAAACCAGCCCAAACTGAAGGGTGAAAATCTCTTGCTGGCAACTCTGAGCGTCCAAAGTGAAACTAATATAGGCGAGGAGTTTCTAGTTGATGGAAGCCCAGAGTAATTGGGTGCTGAACTCTCACTCTCACTCACAGACCTCACATGGATAACTAACTCTGATCAACATCTCTGCGTGTCCACCAGCCAGCAGCGATGAAGGTATTTATAGATGATACAGCACAGAAGGAGGCTATTCGGCCCATCGTGCCTGTGCCGGCTCTATTGAGGCTGAGTTCTTGTAATTGTAACATTTGAATGATAGTAATATGAGTAGCCAGACTAACTCTGCGATGAGGGTAGGGACTACCTTACCTGCTGTCAGTACAAGTTACCTTGCCGTCACATTAGAACATGCGGAAAACCAGAAGAATGAAAACCATTGGGGAACAATTACTCTGTTTCTCAGACGCAGGTGTTACTTACCTTCCTATCTCCAGACGCCCCAGGCTGTCAGCTTGCTTAGGCTGGTACCGATCAAAACCTCAGTAGTCAGAATGGTTGCTGAACCGTGCTGGACTGGCCAGTGTTTGTGAGGTCTGAATAATTGCAGCAACAACATTTACTGTCAACATTTGATCGCATTTCAGGAATCACAGAAACATAGAAGATAGGAGCAGGAGTAGGCCATTCGGCCCCTCGAGCCTGCTCCGCCATTCGATGAGATCATGGCTGATCATCCAAATTCAGTACCCTGTCCCTGCCTTCTCCCCATAGCCCTTGATACCTTTAGCTATAAGAAATATATCTAACTCCTTCTTGAATATATTTAATGACTTGGCCTCAACTATCTTCTGTGGTAGAGAATTCCACAGGTTCACCACTCTCTGGGTGAAGAAATTCTTCCTCATTTCTGTCCTAAATGGCTTACCCCTTATCCTTAGATTATGACCCCTGGTTCTGGACTCTCCGACCATCGGGAACATTCTTCCTGCATCTAGTTTGTCCAGACCTGTCAGAATTTTATATGTTTTGATGAGATCCCCTCTCATTCTTCTATACTCCAGCGAGTATAAGCCCAATCGACCCAATCACGCTTGCAGGTCAAGCCTCTTCAGAGTGCAGCACTGTCTCCTCTCTCCGTGTTCCTCCCGCTTATCCGTGTGCTCTCGACACTGATCCTTTACGCACGAGGGAGTGGAAACTTCACATGGAATTGCTGTGTTGCTATTAGAATCCCCTAGAAGTACAAAGACGCAAGAACATAGGAACAGGAGGAGGCCATTCAGCCCCTTGAGCCTGTTGCGCCATTCAATTAGATCATGGCCGATCTGCATCTTAACTCCATCAACCTGCCTTGGTTCCGTAACCCTTAATACCCTTGCCTAACAAAAATCGATCAATCTCAGTTTCGAAGTTTTCAATTGACCCCCAGCCTCAACAGCTTTTTGGGGAAAGAGTTTGAGATTTCCACTGCCCTTTGGGTGAAGAAGTTTTTCCTGACGTCACCTCTGAACGGCCTGGCTCTAATTTTAAGGTTGTGCCCCCTTGTTCTGGACTCCCCCCACCAGAGGAAATAGTTTCTCTCTATCCACCCTATCAAATCCTTTAATCATCTTAACACCTCAATGAGGTCACCCCGACAGTAGATCAGGTCTCCATGTATTTTTGACAAGCACGTGCAACTTGTGGTTGAGTTAGTTGCTTTTAGGTCAGAATTTGAGCCCCGCACCTGAATTTGCACGCTGGATGTGCACTTTTCTAAATCTGACAATTTCTTTAAAGATGTTGTTACATCAAATGGTAATGTTGACAAAAGCAAAATACTGCGGATGTTGGAAATCTGAAATAAAGAACAGGAAATGCTGGAAACACTCAGCAGCTCAGGCAGCATCGGTGGAGAGAGAAACAGAGTTAACGTTTCAGGTCGATGACCTTCCATCAGAACTGCGCTGCCCTTCCATCATTTTGATTTTCTTTTTCCTTTATTTTGTTGCATTTTTTAAAAACTTCCTCCCTATTTTCATTTTCCAGGTCTCCAGATCCAAACCCTCTGACAGAATATACAGGAACTATGGCTGTTGTCAGATTTCTTCCAATCTTACATAAACCAGGCAGTGGGTTGGAGATAGTTGGAGTTTTTTTGACCAGGTAGATACCATTTGAGCCTTTTTATCTGCCGAAGAAGATGGCAGCGGGACTTCACCGAGAACTCAGGCGTAGAAACATAGAAGATAGGAGCAGGAGTAGGCCATTCGGCCCCTCGAGCCTGCTCCGCCATTCGATGAGATCATGGCTGATCATCCAAACTCAGTACCCTGTACCTGCCTTCTCCCCATATCCCTTGATACCTTTAGCTTTAAGAAATATATCTAACTCATTCTTGAATATATTTAATGACTTGGCCTCAACTACCTTCTGTGGTAGAGAATTCCACAGGTTCACCACTCTCTGGGTGAAGAAATTCTTCCTCATTTCTGTCCTAAATGGCTTACCCGTTATCCTTAGATTATGACCCCTGGTTCTGGACTCTCCGACCATCGGGAACATTCTTCCTGCATCTAGTTTGTCCAGACCTGTCAGAATTTTATATGTTTCGATGAGATCCCCTCTCATTCTTCTATACTCCAGCGAGTATAAGCCCAATCGACCCAATCTCTCCTCATATGTCATTCCTGCCATCCCAGGTATCAGCCTTGTGAATCTTCACTGAACTCCTTCCATGGCAAGAACATCCTTCCTCAGATAAGGCGACCAAAACTGCACACAGTACTCAAGGTGTGGTCTCACCAAGGCCCTGTACAACTGCAGCAGGACATCCTGGTTCTTATACTCAAACCCTTTCGCTATGAAGGCCAACATACCATTTGCCTTCTTCACCGCCTGCTGCACCTGCATGCTTACTTTCAGCGACTGGTGCACAAGGACACCCAGGTCTCGTTGCACTTCCCCTTCTCCCAATCTATTGCCATTCAGATAATAGTCTGCCTTTCTGTTTTTGACACCAAAGTGGATAACCTCGCACTTATCCACGTTATATTGAATCTGCCACGCTTCTGCCCACTCACCCAACCTGTCCAAATCATCCTGGAGTTTCTCGGTATCCTCCTCGCAGCACACACTCCCACCCAGCTTTGTGTCATCTGCAAACTTGGAGATATTACATTTAGTTCCCTTATCTAGATCATTAATGTATATTGTGAATAGCTGGGGTCCAAGGACCGATCCCTGCGGTACCCCACTAGTCACTGCTTGCCACTCGGAAAAAGACCCATTAATTCCTACTCTCTGCTTTCTGTCCGCCAACCAGTTCTCTATCCCAGTCAATACCTTGCCCCCAATCCCATGTGCCTTAACTTTACACGCTAATCTCTTATGCGGGACCTTATCGAAAGCCTTTTGAAAGTCCAAATACACCACATCTACTGGTTCTCCCTTATCTATTTTCCCAGTTACATCCTCAAAAAATTCCAGTAGATTAGTCAAGCACGATTTACCTTTTGTAAATCCATGTTGACTTTGTCTGATCCTGTCACTGTTTTTCAAGTGCTCAGCTATTACATCCTTTATAATGGACTCTAGCATTTTCCCCAATACCGATGTCAGGCTTACCGGTCTGTAATTCCCCGCTTTCTCTCTACCACCCTTTTTGAATAGTGGGGTAACATTAGCTACCCTCCAATCCATGGGTACAGTTCCAGATTCCATCAAATGTTGGAAGATGATCAGCAATGCATCTACTATTTCTAGGGCCACTTCCTTAAGTACCCTAGGATGTAGATTATCAGGCCCTGGGGATTTATTGGCCTTCAATCCCGTCAATTTCCCTAACACCATTTCCCTGCAAATACTGATTTCTTTCAGTTCCTCCCTTTCATCAGACCGTATGTTCTCCAACATCTCTGGGAGGTTATTTGTGTCCTCCTTTGTGAAGACAGAACCAAAATATGCATTTAATTGGTCTGCCATTTCTTTGTTCCCCATTATAACTTCCCCCGCTTCTGACTGCAAGGGACCTACACTTGATTTCACTAATCTTTTTCTCTTCACATATCTATAAAAGCTCTTACAGTCAGTTTTTATGTTCCCAGCAAGCTTACTTTCATATTCTATTTTCCCCTTCTTAATTAATCCCTTTGTCCTCCTTTGTTGAATCCTAAACTGCTCCCAATCCTCAGGGCTACCGCTTTTTCTGATCAATTTATATGCCCTCTCCTTGGATCTTATGCTATCCCTAATTTCCCTTGTTAGCCACGGTTGAGTCACCCTTTTTGTTTTATTCTTATGCCACACTGGGATGAACAAATTCTGTAGTTCATCCATGCAGTCTTTGAATGTTTGCCATTGCCTATCCACCGTCAACCCCTTGAGTGACATTCCCCAATCAATCCTACCCAATTCGCACCTCATACCATCGTAGTTTCCTTTATTTAAATTCAGGACCCTAGTCTCTGATTCAACTACTTCACTCTCCATCCTAATGAAGAATTCTATCATATTATGATCACTCTGACCCAAGGGGCCTCGTACAACAAGATTGCTAATTAATCCTTTCTCGTTACATAATACCCAGTCTAAGATGGCCTGATCTCTGGTTGGTTCCTCGACATATTGTTCCAGAAAACCATCTCGTAAACATTCTAGGAATTCCTCCTCCACAGTATTTTTACTAATTTGGTTAGCTCAATCTATATGTAAATTAAAGTCACCCATGATGACTGCTGTGCCCTTACTGCATGCTTCTCTAATTTCCCTTTTAATGCCGTCCCCAACCTCCGTATTACTGTTTGGAGGTCTATATACCACTCCCACTAACGTTTTCTGCCCCTTGTTATATCTCAGTTCTACCCATACAGATTCCGTATCATCAGAGCTAATATCCTTCCTTTCAATTGTGTTAATCCCCTCTTTAACCAGCAATGCTACCCCACCTCCCTTTCTTTTTTGCCTATCTTTCCTAAATATTGAATAACCCTGGATGTTGAGTTCCCAGCCTTGGCCACCCTGGAGCCATATTTCTGTAATCCCAATCAAATCGTATTCATTTACCTCTATTTGCGCAGTTAATTCATCCACCTTGTTCTGAATGCTCCTTGCATTAAGACACAAAGCCTTCAGGCTTGTTTTTTTAACGCTCTCAGACCTATATGAATTATTATTTACTGTGACCATGTTTGATTTAAACCATTGAGTTCTTTGCCTTCTACTTTTGTTTTTCTCCTTCCTGTCTTTAGCTTTTATCCTTGTTTCCCTTTCTTCTGTCTCCCTGCTCAGGTTCCCAACCCCCTGCCACTTTAGTTTAAACCCTCCCCAACAGCACTAGCAAACACTCCCCCTAGGACATCAGTCCTGGCCCTGCCCAGGTGCAGACCGTCCCGTTTGTACTGGTCCCACCTGCCCCAGAACCGGTTCCAATGTCCAAGGAATTTGAATCCCTCCCCCTTGCACCATTCCTCTAGCCACGTATTCATTTGAAATATCCTCCTATTTCTACTCTGACTAGCACGTGGCACTGGTAGCAATCCTGAGATTACTACCTTTGAGGTCCTCTTTTTTAATTTACCTCCTAACTCCCTATATTCTGCTTTTAGGACCTCATCCCATTTTTTACCTATATCGTTGATGCCTATGTGCACCACAACAACTGGCTGCTCGCCCTCCCCCTCCAAAATGTTCTGTAGCCGCTCCGAGACGTCCTTGACCCTTGCACCAGGGAGGCAACACACCATCCTGGAGTCTCGTTTGCGGCCGCAGAACCGCCTATCTATTCCCTTTACAATTGAATCCCCTATCACTTTAGCTCTTCCATACTTTTTACTCCCAGCCTGTGCAGCAGAGCCACCCATGGTGCCAGGAAGTTGGCTGCTGCCACCTTCCCCTGATAAGTCATCCCCCCCAACAGCATCCAAAGTGGTATATCTGTTTGAGAGGGGGATGGCCACAGGGGACCCCTGCACTACCTGCCTGCACCTCTTACTCTGCCTGGTGGTCACCCATTCACTTCCTGCCTGTACACCCTTTACCTGCGGTGTGACCAACTCGCTAAACGTGTTATCCACGACGTTCTCATCGTCGCGAATGCTCCAATATGCATCCATCCGCAGCTCCAGCGCCGCAATACGGTCCGTCAGTAGCTGCAGCTGGATACATTTCCCACACACATGGTTGTCAGGGATACAGGAAGCGTCCCTGATTTCCCACATATAGCAGGAGGAGCATATCACGGCGCCGAGCTCTCCTGCCATGACTTACCCTTTAATTAATTAATTAAAATTAAACTAATTGAATCCCACCAATTTCACTTCAATTAAATGATATACTCAAGGGACCTTGCTTAACAGCAGTCCCCGCTATACCACAGAGACTCTAGAAACTATAAACCACAGAATTTAAGTATGGAAAAAAGGAGAAAAAGAGAAATACTCACCAACCAGTCACTTACCTGCTTTCTGGTGATGTCACACTTTGATTATTTTTTTACTTCTCTCTCTCCCGCTCTGGGGGCTCAGATTGGTAAGCCTACCTGGTCGCCGCCGCCTCTGTGGGCCTACCTGGTCGCCGCCGCCTCTTTTATCTGCTCCGCCTCGCCGCAGCTTCAGAGGTCCAAGCTTTTAATAACAACCAGAGGAGCATACAAGAGAAAGTAGACTGCGATAAGAGGAAGTTTGTTAAAGAAAACATTGTGATGATCCATGTGGAAACACTCACAACACAACTTGCATTTATAGAACAAGAACGTGCATTTTATATACCACCTTTAATCTCGAGAAACTTCCCATCGCGATTCTCAGCACAAGGGGAAATTGGACACCTAACCAAAGAAGGAGATATTAGGAGAGGTGCCCAAAACCTTGGCCAAAGAAGTGACTTTTAAAGAGGGTCTTGAATAAGAAGAGAGATGAGGAGAAGCGGAGGCTTTGAGGAAGGGAATGCCAAAGAGTGGGACCCAGGAGACTGAAGGCACATCAACCAAAGATGGGGTGAAGAGAGGGAGGATGCACAAGGGGCCAGAATCGGAGGAATGGGGAGTTCGGGGGGGAGTGAGTTTGTAGAGTTGAAGAAAGATACAGAGATGGGAAGGGACATGGGTACAGAGGGATTTCAAGACAAAAATAAGAATATTAAATCTGTTTGGGGATCAGGAGCCAATGTAGGTCAGCGAGGGTGCGGGTGCTGGGCAAGGGGTGCGATAGAATACGAGCAGTAGAGTTATGACTATTTTCAGGTGTTATGTAGCAATCAAGTCAAGGTGGATTGTTCCTACTTTGATCATGGCCAGGGGTTTAAGCATTTCCTTGGCTTTATTTTGCAGATTCAGGCCACATTGCCCATAACTGTAGAGCCGAGGACTGTGTAAGTGGAAAGAGATCCAGCTCGCTCTAAGCCTGTTGTGGAAGAAAAAAGTAAGGAGGAGGAATTACAAACGTTTGAAGTATTTGAAGAGAGAGGAATTACAGGAACAAGAGGCTTAAGGTGGAAAGAGAAGCCAAGGACTGCAGAATTTTTTTTTTCATTTGTTCATGGGATGTGTGGGCATCGCTGGCAAGGCCGGCAATTATTGCCCATCCCTAATTGCCCTTCGGTCATGGTGGTGGTCAGCCACCTTCTGGAACCGCAGAGGGCAGTTAAGAGTCAACCACATTGCTGTGGGTCTGGAGTCACATGTAGGCCAGACCGGGTAAGGACGGCAGATTTCCTTCCCTAAAGGACATTAGTGAACCAGATGGGTTTTTACGACAATCCAGTAGTTTCATGGTCACCATTACTGACACTGGTTTTTAATTCCAGATTTATTTAATTAAATTTAAATGGGATTTGAACTCACGTCTCCAGATCATTAGTCCAATAGCATAACCATTAGTTGGTTAGGTTGATTTGGCTATGATAAATTGACCCTTAGTGTTAGGGGGGGATTAAATACGTGGGGTTACGGGGATAGGGTGGGATATGTGTCGGTGCAGGCTCGATGGGCCGAAATGGCCTCTATCTGCACTGTGGGGATTCTGTGATTCTGTTACCGTAGCCATTTGGAGTTGGCAAAGAAGAAAAAGCTGTAAAGTGTTTCTGTGGAGACTGTTTCACAGGAAAACTAAGATGGACGGTGGGTTGGTTGGGCGGAGATGAAGCGGTTAAACGTTAATGAGCAGCCAACTGATCGTAATAAATGTGTTGGTTCTGGAGAGGATGAGAATGAAAGAATTAAATATGTGGATGAAAATAACAAAAAACCACAGAGACAGATTAGAATAAAGGGCCAATATTTAAAAAAAGATGCAAATGGTAGCTTACTGAGAATAGTCATTTCCAACAATCAGAGGCTGATAAGAGAATTGGAAGGAGCAAGTGTGATTGATAAATGTGTGAGACAAGGTGAACGGCAGAATGCACTGACATCTGCTGGAGAGTGCGTTGAGGCAGCTTCAAGTTCTGCTCGAATAGTAAACACCAAACACAGTTTGAGAAACTGTTAGTCATTCGAACTTCGGGATTCCTTCCTTCTCACTTTCTTGGTTTCTTCAGTCTCTCTCTCTCTCTCTTTTGTGTTGTCCTCTGTCACCTTTTTCCCGGCTGGCTGATCTCTTTGCTGTTGGCAAATGCAGGATTTGTGAAATGATTACCCTGGGGAGTTGCACGACCTTGCTGTCGGGTTTAATTTCAGTGCCTCTTGCAGTTAGGGAGCATTCCGCTGTGCATACGTCACATGCATGGTAGTTACCAGGTTCTGTGCCACTGCAAAATAAGTCAAAGGGAAAACTCCCCAGCGGTGAGAATTATACCTGTCGCAGGTGTGGGACACCACTGCAAGGGGTTCCTCCAAGCACCACCCTCCACATACCCAGGACACAAAAAACAAAAGAACAACAACAACTTGTATTTATATAGCGCCTTTAATGTAGTAAAACGTCCCAAGGCGCTTCACAGAAGTATTATAAGACAAAACATTTGACACCAAGCCACATAAGGAGAAATTAGGGCAGGTGACCAAAAGCTTGCTCAAAGAGGTAGGTTTTAAGGAACGTCTTAAAGGAGGAAAGAGAGGTGGAGAGGTTTAGGCAGGGAATTCCAGAGTTTAGGGCCTAGGCAACAGAATGCACGGCCACTAATGGTTGAGCGATTATAATCAGGGATGCTCAAGAGGGCAGAATTAGAGGAGCGCAGATATCTCGGGGGGGTTGTGGGGCTGGAGGAGATTTCAGAGATACTGGAACTCTGAAATAAAACAGAACATGCTGGAAACTCTCAGCGGGTCAGGCAGCATCTGTGGAGAGAGAAAGGCAGGGTTAACATTTCAGGCCGAATGTTCTGGTGAAAGATCATCCACGTGAAACGTTAACGCTAACTTCCTCGCTCCACACATGCTGCTTGACGCAAACACGTTCAGATGCTTCATCAGTGATCTTCTCTCCATCATAAGGTCAGGAGTGGGAGAGTTCGCGGAAGATTCCACAGTTTTCAGTTCCATTCACAACTCCTCCGATGATGAAGCAGCACATGCCAGTCTACAGCAGGACCTGGATAACATTTGGGCTGACAAATAGCAGTTGACATTCGCGCTGCGTAGAGGGCTTGGGGAGGCTTTCCATCTGTCCCAAGGGCGTTAGCCACGGGCTTAAAAGCGTGAAGTTTGAACTGGCAGATCTGTTGATGCAGTGTCCCCCAGTGTTCACTATCAGTGTGTCAAATGGGAACAGGCACTGATGTAAGAAGACTACTAGGCACTTGGTCCGAGTATTAAACAAGGCTTTAATCAACTGTTTTTCAACATGGAGATCTAGTTGTGTCCTTCACTAGTTCCTGTTAAAGAATGTCCTGAGCAAGCTGGGCCCATGCCCGAGTATTTATACTCTCCCTGGACAACGCCACCAGCAGGCCGCCCAGTATTACTTCATAAGTCATTTCCACATGAATGACAAGTTTCATGTCAGTCACCATTCCCAAGCTCTCCTCAGATGTGAGCAGAAATCATGCCCAGGCCTGTGATTCTGGTCAAGTTGTTATGGGCTGAGCTGGTTGAATCCCTAGTGCAAAAGTCCTGTCCGGTTAACATGTTTGAAATAAAACTCGCATGTTTTGCTGGAGCTCACCACTGGGAAGCAATGAGACAGTGAATGAAAGGAGCCTCGCGGCTCAGAGTTCAAAGTGCTGTGAGCCCCATAGGGTGGGCAGATCCTAGGATTGGCTCCCATTCTGTGCTGATCTGGACCAGAGCAGCAAGGGAGGGGCTGCAACTACCCACAGTGTCCTTGGTGGCGGGGAAGGGGAAATCAGCCAGCGTTCCTGCCCCCCCCCCACTGTGTCCCAAGACCCCTACTGAAAGTGTAGGTGTGTGGGGGGTTTGCAGGACAGGGCTGGGCTAGTTTATGAGCTCCTCCATAGTCCGCAGCCACTTACTGTCGAGGGTCCCCCATGGAAGCTGGTCACCGAGGCCAGATACCCGAGGGCCCGCAGTGGCCGCTGGACTCCAGCCTTGAAGTGTTTGCAACCTAAAAACTCCAGTAAAATGGAACCTGGCTGGAAGGCGGGGTGGGTGGGTCTGGAGGAGAGACGCTGTATATCAGCCCCCAGCACAGTATCCGAGAGCAAGGATTCTCTCTCCCTCCTATTGTCGCCCGACTAGCGCAGTGAGTGGCTGGTGTACATGTAAGTGAGATTACTGAGTGCTTGTTGAACACAAGACTGCTGCCAGCAAGTGACCTAACCCATTGGAGTAGAACGTGGGCGGGTCAGGCTGAAAATGGCCACAAAACTTAACAAATTTATTTGAAGAATGGAGCTAAAATTCTTTTCGCAATTATTGCAACCTCACTGTCACAGTGAGTGATGGGGAGTTTGCATTTCACACTTTACTAGTATCTCAACCTCATACTTAACATCTCGTTTCCCCCTCAGTGTCTTTTAAGAACATAAGAAATAGAAGCAGGAGTAGGCCATACAGCCCCTCGAGCCTGCTCCGCCATACAGCCCCTCGAGCCTGCTCCGCCATACGGCCCCTCGAGCCTGCTCCGCCATACGGCCCCTCGAGCCTGCTCCGCCATACGGCCCCTCGAGCCTGCTCCGCCATACGGCCCCTCGAGCCTGCTCCGCCATACGGCCCTT
Source organism: Squalus acanthias (assembly GCA_030390025.1). NCBI lineage: Eukaryota > Metazoa > Chordata > Chondrichthyes > Squaliformes > Squalidae > Squalus > Squalus acanthias. The sequence goes on along the minus strand of CM059441.1, from coordinate 61,681,903 downwards.
TGAGCCTGCTCCGCCATACGGCCCCTCGAGCCTGCTCCGTCATACGGCCCTTTGAGCCTGCTCCGCCATACGGCCCCTCGAGCCCGCTCCGCCATACGGCCCCTCGAGCCTGCTCTGCCATTCACTGAGATCATGGCTGATCTTCGACCTCATCTCCAGTTTCCCGTCCTATCCCCATATCCCTTGATTCCCTTAGTGCCCAAATATCTATCGATCTCTGTCTTGAATATATTCAACGACTGAGCCTCCACAGCCCTCTGGGGTAGAGAATTCCAAAGATTCACCACCCTCTGAGTAAAGAAATTCCTCCTCATCTCGGTCTTAAATGGCCGACCCCTTATCCTGAGACTGTGCCCCCTAGTTCTCAACTCTCCAGCCAGGGGGAAACAACCTCTCAGCATCTACCCTGTCAAACCCTCTCAGAATTTTATACGTTTCAATGAGATCACCTCTCATTCTTTTAAACTCCAGAGAATATAGGCCCAATCTACTCAATCTCTCCTCATAGGACAATCCTCTCAGCCCAGGAATCAGCCTTGTGAACCTTCGTTGCACAGCCTCCAAGGCAAGTAAATCCTTCCTTAGGTAAGGAGACCAAAACTGTGCACAGTACTCCAGGTGTGGTTTCACCAAAGCCCTATATATTTGCAACAGGACTTCCTGGCTGTGAAATTTCCCCACTTAGCGTCGTCATTTTAGGCCGGTTTCGGCAGAAAATGGCAGCCGCCTCGCTTCCGGCCACTTCCAGCGCGGGCCATGGCGGTCACCATTTTGAGCAGGTCGGTAGCGCGGCCGTTGCCTGCGTTCGGCAGAAGAATGCAAATGAGACAGATTGTGACGTCAATCAGTGTGCAACGCTGATTTGACGCACGACCTGCTATTTTGGACGTCGCCGCTCGACTGTACGCCCTCTCTGAAGCATGCGTTCAGCTGCACGAGGGACTCTCCACTAGGGATATTTAAAGGGATCATCAACAACTTTCAGGTGACTTGCTTTTTGATTTCTAAGTGTGTAAGTTTGTGGAAGTGTTTGGAGCTTTCTAGAGTTATTGAAAGTTGGTGAGGCGACAGGGAGTGGTGCTGCAATTGGAGAAGGCCTTGCTTCTGAATTCAAGGGTTCTGGCCAGACCACTTGCTCCCAATCATGGGGGCTCTACTTGCAGTCCCCCTCGCACTGCAGCATGACGGGGAGATGGAGCGGAGGCAGCAAAGAAGAGGACAAGCTGCTCGCAGAGGGAGAAGGAGGAGGGCTCTCAGCGGGAGGCCTTACCCACCTAGGGTCTACCAAGAGCACTTCTCCTACCTGCACTTAAGCCAGGAGCCGTGCATTGGGAGGCTCCGCTTCACCAAGGAGGTGGTTACAGAACTGTGCCACCTCTTGGAACCAGGCCTGCAGCCTCAGAGCAGGGTGACAACGGCGCTGCCAGTGGCCCTCAAGGTGACCGTGGCCTTGAATTTTTTCAGCAAAAAAAGTAAAACGTTTTTTGTTTTCCATACAGACTCCAGCATCGGCCACATTTGACCCCTTGTGACCCCACCTCATTGTCTTTGATGTAATGTTTTCCTGACTGACCTGTTTGGACACCATCCACACCTTTGATTGCCGTGATTATCTCTCTGCCGAGGTGTGATAAAGGGCAGTTAGAAAGATTAACTGTAATCATCTGGCTGTGTTCTCTGACTATATATGCTGTGTCTATATGCATCTCTTCACTTCACCTGATGAAGGAGCAGTGCTCCGAAAGCTTGTGATTTCAAATAAAGCTGTTGGACTATAACCTGGTGTTGTGCGACTTCTCACATTTGTCCACCCCAGTCCAGCATCTCCACATCTTGAATTTTTTCGCCACCGGATCCTTTCTGTCCGGAGCAGGCGATGTAGCTATCATCTCCCAGTTCACTGACCGGGAGCTCACAGAAGCTCTGTAGTCCAGGAGAAGGGACTTCATTGAACAGAATGAAGCAGGAGGAGTGTGCACGTGGCTTTGCCAGGATATCGGGCTTCCCCATGGTGCAGGGCGCCATCGACTGCACACTCGTGGCTTTGCGGGCGCCGCATATGAATCCTGAGATGTGCCGCAACCAGAAAGGCTACCGTTCACTTAATGCTCAGTGGGTGTGCGACCACGCCCAGCACATCGTGATGGTGAACGCCCGGGTATCCTGGCAGCAGTCATGATGCCTTCATCCTGCGTCAGGCCGCTGTGCCAGCAATCTTCCGGCCACCACCTCGAACCCGAGGGTGACTGCTCGGAGCCAAGGGCTATCCGCTCTACACCTGGCTGAACCCAGGCCTCACACCGCAGGTACCAAACATCGAATATTTAGCCTTTCAGCCAAGCTGGCTTCAGGCAATTGGAGCCTTTGTCGGTGGGGGAAGAGCCAATCACAATAGCAGGTCTCAGACTTTCAGCAACAGTGCTTTGTAAACATTTGAATTGACTTAAAACAAGACCACATGACTTTAATTTAAACTGCACAAATCAATAGCAGTTGTTAGCTCTAATCTAATTAAAACAAAGTGTTTTGAAGAAGTTCATATTGATTTACAACCAGACAGTGTCCCGCAACTCTTCAAAGCTGCCCCTTATCTTTTCAATCGAAATAAATCCACACCAGCGTCTGTAACTTAAAATGTAAAGCACATAAATTTCCCCAAATCTGTAAGGACAATCGCAAATTGAAATGAACATACTCAACAATCACATTTACACGTTCATGCACCTTAAAAATATTGATCCCTGTAATGGGTTATGAACTCACCAAGTTTTATGTGATATTCCCAGCTCGCGAGCCCAAGGAACATTCACTTCGTTTAAATCAGTTCAAAACCATAAACACGACTCAAAATATCTCGAAAATAATACATGTAAGTATGCATAAAACAATCAGGAATCTTAAATGCTTATAGAAACAGACATTGATTAAAAGGCACCATCTGCGGAGGGTCAGACTACTGTTAGCTCTGTGGAAAGAAGAGGGTGGAGCTGACACTGGAAACAAACATCACACACACACACACACACACATTTATAACAGAGACTTTCAATCAAAAGAAATGCTGTGGAAATATTTGCCGCATTCTTAACGTTAAACCCTCAGCACTTGTACACATTCCTGCAGACTGAAATTCCCACTGCCTTTTCCTTTTAAAAATATAAACAGAAAATGTTGGAACCACAAACCACAGCCTTTGCTGTGACAGGGCTGATGTTAACCTCTCCTCCTCCTGTGCATTATCTTTTTGTTTGCTCAGGGGCCTTCCTCTAACCTACTGATAGCATATGCTTCAAAGGGGTCTGACTGATGGTCCTCTATATGGAACCATTCCTCACTCCTTGGTAACTTCGTCACTCTGTACTCTTGTCAGCTGTGGCTCAGTGGGTAGCACAACTTGTCTCTGATATCAGAAGGTTGATGGGGTCACATCCCACTCCATGGGACTTAAGCACTTCAATGCAGTGCTGAGGGAGTGCTGCACTGTCAGTAGGTGCCGTCTTTCAGATGTGATATTAAACCGAGGCCCCGTCTGCTCTCTCAGGTGGACGTAAAAGATCCCGTGGCACTATTTTGAAGAAGAGCAGGGGGAGTTATCCCTGGTGTCCTGGCCAATATTTATCCCTCAATCAACATAACAAAAATAGATGATCTGGTCATTATCGCATTGCTGTTTGTGGGAGCTTGCTGTGCGCAAATTGGCTGCCGCGTTTCCTACATTACAACAGTGACTCCACTTCAAAAATACTTCATTGGCTGTAAAGCGCTTTGAGACATCCGATGGTTGTGAAAGGCGCTATATAAATGCAAGTCTTTCTTTCTTGGATTACTATTTCCATTTTATCTTTCACCCTCCGACATCTCTGCGCAGCAAACCTTGTTTCTGCTGGGACGCGGGCACGTACTCACAGGATTCTACCCTTTCTTGCAAAAGCAAAATACAGCGGATGCTGGAAATCTGAAATAAAAACAGAAAATGCTGGAAACACTCAGCAGGTCAGGCAGCATCTGTGGAGAGAGAAACCGAGTTAACGTTTCAGGTCATCGAGTACTTCCAGCATTTTCTGTTTTTTTTATTTCTACCCTTTCTTTCTCTGGCTATCTCAGGTCCCTGTTCAGGTGCCACTTTCTGTAAGGAGGCAGACGTTTCAGTGACTCGTGGACCTGGGCAGCAGGCTGCCAAAGAAAGTCACACAATAATAAGGTCAACGCTACCTTTAATGATTTAACATTGTGCGCAGCATTAAAACAGTTTACACGAGCACAAAGACAGCGTCAGAAATACGTACGACCTTTAAACCAAGGAATCAACGGCAAGGCAGCGGCTCTCGCTTGGCACTTGATTTTTCGTCTGGTGGGTCTGCCTCCTATAGGCAGAGTGCGTTCGGCTCCATCGACTGCATTGCTGGTTCCGTCACCGTCTCTCATTTTTATATTGTCTCTGCCAGTTGGGGCGTAAGTGAAAGTTAGGGGAAGATCCATTTTGTCCAATCACCCACTGTTGCTAGGCATCCATGATGGATGGTTGGGTGTTTGTTGTGTGTCACCCAACTTCCCCAGATGTTCAACCAACCTTCTATCATTTTATCTCACTTGTTCCGGACTATGGAATGCGTAGGCCTCCTTTATTAGCGCCCAAAACCTCTCAGAGCCTTGCTTCACACAGACATGGCCTGTTTTTCCCAACAATGTCGAACTGACGCAGCAGTCTTAAACCAAGGACTGTTTTAAGTTTACTCATTTTGTTCTCATCGGTTGTTTTTCGGCCCTATTCCTGATTTGTGCTTCTCCAGCGATTCCTGCACAGGCTGTTTTCACATTTTAAATTCACAATGTCCATGGGTTTGTTAATGTCGCTGGGGTTGTTAATGTCAACAACAACAATAACTTGTATTTATATAGTGCCTTTAATGTAGTAAAACGTCCCAAGGCGCTGCACAAGAGTAGTATAAGTCAACAAAAAAAAAATTTGACACTGATCCACATAAGGATAAATTAGGGCAGGTGACCAAAAGCTTGGTCAAAGAGGTAGGTTTTAAGGAGCGTCTTAAAGGAGGAAAGAGAGGTAGCGAGGTGGAGAGGTTTAGGCAGGGAATTCCAGAGCTTAGGGCTGAGGCAACTGAAGGCACGGCCGCCAAAGGTTGAGTGATTATAATCGGGGATGCTCAAGAGGGCAGAATTAGAGGAGCGCAGATATCTCGGGGGTGGTTGTGGGGCTGAAGGAGATTACAGAGATAGGGAGGGGCGAGGCCATGGAGGGATTTGAAAACAAGGATGAGAAATTTGAAATCGAGGCGCTGCTTAACCGGGAGCCAATGTAGGTCAGCGAGCACAGGGGTGATGGGCGAACGGGACTTGGTGCGAGTTAGGACACGGGCAGCCGAGTTTTGGATCACCTCAAGTTTACGTAGGGTAGAATGTGGGAGGCCAGCCAGGAGTGTGTTGGAATAGTCAAGTCTAGAGGTAACAAAGGCATGGATGAGGGTTTCAGCGGCGGATGAGCTGAGGCAGGGGTGGAGTCGGGCGATGTTACGGAGGTGGAAGTAGGCGGTCTTTGTTATGCTGCAGATATGTGGTCGGAAGCTCATTTCAGGGTCAAATATGACACCAAGGTTGCAAACCGTGTGGTTCAGCCTCAGACAGATGTTAGGGAGAGGGATGGAGTCAGTGGCTACGGAATGGAGTATGTGGTGGGGACCGAAAACAATGGCTTCGGTCTTCCCAATATTTAATTGGCGAAAATTTCTGCCCATCTAGAACTGTATGTCGGAAAAGCAGTCTGACAATTTAGAGACTGTGGAGGGGTCGAGAGAAGAGGTAGTGAGGTAGAGCTGGGTGTCGTCAGCGTACATGTGGAAACTGATGCTGTGTTTTCGGATGATGTCGCCAAGGGGCAGCATGTAGATGAGAAATAGGAGGGGGCCAAGGATAGATCCTTGGGAGACACCAGAGGTAACAATGCGGGAGTGGGAAGAGAAGCCGTTGCAGGTGATTCTCTGGCTATGATTAGATAGTTAAGAATGGAACCAGGTGAGTGCAGTCCCACCTAGCTGGATGACGGTGGAGAGGCGTTGGAGAAGGATGGAGTGGTCAACCATGTCAAAGGCTGCAGACAAGTCAAGAAAGACGAGGAGGGATAGCCCATGGGGTTGTTAATGTCCATGGTGTTGTTAATGTCCATGGTGTTGTTAATGTCCATGGTGTTGTTAATGTCCATGGGGTTGTTAATGTCCATGGGGTTGTTAATGTCCATGGGGTTGTTAATGTCCATGGCGTTGTTAATGTCCATGGCGTTGTTAATGTCCATGGGGTTGTTAATGTCCATGGCGTTGTTAATGTCCATGGCGTTGTTAATGTCCATGGCGTTGTTAATGTCCATGGGGTTGTTAATATCCATGGGGTTGTTAATGTCCATGGGGTTATTAATGTCCATGGGTTTGTTAATGTCCATGGGTTTGTTAATGTCCATGGGATTATTAACCCCTTCCCTGCACCTTTTAGCTTCATACTTGATAATCGCATTGCCACATTTTGGCTATGTTGAAGCCACTTATATAAATGTAAGCTGTTGTGGTGCCAAAGTTGCGAGCTATCCCACACATGAAATTTGGGATGAGACATAATAAGGAGACAACTCTGGCAAAAGGTTGAAAGGAGTAGAGAAGCACAGCGACTTAGGGCTTCACATAGAGAGATATTTAAAATTGGAGGACTGGTTCATAAAACAAGAGTATCGCCAGGAATAGTGGCAGTCTGCTAATGATGATTCAATGTTATTATGGCCAGATGCAACCTGAATCTTTTGAATGGTAGATGCAACGCCAGCCCGGGGTTTCGGCTTTCTACACTTAGCCCTGTTACAAAGCTGAGCCTTGCACTTGGTCAAACGCCTCTTCGACTGAGGAAGACACTCGTGCACTTGTCGGCATGAAGCAACGTTAGCAGCATTACCACAACATGCGTGCTAAACCACTTCAAGTAATACACCCTGGTGATACAATGTGGATGAAACTCTCTGGCCAGAGTGCTTGGAGTGCTGGTATATGCACAAGTGTGGTGGGTCCTAGAACCTACCATGTGCAAGTCGGAGACTCATCATGCAGCAAGAATCGCCGTCAGTTCATTTGTGCTGATGAGCGCCCTGATTCCTGGGATGGCAGGACTGTCGTATGAGCAGAGATTGCGTCGACTAGGCCTGTATTCACTAGAGTTTAGAAGAATGAGAGGGGATCTCATTGAAACATATAAAATTCTGACAGGGCTAAACAGACTGGATGCAGGGAGGATGTTTCCCCTGGCTGGGGGGGTCTAGAACGAGGGGTCACAGTCTCAGGATACGGGGTAGGACATTTAGGACTGAGATGAGGAGAAATTTCTTCACTCAGAGGGTGGTGAACCCGTGGAATTCTCTACCACAGAAGGCTGTAGAGGCCAAGTCACTGAATATATTTAAGAAGGAGATAGATAGATTTCTAGACACAAAAGGCATCAAGGGGTATGAGGAGAGCGCGGGAATATGGTATAGAGATAGAGGATCAGCCATGATCATATTGAATGGCGGAGCAGGCTCGAAGGGCCGAATGGCTGACTCCTGCTCCTATTTTTCTATGTTTCTATGTAAACAATACACCTGAGATTGAGGACTTTTCTGAAACGCAAGTCCCCAGCGGTCCTCCAAACTGTCCACCATCTCCGAATCAAGCGACAGCACTAGAAACTCCTGGTATTCAGACACCAATCACCGGTGGCAGATCTGGAAGACAGCGCAAGCCTCCAGCTCGATTAGGAGGACTATGTTTTGTCATAATGCCTGTTTGTGATTGTGTGATTACGTATTGGTTACATTTCAGAGTTCCACTATATATACGCACATTTTTTTTGAAAAAAATCACCATGTTGTATTTGAAATCTGAAACGGGTAGCCAGTAGATCTTCTGTGAGGGAAAGGATGTGATATGAGGCGTCCTTTTCTATACGCAGAAAACATCTACGCCACTGTCACGTGTCGCTCTCGTGTCTCCCTGGTGTCTCGGTTACTGGTTACTGGCTCGTGGAGCTCTCAGCTCTGGCTCCTTTAACTTCTGTTCCTTAACTGGCATTGTTAATAAAACGTGGATACTCAACCAACACATGACCTCGCCTACTTTATGAAGACGTAGCAACACAGGATAGTCAAAGGAAGGGTGGGGCCAATTAGGGACCAAAAAGGGGATCTTCGTGTGGAGGCAGGGGACATGGCTGGGGTACGAAATGAGTACTTTGCATCTGCCTTCACTGGAGAAGAGGAGGCTGCCAACATAGCAGTAAAGGAGGAGGCAGTAGCGATATTGGATCGGATAAAAATAGATAAAGAGGAGGTAGTTAAAAGGTTGGCAGTCCTCAAAGTAGAAAAGTCACCCGGTGCGGATGGGATGCATCTTCGGTTACTGGGGGAAGTAAAGGGGGAAATTGCGGAGTCTCTGGCCACAATCTTCCAATCCTCCTTGGATACAGGGGTGGTGCCAGAGGACTGGAGGATTGCAAATGTTACACCCCTGTTCAAAACACGGGAGAGGGATAAACCCGGCAACTACAGACCAGTCAGTCGAACGTCGGTGGTGGGGAAACTTTGAGAGATTATAATCCAGGACAAAATTAATTGTCATTTGGAAAAGTATGGGATAATAAATGAAAGCGCTTTACAAGTTGTTGTTGTTGTTGTATTGGGCCATTTCTAATAACCTTCAATCCCATTTGTTGACAAGAAAATGTTCCAACTAGTTCCAACAACAACAACTTGTATTTATATAGGCGCCTTTAACATAGTAAAACGTCCCAAGGCGCTGCACAGGAGTATTTTAAGACAAAAAAAATTGACACCGAGCCACATAAGGATAAATTAGGGCAGGTGACCAAAAGCTTGGTCAAAGAGGTAGGTTTTAAGGAGCGTCTTAAAGGAAGAAAGAGAGGTAGCGAGTCGGAGAGGTTTAGGGAGGGAATTCCAGAGCTTAGGGTCTAGGCAACAGAAGGCACGGCCACTAATGGTGGAGCGATTATAATCAGGGATGCTCAGGAGGGCAGAATTAGAGGAGCACAGATATCTCGGGGGGTTGTCAGGCTGGAGGAGATTACAGAGATAGGGAGGGGCGAGGCCATGGAGGGATTCGAAAACAAGGATGAGAATTTTGAAATTGAAGCGTTGGTTAACCGGGAGCCAATGTAGGTCAGCGAGCACAGGGGTAATGGGTGAACGGGACTTGGTGCGAGTTAGGACACGGGCAGCCGAGATTTGGATGACCTCAATTTTCCTTCCATTGTTGTAATTTGTAAATATGAGACCTTATGCTTAAATTCTGTGCACAGCAGAAAAGCTTACTTGGATGCAATTTGTCCAAACCTTTCAAAATTTTAAACTCCTTCCATTTATCATCTTGTACACCCATTGCCAGAACTAAAATGAAATGAAGATGCAGTTGTGTGAGTCAGCAATCAGTGAAGAAGTATTAAAACTGACTTCATAACGTCATGACTTCATTACACTCTGACCAGTCGAGTTAGAAAGGTGATGCTTTATTTCCAATGAGTTTGTTCTGCTTAAGAACGGAAACTCAATAAATCAAGGCTGGGAGGGAGTTCAATGCTCTGCTGCCATCTTGTGCTTGCTTTGAACGAGGAGACTCTGCACATTCAATCGAAGACCCCAGAAGACGCAGTCCCGATTTTAACCCCTACCCTGCATGGCGGGAATGATGCCTTTTGGGAATTAAAAATGGCGGCAGGGCGCTACCCACTCTGTTCCCATAGTGTTTTCCCCCCTGCCATTTTAACTCCCGGGATTTTGGGAGGATTGGCAGGAAGCAGGGGTCTCGTAAAGATTTGAATTTCAGGGTTTGATGATGTCATTTGGACCCCGGGGCCAATTTAACTCTGAGGCGCGTGAGTTGCGCTCAGTCCCGGAGCCACTGGCAGAGGCTGGTCCAAGACAGAGGGCAGCTAGAATAGGCCCAGCTGAGTTCTTTATTATGGCTCTTTGTAATCAGGCGTGTGCTTCCTGTGTACATGGCGTGTGCCTCCTGTGTACATGGCGTGTGCCTCCTGTGTACATGGCGTGTGCCTCCTGTGTACATGGCGTGTGCCTCCTGTGTACATGGCGTGTGCCTCCTGTGTACATGATGTGTGCCTCCTGTGTACATGGCATGTGCCTCCTGTGTACATGACGTGTGCCCCCTGTGTACATGATGTGTGCTTCCTGTGTACATGGTGTGTGTTTCCTGTGTACATGACATGTGCCTCCTGTGTACATGACGTGTACCTCCTATGTATATGGCATGTGCCTCCTGCGTACATGGCGTGTGCCTCCTGTGTACATGGTGTGTGCCTCCTGTGTATATGGCGTGTGCCTCCTGTGTACATGCCGTGTGCCTCCTGTGTACATGGCATGTGCCTCCTGTGTACATGGCGTGTACCTCCTGTGTACATGGCATGTGCCTCCTGTGTACATGGCATGTGCCTCCTGTGGACATGACATGTGCCCCCTGTGTACATGATGTGTGCTTCCTGTGTACATGGTGTGTGTTTCCTGTGTACATGATGTGTACCTCCTGTGTACATGACGTGTGCCTCCTGTGTACATGGCATGTGCCTCCTGTGTACATGGCGTGTACCTCCTGTGTACATGGCATGTGACTCCTGTGTACATGGCATGTGCCTCCTGGGTACAGGGTGTGTACCTCCTGTGTACATGGCGTGTACCTCCTGTGTACATGGCGTGTACCTCCTGTGCACATATCGTGTGCCTCCTGTGTACATGATGTGTGCCTCCTGTGTACATGGCATGTGCCTCCTGGGTACAGGGTGTGTACCTCCTGTGTACATGGCGTGTACCTCCTGTGTACATGGCGTGTGCCTCCTGTGTACATGATGTGTGCCTCCTGTGTACATGGCATGTGCCTCCTGTGTACATGGCGTGTACCTCCTGTGTACATGGCATGTGCCTCCTGTGTACATGGCATGTGCCTCCTGGGTACAGGGTGTGTACCTCCTGTGTACATGGCGTGTACCTCCTGTGTACATGGCGGGTACTTCCTGTGTACATGGTGTGTACTTCCTGTGTACATGATGTGTGCCTCCTGTGTACTTGGTGTGTACCTCCTGTGTACATGGTGTGTGCCTCCTGTGTACATGGCGTGTGCCTCCTGTGTACATGGCGGGTACTTCCTGTGTACATGGCGTGTACTTCCTGTATACTTGGCATGTACCTCCTGTGTACATGGCGGGTACTTCCTGTGTACATCGCGTGTGCTTCCTGTGTACATGGCGTGTGCCTCCTGTGTACATGACGTGTGCTTCCTGTGTACATGATGTGTACCTCCTGTGTACATGACGTGTGCCTCCTGTGTATATGGCATGTGCCTCCTGCGTACATGGCGTGTGCCTCCTGTGTACATGGTGTGTGCCTCCTGTGTACATGGTGTGTGCCTCCTGTGTACATGGTGTGTACCTCCCGTGTATATGGCATGTGCCTCCTGCATACATGGCGTGTGCCTCCTGTGTACATGGCGTGTGTCTCCTGTGTACATGGTGTGTACCTCCTGTGTACATGGCGTGTGCCTCCTGTGTACATGGCGTGTACCTCCTGTGTACATGGCGTGTGCCTCCTGTGTACATGGCATGTGCCTCCTGTGTACATGGCGTGTGCCTCCTGTGTACATGGCGTGTGCCTCCTGTGTACATGGTGTGTACTTCCTGTGTACATGGCGTGTACTTCCTGTGTACATGGTGTGTGCCTCCTGTGTACATGGTGTGTACCTCCCATGTATATGGCATGTGCCTCCTGCGTACATGGCGTGTGCCTCCTGTGTACATGGCATGTGCCTCCTGTGTACAGGGTGTGTACCTCCTGTGTACATGGCGTGTACCTCCTGTGTACATGGCGTGTGCCTCCTGTGTACATGGCGTGTGTCTCCTGTGTACACGGTGTGTACCTCCTGTGTACATGGCGTGTACCTCCTGTGTACATGACGTGTACCTCCTGTGCACATGGTGTGTGCCTCCTGTGTACATGGCATGTACTTCCTGTGTACATGGCATGTGCTTCATGTGTACATGGTGTGTACCTCCTGTATACATGGCGTGTGCTTTCTGTGTACATGGTGTGTGCCTTCTGTGTACATGGTGTGTACCTCCTGTGTTCATGGCATGTGTTTCATGTGTACATGGGGTGTACATCCTGTATACATGGCGTGAGCTTCCTGTGTACATGGTGTGTATCTCCTGTGTACTTGGCATGTACCTCCTGTGTACATGGTGTGTACCTCCTGTATACATGGTGTGTGTCTCCTGTGTACATGACGTGTGCCTCCTGTGTACTTGGCGTGTGTCTTCTGCGTACATGACGTGCCTCCTGTGTACATGACGTATGCCTCCTGTGTACATGGTGTGTGCCTCCTGTGTACATGGTGTGTACCTCCTGTGTATGTGGCCTGTGCCTCCTGTGTACTTGGCATGTGCCTCCTGTGTACATGGTGTGTGCCTCCTGTGTACATGGTGTGTACCTCCTGTGTATGTGGCCTGTGCCTCCTGTGTACATGGCATGTGCCTCCTGTGTACATGGTGTGTACCTCCTGTGTACATGGCGTGTACCTCCTGTGGTCATGGCATGTGCCTCCTGTGTACATGACGTGTGCCTCCTGTGTACATGATGTGTGCCTCCTGTATACATCGCATGTGCCGCCTGTGTACATGGTGTGTGCCTCCTGTGAACATGGCATGTACCTGCTGTGTACATGATGTGTACCTCCTGTGCACATGGCGTGTACCTCCTGTATACATGGCGTGTGCCTCCTGTGTACATGGCGTGTACCTCCTGTGTACATGGCGTGTACCTCCTGTGTACATGGCATGTGCCTCCTGTGTACTTGGCATGTACCTCCTGTGTACATGGCGTGTACCTCTTGTGTACATGGTGTGTGCCTCCTGTGTACATGGCGTGTACCTCCTGTGTACTTGGCATGTACCTCCTGTATACATGGTGTGTGCCTCCTGTGAACATGGCGTGTGTACCTCCTGTGTACATGACGTGTACCTCCTGTGTACATGGTGTGTGCCTCCTGTGTACATGGCGTGTACCTCCTGTATACATGGCATGTGCCTCCTGTGTACATGGTGTGTGCCTCCTGTGTACATGGCATGTGTCTCCTGTGTACATGGCGTATGTCTCTGTGTACATGATGTGTCTTCTGTGTACATGGTGTGTTCCTCCTGTGTACATGGTGTGTGCCTCCTGTGTACATGGCCTGTGCCTCCTGTATACATGGCATGTGCCTCCTGTGTACTTAGTGTGTACCTCCTGTGTACATGGTGTGTACCTCCTGTGTACATGGCATGTGCCTCCTGTGTACATGGCATGTGCCTCCTGTGTACATGGTGTGTACCTCCTGTGTACATGGCGTGTGTCTCCTGTGTACATGGTGTGTACCTCCTGTGTACATGGCGTGTACCTCCTGTGTACATGACGTGTACCTCCTGTATACATGGCGTGTGCCTCCTGTGTACATGGCGTGTACTTCCTGTGTACATGGTGTGTGCTTCATGTGTACATGGTGTGCACCTCCTGTATACATGGCATGTGCTTCCTGTGTACATGGAGTGTGCCTCCTGTGTACATGGTGTGTACCTCCTGTGTTCATGGCATGTGCTTCATGTGTACATGGTGTGTACCTCCTGTGTACTTGGCGTGTACCTCCTGTGTACATGGCGTTTACCTCCTGTGCACATGGTGTGTGCCTCCTGTGCACATGGTGTGTGCCACCTGTGTACATGATGTGTGCCTCCTGTGTACTTGGCATGTACCTCCTGTGTACATGGTGTGTACCTCCTGTATACATGGCGTGTGTTTCCTGTGTACATGACGTGTGCCTCCTGTGTACTTGGCGTGTACCTCCTGTGTACATGGCGTGTACCTCCTGTGTACATGGCATGTGCCTCCTGTGTACTTGGCATGTACCTCCTGTGTACATGGTGTGTACCTCTTGTGTACATGGTGTGTGCCTCCTGTGTACATGGCGTGTACCTCCTGTGTACTTGGCATGTACCTCCTGTATACATGGTGTGTGCCTCCTGTGAACATGGCGTGTGTACCTCCTGTGTACATGACGTGTACCTCCTGTGTACATGGTGTGTGCCTCCTGTGTACATGGCGTGTACCTCCTGTATACATGGCATGTGCCTCCTGTGTACATGGTGTGTGCCTCCTGTGTACATGGCATGTGTCTCCTGTGTACATGGCGTATGTCTTCTGTGTACATGATGTGTTCCTCCTGTGTACATGGTGTGTGCCTCCTGTGTACATGGTGTGTGCCTCCTATGTACATGGCCTGTGCCTCCTGTATACATGGCATGTGCCTCCTGTGTACTTAGTGTGTACCTCCTGTGTACATGGTGTGTACCTCCTGTGTACATGGCATGTGCCTCCTGTGTACATGGCATGTGCCTCCTGTGTACATGGTGTGTACCTCCTGTGTACATGGCGTGTGTCTCCTGTGTACATGGTGTGTACCTCCTGTGTACATGGCGTGTACCTCCTGTGTACATGACGTGTACCTCCTGTATACATGGCGTGTGCCTCCTGTGTACATGGCGTGTACTTCCTGTGTACATGGTGTGTGCTTCATGTGTACATGGTGTGCACCTCCTGTATACATGGCATGTGCTTCCTGTGTACATGGAGTGTGCCTCCTGTGTACATGGTGTGTACCTCCTGTGTTCATGGCATGTGCTTCATGTGTACATGGTGTGTACCTCCTGTGTACTTGGCGTGTACCTCCTGTGTACATGGCGTTTACCTCCTGTGCACATGGCGTGTGCCTCCTGTGCACATGGTGCGTGCCTTCTGTGTACATGATGTGTGCCTCCTGTGTACTTGGCGTGTACCTCCTGTGTACATGGTGTGTACCTCCTGTGTACATGGCGTGTGTTTCCTGTGTACATGACGTGTGCCTCCTGTGTACTTGGCGTGTACCTCCTGTGTACATGGTGTGTACCTCCTGTGTACATGGTGTGTACCTCCTGTGTACATGGCATGTGTCTTCTGTGTACATGACGTGTGCCTCCCGTGTACATGGTGTTTACCTCCTGTGCACATGGTGTGTGCTTCATGTGCACATGGTGTGTGCCTCCTGTGTACAAGGCGTGTGCTTCCTGTGTACATGAAGTGTGCCTCCTGTGCACATGGTGTGTGCCTCCTGTGTACATGGCGTGTACTTCCTGTGTATATGGCATGTGCTTCCTGTGTACATGGCATGTGTACCTCCTGTATACATGGCGTGTGCTTCCTGTGTACATGGTGTGTACCTCCTGTGTACATGGTGTGTACCTCCTGTGTACTTGGTGTGTACATGGTGTGTACCTCCTGTGTACATGACGTGTGCTTCCTGTGTACTTGGCATGTACCTCCTGTGTGGGGAGGGGGTGGGGTGGGGAGGGGTAGGGAGGGGAGGGGTGGGGTGGGGAGGGTTGGGAGGGGTAGGGTGGGGTGGGGTGTGGAGGGTGGGGAGGAGTTGGGTGGGGAGGGGAGGGGTTGGGTGGGGAGGGGTGGGGTTGGGAGGGTGGGGAGGGGTGGGGTGGGGTGGGGTGGGGAGGGTTTGGGAGGGATGGGGTGGGGGTGGGGAGGGGGTGGGGTGGGGAGGTGAGGGGAGGGGTGGGGTGGGGTGGTGTGGGGAGGGGTTGGGTGTGGGGAGGGGAGGGGGGTGGGGGAGGGGAGGGGGAGAGGTGGGTGGGGGTGGGGAGGGGTGGGGGTGGGGAGGGGAGGGGGAGAGGTGGGTGGGGGTGGGGAGGGGTGGGGGAGGGGAGGGGAGGGGGAGAGGTGGGTGGGGGTGGGGAGGGGTGGTGTGGGGAGGGGTGTGGGGAGGGGTGGTGTGGGGAGGGGTTGGGTGGGGAGGGGAGGGGGTGGGGGAGAGGAGGGGAGGGGGAGAGGTGGGTGGGGGTGGGGAGGGGTGGGGGTGGGGAGGGGGTAATGAATGATCAGAGACCTGTTTCTACTTTACGGCAAATCAGACAAGACTTTTTTTTCCAAAGACATGTACAGGAAATCTCATTTGCTTCAGAACTTGTCCCTAACCGTCCTTACTGAAAACATAGCCAGTCGCCTAAGTTCAGGCAGCGAATCGTTCAGAGCCACAGGGTTTAGGTCAGTGCCATTGAGAGCCAGGCTGTGGAAAGTTTCGTGCCCACTGAGAAATGATTGATTGAGACCAGCTCAAACTCATTTTCCAAAGAATAATATCAACTTGCATCTCTTTGGGCCTTTACAGCAGAAAAAGAACTATCCAAGGCGCTTCACCGAGGTATAAGGAAATAGGAGGAGCAGTCATTAATAAGCATCCGTTCTTAAAGAATTCTGATTAATTTTTCCCGTCAAGTTCATTTGACCAGTGAGTGCTGATCACATTGCCGGGTGTGGGGGAATGAAGCATTGCAGGAGTCATTGGCTCTGACTGTGAGGGAACAGAATAAACGTGGAGTCATTAAAGCCAAGTGAGCGGTCTCCTCTCACCATAGAATCATCGAATGGTTACAGCACGGAAGGAGGCCATTCGGCCTGTCGAGCCCGGGCCGGCTCTGCGCAAGAGCACTTCGGCTAGTTCCAATCCCCTGCCATTTCTCCGCCCTGAAATATTTTTGCTTTCAGCTTCTTATGTAATTCCCTTTTGAAAGCCACGATTGAGTCTGCCTCCACCACCCTCTCAGGCAGTGCATTCCAGATCCTAACCACTCGCTGCGTAAAAAAGTTTTTCCTCATGCTGCCTTTGGACCTTCTGCAATTCACCTTAAATCTGTGTCCTCTGGTTCTCGACCCTTCCACCAATGGGAACAGTTTCTCTCTATCTAATCTGTCCAGACCCCTCATGATTTTGAACACCTCTATCAAATCTCCTCTCAATCTTCTCTGCTCTAAGGAGAACAACCCAGGTTCTCCAGTCTATCCACATAACTGAAGTCCCTCATCCCTGGAACCATTCTTGTCAATCTTTTCTACACCCTCTCTAGAGCCTTCACATCCTTCCTAAAGTGCAGTGCCCAGAATTGGACACAATACTCCAGGGCATCATAACTCATCCCAGTTAATAATAATTCTTTACCCAAATGGTGATTGACACACGATCTTTAGCAATGTGTCAGCCCTGGCCTCTGAGCCAGAAGGTTGTGGGTTCAAGTCCCACTCCAGAGACTTGAGCACAAAAATCTAGGCTGACCCTTCAGTGCAATGCTGA
Source organism: Squalus acanthias (assembly GCA_030390025.1). Classification (NCBI taxonomy): domain Eukaryota; kingdom Metazoa; phylum Chordata; class Chondrichthyes; order Squaliformes; family Squalidae; genus Squalus; species Squalus acanthias. The sequence continues at coordinate 61,664,657 of CM059441.1, read as the reverse complement.
GGGAGGGCTGCCCTGTCGGAGGTGGCGTCTTTCGGATGAGACGTTAAACTGAGGTCCCGTCTGCTCTCTCAGGTGGACGTAAAAGATCCTGCGGCACTATTTTGAAGAAGAGCAGGGGAGTTCTCCCCGGTGTGCTGGCCACTATTCATCCCTCAACCAACATTGCTGAAACATTGCAGTTTATGGGAGCTTGCAAGCTGCAAATTGATCGCCGCGTTTCCTACATTACAACATTTACTTCAAGATTACTTCATTGGCTGTAAAACTCCGAGGTCGTGAAAGGCGCTATATAAATGCAAGTTCTCTCTTTTAACAACTGCCCTGGAGGTTAAAGGCTGTAGATCCATCTGCAGCACTAACAGACCTGACAAAGTGTGACTCTTCGATTGGTATTGCCTCTAAAGCACAGCCTGACACAATTCTATCAGTCAATATTCGCCGCAGAACTGGCAGTGGTGCTGGGCTGACTGGTCCTCATTACACAAAGCGTTAGACTAGGACATCCATCATATCCAGGCTGACCATAGGATGCTGTCGTTCGTCGGGGCCAATAAATGAACCTCAGTCAGGCCGGTCTCTCTCTCTGCTTCTGTCCCTGCAAGGATCTGAAGGTAAGATTACCACATGCCAAGAGGGAGCGGGAGTGTTTCTGCTCAAAATGTCGGCGGAGTAAGCCTGTTATTTTTCAACAGTGGGACCGGCCAGATGGGTCACAGTGTATTTTTGTGCTCGCAAATATTCCTGCATACTTTACATGTCTGTCACAGTTTTGCCATCCTGTAGGACTGCAATTTATATGTAGCATTGTTTTAACTTTTTGGTCTGATAAATAATAATTACAATATCGAGCAAAATCCCAATTTAATTTCAGAACTTCATGACGCATGTTTCTGGGGTAAATGTCTGATAGCTGATTTTACTAAGTGGCTGCATATATACACAAGCAAACATACCGAGCACCTTTACACAAAGCCTAACAGAGATTGAACAGACACAAGACACTGACCGTACAGACACAAGACACTGACCATACAGACACAAGACACTGACTGTACAGACACAAGACACTGACCGTACAGACACAAGACACTGACTGTACAGACACAAGACACTGACCGTACAGACACAAGACACTAACTGTACAGACACAAGACTGACCGTAGAAGACCGTACAGACACAAGACACTGACCGTACAGACACAAGACACTGATTGTACAGACACAAGACACTGACCGTACAGACACAAGACACTGATTGTACAGACACAAGACACTGACTGTACAGACACAAGACACTGACCGTACAGACACAAGACACTGATTGTACAGACACAAGACACTGATTGTACAGACACAAGACACTGACCGTACAGACACAAGACACTGATTGTACAGACACAAGACACTAATTGTACAGACACAAGACACTGACCGTACAGACACAAGACACTGACCGTACAGACACAAGACACTGACCGTACAGACACAAGACACTGACCGTACAGACACAAGACACTGACCGTACAGACACAAGACACTGACCGTACAGACACAAGACACTGATTGTACAGACACAAGACACTGATTGTACAGACACAATGGCCTGGATTTTCCCTTGTTGCTGAATCGATGCACCTGTTCGGGAGAAGCCATTCTGCCCACCACATGGATGCCGCCTTGACTCCAGCTGATGTTTCCGGGGTCGGGGTAATTTGCGGTTTCTGGGACGACTCCCTACCAGAAGCTGCGGAGTCTGCCTGGAAGGGGGGTGGGGGGCACGGAGAGATTGGCCGAGACCTTGGAAGCATACTCAAAGTCCTCCAGAAAATGGCCAAATTAAAATATAAAACCACGGAAATGTCTCTGATTGATTACCATGCGACTGATCGGCGAGCCTTTTAGTCTTGAACTGGCCCTTCCAGCAGGACCTGGGCGTGAAATCCTAGAAGTGACAGGGGAAGAGCGGGAAGCCAACAGAGCAACTTCCAATATTCCGCCCGAGTCCCCTTGGGTTATGCCCGGGAGCAGGTGCAACCAGAGCATAACATCGAAGCCAAGGATCCCACTACCTGCCGGCAATCTCAGCCAATGCTCGGGCTACCTGGCAGAGTGTGCTATTTATAATTAACCAGGGTTGGCATGATTGCCGGCTCGTCGGACCATTTGCTCCATGCTCCCCGCACCCTGAGCCCCTCACCTCAAGTGTTGGGGGCGATGGCAGCGCGGCGCACGCCTCAGGCAGGCACTGCTGCGAAATACGCTTTGGCAGCAAGGTGTTTGATTAACGGCCCTCGATTAACGCAGGGACTCAAGAAAGTGGATGCAGGAAGGAAAAACAAGGGCAGAAAAACCCCAAGGATATGATTAATAACCAAAGTGAGCGTGGAGTAAAACGCCTGTCCAATAACTGAAACCGGGAACAAAAACGCCATGAGTGCAAAATGGGATTTCCCTTTTTGTATTCACAACAACTGTTCCACTGAAACTCTGCACAGAGGCAATTTCACTGAAGCAATACCTTAAATCATAGACTGTTGAATGTATTATTAATAACACCACAGTGTAACCAGCTGTATTGGTATGTATTAGTAACACCGGTCAGTTTGTATGATGTGAGAATACTAAACTGGCTGCATTGTTTCTAACACTCGGTTTATATATCAGTAAATAATACTCTCAATATAGGTTGTACAATGACTACCAGTACGTATCGTAAAATGACACAATCAGTATCTACTATGTAATCTGGGTCAAAATCCTGGAACTCCCTCCCTAACAGCACTGTGGGAGTACCTTCACCACACGGACTGCAGCGGTTCAAGAAGGTGGCTCACCACCACCTTCTCGAGGGCAATTAGGGATGGGCAATAAATGCTGGCCTTGCCGGCGACACCCACATCCCATGAACGAATTTTTTTTAAATCACACTATCAGTATATACTAAAATCTGTATGTTTTGCATTTCATCATCAGGATATATTTTTGTTAGGCAAGGGTATCAAGGGTTACGGAACCAAGGCCTGTAAATGGAGTTGAGGTACAGATCTGCCATGATCTCATTGAATGGCGGAACAGGCTCGAGGTGCTGAATGGCCCACTCCTGTTCCTATGTTCCTTGCTCCCTATTCCACTGGGAGTGCAGGATCACTGAATCCATCCTCACAGCAGACCATCAGTGTACATTTAACCAACAATATCTGCTGTTGGTTTTATTACCGATTGATGAGCAGATTCTGCTTTCCGACCAGATCGGTGAAGTCAGACTATTCATGAAGGTAACAAAGACTGGATCTGTCTTTTAAGCTTGGGGAAGAAATGAAAACGTGAACCATCGCCTGTGTAATGTGACTTTATTGTGCAACAGTAGGTTAATCTCCACATGCACTGGGCTGGCCGCAACTGGTGTGGCTGCGCTTGCTTTGAAAGCGCCTTCGGTGACAGCATTGATTCGGTGTCTGTCAGTGCCGGTAATACGTATGCAAGTGCAGCCGAGCATAAAGGACATCATCCTGAACTAAATCATTAGAGGAGCCTGCAATATGAGAAACCGTCTGGCCTCACTCAGTTTGGAAACGTTTCCCTTCTCCGTGGAGCTCCATGTCAGCCACGCCAGACGTGGGGTCTCACAGACAGCATTGTCTCCTGGACACCTGGCTCTGCAAACCGATGCTCTAATCCAGGGGGGCTTTATTTTCCATGATAATATTTTGGGCATCTCCGTGCTCATCAAAACAAGCAACATTTGCCATTTCACACACCCAGGTCAGCCCCCACCCCGCTCTTTCCCCATAACACGGAAAAATTTTCCTTTCCAATTCCATTTCTGGAAGTCACTCTTGAATCTGCTATCACCACACTCTCATGATGCGGCGATGCCGGTGTTGGACTGGGGTGGACAAAAGTGAGAAGTCGCACAACACCAGGTTATAGTCCAACAGTTTTATTTGATGAAGGAGCAGCGCTCCGAAAGCTTGTGATTTCAAATAAAACTGTTGGACTATAACCTGGTGTTGTGTGACTTCTCACTTTTGACCACACTCTCAGGCAGTGCATTCCAGGTTGTAACACCTCGCTGCGCAAAAGAAATTCTCCTCATCTCCCACCCCAGTTCTTTTTAAGCTCTCTCCTGTGCCTCAGCACTGCGCCCCAACCTCAACCTCGGTACGGTTAGTGGCAATTTAGTGCTGTGGGCCGATATCAGAGAGGACCGAGGTTGAGACTGGCTAATACAATAGCGAAATACTGCAGATGCTGGAAATCTGAAACAACAACAGAAAATGCTGGAAACACTCAGCAGGTCAGGCAGCATCATGGGGAGAGAGAAACAGAGTCAACGTTTCAGGTCGATGACCCTTCGTCAGAACTGGAAAAAGTTGGAGATGGAACAGGTTTTTAGTTACAGCTGCCAAGTGACGATAACCTCGGCCCCTATGTTTTATTTTTTCTCTCACATGGCAGCTGTCTTTCATTCTGCCAGTGCCATTTACACTTCATCTAGAGTCATCTTTTGTTTCTTAACTTGTCCCATTACCATCTCCTTTTTCCTTGCACAATCGTCCCTTTTGTCTTTTAATCTCTCCTGCCTTCCATCCTATCACAGACCTCCCCTATTGTTCTTTCCTCCCCTCCCCCCTTTCCCTGCCCCCGCACTTGCTTAAAAACCTGATCCATCTCCAGTTTTTTCCAGTTCTGACGAAAGGTCATCGACCTGAAACGTTAACTCTGTTTCTCTCTCCGCAGATGCTGCCTGACCTGCTGAGTATTTCCAGCATTTTCTGTTATTGTTTGAGACTGGCTAAACTCATTTCATCAATACAAAAGCAAGGTACTGCGGATGCTGGAAATCTGAAATCAAAACAGAAAATGCTGGAAACACTCAGGCCAGTCAGGCAGCATCTGGGGAGAGAGAAACAGAGTTAACGTTTCAGGTCGCTGACCCTTCGTCAGAACTGGAAAAAGCTGGAGATGGAACAGGTTTTTATCAAGGGCAGAGACAGGGAAAGGGGGGAGGGGAGGAAAGAACTAAAGAGAAGGTCTGTGATAGGGTGGAAGGCAGGAGAGATTAAATGACAAAATCGGATGATGGTGCGAGGCCAAAGGAGATGGTAATGGGACAAGTGAAGGAACAAAAGATGACTCTGGAACTCATTTCATGTTGGGCTCCAACAGCCAGCAAACAGACTGAGGAGATTTTCATTTCATCAATTTGGATTTGATTTGAACCCAGGTCCAAGAGGTGAAAGAACGCGACCCACGTGACCACTCATTGCCCCTCAAAAATAGGCCAAGGTTAACAATCGGTTGTGGGCTAACAACATACAAATACTCAACTCTGGCATTCCTCCTCTACTGTGTTAGTGGAGACATTAAGCTATTTATTTTGAACAAGTTAACACCTCTACTAAAATAGCTTGTGCGCTAATATTCCAGGGCAATGGTGGATTAGGGTTTCTAAGGCAGATGTTAAGCCATGTTTCTCATGGGATGCACAGCTTGTATGGAGTCTGTGAAGTTTTGCAGTGTTGGGGATACTTAACAATGCCTTCAAAAACTCGATGTAAAATACTTTAAAATTCACGATGAGATCCACGGCGTATCCGTGACTTCCCGGACTCTGCGTGAGCCGCGCAGCCCGTGAGAATGTAGCGTCTGACCCAAAATATATCCCTGACTTTTCCCACCTGTCCAACAAAACAACTTCTCCAAGTAAAGGAGACTTGGCTTTGTAAAGAGGGGCATTGAATACAAAAACAGGGAAGTCGTGCTAAACCTTCACAGATCACTGGTTGGACCTCAGCTGGAGTATTGCGTACAATTCTAGGCACCATTCTTTAGGAAAGATGTCAAGGCATTGGAGAGGGTGCAGAGTAGGTTTACCAGGATGATACCAGGGATGAGGGACTTCAGTTATGTAGAGAGATTGGCGAATAGAATCATAGAATAATACAGCACAGGAGGAGGCCATTCAGCCGATCGCGCCTGTATTGGCTTTTTGAAAGAGCCAACCAATTAGTCCCACAACCTGACTCTTTCCCCATAACCCTGTCATTATTTTCCCTTCAAGTATTTATCCAATTCCCTTTTGAAAGTTACTATTGAACCTCCTTCCACCGCCCTTTCAGGCAGTGAATTCCAGATCATAACTCGCTGCGTAATTTTTTTTTCCTCATGTCGCCTCTGGTACTTTTGACAAACACCCTAAATCTGTGCCCTCTGGTTATTGACTCATCTGCCACTGGAAACAATTTCTCCTTATTTACTCTACCAAAATCCTTCAGGATTTTGAACACCTCAATTAAATCTCCTCTTAACCTTCTCTGTTCTAACCCCAGCTTCTCCAGTCTCTCCACATAACTGAAGTCCCTCATCCCTGGAACCATTCTAATAAATCTCCTCCGCACTCTCTCGAAAGTAATGACATTCTTCCTAAAGTGTGGGGCCCAGAATTGAACACAATACTCCAGCTGAGGCCTAACCAGTGATTTATAAAGGTTTAGTATAATTTCCTTGCTTTTGCACTCTATTCCTCTATTAATACACCCCCAGGTCTCTCTGTTCCTGCACTCCCTTTAAAATTGTACCATTTAGTTTATATTGCCTCTCCTCATTCTTCCTACCAAAATATATCACTTCACATTTCTCTGCGTTAAATCCCATCTGCCATGTGTCTGTCCATTTCACCAGTCAGTCTCTGTCCTCCTGAAGTCTGTTACCACCGTTTACTACATTTCTGAGTTTCATGTCATCTGCAAACTTTGAAATTATGCCCTGTATACTCAAGTCCAGTCATTAATATATATCAAAAAGAGCAGTGGTCCCAATACCGACCCTTGGGGGAACATCACTGTACACTTCCCTCCAGTCTGAAAAACAATCGTTCACCACTACTCTCTGCTTTCTGTCCCTTAGCCAATTTTGTATCCACACTGGCACTGTCCCTTTAATCCCATGGGCTTTAATTTTGCTAACAAGTCTATTATGCGGTACTTTATCAAACACCTTTTGAAAGTGTATATACACACATCAACCACATTAGCCTCATCAACCCTCTCCAATATTCAAAGAACTCGATCAAGTTAGTCAAACACGATTTGCCTTTAACAAATCTGTGTTGACTTTCATTAATTAACCCATACTTTTCCAAATGACAATTAATTTTGTCCCAGATTATTGTCTCTAAAAGTTTCCCCAGCACCAACATTAGGCTGATTGGTCTGTAGTTGCTGGGTTTATCCCTCTCCCCGTTTTGCACAGGGGTGTAACATTTGCAATCCTCCAGTCCTCTGGCACCACCCCCTATCTAAGGAGGATTGGAAGATTGTGGCCAGAGCCTCCGCAATTTCTACCTTTACTTCCCTCAGTAACCGAGGATACATCCCATCCGGACCGGGTGACTTTTCTACTTTGAGCTCTGCCAACCTTTTAAGTAGCTCCTCTTTTTCTATCTTTATCCTATCCAATATCACTACTGCCTCCTCCTTTACTGCTACGCTGGCAGCATCCTCTTCTCTAGTGAAGACAGATGCAAAGTCCTGATTTAGTATCTCAGCCATGCCCCCTGCCTCCACAAGAAGATCTCCTTTTTGGTCGCTAATTGGCCCCACCCTTCCTTTGACTATCCTTTTAATATTTATGTGTTTATAAAAGACTTTTGAGTTCCCTTTTATGTTAGCCACTAATCTATTCTCATACTCTCTCTTTGCCCCTTATTCCCTTTTTTAGATTTTTTTTTTATTCGTTTATGGGATGTGGGCGTCGCTGGCAATGCCAGCATTTATTGCCCTTCCCTAATTGCCCTTGAGAAGGTGGTGGTGAGCTGCCTTCTTGAACCGCTGCAGTCCGTGTGGTGAAGGTATTCCCACAGTGCTGTTAGGGAGGGAGTTCCAGGATTTTGACCCAGCGACGATGAAGGATCGGCGATATACTTCTAAGTCAGGATGGTGTGTGACTTGGAGGGGAACTTGGAGGTGGTGGTGTTCCCATGCACCTGCTGCCCTTGTCCTTCTAGGTGGAAGAGGTCGCGGGTTTGGGAGGTGCTGCCGAAGAAGCCTTGGCGAGTTGCTGCAGTGCATCTTGTAGATGGTACACACTGCAGCCACGGTGTGCCGGTGGTGGAGGGAGTGAATGTTTAAGGTGGTGGACGGGGTGCCAATCAAGCGGGCTGCTTTGTCCTGGATGGTGCCGAGCTTCTTGAGTGTTGTTGGAGCTGCACTCATCCAGGCAAGTGGAGAGTATTCCAGCACACTCCTGACTTGTGCCTCTGTAATTTTGTATTCTGCTTGGTTCTCTACTGCATTTTCAACCTAACATTTGTCATAAGCCTCCTTTACCTGTTTCGTTTTAATCTCTATGGGCTAAAATTTCAGGGGTTTAGCGCCACCTGTTGCCGCCAGATTCGGGGGGGAAAAAATAGCGGCCACTGCACTATCGCCCGCTGCCGGCGGCTCCCGCGGCACGCGCCATTTTCGTCAGGTCAGCAGCGCTGCCATTACCTGCGCTCACCGAAAAGAATTGTAATGAGTCGGAGCGTGACGTCAATCAGTGTGCAACGCCGAGTTGACGCCCGCTCGTCCATTTTGGATTTCGCCACCCTCTCTAAAGCACGCCGGTGCGTGCAGCCGCTTAACACGTTTCAGCCGCGTTAACGGCCATGAGGAGTCTGGCGGGGCTTGGCAGATTGTACACGAGGATGGAGGCTGACAAGTGGAAAACACCTCCAATGGATGCCAGAACGTCAAACGCCTCCTTTGCCGAGGTTCTTCTTTTATACTTTTGTTTTTTGCCCAGCAGTGGGGAGGGGGTTGCATTTTCTGGCAGCTTTCCGGGAGGCCTACTGTGTTTGTGGGTCAGTAAATCGATGGGTGAACCCTTGTGGAACCAGCTTTTAGTTCAGAGCTGAACACCTGTACAAAACTACAAATCCCTCGGCGGATTCCCAGTAAATAAAAAAACAAATTGCTAAAGAGCATCAGATTGCCTACAACTCCACAAAGTTTAAGAACATAAGAACATAAGAAATAGGAGCAGGAGTAGGCCATTTGGCCCTTCGAGCCTGCTCTGCCATTCAATAAGATCATGGCTGATCTTCTACCTCAACTCCACCTTCCCACACTATCCCTATGTCCCTTGATTCCCTTAATATCCAAAAATCTATCGATCTCTGTCTTGAATATACTCAATGACTGAGCCTCCACAGCCCTCTGGGGTAGAGAATTCCAAAGATTCACCACCCTCTGAGTGAAGAAATTTCTCCTCATCTCAGTCCTAAATGGCCGACCCCTTATTCTGAAACTGTGACGCTTGGTTCTATACTCCCCAGCCAGGGGAAACATCCTCTCTGCATCTACCCTGTCAAGCCCTGTAAGAATTTTTGAAGATCATCTCTGATAAGATCTCTTTTATCTTTATGATAGCATCACCAGAGCATCAACCCCTAGCAAATCTGGACGCAACTGCTTAAGATTTTCAGGAATTATAATTAGTTTATTCAAAATTCCATAACCAATTATTTATCAAATAATTATTTTGTGGCGAGTATGCAAGACCCACTAATTACATGATTACTACACGTTTAGACACTTTCAAGAGTAACCAATGGGGAAAGATTAATGTCACAGAGAACGCAGAGGCATTCATTTCAGGAACTCTTAAAATATCAACAAACATCGGGTGGCCGGTAATATTGTTGTAGCAAGTACGGCAACTGTTCCGTACATGGCCCGCAGGTTCGCTCCTTGCTTCCCCGTTCCCCTTCGCTGCAAGCGGGAGGCCGACGCGGCCTTCAGCCTCTCGCTGAGCTTAGCGCTGGAAAGAGCGCGTTACACCACAAAATCAACGCTTCGCCTTTAGCCTTGGTCGGCGCCGTTACTGGCAGGTTTCCAGCGTACTCGAATTTTTAGCCCTATATCTTTAGTCATCCATGTGTATCTAGCTTTGGATGCCTTTCCTTTCCCCCTCATTGGAGTGTGTCTACTCTGTACCTGAACCATCTTCTCTTTCAAGGCCTCCCATTGTTCCATTACTGTCTTGCCTACCAAAAGCTGGGATTGTTCTCCTTAGTGCAGAGAAGGTTAAGGGGAGACCTAATAGAGGTATTCAACATTACATGGAGTTTTGATAGAGCGAGTAGGGAGAAACCGTTTCCTCTGGCAAGTGGGTCGATAACCAGAGGTCATAGATTTAATATAATTGGCAAAAGAACTAGAGGGGAAATGGAGAGACATTCTTTCACACAGAGGGTTGTTAAGATCGCCAACGCACTACCTGAAAGGGTGGTGGAATCAGATTCCAGAGGATCTTCCAAAAGGCAATTGGACATGTACTTGAAGAGGACTCATTTGTAGGATTATGGGGAAAGAGCTGGGGTGTGGGACTAAATTGGACAGCTCTCTCAAAGACAAAGGCATAATGGGCCGAATGACCTCCCCCTGTGCTGTAAGATTCTATGGGCTGGATTTTATCAATGGGGGCGCATTGGGGGCAGGACTGCTGGTTTTCGGGTTTCAGTCTCGCCCCCAACGACGTCCGGCCAACCCACACTATTTTCCCTTGATTGATCTTGTTAAGCCCGCCCAGTTGGCTTAACCGGCCAATTAAGGGAAAGCCGGTGACAGAGGACGTCAGCGTATGACGTTTCATCTGTCAAAAATTTTTAACAGATGAATTGTCAGCGTTTGACAGCTTTGAGAAGCTGACAATCTCTGACATTCTCTGTTCTAAGGTGAGCCCTTGCACTGAAGACTCACCAAGACCTCTTTCCTCAGCAGAAATCAGATGGCTGCTGCATCTGAGAATGTAGCAGCCATTCTGTCATCTCTGCCGTGGAGATGAGGAACCTCCGGATCCCCAAGGGTTGAAGCCTGCAGGAAGAAGCAAAGGTAAGGAAACTTTTTCCAACACTTTACACTCACCTCCCATACTTACCTCTCCACACTTGCACCCATCACCCACCTCCACAGCGCACTTTTCGACCCCTCTCACCCCCGCAGACCCACTGCTCGCCTCGCTGACCCTGGCGAGGTTCGCAGAAGTCGGGAAGCCCGCACTTGTGTGAGTAAAATGGGGATAAGCCTCTTAACTACCTGTTAACAGGTAGTTAACAGGCAGTTAATTGGCTGTAATCCCCTCCCCGCCTCCCGGGAAGATGGCATGGAGGCGGGTTGGGAACGGGGTTCGGTACCTGCTCCCAGTTTCTGCCATTTTCCCGGCAGTCCCGCCTCCATACCCGCCTCCCCAGGGCTGGCAAAATTCCCCCTATGACTCTATAAGTCTCTCTTGTGCTCCAACCAGCCACCAAGGTGAAGAACATCTTGTCCAAATGAGCAGATTATTTCTATTTGGCAAGTATCAGGAAATTACCAGATTCGGCAAAATATGTCCCAAGCTATTGGCAAATAATTGGATTGGCCCTTCTCAAACTCCTGCTTAGCATTGGCTTGGGACAGTTCGCAATTTTAAAGACACTGCAAGAGAGGCAACTTGTTGATATGAACAATATTTTTAAGGCAGGAAATGTTCAGGCTCTGACATACCATGTCTTCCGAGGTGTTGTAAAAAGCAATCTAAAGCAGAATCTAAGCAAAACAATCCCTCACACAATACATATTGATTATAGATCCCTCATCAACAGTGAAATCATGTAAACCACACTCGCCATAACACACTTTGATCTGTCTCTCTCTCTCTCTCCAGTACAGAAATCAGATATTCCCAATCATCCTTTAACACAAGCTTTTTGTGAAGCTCAGAAACTCACCATTCTAAGGGAACGGGCTATTGTACATTGCAGATTATTGACTTGATGCAACAAAACATCCCTTCTAGTTGTCTGCTATGAATTTGGTGACTTTTTCTTTTAAATCAAGACTCAATGTAAGCTGATTTGAAGCTGTTATGTTCTGCAGTTTGCGTAGTGATCTCTCTTGAACAGAGAGGATGTTTCCCCTCGAGGGGGAATCTAGAACTAGGGGGCATAATTTCAGAATAAGGGGGCACCCTTTTAAATCGGAAATGAGGAGGAATTTCTTCTCTCAGAGGGTCGTGAATCTTTGGAATTCTCTTCCCCAGAGAGCTGTGGAGGCTGGGTCATTGAATATATTCAAGGTGGAGACAGACAGATTTTTGAACGATAAGGGAGTCAAGGGTTATGATCTTATTGAATGGCGGAGCAGGCTCGAGGGGCCGAATGACCTACTCCTGCTTTTATGTCTTATGTTCTTATGTAACTCCAATCGTCATTCCCCACCAAGTGGCTACACATCATAGACCCCGGCTCACAGCTGAAGGAAGCACCTCAGCACAGAACGCACAAAATCATTTACTGGAGGCAACGACGTTTGGCTCGAACGTGGGCTTTTCCTTTTTGTATAAGCAGCTTACACTCATTTCTGCAAATGAGAGAACGTGTGTCAAATTGTGCCGGGGCCGTGCAATTTCCCTAATTCTGTCAGCTTTATGAATTCGTCACGATGTATTTGTGCAAATGAAATGACACTTTAACATTTTATGCCGCGCATGCACAGGTTTCAATCAATTATTTCTGGAAGCTCAGTGCGAGGGATTAATCGGGTTTGACAGCTGGATCACACCACAAAGGGGAAGTATTGATTTTCAGAGGCAGCAAAGATCAAAAATGCAGCTCATTATGTTCAGTTTCAAGTTAATTAAAGGGGCAGCATTGGCCTGGTGAAAAACGCAGTGCAGGATACGTACATAGATGCAGATGTAATGATAGGAGGTCATTGAATCACTGGTCTGCCAATCTTCTCACATTCCCCATTCTTCTCCCCTCCCATCTGAAGGCACCAGGGGGTGAGATTGGTCTTGGGCGGCAGTCAATGGAAACGATAATCGGGCGGGGTGTAAAATGGGCGTGCTAATTCCCCATCTCCCATTTGGTGCGGCTGGTCAAGACCAATTTCACCGTCGCTGACCCTTGTTGGCGTAAGGGGTAGGTTTCCAAAGACTCCCCCTGCTGCTGCCTCACCCAAGTAGTCATTCCTCAAGTGTGAGTCTTGATGGCGAGTGGCAGAAGCCTATTCAGCAATGGGGGCCATTGCAGCCAAGCCTGATCCTGTCGTTGTCCCACCATCCACACACGTAGCTACCAGCAGGAGGTGTAGGATAGGAACCTCGGAACAAGAGGAGGTCATTCAGCCCCTCGAGCCCATTCCACCATTCAATGAGATCATGGCTGATCTGTGACCTAACTCCATATACCCGCCTTTGGCCCATATCCTTTAATACCTTTGGTTAACAAAAAGCTATCAATCGCCAATTTAAAATTAATCTAGCATCAGTTGCCATTTGCGGAAGAGAGTTCCAAACTTCTAACACCCTTTGTGTGTAGAAGGTTGTTGTACCAGGTTGGTGGTAATGGATATGCCGGGCCATGAGGTTACAGATTGTGGTGGAATACAATTCTGCTGCTGCCCCACAGCACCTCATGGATGCCCAGTTTTGAGCTGCTAGATCTGTTCGAATCTATCCCATTTAGCACAGTGGTAGTGCCACACAACACGATGTTCTCAGTGTGAAGACAGGACTTTGTCTCCACAATGACTGTGCGGTGGTCACTGCTGCCAATGCTGTCATGGACAGATGCATCTGCGACAGGTAGGTTGGTGAGGACGAGGTCAAGTAGGTTTTTCCCTCGTGTTGGTTCTCTCACCACCTGTCACAGGCCCAGACTGGCAGTTATGTCCTTCAGGACTCGGCCAGTAGTGGTGCTACCAAGTCACTCTTGGTGATGGACATTGAAGTCCCCACCCAGAGTACATTCTGTGCCCTTGCTACTCTCAGTGCTTCTTCCAAGTGATGTTCAACATGGAGGAGTACTGATTCATCAGCTGAGGGAGGGCAGTAGGTGGTAATCAGCAGGAGGTTTCCTTGCCCATGCTTGACCTGAAGACTTCATGGGGTCCAGAGTCAATGTTGAGGACTCCCAGGGCCACTCCTTCCCGACTGTATACCACTGTACCGCCACCCCTGGTGGGTCTATCCTGTCAGTGGGACAGGACATACCCAGGGATGGTGATGGAGGAGTTTGGGACATTGGCTGAAAGGTATGATTCTGTGAGCATGACTATGTCAGGCTGTTGCTTGACTAGTCTGTGGGACAGCTCTCCCAATTTTGGCACAAGTCCCAGATGGTAGTGAGGAGGACTTTGCAAGTTTGACTGGGCTGGGTGTGCCATTGCCGTGTCCGTAGCCAGTGCCAAGGTGTCCGTCCGGTTTCATTCTTATTATTTTGTTTCGTAGCAGTTAGTTACAACTGAGTGACTTGCTTGGCCATTTCAGAGGGCAGTTAAGAGTCAACCACATTGCTGTGGGTCTGGAGTCACATATAGGCCAGACCGGGTAAGGATGGCAGATTTCCTTCCCTAAAGGACATTAGTGAACCAGATGGGTTTTTACGACAATCCAGTAGTTTCATGGTCGCTATTACTGATACTAGCTTTTTATTCCAGATTTATTTAATTGACTGAATTTAAATTCCCCAGCTGCCGTGGTGGGATTTGAACTCACATCTCTGGATCATTAGTCCAGGCCTTGGGATTACTAGCCCAGTGACATTACCACTACGCTATCATTCCCTCGTCCAGGGACACTGAGGCCATGTTTAACCATCCCCCCCATTAAAAACTGCTGTCCTGTCTGAGCTCATCTAACTCAGTCCAAACTGGGAATTGATTCTGCCCACTCTGGACCTGTACAGCCTAGTCCTCCACCTGGTGCCACCTTTACCCACTGGCCCAGTATATTTGTTGCTTGTAAAAAGGAAGGTTAACAATTCTCGTCCCTACTCCCTCTCCCGTCTATGTCTCATAGAATCATACATACATGTACACACACACACACACAGAGGCACACATGCAGGAGCAAGGATGTCTTACTACAGTTGTACAGGGTCTTGCTGAGACCACACCCGGAGTACTGTGTGCAGTTTTGGTCTCCTTACCTAAGAAAGGATATACTTGCCATAGAGGGAGTGCAGCGAAGGTTCACCAGACTGATTCCTGGGATGGCAGGACTGCCGTATGAGGAGAGATTGGGTCGACTAGGCCTGTATTCACCAGAGTTTAGAAGAATGAGAGGGGATCTCATTGAAACGTATAAAATTCTGACAGGGCTAGACAGACTGGATGCAGGGAGGATGTTTCCCCTGGCTGGGGGGTCTAGAACGAGGGGTCACAGTCTCAGGATACGGGGTAGGACATTTAGGACTGAGATGAGGAGAAATTTCTTCACTCAGAGGGTGGTGAACCTGTGGAATTCTCTACCACAGAAGGCTGTGGAGACCAAGTCACTGAATATATTTAAGAAGGAGATAGATAGATTTCTAGACACAAAAGGCATCAAGGGGTATGGGGAGAGAGCGGGAATATGGTATTGAGATAGAGGATCAGCCATGATCATATTGAATGGCAGAGCAGGCTCGAAGGGCCGAATGGCCTACTCCTGCTCCTATTTTTCTATGTTTCTATGATTCTATGCACACACACACGCACACAAGCGCAGACACGCTTACGCTCACGCGCACACGGTAAAAGTTTACTGTAAGCACTGTACTCTTTGCTGCAGTGTGAGCATTCTGAGCAGCAAATCTGACACACGACAATGGACTTTTAGCAAGGGATATTACAGAAAGCGAAAACCATTTCGACTGCACTCAAAGGACATAACTTCGAGCGATAATGGATTATAGCACAGCTGAATAAGGTGCAACCTCATGGAATTGAATTCAGGTGCACTGCAAATGGATTATAACAAACCTGTGACTGTTTGGTGTAAAGTTACATTCTCCAAATGTGCTTATTGCAAACATTACACCCCTGTTACAAAAGGGGAGATGGATAAACCCGGCAACTACAGGCCAGTCAGCCTAAGGTCGGTGGTGGGGAAACTTTTAGAGACAATAATCCGGGACATAATTAATTGGCACTTGGAAAAATATGATTAATAAATGAAAGTCAGCGCGGATTTATTAAAGACAAATCATGTTTGACTAACTTGATTGAGTTCTTTGGTGAAATAACGGGGAGAGTTGACGAGGTTGATGTCGTGTACATGAATTTTCAAAAGGCATTTGATAAAAACCACATCCTAGACTTGAAGTCCATGGGATTAAATGAACAGTAGCAGCATGGATACGAAATTGGCCAAGGGAATAGAAAGCAGAGAGTACTGGTGAACCATTGTTTTTCAGACTGGAGGGAGATGGTGTTCCCCAGGGGTCGGTGTTGGGACCACTGCTCTTTTTGATATATATTAATGACCCAGACTTGGGTATAGAGGAAATCATTTCAAAGTTTGTAGATGACACTGATGTAAGAAAACTACTAGGCACTTGGTCTAAGCGTTAAACAAAGCTTTAATCAACTGTTTTTCAACATGGAGGTCTAGTTGTGTCCTTCACTAGTTCCTGTTGAGGAATGTCCTGAGCAAGCTGGGCCCATGCCCGAGTATTTATACTCTCCCTGGACAGCGCCACCAGCAGGCCGCCCAGTATTACTTCATACATGAATGACAAGATTCATGTCAGACACAAAACTCGGAAATGTAGTAAACAGTGAGGAGGATAGTAACAGGAGGGTATAGACAGACTGGTGACGGGGACAGACACAAGGCAGATGACATTTAACGCAGAGAAGTGTGAAGTGATTCATTTTGGTAGGAAGAACGAGGAGAGGCAATATAAACTAAATGGTACAATTTTAAAGGAAGTGCAGGAACATAGAGTATGTAAACAGGTCTTTGAAGGTGGCAGGACAAGTTGAGAAGGCTGTTAAAAAGGCATGTGGGATCCTGGGCTTTATAAATAGAGGCATATAGAGTACAAAATCAAGGAAGTTATGCTAAAGCTTCATAAATCAGTGGTTAGGCCCCAGCTGGAGTACGGTCTCCAATGTTGGGCATCACTCTTTAGGAAGGATGTCAAGGCCTTGGAGAGGGTGCAGAGGAGATTTACTAGAATGGTACCAGGGATGAAAGACTTCAGTTATGTGGAGAGACTAGTGAAACTGGGGTTGTTCTCCCGAGAGCAGAGAAGGTTAAGGGGAGATCTATAGATGTGTTCAAAATCATGAAGGGTTTTGATCGAGTAAACAAGGAGAAGCTGTTTCCAGTGGCAGAAGGGTCGGTAACCAGAGGACACAGATTTAAGGTGATTGCCAAAAGACCCAGAGGCGCGCTGCCTGAAAGGAAGGTGGAAGCAGATTCAATAATAACTTTCAAAAGGGAATTTGGATAAATACTTGAAGGGAAAATGTACAGGGCTGTGGGGAAAGAGCAGGGGCGTGGGACTAATTGAATAGCTCTTTCAAAAAGCCGACACAGGCACAATGGGTCGAATTACCTCCTACTGTGCAGTATCATTCTAAGATTCAATAATTATCAGGTGCAACTCAGTAAGAAAAGCCTCCTATTGAAATTACAATCCAGTTGCTTTGAAATTCTGAGCACAGGTCGTCCATTGAAAAGGCCCTAAGAAAGAGTGGCGTGTTTTGAGGCTGCGACTTGCCTAATGTTACAATGGTCCTTGGGACCACATGTTCCCCGTGACGGGAATTCAATGTCTCGAGACAACCTCCTGTGCTATAGAACTGGGCAGTAGACTCCCCCAAGGGTCCAGCGGAAAACTGCCTGGTTTGGTATGAAGCCACACAGACTATAACATCCCAATGTTGACCCCTGGGTCTGTGCCGAGTTAACTGGCCTCAGCCCGGGTGGAGCGATTGCCACATCGCGCCTGGGCTAGGAAGAGAAAGAATTTACCAGGGCCGGCAATTTCCTCAGCATTGCTCCCACTCCGCCACTGCAACTTTGCTAGAGGTACGGCAGAACCGCCGTTTACCAGCATAAAGAGGGTGTCTGGTGCAGATCCAGTGCAGTTTCATTGTAGTTCTGGTGCAATTCTGGTGCAGTTCCAGTGTAGTTCTGGTGCAGTTCTGGTGCAGTTTCATTGTAGTTCCGGTGCAGTTTCATTGTAATTCTGGTGCAGTTCCAGTGTAGTTCTGGTGCAATTCTGGTGCAGTTCCAGTGTAGTTCTGGTGCAGTTCCAGTACAGTTTCATTGCAGTTCTGGTGCAGCTCTGGTGCCGTTCCAGTGTAGTTCTGGTGCAGTTCTGGTGCAGTTTCATTGTAGTTCCGGTGCAGTTTCATTGCAGTTCTGGTGCAGTTCCAGTGCAGCTCTGGTGCAGTTCTGGTGCAGTTCCAGTATAGTTTCATTGCAGTTCTGGTGCAGCTCTGGTGCAGCTCCAGTGTAGTTCTGGTGCAGCTCCAGTGTAGTTCTGGTGCAGTTCCAGTGCAGTTTCATTGCAGTTGCAGTTCCGGTGTAGCTCCAGTGTAGTTCTGGTGCAGTTCCAGTACAGTTTCATTGCAGTTCTGGTGCAGCTCTGGTGCAGTTCCAATGCAGTTCCGGTGCAGTTTCGTTGCAATTCTGGTGCAGCTCCGGTACAGTTCCAGTGCAGTTCCAGTGTAGTTCCAGTGTAGTTCGGGTGAAGTTACGGTGGTCTGCAGTTCTTGATCACTAACTAGTGACCCTTGCTGGAGAGTGCAGGGGAGGACAGCAGCAGGGTTGGCTGACGGCCCCCATGGTCAAATAGCTTGCCGAAACAGAGGCCGCGATTTCCCCTACCATGGCGGCTCTGTGGCGGGCGATGTCGGTGGTGGGTCCCGGCCTCGCTGCTAGCTCCAGCCCACTGTCCAAAATGATTTTACATTGATTGGGCATGTTAAGCCCGCTCAGCGCGTTTGCCGGCCAATTAAAAGGAAGCGGGTCAGATGACGTCATTTGATGATGCGTCATCAACCAATTTCCTTAAAGGGACCATGCGCAAATTTATTTTGACAGTTCTGCTGTCAGTGTTCTACAGCATTGAGGTGCTGCAAACACTGACAATCACTGCACAGAGGTTCACAGCTGCACCCAGGCTCTCCTATGACTCCCTCCATATGCTCATGGAGGGAGTCACAGCACGCAGGGAGGTCCTCTTCCCTTCCCATAGGCGGAAGAGACCACCCCAAGAGACCAACGCAGTCTTGCACAGGAGGACACAAGCAGGGATGTCGTCAGGAGGACCAGGCTGCAGTGGCGCAAACCTTTCAATGATCTCAGTAGATCACGAAACGTTTCTGCAAAGCCACACTCAACCTCATCCTGCTGTGCCACTCATCAGATCCCCATCACTCTGCCTTCCCTACCCTACTCCTGCACATCCTTACTCACACCAACTTACCTTGCACCTCCACCCATCCCTCTCTATCTATATTATCACTTCCCCATCTCACTAACCACCCCTCACACTCACCCTCATCCTAGTCCAATCACACCAACTAACAACACACAAGGGTAGGCACTTGGATGTTTTAGCCAATGTTCATGTCAAGTTTCTGTTAATGTGGTGTCAAAAATTGAAACCTTTATTTTCAAAACGCTGCCTTCTTGGACAGAGATGTGTGCACCTTTGGAAGTGGCTTAGTGAGATGCAGTGAATGGTGAGACATAATGGTACCCCCGCAATGGTGATGAGTGTGAAAGGAATGGCTTGGGCATCGTAGGATGGACAGTATGCTGTGAGGAGAACATAAAGAGTCTGCAAAGCAATGTAGATAGACAAAGTGAGTGGGCAGTAAGGTGGCAGATGGAGCATAATGTAGGGAAATGTGAGGTTATTCACTTTGGTAGGAAGAATAGAAAAACAGAATATTTTTTAAATGGTGAGAAACCTTTAAATGTTGGTGTTCAGAGAGATTTGGGTGTCCTCATGCAAGAAACACAGAAAGCTAGCATGCAGGTACAGCAAGCAATAAGGAAGGCAAATGGCATGTTGGCCTCTACTGCAAGGTGCTTGGAGTATAAGAGTAAGGAAGTCTTGCTACAATTGTATAGGGCCTTGGTGAGACCACACTTGGAGTACTGTGCACAGATTTGGTCTCCTTATCTAAGGAAGGATATACTTGCCTTGGAGGCGGTGCAACAAAGGTTCACTAGATTGATTCCTGGGATGAGAGGGCTGTCCTATGAGGAGAGATTGAGTAGATTGGGCCGATACTCTCTGGAGTTTAGAAGAATGAGAGGTGATCTCATTGAAACATACAAGATTCTGAAGGGGATTGACAGGGTAGATGCTGAGTAGTTGATTCTCCTGGCTGGAGTGTCTAGAACTAGGGGGCATAGTCTCAGGATAAGGGGTAGGCCATTTAAGACTGAGATGAGGAGGAATTTCTTCACTCAGAGGGTTTTGAATCTTTGGAATTCTCTGCCCAAGAGGGCTGTGGATTCTGAGTCTTTGAGTATATTCAAGGCTGAGATCGATAGATTTTTGGATTCTCGAGGAATCAAGGGATATGGAGATCAGGTGGGAAAGTGGAGTTGAGGTCGATGATCAGCCATGATGTTATTGAATGGCGGAGCAGGCTCGAGGTGCCGTATGACCTACTCCTGCTCTTATTTCTTATGCTCTTATGTTCTTTATGGTGTTGGAGTGGGGTGGTGCCAACCTGGCACATCATGTGGCAGCCAGGGTGTACAGCGTCAAGTGAAGTAAATCTGGCCATGCTGAGGCCATCCCTGGCCTCCCGGGCAGCAATGTGGTTGGGTGCTGATGCCCTCTGTCCTGTGCAGCATCAGTTGATTGTGGAGAAGGTTGGTGTTGTTGTTGGTGCTGCTGGTGTGCCCGGTGATACTGGTGTTGGGGCTGATCGTGGTGGGATTCTGAGGACCAAGGTGAGATAGTTTCAAGGGCACCAATGCTGATGTAATAGATGATGTGGAGATGCCGGCGTTGAACTGGGGTGGACAAAAATGAGAAGTCGCACAACACCAGGTTATAGTCCAACAGATTTATTTAAAATTACAAGCTTTCGGAGCTGTCGCCCCTTCCTCAGGTAAAGTTACTGTGAGACAATCTAACTGAATTCACAGAATATAAACACAGAGAAAATGCAGAGATTCAATCTATCCCTACATCAAAGACATACTAAGAGCACAGCCAAGTGAAGTTGAGATGACAGAAGTGATGTCAGTGGTGAGAAAGGTTGTTCCAATGAGGTGACACTGGATACAGAGTGTGCTCCAAACACTTGCAACCTGCATAAAGCTCAGTCTGTCTTCCAAATGCAGTAAGCAACAGCTTCTGAGCTTGGAAAGTGAACGGCTGTGAGATGGGAGCTTTTATAGCACATTTGCAGCTGTCAAGTAATGAGATGATCCCATGGCCATTCATCTCCTGCCCTGCTGACCTGACGTGATCCCCGAGCAGCATGGACCCCATGGGCGACCTCGTAAAATGTAAAGATGAGCTTAAAATACTTTTTAATGGGCTGTTAACAAGGTCAGAATTACCTGAATTGCCTCCCCCGCCTCTGCGTGTCGGGTCTGTTCAGCGCTGACAGACTTGACATCTGGGAATGGCGCGTGGCAGCGGGTTGACAGCGGGGTCCCGACCTGCTGTAAAAAAAAAAATTCCCCACCCGACCCACCACCAAACGCGCCCGCTGACCCCCGAAAAATCAGCCCCAAAGTCACTCACCATCTGAGCTCATATATGGCCATGTGGAAAAAGTGCGGATTGACAGCTGGCACCTGTGCCCCATGCCCCAAGAATCAGTGGGGGGAAAATTCAGTTGCTTTGCGCTTCCCATTAGTGCCCTAAGAGGGCGCTAATGGGGCGCAAAGCAACTAGCGCCCGGGCGCAGCGATGTTTGCGGCCCTCGCGTTATTGACCAGACATTTTGTGGCAGCGCTAAACACTACCGCCACGATCTCCTGCCCCGCAGATCATGACGTCAGTCGAGCGTGCAATGCTCCGGTAGTGCCCCGGACCGGATATTGAATGACGTCCCCTGCCTTACCGCCTGCCACTAGCAACGACAGGTTGAGGGGAGCGTTTTGCAGTCGGGAAGGGACTGGGGGAGCGCTATTTAAAACTGGCCACTTCCTGTCTCTTTTTGTCGGCGACATTTTTGCATCACACATTCTGAGAGAGGGAGAGTGACTTCTGAAGAGATTAAACGCTGTGTGAAGGAGTTTTGGGTACTGAGCAGCACTTTGCAGGTTCATTTTGATTTGACCTTCCTTGCATCGATTTAGAAGAGACTATGGGGGCTGCACTCTGAGCTTTTTCCCTGGGTCTCTCCATTGTTCTTTCCAGCAGAATTGATGTACAGGTCTGTCCAGGCCGAGATTCAAGGCTGCAATGAGCAGGATGTGGATGGAGAGCAAGATCGACCCTCCCCTTTAAGAACTGGCCGGCGCCAGTGTGTCTGTGTTCCATTGCTGACTGACATCACATGAGCTTTGCCAGCGCTCTGAGGTAGCGCCTCGCTCCTCGGTGTTAGCACCTTAAGAGAGGTGTGCAGCGCCTGATTTAACGCTCCAATCACCTCCAGGGGTGATAGAAGCCAAGTTTGCAGTCGGAGGGGATAATTAGCGGCAGGCGCTAAACTTTGCGCCCGGCCGATAATTGCGCCCCAAACGGGGCGATACCGAATTTCTCCCCCAGTACCTGTGGCAGGGGATTAAAGAGCAGAAAATGGCACGCAAAATAGCTCGAAGGTGTCTACTGTTCATCCCTGTTATGCAGCAGATGGTAAAGGGACAACGTTCTCAACACAAAGCAAAATGATTTCCAAAGCTTTTCTCACTTCTGTTATGGCTCCTTATCAGAAGCAGTGCACCAACTCAGTCTCTTGACAACACAATTTAAAAGTGTTCTTCTGGTTCAGCTACAGGAAACAGCCTCAGAACTGCAAATCCTATTATAAAAACAGAAAATGCTGGGAACGCTCAGCAGGTCGGGCAGCGTCTGCGGCAAGAGAAACTGAGTTAACGTTTCAGGTGGATGACCTTTCATCAGAACTGGGAAAGGTTCGAGATGTAACAGGTTTTAAGCAAGTACAGAGGCAGGGGAAAGGGGCAGAAAGAACAAAAGGGAAGGTCTGTGATCGGGTGGAAGCCAGGAGCGATTAAATGACTAAAAGGGATGATGGTGCGGGGCACAAGGAGCTGGTAATGGGACAAGTGAAGGAACAAAAGATGGGTCTAGAGGAGGTGAAAATGGGAATAGTAGAATCATTACCAGCTGCTGTCCGAAACAATGGACATGATGTGGAGATGCCGGTGTTGGACTGGGGTGGACAACTGTGAGAAGTCGCACAACACCAGGTTATAGTCCAACAGCTTTATTTGAAATCACAAGCTTTCAGAGCGCTGCTCCTTCACCTGACGAAGGAGCAGCGCTCCGAAAGCTTGTGATTTCAAATAAAGCTGTTGGACTATAACCTGGTGTTGTGCGACTTCTCACAAAAAAATGGAGGCAGTGGTTATGATCTGAAATTGTTGAACTCAATGCCATCCTATTGTCGGCTATTCTCCACCCTCTCCCCTTGCGGTTCTTTGTGAGGAGGACAAAAACCTTTCAGCATCAGTCCTTCTTCAACCTATCAGAGAAGCTTGACCTGCAGCCCCACGCAAACAGTTCCTCCACTTTCTTTTCCTTGTTCTTTTTCCCTTCAGTTCCAAGATGTGAGAGGGAGAAAAATAATGCTGCAGTGCGTACTGACGTGATATTCTTATAAATGAGCCTGCATTTCCCACCACCCACCCCCCCCCGCCCCCCGCAGCCCCAAAAAAGGAATTGAGGCTTTCATGAAGATACTGAAACGTGCTGCAAGATTAGAATCTGACAATCCTAGCTTGACAGTGATTACTGCCATGGGGAAGCTAAACGATCCAACACATGCCCAATGTGTACTGAAAGTGTCTTTTGATGTGATTAACTGCTGCTTTTGACTGGTTGCAAGAGCCCTGAAAATTTCAAATTAAAATGATCCGTCTTTCCCTTCACGTATTCAGGACCGCATTTTGTTATGTGCCTGAGAGAACGGTCCTCTCAACTCCGCACTCCTGATCAGCACAGAGGGGGTGATTTCGCCAATGGGGGCGCGTTGGAGGCGGGACTGCTGCTTGTCGGGCTTTAGTCCCCCCTCCTTCGACTTGTGGCCAACCCATGCTATTTTCCCTTGATTGACCTTGTTAAAATTTTTGACAGATGAATTGTCATCATTTGACAGCTCTGTGAAGCTGTCAAACACTGACATTCTCTGTAGTTTGATGAGTCCTTGAATTCAAGACCTCATCAAACCTCTTTCTTTAGCAGAAATTAGATGGTTGCTGCACTGGAGAATGCAGCAGCCATCTGTTATCTCTGCCGCGGAGATGCGAGACTCTCCGCATACCCAACTCTTGAAGCCTGCAGGAAGAAACAAAGGTAAGTAAACTTTTACTAACACTTTCCACTTACCTCAGATACTCACCTCTCCACACTTGCACCCATCACTTACCTTCACAGCGCACTTTTGGACCCCTCCGACCCCCGCAGACCCACAGCTCGTCTCGCTGGCCCTGGCGGGGTTCGCAGCCTTCGGGAAGCCCGCACTTGTGTGGGTAAAATGGGGATAATCCTCTTATCTACCTGTTAACTACCTGTTAACAGGCAGTTAAGTGGCTGTAATCCCCTTCCCGCCTCCAAGGAGACGGGACCCGGCGCGGGTCGGCTACCCGCCTCCTGGGAAGATGGCACGGAGGCGGGTTGCGGGAGGGATGGGTACCCGCCCCCAGATTCTGGCATTTTCTCGGCAGTCCCGCCTCCAAACCCGCCTCCCCAGGGCTGGCAAGATCGCGCCCAGACAGTCAGTTATACACTGAGCATGGCCACCGTGTAAATACCTGGTGACGGAGACACTCTCACTGATCAGCAGCCTTTTGGTAAAGAGCCCTGTATCCAACTCTATTCATTCGTGTCCACAGCAAGATGGTAGTTTCCTTCAGCAGACCTGCGATTCCTCTAAACTGAAAGACCTGACGTGTGGCCTGAGTGGGATAGTGCGCCACAGAACTAATAATTCCCAATCCACCAGGGTATCTTGCGCTGCAAGCCACATTCTCCTGCCCATTTCAAAAGGTGATAAATGCCACACTGACAGACCAGGTTAAACTAATCGTCACACCAATTTCTAAGTGAGATAACCACAGAAATGGCAAGAAAATAGCAGTGCAATACTTGACTTCCACAATGCATAAACTGTTTCAAAAACAATGATGCTCCCTCCCCTTTTTGGACTCGAGGGGGAATCAAGGGATATGCAGATCGGGCGGGAAAGTAGAGTTGAGGTGGATGATCAGCCATGATCTTATTGAATGGCGGAGCAGGCTCGAGGGGCTGTATGGCCTACTCCTGCTCTTAATTCTTATGTTCTTATGTACATCTCCACCACCCTCTTCTCCCTTAAGACCTTCCTTAAAACCCACCTCTTTGATAAACCTTTTGGTCACCCTTCTGAACATCTCCTTCGTTGATTCGGCGTCTGTTTGTCTTATGGCCCCCCTGAAGCACCTTGGGCCGGTTTTCTACATTAAAGATACTGTATGAATGCAAGTTGCTGTTGAATCATGAGAAATTAATTTCAATAACTTTCAAACAGAGCCTCGGATGAATCCTTGCGAGTGCTGACCCCCACAGGGCCTCGCTTCACCATCTCATGTGGAATGCACAAACTTCTGGAATTCTGTGAATACAAAGAAAGGTTTCAACATCCAAGATCAGTGATCCGATATCACTGATCAGACAAATTAGGGTATGCATCATTTCTACCATCCCAGTAAATGAGGTGTGAACAGGAGACCATTGAGTCATTTACTCTGGACAACCAGCCACAACAAAGCCTATTGTTAATGTCTGAAATGGCTGCAAGTTTGTACCTATCAGAAACACAAGTAACATAAGAACATAAGAAATAGGAGCAGGAGTAGGCCATATGGCCCCTCAAGCCTGCTCCGTCATTCAATAAGATCATGGCTGATCATCCACCTCAATTCTACTTTCCCACCCGATCTCCATATCCCTTGATTCCCCTAGAGTCCAAAAATCTATCGATCTCAGTCTTGAATATACTCAACGATTCAGCATCCACAGCCCTCTGGGGCAGAGAATTCCAAAGATTCATAACCCTCTGAGTGAATAAATTCCTCCTCATCTCAGTCTTAAATGGCCGACCCCTTATCCTGAGACTGCGTCCCCTGGTTCCAGACACTCCAGCCAGGGGAAACAACCTCTCAGCATCTACCCTGTCAATCCCCTTCAGAATCTTGTATGTTTTAATGAGATCACCTTTCATTCAACAAACTTGATCGGACTGATCTACGGCTCAGCTAGTGAAACCAAAGAAAGCATGACGCTATCTCATGAGACTAAGGACTATCTCTGGGCTGTTTTGTGCACTGTTTCTCTCCCCCTTACACCAAGACAGCAGAACTCCATGTCAGAGCCACAGCCAACTAAAGGCAATTTTAAAGTCACATTATTCTAAGCAACCAAAGTCTTTTCAAATCATATAACACAGATAATGATGGAGCTCTTTCTGTCACGGACATGTTACCAGGACATTTCAGCAATTGTTGTATGTATTAGAGAGTCTCTGTCCTTTTCCTTTATCCACACTCATTGTATCTGCCTTTAAAACGTGTATCAGAATGGCACACTGCTTCCGTTTCATCTTCAACAGCTTTGTTCTCATTTAGGATGGACCATGAAGCAACCATTGAAAGGGGAATGGGAAACACAAGAAGGAGATATGATGATGAGGAGGAGGAGGGTAAGTAAAGACAGTTGAAGTGCAAGTAAAGTAAGCACCACCCAATCTGTCACTGAGTTTCTCCAACATAGAAGGTACCAGGTTTGATCTCCAGTCTATGTTGAGTTAGTTGATCTCAGCCAGGATTGTGGTACAATTGGTCTGAGTGTCCCTGGGCCAGGTGGAGGAGAAAAATCACCCAGTGCTCATTATCCAATGACCCTGATGGAAGTACGTGTGGAGATGAGAAACCTGTCACCTCAAAAAGTGATTAAATATCTGGTACGATGGACTAAGCAAGATAATAGGCCCCAGGAACATTGAAGTTATTCAAAACACAATGGGATAACATAATGGGAGAGTTCATTCATTGCGCAGAAATCTAGCTGAGCTTCCGCTCGTCCCAAACAAGCCAGAGAGGGTGGGGCTGGGGGTGGGGTGCGCATTACCTCCCTCCACTGGAACTCCTGCTTCCCCATTTTCTCAAAGGCCTAGTGGTTCCTTGGCAGCCGTTACACCGAGAAGATTGAGGCGGATCAGCCTTTTCAATGGCAGCTGGTGGCCCAAGCCAGGCACTCCACCCCACCTGGGGCAGGCGGACACCTAAGGTGCGGCCCCAGTGGTGCGGAGGCCCAGCACCTGCATGGGGAAGAGCTGCATACTGTGGCGGGGTCCGCAGTGGAGGTCAACAGCACTGCCCTGTCAGTATTTCCTTTTACAATCAATAAAATGAATAACATTTTAATGAAATTAATAAAATGGCCATGGGGAACAAGCAGGGGGAGTGGGACTAATTGTATAGCTCTACCAAAGAGCCAGCACAGGTATGATGGGCCGAACAGCCCCCTTCTATGCGGTATCATTCTATGATTCATCATCTTCAATCCTTTTCGCAACAGATATTCATCCAGCTCTTTTTTAAAGCATTTGGATGATGCGGCTTAAACTTCACAGAATCACAGAATCCCCACAGTGCAGATAGAGGCCATTTCGGCCCATCGAGCCTGCACTGACACATATCCCACCCTATCCCCGTAACCCCACATATTTAATCCCCCCCTAACACTAAGGGTCAATTTATCATAGCCAAATCAACCTAACCCGCACATCTTTGGACTGTGGGAGGAAACCGGAGGACCCGGAGGAAACCCACGCAGACAGTCATCCGAGGCCAGATTCGAATCCGGGTCCCTGGCGCTGTGAGGTAACTTCTGCTGATGAGACTCGTTTCCATATCCCTACTGCTCTGAAGTTTCTCCAGAATGATACCGGGGCTAAAAGGGTCCAATTATGGACTAGGCTTGTATTCCCTCGAGTATAGAAGACTAAGGGGTGAACTAATTGAGGTGTTTAAGATGAGTAAAGGAGTCGATAGGGTGGATAGAGAGAAACTATTAGGGGAGTCCAGCACAAGGGGCATAACCTTAAAATTCCTGGGATGGTGGAACTGTCTTATGAGAAGAGATTGAGTAAACTAGGCCTGTATTCTCTTGAATTCAGAAGAATGAGAGGGGATCGCATTGAAGCATACAAAATTATTACAGGGCTTGATAGGATGGATGCTGGGAGAATGTTTCCCTTGGCTGGGGAGTCTAGAACCAGGGGCCACAGCCTCAGGATAAAGGGTAGGCCATTCAGGACTGAGATGAGAAGAAATTTCTTCACACAGAGGGTGGTGAATCTTTAGAATTCTCTACCCCAGAGGGTTGTGGAGGCTCAGTCATTGGGTATATTCAAAACAGAAGTCGATAGATTTCTGACTAGTAAGGGCATCAAGGGATATGGCGATAGGGCCGGTGAATGGAGTTGAGGCAGAAGATCAGCCATGATCTCATTGAATGGCAGAGCAGGCTCGAAGGGCCGAATGGCCCACTCCAGCTCCTATTTCTTATGTTCTTGTGTTCTTATTAGAGCTAGGCCGTTCAGGGGTGATGTCAGAAAGAAATTCTTCACACAAAGGGTGGTGGAAATCTGGAACTCTCTCCCCCAAAAAGCAGTTGAGGCTGGGGGTCAATTGAAAATTTCAAAACTGAGATTGATGGATTTTTGTTAGGTAAGAGTATTAAGAGTGAAGGAATAGGCAGGTAAGATACAGATCAGCCAGGATCTAATTCAATGGCAGGATAGGTTCGAGGGGCTGAATGGCCTACTTCTGTTCCTATGTTCCTAAGTAAAAAGTCTGATGCAAAAGTCTGGTGCGAAATATAGACAGCTGCAGCTATCTGCTTCTGACCAAAGAGCTGCATCTTGCCACGGAAACTAAACTAAGTTTAGGAATGTTACTAAATATGAAAGAAAGAAAGACTTGCATTTATATCGCGCATTTCGCGACCACCAGACGTCTCAACGGGCTTTACAGCCAATGAAGTACTTTTTGAAGTGGAGTCACTGTTGTAATGTGGGAAACGCGGCAGCCAATTTGCGCACAGCAAGCTCCCACAAACAGCAATGTGATAATGACCAGATAATCTGTGTTTGTTATGTTGGTTGAGGGATATGCTGTGGAGGCTCAGTCGTTGCGTATATTCAAGACAGAGGTCGATAAATTTTGGGGAATCAAGGGATATGGGGATAGTGCGGGAAGGTGGAGTTGAGGTAGAAGATCAGCCATGATCTTACTGAATGGCGGAGCAGGCTCGAGGGGCTGAATGGCCGACTCCTGCTCTCATTTCTTTTATGCTCTTATGTATGTAGTCACAAAGCATTTCTTTTGTCCAGATCGAAATGCAATCTATATTGGCATCCCTGCGCCCCAAGGCTACAGGAGAAAGAGACGGAGAAGGAAGTTCTCCACAAGCCGTGAGAAATCCAGCGAGGGGGAATGGTACCCCAGGAGGCAAGACAGATCCGATACCGATGAAGGAGGTGGCAAAGTGCCCACTGCTGCAGACTGCGCCAACATTACCAGTAGGTCGTTTACACATTACTATAGAGATGTCAAGGCTCCTCTCGGGCTGCCACCTCTGTTCCTGGAGATTTCATCACATGATCTCTCGCCTCCAACTTTTTTCCCCACCTCCAATATTTTTATAACTAATGAAGTGTTCAACTAAAATGAGAAAAAAAGTTACAATTTTTTTAATGCCCCTCTGATGTTTCCCCCAGGGTTGCCCGCAGCAGTAGCCAGGAGATTAATCCTTAGTTCCTGGAGATGCCAGGAACAATCCTGGAGGGTTGGCGATCCCTAAACTCATCCCATCAACCTGGTCAGGTCCAATGGTTCCATCAAAACTGGACAGCAATGTGATGATGTGGGTGGTGGAGGTGTCAAAGATCTCTACCCCTGGGATTTGGATTTGAGGAGACACTGGGGACACATCCTTACTCACGACTGTTGGAGGCCTTCACCCCTTCCCCCACAGGCCACAAATTCTGAGGATAAGCATTGAGAATTATGTGGTTTCCTTCATCTTCCTTCCCCCCAACCCCACACTCTCCCCCACATAACCAGCAACTGGCTCAGCATGGCTGCCCGCCCCCCTCCCCTCCACCCCCACCCCACCCAAGTTTTCCTTGTGGGGAACCACTGACTTCCACTTGGAGGTTCTCAATGAACGGGCGAACTGAGGGGGCAAGTCCAAGAGCTAAGACTAGGTGGCACACTGCGCTGCAGCTCTTGTCCATTGCGCCACAGGCCTGCCCTAGTTGTATAAACAGATTTGAGTTTTCACAAACATGGCCGACACGGCCACCTGGGCTTGAAGCAGCAGGGCTATCCCATCATGCATTTGGTGTAGCGCTAAGGCGAGCATACTTTTGGTTTTAAGTGTAATTAAAACCAATCTGTTTAGACTGCTGGAATGTTCATGGTAGCATTTTTCAACAACTTGAAGAAGATTGCAGTTTGACTTGGGTTATGGCTTCTTTAAATTAAAACCTGCCACACTCCCAGCAATAGCTGTTTTTAATGGTAATATAGGTAATTGGCTTTTGCTGTCAATTCGCAGCATTGTGGAGATATTTACCATTTGTCAAATGCTCACAACTCCAATGAATCTTTATATTGTCGCGTGCATTAAGTTCGGACATTGATTCAAAACTCTGATTGACTGCTATGATGTACTCGGCTGCTGAACTATATTGTTCCATGACTCATGGAAGATACTTAACAGCAGAGACCAGGTGAATGAGAAGCACAACCTCAAAATATCTCAATACACTTGAACAAGGGGACATAGGATGACATGTGCTGAAAGGCAGGTGTGAGAAAGAAATTGTAGATTCACTCAGGTGAGGTGAGGTGATGGGAGGAGGCACGTTTTTTATTACTCTGGATAGGCGAACTAAGATTGACCGAATAGCTTCCATCATCCCTTCTCTTGTGATCTTGTGAGTTTAGACAATAAGGACCCACGTTTAATCCCTGGTCGTTGCTGAGTTAGCTGAACTGATCTAGGGTGACCGCACGCTGGATACGAACAGCGTCAGCATCCCTGAGATAGGGAAAATCAGCCGGAGCCCTGGTTCTTGCTCCTGGACCCAATCCGGGAAGCTCCACGTGTGAACACAGGTGAGATCCGAATACAGCTTGTCTGTGATATCGTTCTCCCCTCCCCATGGTCAAATAGCCTACTGGCACTCCATGTCTACGCTCACATTGGAAAATTGCCACTTGAGTGAGGTACTGGAGAATTGCCTGTGGAACTGTACCACAGGATGAATCCCTTCAGGAGACA
The DNA here is from genome assembly GCA_030390025.1 of Squalus acanthias. Taxonomy (NCBI): domain Eukaryota; kingdom Metazoa; phylum Chordata; class Chondrichthyes; order Squaliformes; family Squalidae; genus Squalus; species Squalus acanthias. Next base: position 61,633,348 of record CM059441.1, on the reverse strand, counting down.
ACACTGGAAAGGATGAACAGGCTGGGTCTCTTTTCTCTTGAAAAAAGAAGGCTGAGGGGTGACCTAATAGAGGTCTTTAAAATTATGAAAGGTTTTGATAGAGTGGATAGAGAGAGAATGTTTCCACTTGTGGGGAAGAACAAAACTACAGGCCATCAATATAAGATAGTCACCAAGAAATCCAATAGGGAATTCAGGAGAAACTTCTTTACCCAGAGAGTGGTGAGAATGTGGAACTCGCTACCACAGGGAGTGATTGAAGCGAATAGTATAGATGCATTTAGGGGGAGGCTGGACAAGCATATGAGGGGGAAGGGAATAGAGGATTACGCTGATAGATTTAGATGAGGAAAGACGGGAGGAGGCTCGAGTGGAGCATAAACGCCAGCATGGACTGGTTGGGCCGAATGGCCTGTTTCTGTGCTGTATATCCGATGGAATGTAATCCTGTACATGGCTCCTGTTTACAGCCAGGGCTGAAATGCTGAAAAAGAAATTCCACAGTAGCCGATCCTGACCCATTAGTTACTTCATTTCGACTTTTTGTACTTGTCTCCAATGTTGTCGCAAGAGCTGAGCAATAGCTCCGACACTTCGCCTGATCTCAGTTACTGCCGCACGCCACTTGTGGCTCGACTGCTTACCGGGGTCACACAAGGGTCAAAACCAGCTTCCAGGTCAGCTTCCGATGATTGTGTACAAAGGACATTGGGATTGCTGTGTACTCAGTGCCAGAATCTGAAAGCATAGACAGTCGCGAGGAACTAAAGGCACATTGTTTGCAGTCGGGATTCAAGGTACAAATAGCTCTCAGCATTGCAAATGCTAATCTGTTAACTGTTGCCATTCTATGGGCCTAGCCAGGGAATATTTTACACTCTGCAAGGATCCTAAACTGCCAATACATAAATAAAGGAACTCACGTTCATTGCCTGCGTGCAATTTTAATCAGGCTGGTGGTGAAATGTCGACCAGCAGAAACTCAATTATGGAGCACATAGGAACAGGAGGAGGCCATTCAGCCCCTCGAGCCTGTTGCCCCATTCAATTGCTGAGCTGTGCCTCAACCCCATTTACCTGCCTCCTCGCCATGCCTCTTGATACATTCACCCAACAAAAAAATCTAGCGATCTCAGTCAGGGTCAGTTCTATTCCCACCCAGCAACAATTTTTTTTTCTATTCATTCACAGGATGTGGGGGGCACTGGGCAAGGCCAGCATTTATTGGCCATCCCTAATTGTCCTTGAGAGGGTGGTGGTGAGCCACCATTTCAGAGGGCAGTTAAGAATCAACCACGTTGCTGTGGGTCTGGAGGTCACATATAGGCCAGACTGGGTAAGGACGGCAGATTTCCTTCCCTAAAGGGGCATTAGTGAACCAGATGGGTTTTTACAACAATCTGGTAGTTTTATGGTCACCATTATTGATACTAGCTTTTTATTTCAAATTTATTTAATTAACTGAATTTAAATTCCCATGGTGGGATTATGAACTTGTGTCACACAGATCATTAATCTCTGGATTACTAGCCCAGTAACATTACCACTATGCTACCGTACCCCTCAAGCTACCACAATGTGAATTCACACATGGCCTATGGTTTCAGCTCCCTGGAAGGGTTACTCCTTTCCACTCCCTCTCCCTCCCATGCTGAATTTCAGACGTGTCCCGGAATGCCAGCTGTCCCACAGAATTTATGATGTTCTTGAAGTGAAAGTGGGAATAATTGAAATAAACTTAAAGCTGCAAAACGTTGAAGGGAGAAGGGGTTTAGCAAGTCCCATCCCTCCTGAGGGAATGAAAAGCGTCTGAAAAGTTCCCCTTCCTCAAGGTGCTGTCCCGAGCACTCGAGTATTCACTCGTTGCCTTGAGGAAAGATGCAAGTCCCATCTTTTTTGTCTCTGCTGAAAGGACAGCATTGTTCTGCCTGGGCCAGAAAGGATGAAACATTCACCATTTGCCAAACATCAGCTTCAGCGCCTTACAAAGTATCACCAAAACCTTGTCAAAGGTAAAGGGGGCCATTTTAATGCAGTGTGTTTTGGGGGGCCATTTTTATTGATGCACAGGAGAGCCTTTCAGAAAAGGTTCGGGAATAGTTAAGGTCAAAGCTTTCTCAGAATTGAAATGGGTAAGCTCTACTGGGTTTGGCATAATCATCAATAGGACTCAACTCAGCAAAGGGCGTGCTATTCCATTTAATCTCCAGGGCAAGCGGCTCTGTGCAACAGGCTTTGACACACTCTGTAAGGCTGGAGCAAGTTATCCCGAGCACAGACAGGCCTGCTGTTAAAGTGGGTGACAGAATGAGCAAGAGCGAACCAGGTAGGCTTGAAACCAGGGCTTTTGTTGTCGATTTGTCATTTGCTTTTTGAGGCCAGCATTGGCGTGTTTGTCCTGTTGCCACTGATGTAATTCATTTTGCTTCACACTGCTGTGCTGTTAACACTTTGTGGACTGCAGTAACATTTCTTCATCGAAGTAAGGAATATAACCGGGTCTTTGCAAAAAAAAATAATTATTGAGTCTTTGCTCTTGTTCTCTTGAATTCGACTTCACAGTATTTGGCTTTGCAAATGGACAGAGAATGGTTTGTACTTTTCATCTTGACAGAGAGGTTGTGTGCCAGGTTGTCAACATCGGTGGCCATTCCTGAACGTGAATTTGGATACAACTCAGATTTTAAGGGGACAAACATTAAGCCGTTTACAATTTGATGCTCCATTTTTTTTTTAAAGTCACAATTTGTGGCTGTGGAATAATCTGGTGGTTCCCTTTTTGCCCAGCTAAGAAGGCGAGAAGCCAATATACTTACTGGTCACCGAAACGTTCGAATCAGCTGTAAGAAGCAGCATGGAAGCAGGCTGGTGTGACTCAGCTACTAATGTTCCCCGTAAGTGGGGAAGTAACTTGTATCGGCTCAACTCACTGGGTGAGGAACCAAAGCCAATTTTAAGCAATGTAGTAATTAGTCAACGGGTATATGTAGGACAGCAGCTACGACAAGGCCTCTGACCTCCCCCCACACCCCATCACCCCCCCTCCCCCCACCCCACCCACCACTGCCCATGGTACAGGTCAATCAATTCATGTTGACTGCTGCCACCCAACTGAGAACCTGCGTGTGTGAAGATCAAGCTCAGGCACAGCTGTGGCACCTTCCAATGGTTAAAGTCTGCCAACACTCACTGTCACATCAAGCGTGGCACTTGGACAGAGTAGCTAAAGGCTGCCAGTGTCTGCGGAAGTGAACCTCAGATCGAGCCAGTGAGGGGGGAGGAGAGAAGGTCGGGGGGTGGGGGTCGGGGGTTGTGCCAGCTCATCAGTAACAAAGTAGGCTTGGACCCTACTTCAAGGGGCCAATATCGCCTCATCGGTTCAACACCGTGGTCCCCAGTTTGTTACTGGCGTGTTGATGGCACGAGTATGCCTCTGATAAGTTGCGGCACGTCGAAAAGAGAGAATGAAAAGAAATGAAAAGTCACGTGAAAGCTCGCAGACATTGCAATTAATTTGCAAGGGTGGGGGGGGGGGGGGCGGGGGTGGAACGTTTCGAGCTTGTGGAGCAGCCAGGATTTGACGTGTCCTCCATCCCCACTTTAAGAGCATTTTACTAGCCGGCACTGAGTTGTAGGATTGGTTAGTAACCATGGCAACTGGAATTCCTGCCCAGAAGAATTAGTTACAATTGCTTTTCAGTCAGAGAGTTTAGAAGAACCAGCAGTCTTGGAAATGATCGGTAAATGATGGGAATGAGGACATGACAGCATTGTAAATGTCGGCATTTAAAGCTCGGGGGGTGAAGCCAGAGCTTCCATTTGATTCATGCTGGGGAGCAAAGCGATGGTTAATCGAATTAAAACTCGATTTAATTGGATTAACTTCGACGAGCAGAAGCACAACATACGCTGGTAAACTAATGGAAAACTGAAGCGAAGTATTCGGAGCTAAACGGTGCCCCTGAACCAAGGTGAAGTGGAACCAGACTCACCAGCAGGTACCAGGAAAGTAGAGAGCAGCACAACAAAACAGCTAAGGACAATGAAGGCCAGTACTCGAGATGCTAAAAAAATGATAGTGGGTTAACTGTAGTCGTTGATGGTAAAGTATTTTCCAGTTATGTTCGAAGTCAGGAATCAATCAAAGACCACGTTGGTCCTCTGAGGGATTTATTAGGTCAGGTGAGGTACGAGGCCAAGTGTATGACTGATGATCGGAATAGATACTTTGCGTCAGTTTTCACTTCTGAAGACAGTGCTACGTAGCCCCAATACTTGAGAGCTGAACAGGAAAAAAAACTGCTTCAGTCGAGGTAACCTCAGAAGGGGTCTCGGCTAGGATTAAGATGCTCAACGCTGGGGTGAATGGAATTTGGGCCCAAAAAGGAATGTGTAAGCCACCGACTGGTGTAACCAGCAGCTCGTGAAAATCTGGGTTAGTTCCCATGGATTGGAAGAAGGCTGATGTGGTCCTGTTATTTAAGAAGGGGAAGACATCAGACCCTGGCAATTCTAGGCCCATCAGTTTGACAGAGGGTGTAGGGAACTGTTGGGAAAGCATTATATGTGATTGCTGATCACTTGGAGAGTTTGATAGTTAGTAAGGATTCCCTGCAGTGCTTCAGGCACTGTAAGTCCCACCTCACTAACCTAATTGACCTCTTTAATGAAATGATCAAAATAGTGCATTTTGGCAGCCTGTTGCTGCTGTATACCTTGGTTTCCAAAAAGCCTTCAATAACGTGACTCATGGAAGCTTATTATGGGATTAGAGGACAGATATTATGCTGGATAGGAATTTTGTTGAAATCTTGTAAGCAGAGGGTTATCATCAAGGGGCAGGGTTTGAATGGGACCTGATCACGACAAGGCTCCATGCTGGGACAGTTGCTACTCACTCCTGATTTGGATGAGGGCATTAATGGAACTATTTGTAAATTAACCGATAACACAAAAATGGTGCACAGCGATTAATAATTCAGATCAAATGAGTATGTTACATAAGGTAGGAGAATGGCATTGTGTGTGGCAGATGCCCTTCAGTGTGCACAAGTGCAGAGTGGTGGGGTTAGACTGTTGGCACCAGGCAGTGTTACCCATCACAGGTCAACAAAGAGACCTGGGGTAAGAGTTGACCACAGCGTCAGCATGATTTAGCACAGCAGTGAGGGCTGCGATCACTGAGATCATACACGGAAAGACATTCTGGTTTCTCCGAATGAACCACAACCCTTGCGCAGGGAAGAAACCGTCAGCAGCACCACACCGCAAAACTGCGAAGAGACGAAACCAACTCTGCAAAAGGCAGGCGGCAGAGGCTGTTATTCAGATACCACTGCCAGGCAGCTACGGCCCCCGAATTCAGGTTCGAAACCCGCTGCTCTGCTACCTCTGCGGGGCACGGGAGAGTTATGGCTTACAACACAGTTGCATTGACTTCAGGAGCCGAACGCAGGATATTGCCGAACTGCAGAAAACACAGTCCGTGGAGATGTATCTCCTCTTCTGCGCAACGTCAATGCCACTTTACTGCCTCGTGTCCTTGGGCTCCTGTCCTTTCCTTTGTGTGTCAGTCTGCCAGAGACACAGTGACTGGAGTATTGCAATTGACTGTCAAAAAAAAAAACATTAATTGAATGTTCAGAGGCGCAGTCACAGCAGTGCAAGGCATTTCAAGATTTTTTGGTACCAGTAAATGGGGAGGAGTTCTAATTTGGCCAGGATCTAAAGCAGGTTATGTGCACTGTTCTGTTTGCTCACTATGTCACTCATGATGCGGAGATGCCGGTGTTGGACTGGGGTGGACAAAAGTGAGAAGTCGCACAACACCAGGTTATAGTCCAACAGCTTTATTTGAAATCACAAGCTTTCGGAGCGGCTGCTCCTTCGTCAGGTGAAGTGCATATGTATTTCTTCACTTCACCTGACGAAGGAGCAGCGCTCCGAAAGCTTGTGATTTCAAATAAAGCTGTTGGACTATAACCTGGTGTTGTGCGACTTCTCACTTATGTCACTCATGTTTGAGGGGTAGCCATTTTCTACTAATGATCCTGACAGCAATATCTTCATTCTACACTTTGAGTGGCGTATAAAGAACAAAGTCGTCAAAAAAGTGAGTGGTCCTGTATGTGAAGCAGAGGAAACAGTGCAAGCAGCGCAAGGAGCGCACGTCAACCCAAGCACCCCACCCACCCGCCCCTTCAACCACCGTCTGCCCCACCTGTGACAGAGACAGTAGGTCCCGCATTGGACTCATCAGTCACCTGAGAACTCATTTTTAGTGTGGAAGCAAGTCATCCTCGGTTCCGAGGGACTGCCTAAGAGAGAAGAGAAGCGGGCGGGGGGGCCATGAATTTAATATTTGAACCCCAACTTGATTGGAGAAGTCCATGGAAAGAGCCAAGAGCAGGCTCACCTTCAAAGTTGTGTTGAGGTAATGGTTTCATACTGGGCCCCCATGTAATACTTGCTAGCCTCATTCAGGCGGGATGTTACTGCAATGTGACGTGTTTTGTTGTTACCTCTGTTGATCCGCAGTGTCCCCTGCTGCTGAACGTCTGAGATACATTCTTGGAGAAGAGGACGATGGCCCAACGCCAACACTTTTCACGGAGATGGATACCCTGCAGCATGATGGAGATGAACTGGAATGGAAGGAATCTGCCAGGCGAGTGATTAAAGCCCAATGCAATTTACTCCTATTTAATGAACCTTTTCCATGCCGTTGTTCAGCAACTTTATTTGAAGCACTGGCCACCATTTATGATGGAACCATTGAGGTGCGAACGGCCAAGCAGTGGTTTTGTTGGGTTGATATCACTGTGTTTGAAGCATATCGAAACCACGTGTAGAATACCATACACATAAGTAGCAAGAGCAAGACACAAAAGATTAATGTCACCAATGCCAAGTCTATGGTCAGAACGAGTGGTGTAAATGTACTTTAAGTAGGCTAAGACTGCACAGTAAAGCTGAAGAAAATTAAAAACTATTTGTGCTCTTATCCTGCAATCTTGACTGGCAGAGTCCCTCTAATTTATCTTCGCTGGGAACGTAACTCCGAGTGGGTGCGACAGTTACTAAGGCTATTGAGACCAACAGTTGAGCTAACAAGTTCTAAACTTTAGCAGATCTTTGGCTTCCTTGTGTAGATCATAGTCATGGTAATGAAGATCCGATCTAGTTAGAAAAGGGAAGAAAGAGTACCTTCTGCCAGTGGATTTCACACTTCTTTCAGCCTTAACCTGTCACATTAACACCACCTCTTGCCTTGCATATCTCTTAATGTCTCTTAATCTCCCCTTTTGTTCCTTTATCCCCTCCCCCTTTTCCCAGCTTTATCCTGGCCTTAAATCTATTTGATTTCCGGCGCTTTCCAGTTCTGACGAAAGGTCATCGACCTGAAACGTTAACTCTGTTTCTCTCTCCACGGATGCTGCCTCGCCTGCTGTGTTTTTCCAGCGTTTTCTGTTGTTATTTAAGAAAGTGTACCTGATCGGTAGGGTGCGGGTGGTTGAGGGGCGGTTGGTGGGAGAGACAGTGGGCGCGAAATTCGGTTAAGGCTGGATATTTAGCGCCCGGCGGGGAAATACCGCCCCGGCCGCTAAATTCGCCTTACCGCCCCGTACAGGAAGTGGAGCGCAATGTCGGGCGCTCCACTTCCTGGTGGGGCAGTAACCGAGGCAATGTCGGCGCGCGATCGGCAGCGGCTCTGCGGAGCGCTGCCGCGTTTCAACGCCCCTCCCCTTCGGTTAAAGGAGGGGGGCCACTCCGCACTCTGCAGGACCTCCGATGGCCACAACTAGGCCACCAGGGCGGCGTGGTGCCATGGCAGCTGCCCGGCGCCGAGACGCGGTGCCGAACTGCGCGATGACGGCCAGGACCACGCCACGGCGGGCCGACCTGGAGGTCAGCCAAAAAAAGAAAATGGTGGCGCGCAGGTCGCGTCCGCGCCTCCCCTTTAACTACTGCCCCGCGAGGCGGAGTTTGACCCAGTTCGCGACCCACAAGGCTGGCACTGACAATTTCTGCCGCAGGGCGGTAAGGGGACACAGCGGGGCGCTATGGGGTCGTGGCGCTATCGGGTAGCGCCTCAGCAACGCCACGCCGAATCTCTCAGGAGGCGCTTTTTTCTCCCCCCCCTCCTGGACGATAAACTCTTTGCGCCCTGTTAGCGCCCCCCGGAGGCATTAACGGCAGGCGCAAAGGAGCCGAATTTCAAGCCCTCTGCTCAGGAACAAAATCACTATCTCAAGTTCGGACTCCTGCTAGATTAACTCAGAAAGAATCCTAGCTTCGATCTGTTCAGCAACAGAGTGATGCTATTCTTTGGGCAGTGCATTCTGGAAAGGATAGCCCATACTTTCCAAATATGCTATTTGTTTAAAGTATGTTTGTAAAGCATTTAGAAAACAAATACAGTTTTCATTTTGATTTAATTCCAACTAATGTTGAAATCTCATCGCCATATCCCAACTATTAACAAGTCCATTACATGACAATTGTCACGTTTATGATGGCAGCTGGCTGTATCTGAGTTGCACTATTGCATTGCCCCCGATATAAGGCATGAGAAGGGATTGCCACACGTAAGCACACCATGAAACAGCAAGTTTGGGAGTGATTCTTGGGCAAATTGTAGTTACATATCTTACAGATGAGCATGAAATGCCAAATGATTACTCTTACAACTGGTCACTCGGGAAGACATGCTAAGCTCTAAACACTGATAATCCAAATAGAATTAATGATTTCTGCATAAACAACTGCACTTATGAAATCCCAACTGTCCAGCCTCTGGCCCTCCATTCACCATGACATTTCTGCAGCTACCGATCTGCTCAACCACACCCTCACCACCACCTTTGATGCCCTAGTCCCTATTAAAACAATTACCCTCTCTTACCCTGGCCGTTCCTCCTGGTATGGCCCTCATCTTCGCTCCCTTAAGTCCAAGGGACGCAGACTCGAACTGATATGGCGGACAACTGGTTTAGCCATTCACCGCCAGATCTGGCTGGACCACATAAAGCACTTTCGGGCCCTGCTCTCATCTGCCAAAATTGCTCACCTATTCCAGAATCATTCTGGAATGCAAAGATAAACCCCAGCTCCTATTCTCTACTGATAACCGTCTTCTTAAACCCCTCTCCCCGTCTCCTCCACCCTCACCTCCAATAACAAATGTGAGGAGCTCATGGACTTCTTTGTCTCCAAGATTGAGACCATCCGTTCAGCAGCCTCTGCCACTTCCCTTCCTTCCCCGAGCCCAAACTTCCTCTAAGGTTCCCCCCTGCCCTATCCCTCGACCCTATTCCCACCAAACTGCTGACCACCCAACTTCCTTTTCTGGCTCCCATGTTAGCTGACATTTTTAACAGTTCTCTCTCCTCAGGTACTGTCCCCCTCCCTCAAATCTGCCGTCATCACCCCTCTCTTCAAAAAAACAAACCTTGATCCCTCCGTCCTTGCAAACTATCGCCCCATCTCCAACCTCCCTTTCCTCTCCAAAGTCCTTGAACGTGTTGTTGCCTCCCAAATCCGTGCCCATCTTTCCCACAATTCCATGTTTGAATCCCTCCAATCAGGTTTCCGCCCTTGCCACAGTACCGAAACGGCTCTCATCAAAGTGACAAATGACATCCTTTGTGACTGTGACAAAGGTAAACTATCCCTCCTCGTCCTTCTTGATTTGTCTGCAGCCTTTGACACGGTTGACCACTCCATCCTTCTCCAACGCCTCTCCACCGTCGTCCAGCTGGGTGGGACTGCACTCGCCTGGTTCCATTCTTATCTATCTAATCGTAGCCAGAGAATCACCTGCAACGGCTTCTCTTCCCGCTCCCGCATCGTTACCTCTGGTGTCCCCCAAGGATCTATCCTTGGCCCCCTCCTATTTCTCATCTACATGTTGCCCCTTGGCGACATCATCCGAAAACACAGCGTCAGTTTCCACATGTACGCTGATGACACCCAGCTCTACCTCACTACCACTTCTCTCGACCCCTCCACGGTCTCTAAATTGTCAGACTGCTTGTCCGACATCCAGTTCTGGATGAGCAGAAATTTTCTCCAATTAAATATTGGGAAAACCGAAGCCACTGTTTTCGGTCCCCGCAACAAACTCTGTTCCCTAGCCACCATCTCCATCCCTCTCCCTAACATCTGTCTGAGGCTGAACCACATTGTTCGCAACCTTGGTGTCATATTTGACCCTGAAATGAGCTTCTGACCACATATCCGCAGCATAACTAAGACTGCCTATTTCCACCTCTGTAATATCGCCCGTTTCCACCCCTGCCTCAGCTCATCCGCTGCTGAAACCCTCATCCATGCCTTTGTTACCTCTAGACTTGACTATTCCAATGCACTCCTGGCCGGCCTCCCATATTCTACCCTACGTAAACTCGAGGTCATCCAAAACTCAGCTGCCCGTGTCCTAACTCGCAACAAGTCCCGTTCATCCATCACCCCTGTGCTCGCTGACCTACATTGGCTCCCGGTTAAGCAGCGCCTCGATTTCAAAATTCTCATCCTTGTTTTCAAATCCCTCCCAGGCCTCACCCCTCCTTATCTCTGTAATCTCCTTCAGCCCCACAACACCCCCCCCCCCCCCCCGAAATATCTGCGCTCCTCTAGTTCTGCCCTCTTGAGATCCCTGATTATAATCGCTCAACCATTGGTGGCCGTGCCTTCTGTTGCCTAAGCCCTAAGCTCTGGAACTCCCTCCCTAAACCTCTCCACCTCTCTACCTCTTTTTCCTTCTTTAAGACGCTCCTTAAAACCTACCTCTTTGACCAAACTTTTGGTCACCTGCCCTAATTTATCCTTGTGTGGATCAGTGTCAAATTTTTTGTCTTAAAATACTCCTGTGCAGCGCCTTGGGACGTTTTTCTACGTTAAAGGCGCTATATAAATACAAGTTGTTGTTGTTGTAAATGATTTGCAAGTCCTAGACAGACTACAACAGCCCAAAAGAAATAAATCCCCAGCACTGGATGGTATTTAACCCTGAGTACTAAAAGGTGAGATTTTCGAGCCACTGACAGTGATTATGAAGGAATTAATGTCCACTGGTGAGGTCCCAAAAGATTGGAAACAGATGAATATGCTTCTCATTTTCAGAAAAGGTGACAAGACAGACACAGAAAGGAACAGATCGATTAGTCTGACCTCAATAGAAGCGAAGAAATTGAACCAGTATTCAGGAGTAAATTGAAGGATTATGTGCGTGATAATAACCCAGTAAGCAGCAGCCAGCATGAATTTAGAAGAGGAAGATCATTCCCGACTAACCCCCTGGGCTTTTTTAAGGGAATGACATGCTGTACTTCCAAAGTTCTGCATGAAAGGCGTCTGTTTAAGCTTGAAGCAGTGACAGTATATGAAAAGAAAGCAGTGGCTACTTGTTAGAGGAGTTATGCTGAGGTGGGATGAGGGTGGTGTAGTGAGTGCAGTGCCACAGGATTTAGCATTAGACCCCCTACTCTTTCTAATTTACATTAGTGACAGATTCAGAAGGTCAATGCAAACTGGTTGGTAGCACCATCGCCTCTGAGTCAGAAGGTTGTGGGTTCAAGGCCCACTCCAGAGACCTGAGCACAAAAATCTAGGCTGACACTCCCAGTGCAGTGCTGAGGGAGTGCTGCACTGTCGGAGGTGCCGTCTTTCGGATGAGACGTTAAACCGAGGCCCCGTCTGCTCTCTCAGGTGGACGTAAAAGATCCCGTGGCACTATTTCGAAGAAGAGCAGGGGAGTTCTCCCCGGTGTCCTGGCCAATGTTTATCCCTCAACCAACATAACAAAAACAGATTATCTGGTCATTATCACATTGCTGTTTGTGGGAGCTTGCTGTGCGCAAATTGGCTGCCGCATTTCCTACATTACAACAGTGACTACACTTCATTGTACTTCATTGGCTGTAAAGCGCTTTGGGACGTCCGGTGGTCGTGAAAGGCGCTATATAAATGCAAGTCTTTGGGTAAAAATTCGGTAGCAGCCTCTTTGGGGCGCTACCTTCGCCAGGGCGCTAACTTTAGCGCCCCGAAAAAGTTAGCGCCCCCGCGGCTGATTTTCCCAGGTAGCGCCCCGAGAGGGAGGAGGGGCGCTACTGGAAGCACCCCGCGTCCCTCTTGGGGCACTGCGAGCCAAAACCGCGGCGCTACGTGCCGCAGCGCCACGCACTTCTTAAAGGGGAGGGGCCTGGCGCAGCGCGTCCCGGCGCCCAGCTGGGCCACCAGGGATCGGGCGCGCCGGCAAACGAGCCCGGCACTCAAGAGGAGTGGCGGGCTCACGGAGAGCAGCCAGCACCCCGCAGGGGGGCTTCACGGGGGCCGGGGACAGCAACGGGAGCAGGTGCTGGCAGGCGGCCAGCAACAAAAATGGCCGCCCGCCACCTCCCCTTTAACTAGCGCCGCCTCGGCCGCAGGTAGGCCCCCCCGACCCCGGGAGGTGTTAGCGGCGCCGCGCCCAGGCACTAGTTGATTTGCGCCCCGTTATAACGGGAGGCGCAAATCAACCGAATTTAGCCCCCTTTCTTTCTTTGGTCAAATTCGCAGCCAGTGTCAAACTAGAAGGGGCAGTTAAATCTGAAGAGGCAGTGTGGGAGCTACAAAATAAGTCAGTCAAAGTAAGTCCGTGGACAGAAATAAACGGCAGCTAAAAGACAGACAAGTGTAAGGTACTGTACACAGGAAGGAAATGGTCAACACGAGTATTCCATGGATGGGGATAAAACAGCGAAAGATGAATTTGATAAATACCTATGGCTTTTAGTAGGCTGAATGCCCAAGATGTCCAAACACTGTGAAGCAGCAATCATCAAAGCAAATAGAATGCTGAACTATATAGCTAAAATATAGGTTAGTAAGAAATAGGAGCAGGAGTCGGCCCCTCGGCCCCTCGGCCCGCTCCGCCATTCAATAAGATCATGGCTGATCTTCGACCTCAACTCCACTTTCCTGCCCTATCCCCATACCCCTTGATTTCCTTAGTGCCCAAGAATCTATCGATCTCTGTCTTGAATATACTCAACGATTGAGCAATCACAGCCCTCTGGGGTAGAGAATTCCAAAGATTCACCACCCTCTGAGTGAAGAAATTTCTCCTCATCTCAGTCCTAAATGGCCGACCCCTTATCCTGAGACTGTGACCGCTAGTTCTAGACACTCCAGCCAGGGGGAAACAGCCTCTCAGCATCTTCAGGCAATTTTCGGCAGCGCGTTCAGGTGCTAAAGATCCTCCAAGGTGGCCAAGATGGAGTTGTGAGCTGAAATGCTGGGTCAGCCCATGTTTAGCGCAAGACGCCATCTTGCTAAAGGAGTTGGATCCCGGGCTAGGAACATCGACCCGCATACTCGTTAACGGGCTGATTGCCAGATAAAATGCCACATAGAATGCTTATTAAAGAGGCTGCACGGCATTTTAGTGGCTAGCGCTTGTCCTAACGCCCTCTCTTTACAGCGACCAGCTGTTTGGGAGTAAACACGGCGTTGATGTGGATTTCAAGTGCTACTTAAAGGGATATTCACCATTTACGTGTTGCTGGAACTGTGAAGAGGACCTCTGAAACACATCAGGAGACTTTCTAGGACAGTTTGTCAAGACTTCACCAACACTCGAGCAACATTTATTCTGGAAATTCTCTGAGGATTTCACCTAAAAAGAGTAGGTGCTGTGCTCCTCCACCGTGTTGGACACCTTGCAGGAGTCACCAGGAGAATGGGAGTGCTTGCTGGGGCAATTTGCTAGGGGTCCCCCTTTGGGCTACAGGAGGAATGGGAGGAGGACATGAGGCCAGGCAGAGCAGCACCAGCTGCTGCAGGAGAGAGGGACAGGAGGGAGAGGAGGGCAAGGAGAGCGAAATGGACTTCTTCCCCCACCTGCGGGTACAGGACATCCCTCCTCCTCTGGAACTCCTCCACCAGGACCTCCAGTGCCGCATCTGAGAACCGGTGCTGCCTCTCCCTCGGTCCCTGAGTCATCCTACCATGTGCCGCTGTGAGCCAGCCAGAGCACTCCACACCTTCAGTGGAAGTGGGTGCGAGGGGCCCACATGTACTGCGCCACGAAAATTGCGTCTAATCAACGCTTGAGTGCTAAACCTGCAGGTGTCTGGTTTAGCGCCTCCAGGCAAGTTCAAATTATGGTAATCAGCAATTAGGACCAAAATTGTGTGCTAAAACCAGACTATCGAACAGGCGTGTCTTATTAGCACAGCACCCATTCAGCACCTGTTTTTACCCTTTGGTCAAAATAACCCCCCTACAACCCCTAGTTCTGGACGCTCCAGCCAGGGGAAACAGCCTCTCAGCATCTACCCGATCAAGCCCTCTAAGAACTTTATACATTTCAATGAGATCACCTCTCGTTCTCCTAAACGCCAAAGAATATAGGCCCATTCTACTCAATTTCTCCTCATAGGGCAACCCTCTAATCCCAGGAATCAATCTAGTGAACCTTCGTTGCACCGCCTCCAAGGCAAGTAAATCCTTCCTTGGATACGGAGACCAAAACTGTACACAGTACTCCTGGTGCGGTCTCACCAGAGCCCTGTACAATTGCAGCAAGGCTTCCTTACTCTTATACTCCAACCCCCTTACAATAAAGGCTAACATACCATTTGCCTTCCTAATTGTTTGCTGTACCTGTAACTTTCTGTGATTCATGTACAAGTACACCCAAATCCCTCTGAATATCACCATTTACTAATCTCTCACGTTTTCAAAAATATTCTACTTTTCTATTCTTCCTACCAAAGTGGATAACTTCACATTTACCCACATTATACTCCATTTGCCACCTTCTTGCCCACTCACTTAACCAGTCTATGTCCCTTTGCAGCCTCTTTATGGCCTCCTCACAGCTTACTTTCCCACCTAGATTTGTATCATCAGCAAACTTGGATAAGTTATACCCGGTCCCCTCATCTAAGTCATTGATATAGATTGTAAACAGCTGAGGCCCATGCACTGATTCTTGTGGCATTCAATTAGTTACAACCTGCCAATCTGAAAATGACCTGTTTATTCCTACTTCAATCTTCTATCCATGCTAAAATATTACCCCCAACCCCATGAGCCCTAATCTTGAGTAAATCTTGTGTAAACACTAGAGTATAAGTCAGGGGAACTCATGTTCAAACTGTACCATTCTCTGGTCAGACCACATCGTGAATCTTGTGTCCAGTTCTGGCCACTGAGAAATAAGGAAGCTATTCAATCCTTGTTGGCAGTTCAGTGAAGAGTCATGAGACTGATCCCTAATATCACAGGACTGTGTTCTGAGGAAAGAAACATGAATCTTTTAGCCTTTTCAGCCGTCGCTTGGATGAGACATTAAACTGAGGCACCATCTGCCTATTAAGGTGGATGTAAAATCATTTGAAAAAGAAAGACTTGCATTTATATAGCGCCTTTCACGACCACCGGACGTCTCAAAGCACTTTGTATCCAATGAAGTACTTTTGGAGTGTAGTCACCGTTGTACTGTGGAAACGCTGGCAACCAATTTGCGCACAGCAAGCTCCCACAAACAGCAATGTGATAATGACCAGATAATCTGTTTCTTGTTACGTTGATTGAGGGATAAATATTGGCCGGGACACCAGGGATAGCTCCCCTGCTCTTCTTCGAAACAGTGCCATGGGACTTTTTACATCCACCTAAGAGAGCAGACGGGGCCTCGGTTTAACGTCTCATCTGAAAGACGGCACCTCTGACAGTGCAGCATTCCCTCAGTACTGCACTGGAGTGTCAGCCTAGCTTTTTGTGCTCAAGTCTCTGGAGTGGAACTCATGAACCCACAACTTTCTGACTCAGAGGCAAGTGTGCTACCCACTGAGCCACGGCTGACACTGGGAAGACGAATGGGAAGTTCTCCTGGTGTCTTGGCCAACATCCTTCCTTTAACCAGCACCACCAAAAACAGATGAACTCATCATGTATCTCATTGCTGTTTGTGGGACCTTGCTGTGCACAAATTGGCTGCTGCATTTGCCTGCATAACAACCGTGACTACACTTCGAAAAATAATGAATTGGCTGTGAAGTGCTTTAAGGCATCTTGAAGATGTGATAAAGTGCTAAAAAAAAGCAAGTTCTTTCTTTTTCCTTCTGAAGAAAGGTAGATCCAGGACAGTACTTCAAGATAAACCAAGATAGTTGAACAAGGGGACACGAGTTCAAACTTGTAAATGGAAAATTAGGACTGATGTGAGGAAGGTCTTCTCCACATGGAATGGATTTCCAGGTAAGGTATTAAAGGCAGAACCCTGCAAACATTTAAGAACCAGTTGGCTGCCTACACAGGGCAATGTAGGGTCTTGCTGCATGGATACACCGAGCTGACCCAAATGGCCTTGTTCATCTGTATCTATCTTGTACTCCAGCGCTTTCCAAGTTGAACTATTTTTTTTTTACCAGGAAAGAGGATCTTGAAAATATTGGGGGCTGGTAGATAAGACTCTTCAATTTTAGATAAAAACAGAAAATGCTGGAAATACTCAGCAGGTCAGGCAGCATCTGTGGAGAGAGAAACAGAGTTAACGGTTCAGGTCGATGACCCTTTGTCAGCGCAGTATTTTGCTTTGGTCTTCAATTTTAGAGTTCAGTTAACTTTATACACTAATGGGGACGGTAGCGTAGTGGTAATGTCACTGGGCTAGTAATCCAGAGGCCTGGACTAATGATCCGGAGATGTGAGTTCAAATCCCACCACGGCAGCTTGGGGAATTTAAAAATTCAGTTAATTAAATAAATCTGGAATAAAAAGCTAGTATCAGTATCAGTAACAGTAACCATGAAACTATCGGATTGTTGTAAAAACCCATCTGGTTCACTAATGTCCTTCAGGGAAGGAAATCTGGCTTATATGTGACTCCAGACCCACAGCAATGTGGTTGACTCTTAACTGCCCTCTGAAATGGCCCAGCAAGTCACTCAGTTGTAACTAACCACTATGAAACATAAGAATGAAACCGGATTGACCTCAGCACTGGCTATGGACATGGCAACAGCCCAGTCGACCCTGCAAAGTCCTCCTCACCAACATCTGGGGACTTTTGCCAAAATTGGGAGAGCTGTCCCACAGAATAGTCAAGCAACAGCCTGACATAGTCATGCTCACAGAATCATACCTTTCAGCCAATGTCCCAAACTCCTCCATCACCATCCCTGGGTATGTCCTATCCCACTGGGATGCAGGAGTGGCCCTGGGAGTCCTCAACATTGACTTTGGACCCCATGAAGTCTCATGGCTTCAGGTCAAGTGATGGGCAAGGTAACCTCCTGCTGATTACCACCTACTGCCCTCCCTCAGCTGATGAATCAGTACTCCTCCATGTTGAAGCAGCACTGAGAGTAGCAAGGGCACAGAATGTACACTGGGTGGTGGACTTCAATGTCCTTCATCCAAGAATGGCTCAGTAGCACCACTATTGGCTGAGTCCTGAAGGACATAACTGCCAGACTGGGCCTGCAACAGGTGGTGAGAGAACCAACACGAGGGAAAAACCTACTTGACCTCGTCCTCACCAATCTACCTGTCGCAGATGCATCTGTCCATGGCAGCAGTGACCACTGCACAGTCATTGGGGAGATGAAGTCCTGTCTTCACACTGAGAACACCCTCCATTGTGTTGTGTGGCACTACCACTGTGCTAAATGGGATAGATTCAGAACAGATCTAGCAGCTCAAAACTGGGCATCCATGAGGCGCTGTGGGCCAGCAGCAGAATTGTATTCCACCACAATCTGTAACCTCATGGCCCGGCATATCCCTCACTCTACCATTACCACCAACCCTGGTTCAACAACAAGTGTAGAAGAGCATGCCAGGAGCAGCACCAGGCGTACCTAAAAATGAGGTGCCAACCTGGGGAGGCTACAAAGTGGAATAAGCATGCTATAGACAGGGCTAAGTGATCCCACAATCAATGGAGCAGATCAACTAACGGGAGGAGGAGGCTCCAAGAATATCCCCATCCTCAATGATGGTGGAGCCCAGCACGTGAGTACAAAAGACAAGGCTGAAGCGTTTGCAACCAACTTCAGCCAGAAGTGCCGAGTGGATGATCCATATCAGCCTACTCCCGAGGTACCCACCATCACAGAAGCCAGTCTTCAGCCAATTCGATTCACTCCACGTGATATCAAGAAACAGCTGAGTGCACTGGATACAGCAAAGGCTATCGTGCTGAAGACTTGTGCTCCAGAACTAGCCGCACCTCTAGCCAAGCTGTTCCAGTATAGCTACAACACTGGTATCTATCCGACAATGTGGAAAACTGCCCAGGTATGTCCTGTCCACAAAAAGCAGGACAAATCAAACCCAGCCAATTACCGCCCCATCAGTCCACTCTCAATCATCAGCAAAGTGATGGAAGGTGTCATCGACAGTGCTATCAAGCAGCACTTACTCACCAATAACCTGCTCACTGATGCCCAGTTTGGGTTCCGCCAGGACCACTCGGCTCCTGACCTCATTACAGCCTTGGTCCAAACAGAGACAAAGGAGCTGAATTCCAGAGGTGAGGTGAGAGTGACTGCCCTTGACATCAAGGCAGCATTTGACCGAGTGTGGCATCAAGGAGCCCCAGTAAAACTGAAGTCAATGGGAATCAGGGGGAAAATGCTCCACTTGCTGGAGTCATACCTAGCACAAAGGAAGATGGTTGTGGTGGTTGAAGGTCAATCATCACAGCCCCAGGACATCGCTGCAGGAGTTCCTCAGGGCAGTGTCCTAGGCCCAACCATCTTCAGCTGCTTCATCAATGACCTTCCCTCCAACATAAGGTCAGAAATGGGGATGTTCGCTGATGACTGCACAGTGTTCAGCGCAATTCACAGCTCCACAGATAATGAAGCAGTCCATGCCCGCATGCAACAAGACTTGGACGACGTTCAGGCTTGGGCTGATAAGTGGCAGGTAACATTCGCGCCACAGAAGTGCCAGGCAATGACCATCTCCAACAAGCGAGAGTCTAACCACCTCCCCTTGACATTCAATGGCATTACCATCGCCGAATCCCCCACTATCAACATCCTGGGGGTCACCATTAAGCAGAAACTTAACTGGACCAGCCACATAAATACTGTGGCAACAAGAGCAGGTCAGAGGCTGGGTATTCTGTGGTGAGTGTCTCACCTCCTGACTCCCCAAAGCCTTTCCACCATCTACAAGGCACAAGTCAGGAGTGTGATGGAATACTCTCCACTTGCTTGGATGAGTGCAGCTCCAGCAACACTCAAGAAGCTCGACACCATCCAGGACAAAGCAGCTCGCTTGATTGGCACTCCATCCACCACCTTAAACATTCACTCCCTCCACCACCGGCGTACCGTGGCTGCAGTGTGTACCATCTACAAGATGCACTGCAGCAACTCGCCAAGGCTTCTTCGGCAGCACCTCCCAAACCTGCGACCTCTTCCACCTAGAAGGACAAGGGCAGCAGGCGCATGGGAACACCACCACCTCCAAGTTCCCCTCCAAGTCACACACCATCCTGACTTAGAAGTATATCGCCGATCCTTCATCGTCGCCGGGTCAAAATCCTGGAACTCCCTCCCTAACAGCACTGTGGGAGCACCTTCCCCACACGGACTGCAGCGGTTCAAGAAGGCGGCTCACCACCACCTTCTCAAGGGCAACTAGGGATGGGCAATAAATGCTGGCAATGCCAGCGAGGCCCTGATCCTATAAACGAATAAAAAAAATAATAAAACATTCCAGAAGGACTTGTTTAAAGGAGTGCTGGGACAGCAGCAGAACAGAGAAGAGAGGAAGTTCAATCACTCTGCAAGTCACAAAAGCATGTTCGGACCCTCCATCTTCATGGCACAGCTTCATGCGGTTTAACAGTAGATAAATGTATAATCCCAATGGAATTTCTTCAGCCCTCTGTCGATTGTTTCTCACTTACGACAGTAATAGGCAGCTAGTGATTTCCTCGATAAACCTACACGACCAGGCCGCACAGGATTTTAAAAAGTTTTTCCAGTATCTCCTGCAGTTTCTAATCTAATGAATTCACTACCTCAGGATTGGTCAAGACGTAATGAGAATATAAAGCTATTCAGTCAGACACCATGACTTGTGCGTTCAAAATACACTTTACAAAGCGCGAGTCTTTGAAGTCAATAAATAGCTTTAAATCTGCATCATGACTTAAAACATAATTTAGACTTTAGGATTAACATTTTTTGTTTTGCTAAAAAGGACCCTTTGTGCCTGGTTTAATTATTTTTTACTCTGGTGCTTACATATACTCGTAAATCACAAAGAGGCCAGACTGCACCAAGGAAACCAGAAAGTGTGTTTTAATTAAAATGTTGTTCCTTTAAGCTTTTTTGTCCCTTGCATGTTTTGCCTGGAGCCCTGGCCTACAATTGGTCAACTCTCACTTGACCTCTTTTGGGGCAGACCTGGTGTGGCCAGAGGGAGGAAGAGGGAGAGGGCATTAACCACTCTCCATTGTTTTCAATAAACTTTGAAGAGAAGACAGTTTTGTTTTAGTGTGGCGGGCGGTGGGGGGGAGGGGGGACAGCTGCGGCCTGTGATGTGCAGCACCTGCATGCTATCAAAGCTGGTGGCACATAAGAACATAAGAAATAGGAGCAGGAATAGGCCACTTGGCCCCTCGAGCCTGCTCCTGCCATTCAATAAGATCATGGCTGATCTTGGGCTCAAAGCCACTTCCCCGCCCGCTCCCCATAACCCTTCACTCCCTTATCTTGCAAAAATCTGTCTATCTCCACTTTAAATGTATTTAATGACCCAGCCTCCACGGCTCTCTGGGGCAGAGAATTCCACAGATTTACGACCCTCTGAGAGAAGAAGTTCCTCCTCATCTCAGTTCTAAAAGGGCGACCCTTTATTCTGAGACTGTGCCCCCGAGTTCTAGATTTCCCCATGAGGGGAAACATCCTCTCTGCATCTACCTTCTTGAGCCCCCTCAGTATCTTATAAGTTTCGATAAGATCACCTCTCATTCTTCTAAACTCCAATGAGTATAGGCCCAGCCTCTCAACCTTTCCTCATAAGTCAAACCCCGCATCTCTGGAATTAACCTAGTGAATCGTCTCTGAACTGCCTCCAATGCAAATATATCCTTCTTTAAATAAGGAGACCAAAACTGTACGCAGTACTCAAGGTGTGGTCTCACCAACAGTTGTAGCAGGACTTCCCTGCTTTTATACTCCAACCCCCTTGAAATAAAGGCCGACATTCCATTTGCCTTTTTGATTACTTGCTGTACCTGCATGCTAACTTTTTGTGTTTCATGCACAAGGACCCCCAGGTCCCTCTGAACTGTAGCATTTTGTAATCTCTCTCCATTTAAATAATAGTTTGCTTTTTTATTTTTCCTGCCAAAGTGGATAACCTCGCACTTTCCCACATTATACTCCATCTGCCAAATGTTTGCCCACTCACCTAGCCTGTCTATATCCCTTTGCAGATTCTTTGAGTCCTCTGCACAACTTGCTTTCCCACCCATCTTTGTATCATCCGCAAACTTGGCTACATTACACTCGATCCCTTCATCCAAGTCATTAATGTAGATTGTAAATAGTTGGGGCCCCAGCACCGATCCTTGTGGCACCCCACTAGTTACCGTTTGCCAACCAGAAAATGACCCATTCATCCCGACTCTCTGCTTTCTGTTAGTTAGCCAATTCTCTATCCATGCTAATATATTACCCCCAACTCCGTGAGCTCTTATCTTATGCAGTAACCTTTTATGTGGCACCTTATCGAATGCCTTCTGGAAATCCAAATACACCACATCCACTGGCTCACCCTTGTCCACCCTGCTTGTTACATCCTCAAAGAATTCCAGCAATTTGTTAAACATGATTTCCCTTTCCTAAAACCATGTTGACTCTGTTTGACTGCAGTATGTTTTTCTAAATACCCTGCTACTGCTTCCTTAATGAAGGACTCCAGCATTTTCCCAACGACAGATGTTAGGCTAACTGGTCTATAGTTTCCTGCTTTCTGTCTCCCTCCTTTCTTAAATAGGGGTGTTACATTAGCGATTTTCCAATCTGCTGGGACCTCTCCAGAGTCCAGGCAATTTTGGTATATTGCAACCAACGCATCCACTATCTCTGCAGCCACTTCATTTAAGACCCTGGGATGCAGGCCATCAGGTCCAGGGGACTTGTCATCTTTTAGTCCCATTATTTTACCGAGTACAATTTCCTTAGTGTTGTGATTGTCTTTTGTTCCCCCCTCCCTGTGGCCCCTTGATTATCCATTATTGGGATGTTGTTGGTGTCTTCTACCGTGAAGACAGATGCAAAATATTTGTTCAGAGTCTCTGCCATTTCCCCGTTCCCCATTATTAATTCCCCAGTCTCATCCTCTAAGGGACCAACGTTTACTTTAGCTACCCTCTTCCTTTTTATATACCTGTAGAAGCTCTTACTATCTGTTTTAGTGTTTCTTGCCAGTCACACCATGCAGATGGTAAGAGGGGAGCCAATAGATGGGTGTAAAGCTATGAGGGATTTTGATAAGGTAAATCGGGATAAACTGTGTCCACAGTGAATCAGTAACTAGACGGTGTAAATTATCACAACCAAAAGAATGTGGAGAGTAGTTAGAAGAATGTTTTTTCACACAGCGGGCTCTTAGGACGTGGAATGCTCTACCAGAAACAGTGGTGAAATTCATCACCGCTTTTAAAAGAAAGAAAGACTTGCATTTATATAGCGCCTTTCATGACCACCGGATGTCTCAAAGCGCTTTACAGCCAATGAAGTACTGTTTTGAAGTGGAGTCACTGTTGTAATGTGGGAAACGCAGCAGCCAATTTGCGCACAGCAAGCTCCCACAAACAGCAATGTGAAAATGACCAGATAATCTGTTTAAGTGATGTTGATTGAGGGAGAAATATTGGCCCCAGGACACCGGGGATAACTCCCCTGCTCTTCTTCGAAATAGTGCCACGGGATCTTCTACGTCCACCTGAGAGAGCAGACGGGGCCTCGGTTTAATGTTTAAAAGGGAAGTGGATCAAGAAAGAAAGAAAGACTTGCATTTATATAGCGCCTTTCACAACCTCAGGATGTCCCAATGTGCTTCACAACCAATGAAGTAGTTCTGAAGTAAAATGAAATGGATTTCTCCTGCACCTTGTGTTATTTTTTGGCAATGCTTATAAGCAGAGCATCACTGTTGTAATGTAGGAGTTGAAAAAGAAAAAAATGAAAGGGTATAAGAAAGGGGACTAAGTGGATCGTTCTTTCAGAGAGATGGCGCAGGCACGGTGGGACGTATTTCCTCCTTTGTGGTAAAATTCTATGATTGTGTGTTAATAATATTGGAGCGACTAATGAGAACATAAGAACATAAGAATTAGGAGCAGGAGCCCCTCGAGCCTGCTCCGCCATTCAATAAGATCATGGCTGATCTTCGACCTCATTTCCACTTTCCCGCCCGATCCCCATATCCCTCGATTCCCCTAGAATCCAAAAATCTATCGATCTCTGTCTTGAATATACTCAATGACTCAGCATCCACAGCCCTCTGGGGTAGAGAATTCCAAAGATTCACAACCCTCTGAGTGAAGAAATTCCTCCTCATCTCAGTCCTAAATGGCCGACCCCTTATCCTGAGACTGTGCCCCCCTAGTTCTAGACTCTCCAGCCAGGGGAAACAACCTCTCAGCATCTACCCTGTCAATCCCCCCTCAGTATCTTGCATGTTTCAATGAGATCACCTCTCATTCTTCTAAACTCCAGAGAGTAGAGGCCCAATCTACGCAATCTCTCCTCATAGGGCAACCCTCTCATCCCAGGAATCAATCCAGTGAATCTTCGTTGCACCGCCTCCAAGGCAAACATGTCCTTCCTCAGAGAAGGATCAAAACTGTGCACAGTACTCCAGGTGTGGTCTCGCCAAAGCCCTGTACAATTGCAGTAAGACTTCCTTACTCTTGTACTCCAACCCCCTCGCAATAAAGGCCAACATGCTATTTGAGGAAATCTCCTTTCCTGGCAAAGTGTTCAAATGCTGCAACAGACGCGAAGTTAGCCAAAGACCGCTCCCTTCCTCTGGGCAAGTGTGACTGCCACTCTCCCCAACTGATGGCACAGTCTACAAGTAGGAGCTGCCTTCAACCTTCAACTTCAACTCACTTCCTGCCTTGTGGCACAGGTGACAATGTAGCAATAACGCACATTCCTGCCATTCCTCGCTCTTTATGTTGGTAGATTTTTTTTAACAGCCGCGAGATCAAACAGCCACAGCGAGTGGCGTGAGAGTTAGTTGTGCGTCAATCCAGTTTGTACGTAGAATTTGTAGATTTCCAAAACATTCCATCAGCTGGTGATAGGTTTCTGGTCATGTGCATGGAGTCATTTGCCTGCCAGTCCCACACAGGCAGTTGTAACCGACTGACATTCTCTGCTGTGCCTTGTGGAATGTCACACATAGGGACCTCAACTCTGTAACTTTACTGTGTTGCCAACAGCATAAGTTTTGATCATAAGCCCCCCCACTCCCATTTTCTCGGACAGCAGGCACTGGTAATAGTTCCCATTTACACCCCCTTTAGATCCATCTTTTCTTTCTTTACTTGTCCCATTCCCATCCCTTTTGTCATTTAATCACTTCTGCCGACCACCCGATCAAAGAAAAGAAAGACTTGTATTTATGTAACGCCTTTCACGACCACCGGACGTCTCAAAGCGCAGCAAACTCCCACAAACAGCAATGTGATAATGACCAGATAATCTGTTTTTTTTTGTTATGTTGGTTGAGGGATAAATATTGGCCAGGACACCGGGGATAACTCCCCTGCTCTTCTTCAAAATAGTGCCATGGGATCTTTTACGTCCACCTGAGAGAGTAGACGGGGCCTCGGTTTAACGTCTCATCTGAAAGACGGCACCTCTGACAGTGCAGCACTCCCTCAGTACAGCACTGGGAGTGTCAGCCTAGCTTTATGTGCTCAAGTCCCTGGCATGGGACTTGAACCTACAACCTTCTGAGTCAGAGGTGAGGCGTGCTACCCACTGAGCCACAGCTGACACTAACTTTGCCCCTTTGTTCTTTCCCCTTTCCCTGACTCTGTACTTGCTTATAAACTGCTAAATCTCTAACTTCTTCCAGTTCTGATGAGAGGTCATCGACCTGAAACGTCAACTCTGTTTCTCTCTCCACTGATGCTGTCTGACCGGCTGAGTGTTTCCAGCATTTACTGTTTTTATAACATTGGCGCTATGTTGTGTAATTTGGTAACTTGTGTTGCTAAAGCATTTAACGTGAACCCTAGCTTTATCTATCATGCCACTTCATCAAGTACGCAACCTTTTGCTTGGTGAATTGAACTATATACCAGTGGGTTGGCGGCATGCTCTTACCAATAGCTTTCTTTGTGTTTTCCTCTCTATTTTTCCCCTCTCCCCAACCTCTGTGTGGCCCCACCCCCACCTCCTTTTGTCCCACCATTGGTGGCAGAGCCTTTAGGTTCACTATGCTGTGGTACTCCCGCTAAACCTCTCCGCACCTTTTAAAACCTTCTCAAACCCCATCTCTTTGGCCTAGCTTTTAGTCATCCCTCCCAATTTCTCTCATCCTGGCTTGAAACTTGTTTGGTATACCTCTTTCTCTTTGGTACACCTCTTTCTCTTTGGTACACCTCTTTCTGATGTCCCTTGGGATGTTCTTTAGGTTTAAAGCACTATCAATGCAAGTTGGAAATCACCTCCATGGCCTCGCCGTTCCGTATCTCTGTAACCTCCTCCACCCCTACAATCCCTGCATCCCCCAATCACTTCGCCCCACCATTGGTGGCCATGCCTTCGGGATGTCTTGGCCCTAAACTCTGGAATTCCCTCACCAAACCTCTTCACCTCTCCACCTCTCTCTCCTCCTTTAAGACTCAGCTTAAAAGCCACCTCTTTGGCCAAGCGTTTGGTCACTTTCCCGGTAGCTCCTTCTTTTGTCTGGTCACGCTCCTGTGAAGTGCCTTGAGATGTTTTACTATGTTAAGGGCGCTATATAAATGTTGTTGTTGTAGTAGTATCTGGGTTGAGTGCACTGATACACAATGTTAAGGACATGTGCTGCATTCCTGTTATTAAACCTACACTAAAACGCCTGCTTGAAATGCATGTGCTAAATCTTTCTCACTCTCTCTTTTCAGATGGATAAAATTTGAAGAGAAAGTAGAGGAAGGAGGAGAGAGATGGAGTAAGCCTCATGTGTCTACGTTATCTCTACACAGTCTGTTTGAGCTGCGGACATGCCTCCAGACTGAGACAGTACTGTTAGACTTGGATGGATATTCATTACCACAGATCATAGGTAGAACACTGTTCTCTTGTCTTCTGCTGTGAACTGGTTCAAAATCTTTAAAACCAAGTCAGTCAATGCACATGGCCTGGAGTATAATCGGTGTGAAAATGTTTCCAACTGAGTGGAAATAATGCAGAAGGCCTTCTAGCTTCTCCCACTCATCAATATATCAAAACCATATGCCAACATTACTTTAATTATATTAAATATGACACTAGTCGTACACTGGTACAAAGCCCGATTGGCACTTTGATAAAGGACTAGGTAAGCTACAGCTCTTCAGCCATCAAAACAAATGTCTCAGAGGGGTCCTTATAAAGGTGTACAAGATACTGAATGGGATAGAGGAAGTAAGCCCAGAGCAATACTTTCAGATACACAAAGGCAGTAGGATAAGAACATAAGAAATAGGAGCAGGAGTAGGCCATTTGGCCCTTCGAGCCTGCTCCGCCATTCAATAAGATCATGGCTAATCTTCTACCTCATCTCCACTTTCCTGAACTATCCCCATATCCCTTGATTCCCTTAATATTCAAAAATCTATTGATCTCTGTCTTGAATATACTCAATGACTGAGCCTCTACAACCCTCTGAGGTAGAGAATTCCAAAGATTCACCACCCTCTGAGTGAAGAAATTTCACCTCATCTCAGTCCTAAATGGCCGACCCCTTATTCTGAGACTGTGACCCCTGGTTCTAGACTCCCCAGCCAGGGGAAACATCCTCCCAGCATCTACCCTGTCAAGCCCTGTAAGAATTTTGTATGTTTCAATGAGATCACCTCTCGTTCTTCTAAACTCTAGAGAATATAGGCCTAGTCTACTCAATCTCTCCTTATAGGACAATCCCCCCATCCCAGGAATCAGTCTGGTGAACCTTCGTTGCACTCCCTCTATGGCAAGTATATCCTTCCTTAGGTAAGGAGAGCAAAACTGTACACAATACTCCAGGTGTGGTCTCACCAGGGCCCTATATAATTGCAGTAAGACGTCTTTACTCTTATACTCAAATCCTCTTGTAATAAAGGCCAACATACCATTTGCTTTCCTAATTGCTTGCTGTACCTGCATGTTAAGGGGACAGGTTGGAGGGTTTGAAGAGCAAAATTATGACAGATGCCTGGAACACATCAATAGATGGAGCATGTTGCCAGGAAGGCTTGTTGGGGCCAGTACACTGTTGTAATGAGAAGATGGTAGATTTGGCATTGTGGAATGAGGAGATTCTGGAATGCAAAGATAAACCCCGGCTCCTATTCTCTACTGCTAACCGCCTTCTTAAACCCCTCTCCCCTGTCTCCTCCACCCTCACCTTCGACAACAAGTGTGAGGAGCTCATGGACTTCTTTGTCTCCAAGATTGAAACCATCCGATCAGCAGCCTCTGCCACTTCTCTTCCTTCCCCTAGCCCACTGGGTCAAACTTCCTCTAAAGTTCCCCCTTGACCTAGCCCTGAACTCGCATCTTTCTCCAGTTTCTCTCTGATCTCTCCATGCTCATCTTGTCCATGAGACCCACTTCCTGCTCCCTCAACCTTATTCCCACCAAACTGCTGACCACCCAACTTCCTTTTCTGGCTCCCATGTTAGCTGACATTGTTAACGGTTCTCTCTCCTCGGGTACTGTCCCCCTCTCCCTCAAATCTGCCTTCATCACCCCTCTCCTCAAAAAAACAACCCTTTACCTCGCTGCCCTTGCAAACTAGCGCCCCATCTTCAACCTCCCTTTCCTCTCCAAAGTCCTTGAACGTGTTGTTGCCTCCCAAATCCGTGCCCATCTTTCCCACAACTCCATGTTTGAATCCCTTCAATCAGGTTTCCACCCCTGCCACAGTACCGAAATGGCTCTCATCAAAGTCACAAATGACATCCTTTGTGATTGTGACAAAGGTAAACTATCCCTCTTCGTCCATCTTGACTTGTCTGCAGCCTTTGACACGGTTGTCCACTCCATCCTTCTCCAACACCTCTCCACTGTTGTCTAGCTAGGTGGGACTGCGCGCACCTGGTTCCATTCTTAACTATCTAATCATAGCCAGAGAATCACCTGCAACAGCTTCTCTTCCAGCTCCCGCATCGTTACCTCTGGTGTCTCCCAAGGATCTATCCTTGGCCCCCTCCTATTTCTCATCTACATGCTGTCGTTTGGCGACATCATCCGAAAACACAGCGTCAGTTTCCACATGTATGCTGACGACACCCAGCTCTACCTCACTACCTCTTCTCTCGACCCCTCCACGGTCTCTAAATTATCAGACTGCTTGTCCGACATCCAGTTCTGGATGAGCAGAAATTTTCTCCAATTAAATATTGGGAAGACCGAAGCCACTGTTTTCGGTCCCCGCCACAAACTCCGTTCCCTAGCCACCGACTCCATCCCTCTCCCTTGCATCTGTCTGAGGCTGAGCCACACTGTTCACAACCTTGGTGTCATATTTGACCCTGAAATGAGCTTCTGACCACATATCCGCAGCAGTTAGGTTGATTTGGCTATGATAAAAAATTGACCCTTAGTGTTAGGGGGGGATTAAATATGTGGGGTTATGGGGATAGGATGGGATATGTTAGGGGGAATTAAATACGTGGGGTTACGGGGGTAGGGTGGGATGTGTGTACTGTGGGGATTAAAGCAGGGACAGGGTACTGGATTTGGATGATCAGCCATGATCGTATTGAATGGTGGAGCAGGCTCGACGGGCCGAATGGCCTACTCCTGCTCCTAGATTCTATGTTTCTATGTTTCTATAACTAAGACTGCCTATTTCCACCTCCGTAATATCGCCCGTCTCCGCCCTTGCCTCAGCTCATCCGCTGCTGAAACCCTCATCCATGCCTTTGTTACCTCTAGACTTGACTATTCCAACGCACTCCTGGCTGGCCTCCCACATTCCACCCTATGTAAACTTGAGGTGATCCAAAACTCGGCTGCCCGTGACCTAACTCGCACCAAGTCCCGTTCACCCATCACCCCTGTGCTCTCTGACCTACATTGGCTCCCGGTTAAGCAACACCTCAATTTCAAATTTCTCATCCTTGTTTTTAAATCCCTCCATGGCCTCGCCCCTCCCTCTCTCTGTAATCTCCTCCAGCCCCACAACCCCCGAGATACCTGCACTCCTCTAATTCTGCCCTCTTGAGCATCCCTGATTAGAATCGCTCAACCATTGGTGGCTGTGCCTTCTGTTGCCAAGGCCCTAAGCTCTGGAATTCCCTCCCTAAACCTCTCCACCTCTCTACCTCTGTTTTCCTCCTTTGAGACGCTCTTAAAACCTACCTCTTTGACCAAGCTTTTGGTCACCTGCCCTAATTTCTCCTTATGTGGCTCGGGGTCAAATTTGTTGTCTTATAATACTCCTGTGAAGCGCCTTGGGACGTTTTACTACGTTAAAAGTGCTATATAAATACAAGTTGGTGTTGTTGAGATCGAATGGGCTGAAGGAACTTCTTCATCCAAACCTATCTTCTGATCCTGTAAGGAAGTGACAGAGTTACAGCAGAGTGGAAGGATGTAAGTTTGCAGCGATGGTTTCCCACCTGTTAATACCTAACTTGAGAGGCGGAAAAGCTGATTTTTTTTTTCTTATTTAGCAAGAAGTCCATCAGACCCATTAATGGCCCAGACATGAAATGGCCAGTGATGTAAGAAAACTACTAGGCACTTGGTCTAAGCGTTAAACAAAGCTTTAATCAACTGTTTTACAACATGGAGGTCTAGTTGTCCTTCATAGTTCCTGTTAAAGAATGTCCTGAGCAAGCTGGGCCCATGCCCGAGTATTTATACTCTCCCTGGACAGCGCCACCAGCAGGCCGCCCAGTATTATTTCATAAGTCATGAATGACAAGATTCATGTCAACCAGTATGACGAAATGACCAATATGTCTCTAATTACAGATGACATAATTGACAAGCAAATTGAAGATGGACTTATTAAACCAGAGGTCCGAGAACAGATAACGTACATCCTCCTGAGAAAGCATCGTCACCAAACCAAGAAACCCATTCACCGCTCGCTGGTCGACATCGGGAAATCCTCGACAGCATCGTCAGGTAAGGAGAGCCGCCCAGTCTTGCATGACGTGGCACCAACAAACATTAATACCAGTTCCTGGATAAGAAACAAACAGCTGGGGATGGGCTTTATCTGTCCTTTCAATTCTCAGTGATGAGCAGAATTCACAGTTGGCGTAACTCCCGCATCAGCAGCAATACCTCGGTTATAATCCGCACTCAGACTGTTGCTGTGGAAAGGGTCTGTTTTATCAACAGAAATAAAACCTTCACCTTCTTCTCACTTTCTTCTCATTTGTTACTGCCCTGGTACACTCGAAACCTATTTTAGCAATCAAAATGATGTCAGATCGTGCATTTCATAAATTATTTGAAGGGCGTGAGGTCCCCAAAATTCTTCCCGTACGCAGTTTTATGTCAGTCTCCTTCTGAATATTCAGCCCATTTCTTTCTGTGACTAATTTGTACCTCCTATAACTTAGAGATATTTTCTGAATGTGACGGCTACAGCAGATTGGAGGTGCTCCTTATCGCCAATTCAATGCCTGACCAGAATACAGTCTACTTAAGAGGAGTAGGCTGCACTCATAGGAACAGGAATAGGCCAGTCAGCCCCTCGACCCTGCTCCACCATTCAACTTGCTCATGGATGGCCTGTGCCTCAACTCCATTTACCCACCATTTCTCCATATCCCTCGATATCCTCACTCCACAAAAATCTATCGGTCTCATTTTCAGTTTCAATTGACCCAGCATCATTTGGGCGAGAATTCCAGAATTCCGCTACCCACTCTAGTGATATCAGTGAATATATGGTGGGTTTGGACAGAGAAGAGCACGGGAGACAATGGGCTGGATTTTGCCAATGGGGAGCTTTTGGAGGCGGGACTCCCACTTGTCGGGTTTTAGTCCCGCCTCCATCGACTTCTGACCAACCCACGCTATTTTCCCTTGATTGACCTTGTTAAGCCCGCCCAGCGGGCTTAGCAGGCCAATTAAGGGGAAGTCGGTTACAGAGAATGTCAGCGTATGACGTTTCATCTGTCAAAAATTTTTGACAGATGAATTGTCATCGTTTGACAGCTCTGTGAAGCTGTCAAACACTGACATTCTCTGTAGTTTGATGAGTTCTTGTATTCAAGACTCATCAAACCTCTTTTGTGAGCAGAAATTAGATGGTTGTTGCATTGGAGAATGCAACAGCCATCTGTCATCTCTGCCGGTGAGATGCGAGACTCTCTGCATCCCCAACTGTTGAAGCCTGCAGGAAGAAACAAAGGTAAGTAAACTTTTACTAACACTTTCCACTTACCTCACATACTCACCTGTCCACACTTGCACCCATCACTTACCTTCACAGCGCACTTTTGCACCCCTCCGACCCCCGCAGACCCACTGCTCGCCTCGGTGACCCTGGCGGGGTTCGCAGCCTTCGGGAAGCCCGCACTTGTGTGGGAAAAATGGGGATAATCCTCTTATCTGCCTGTTAACTACCTGTTAACAGGCAGTTAAGTGGCTGTAATCCCCTTCCCGCTTCCAAGGAGACGGGACCTGGCGCGGGTCGGCTACCCACCTCCTGGCAAGATGGCACGGAGGCGGGTTGGGGGCGGGATGGGCACCCACCCCCAAATTCTGCCATTTTCCCGGCAGTCCCGCCTCCATGCCCGCCCCCCCAGGGCTGGCAAGATCGCGGCCAATTGGTCAATTGTCAGGTATTTGAACTGAATCAAAGTTGGCAAGTGGGCAGATTTAAGAGTCTGTTCAAACAGAAATTCCAGGCTGTTTACATGAGGATCAGTGCTTGGCTCATGGGAAATAATAATGATTCTGACTGACAGGCTAGCGGAAAATGATGGGAGCTCCCGCAAACTGCGTCAGGAAACAGAAGGAAATGCATTTGCACTTGCTATTTCCTTACATATTGATTTCCTAACATTTGTCTCAATGGTCGTAGGGAGGTGCCAAGCATAAGCATGGCCCCATAGGCAGGGATTAATCAGAAAAGAAAACTGAGTCACTGTGATCCTGGGCATATCTCACGTACCTCGGAGCAGCCTATTTTAGAGCAGTGTTGATGCAGAAGCTTGTTGCTTGCTAAACTTCGTTCTGACATTTGGTGCAGCGTGTGAGATTATAATGGGAGTAGATAGAACAAACACACTGTCACCTTCGAGTGTGTGATTGGACATCCTGTACAGGCAGTGCTTTGTGTATTGGATATTGTCAGTCTCACATTGTGTTACATTATATAAGCGGATCATCTCTGCACTCCTCCAATTCTGGCCTCTTGCGCATCCCCCGATTTTAAACCCTCCACCATTGGTGGCCGTGTCTTCAGCTGCCTAGGCGCTAAGCTCTGGAATTCCCTCCCTGAACCTCTCTGCCTCTCTGCTTCTCTTTCCTCCTTTAGGAGCCTCCTTAAAACCCACCTCTTTGACCAAGCTTTTGATCGCTTTCCCTAATATCTCGTTGGGTGGCTCGGTGTCAAGCTTTGTTGGATAACGCTCCTGTGAAGCACCTTGGGAGGTTCTACTGCATGAAAGGCGCTATATGAATGCAAGTTGTTGTATTTCTTCAGGGCGACAGATAACGCACCAACGCACATGGATGGGAAAGATGGGGCGAGAGTTATTTTTCTCTTAACGCTATCTGCCAGCTGGAAGTGAACGGAGTTTGGGCAAGGCTCTAGTCAGCTCCCGGCGAGCGTGAGTCTTCAGCACAAACGTGACCGTGAGAATTTGCAGGCCCACTGAGGCAGAATGTGCGGCTTGTGTACGAACTGGAGATTGTCTCACGGATGATTCAACGGTTAAGACAGCGCAGAGATAGGTTCACTGTGTGTACTTTACCTCTTAACAGGCTGACACTGGCAGCTGGAGTGGGAGAATCTAGAACTAGGGGTCACTGTTTAAAAATAAGGGGTCGCCCATTTAAGACAGAGACGAGGAGAAATTTTTTCTCACAGAGGGTCGCGAGTCGTTGGAACTCTCTTCCTCAGAGGGCGGTGGAAGCAGAGTCTTTGAATATTTTTAAGGCAGAGGTAGATAGATTCTTGGTAAGCAAGGGGGTGAAAGGTTATCGGGGGTAGGCGGGAATGTGGAGTAATCGGATCAGCCATGATCTTATTGAATGACGGATCAGGCTCGAAGGGCCAAGTGGCCTCCTCCTGCTCCTAATTCGTATGTTTGTATGAAATTCATTCCAGTGCCCAGTAATGATATCGATCAGTGTAAGAACAGAGAGAGAGAAAAAAATCGCATTTTCTTGCCATGATTGTTTCATGTACGCACATTCCAATGATTCCCTTCACTAACTATACATCTTTGTTTCTTTCCCTACTAACTGCCTGAATTACCATGGGGCTTGCAGCTCGCAGTCCCTGCCGAACCCCTGGCACTGGGGCAAGCTTTTACCGTTCCACTGAAGACTTGGGAATGAGGCAAGCTCCCAGTTATGGACGGCTACGTAAGTCACCTACGTAAGTTACCCGGTGACCGAGTAACTAAGATGAAGGCACCGCATGCAGCCTACGTGCATGCAACCATTCCCTGGTTTACGTCCCAACAAAGTACCCGTCAATACATTGAAGGATTTCCTCCAGTTCCGAAACCCAACTCGTTCCTTCTGCTGTCTCCTCAACCCCGTCTTTTGCTCTTAGAGATAGCCGTGTGAATTCCAAATTGCCTGAGGTGATTATGTATCTTTCTATATTACAGGCCACGCTCAAAGCAGAAGTATGAATGATATTGCAGATACTCCCAGCACAGACCAGGTAAATCTCAATCATGGGCCAATGGATGTAAAACAGTCATCGTGTACTCTTTTTCTGGTCTGTTAGATGATTTCCACTTTGACGCTAAACCGGTGCTGTTTCCGTCATCGTGTTAGCTGAACTTTTCCGAGTGGAACTTTTCCCGCATGGAACAGGAGCCACAGCAAGACTCTCCTCTCTCCCTGGGATGTAGTTTTCCTGGGTGCCGGGTTAGCCAGGGCACAGGAAGGGCAACTATAACTGGCCTCGATGCTGCTGGTAGTGAGGAGGAGAAAAATAAAAGTTAACCCGGGTTTGCTTCTCCTGAGAGCTACCCCGCCAATCCTACTAGAAAGTAAGTATGCGTGGACTTCAGGTAAAGACAGCATTGTATTCAGATACAATGCCCCTTTACAGCACCACGGCTGTTGGCTGGGAGCTGGCAACCTGGCTATAAAGAAAGACTTGAAAGACTTGCATTTCTATAGCGCCTTTCACGACCACCGGACGTCTCAAAGCGCTTTACAGCCAATGAAGTACTTTTGAAATGGAGTCACTAGAACGAGGGGTCACAGTCTCAGGATACGGGGTAGGACATTTAGGACTGAGATGAGGAGAAATTTCTTCACTCAGAGGGTGGTGAACCTGTGGAATTCTCTACCACAGAAGGCTGTGGAGGCCAAGTCACTGAATATATTTAAGAAGGAGATAGATAGATTTCTAGACACAAAAGGCATCAAGGGGTATGGGGAGAGAGTGGGAATATGGTATTGAGATAGAGGATCAGCAATGATCATATTGAATGGCGGTGCAGGCTTGAAGGGCCAAATGGCCTACTCCTGCTCCTATTTTTCTATGTTCTATGTTTCTATGTTTAGGAAACGCGGCAGCCAATTTGCGCACAGCAAGCTCCCACAAACAGCAATGTGATAATGACCAGATCATCTGTTTTGATTATGTTGGTTGAGGGAGACGTATTGGCCAGGACACCGGGGATAAATCCCCCTGCTCTTCTTCGAAATAGTGCCATGGGATTTTTTACGTCCACCTGAGAGGGCAGACGGGGCCTCAGTTTAACGTCTCATCCGAAAGACGGCACCTCCGACAGGGCAGCGCTCCCTCAGCACTGCACTGGGAGTGTCAGCCTAGCTTTATGTGCTCAAGTCCCTGGAGTGGGACTATGCTCTCAGTCACAGAACAGTGCATGGCAGGAATGTGCAGACTAAGACAAGGGTGAATGAACTCATTCTTAACCCAAATGGAAGTTCATAGCTTACCCAGAAATCTCCCTGGCTTGAGTTGTGAACAAACTAGGCCCCAAATCCAGTTGTGGTGTTTGCAATGTGTCCGGCTCATTCTTGATGATTATTCACTCGAATCCAAAATGTTCTTGTGGCGAATTAAGCGAGGATTTTTTTTGCCTCGGCATCCATCGCTTCAAGCTGTAGAGATCTATCTCTCAGTCCTTGAGCGGACGGTGGTTCCATCCATCAGTTTGGCCAGTGGTTCAGATTATGACTTTACCTGACTGATATCAGAAGCTGGTGATTGCTGATGAGCCCTTGCATTGCTGAGCAGCGCTGTTCAGTACTCACCAGCTGTTGGGTCGGGCCTTCCAGATGTTGGCATTCATAGCGAGAGGATTCGAGTACAGGAGCAGGGATGTCTTGCTGCAGTTGTACAGGGCCTTGGTGAGACCACACCTTGAGTATTGTGTGTAGTTTTGGTCGCCTTATCTGAGGAAGGATGTTCTTGCCATGGAGGGAGTGCAGCGAAGATTCACCAGACTGATACCTGGGATGGCAGGGATGACGTATGAAGAGAGATTGGGTCGATTAGGCTTATACTTGTTAGAGTTTAGAAGAATGAGAGGGGATCTCATTGAAACTTATAAAATTCTAACAGGACTAGACAGACTAGATGCAGGAAGGATGTTCCCGATGGCGGGGGAGTCCAGAACCAGGGGTCACATTCTAAGGATAAGTGGTAAGCCATTTAGGACTGAGATGAGGAGGAATTTCTTCACCCAGAGAGTGATGAACCTGTGGAATTCTCTACCACAGAAGGCAGTTGAGGCCAAATCATTAAATATATTCAAGAAGGAGTTAGATATAGTTCTTAAGGCTAAAGGGATCAAGGGATATAGGGAGAAAGCAGGGACAGGGTACTGAATTTGGATGATCAGCCATGATCTCATTGAATGGCGGAGCAGGCTTGAAGGGCCGAATGGCCTATTCCTGCTCCTATCTTCTATGTTTCTATGCTGGTGCTGCAAAAAGAAGGTTAGTGCTTTCATTTTGTTCCGTTGATCAACCCAGTCTGTA
Source organism: Squalus acanthias (assembly GCA_030390025.1). Lineage (NCBI taxonomy): Eukaryota > Metazoa > Chordata > Chondrichthyes > Squaliformes > Squalidae > Squalus > Squalus acanthias. Next base: position 61,596,962 of record CM059441.1, on the reverse strand, counting down.
TAGTGCTAGGAGGAACACGAGCTGTCGCGGCAAAGAGTAGGGGAAAGGGAGATTGGGACTGGGAGGTGGGTCTTCCCCAGCCATGTTCTTCTCTCCTCAGAGCAGTGACTCGTGTTAGAGTGCAGATCCATAGGCAGCAGCTGAACCTCCAGAACGCTGTCCGACTGCCCGTCCTTCATGGTGGAGCCTCGCCATTGAGTGTCAAGAGGCTGTTAAACAGTGGGAGGCATCACAGCCAAGCCGGATGCTGTCCTCACCACTCGCTGGGTGGCAGTGGACTGGTCAGCAATCAAGAGCAGGCTTCAGGCCCACCTTCCCCTCCCTAGCGCAGAGTGCCCAAAACTCAATCGCAGCACTCCTGCAAAGGTCTGAGCTGGGCATTCCCTGGAGAAATGGCTCAGTAACACAGCGCATGGTGCATTTACACCAGAGAAGTGGAGGTGGATTTGTTAAGCAACCAACAAATTTCACCATTGATGAAATTCCCACATCTCCTGGGAATCTCATTAATCCTCAGGAATGCAGGGCCTTTTCTGGACTAGGGCCTCAACACTTCCAGGTATCACGGCACTGAAAAATAAAACATACACAGCAAAAATCTCAAGTCACTGCATGATCTTTATAAGCTTCTGCAGGTTTGTTCATTGACTAGGTTGTCTACATCCTTTCGGTTATAGCAGTGGAATCACCCCCCAGGTATCCACCATTTCAAAAGAACACAAAGCCTTCCAGCCATTTAAATATTATGATCAAGTACTATATTAAGACTAAAAGATCCCGCGGCACCATTCAAAGAAGAACAAGTAGTTCTCCTGGCACGCTTATCAACATTCTTTCCTCTTCCAACGCTCGCAGCAAAAGATAAATTGGTCATTCATCTCATTGCTGTTTGTGGGATCTTGGTCAAATTGGCAGCCGTATTTGTCTGCATAACAACAGTGCCTACACCTCAAGAGTAATTCACTGGCTGTGAAGGGTCTGGAGATTTCTTGAGAACCTTACTTTCTTGTAAAAGGGCCCTGTATCCATCAGTAAGTGGCTGGGGAAGGAGAGGAAGCAGCAGTGCTGTGCGTCTTCTTCGTCTTTACTTCGAAGTAAGACGATGATGAACGGGCATAATTATCTTCATTACAATCGCAAACAAATGAAAAGGTTGTGAACATTTGATCAAACTCTTCCAATCAACTATTGAGTTTAAACACCTCATACTTGTTGGAGACAAACATAGGGCCCCTGCTATAAAAAGCTACTTTTGAACATATGAACAATGACGGATAGGAAACGACCGTCTGGTCCATCCAGCCTGTCCCATAATTTTTTTTATTCGTTCCTGGGATGTGGGCGTCGCTGGCAAGGCCAGCATTTATTGCCCATCCCTAGTTGCCCTTGAGAAGGTGGTGGTGATCCACCTTCTTGAACCGCTGCAGTCCGTGTGGTGAAGGTCCTCCCACAGTGCTGTTAGACAGGGAGTTCCAGGATTTTCACCCAGCGACGATGAAGGATCAGCGATATACTTCTAAGTCAGGATGGTGTGTGACTTGGAGGGGAACTTGGAGGTGGTGGTGTTCCCATGCGCCTGCTGCCCTTGTCCTTCTAGGTGGAAGAGGTCGCGGGTTTGGGAGGTGCTGCCAAAGAAGCCTTGGCGAGTTGCTGCAGTGCATCTTGTCGATGGTACACACTGCAGCCACGGTGCGCCGGTGGTGGAGGGAGTGAATGTTTAAGGTGGTGGATGGGGTGCCAGTCAAGCGGGCTGCTTTGTCCTGGATGGTGTCGAGCTTCTTGAGTGTTGTTGGAGCTGCACTCATCCAGGCAAGTGGAGAGTATTCCATCACACCCCTTACTTGTGCCTTGTAGATGGTGGAAAGGCTTTGGGGAGTCTTGAGTATCATAATATATACACTCCCCAAACCAACTGGAGACATGCAACCTCCTAATTCAGATCAGCCATGATCTAATTGAATGGCGGAACAGACTCAAGGGGCTGAAAGGCCTATTCCGGTTCCTATGGTCCTACGAGAGGCGACTAAACAGATTTAAAACCCAGGCCAATTAGGTGAAGAAAGCTGGAAAGTTTCCCTCCGATCGCACTAGTTCAGGAGACCACTCTGGCCCTGATTAATGTTATTCCGGAGGAGTCCCCATTAATGCATGCCGGTATCACTGAATGAATTAAAAAACCCATTCCTGATTGTGGTCCTACTGGTTGGGGAGGCAAAACGTTCTGCTGAAAATAAGGATTGAGAGACTCGATCGTCGAAACATGCACGCGAGCATCATCTCGCAGCTGATCAGAAACTGATCACGTGGAATATGCCACCCATTGACGTGACAAGTGAAGAGCTATACTTCACACCAAACTATGGGCAAAGCTTTCATGAGCATATCAGAGCTTGAGTAACAAGACATGGGTTGACGATTTTGAGCGAGTTCTGGATAAGGTGGACTTAATCAAACCGACACTGTTGCTCCGTTTAACAAGGGCTTTATGCATCAGACTGGAGAGTTTAGTTGCAAAAGAAACACCTGGGCTCAGTCTCAATATCACATTTTTTATCCTTTGAAATCAAGTCATTTGCCCCTACCCCCCCCCCCCCAACAGCACTGTGGGAGTACCTTCACCACACGGACTGCAGCGGTTCAAGAAGGCGGCTCATCACCACCTTCTGAAGGGCAATTAAGGATGGGCAATAAATGCTGGCCTTGCCAGCGACGCCCACATCCCAGGAACGAATAAAAAAAATATTAAAATACTGTGTATGTCCCAGAAGTCAGTCTTTAAAAGTTTACAAAATGAACTTCTAACTTTTGGTTAATTTTATCTTTGAACTTTGAATCCTATTAACCTCACTGTGTCTGGTAGAACCACATGACCATAAGGAAAGCCGTCACTTTGTACTGTGTGAACATTAGCTCAGCTCCTTCATACTGTTGGGCTCAGAATTACCCGTGGGTCGAAGGCAGTATTCAAAAACACGGGCACAATAAAGATGTCGGTACGCAATTCCTCTTTTTCCAATTTGCTCCCCATCTCTCATGAGAGCACCGACTCTTGCTGGGGTACAACGGCATCAAAGCTGAGACCAGTGGCTCTTCTTCATTGGTCAGCCTAAGCAGAGTGCTCGCAGGCTACGCGAGCGTGGACAGTCCAGTCAAAACCAATGTCCTTATCCGACATCCACACATGCACTTTCCAGCAGCGGTGACTAGGCCACAAACCAGGAGTGAGAGCAATGGCTTCCTCTTCCAATCCCTGGAACCAAATGCTGTCCTAGCTGAGAGCAGCTAACTCAGTACAGTATGGGAATCAAACCTTGGACTGTTTTAGCTTTGCTCTAAAGCTGATGGTACCTTTATCCAGTTTTTGGGAGAGTAGAAAGATCTCTTTAAAAGGAGCGCACGGACAACATATAAAAATGAACACATTAGCATTGAGTAGCACAAAGAACAGACATATTCAATAACTCGATGCAATTCAACTCAAGACTCGTATTAAGTCAGTAAATAAACCCACTTGTTGAGCACACTGAAGATGAACTTTTTTTACAAATTTGGCAGCTTAGAAACAAAAACTGTGGACCAAAAAAAAGCAATATAATCAAGTTCGATTCACTTCGGTTTAGTTTTAATAAAATATGCCACATTTTTCAATTGTTAATCAGATTATGAAGTAGCAGATTGCCATTGATTGGAATCACGAGGCTGGAGCTTAGTCCTGTGCTCACATTCCTGACTATGCACCCTGCTTAGAGACCACAACATGTTGGCTGGCTCATTGTTGAATGATATAGGGTCCAGCAGTGGCCAACATCTGTGGGAAGCTCGTCAGAGATCTGGGGCCCCGTGTGCTTTGCAAAGTGACCTTGAAGCTCAGTTGCTGTGCTTTACTGCCAGTCTCTTTGAAAGAGGAACCTTGGTTCTTATCCAAACCCTGACTCTTCAACTTTAACGACCTTTATGGGAAGGTTAATGGCGTCTGGGCCGTGCAGGTAGCTGCAGCCAAGTGCCCTCAAAATCACAAAGAACTGTCATTTCTCAAAGGCTGGTTTAGTTGTCTTTAGCAGGCACAGGATTCCGGCCCTCCCGGGTGATCCAATGCTTTGGTTCAAGCAGCTAACTATTACATGAACAAGCCTGCGGCACTGCAACGGTAGATTTTGATAACTAGTCCAAGGATTGACAATTGGACAGATGACATCGCCTGCAGCAAGTTCCGAAAACTGGGCGGGTGTCGGAAACGCTGCTCTCCTTTTTTTATTCGTTAAAAACTGTTTAAAGTAAATGCCCTGCATGGGGTCCTGTTCTTGGAGCCGCTTTGAGCCTTTGGTATCAGTCTGCACTTTCTACCGACTCGCTGCCGCATGCTGAAGGCACAATGGGGGGGAAAAATTCGGTTGGTTAGCGCCTCCCGTTAATGCCTCCAGGGGGCGCTAGCAGCTTAGCGCCCGAGCGTGGCAATTTTAGCACCGCTTGCAAAATTGGCCTGTTGTTTTACGCTGGCGCTAAACACTACCGCCACGAACTCCTGCGCCCACAGATCGTGACGTCTTGGAAGCGTGCAACGCCCCGGTAGCACCCCGGACCGGAAATTGAGTCGCGACCCCTGCCTTAGCGCCTGCCGCTAGGAACGACAGGTAGGGGGAATGTTTTCAAGTCGGGAAGAGGCTTCCTGCTTTTTCTTGTCGGCAAAATTTTTGGTACACACCGGTTGAGAGGGAGAGAGACGTCTGGAGATATTTAACGCTGTCCGAAGGAGTTTTGGTCCTCAGCACCACTTTTGAGGTTCCGAAGTGCTGAGCTCTTTCCCTGGGCCTATCCATTAGTGCTTCCAACACAATTGCTGTTGAGGTCTCTCCAGGCCGAGATTCAAGGCTGCAATGAGCAGGGTGTGGCTGGCCAGCAAGATGGCCCCTCCCCTTTAAGAACTGGATGGTGCCAGTCTGTCTGGCTTCCATGGTAACTGACATCGCCTGAGCTTCGGTAGCGTTCTGAGGTAGCGCCTCGCTCCCTGACGTTAGCGCCTTAAGAGCGGTGTGTAGCGCCTGATTTAGCGCTCCAATCACCTCCAGGGGCGATAGAGGTGAACTTTGCAGTCGGAGGCGATAATTAGCGGCGGGCGCTAAACTTTGCGCCTGGCCGATATTAGTGCCCCAAAATGGGCGACACCCAATTTTTTCCCCAATGAAGCTCAGCAATGTGCATTTGGTAACCAGCCTTCCTTCAGCATTGGGGAACGGCAAACTGCAGAACTAACTGGCCAGCCGGCTGTTCTCATCGAACAGCAAAAACGATTGCATCAAAACCCAGAGTTTTTAGTTCATGGTCACAGTAGACCCCCCCCCATTATTCTTTCTCTCCTTTATCACCTTCTACTCGACAGAAATCCACTATGCTCGACTCCAACTCATAAACACCTTTAATTCTTTGCAGCTCAAGAACAAATTCAAGAAGAAAATACCTCGTGACTCAGAAGCCTCAAACATCCTTGTTGGCGAAGTCGACTTCCTGGATAAGCCATTTGTCGCCTTTGTCCGGCTCCTGCAGTCGACGATGTTGGGCGGACTGACGGAAGTGGCAGTTCCAACAAGGTACTGGCGCACCGAGAGAGCATGTTGGTGAGCCCAGTGTAAAAAATAACCACACACATGGCACAATTGAGATGGGTGTGCTGTTGTCTCTGGACATTTTAGAAGCCAGGTTAACTTTCTGTTGTGAAGCATTGTGTTGGACAGCTCTACCTGCTGTAAGTTCATTTCACAAATTTAATTTAGTTAATTCAAAGCAATGTTATAGGTTGGGCCTCAAATTTAACTTATTTACAATCTATATTAATGACCTAGATGAAGGGACCCAAGAGTGTAATGTATCTAAGTTTGCTGATGATACAAAGCTAGGTGGGACAGTAAGCTGTGAGGAGAACACAGAGTCTGCAAAGGGATATAGATAGACTAAGTGAGTGGGCAGTAAGGTGGCAGATGGAGTATAATGTGGGGAAATGTGAGGTTATTCACTTTGGTAGGAAGAATAGAAAAACAGAATCTTTTTTAAATGGTGAGAAACTTTCAAATGTTGGTGTTCAGAGAAATTTGGGTGTCCTCGTGCAAGAAACACAGAAAGCTAGCATGCAGGTACAGCAAGCACTAAGGAAGGCAAATGGCATGTTGGCCTTTATTGCAAGGGGGTTGGAGTATAAGAGTAAGGAAGTCTTGCTACAATTGTACAGGCCCTTGGTGAGACCACAGCTGGAGTACTGTGCACAGTTTTGGTCTCCTTATCTAAAGAAGGATATACTTGCCTTGGAGGCGGTGCAACAAAGGTTCACTAGATTGATTCCTGGGATAAGAGGGCTGTCCTATGATGAGAGATTGTGTAGAATGGGCCTATACTCTCTGGAGTTCAGTAGAATGAGAGGTGATCTCATTGAAACATACAATATTCTGAAGGGGATTGACAGGGTAAATGCCGAGAGGTTGTTTCCCCTGGCTGGAGTGTCTAGAACTAGGGGGCATAGTCTCAGGATAAGGGGTCGGCCATTTAAGACTGAGATGAGGAGGAATTTCTTCACTCAGAGGGTTGTGAATCTTTGGAATTCTCTGCCCCAGAGGGCTGTGGATGCTGAGTCTTTGAGTATATTCAAGGCTGAGATCGATAAATTTTTGGACTCTAAGGGAATCAAGAGATATGGAGATCGGGCGGGAAAGTGGAGTTGAGATGAAGGATCAGCCTTGACCTTATTGAATGGCGGAGCAGGCTCGAGGGGCCATATAGCCTACTCCTGCTCTTATTTCTGATGTTCTTACCGGGACTCACGGCTAAGTATTGATTTCCTTCACTTCTCTTTGTGTAGATTGTTGCTAAGCTTTGCCAAAATATCCAACATGATAGCAGCCCGATGATTTAGTTCCTTTGAAACACTGTCTCCAGCTGCCACGGATAATTACTTGTGTTCGATCGAGAAGTTAATCATCCTTCGGATAGCTGACACATGGTTCGATTGAACACTGCAGTGTTGGTGCTTCATTTACCTCAAGCACACACAGTGCGTCTGGGACCTCTCTACGGGTCAACTGTAGTGTGAATGCAATTAGCCCTGTGTTGAGGATCATTAAATTGTTTCAGGCCAGAAGCAAGCTCAGTGCAGTGGGTGTGCAGCCTGAATTATGAATATACTTCAATTTTTCTTCAACAAAAAAAGTTTAATTTTCTGTGGATCGATGAGAAAAGGAATTGGCATTTTTTTATGTTCACTGGTTTAACTTATTAACATCTTTCCCAAACAGGTTTATTTTTATTCTTTTGGGTCCTCAAGGGAAAGGTAAATCTTACAGCGAGATTGGAAGAGCAATGGCAACGCTGATGGTTGATGACGTGAGTTAAATCAATTTAAAACCTGTTAGAAAAAGTGGAGCACGTGCTATCACACGTAGAGGTAGTAAAAGGAAAATGAATACCAGTCATTGACTTCAGTAGAACTGTGATTGTGGGGACTGAGTTGAGTAAATTTGCAGGGCCTAGTAAAAAGATTTAGTCAAGGCCATTTTTGCACCATTTTTCTTTGGGGTTTTTTTTTCTACCGGCATTCAGCTTCTCGTGTCTTGGTGCGAGTTGGAGACACTTCTTTACTCCCAGCACGAATGGGTTTCTCAATGGGAATTCATCTGGTGTAAGTTTAGCAAGAGCAAAGTTTCTCCAAGAGAGCAGAAAGTAAAGACGGAGTTTGCACTCAGAAACGTGGTGTTAGATCCTCCTTCTGGACTGCATTCATGGCTGGTCCTCCCCATTTTGTTACTAACTATTAAAATGATTAATTAACTTAATTTTTTTTTATTCGTTTAAGGGACTTGGGCGTCACTGGCAAGACCAGCATTTATTGCCCATCCCTAATTGCCCTTGAGAAGGCGGTGGTGAGCCGCCTTCGTTAACCGCTGCAGTCCGTACTTCTTTGTAGTGGTACAAAGACCGAGTTAAGAGTCAACCACATCGCTGTGGGTCTGGAGTCTCATATAGGCCAGACCGGCTAAGGACAACAGATTTCCTTCCCTAAAGGACATTAGTGAACCAGATGGGTTTTTATGACAATCCGGTAGTTTCATGGTCACCATTACTGATACTAGCTTTTTATTGCAGATTTATTTAATTAACTGAATTGAAATGTCCCTAGCTGCCAGGGTGGGATTTGTACTACACATCTCCAGATTACTAAGTCAAGTAACATAGCCATTATGCTACCGTACCCCTAAATGAAATTAATTGATCTGTAGTTATGCAGTGGCTATTTGTGCCCTCCTGCAGCTCAGAGTGCCTGACATTTATATTCTGCTTTTGTTCCACTGGGTTCCAGCTGTTCAGTGACGTGGCTTACAAAGCGAGAGACAGAGATGACTTGATTGCCGGGATCGACGAATTCCTCGATGAAGTCATTGTCCTGCCTCCTGGTGAATGGGATCCTAAGATCAGGATCGAGCCACCCAAGAAAGTAACCTCTGTCGAGAAAAGGTAGGAATCCTTTAAGTCCTTCCCGCTTGCAGGGCTTCTTCATTGAGCTGTGTAGGTTCTCCATCTCCTTCATTGAGCTGTGTAGGTTCTCCATCTCCTCCTTCATTGAGCTGTGTAGGTTCTCCATCTCCTTCATTGAGTTGTGTTGGTTCTCCATCTCCTTCATTGAGCTGTGTAGGTTCTCCATCTCCTTCATTGAGTTGTGTAGGTTCTCCATCTCCTTCATTGAGCTGTGTAGGTTCTCCATCTCCTTCATTGAGCTGTGTAGGTTCTCCATCTCCATCATTGAGCTGTGTAGGTTCTCCATCTCCTTCTTCATTGAGCTGTGTAGGTTCTCCATCTCCTTCATTGAGCTGTGTAGGTTCTCCATCTCCTTCATTGAGTTGTGTAGGTTCTCCATCTCCTTCATTGAGTTGTGTAGGTTCTCCATCTCCTTCATTGAGTTGTGTAGATTCTCCATCTCCTTCATTGAGTTGTGTAGGTTCTCCATCTCCTTCATTGAGCTGTGTAGGTTCTCCATCTCCATCATTGAGCTGTGTAGGTTCTCCATCTCCTTCTTCATTGAGCTGTGTAGGTTCTCCATCTCCTCCTTCATTGAGTTGTGTAGGTTCTCCATCTCCTTCATTGAGCTGTGTAGGTTCTCCATCTCCTTCATTGAGCTGTGTAGGTTCTCCATCTCCTCCTTCATTGAACTGTGTAGGTTCTCCATCTCCTTCATTGAGCTGTGTAGGTTCTCCATCTCCTTCATTGAGCTGTGTAGGTTCTCCATCTCCTTCTTCATTGAGCTGTGTAGGTTCTCCATCTCCTTCTTCATTGAGCTGTGTAGGTTCTCCAACTCCTTCATTGAGCTGTGTAGGTTCTCCATCTCCTCCTTCATTGAGCTGTGTAGGTTCTCCATCTCCTCCTTCATTGAGCTGTGTAGGTTCTCCATCTCCTTCTTCATTGAGCTGTGTAGGTTCTCCATCTCCTTCTTCATTGAGCTGTGCAGGTTCTCCATCTCCTCCTTCATTGAGCTGTGTAGGTTCTCCATCTCCTTCTTCATTGAGCTGTGTAGGTTCTCCATCTCCTTCATTGAGCTGTGTAGGTTCTCCATCTCCATCATTGAGCTGTGTAGGTTCTCCATCTCCTTCTTCATTGAGCTGTGTAGGTTCTCCATCTCCTTCATTGAGCTGTGTAGGTTCTCCATCTCCTTCATTGAGCTGTGTAGGTTCTCCATCTCCTTCTTCATTGAGCTGTGTAGGTGCTCCATCTCCTTCATTGAGTTGTGTAGGTTCTCCATCTCCTTCATTGAGTTGTGTAGGTTCTCCATCTCCTTCATTGAGTTGTGTAGATTCTCCATCTCCTTCATTGAGCTGTGTAGGTTCTCCATCTCCTTCATTGAGCTGTGTAGGTTCTCCATCTCCATCATTGAGCTGTGTAGGTTCTCCATCTCCTTCTTCATTGAGCTGTGTAGGTTCTCCATCTCCTCCTTCATTGAGCTGTGTAGGTTCTCCATCTCCTTCATTGAGCTGTGTAGGTTCTCCATCTCCTTCATTGAGCTGTGTAGGTTCTCCATCTCCTTCTTCATTGAGCTGTGTAGGTTCTCCATCTCCTTCTTCATTGAGCTGTGTGGTTCTCCATCTCCTTCATTGAGCTGTGTAGGTTCTCCATCTCCTCCTTCATTGAGCTGTGTAGGTTCTCCATCTCCTCCTTCATTGAGCTGTGTAGGTTCTCCATCTCCTTCTTCATTGAGCTGTGTAGGTTCTCCATCTCCTCCTTCATTGAGCTGTGTAGGTTCTCCATCTCCTTCATTGAGCTGTGTAGGTTCTCCATCTCCTTCTTCATTGAGCTGTGTAGGTTCTCCATCTCCTTCATTGAGCTGTGTAGGTTCTACATCTCCTCCTTCATTGAGCTGTGTAGGTTCTCCATCTCCTTCTTCATTGAGCTGTGTAGGTTCTCCATCTCCTTCTTCATTGAGCTGTGTAGCTTCTCCATCTCCTTCACTGAGTTGTGTAGGTTCTGCATCTCCATCATTGAGCTGTGTAGGTTCTCCATCTCCTTCTTCATTGAGCTGTGTAGGTTCTCCATCTCCTCCTTCATTGAGCTGTGTAGGTTCTCCATCTCCTCCTTCATTGAGCTGTGTAGGTTCTCCATCTCCTTCATTGAGCTGTGTAGGTTCTCCATCTCCTCATTCATTGAGCTCTGTAGGTTCTCCATCTCCTTCATTGAGCTGTGTAGGTTCTCCATCTCCTTCATTGAGCTGTGTAGGTTCTCCATCTCCTTCTTCATTGAGCTGTGTAGGTTCTCCATCTCCTTCTTCATTGAGCTGTGTAGGTTCTCCATCTCCTTCATTGAGCTGTGTAGGTTCTCCATCTCCTCCTTCATTGAGCTGTGTAGGTTCTCCATCTCCTCCTTCATTGAGCTGTGTAGGTTCTCCATCTCCTTCTTCATTGAGCTGTGTAGGTTCTCCATCTCCTTCATTGAGCTGTGTAGGTTCTCCATCTCCTCCTTCATTGAGCTGTGTAGGTTCTCCATCTCCTTCTTCATTGAGCTGTGTAGGTTCTCCATCTCCTCCTTCATTAAGCTGTGTAGCTTCTCCATCTCCTTCACTGAGTTGTGTAGGTTCTGCATCTCCTTCATTGAGCTGTGTAGGTTCTCCATCTCCTTCATTGAGCTGTGTAGGTTCTCCATCTCCTTCATTGAGCTGTGTAGGTTCTCCATCTCCTTCATTGAGCTGTGGAGGTTCTCCATCTCCTTTTAACAGTCGAATAGATGGCTCCCCGTGACAGTGAAGGTGATCCACTTCGATCACATTCTCTGATCTACTGTTTCTCTGGCCAGTAACAAATCCATTCCTCTGCCGCCAGGTTTGATTACCTTAAAACAGAGATCAAAGTTACTTGAGGGAACATGAAGACTGACGATCTCTCTCTCTCTTTCTCTCGCTACAACAGGAAGTCTGTTTACTCTCTGAATGAGGCAGGACAGATGAACGGTTCAGCAGGAGGTGGAGGAGGAAGTGATGATGAAGAAATGCCAACACCACATGAACTTGGGGAAGAGCTGATGTGGACGGGAAGGTAAACGTTTCAATTGGCGCAGTTGCACTGTAATAGCCAATGGAGGCAGCACGTTGGGCTATTGAAGGTTCCAAGGGGATAGCCAAATGTAGGCAAGAGAATCCTTTCGGAGGATGTGAAACATCAGTCTATTCATAGGCAAATCTCACCCTCATTACTGAGCCCTTTTAAAAATCCCATCGTTATGAAATTATAGGAAAATCCCACAACAGTTTATGTCAGAGATGAGACAGAGGGGGCGATTTTGCCAGCCCTGGGGAGGCGGGACTGCTGGGAAAATGGCAGAATCTGGGATTGGGTACCCATCCCGCCCCCAACCCGCCTCCGTGCCATCTTCCCAGGAGGCGGGTATCCGACCCGTGCCAGGTCCCGTCTTCTCGAGGCGGGAAGGGGATTAGTGCCAATTAACTGCCTGTTAACAGGTAGTTAACAGGCAGTTTTTTGGCTAATCCCTATTTTGAGCCCTAAAGTGTGGGCTTCCCGACGGCTCCGAACCTCGCCAGGGTCAGCGAGGCGAGCCGTGGGTCTGCAGGGGGTTGGAGGGGCCGAAAAGTGCGCTGTGCAGGTGAGTGATGAGTACAAGTGTGGAGAGGTGAGTGTGTGAGGTGAGTGTAGAGTGTTTTAATTAGATTACTTACCTTTGCTTCTTCCTCCAGGCTTCATCCCTTTAGGCTGCGGAGCTGCCTCATCTCACCGGCAGAGAAAGCAGAATGGCCACTGCATTCTTAAATGGAGCAGCCTTCTGCTTTCTGCTCAGGAAAGCTTTCTAAGTGAGTCTTGAGTAAAGGACTCAACTTAGAAGACAGATTGTCAGTGTTTGACAGCTTCACAGAGCCATCAAACGATGACAATTCATCTGTCAAAAACCCTTGACAGATGAAACGTCATACGTTGACGTTCTCTGTAACCGGCTTTCCCTTAATTGACCTGGTAAGCCCGCTGGGCAGGGCTTAACAAGGTCAATCAAGGGAAAATAGCGTGGGTTGGCCGGACGTCGATGGAGGCGGGACTAAAACCCGACAAGCAGCAGTCCCGCCTCCATCACATCCCCATTGATAAAATCACCCCCATAGGTTCAGACCTCAATTTCCCACTGGTGAGTTTTTGACCTCAGATGACCAAGGCTGATCTGGTGAATAGACACCTCCCCTCACCCAGCATGGGAGGGGTTAGGATTAGGCCGATTCTACCTACCAGCCGGACTCAGTCTGTTCCCGTTAGACCGCATTGTATCTTCACTGACATTGGCGTGGAAAACCCGACAGTCGACCCACGGTGGGAGGAGCCGACTGGCCACGGTAAACTTTGAAGAATTTCTTTTAATGCAAAGTGCTTTTGAGGCATGAGGAGTAGGAGAGCTCCCCCACCTCCAGACCCATGGAGGAGAGCTTGAGCCTCCCCAAGCCCCGGCCTTGCCTCTCCCTCTGCGCGCTGGCATTGGCTGGCTCTAGCTTTATGCTGAGGACCATTCCCTTGGGTCCCCGGCATCCTAAGACTCCCGACCGAATCCCTTTCCTGCTCCCGTCCACCACTCCCGACCCAATCCCACTCCTGCTCCCGTCCACCACTCCCAACCCGATCCCACACCCGGCCATCACTCCTGACCCACTTCCACTCCCACTCCCGCTCCCACGCACTACTCCCGATCCAATCCCGCTCCCACCCACCACTCACGACTCAATCCTGCTCCAACCCACCACTCCCGACCCAATCCCACTCCTGCTCCCGTCCACCACTCCCAACCCGATCCCACACCCGGCCACCACTCCTGACCCACTCCCACTCCCACGCACTACTCCCGACCCAATCCCGCTCCCACCAACCACTCCCGAGACAATCCTGCTCCCACCCACCACTCCCGAGACAATCCCGCTCCCACCCACCACTCCCAAGCCAATCCCGCACCCACCCACCATTCCTAAGCCAATCCCACTCCCACCCACCCACCACTCCCGACCCACTCCCGCTCGCACCCGCTGCTCCCGACCCACTCTCGCACCGACCCACCACTCCCGAGCCAATCCCGCTCGCACCCGCCACTCCCTACCCACTCCCGCACTCACCACTCCCGACCCATTCCCGTTCCCAGGCACCCGCCCTGACAAGCAACTTATAAAGTAAAAAAAAAACACAAGTGGGTTCAAAAGCCGAACTCCGGAGCATGTAACTTGTACATTATTTGAACCAAGATATCCCACTGCATCAAAACACTGGCACCTATTTCTCCAGTACTTTATTAGACAACGGAGCAACACTAAATCTGTTCAATACAGGCAATTGCCACATAGTGGAGGGCTATGTAACGATCCAGTTCAAACTTGAAGCACAGAGAAAGAGCTGGGGTCCAAAAAGAGAGCAGAGAAAAGTAGAATTAGCTTTAGAGTTGTCAGAGGTACTAAATTACACCTGTACGTATTTCTGTATGTACCAGCATGCCTCCAGTTTTCTCTTAATGAACTGCTGCTTCCTACTTACACCCCTGAGTTAAGTGTTTCTCACCGACTATAGGTTTTGCGGAGGGCTGATGCTGGATATCAAGAGGAAGCTCCCCTGGTTGCCCAGTGATTTCTACGAAGGATTCCACATCCAGTCCATTTCCACCATCCTCTTCATCTACCTGGGCTGCATCACCAATGCCATCACCTTTGGAGGATTATTGGGCGATGCGACAGACAATTATCAGGTGACAACGACACCACGCTGCCACTTCCAGTCACTGGGGGAGAAATTCGGTATCGCCCCGTTTGGGGCGCAATTATCGGCCGGGCGCAAAGTTTAGCGCCTGGCGCTAATTATCGCCTCCGACTGCAAACTTGGCTTCTATCGCCCCCGGAGGTGATTGGAGCGCTAAATCAGGCGCTACACACCTCTCTTAAGGCGCTAACGCCGAGGAGCGAGGCGCTACCTCAGAGCGCTGGCGAAGCGCATGTGATGTCAGTCAGCAATGGAACACAGACACACTGGCGCTGGCCAGTTCTTAAAGGGGAGGGTCGATCTTGCTCTCCATCCACACCCTGCTCATTGCAGCCTTGAATCTCGGCCTGGACAGACCTGTACATCAAATCTACTGGAAAGAACAAGGGAGAGGCCCAGGGAAAGAGCTCAGAGTGCAGCCCCCATAGTCTCTTCTAAATCGATGCAAGGAAGGTCAAATCAAAATAAACCTGCAAAGTGCTGCTCAGTACCCAAAGCTCCTTCACACAGCGTTGAATCTCTCCAGAAGTCTCTCTCTCTCTCTCTCTCAGAATACGTGGTGCAAAAATGTCGCTGACAAAAAAAGGCAGGAATCGGTCGCCTTTAAATAGCGCTCCCCCAGTCCCTTCCGACTGCAAAACGCTCCCCTCAACCTGTCGTTGCCAGCGGCAGGCGGTAAGGCAGGGGGCGCCACTCAATATCCGGTCCGGGGCACTACTGGGGGCGTCATGATCTGTAGGCACAGGAGATCGTGGCGGTAGTGTTTGGCGCCGCCGCAAAATGTCTGGTCAGTTTCGCGAGCGGCGCAAACATCGCCTCGCCCGGGCGCTAGTTGCTTAGCGCCCTGTTAGGGCGCTAATGGGAGGAGCAAAGCAACCAAATTTTTCCCCCACTGTGTCCTGACTCGCCCAAACACCCATGAATTGATAGAATGAAGTGACATACACCAGGGCCCAAAATACCTTTTTATTCGAAGAACAAGAGAATGTCTGGTTTTCTCTGAAATTAATAACCCTTTAACAAAACTGCAGGTAATTTTTTTAATACCTGTGATTTCTGAGAAGTCCTTTAATCGAGGAAAAAGACGTTCTTTTGGTTATCGTTAACAAGAAGACCAGTAGCTCCTAAAAAAGGAAGCATGTTTCCATGATCAGCCTCTGCTTACACTCACTGAGGGTGTAGGCTCGGGCTGAAAGAGCAGCGGCTGGTGGTCTATCCAATTTGGTAGCACATCTTCATTCTTCAGTAGCTCGTGTGCAGGAGCAGGCTTCGATCGTCCCTGATGGCGTGCCCGTCACACTAGTGCGAGGTGGAAGGGACGTGGATCTGATATCTGTCTGTATTTGATACGACGGGATCGGCCTTTCCTCACACTTGATGTTGCAAGTATGATGGAGGCTCCTGTGGCCCAAGATCTCTCAGTTTTCCTGCACTTCGGCCAACAGAGCATGTGTCACCAGCAGCCACGGTAACCAGCGGGTGCTATATTCATTACACCTTCTGTTCCCTGACACACGAGCCGTGCGAGAAGGCTCGATTTGTGCTTTTAAAATGAACCACAGAACAAGGAAAGCTTTAATAAAAACAGAAAATACTGGAAACACTCAGCAGGTCAGGCAGCATCTGTGGAGAGAGAAACCGAGTTAACGTTTCAGGTCGATGACCCTTCGTCAGAACTGGAAAAAGCTGGGATGGAACAGGTTTTTAAGCAAGTGTAGGGGCTGGGAAAGAGGGGAGGGGAGGAAAGAACAAAAGGGAAGGTCTGTGATAGGCTGGAAGACAGGAGAGATTAAGAGACAAAAGGGATGATGGTGCAAGACAAAAGGAGATGGTAATGGGACAAGTTAAGAAACAAAAAATGACTCTTGATGAAGTGTAAATGGCGATGGCAGAAAGATCGACAGCTGCCGTGTGAGAGAGAGAGAAAAAAAATGGGAAAAAAAGATAGGGGCAGAGGTTATGGTCTGAAATTGTTGAACTCGATGTTGCGTCCAGAAGGCTGTAAAGTGCCTAATCGGAAGATGAGGTGCTGTTCCTCGAGCTTACGTTGAGCTTCCGTGGAACAATGCAAGAGGCTGAGGACGGAGAGGTCAGAGTGGGAGTGGAGCAGAGAATTAAAGTGACAGGCGACCAGAAGCTCGGGGTCACCCTTACGGACTGAACGGAGGTGTTCCGCAAAGCGGTCACCCAATCTGCGTTTGGTCTCCTCAATATTCCTCTACATCGTGAGCAGCGAATACAGTATACTAAATTGCAAGAAGTACAAGTAAATCACTGTTTCACCTGGAAGGAGTGTTTGGGGCCCTGGACAGTGGGAAGGGAGGAGGTAAAAGGGCAGGTGTTGCATCGCCTGCGCTTGCACGGGAAGGTGCCGGGCGAAGGGGAAGGGGTGTTGTGTGTGATAGAAGAGTGGACCAGGGTGTTGCAGAGGGAGCGGTCCCTTCGGAATGCTGAAAGGGGAGGGGAGGGGAAGATGTGTTTGGTGGTGGGATCACGCTGGAAATGGTGGAGGATGATCCGTTGAATGTGGAGGCTGGTGGGGTGAAAGGTGAGGACAAGGGGAACCCTATCGTGGTTCCGGGAGGGAGGGGAAGGGGTGAGAGCAGAAGTGCGGGAAATAGAACGTAAGAATGTAAGGAAAGCTTTAATCTGCTTTCCACTTCCACTCGCTGACATGATGACCCTAAAAGATTATGTGGAACGGTCCGTGTAACAGCCAACTCACCTGTGTGCAAATGTCTGTGTTTATGAGTAGCTTGCAGTGAAACCAGCAGTTTTTAACTGGGCGTGGTGCAACTGGTGTGGAAAATATATCCATTCCCTCCATGATCTAGGGACATTAATACATAGCTGCATCCACTCGCTGGGTAAAAAAGTTTTTCCTCATGTCGCCTTTGGTTCTTCTGCCAATCACCTGAGTCCTCTGGTTCTCGACCCTCTGCCAATGGGAACAGTTTCTCTCCATCTACTCTGACCAGACCCCTCATGATTTTGAACACCTCTCTCAAATCTTCTCTCAACCTTCTCTGCTCTAAGGGGACCAACCCCAGCTTCTCCAGTCTATCCACGTAACTGAAGTCCCTCATCCCTGGAACCATTCTTGTCAATCTTTTCTGCACCCTGTCTAAGGCCTTCACATCCTTCCTAAAGTGCGGTGCCCAGAATTGGACACAATACATAGAAACATAGAATCTAGGAGCAGGAGTAGGCCATTCGGCCCGTCGAGCCCACTCCACCATTCAATACGATCATGGCTGATCATCCAATCCAGTACCCTGTCCCTGCTTTAATCCCCACAGTACACATATCCCACCCTACCCCCGTAACCCCACGTATTTAATTCCCCCTAACATATCCCATCCTATCCCCATAACCCCACATATTTAATCCCCCCCTAACACTAAGGGTCAATTTATCATAACCAAATCAACCTAACCTGCACATTTTTGGACTGTGGGAGGAAACCGGAGCACCCGGAGGAAACCCACACAGACACGGGGAGAATGTGCAAACTCCACACAGACAGTCACCCGAGGTCAGATTCGAACCCGGGTCCCTGGCGCTGTGAGGCACCAGTGCTAACCACTATGCCACCGTGTTGCCCTCCAGTGTTTTATAAAGGTTCATCATAACTTCCTTGCTTTTGTACTCTATGCCTCTATTTATGAAGCCCAGGATCCCGTATGGTTTTTTAACCACTTTCTCAACCTGCCCTGCCACCTTCAGTGATTTGTGCACATATACCCCCAGAACAAACTTTCAAACAAACTGTACAGTGACAAGCATGTGTTTCACATAGGAATAAAAAATGGTTATCACAGATGAGGAGACTTTTTTTTACACAGCGAGTTGTTGTGATCTGGAATGCGCTGCCTGAAAGGGCGGTGGAAGAAGATTCAATAATAACATTCAAAAGGGAATTGGATAAATACTTGAAAAGGAAACATTTGCAGGGCTCTGGGGAAAGAGCAGGGGGGAGTGGGACTAATTGGACAGATTTTTCAAAGAGCCAGCACAGGCACGTGGGCCGAATGGCCTTTTTCTGTGCTGTAAGTTTCTATGGGGGCAAAATTGGGTCGCGCTCCCTTTGGGGTGCTAACTTCGCCGGGGCACTACTCTTAGCGCCCCAAAAAAGTTAGCGTCCCCGCGCTCGAAATTCACTGGTAGTGCCCCAAGAGGGAGGCGGGGCGCTGCTGGAAGTGAATATCGCGGCGCTATGTGCCGCAGCACCACGCGCTATGGCACATCGTGCTGCGGTACCGCAGGCCGCCCACCCCTTATTAAAGCCACCAGGAATCGGAGTGCCGGCAAAAGAGCCCGGCACTCAGGAGGAGCGCCGGACTCACGGAGCGCAGCCGGCACCCCGCGGGGGGTGGCTGCACAGGAGGCCTGGTACAGCAACAAGGGCAGGTGCTGGCAGGCAGCCAGCAACAAAAATGGCCGCCCGGCACCTCCCCTTTAATTTGCGCCACCCCGGCCGCAAGTAGTCCCCCCTGACCCTGTCGGACATAGCGTCCGGCGGTAAGTCAGGGAGCGCAACCGAAGATTGCAGCCGGGGCGCGAGCGGGTTGCTGCGCACGGCGACGATGTCATCGCCGGAGGCGCAGCACTGCAGGGCGCCAACGGTTACCCTCACCGCTAACCACCCGCTGAATTTCACGGGAGGCTTTAGTGGCACTGCGCCCGGGCACTAGTTGCTGGGCGGCGCAAATCAACCGAATTTTTCCCCCTATGATTCATAAGAACTCCATGAACAATGTTGAAATAGCTGGGTGCTTTAGTAGTCACAATGCTTAACATTACTCAACGTGAAGGAACAATCAAAAAGCAAATAGAACCCTTAGGTATATAGTCAAAACAGCACAGTCGAAGTCAGAGGAAGGTATGCTTAAACTGTATGGTACTTTGGTGAGACCAAACCTTGAGACTCGACAGAGAAGAGTCATGAGACTGATCCCAAGTGTCAACAGACTTAATTATGGGCAAAAACGTCAGAAACCTGGACTCTTCTCCCTTGAAAGGAAGCAACTGCAAGGGACACTCAGTGACATATCGATGGTAAATAATGTAGACTAGGTTCAACTAAAGCATTACTTCACATGAAACCATGCCAGTCGGCCAAGGGGCACAAGCTCAAACGAGTGAAAACCAAATGTAGGACAATGTCAGGAAGTCGTTCTTCACACAAAGAGTTATCACCGAGCGAAATGGAATACTGGGTAGGGGCAGTGGTGTCAGAAACCCCTGAATCATTGAGAAAATAGCTGCATGCTATTATGGGAGGACAGGAGGTTTTGGTCTGGAAGGATGACTAGTGTGGACCAAATGGTCTTCCTCAACTGTATCTATCAAGTGACCTTGTGAATGAATGAATTGTATCGCTCCCTTTTACTGAGTACAAATTTAATGAGGACAGCTGAAACACAAACACAACCAAACGCCAGAGTGTGTGATGGACCATTGATGGATGAAGTGTATTGAGTCAGATTAGTTCAAGCTTTGTCCAAGAGTTAGTAATCCTGCATGTTGCATGGACCCCCATTACATCCAATTCAATTGCAACCTGGTGACGTCTACTTCAAACTAACAGACTTTTTTTTTTACTCCAAACAGGGTGTAATCGAAAGTTTTCTAGGCACTGCATTCACTGGTGGCATCTTCTGTTTATTCGCTGGACAGCCTCTCACCATCCTGAGCAGTACCGGTCCGATTCTCATTTTTGAAAAGCTCCTGTTTGACTTCAGCAAGTGAGTATTCTGGTCACTTGAACTGCAGCGCCCACCGTGCAGGGAAAGTCTGTCATTTTAATTGCCTTATTGCCAAAGGGAGCTAGAGGGATGTTAAGTCAGGACCTTGTTTTAACAGGACAGCCATTCCGCGAGAGGACTCCATCATTTAGCAAGCCTCAGGGGTATGTTGCATGTTTTTGAGTTGGTAATCAGGATGAGGAGCTGGGTTTGGTGTAAGGAGCCCTTCTTCTTAGAATGTTATTTAAATATAATGGCCTAAAAATTCGGTTGCTTTGCGCCTCCCGTTACCGCCGGACGCTAATTAAAGGGAAGGTGCCGGGCGGCCATTTTTGTTGCTGGCCGCCTGCCAGCACCTGCCCCCTCTGCCGTCCCCGGCCTCCTCTGCAGCCCCCCCGCGGGGTGCCGGCTGCGCTCCCTGAGCCCAGCACTTCTCTTGAGTGCCGGGCTCTTTTGCCGGCAGTCCGATCCCTGGTGGCCCAGCTGGGCCCCGGGTCGCGCTGCGCAAGGCCCCTCCCCTTTAAGAAGGGGAGGAAGGCCACGTGCTGCGGCACGTAGCGCCACGATATTCACTCGCAGCGCCCCAAGAGGGAGGCGGGGCGCTTCTAGTTGCACCCCGCTTCCCTCTTGGGGCGCTGCCGGTGAATTTCGGCCGCGGGGTGCTAATTTTTTCGGGCCGCTAAAAGTAGCGCCCCGGATAAGTTAGCGCCCCAAAGGGGGCGCGACTCAATTTTTCCCCCAATGGTTTTAAACTGCCCTTTCAAATGATCTTGAGGAAAATTGTAGATCTAACTATTTACGATGTTATTTTGCAAATTTGAGAGCATTGTTCTTGCTGTAGAGCAAGGTTTCTAAACAATGGGCCCAGCTTTGCTGTAAGAATAACAGTGAGGCTATCGGCGCTGACCATTATTTACGTAGAAATCGGATGACAACTTCCTGCGACCGCTAAGTGCGTAAATCCAGACGTTGCTGCTCATCCAAAAGCTGCGCGAAAGCAGCATCTCGCCATCTGACTCGCCATTCACAAGTATTGATCGGGGTGAAGTTCCTGTACTTCCCTCATAGATACGGACTAAACTCGCCAAAAAAAGTTAGGGCTTGTCCATTCCAGGCCAAGTACCTTTTAACGGCGTGATAAGTCTTAATTACTGCCAAACAACCTCTCTGGCACTGAAAATTTACTTTTACAAGCGTGGAGTCTCATTCCTTCAGCTTTTAATTATTGTTGGAGATTTTTATTTTAAATAACGTTTTTTTTACTTTTTCTTTCTGTCTCTTTTCTCTCTCTTTCTTACCCTCTCTTTTATTTTGCTTTCTGTTCCTGATTTTACAGTGAATTCATTATTCTAACTGACATTTCCTGGTTCAGACACTGCCCTGCTCATTAACGATTCCTCAATCTGATAGTTTATGGAGACGCCCAGTAGCTTTCCCTGTTCACAGTGGTCCCGGATGCTCTGCAGAGGGCGCTGCGCTTTTTGGATGTTTGGCTGACAGATTTATAACAAGTTAACTCACGCAACCAGACCACAACCTCAAGAAGGCTGAGGCGGGAGGTGCTTGTCTATGAATTAACGTTTGTTTATTTTATTGGCAAAAAAAACCCAGGTGTTTTTGAACTCTGTCACAGGGAAATCGCTTGAAGCCAACATGCCTTTTTTAAACACATTTATTGGTAAGATGAGGGCAATGCTGGCTAGCTCGTATTTATTGTCCATCCCTGACTCTAGGGGAATCAAGGGATATGGAGATCGGACGGGAAAGTGGAGTTGAGGTCGATGATCAGCCATGATCTTATTGAATGACGGAGCAGGCTCGAGGGGCCGTGTGGCCGACTCCTGCTCTATTTCTTATGGTCACCCTGAACAACTATGTGGCTCTCTCGGCCACTTGAGAAGGCTTTAAGAGTCAGCCACGAAGCGTGGTAACGTGCAGGCAAGCAACAGGCTAGGGCAGCAGATGCCCTTGCCTGAAGGACATTAGGGAACTCGTTGGGTCCTTATGACAATCCAGCAGCTTCATGGTCACTTGCTTCTGCTGCCAATCCAGTGCATTGATGGTGGAAATGGAATTCTGATTTCCACCAATATTACTGCAAGTGCTTGAGTTTTAATCCCTTCACCAGACAAAAAAAAACCAGCACTGGTCTGAGACAATTACCCTCAAAACCTAATGCTTACTGCAGACTTATCCTCGTACTATTCAGTCTAAAGGGCACATGTCTCTCTTGCAGAGGTAATGCTATAGACTACCTTGAATTCCGGCTCTGGATTGGTCTCCATTCCGCCCTTCAGTGCCTTCTTCTGGTCGCCACGGACGCCAGCTTCATCATTAAGTACATCACCCGTTTCACAGAGGAAGGCTTCTCCATGCTCATCAGCTTAATCTTCATCTATGACGCCATCAAAAAAATGATCGGGGCCTTCAAGTACTACCCCATCAACTTTGGCTACAAACCAGACTACGTCACCACGTACAAGTGTGAGTGTGGGGCTCCAGAGCCAGGTGAGTCACGCATCAACTCAGTAGAGAGGGGAGAGAAAGAAAAACAATGAATAAGAGATGTCTTAACATCAAAACTAGTTTACGTCGGTCTTAAGAATTTCACACCTTATTTCTCCTTTTAGCTCACTTCTGTTAGCGATGAACCTGATGAAGTAGCCAATTTTTCGAACTAGTTGATGTCCATTAAGGTTCCCATAGTTTTATCTCAATTGTCACGCAGCGGTAAGTACACCAGCACTATTCTAACCACCCGCCTGCCCAGTTCCCATCGGGCGGGCAGGGTAAAAATTGGGCCTAAGGCGTTTCCATGCTTTCAGAATGCCCACTTGTCTTTACAGGGACCAATCGCACTTGGAACTGCGCCATGTCATACCAGAGATCTGTGCAAGCTGCTAATAGAGAAACTGCATTGGCATCATTAGAGATGCTTGTGAGCACCTTCTGTTAACATCAGGGAAGGTCCACAACCCGAAGAGAAGGTTGTGACTCTCCGCTTTAGGCAACTGCTCGTACACAATGGGCTGGATTTTGATACTGGGGACAAGATGGAGGCGGGACTCCCACTTTTTGGGTTGTAGTCCCACCTCCATCGACCTCTGGCCAACCCACTGTATTTTCACTTGATTGACCTTGTTGAGCCCGCCCAGTGGGCTCAGCAGGCCAATCAAGGGCCACCCGGCAACAGGTGACGTCACAAATTGACATTTCATCTGTCAAGTTGCTTTTGACAGATGCAATATCAGCGTTTGACAGCTCTGTGAAGCTGTCAAACACTCACAATCTGTCTTCTAACTTGAGTCCTTGCTCTCAGGCTGAGTTAGAAATCATTCCAGCACAGAAAGCAGAAGGCTGCAGTTTTTGACAGCACCACGGCCTTTCTGCTTTCTGTGCCGGTGAGATTTCTGACTCCCGAGACCTGAAGGGCTGACACCTGCAGGAGGAAGTTAAGGTACGTAAAACTTTTTCCCACACTTTACACTTACCTTACACACTTACCTCTGCACACATGCACCCATCACTCACCTGCCCACCGGACATATCGACCCCTCCAACCCCTGCAGACCCACGGTCCGCCTCGCTAACTTGGCGTGGTTGGGACCTGTCGGGAAGCCCACATTTCAGCTTTTAAAATAGGGATTAGGCAAAAAACTGCCTGTTAACTACCTGTTAGCAGGCAGTTAATTGTCACTAATCCCCTTCCCACCTCGGGGAGGCGGGTCCCAGCACAGGTCGGGTACCCGCCTCCAGCGAAACTGGCATGGAGGCGGGTTGGGGGCGGGATGGGGTCGGGACCCCTGAATCTGTAACTTTAACCCCCCACACGCCTCCAAACCCGCCTCCACGGGTCAATGAAAATCCAGCCCAATTAGTTTTGCCAATGCCCTGAAATCTGTCCGGCGAGGCATATGGAGTGGATGTGGCCACACCAGCAGCCAAGAGAAACAGGACTGCTTTGGCCTGAAGCTACTCTTTGTATTATAAAGGGCAACTCATGTCCATGGTGGTCACAGGGAGCATTCATCTCTAAACGAGTTTTCTTTGAATGAACATCTTTTTGTCAATACTGTTAATTTGACTATTGTAACTGATTATTTACTATCTTTATATCTGCTGCAAACACTTTTTGGTTGATTTCAACCCTGGGTAAGTATCTTGAAGAAACCTCTCTTTGAGCCTGTCGATCTTTTCTTTCCTCTTTCCTCCCCCTATGTCTGACCACTTTGACTAGACCTGTAATTGAAACGACTCCCACTTACGTTTCGTTTGACGTTAATGTTTTATAGTACCTGCTTAAAACAAGTGTTGGGAATGGAGATTCTAGCGTAAGAAATTCTCCATTCAAATGAATGCAGAGAACCTCCCCCATCTTTCACCCTTCCCATGATTCGCGGTTTGCATGTTGGAAGTCTGATTGTTCTGGACCATAAAGGCACCATGCATAAATTAATTGACATCATTCCCTTATTGCCATTCTTGGTAGTAGCATTGCTGTTCAGATTACCATAGGAGCATAGGAACAGGAGCCTGTTCTGCCATTCAATGAGATCATGTTTGATCTGTCTCCTAATTCCATTTACCTGTCGTGGCTCCATATGCCTTCAATACCATATGGCTAGTAAAAATCTAGCGATCTCAGATTTAAAATTATTAATTGAACTCGCATCGACTGTTTTTTGCGTGAAGAGGTGTTTCCTAACTTCTCTCCTGAATGGCCAGGCTCGGATTTTAAAGTGATGTCCCCTTGTCCCCTCACCAGTGGAAAAAGTTTCTCTCTATCTACCCTGTCAATTCCTTTCAAAATCCTAAAAAACCTCAATCAAATCATCCCTTAGCCTTCTATAGTGCAGGGAATAGAAGCCTCGTTTATGTCATCGCTCCTCATAATCTAACCCCTGGAGCCCTGGTAACCTTCTGGTGAATCTGTGCTGTCCTTCTTTGAAGCGACTTTAACCCAGTAAAATATCCCAAGGCGGTTCACAGGAGTTTACTGAGGCAAAAATTGCCTGATTAAAAATTAAGTCAGGCAGAGATCCATACTCAGGGCCCCATTTTCAAGGTGGACAAGACAAGGTGACATGCTGCCATTCTGTGGGATATTGAAATGCAATGGGCCAAATCTTCTCTCCCCGACTAGTTTGGAGGCAGGCAGGGTTGGACAGGTTGATAATTCTCTGGAAGGTAGGAATTTAAAAAGAAGGATGAAGCTATGTTGCACTTTTACATCACAGAGGCTTCCTTCAAGTCCAAGGTACGGCCATGATTCGGGTTTTCCAGCGCAAACCTCTGCCTCTTCATTGAATAGCGGCAGGTGGACTATAAACGCATTGGAAGGATGATTTACATAGAAACATAGAAAAATAGGAGCAGGAGTAGGCCATTCAGCCCTTCGAGCCTGCTCCGCCATTCAATATGATCATGACTGATCCTCTATCTCAATACCATATTCCCGCTCTCTCCCCATACCCCTTGATGCCTTTTGAGTCTAGAAATCTATCTATCTCCTTCTTAAATATATTCAGTGACTTGGCCTCCACAGCCTTCTGTGGTAGAGAATTCCACAGGTTCACCACCCTCTGAGTGA
The DNA here is from genome assembly GCA_030390025.1 of Squalus acanthias. Lineage (NCBI taxonomy): Eukaryota > Metazoa > Chordata > Chondrichthyes > Squaliformes > Squalidae > Squalus > Squalus acanthias. The sequence goes on along the minus strand of CM059441.1, from coordinate 61,571,379 downwards.
AGAAATTTCTCCTCATCTCAGTCCTAAATGTCCTACCCTGTATCCTGAGACTGTGACATCCTCGTTCTCGACTCCCCCAGCCAGGGGAAACATCCACCCTGCATCCAGTCTGTCTAGCCCTGTCAGAATTGTATACGTTTCAATGAGATCCCCTCTCATTCTTCTAAACTCTCGTGAATACAGGCCTAGTCGACCCAATCTCTCCTCATACGACAGCCCTGCCATCCCAGGAATCAGTCTGATTTAGAGATTAAACAACACATTACGTGAATAATCTGCACGGAAACCTTTAGTGAATCGACAGTTTGTGCAGATCAATGGACAACCTTTGGTTTACACAGCAAGTAATAGGGATCGAACTGACTCATGCTGCCACTTGAACACCAGGGTTTACTTAAATGCCTTTCAGATGAAAGAGGAGTTGAACTGTTTATTGCAAACCGATGGATAATATATTTCATTTTATGGAGAGTGCCCCTTTTGACAGCACATACATCTTAAACAGAAACCAGTTAGACATTTTAAATATACGAGATTTCTAAATTATTTAAGCTTCTTGGGATGTTCGCCTTCATTTCCAAGTAAAGTAGATGTTTACCGTTGTTTCCAAGTGATTTCGATGTGGTACTAACATCTGTGGGGGTGTGAGCAAGATTGGATTTCTGAACTGCACAATTGATTGTTCTTGTCACAATTTCACTCTATGGGGGAAAAATTGGTTTGCACCCCCCTTTGGGGCGCTAACTTTGCCGGGGCGCTACTTTTAGCGCCCCGAAAAAGTTAGCGCCCCCATGCCCGAAATTCAATGGTAGAGCCCCAAGCAGGAGGCGGGGCTACTGGAAGCGCTCCCCCTCTCTCTTGGGGCGCTCCCATTGAATATCATGGCGCTACGTGCAACAGCGCCACGTGCGTCAGCACATAGCGCCACGGTATTACAGGCCTCCCTCCCTGGGGAGCGGGGTGCCGGCAAAAGAGCCCGGCACTCAAGAGGAGTGCCGGGCTGACCGATCGCGGCCGGCACCCCGCCTGAGGAGATGAGAGGGGGCAGGTGCTGGCAGGCGGTCCAAAAAAAATGGCCGCCCGGCACCTGCCCTTTAATTTGCGCCGCCCAGCCGCAAACACAGCGCCCTGACCCTGTCAGAAATAGCGTCCGGCGGTAGGTCGGGGGCACGAGCCAAGTTGCAGCCGGAGTGCGAGCGGGGCGCTGTGCACGGCAATGACGTCATCACCGGAGGCACAGCGCAATGGAGCGCTACTGGCTACCGCCGCCGCTAACCTCCCGCTGAATTTCGCGGGAGGCATGAGCGGCGCCGCGCCTGGGCGCTAGGTGCTTTGCGCCCCTTTAGCGCCCCCTGTCGGGGCGCTAACGGGAGGCGCAAAGCAACCAAATTTTTCCCCCTATAACTTTTATAAATCCCAGGAGAGAATAGTCTCATCAGTGAGATTTATTCTGCAATATAATCTAAAGCCAACCCTCACAGGTCTCTGATTCTCTCTAGATTTTATTGCTGCCGTTTAACCCTATATTTCCTGAGCTTTTGGGCTCATTCCTCCCTCATACACCTTCCGTGCTGCTTGTCTATGGGTTCATGCTTGAGCGGTAATTAATTACGTGGTGTTCACCAGTCAGGTTATGCAACGAACAAATCAGATTAAAAATGAGGTCTGGCCAGCCCACAGATCTCACGGATGCAGTCAGTGTATCATGAGCTGTGCTTAATATTAGCTCACGTTAATTTAGTTTTGTTATCCAGATCTTGCTCCTCATGTCCAAAGCTGCTCGAGAAGAACAAACAAAGCCCTTTCTTTGTCGAGCAAAAAATATAACGTTTCCCCACAGTTCAATCCCTGCCTTCAGCAGGGTGTGATAACCAATCTTGAAAGAGAGACTTGCTTTTATATAGCGCCTTTCATGACCTCAGGACATCTCAAAGCGCTTTACAGCCAATGAAGTACTTTTTGAAGTGTAGTCACTGTTGTAATGTGGAAAATGCGGCAGCCAATTTGCGCACAGCAAGCTCCCACAAACAGCAATGTGATAATGACCCGATTATCAGTTTTGGTGATGTTGGTAGAGGGATAAATAGAAAGAAAGGTCGAAAGACTTGCATTTCTATAGCGCCTTTCACGACCTAAGGACGTCCCAAAGCACTTTTCAGCCAATGAAGTACTTTTTGAAGTGTAGTCACTGTTGTAATGTGAGAAATGCGGCAGCCAATATTGCGCACAGCAAGCTCCCACAAACAGCAATATGATTTTTTTTTGTGATGTTGATTGAGGGATAAATATTGGCCAGGACACTGCTCTTCTTCGAAATTGTGCCATGGGATCTTTTACGTCCACCCGAGAGTTTAACATCTCATCCAAAAGACGGCACCTCCGACAGTGCAGCACTCCCTCAGCACTGCACTGAAGTGTCAGACTAGATTTTTATGCTTGAGTCTCTGGAGTGGGACTTGAACCCACAACCTTTGCGATTCTAGAGGTAAGGGTGCTGCCCACTGAGCCACGGCTGAGGCTGTGATATTGGCCCCAGGATACAGAGATGATGGGAAGTAAGACAACTCCCCTGCTTCTGGATGATTCGAAAGCTGCTTTCAAATGAGTCACTTGGTGTAGTAGGAGTCAACCCTGCCTCCAATTCAATCTCCTTTGCTGTGTGTGGCAGCACATGGGAAGGAAGAGAAGAAAATGATGGCTTGTTATCGCAGCTCCCTCAGGTCAGATTTAGAGTTTTGCTAAAGGTTGGCTGTTCATATGATTGGCTGGGATGATTTATGAAAGCACCCAAGAAGGGAATGGGGGCAAAAAGTTTCCACCTAAACAAAGTCTGTAACGCGGAGATTTTGTTAATGATACTAAACACACTATTTCGTTGCCTCACAGTGAATACAACTTTCTTCAATGCTTCAGATTCACTGGCTCTGAACAACACTAACATTTCTTTGGTAAGTTTTCCGCTTTTCATTTCCACAATTTGACCCGTTTTCCTTCTTTATCTCGGCCAGAGCCGTGTCCTTCAGTCTCCATTAGCAGGCAAGGCAGGACAGTTAGGGTCACGGCTTCTCACAGCCCCAGAAAGTACCGGAACGAGAAAAGGCATATCCTCGCTCTGTACCCATAGCACAGATTCTCCTGCTGTTTCTCGCCTCCGGGGGGATAATTCTGTAACTGCAAACGCACACTTCCCAAATTCAATAGCACCTCCCAAACCCGCGACCGCGCCAGGGCAGCAGGCACGTGAGAACACCATCGCCTCCAGGTCACACACCATTCCGACGTGGACATTGATCGCCGTTCCTTCATCGTCGCTGGGCCAGTGTCCCGGAACTCCCTCCCTAACAGCGCTGCGGGAGCACCTTCCCCACACGGACTGCAGCGGTTCAAGAAGAAGGCCCACCACCACCTTCTCAAGGGGCAACTACGAATGGGCAATAAATGCTGGCCTTGCCCGCGACGCCCACACCCCCCAAGAATGAATTTAAAAGAAGCACAACACATAACAGGAGCTACCATTTCCGTTTCTGTGACATTTTAAGCTGCATGCACACTCTTGCAACCTGTTAACGACACATTGATTCAGGGGTTAAAAAGGGGTTAAGCACAGCTTCAGCGACAATTTATGAGCGCGTTTTTCATGCACCTATTGCAAAGGTGAGAGATCAACCTCGCGTCTCCAACTGTCTGGGTGAGTAACCTGACCCAGATGAAGTCAGAGCAGTTTAATTTTCTTGCCAGGTACAGATGCCCAAAAGCAACATTTCCAGTTAGAAATTATTGGCACTAAAAATATATCTGGGTCAGAACGTCTACAAGTACAAAACTGCATCTTCAACTCTGAGAAGCCCTCAATTCCCAACCAAAGCTATGATTAACAGATCTAACAACTATTTTGCACTAGCTGACGACTTAATAATCACGGCTTCCCTGTGAATTCTGGAGTTACAAAGAAAGAAATAACTTGCATTTATATAGCACCTTCCCCGTCTACAGGACCAAAGCACTTTACAGCCAATGAAGTGTAGTCACTGTTGTAATGTAGGAAACGCGGCCGCCAATTTGCACACAGCAAGCTCCCACAAACAGCAATGTTATAATGAACGGATAATCTGTTTTTAGTGGTGTTGATTGAGGGATAAATATTGGCCAGGACACCGGGGATAACTCCCCTGCTCTTCTTCAAAATAGTGCCATGGGATCTTTTACGTCCACCTGAGAGGTTTAACATCTTAGCTGAAAGACGGCACCTCTGACAGTGCAGCACTCCCTCAGCACTGCAACCAAGTGTCAGCCTAGATTTTTGTGCTCAGGTCTCTGGAGTGGGACTTGAACCCACAACCTTCTGACTCAGAGGCGAGAGTGCTACCCACTATACACGTGTTCAGACCGTGGGGGCGGCTGAACTGCATGTGCATTTGGCGCTTTTAACAAACCCTGTTTAAAGCAACAGGAGGTTGAGACTTTGTCCGGCCCAGATAATGCGTTTATCAGCTGAGAGTTTTCTCAGAAAATCCTGACTTTCTTCTTTCTGTCCCAAGTACAATGTTGTCAACACAACAGCACTGGACTGGAGTCAGCTCAGCAAGAAGGAATGCCTCAGATATGGTGGGAACCTGGTTGGGAAGTCCTGCAAGTATGTTCCAGACCTGGCTCTAATGTCGTTCATCCTCTTCTTTGGCACCTACTCCTTGACCGTGACTCTCAAGAAATTCAAGTTTAGTCGTTATTTCCCTACCAGGGTAAGTGCTCCACTGAAACACTGGTGGATTTTGGACTGCGTAAGTTCATGATAGAATTATCTGCCTCTTCCTTGGGCCATTGTTCTCTCCTTGTTTTTGAGTCTCTAACTGTAATGTATGTGGGTAGAGCAAATGAAGGACCGAGACACGATGGATTGCTAGTCAAGTGTTTGTTTACTAGGCCAGAGCGAACTGAGCATGCTCATACCAGACCATGTGACAAACCATGTGATAATACATTACACTAACAGCCAAAGGGGGTCGTTCGGCCCGACTGCCCTGCCTCTCTTCCACGTCCATGTTCGCGCCCGGGTGGCCCTGGAGATGGAGCACGCGGTGTCCGCCGGCATGCTCGAGGCCTTCCGCGACCCGTGGGCACCGGAGTGACGCGAGTGCATCATCAACCCCGGCAACAACATTTTAATTGAAGTTGTTAAGTTTCCTTTAATGTGTTTTGGTTAAGTTGCAGTTTTATTGTTTAAGAACATAAGAAATAGGAGCAGGAATAGGCCACTTGGCCCCTTGAGCCTGCCCCGCCATTCAATAAGATCATGGCTGATCTTGGGCTCAAAGCCACTTCCCCTGCCCGCTCCCCATAACCCTTCACTCCCTTATCTTGCAAAAATTTCTCTATCTCCACCTTAAATGTATTTAATGACCCAGCCTCCACGGCTCTCTGGGGCAGAGAATTCCACAGATTTACGACCCTCTGAGAGAAGAAATTCCTCCTCATCTCAGTTCTAAAAGGGCGACCCTTTATTCTAAAACTGTGCCCCCGCGTTCTAGATTTCCCCACGAGGGGAAACATCCTCTCTGCATCTAGCTTGTCGAGCCCCCTCAGTATCTTATATGCTTCAATAAGATCACCTCTCATTAAACCAGAAGAGTACACTAACAGCCAAACATTATCTCTGGCCTATTAGAAAGGCAGCCACTGTGCTCCCAAGGCCTTTCTCAAGCTGCCAAAGTGTTCCCAACCTGGAAACATGTGAGACTTGCCTCAAAAAGGCCTTGTGCCTGAGCCCAGTGGTCTAAAAGGGTCAGGCACCTCCCCACATTGTCAATAATTTTGTATCGAGGCACGAAGGGGGCACAGTTTCAGAATAAGGGGGTCGCCCATTTAAAACGGAGATGAGGAGGAATTTCTTCTCTCAGAGGGTCGTAAATCTTTGGAATTCTCTACCCCAGAGAGCTGTGGAGGCGGAGTCATTGAATATATTCAAGGCGGAGATTGACAGACATTTGAGCGACAGGGGAGTCAAGGGTTATGGAGAGCGGGCGGGAAAGTGGAGTTGAGGCCAAGATCAGATCAGCCATGATCTTATTGAATGGCGGAGCAGGCTCGAGGGGCCAAATGGCCGACTCCTGCTCCTGTTTCTTATGTTCTTATGAATCGACATCCTGTCTGTCTGTGCAAGACACCCAGCATTCTTTTGAGTCATGAAATCTAACAGATTATCTGCAGTACGAGCAGGGCAACAAAATCACTCCACTGTGTGGAAAGCATCTTGTCCACAAGTACTAAGTCAGCTTTGCTAAACATTGTTGAAGCTGCTTCCAAAATGTAGAGTACGCCGCCTGTTTATGGTCCGTGTTCAAATAGTGTTCATTTCAATTTTTGTTCTCCCAAGCTCTTGAAGAAGGTGAAGTTGCTTTGAAACAATTGAGGTTCAAATTCACAATCTGGCTTCTGTCAACTTGATTCCCGGTGAGAGTTGGAAATGGGGCACTTTCCATTCTCAGTATGTCTATGTTGAAGTAGTCAACAACAAAAAAAAAACATGCGCTGCCCTTGTATTCAAAAATGAAACAAAAACGGAGCACAGCCCCCGAATTCTGAAGTCATCTCTGATCCCAGCCGCGCCGCACGATACATAACTGACCCGCGAGCAGCATAGCAATGGGAAGCTGTGACACCACATCAGTCATTTTAGCCATAGCACATGGAGTGACGCATGGGGAGCAGATGTAAAGGAGCATTTTTTAGCTTGACGGGTAGGTACGGGTGGATGCAGCGCGGAAGATAAAGTCCAGTTATTTTTCTAACTTTAAAAGTTTTAACAAAAATTCCTAAATTTCGCCATCCCCATGTTGAGCTTGTCTGTGTCGCCGCTCTGCTCCTCCTTAATTCACTTGTAGTCCAAGCAAGGGCCTCAGACCAGATTATTTCCCTCAGCACTGTACCTACACTTGTGACCCTGACCCCTGTACGTGAACATCTCCTTCCTTGCTTGCCTCCTTCCCCATTTCTACTCATCCCTTTATTTTCCGTTAGATCCGAAGCCTGCTCACTGACTTTTCCACGGTCATCTCAATTCTGGTTTTCTGTGGAATCGATGCAGCCGTTGGACTGGATACACTCAAACTGCATGTCCCCAGCGAAATCAAGGTTGGAATAGAACTTGGCTATTTACTACTATCTATAGTTATTTTCCCGCTGCTGTGCATAGTTTAGAAGGCACCTTCCCAACTGTTTTTTGAATCTGAAGTGCAAGTTAGGGTACCACATTGAATAAAGACGCGCCCTTCTTTCTCGTTGGGCCTTACAGTAGTTTCAGAGTCACGAGGGCCAAACCTGGAGACCTTCACTATCTCACCAAGGCAACTTCTCTCCTTCCATGTGGTCAACTGTCTAGTTTAGTCCTTCGAATCCTCCAGCAGAAAAGCATTGGCTTTTTCCACATACCATAATTAACCCCCATGAATCTCCTATCTGGCACGGAGCCGGAGTAGGGGCGGGGCGGGGGGGTGGGGTGAAGTGAAGATGCCCAATCTGGAGAGATTTGGGCTGGCACAAGTTCTTGCTTGTTCATCTCTTCCCCCAAAGCCTTTCCCTCACGGTCCCGGAGCTCACACCAGCTAAGCAGCTTGTCGCAGAGTATGCAGACCTGGAATGACAGGTCTCCTTTGCAGGTTAAATAGAACGCACTCCAAATATAACACACTCCCCCGTGAGGACAATTGAATGCTACCTTAACTGGGCAAGAATACAGTTTAGATTTTTCCAAGCTGCCCAGCTGGCGTCAGCTCCACGACCGTGAGTGAACGGCTTTTTTTTTTTGGAAGAGATGAACAAGCAAGAACTTGTGCCAGCCCAAACCTCTCCAGATTGGGCATCATCCCCCCCCCCCTCGCCCCCACCCCTACTCCCACCTCCGTGCCAGTTAGGAGACCCATGGGCTAATTATGGTATGTGAAAAAGCCAATGCTTTTCTGACGCGGTGACTTTCCTAGATGCCACTGAAGAAGAAGACTTGCATTTCTATGATAGCAAAATACTGCAGATGCTGGAAATCCGAAATAACAACAGAAAACGCTGGAAAAACTCAGCAGGCCAGGCAGCATCCGTGGAGAGAGCTGGCAGCTGTCCTTCATTCTGCCAGTGCATTTCACACTTCTTTTAGCCTCAACCTGTCACACTAACACCACCTCTTGCCTTGATCATCTCTTAATGTCTCTTAATCTCTCCTTTTGTTCTTTCATCCCCTCCCCCTTTTCCCAGCTTTATCCTTGCCTTAAATCTATTTCATTTCCTGCTATTTCCAGTTCTGACGAAAGGTCTTCGACCTGAAACGTTAACTCTGTTTCTCTCTCCACGGATCTGCCTGGCCTGCTGAGTTTTTCCAGCCTTTTCTGTTGTTACTTGCATTTCTATAGCGCCTTTCACGACCACCGGACGTCTCAAAGCGCTTTCCAGCCAATGGAGTACTTTTTTGAAGCGTAGTTACTGTTGTAATGTGGGAAACGCGGCAGCCGATTTGCGCTCAGCAAGCTCCCACAAACAGCAATGTGCGAATGACCAGATCATCTGTTTTTGTTATGCTGGTTGAGGGATAAACATTGGCCCCAGGACACCGGGGAACAAGTCCCCTGTTCAGGTCAATAAGTGCTTCGCCTCCGCCCGACACTCCCTCATCCAGCGGGATGCAGAGCGGGAGCTGCCCGTGAGGGGACCAATCGCAGTGTCTTTCAGTTAATTCAATGAGTTAACCAGGGTCAGCTTTCTCATGCAGTGACTTGTGGTCACTCAACAGCCAGCGGTCTTGATGCACTCCGTAAATCAGCAACTCTTGAGAATTCTTTTCTCCCCCAAAATTGATCTCGTCTTTTAGCGCACTGGGCGCCGTGGTTGCCAGAGTCTGGTGTAACTGGGGAGGATTTGATGTGAGTCGCATTATTTGAGATGAAGCGTAACTTCTTTCCTCTAACCAATGTTGAAAATACTTATTTTATTTCTTCCTCTTTCTTTGTCTCATTGATCCTTATTCTCTTCTTATGTCATACCTATGTCTGGATGTTTTTGCCATCTGTTCTGTTGGTCTACCTTAGCTCCGGAAACTTATCAGTGACTTTTCTATCTTCGCATCTATTCTGATTTTTGTTGGGATTGATAATCTTTTTGGACTGAACACACCAAAACTTCAAGTGCCTACTGAGCTGAAGGTAAATTCCAAGGGCTTTTCTCACAGTTATAAGTTGATAAATCAAATAATTAGGAAATGGTTTGAGTGGCGTACTGGCTTGTGGAACCGTCCTTGAATGCTCGGGCCCTTGTTTAAATCAAGCCTCGACTGGTGAGATTGATGTCCACTTAGTGCTGGTTATAACAATTCCACATCTATTGAATTAGTCTCGATCCACTTCCTGCTGGGCATAGAACTGGAGCAGAAAATTGCTGGTACTTCAACACAGTTTCAGTGGCTTTAAGGATGCCCGATACCAAGAATAATAATTAGATACTAGCAGCAGCAGCTATTCATTGGAGATTGGGTGTTATCCAAAAAAAGGCATCTTTATTCTGCATCTAACCCTAAGCCATATTTGATAACGGGAAAGTTGAATGTTCGAACTGATGTTACAAAATGTTTGTGTTACATTCCCTAATAATGACATCTCGCATCTTAAGTACACAAGGGTTAAATACTTAAACTGAAAATAAATTGCACAAAAGCAATTATAATACATTATAATAGCCTGTAAAAAGAGGGTGAAAGGAAAGGGAGGTGGGGGTCCAAGTCAATGAAGAACGATGCTTATGGAGCCCAGAAGGAATTGGAAATGAAAGGACTGTAGTACAATGAGCAGGGTGGATTTTGCCTGTGGATTTATAGGGTAGGAGAGATACCAGCAGTCAGCCATACCCAGGACACTGGAGAGAAATGGGCCATCAGGAAAACTGGGTCCCTCCCACATGCATTTCTGGGAGTGGACCGCTGTTCCCACTTTCCGATCATGATCCAACGATTACCACTAATAGCGTGCATGGAGGTTGGTGAGGATTAAACTACTTGCTGCAATCGCACCTCCATCACATTCAAATATGATGCTCATCTCAAAGGTCAGGGAGTCTGGAACCGTACCCCTATGTGAGGGGCGATGGTTCTGTGGCCCTAAAAAAAATAATCAAAACTTCAGAATATTCCACCGACCTGAGTACTTCAATCGGCTTTCAACGGTTTTATTGTCTTGTACTATCTCTAGAACGTCAGGTGGCGGGTAAATGTTGTAAAATGACACAGTTCATGATCGCGTCTGGAAAAACGGACAAACTAACTGAATATCCACCTTGTTCAAACCTTTCCCTGTAGCCGACCCGTTCGGATCGAGGGTGGTTTATTATTCCCTTTGGTAAAAACCCATGGTGGGTCTACCTGGCCAGCGCTCTACCTGCTCTCCTCGTCACCATCCTGATCTTCATGGATCAGCAGATCACAGGAGTAATTGTGAACCGAAAGGAACACAAACTGAAGGTAGGTGGCAGACGGTTAAGTGCCAAGCAGGGTAGTTACAGATGCTTTGCTTCCGTAGCAACAGATATTAATGGTAAGGACAAAGGAGTGCAACTATCTGAAACCTCAATTAAAAAAAAAAGAAAAAATCGCCCTTTTATGGTTTAAATTATTTTGATCACACATTAAATGGATTATCATTTTCAGACAGGAATGTGTATGTGTCCACTAATGACACTGTAGTTGATGCGTATAGCAGAGATGCATGTAAGAGGAAGCTGGATAAACACGCAAGGAAGAAAAGAATAGAAGGGTATGGATGGGGTTAGATGAAGAGGGGTGGGAGGAAGCTCGTGTGGAGCATAAACACCGGCATAGACCTGTTGGGCCGAATGGCCTGTTTCTGTGCTGTACATTCTATGCAATTCTATCTATGCAATTCCTGCAGGAAGCGTTACAACCAGGCTGAATTAGATTGCTGGCAATTTAAGGTTTTTCAATAGATATTTTTTGACTGAGCTGGTAAATACGCTGTTTTTGAAGTTCATCTCTTCAGTATTTCACCTTCCATCAATTTTGGAATTTTTAAAGCCAGTCCTTCTTGATGCTTATCACTGATTGGCTGGCGTACACCCCTTGATGTGGCCCTCCCAGCTCCAAGGGGCCTGTCAGCTGTTTTTGTTCCTTGCCCTGCCTCCTGCCCGCCCCCCCGCCCCAGCCACTCCCCACTACCTGCTGCTCCACCATCTCCCCACTGCTAAAGCTGCCCCTGTAACTCCTGGCCTGTTCAAATTTGGGTTCTGGGAATGCCAGCTTCAAAGCCCCCTCCAATTCCTTTCTCTTTACCCACTCACACTCTCCCTTTGCCACCACCCTCTGTGTAATTATTCCAGGCCTCAGTTTTCAGCCCACCCATCCCAACCCCACCCGATTTCCTCTCCTTTGTTGGATATTGATGGTCCAGCCACAGGCTACCTGTATCCACCTGGGATCCTACTTCAGGCCTCCAGCCCTTGGGGGGGCACCTGGTCCTCTGATATCCTCCATTGGAACTCAGGTACTTGCTCTGACCATCCATCGTCAGTCCTGGTGCCTATCACCTCACGCTCCCACCCCCACCCGTGGCATCACAGGGAAACAAGGTTTTAGTTTCTTAAACCTACAACTAAAGCGTGCAAGCGTTCGGGAGGGGCTGCAATGAAATCTGGTACGGACAGGACAATTTTTTTGCTTTGGAGAAGTTTTTCATCCAGGACTGATGCAACACAATAGAGTCACAAGTCATAGAGTCTTGGATTTTCTCAGCCCCGAGGAGGCGGGTATGGAGGCGGGACTGCCGGTAAAGTTGCAGAAAGTGGAGGCGGATGGCAAACCCACCCCCATCCCGCCTCCGTGCCCTCTTGCCAGGAGGCGGGAAGCCATCCTGCCCCGGGTCCCGTCTACTCGAGGCGGGAAAGGGATTAAATCCTTTTAACTGCCTGTTAACAGGTAGTTAACAGGCAGAAAAAAGGATTAGTCCCATTTTACCTTTTCGGGTGAAGGCTTCCCGACCTCGGAGAACCCCGCCGGGGTGGAGGAGTCGAGTAAGAGGTCTGCGGGGGTCGGAGGGGTCTGAAATTGAGATGTAGAGGTGAGTGATGGGTGCAAGTGTGGAGTGGTAAGTATGTGAGGTGAGTGTAAAGTGGTAGAAAATGTTCACTTACCTTGGTTTCTGCCTACAGCCTTCATCCGCTCAGGATCGGGAGTCCCGACATCTTCATTGTAGATTTCACAGACTGGCTGTTGGATCCTCCGAACCAACAGTCATCTGGTTTCTACAAAGTTGAAAGGTTTGATGAGTCCTGAACACAAGGGCTCATCAAACTACACAGAATGTCTGTGTTTGACAGCTTCACAGAGCTGTCAAACGCTGACATTTCTTCTTTCAAGAAGTCTTGACAGATGGCACATCATACGTTGACGTGCTCTGTCAGTGATTTCCCCCTAATTGGCCTGCTGAGCCCGCAGGGCGGGCTTAACAAGGTCAATCAGGGGAAAATCCCTCTGGTTGGCCAGACCATGATGGAGGCGGGACATCGACCCGACAAGCAGCAGTCCCGCCTCCAGCACGTCTCCATTCAAAAAATCCAGCCCACAGTTTTAGTTTCTTAAACCTACAACTATAGTGTGCATGCGTTTGGGAGGGGCTGCAATGAAATCTGGTACGGAGAGTACAAATTTTTTGCTTTGGAGAAGTTTGTCATCCAGGACTGATGCAACACAATAGAGTCATAAGTCATAGAGTCATAGAGCTGGATTTTACCAGCCCTGAGGAGGTGGGTCTAGAGGCGGAACTGCAGGGAAAATTAAAAAGAATGGGAGTGGGTCCCGAACCCGCTCCCAACCCACCTCCAACCAATCCATCCAGGAGTCAGGTCCCCAATTATCGCAGGGACCCAACTCCTAGTGGCGGGAAGAGGATTATAGCCACTTAACTGCCTGTTAACAGGTAGTTAACAGGCAGTTAAGAGGCTTTTTCCCATTTTGAGACTTCTGCTCCGGGCTTCCGGACATTGGGGAACCCCGCCAGGGTAAGTCAGGCGTGATGTGTGTCTGTTGTAATGTTTGTGTATAGATGACAGCTGCAGAAGTGGTGTGAAGGATGCAATGGGACACTGGTGAGTATCAGAGGTAAGGAAATGTTGGGAAAGTCATTTTTAATACGTTTATATTTTTCTGTAGGTGACAAGCTTTGAAGTGTTTGTGTGGCCTCACCTCATTGGGAGAAGTGACAGATCGCTTCTGTACCCTCACCTGCAGCTGCCATCTGTTTTATCCTAAGGAGAGAGTCATTGGAAAGCCTGGGTGCAAGGGCTCACCTTTGTACAGTGATTGTCAGTGTTTGACAGCACCTCAATGCTGTCAAACACTGTCATATCATCTGTCAAACAAAAATGGATAATTTCTCTTTAAGAAAACCGGCAGATGAAGCGTCATCAACTGACGTCATCTGACACCGGCTTTCCCTTAATTGGCCAGCAAGCCCACAGGGCGGGCTTAACAAGGCCAATCAGGGGAAAATAGTGTCTGTGCGTCGGACGTCACTGGGGGTGGGACAAGAACCCGGATGGCAGCAGTCCCGCCCCCAACTCGTCTCGGCAGGTAAAATCCAGCCCATAGAGTCATAACGGCACAGAAGGAGGCCATTCAGCCCATCGAGTCCATGCCGGCTCACTATAGAGCAATCCAGTCGTCCCATTCCCCCCGCTCTATCCCCGTAGCGCTGCAAGTTTATTTCCCTCAAGTGCCTATCCAGTCTCCCCTTGAAAACATTGAGTGTCTCCACTTCCACCACTTCCGTCGACAGCGAGTTCCAGGTCCTCACCACTCGCTGCGTAAAAATGTTTTTCCTCACGTCTCCCCTGTATCCCTTGCCCAAAACCTTAAATCTGTGTCCCCTAGTCCTTCTACCATCAACTAGTGGGAACAACCTTTCCCCGTCTAGCCTATCCAAACCCGTCATAATCTTGTACACCTCGATCAAATCACCCCGCAACCTCCTTTGCTCTAATGAAAACAAATCCAGCTTCTCCAACCTGTCCTTGTAGCTAAGATCCCCCATCCCCGGAACCATTCTGGTAAATCTCCTCTGCACCCTCTCAAGGACCTTCACATCCTTCCTAAAGTGTGGTGACCAGAACTGGACGCAATACTCCAGTTGTGGCCTAACCAGCACTTTATGAAGGTTCAGCATAACTTCTCTCCTTGTCTATTGTTTCAAAAAATATTGAAATGAAAAATTCCCACCTTGAATAATCACACATTCTGAAATTATCTTTACACTTCCTCATGTTTTTTTATACAGTAATAAAGAGGTGGCTCGACACAGCATGGGAGCAGACATTTTGGGCAGGATTTTTCCAACCTCGGTGGGTCCAGGGCGGGCGATGTCGGTGACGTGTGGGGACCTCGCATCTGTCTCGATCCCGGCCTCCAACAAGATATTCCATTGATTGGGCTTGTTAAGCCCGCCCTGCGAGGTTCCCGGCCAATTAATAGGAAGCGGGTCTAATGACGTCATTTGATGACGCGTCATCAGCCGGTTTCCTTAAAGGGGCCATGTCCAAATTGATTTTGACAGTTGTGCTGTCAGTGTTCTACAATATTGAGGTGCTGCAAACACTGACAAGCACTGCACAGAGGTGCACGGCTGCACCCAGGCTCGCCAATTACTCCCTCCATATGCTTAAGGAGGAAGTCACAGCACGCAGGGAGGTTCTCTTCCCTTCCAATGGGCGGAGGAGACCTCCCCAGGAGACCAACGCAGCCTGGTTGCACATTGCACAGGAGGTCACAAGCAGGGATGTCGTCAGGAGGACCAGGCTGCAGTGGCGCAAACCTTTCAATGATCTCAATAGATCACGAAACGTTACTGCAAAGCCACACTCAACCTCATCCTGCTGTGCCTCTCATCACATCCCCATCACTCTGCCTTCCCTACCCTACTCCTCCTTACTCACACCAACTTACCTTGCACCTCCACCCATCCCTCTCTATCTACATTATCACTTCCCCATCTCACTAGCCACCCCTCACACTCACCCTCATCCTCCTGCAAGCATACCAACTAACAACACACAAGGGTAGGCACTTGATTGGTTTAGCCAATGTCCTTGTGAAGTTTCTGTTAATGTGCTGTCAAACATTGAAATCTTTATTTTCAACACTTTACGTTCTTGGACAGATTTGTGTGCATCTTTGAAAGTGTCTTAGTGAGTTGCAGTGAATGGTGAGACATAACATCACCCCCCCCCCACCCCCCCACCCCAATGGTGATGAGTGTGAAAGGAATGCCTTGAACATTGTAGGGATGCTTTATGGTGCTGGTGTGGGAAGGTGCCAACCTGGTGCATCATGTGGCAGCCAAGGTGTTCAGAGTTAAGTGAAGTAAATCTGGACATGGTGAGGCCATCCCTGGCCTCCCGGGCAGCAATGTGTACAGGTGGTGATGCCCTGTGTCCAGTGCAGCATCAGGTGATTGCGGAGAAGGTTGGTGTGGATGTTGGTGCTGCTGGTGTGCCCGGTGATGCTGGTGTTGGGGCTGATCGTTTTGGGATTCTGAGGACCAAGGTGAGATTTTTTTCGAGGGCACCGATGCTGATGGAATAGATGGCAGTTGAGGCTGAGGATGACAGAAGTAATCTGTCAATGTTGAGATAGGTTGCTTCCAAGGAGGTGACAGTGGATAGAGAGATTACTCCAAACACTTCAAAAGTGCATAAAGCTCAAAAGTGGGTTCCAAATCATTAATGCTCCAGCTTCTAAGATTGGGAAGTGAACAGCTGTGAAATGGTCGGTTTTATACCACTTTTGCAGCTTTCACCTATTCACAGCAATCCACAGTCATTGAGAACCCAACATACTTACCTGACGTGAAGCCACTCTCCAGGAACCTCGTTGAAAACCTGGTAAAATGGTAAGTGTTGTAAAACAGTTGGTTAAAGCTTTGTTTAACGCTTAGACCAAGTGCCTAGTAGTTTTCTTACGTCAATTTAATCAACTGTTTTACAACATGGAGGTCTAGTTGTGTCCTTTACTAGTTCCGGTTAAGAATGTCCTGCGCAAGCTGGGCCCGTGCCCGAGTATTTATACTCTCCCTGGACAGCGCCACCCGCAGGCCACTCAGTATTATTCATAAGTCATGAATGACAGTTTCATGTCAGTAAGTACATGGGGAAATGATTCTTAACTACCTTTTAATAAGCAATTAACTATCTAAATTGGCTGACCCGCTGCTTGGTGTCGAGTCTGTTCAGGAATGACAGACCCGACACTTGGAAACTCACAAGGAGGCGGGTTCAGAGCGGGATACCGACCCGCTGTCAATCTTTGTGATTTTGACAGCGGACCCGCCTCCAAACCCGCCCTCTGAGCGCCGGCAAAATTCCGGCCTTTGTGTGTGATTTCCCCCAGAATTCAGTGAGCTGAATGAAGGTAGTGTGGGATGTGCACAGCTCTCTCCCTTCACATCATGACCAGTGCAGAACATTGTTCTCACATCAGAGAGTTTCAGGTGAAATATTGGATCCCAAGCTGGTTCCAATCAAGCAATTTTCTAAAATGATATGTGGCAACAAAAAGTGATAGAATGTGTGTGAAAGCTCTCCGTTTTTTTTTTACATACAGTGATACTTGACAAGTTAGCACGGGCTTCAGTTCAAGTCTTGAATTAAACCTGTACAGAACCACCGTAACATTTGGGTCAACTAAACTATTTCTCCATCTGTGCTGCAGAAAGGAGCTGGTTACCACTTGGACCTGTTCTGGGTTGCTCTTCTACTGGCAATTTGTTCTTTCATGGGCCTTCCATGGTATGTAGCAGCGACTGTTATTTCCATCGCTCATATTGATGGCTTAAAAATGGAAACGGAGACGAGCGCACCAGGAGAGCAGCCACAGTTTCTTGGGGTGAGGTACGTGAGCACGGAGCTGCTGTCTTCATTTTTTTTTTGCCTTCACTTGCGTTGTGAGGTGAAGGCGGTCCCAAGTTTGGACAGGTCAGAGGCTGCTTTCCATCGAAGCTTCATAGCCAGGTACTTTGGCTGCAAGTTAATGACCAATCCAACTCTTAGGTCTTGCAAACATTCCACCTCGACAAGTGGATTAAACTCAAATCACTGGCAAGTTTCCTTGAAGGTTGAGGGCACTCTGCAGCCAGTTGCCAAAATCAATTGTTAGCTACCCATAGCTGTTGCATAATCATGCATTTCTATTAATTTTTTTCTCAGGCTCTGTTTAGACCCCGTGAATATAAATTTTATTCAACTGGTGGAGTTGCGTTGTTGCATGAGTGACTTCAGCAAAGGCCTCCATTCAACATGTTCACTTCACCGTAAGGTGATCGACATTCAGAAAGACTGTGCTGAGTTCTGTAGTTATGTCTCTTCAGACAACTAAACACTCACAAGAGACAGGTAAAAGCCAAGTTAGTACAAGTCCAATTTTATAGAAGTGTGTGCAACAGGATCCCCTGTGCAATACCCTCTGCGCATTTTATGCAGTGAATATTTACAGGACTTCATTCCAAGAGCTCTGTGAAGTACTGCTAAGTGGAAACACTCAAGAGGAGGAAAGAACTTATGTTAAGTGCCTACTGCTCGCAGTTCTTAATGACAGTCTTCCCCTTGCTGTCAACGCTGCAGAGAAAACCATTTCAATGCAGCAGTTCCCTTAAGAACATAAGAAATAGGAGCAGGAGTCGGCCATTCGGCCCCTCAAGGACAAGGGCAGCAGGCGCATGGGAACACCACCACCTCCAAGTTCCCCTCCAAGTCACACACCATCCTGACTTGGAAGTATATCGGCCGTTCCTTCATCGTCGCTGAGTCAAAATCCTGGAACTCCCTCCCTAACAGCACTGTGGGAGCACCTTCACCACACAGACTGCAGCGGTTCAAGAAGGTGGCTCACCACCACCTTCTCAAGGGCAACTAGGGATGGGCAATAAATGCTGGCCTTGCCAGCGACACCCACAATAAAAAAAAAATGCTATGAAATACTTGGACAATTAGCGTCCTGAGAATTATTTTCCTTGACATTAACATTCCCGATAACAATCTTCCAACAGGTAGCTTGTGGTTCTTTGCAAGTCTAATTACAAGCAAGTTGTCCATGCTGATGGGTTTATGATAAGACAGCATGTAATGTAGAGATTAGCCAATGTCCAGGGTATGTGCAGAATGATCCCACCAGGCAGGATTTGTTGGGGTTTTTTTGAAGGGGGGAAACAACATTCAGTTCTGACTATCAGCAGGTAAATAATATATGCCCCATCCAGACAAATTATTCCCATTTATCTTCAGTCATTAGTGCAGTGTATGTTGCTCATAACAGATCCAGAGGATCGACCTGTACCAGTCAAGGCAAAGTATTCAGCGGTCTATTTTCTGAGAGTTGGTTGCTGTAGCAGAAGATTTGCGTTCAAACTTTCTTCTCTCGGACATTGCCAACATCTGAAGTTAAAATGATACAGGGAAAGGGACGAAGTAGATAGCTCTTCCACAGAGCTGGCACGGGGCATGATGGGCTGAATGGCTGCCTTCTGTGGTGTAACATTCTGGGATGCTATAACTTTGGGCATAATTCACTTCCATGAGCTGATTCCTGGGCTGAGCCATCCGGAGTAGGAAAGTCCCAGGTTCAGTTGCCGAGTTGGCTGGTGTCAGCCAGAGCAGCAATAGGGGTAGAGCTGGCCTCAGTGCGCCTGAGGCAGTGGGTGGTGGGGTGACGGGAGGGGAAGAGATATCAGCCAGCGTTCCTGGTTCTGAAAGCTATCCAAAGATCCCGTCTGATAATATCCACTCTGTGGACACTTCCTACAATCAAATGCCCAGCCCGCGCGAATAATGGATATTTGAACAAAGTAGAAGAAGGCAATCTGTGACCGTGGCACTGCGTGCTCACAAGAAGTCAACACCTTCAAGAGTGCTGGGGAGGAAAACTGTTGGAAAAGAAAGAGATTGTCCTTTATATAAAATATACCACAGACCGGGGACCCCAAGGCATGGATGGTAGTCTTTTAAGATTTATTGTCCATTCCATAGCACTGAAATGTTTATTTTCCTTTTCCAGGGAGCAAAGGTTCACCGGTATTGTTGTGTTCGTTCTGACAGGAGTCTCTGTGTTTTTGGCTCCAATTCTGAAGGTAAGCTTTTCAGGCTGATTAGCAACAAGCCTGGACCATCCCATTATGGCGCTTTTAATAAACCTGCTTCCTTTAATCGCCAAGGAGCCAGTACTTTTTTAAAATGGAACCAAGGGCTGCCATCGTATTATTCATGGTTATCCAACCAAGAAATGGACATACAGATTGGCTCAAATACGAAAGCAAAACACTGCGGATGATAGAAATCTAAAATAAAAACAGAAAATGCTGGAAATACTCAGCGGGTCAGGCAGCATCTGTGGAGAGAGAAACAGAGTTAACGTTTCAGGTCGATGACCCTTTGTCAGAACTGGAAAAAGTTGGAGATGGAACAGGTTTTTAAGCAGGTGCAGAGACAGGGAAAGGGGGGGAGGGGAGGAAAGAACAAAAGGGAAGGTCTGTGATAGGGTGGAAGGCAGGAGAGATTGAAAGACAAAAGGGATGATTGTACAAAGCAAACGGAGATGGTACTGGGACAAGTAAAGAAACAAAAGATGACTCTAGATGAAGTGTAAATGGCAATGGCAGATTCATCAACAGCGGCCATACAGATTGGCTCACTGGCTTCTGCTTCATCTCTGAATTCATTGCTGTATTTAATAGCTGATGCTGTCATTAAGCTATATTCCCTAGAGTTTAGAATAATGAGAGGTGACCTCATTGAAACATATAAGATTCTGAGGGGGATTGACAGGGTAGATGCTGAGAGGCTGTTTCCCCTGGCTGGAGAGTCTAGAACCAGGGGTCACAGTCTCAGGATAAGGGGTCAGCCATTTAGGACTGAGATGAGGAGGAATTTCTTCACTCAGAGGGTGGTGAATCTTTGGAATTCTCTACCCCAGAGGGCTGTGGAGGCTCAGTCGCTGAGTATAGTCAAGGCTGAGCTCGATAGATTTTTGGACTCTAAGGGAATCAAGGGATATGGGGATCAGGCGGGAAAGAGGAGTTGATGTAGAAGATCAGCCATGATCTTATTGAATGGCGGAGCAGGCTCGAGGGGCCGTATGGCCTACTCCTGCTCCTATTTTTTATCTTCTTGCGTTCTTAAACCATTCGATTAGGATAAGAGTCCTGACATCTGGCAGAGTTGGTCGTACATTTCTCTTTAGTGAACTTTAATCTCATTAATGAAGATTAATACCACAGACATATGACCTGATCCCAGGTTTCTGCCAATGAGGCACTGAATTTCCTTTATTAGCCAAGGCATAGAATATAAGAACAGGGAGGTTATGCTAGAACTGTATAAAACACTAGTTAGGCCACAGCTAGAGTACTGTGTAAGTTCTGGTCACCACATTACAGGAAAGATGTGATTGCACTAGAGAGGGTACAGAGGAGATTTACGGGGATGTTGCCTGGGTTGGGGAATTTTAGCTATGAGGAAAGATTGGACAGGCTGGGGTTGTTTTCTTTGGAACAGAGGAGGCTGAGGGGAGACTTAATTGAGTTGTATAAAATGATGAGGGGCCTAGATAGAGTGGATAGGAAGGACCTATTTCCCTTAGCAGAGAGGTCAATAACCAGGAGGCACAGATTTAAAGTAATTGGTAGAAGGATTAGAGGAGAGTTGAAGAGAACCTTTTTTCACCCAGAGGGTGGTGGGGGTCTGGAACTCACTGCCTGAAAGGGTGGTAGAGGCAGAAACCCTTATCACCTTTAAAAAGTACTTGGATATGCACTTGAAGTGCCGTAACTTGCAAGAGCTGGAAAGTGGGATTAGGCTGGATAGCTCTTTTTTCGACCGGCACAGACACGATGGGCCGAATGGCCTCCTTCTGTGCCGTAAATTTCTAGGATTCTATGGAAGTCAACACCAGGGAATTAAATGGGTCAGCTTGCCTCATATTTTCCCCAATCCTGTTTGTCTCACATTCTCTCCCCCTCCCCCACCAGCCAAGATCCGAGACTCACCGAGAGGAACTGCATCTTACCACCTTTCAGACGAGACGTTCAACCGATGTCCTGTCTGCCCTCTCACAAGGACATAAAAGATCCCATGGCACTAATTGGAGAAGAGCAGGGGGAGTTCTCCCCAATGGCCTGGCCAATATTTATCACTCAACCCACATCGCTAAAAACAGACTGGCCCAGAAATTCGGGTCGGAGGCTTCCCGCGGGTGCAAGCATAGCGGGTGCACTTACATAGTGCGCCTGCCGTTGTGCTGTGGGCCTGCGTGGGATTCCGATCCTGGGCCTCCTCCAGCTGCCGGTGTGCAGTGCTCGCGTATCCCAGCGGCGCAACTAGTTCGCACCGTCCCCTGGGATCACGTGGGCCATGGGGAGCCAATCGGAGCAGGGAATCTCCATTCATAGATTTGACAGGAAGACCTGTCAAATCTATGAATAGAGATCGGCCCCAAAACCTAAGTAAAACTTCAAATAATGTTTTTTTTAAAAATCACATTTTTAAAATAACTATAAATTACATAAATTAACTATTTTAAACAAAAATTTAAATTTTTGAAAAAATTTATTGAAGTTTTTAACGGGGCTAAAAATAAACTTACCTTTCTTTAAAGTATTTAAAAATGATAAACCTGTGGAAAAAATGTTTCAATTTTACTTAATTCACCTCTTACCTTGTTAAAAGCAGGCCTTGCGCCTGCTTTTTCCACGCGCAGCTGCTAGGGACTTACCCGCACGGAGAAACCTGTAAAAAAAGCGGAAGTTCGCTGCGTACGCGCTGCCTCTCCCGCGCACGCGGTTGACCCACGAACCCCTTCCTTCAAGAGACCGGAAGTTCCGGTTTCCCGTGCATGTGCGAAACCGGCACTTCCGGTGGCCCTACGGGTGAGTACACAGCGCGTACTCACCCGTGGGGACCCGAATTTCTGGGCCAATATTATCGGCTCATTCTTGCATTGCTGTTTGCGGGAGCTTGCTGTGCGCAAATTGGCTGCCGCGCTTCGTACATTACAACAGTGACTGCACTTCAAAAATAGTTCATTGGCTGTAAAGCGCTTTGTAACCTCCTTGCCGAAAGTACGTGTTGGCGCATACCAGTGGAGAATTAGGCAGCCTGGGAATGGGAGTTAAGAATTTGATTGCATAATCTCTCATTTTAACCACTTTAAGCTATTTAAGCAGCTGAATGTTCTTCTATCCAATGCTAATGACTTCCTTTGTTCATTCACAGTACATTCCAATGGCAGTCCTATACGGAGTCTTCCTTTATATGGGTGTGGCCTCTTTAAATGGCATTCAGGTAGGTCTGCAATTAGTTTAGATGAAGTCTTCTCTTTTATTACCACTGAGGAACAAGCAGCAGAAGCATTAAGCTATCAGTCAGATTACCACCACTGGTTCAGGGGAAACATGCTCAGGATTTCTAAATTACCAGTTGATGTCCTCGGGAGTTGCTCATGGTCAAATAAATTCTCTCCCTCATTCTGTGCTTATCTCCCACCCTCTATTTTTTAACTCATGCTGGATTTTGTCAATGGGAACGCGTTGGGGGCGGGACTGCTGGTTGTCAGGGTTTCAGTCCCACCCCCAACGATGTCCGGCCAACCCACGCTATTTTCCCTTGATTGACCTTGTTAAGCCAGATGAATTGTCAGCGTTTGACAGCTTTGAGAAGCTGTCAAACACTGACCATCTCTGTTCTATGGTGAGTCCTTGCACTGAAGGCTCACCAAAACCTATTTCCTCAGCAGAAAGCAGATGGCTGCTGCATCTGAGAATGCCGCAGCCATTCTGTCATCTCTGCCGTGGAGATGAGACACCTCCGGATCCCCAAGGGTTGAAGCCTGCAGGAAGAAGCAAAGGTAAGTAAACTTTTTCTAACACTTTACACTCACCTCTCATACTTACCTATCCACACTTGCACCTATCACTCACCTCCACAGCGCACTTTTCGATCCCTCTCAGCCCCTGCAGACCCACTGCTCGCCTCGCTGACCCTGGTGAGGTTCGCAGCCATCGGGAAGCCCGCACTTGCAGGGGTAAAATGGGGATAAGCCTCAAAACTGCCTGTTAACTACCTGTTAACAGGCAGTTAAATGGCTGTAATCCCTTTCCCACCTCGAGGAGATGGGTCCCTGCGCGAGTCGGGGACCCGCCTCCCGGGAAGATGGCACGGAGGCGGGTTGGGAGCGGGGTCGGTACCCGCTCCCAGTTTCTGCCATTTTCCCGGCAGTCCCACCTCCATACCCACCTCCCCAGGGCTGGCAAAATTCCCCCCCCCTGGGTTTCTGTCCGTTTATCTTTCATTCTGTCTTCCTCTTTCTCGCTCTGCTATGTTTCTCATACACTGCCATTTCTCCATCTCATTTTCTCTCTTTCTTCAAGTCCCCCCTTCCGTAACTCTTCTGTATGCCGCTCTCTTTCACTGCATGTCTCTCATTGCCTCACCTCCCACAGCTACCAGCACTCAAGCTCCAACCCTCTGACTGATGCGTAATAAATAAGTCACAATAGTGATGCACATACCAGTTTATAAATCCTACAATCTAGAAATTAGAACCAGTCCAAAATTAGAGTTGCATTTGGATAGCTTGGGTCAGACCTGCACACCGACACTCATGGTCTTAACCCCAGATAGAAACACAGAAAAATAGGAGCAGGAGTAGGCCATTCGGCCCTTCGAGCCTGCTCCGCCATTCAACACGATCATGGCTGATCCTCTATCTCAATACCATATTCCCGCTCTCTTACCATACCCCTTGATGCCTTTTGTGTCTAGAAATCTATCTATCTCCTTCTTAAATATATTCAGTGACTTGGCCTCCACAGCCTTCTGTGGTAGAGAATTCCACGGGTTCACCACCCTCTGAGTGAAGAAATTTCTCCTCATCTCAGTCCTAAATGTCCTACCCCGTATCCTGAGACTGTGACCCCTCGTTCTAGACCCCCCAGCCAGGGGAAACATCCTCCCTGCATCCAGTCTGTCTAGCCCTGTCAGAATTTTATTTGTTTCAATGAGATCCACTCTCATTCTTCTAAACTCTAGTGAATACAGGCCTAGTCGACCCAATCTCTCCTCATATGGACCTCAAAGCATAGCCAGTCTGAACACTAGAGTTTGACGGTTTCCCTGGAGTACAACTTGCACTCCTGCTGACACTCACTCAACAGAGTTACCTGGATCCTGGCTCCATGTTTATTCCTGCTTACACCTGTTACTATAACGTGCACAGAGGGAGATCGGACATTACCTTTCCTTCGCGACACCAAATGTTAAAATTGCAGGGTGTGCGCAGGATATTACGGGAACAATCAAATCAAATATTTCTTGAAATGAACGGCTTGAAGTGGGATCAGCTTTATTGTGATTTCAAACGTCTGTCTTTGTTATCATTTTCTTCTGCAGTTTTGGGACCGGTGCAAACTGTTCCTGATCCCCTCCAAACACCAGCCAGATTACACCTTCCTTCGCCATGTGCCTCTCCGCCGAGTCCACTTGTTCACCTTGGTGCAAGTCATCTGTTTGACTATTCTCTGGGTCTTGAAGTCCACCGTAGCAGCCATCATTTTTCCCATCATGGTAAGAGGTTGTCGGTATTTTACAGCTATTTTTACGAGGGCGTCACAGGCAAGCTTTAAGTTGCAACAACAACTTGCCTTTAGCAAGCACCTTTAACGTAGTAAAACGTTCCGAGGCACTTCGCTGAAGCGTAATCAAATTGAACACTGAGCCAAAGAAGGAGACATGAGGACAGGTGTCCAAAGCTTGGTCAAAGAGGTGGGTTTTTACAGAAGGAGAGGGAGGTAGACAGGCGGAGAGGTTTAGGGAAGGAATTCCAGAGCTTAGGGCTGAGGTGGCTGAAGTCACGCCCATCAATAGCGGGGCGAAGGAACGCGACCATGCGCAAGAGGCCAGAATTGGAGGAACGCAGAGATCTCGGAGGGTTGTGGGGCTGGAGGAGGTTACAGAGATAGGGAGGGGGCCAAGGCCACAGGGCGATTTGAAAACAAGGATGGAGAATTTTAAATTCGAGACGTTAATTAGAAATCAAAACTATTCCAAAATTAAAATCACATTTGCAGAAGCCAACTTATTTTGGTCAGATGTGCATATTCATGCCTTTAACCCATGATGGACTCCAAAAATAGCCAGAACACTGCCATCCAGCAATTGTTAGTGAAGTCCAGTCGCATCAAAGTAAAACTCATGGCCCAGAAATTAAACATCGATGGTTCCCGCGGGGGTAAGGATTCCCCGCGATATCGCACTCCGCGCCTACCTTTTTGTTTCAGGCCCACACGAACTTCAGTTTCAGGGCCTCTCCCTGTTGCAACCGTGCAGTGCTTGCGTGTCCCAGAGGCGCAATTAGTTTGTGCGAGCTCTGGGATCACGTGATTCAGTTAGAGCCAATGGCAGCACACCATCTTTCATTCATAGTTTTGACAGCAAGGGCTGTCAAAGCTATGAATACTACAAGCCCCCAAAAGAACAGCTAAACCTCAATTAAATTTAAAAAAAAGCCATCACATTAATAAAATAACTATAGTTAAATAAATTAACCACTTTAAACAAAAAATTAAATTTTTGAAAAAATTTAAAATCTTTTTAAAAGTTATAAAAATAAACTTACCTTTCTTTAAAGTCTCTAAAAAAGATAAACCTGTTGAAAAAAATTTAAAATAACACTTAATTAACTACTTACCTTGTTAAAAGGGGGTCCTACGCCTGCTTTCTTTATGTGTAAAATCTCCACCACTTACCTGCGCGTTCAAACCTGAAAAAAAAACTAAGTGCGCTGTGTGCGCGCAGCCTGTAGTGCGCACGCGGTTCACTTAGGAACCGCCCCCTTTGCAATACATGAAGTGCCGGTTTCCCGCGCATGCGCAGTGCATGCAGGAAATCGGCAATTCGGGACCTAATACGTGAGAGTACACAGCGCGTACTCTCACGCATTAGGTCTAATTTTCGGGCCAATGTTTAGATTGTGAGGCCACGATGCATTTATCTAGATCAGAGAACCGCGTCATTTCAGGGCTTGGAGCTTAACCCTGGCCTCTGAGCATGGATACGAGAAATTTGATTTAAGGTAATTGGTAAAAGAACCAGAGGGGCGATGAGGAAACTTTTTTTTTTATTACGCAGCGAGTTGTTGTGATCTGGGACGCACTGCCCGATAGGGCGGTGGAAGCAGATTCAACAGAAACTTTCAAAAGAGAATTGGATAAATACTTGAAAAGGAAAAAAAATTGCAGGGCTATGAGGAAGGAGCAGGGGGAGTGGGACTAATTGGATAGCTCTTTGAAAGAGCCAGCACAGACACGATGGGCTGAATGGCTTCCTTCTGCGCTGTATCATTCTATGAAGTACAATTGCTTCTAATCCCAATCACCTCACTGTGCTCTCACAGTTGTGTAAATTTATTTCGCTTTAAGTATATTTGTACTGTCTACTGTCGCTGTATAACAGTGATTACACTTGAAGATTGATTCATTGGTTATGACAAGCATTGAGATATCCTAAGGGCATGATAAGTTGCCACATGAACTCAGATAGTTGCTTTCTTAATCACACTCTGTTAGACAAATAATTTGACTCTTCCTCTCAATCCTAAATAGGTGTGAACTTGAGGCCAGTGAATGTTTTGTTTTGCCGTTGAGCATGTTTTGGCTGTTTTGGTTTGATTCTACAATTTGACGTACAATTTGCTTCTTTCCATTTATCGCGGGCATCCTTGCTGGGAGTGTCTGCAAGGGCCTTGTTCTGATCTCCACAGCTGAAGGGGGACTGGAGAACATGTGCTTGCTGTCCAGAAAAATTAAGCCGTGGTGAGGGACAGAACCTCACCAACACCAAGGATGAGACATCTTCTGCAGAGGCTGCCTGGTGACACAGCATATTGATAAAAAGAAAGAAAGACTTGCATTTCTATAGCGCCTTTCACAACCACCGGACGTCTCAAAGCGCTTTATAGCCAATTGAGTACTTTTTTTTTTGAAGTGTAGACACTGTTGTAATGTAGGAAACGCAGCAGCCAATTTGTGCACTGCAAGCTCCCACAAACAGCAATGTGATAATGACCAGATAATGTTTTAGTGAAATAACAACAGAAAACGCTGGAAAAACTCAGCAGGCCAGGCAGCATCCGTGGAGAGAGAAACAGAGTTAACGTTTCAGGTCGAAGACCTTTTGTCAGAACTGGAAATAGCTGAAAATGAAATAGATTTAAGGCAAGGATAAAGCTGGGAAAAGGGGGAGGGAATGAAAGAACAAAAGGAGAGATTAAGAGACATTAAGAGACATTAAGAGATGATCAAGGCAAGAGGAGGTGTTAATGTGACAGGTTGAGGCTAAAAGAAGTGTGAAATGCACTGGCATTATCGTATTAATGTTTTAGTGATGTTGATTGAGGGATAAATATTGGCCAGGACCCCGGGGGAGAACTCCCCTGCTGTTCTTCGAAATAGTACCATGGGATCTTTTACGTCCACCTGAGAGAGCAGACGGGGCCTCGGTTTAACGTCTCATCCAAAAGAGAACCCAAGTGCTGTGTCACTAAATAGCCAGACCAAAGAATGTACCTTCGATTCACCATCTGGTGAACTCACTTTAGGTCAGGGTTGGGGGAAGAAAGGAGACTATCCGAGCTAACTTCATAGACCACTGAAACCCACAGCTGCAGGCTCCATCCAACGCTGTGGCCACAATATTCATGTGGGTCTCTTTCTGCCTTTGCGTGGCACGCCCCACCATCCCGTTTCTACAAGCTCTTCATAGAGTCATAGAGTTATACAGCACAGAAAGAGGCCCATCTAATCCCATTTTCCAGCACTTGGTCCGTACCCTTGTATGCTATGGCGTTTCAAGAGCTCATCTAAATGCTTCTTGAATGTTGTGAGGGTTCCTGCCTCTACCACCCTTTCAGGCAGTGAGTTTCAGATTCCAACCACCCTCTGGGTGAAAAAGTTTTTCCTCAAATCCCCTCTTAACCTCCTGCCCCTTACCTTGAAACTATGCCCCCTGGTTATTGACCCCTCTACTAAGGGGAAAAGTTCCTTTCTATCTACCCTATCTATGCCCCTCATAATTTTGTACACCTCAATCAGGTCCCCCCTCAGCCTTCTCTGCTCTAAGGAAAACAACCCCAGCCTGTCCAGTCTCTCTTCATAGCTGAAACGCTCCAGCCCAAGTAACATCCTGGTGAATCTCCTCTGCACCCTCTCCAATGCAATCACATCCTTCCTATAGTGTGGCGACCAGAACTGCACACAGTATTCCAGCTGTGGCCTAACTAGCGTTTTGTACAGCTCCATCATAACCTCCCTGCTCTTATATTCTATGCCTCGGCTAATGAAGGCAAGTATCCCATATGCTTTGCTTTTAGGAATTCAAAGACTAACCCGAAAGTGGAAAAAATGACTGACAAAAGCGTCTCTCTGGTAAAGGTTAATTCTTTGCAAATTCTGTGATTGTGAAAGAATTGCATTGCGTGTTAATTTACTTGAGCAGTTTGTAACAGTTTTTGCACAAATCTCACGCTTATTTTCCGTCAACATGCCAGATTCTTGCACTCATTCTTGTGCGGAAAATGCTGGACATGGTTTTCACCCAGCATGACCTCGCGTGGTTAGATGACATCCTACCTGAAAAAGACAAGAAGAAGGAAGAAGAAAAGAAGAAGAAAAAGCTGAAGACCAAAGACCAAGACCGAGACAAAGACAGCGTCGATGAGGTGAGCAACGCAGATGCAATGAAATACTCACTGAATTTCTCCATTTGATTTACACTCTGTCTTTTGATGTACCTTCTGGTGAACAGATTCACAATCAGAAACAAGCAGTTAGAAGGTTTGTCAGTAAGCTACACAGCCACCGTACCGCCAGACACATTCAGCCAAAGGACTTAGTAAGGGCACCAGAAACCTCCAGGGCAGGGTGGTCAGGCTGATCAGGTTGAAGCTGCATCTCTGAAGCGAGTTAGGGTCCATGCTAAAACGAGCTTGGCTAGTTGAAGTGTAGGATCCATAAACCACCCATCAGTCAGCACCAACTTCCTGGGCTCAACCCCCCCCCCCCCCAACACATGTAGAGGAGGGGAGGGCTAACAAGGAAAGGGAATACACATTAAATGGTAGGACACTGAGTAGTGTAGAGGAACAAAGGGACCTTGGAGTGCATGTCCACAGATCCCTGAAGGTAGCAGGCCAGGTAGATAAGGTGGTTAAGAAGGCATACGGAATGCTTGCCTTTATTAGCCGTGGCATAGAATGCAAGAGCAGGGGGGTTATGTTCCAATTGTATAAAACACTAGTTAGGCCTCAGCTAGAGTACTGCGTGCAGTTCTGGTCACCACATTACAGGAAAGATGTGATTGCACTCGAGAGGGTACAGAGGAGATTTACAAGGATGTTGCCGGGAGTAGAGAATCTTAGCTATGAGGAAAGACTGGATAGGCTGGGTTTGTTTTCCTTGGAACAGAGGAGGCTGAGGGGAGACCTTATTGAGGTGTATAAAATTATGAGGGGCATAGATAAAGTGGATAGATAGGACCTATTTTCCTTAGCAGAGGGGTCAAAAACCAGGGGGCACAGATTTAACGTATTTGGTGGAAGGTTTAGAGGAGATTTGAGGGGAAATTTCTTCACCCAGAGGGTTGTGGGGTCTGGAACTCACTGCCTGAAAGGGTGGTAGAGGCAGGAACCCTAACCACATTTAAAAAGTACTTGGATGTGCACTTGGGATACTGTAACCTGCAGGGCTACGGACCAAGAGCTGGGAAGTGGGATTAGGCTAGATAGCTCTTTGTTGGCCGGCGCGGAAACGATGGGCCGAAATGGCCTCCTTCTATGCTGTAACTTTCTATGATTAGCACAGCTCTCACGACTGGGCAGGACACTGTGTCGTGGCAAAGCAGAACTCCTCCAACAAGCACATGGATGCTGGCAAAGCATTGGTGCCAATCTGAGTAGGTGGTCGATAGTCTTTCTCTTGGGCCAGGCAAATAGGGCTCTGTCCCGAGACACCAGCTTGCCACGCTCAGCCCGCTCAGCACCCCTGCCAAAGAACCGGCCAGCACAGCCTGTACAGTGCTGGATGACAGCTTCATAATAGGGGGAGGGAAGAGGCAGAGGGTCCTAGATTGGGACAATCCCCCACCTCCAGCGCCTTAGCCAACAACCCCCTCATGCAGAATGCCTGCACCACACAACCCTACGAGCGCACTCAATGCACAGCCACATGAGGGGTGGTTCTCTGAGCTGGTGTTTCCAGTGGCAAGTGACACTCACAGGGAGCACTGAATTGTCGAATTGCCCCGTACTGTCAAAACACACGGTAAACTGAGTGAACCGGACAACAACAACAACTTGCACTTATGTAGCACCTTTACCGTAGTAAAATGTCCCAAGGTGCTTCACAGGAGCGATTATCAAACAAAATTTGACACCGAGCCACATAAGGAGATATTAGGGCAGGTGACCAAAAGCTTGGTCAAAGAGGTAGGTTTTAAGGAGCATCTTAAAGGAGGAGAGAGAGGTAGAGAGGTGGAGAGGTTTAGGGAGGGAATTCCAGAGCTTAGGGCCCAGGCAGCTGAAGGCACGGCCGCCAATGGCGGAGCGATTAAAATCAGGGATGTTCAAGAGGCCAGAATTGGAAGAGCGCAGAGATCTCGGGGCGGGGGGGTTGTAGGGCTGGTGGAGATTACAGAGATAGGGAGGGGCGAGGCCATAGAGGGATTTGTAAACAAGGATGAGAATTTTAAAATCGAGACGTTGCTTAACCAGAAGCCAATCTAGGTCAGCGGGTACAGGGGGTGATGGGTGAACGGGACTTGGTGCGAGTTAGGACACGGGCGGCCGAGTTTTGGATGACCTCACGTTTATGCAGAGTAGAGCGTGCAAGGCCAGCCAGGAGTGCGTTGGAATAGTCAAGTCTAGAGCTAACAATGGTGGGGATGAGGGTTTCAGCAGCAGGTGAAGGCAGGCAAGTTATTTATGTTCCTCTAAAATTGAAGCAAACTTTTAAATCTCACTCAGAAGCCACAAAAGCTCAGGGAATGGAGGAGGTTGTACTGGTGAAGTCAGGGGGTGGGGGGAAAAGATAAAGAAGATTGCGGGGGACTTGACAATGGATTTAGCCCGTGCTGTAACTGACTTAGGAGTGCATAGGATATAGAAAACTAACAATTCTTCCAATCTGAATGTTGGCACTTCCTTTGATCACTGTTCCATTGGCAGCATGCCTTGTCCAAAGTAATTATTCTTTATGTGTGGGCCTAGACAGTGAGTGTCATTAATTACAGCCCAGCTCGATCATCTTCTCATCCAATGCCCACACTTTCCAGCAGAAGTGGCTGGATAAAGATTAGGAACGGCAATCGTCACTTGGGGATGCGATTATTTCACCACAGATCAGAATCAAACTTGGGACCTTGTATCTGATGTTTGAATAACATATCCACATTGCCGTTACCCAAAAATTTAGGGAAACTCAACATTGGCATTTTAATGGCATCACTGCAGCAGATGTTGGATTTTGTTTCTGACGCCATCTCCTGTAGGCTCAGGCACACATGCTGCACGGACGATAAACCCTCCTGTCAGGCCAGGCGTTGAAACCTGTCGCCGTAATGACAGTAGATGATGTTACCCGTGCCTGGTCAACACCGAGTGTCGGTTCGGTAACCAGGTCACCGCCAGAAAGCGCCAATGGCTTCGGGTGGAATGAACACCCGGCGGAGGGCCAGTGGAAATGCCGTCAAAAGGCGGATGAGCCAATCCTTGAATCAGCCAACGACCCGCAAGCCGTGACCCCGCTGCCGTATGGAACAAGTCAATGAAAGAACAACCATGGACACCCCATCAAGGTTCAGTTCCCTGCCTTATACAGAGGCGGAGGACAGTCACAGGAGCTCCGACAATGGTCAATCGCTGGTGGCGATGATGCTGATATCCTCAGCACCACGTTCAGGTTCTGGATGCGTCATCCTTCTATATGTTTAGGAAACACGACGTTAATTCCTCAGTGTAAATCACGTGGAGCACACTTGCAGTCGACATTTATTTCAATAAAATGAAACCTTCCCATGAATTTAGCATGTTTATATTTCAACAATATTAAACTATACCCTGGGCTTATTTAAAAACAGGAACCTGAACTCCCGAAATTAAATTGCAGCCTGTAATCACTCCCGGGAATCCATTCGTTTGTATGTAAACCATCCCAACAGTTGGATTGGATACCTGCCTTCAAACTTCTGAATCTCTTAATGCCAGATTATCCCTTGTTAAACCCAGCAGCACTTGTATTACAGTGCACTCTGCTGGTCACAGAACAGCACTGCGTCAATAGCAAAGTTCAATGTATGACTAGTTAACTACTCGTTTATAAAATTACTCTGACCCAAACTTAAAACTGAGGTATTAGAAAGAAGCTATTCAAGCATTTTCCCCTCCCCTACGGAATAACAACAATTTGTATTCATAGTGCACCTTCAACATAGTAAAACATCCCAGGGTGCTTCACAGGAGCGTGACCAAACAAAAGTTGACACTGAGCCAAAGAAGGAGACATTAGGACAGGTGACCAAAAGCTCGGTCAAAGAGCTAGATTTTAAGTAGCGTCTTAAAGGAGCAGAGAGAAGTGAGGGGGAGAGGATTAGAAAATGTTGACACGGGTCTATGGCCACTCACAGCTCTCCACTACCTCACCCAAGTCATTATTTTTGATCATTTAGCCTTGGTGCTGGGCATAAGAGCATAAGAAATAGGAGCAGGAGTCGGCCATACGGTCCCTCGAGCCTGCTCCGCCATTCAATGAGATCATGGCTGATCGTCGACCTCAACTCCACTTTCCCGCCTGATCTCCATATCCATTGGCTCCCCTAGAGTCCAAAAATCTATCGATCTCAGCCTTGAATATACTCAAAGACTCAGCATTCACAGCCCTCTGGGGCAGAGAATTCCAAAGATTCACCACCCTCTGAGTGAAGAAATTCCTCCTCATTTCGGTCTTAAATGGCTGACCCCTTACCCTGAGACTATGCCCCCTAGTTCTAGACACTCCAGCCAGGGGAAACAACCTCTCAGCATCTACCCTGTCAATCCCCTTCAGAATCTTGTATGTTTAAATGATATCACCTCTCATTCTTCTAAACTCCAGAGAGTATAGACCCATTCTACACAATCTCTCATCATAGGACAGCCCTCTCATCCCAGGAATCAATCTAGTGAACCTTTGTTGCACCGCCTCCAAGGCTAGTATATCCTTCCTTAGATAAGGAGACCAAATAGTGCAGGTATGGTCTCACCAAGGCCTTGTACAATTGTAGCAAGTCTTCCTTACTCTTATACTCCAACCCCCTTGCAATAAAGGCCAACATGCCATTTGCCTTCCTTATTGCTTGCTGTACCTGCATGTTAGCTTTCTGTGTTTCTTGCACGAGGATACCCAAATCTCTCTGAACACCAACATTTAAAAGTTTCTCACCATTTAAAAAATATTCTGTTTTTCTATTCTTCCTACCAAGGTGAATAACCTCACATTTCCCCACATTATACTCCATCTGACACCTTACTGCCCACTCACTTAGTCTATCTATATCCCTTTGCAGACTCTTTCTGTTCTCCTCACAGCTTACTGTCCCACCTAACTTTGTATCGTCAGCAAACTTGGATACATTACACTGGGTCCCTTCATCTAGGTCATTAATATAGATTGTAAATAGCTGAGGCCCCAGCACTGATCCTTGCGGCACCCCACTAGTTACAGCCTGCCAACCCGAAAAAGACCCGTTTATCCCTACTCTCTGTTTTCTGTCCATTAACCAATCCTCTATCCATGCTACTATATTACCCCCTATCTTATGAGCCCTTATCTTGTGTAATAACCTTCTTTGTGGCACCTTATTGAATGCCTTTTGGAAATCCAAATATACTACATCCACCGGTTCCCCTTTATCTACCCTGCTAGTTACATCCTCAAAAAACTCTAATAAATTTTCAAACACAATTTCCCTTTCATAAAACCATGTTGACTCTGCCTAATCATGTTATGATTTCCTAAGTGCCCTGATACCACTTCCTTAAAAATGGATTCCAGCATTTTCCCTGACGACTGATGTCAGGCTAACTAGCCTGTAGTTCCCTGTTTTCTCTCTCCCTCCTTTCTTGAATATCGGTGTTACATTTGCTACCTTCCAATCCACTGGGACCTTTCTAGAATCTAGGGAATTTTGGAAGATCAAAACCAATGCATCCACTATCTCTGCAGCCACCTCTTTTAGAACCCTAGGATGTAGGCCATCAGGTCCAGGGGATTTGTCGGCTTTTAGTCCCATTAGTTTCTCTAGCACTTTTTCTCTACTTATATTAATTACGTTAAGTTCCTCACCCTCATTAGACCCTTGGTTCTCCACCATTTTTGGTATGCTACTGTGAAGACAGATACAAAATATTTGTTTAACATTTCTGCCATTTCCTTATTCCCTATAATTTTTCCTGTCTCATCCTCTAAGGGACCAACATTTACTTTTGCTACTCTCTTCCTTTTTACATACTTGTAGAAGCTCTTACAATTTGCTTTTATATTTCTTGGTTGTTTTCTCTCATTCTATTTTTTCCCTTTTTATCAATTTTTTGGTCATCCTTTGCTGGTTTCTGAAACTTTCCCAATCCTCAGTCTTACTACTATTCTTCGCAACATTATAAGCTTCTTCTTTCAATCTAATGCTATCCTTAACTTCTTTAGTTAGCTACGGATGAATCACTTTTCCCACGGAGTTTTTGTTTCTCAATGGAATGTATTTTTGTTGAGAATTATGAAATATTTATTTAAATGCTAGCCACTGCTTATCTACCGCCATATCTTTTAATCTATTTTTCCAATCTACCTTAGCCAACTCGCCCCTCATACCTATATAATTGGCTTTATTTAAGTTTAAGACTCTAGTTTCGGACTTAGGCAAGTCACTGTCAAACTTACTGTGAAATTCTATCATATTATGATCACTCTGCCCCAGATGATCCTTCACTATGAGATTGTTAATTAACCCTGTCTCATTACACAATACAAGATCTAAAATAGCCTGTTCGCTAGTTGGTTCCATAGCGTTTGGTTTTAGGAAACTGTCCCGAATGCATTCCATAAACTCGTCCTCCAGATTACCTTTGCCAATTTGATTTGTCCAGCCTATATGAAGATTAAAGTCCCCCAAGATTATTGCAATACCTTTGTTACAAGCTCCTACTATTTCTTGATTAATATTCTGTCCAAGCTACTGTTAGGGGGCCTATATACTACTCCCACCAGTGCTTTCTGCCCCTTGTCATTCCTTATCTCCACCCATATTGATTCTACATCCTGATCTTCTAAGCTGAGATCCTTTCTCTCTACTGTCCTTATGTCAACCTTTATTATCAGGGCTACCCCCCCCCCCCCCGCCCCCCCCATCCCACCCCCCCTTTTCCATTCTGCCTGTCTTTTCAAAACGTCAAGTACCCTGGAACATTTAGTTCCCAACCTTGAGCAAGTTATTTCCATCAGAGCTAATACTCACCTTGTCCTCCCTCACCTGACGTGCACCTATATGAACCTCTCAGCACAATCGCTGGATAATTGTTGGGAGTGGGAAACTCGGCCAATCTTTTCCCCTCTGCTCACCAAGGGCAGGGGCCAATTCAGGCACCACAACGCCTGGGCCCTCCCTGATCTTTACGAGGAAAACCCCGCAATTTCACTGAACTTTAAAATCCATTGGTGCAACTACCTGGAAAAACTGACTGTGCAAAGTGTTTCTAGACTGTCATAAGCGAGGTCGTTCAGAACTCTACACGCCTCAGAAATATAAAACAAAAGGTGCGCAGCCGGCCAAGGGGTTCCAATTACCTCGACTCGTGACCCGAACCCCATATCTGGATCATCGCACAACATGACCTTTATTTGGAAATTGTTGCCAGTCATGAGAAGCTTTCACTATGAGGAGAAACGACAGAAACAGAAGGAAAAACTGCAGGGATATGGGGAAAGAGCAGGGGGAGTGGGACTAACTGGATTGTTCGTCGAAAGAGCCGGCGCAGACTCGATGGGCCGAATAGCCTCCTCCTGTGCTGTACTAGTCTATGATTCTATGAAACTGGGTTTCTTTTCATTGGAACGAAAAGAAAGTTGAAAGACTTGCATTTATATCACGCAATTCACGACTTCAGGGTGTCCCAAAGTGCTTTACAGCCAATTAAGTAGTTTTGAAGAGTATTCACTGTTGTAATGTAGGAAATCCGGCAGCCAATTTGCAAACAGCAAGCTCCCACAAACAGCAATGTGATAATGAGCAGATCATCTGTTTTAGTGATATTGATTGAGGGATAAATATTGGCCAGGGCACCGGGGGGAACTCCCCTGCTCCTCTTCGAAATAGTGCCATGAGATCTTTTACGTCCACCCAAGAGGTTTAACGTCTCATCCAAAAGACGGCACCTCCGACAGTGCAGCACTCCCTCAGCACCGCACTGGAGTGGCAGCCTAGATTTTTGTGCTCAAGTCTCTGGAAGAATTATGATTGTGCTCCCAGGGCCATTCATACCACAAGGCATCAATTTGCCATGTGGAGAATCACAGGTACAAGACTGTATTCTACCATCCCACAGCACAGTAGCTTGGCACAGCGAGGACAGTTTGAGAACAAACCTTCAGATTATCGTGACTTTCTACTCTTTAAGATACTTGTCACTTCACTTCGTTGCCAGATTCAAGATAACGATGCTGTATCTGTTAAAGTTCTAAACCTTCTGCCTGAAATTCTAGGTTTCCTTCCAGCCCAAGACTCGCCCTCCCTCAGCACTTGTAAAGATTCCTATGGAACTAATTGAACCGCAGAAAAATGGCTCTCAGGGCCCTGCTAGTGAGTAAAGTGCTCAACGACTGTTGCTTGTTATTAAATGTCTTGACTGGATACTCGACTAATCAACTCCTCTCTACCACACATTTAAAGCCAATAACCACTTTCGTCTTATTGAAACCCTTTAACAATTTAATCATCTCTGCTCCACATTAACGATTGACTCTTTCAGCACACTCGCTCAGCTATTGGTCTCCTTACCTGAGTTTAGCCATTTCTTTGCCTTGTTCATTTTCTCCCTCTTCCCCTTTTTGCTGGCTGTAGTTCCACAGGCACGTTGCCAAGGTGGCCAGTTTCCCCCTGTCGAGCTCTGTGTCACTGAAGCTAATTGCAGGACCCTAGTCCCACCCTGGCCGAGGTCAACCTCTTATTTTGTCATTGTGCGGCACTTGACAGTTGCCGCTCAATTTTTGAAGGCATTAGCTGCAAACAATAATTGGCATGAACGAGAAACTTGATGACTTCATGATTAGCATATTTCCCAAATACACCAGTTTACCTCAGGGAACGAAGAATGAGCGTTAACGCTTAGATCAGAACATGAAGATTATACTGTGTTCCATAAATGCAACAATTACCTCGTTGGGAATAATATGGTTTCTTTAGAAGTTCTGTACTGACCTGCTTAGCCTACCATGTTTTTTGGTGAGCTATGAAATAGTGCACAAAGAAAGCAGATAGGAAAACCAGTTTGTTGTAGGAACCAAATTAGACTCCGACCTCAACCATAATCAGGCGATAGTTGTCGTCCCTGAAAGATTTTCTTCAACAAAATATCAGAGCCCACTCTTGAACTCAGTCACAAACACATAGATGTACTTCAAGCCTTCACTGCTCACCCTAGCATCAGCTTGTGCACAGCTCAGGGCTTTGGGCTCTTCAGGGTTACCGTGATGTTCAAAAAGAGTAACCTTATTATCTCACCCATGCTTTCTATTAACAAGATGAATTCACACTGCCATTCACTCTTGTATTGCTGATCCCACTAGATTTCATTAACTGCCTTCGGAGCATTTCACCTCTAGCCTTTCTCTTTCATTGATATTTCTGTCGTCATTCTGCTCTGTTCTTCACAAACTCCAGATATGCCCATCCTATGCTCTTCCTCCTCCGGGCCTCCTCACTCTGTTGAGATGAAGAGTCCGAGATAACTCATCCTTTCACAGCTCGAACTGCTTACCTTCCTCGGTCTTTCTAGTGCCACCTAATCATTACTTGCTAACTTATCTCCTCTCCTTTCAACTTGTACCACACTGTGCGTTTCTCAATTTTAAGGAAATCATAGGGTGAAAAAAATTTGTGACATGTTTCATAGGGAGTTGTTATCATTGAAAGCAATGGGTGATGGGGGCACTTTATTTTTGGAATAACACAGAAACTGCTTGAAATACACAGTCAGCGTCTTAAAGATAGGTTAGCACACTAGGTGGGACCCTTCACCAGAACAGTTTCACCTGAACTGTTAATCTTTTACTTTCAGATGCTGGCTGTGCAGTTTTTTTTTATTCATTCCTGGGATGTGGGCATCACTGGCAAGACCAGCATTTATTACCCATCCTTACTTGCCCTTGAGAAGGTGGTGGTGAGCCGCCTTCTTGAACCGCTGCAGTTCGTGTGGTGAAGGTGCTCCCACAGTGCTGTTAGGGAGGGAGTTCCAGGATTTTGACCCAGCGACGATGAAGGATCAGCGATATACTTCCAAGTCAGATGGTGTGTGACTTGGAGGGGAACTTGGAGGTGGTGGTGTTCCCATGCGCCTGCTGCCCTTGTCCTTCTAGTTGGAAGAGGTCGCGGGTTTGGGAGGTGCTGCCAAAGAAGTCTTGGCGAGTTGCTGCAGTGCATCTTGTAGATGGTACACACTGCAGCCACGGTACGCCGGTGGTGGAGGGAGTGAATGTTTAAGGATGCATTTCCAGCATATGTGTTTTCTTTATTTTTTTTATTAAGATCCTAGCCAAAAAGACAGGCACACCCGGAGGCTGAAAAGAGCAGGAGAGATAACAAGGTAAATCAAGAAGTTGTGATTAAGCGTCACTAAGCTTTTTTATCTCTCCTACTTGATTTTTGTCTTTTGCCGAAAGAAAAAATAAAACTGATGGAAAAGGGTGCAGCTCTCTGCTAACCTAGGGCAAGATCGTCTCAACCCAACTGATTCTATTTTGACAAATCAAAGTACTGCGGATGCTGGAAATCTGAACTACAAACAGAAACTACTGGAAATACTCAGCAGGTCAGGCAGCATCTGTGGAGAGAGAAACAGAGTTAATGTTTCAGGTCGATGACCATTCGTCAGAACTGGAAAAAGTTGGAGATGTAACGGGTTTTAAGCAAGTGCAGAGGCAGGGAAAGGAGGGAGGGGAGGAAAGAACAAAAGGGAAGGTCTGTGATAGGGTGGAAGGCAGGAGAGATTAAATGACAAAAGGGATGATGGTGCAAGGCAAAAGGGAGTGGTAATGGGACAAGTTAAGAAACAAAAGATGGCTCTAGAGGAGGTGTAAATGGGAATGGCAGAATCATCAACAGCTGCCCTTCACAAAATGGGAACCGTGATTATGATCTGAAATTGTTGATGTTGAGTCCAGGAGGTTGTAAAGTGCCTCATCGAAAGATGAGGTGCTGTTCCTCGAGTTTCCACTGAGCTTCATTGGAACAGTGTAGGAGGCCGAGGTCAGAGTGGGAGTGGGAGTGGGGCGGAGAATTAAAATGGCAAGTGACAGGAAGCTCGGGGTCACACTTGCGGACTGAATGGAGGCGTTCCGCAAAGCGATCACCCAATCTGCGTTTGGTCTCCCCAATGTGGAGGAGACCACATCGGGAGCAGCGAATACAGTATACTAAATTGCAAGAAGTACAAGTAAATCGCTGTTTCACCTGGAATATGTTACAGATGTAACCGGTCTTAAGCAAGCACAGAGACAGGGAAAACAGCTTTGCTGAACTCTGCTGTTCTTGAAATTGCCTCCTCCCCTTCCCGTTTTCCTCGCCTCTGTACCTGCTTAAAACCTGTTAAATCTGTTACATTTTCCAGTTCCGATGAAAGGTCATCGATCTGAAACGTGAACTCTGTTTTTCTCTCCATAGATGCTGCCTGACCGGCTGAGTCTTTGCAAGCATTATCTGATTGTATTTTTATATTTGGGCCAGAAATTCGGCTCTCCGGCTTCCTGCGGGTGCAAGCATCGTGCGCGTACTTGCCCACCACGCCTGCCGTTGTGCTTTGGGCCCATGAGGAATTCGGGTCCTGGGCCTCCTGCAGCTGCTGGCACGCAGTGCTTGCGTATCCCTGGGGTCACGTGGGCCATGGAGAGCCAATCCTAGCAGGACATTTTCATTCATAGATTTGACAGGAAGACCTGTCAAATCTATGAATAGAGATCGGCCCCAAAACCACACTAAAACTTCAAATAAATTCTTAAAAAACCATCACATTTTTAAAATAACTATAAATTACATAAATTAACTACTTTAAACAAAAATTTAAATTTTTGAAAAAATTAATTAAACTTTTTAACGGTGCTAAAAATAAACTTACCTTTCTTTAAAGTATGTAAAAAAGATAAACCTGTTGAAAAAATGTTTAAATTGTAATTAATTAACCACTTACCTTGTTAAAAACAGGCCTTGCGCCTCCTTTTTAAAAGTGCAGCTTCTCCATACTTACCCTCACGGAGAAAGCTGAAAAAAAAAACGAAGTTCGCTGCGTGCGCGCAGCCTCTCCCGCGCACGTGTTTGACTTCTGAACCCCTTCCTTCAGGGGAACGGAAGTTCCGGTTTCCCGCGCATGCGCAGTGCATGCAGGAAACCGGCACTTCAGGTGGCCTTACGGGTGAGTACACAGCACGTACTCACCCGACAACAGCCGAATTTCTGGCCCATTGATTCTCAAGATGTGGGCATCGCTGGCTAGGCCAGCATTTGTTGCCCATCCCCAGTTGCCCAAGAAAGGTGGCTTGCTCGGGCACTTCAGAGTGAAGTTAAGAGTCAACCGTGTTGGCGTGGGGCTGGTGTCCCACATAGGCCCAGCGAGGGTAAAGCCAGCAGGTTTCTGGTCTCCTTACCTAAGGAATGACATACTTGCCTTAGAGGGAGTGCAGCAAGGGTTCACCAGACTGGTTCCTGGGATGGGTGGGATTGTCCTATGAGGAGAGATTGAGTAGACTAGGCCTACATTCCCGAGAGTTTAGAAGAATGAGAGGTGATCTCGTTGAAACATATAAAATTCTTAAGGGGCTTGACAGGGTTAATGCTGGGAAAATGTTTCCCCAGGCTGGGGAATCGAGAACATGGGGTCACAGTCACAGAATAAGTGGTCGGCCATTTAGGGCTGAGATGAGGAGAAATTTCTTCACTCAGAGGGTGGTGAATCTTTGGAATTCTCTACCCCAGAGGGTTGTAGATGCTCAGTCGTTGAGTATACTCAAGACAGAGGTCGGTAAATCTTTGGGAATTAAGGGATATTGGGATAGTGCGGGAAGGTGGAGTTGAGGTAGAAGATCAACCATGATCTTATTGAGAGACAGAGCAGGCTCGAGGGGCCGAATGGCCGACTCCTGCTCCTATTTCTTATGTCCTTCTGTTTCCTTCCTCTCTATCACTGCAGGGACATTGTCGGGTGAAGCCATGTCTTGCCAGAAGGTTTGCCTTCATGCTTTTTTTCCAGATTTCTCACGTGGCAATTTTCCACAAAGTGCAACTTACTGATTTACAAACTGTCCCGCTCTGAACCTGGAGTGGAAGGTGTGACTCGGTGCCCCTTCCCCTGTGACCTTTCCGGAAACGTGCTCTGCCACATCAGTCATTTCATCAAATTGTTTTTTGCATATCCACCCTGGCCATCGCCTACATCCCAGCCTTTCACCCTCAACTCAGATGATAGTGAGAAGTCGCACAACACCAGGTTATAGTCCAACAGTTTTATTTGAAATCACAAGCTTTCGGAGCGGCTGCTCCTTCGTCAGGTGAAGTGAAGGTGAAGGTGAAGACTTCACCTGACGAAGGAGCAGCAGCTGGTGTTGTGCGACTTCTCACTTTTGTCCACCCCAGTCCAACACC
Source organism: Squalus acanthias (assembly GCA_030390025.1). Lineage (NCBI taxonomy): Eukaryota > Metazoa > Chordata > Chondrichthyes > Squaliformes > Squalidae > Squalus > Squalus acanthias. The sequence goes on along the minus strand of CM059441.1, from coordinate 61,529,379 downwards.
GCCATCTCCGCATCATGGCAACTCAGATGATGACAGGGAGACGGGTATCAATGTCCCGTGTGACCCCGTGTGACCCCGTGGCCAGCGAACCTACCCTCCCGCAAACCAAGGGATTTCACATCACATGACTCAAACCAGTTTGCACGAGCACAGTGTTTCCTGCTCAAGCTGCAGTGAGTCACACGGCTGCCATTCAGGGCAGTGCAGAGCTGGACCTCGTTGCTTTTCCATAAAACAAGAAAATCGGCTGATTTATGCCGGCTGGTTACTTGCACTGTCCTCCGCGGTGCTATTGGGCATTGGGCATGTCAATGGAACCAGGCCCAGTTGAGAGGTACAACACGGGGTCTTGTTTAATGTCTTTACTTCACCTGACCTGTGAATGTGATTGGTTGCCAGGAGAAAGGTCCTCTAGCTGGAGCTATGCGTGCTGAAACGTCGCCAATCAACTCCGATTCGCCCGATCGCAGGTACTCGCTGCTTTTCTATTTATTTCTCTCTTTTTAAAAGATAAAGCAGATACAAGTTCGCGGTTTTTGCACTGATTAGATTTCTGTTTCTACTCTATTCCTCTGTGTGCCCAGAGTACAGAACATAGAAACAATCACTTTGGGCGCGATCTTGCCAGCCCTGGGGAGGCGGGTATGGAGGCGGGACTGTTGGGAAAATGGTAGAATCTGGGGGCGGGTGCCCAACCCGCCTCCGTGTCATCTTGCCAGGAGGCGGGTAGCCGACCCGGGCCAGGTCCCGTCTCCTTGGAGGCGGGAAGGGGATTACAGCCACTTAACTGCCTGTTAACAGGTAGTTAACAGGCAGATAAGAGGATTATCCCCATTTTACCCACACAAGTGCGGGCTTCCCGAAGGCTGCGAACCCCGCCAGGGTCACCGAGGCGAGCAGTGGGTCTGCGGGGGTTGAAGGGGTGCAAAAGTGCGCTGTGAAGGTAAGTGATGGGTGCAAGTGTGGAGAGGTGAGTATCTGAGGTAAGTGGAAAGTGTTAGAAAAAGTTTACTTACCTTTGTTTCTTCCTGCAGGCTTCAAGAGTTGGGGATGCAGAGAGTCTCGCATCTCACCGGCAGAGATGACAGATGGCTGCTGCATTCTCCAATGCAACAACCATCTAATTTCTGCTAAAGAAAGAGGTTTGATGAGGTCTTGACTTCAAGAACTCATCAAACTGCAGAGAATGTCAGTGTTTGACAGCTTCACAGAGCTGTCAAACGATGACAATTCATCTATCAAAAATGTGGATGTTCTCTGTAACCAGCTTTCCCTTAATTGGCCTGCTAAACCCGCTGGGCGGGCTTAACAAGCTCAATCAAGGGAAAATAGCGTGGGTTGGCCAGAAGTTTATGGAGGCGGGACTAAAACCCGACAAGTGGGAGTCCCGCCTCCAAAAGCTCCCCATTGGCAAAATCCAGCCCATTCTTTTAGTTGTTTGTATTGCAGTAAAGAAATTGCCATTTACCTAAATAACAGTGACTGCAGTTCAAAAGTAGTTCCTTGGTCGAGAATGGAATTCTAGGTTCATTCACAAGAGGAATAGGGGGAAAAATTCGATTGGTTAGCGCCTCCTGTTAGCGCCTCCAGGGGGCGCTAACGGGGCGCTGACGACTTACCGCCCGTGCGCGGCGATTTTAGCGCTGCCCACGAAATTCAACTGCCGGTTTGCGGTGGCGCTAAACACTACTGCCACGATCTCCTGCGCCTGGAGATTGTGACGTCATCCAAGCGCGTAGCGCCCCGGACCAGAAATTGATTCTCGCCCCTGTCTCAGAGCCTGCCGCTAGGAACGACAGGTAGAGGGGGACAATTTTTAGTCGGCTGGGAGCTGGGGGAGCGCTATTTAAAGGCATGCGCTTCCTGTTTTTTTCACAACCACAGCCAGAGCCTCCAATGCCTGGTCATTGAACCGGCGAGCTCTCTCCCTGGGCCTCTGAGCAGCCATGATATTCCTGGTTGAAGAACTGCACCTCCTTGCAGGCCCAGGTCAAAAGCAGCAATGATCAGGGTGAGGCTGTGCAGCGTGATTGAACCTCCCCTTTAAGAACTGGAAGGCGCCAGTCTGTCTGAGGACTAGGTGATTGACAGCGCCTGAGCTTGAGTAGCGCTCTGAGGTAGCGCCCCGTTCCCTGACGTTAGCGCCCTAAGAGAAGTGTGTGGTGCTTGATTTAGTGCTCCAATCACCTCCAGGGGCGCTGAAGATGAATTTCACGGTCACTGGCGCTAATTTGCGTCGGGCGCTAAAGTTTGCGGCCGGCCGATGTTAGCACCCCAAAATGGTCGATACCGAATATTTCCCCGATAGAATATAAAATATTTTTGTTAGGTAAGCATATCAAGGGATATGGAGCCAAGGTAAATGGAATTGAGGTAGATCAGCCATGATCTAATTGAATGGTTCGAGGGGCTGAATGGCCTCCTCCTGTTCCATTGTTCCTAAAAGCCAAGAGGTAATGATGAGCCTGTAAAAAACTTTAATAAGATTTCAGTGAGAGTGCTGTGTGCAGTATTGGGCTCCAAAACTATAGGATGGATGTTGCTGAGGCTTTAGGAAGAGTGCAAAACACATGCACAAGGAGGCTACCTGGTATGAGGAAATACAAATAATAAGAAATCTTGAAAAATTGGGGCATTTTTTGTTAGAATAATGCAGATTATAAGGCAATATGATAGAAGCATTTAAAATGGTGAAAGGGTAGGACAAGGTAGATAGAAACAGAAAATGCTGCAAATACTCAGCAGGTCAGGCAGCATCTGTGGAGAGAGAAGCAGAGTTAACGATTCAGGTCGATGACCTTTCATCAGAACTGGAAGATGTTAGAGATTTAACGGGTTTTAAACAAACAAAGAGGGCAGTGTTTATTTGCAACACCAAAGTTCTGATTGGTCCTCTTGGATGACTAGACCAGATTTCTGATTGGTCCCCTTGGAGGACAAGACACACCCAGTAGTTTGTCTGGTATGTGTAATTAGATCCTGCCTGCCTGAGTAATCAACTTTGCAATGTGTAATTTGACCCATTAATTCTGACTGCCAGGCTCCAGACAGAGCTCACAGTACTGCTTTCAGAGAACAGACAGGGCTCACCCTCGCGGGTTAGGACTTGAACCCCCCCCCCCCCCCCACCCCAACAAGTTCCTGAAACGCCCAACAAGTTCCTGACCTTCCCCCACCCACTGAGTTCCTGACCTTCTCTCCCAAAAAGTTCCTGACCTTCTCCTCCCACCCCCACCCCCCATAGATGGGGCATTGTGTGTGGGTCACGGATTGTTAACAGGTTTAGTGGTTATGAAGTGAATAGTGACAGTGTCATGACTTCCGGATTTCGTCCAGTCCAACGATGTCACTTGCCGCACACGCCGAGCTTTCCGAGAAATCAACCAGGTCTCGGGGGAGGGGAGGGAGAACGTGGTGCGGGTGTAAAGGGGGTGGGGTTTGAAGAACGTGATCCACATGTAACAGAGGGGGGAAGAACGTGATCCGTCTTCCCACTGGATCACGTTCTCGCTCTCATCCATCCCCCACTTTAGCCCTGGATCATGTTCTTCCCACATCCCCACTGTTCTCTCCATGCACTTCCTCAGCCCCCCCCACCCCAAGTTTCTGACCTTCTCTCCACTCGATCCCCTCTCCAATCCCTGCTCCAATCCCCTCTCTGCTCTCTCCCCCTTCAATCCATCTCTTCAATCTCCCCACTCCGATCCCCTCCCTCTCCCCCCTTCAATCCCCTATCTCCCCTTCCATCCCCTCTCCCCCGTTCCATCCCCTCTCCCCCCCTTCCATCCCCTCTCCCCCCCTTCCATCCCCTCTCCCCCCCTTCCATCCCCTCTCCCCCCCCCTTCCATCCCCTCTCTCCCCCTTCGATGGCAGTAGCAAAGCAAATCAAATGTCAATATCTAAGTCAGATATCCAGGCCAAAGCTTCCAGTGTAACAGCGTGGATATCTAGTAGGCTGCCTGCGAATTTCCTCCGAGGGCAGTGTTCAGTGATGTGCTCCAGGGTCTGATTAGGAGCTCCACATGATGGGGATGCTTTAATCTTCCATCTATGGAGAAGGTGGCAGCATCTAACATGACCGGTTCTGAGGCGGTTGATGGTTGTCCACTGTTTGCGAGGAAGGTTTGATCCTTTGTTCCGACTGTTACCCTGGGTGGGACCAGCTCATTCAGCTCAGGCCAGGGATTGAGACTGGGACTTTTCTTGTCTACAAGACTCTGTAACACACTTGACAGTGCGACTACTCACGGAGCTGTTTGCGGTGCTCTCAAGGTAACGCTTTAGAATAAAACTGTGTGTAAACGAAGAGAATAATGTTTTCTTCTTTCTAAATCTCTCCACAGTATAATTTTACACCTCAAGATTTCTTGCCCATCCTCCCCTGCTTTCAACTACTCCCGGAACGCCATATGCTCTGTCCCACAGGTCAAGATAGAAATGGAGTCCGATTATGATGACACAGACACTGAGAAGGCTCGGAGAGACGCGGGCGGTGAGACCACTTTGTAGCCTGGTCTGCCGTAGCATTAGAACGCAATGACAGGTCCTGCCAGGAACACTTTGTTAGCACATGGACCTCGGGAACTGTTGATGGGCTGACAGATCAGGGCCACGATGTGAACCCTCTGAGAACTGCACTTTGTCCAGAAATAATACCAGAACTGAGTCTCTACCGCAAGTGAAGACTTCTATGCATCTATGCTGTGCTTTGGCTGTGTTGTGTAAAATATGTTTTTAAAGGACATCGCCATTATTATTAAAGATTAGGAAACAACAGTTAGTGCCAGTCAGACAAGACTGCAGTATATTCCAACACATTCCAGGAATTAGGAAATTGCTTTGAGGCAATTGTAACTTTTAAAGCCAGTTCTCTTTTGACATTTAACTTTGATGTTGTGAAGAGGTCGAACCGTCGTTTATGTAAATGCATCCTTTGCCGCCTTCTTGCCTATAAGCTTTTCTCCTTAAGATCAATGCTGTTAAGAGCAAGTTTTTCTCCATTCATTTCATCAGGATTGCAATTGCTTTTACGAACAAGTTGTTTTTAATTATATTGCACAGTGCGTGAAGTGGAGGGCACTCAGGTAGCTGTTAACCATCTAGTAGTTTTATTGTAGATTTTCAGACGCTCCTGGACTGTAGGTTTTCCATGTGATGTTCATGCAGTTTATTCCTATTAAAGTGGGAATACCTGATCAAAACTTAATGATTTTTCTTGCCAGATTAAGATCGCCCTCCAAAAATCAACCATGTTTTTCTTTACTCCCTTTTTAATTTATTCTGTAATTGCTGTATTTGAAATGACAATTGTCTGTAGAAATTACCATCCTTGACAAATTAGCGCTGTGACCCGTTTTGCTGGTAGTCTATCTTCATGCTGATAAGGGCTTTTCAGACAGTGAGGAATCAAACGAATTGGACCAGAAACGTGCTACGTGCTCCTACGATTAGGCCTTCAGATTTTTCAGTGTTTTACTTTTTCCTGAATTTGGTTTTAAAGAAAAATCAGTTGACATGAACTGTGAGCAAATCCATGCTTTTTCAATTGAAAAGTGGAACAGGTTTCAAACCAGATAACTTTGAGTTCAATCAGCGAATCCACTTTGGAAGGGAAAAAATAAAATACTTTATAAGTAAATAATAAAACCCTCACCGCTGTCTTCCCAAAGTGTACGGCTAAAGGGAATTAAATCTACAAGATGCACTGCAGCAACTCGCCAAGGCTTCTTCGGCAGCACCTCCCAAACCCGCGACCTCTTCCACCTAGAAGGACAAGGGCAGCAGGCGCATGGGAACAGCACCACCTCCAAGTTCCCCTCCAAGTCACACAGCATCCTGACTTGGAAATATATCGCCGATCCTTCATCATCGCTGGGACAAAATCCTGGAACTCCCTCCCTAACAGCACTGTGGGAGCACCTTCAACACACGGACTGCAGCGGTTCAAGAAGGCGGCTCACCACTACCTTCTCAAGGGCAATTGGGGATGGGCAATAAATGCTGGCCTTGCCAGCGACGCCCACATCCCATAAAAAAACGAATTTAAAAAAATGTACCATTAGCTGCATCCTCAGCACCTGCTCCTGTTCCTGCTCTTTCATTCAACCATTTGCATCTGGCACTTTTATTCCCCTGAGTTGATTCTGCCTGTCAATACAGATAGAAGATTAAATAGTCCCAAACAGTTTGCCAACATTTGGGTTTTGAAATTAATTTTTCAGTAGGCAAATAACAGGTTCAATCATAAGATCAGAAGGCTTACCTACAAATTGGGCATGTCTGGAAATGTAAGAAAAGATTAATACATAATCTCTGTAGGTTCCCGTTACACAACTCTGTTTAGGGCTCACCTTGTCTCGTGCACACTTTGCCAAAAGGCAAAATTTGCTGAAACTGTGGAACTGAATCCTTTAGGAGCCCGTAGCACATTATTGTTGTATTTATACAGCGCCTTTAACGTAGTAAAATGTCCCAAGGCGCCTCACAGGAGTATTAAAAGACAATTTGACACCGAGCCACATAAGGATAAATTAGGGCAGGTGACCAATAGCTTGGTCAAAGAGGTAGGTTTTAAGGAGCGTCTTAAAGGAGGAAAGAGAGGTAGGCAGGGAATTCCAGAGCTTAGGGCCGAGGCAACAGAAGGCACGGCCACCAATGGTTGAGCGATTATAATCAGGGATCCTCAAGAGGCCAGAATTAGAGGAGCGCAGATATCTCGGGGGGTTGTGGGGCTGGAGGAGATTACAGAGATAGGGAGGGGTGAGGCCATGGAGGAATTTGAAAACAAGGATGAGAATTTTGAAAAATCGAGGCGTTGCTTAACCGGGAGCCAATATAGGTCAGCGAGCACAGGGGGAGATGGGCGAACGGGACTTGGTGCAAGTCAGGACACGGGCGGCAGAGTTTTGGATGACCTCAAGTTTACGTAGGGTAGAACGTGGGAGGCCAGCCAGTGCAAGTTTGCTCGTGGATAAGACCAGGACTGGTTTATAGACAGGCACCAAGTAGGAGTTCCAAGCTCCATTGCTCCACACTTCCATCAATGTACAATATGGTGGATGGCCTGTTTATGGGTCCAAAACTAGGAAAGCCCTTGCAGGAGAAACAATCAGTAAAAGCTGTAATCTAAGAGCTGGGCCTGGGATATGAAGGACTGAAGGTTCACAACAGTGGCTCATTTTTGCATGACCGTTAACAATGCCAGTTCATTTGAGTAGATGAAAGGTTCATGGATGTGATCATTAAACCCTCCAGCACACTTGCACACCATTGATCTTCTGTCGTTTAGTTTTATATATCAAAGCTTTAATGACATTTGTCAGGCCGGTGTGGGTACTGTGGTGTGCAAATGAAGCCAGCTGATGAAGACTTGCCACAACAAACCTAACCACTAGTATGGAAAATGTTCTATGATTTGCCGACACTATATTCACGTGGGCAACTTTGGTTCAAAGCATGCCACCCAATGCTGATGACTAAATGGGCAGCTTGCCTCAGTTGGCATTATTCTCATGTCTGGTTTATAAGCTTGTGGGTTTGAGTGTCAGCTGTGGCTCAGTTGGTAGCACACTCGCCGCTGAGTCAGAAGGTTGTGGGTTCAAGTCCCACTCCAGGGACTTGAGCACATAAAGCTAGGTTGACACTCCCAGTGCGGTGCTGAGGGAGTGCTGCACTGTCGGAGGTGCCTTCAGCTACCTTCAGTGTCAGCTGTGGCTCAGTGGGTAGCACACTCACCTCTGAGTCAGAAGGTTGTGGGTTCAAGGCCCACTCCAGGGACTTGAGCACAGAAAGCTAGGCTGACAATCCAGTGCAGTACTGAGGGAGTGCTGCACTGTCGGAGGTGCCGTCTTTCAGATGAGACGTTAAACCGAGGCCCCGTCTGCTCCCTCAGGTGGGCGTAAAAGATCCCATAGCACTATTTCGAAGAAGAGCAGGGGAGTTATACCCGGTGTCCTGGCCAATATTTATCCCTCAATCAACATCTCTAAAACAGATGATCTGGTCATTTATCACATTGCTGTTTGTGGGAGCTTGCTGTGCGCAAATTGGCTGCTGCGTTTCCTACATTACAACAGTGACTACACTTCAAAAATAGTACTTCATTGGCTGTAAAGCACTTTGGGATGTCGTGAAAGGCGCTATAGAAATGCAAGTCTTTCGCTTTTTTTGAGTCCATAACACGGTATGATCTCGTAATCTAGGCCAACACTCAGGTGCAGGTTCTGAGGAAATGCTGCCTTATTTCAGGTGCTCTCCTTTTGAGGTAGATATTAAAGATCCCACACTATTATTCAAAGAAAAGCAAGAAGATTGCTCAGTGTCCCAGCCAACATACGTCCCTCAACCTACACCACCAAAAACACAGATTAACTGGGCAATCATCTCACTGCTGCTTGTGAGACATTGCCAGTCTCACATCTGTTGGCTTAGACAACAGTCAAAAGTAATTCATTGCTTTGAGAAACGTCAATGTGATAAGGCACTAGATAAATGCAAGCATTATTATTTATTAGTATGTAAGGCAGAGAAATTAGAGGGCGTTAACGAGGCGCAAAGCAACTAGCGCCTGGGCGCGGCGCCGCCAACACCTCCTGTGAAATTCAGCGGGAGGTTAGCGGCGGCGGTAACCGGTAGCGCCCCACAGCACAGATCAATTTTGGCCGTGGGGCGCTAATTTTTTCGGGGCACTAAAAATAGCGCCCCGGCGAAGTTAATGCTCCAAAAGGGGTGCAACTCGATTTTTCCCCCTAAATGTCTCTCTGCTGTTTTTTTGCCTTGTCCTGTTTTCTGAATGCTAAAACAATTTTGCCGGTGACACAACATTGGGGAAGTAAATCTGACCAGGCTGCTAGCAGAAAGAAATCGCTGAGAACGCTGAAGTTGCACACCCGCATTGCCATTTTAATTCCTGGGTCAGAACGTCCGTGACAGGTCCTAACCCCTCCAGGAGACGGTGGTCTGGGGGGAAGGGGGGCTACCCTTGAACTCGTCCCATTAGCAGGGAGCTGCACAAAAGCACTGTTGCCATTCTTCGAGCGGTTTTGTCACTGCTGGCTACGCAAGGCATTAAACGATCGACGCGGCACTAAATATATATGGGCCAGAAATTCGGCTTTCCGACTTCCTGCGGGTGCAAGCATCGCACGCGTACTTGCCTACCGCGCCTGCAGTTGTGCTTTGGGCCCACGAGGACTTCGGGTCCTGGGCCTCCTGCAGCTGCCGGCGCGCAGTGCTTGCGTATCCCAGGGGCGCAGTTAGTTCGAAGCGTCCCCTGGGATCACGTGGGCCATGGAGAGCCAATCGGAGCAGGGCATTTTCATTCATAGATTTGACAGGAAGACCTGTCAAATCTATGAATAGAGATCGGCCCCAAAACCACACTTAAACGTCAAATAAATTTTTTAAAAAAACATCACATTTTTAAAATAACTATAAGTTAAATAAATTAACTACTTTAAACAAAAATTTAAATTTTTGAAAAAATTAATTATACTTTTTAACGGTGCTAAAAATAAACTTACCTTTCTTTAAAGTATCTAAAAAAGATAAACCTGTTGAAAAAATGTTCGACGTCTGAACCCCTCCCTTCAGGGGAACGGAAGTTCCGGTTTCCCGCGCATGCGCAGTGCATGCAGGAAACCGGCACTTCAGGTGGCCTTACGGGTGAGTACACAGCGCGTACTCACCCGACAACAGCCGAATTTCTGGCCCAATTAAAACTGGATGTAGGACAAAACAAACTCTTGAAAATTCCTTGCTAAGACTCATCTGTGTTACAGAACACCAGATGTGCTCACTCACCAACGCAACAGAGTATTGCACACACACAAAAGAAATGGACACAATCACATGCTTATGGCCCTGTGCACAGATAAACATAAGGGCCCAGAAATTAAACACTGAGTGTTGACGCGGGGGTAAGGCTTCCCCGCGATATCTCACTCCGCGCCTACCTTTTTCCTCCGAGCTCACACGAACTTTAGTTTCAAGGCTGCAGCTGTGCAGTGCTTGCGTGACCCAGAGACGCAATTAGTTCGTGCGAGCTCTGGGATCACGTGATTCAGTTAGAGCCAATGGCAGCACACCATCTTTCATTCATAGTTTTGACAGGAAGAGCTGTCAAAGCTATGAATAATATACCCCCCCAAAAGAACAGCTAAACCTCAATTAAATTTTTTTTAAAAGCCATCACATTAATAAAATAAGTATAGTTAAATAAATTAACCACTTTAAACAAAAAATTAAATTTGAAAAAATTTAAAATCTTTTTAAAAGTTATAAAAATAAACTTACCTTTCTTTAAAGTCTCTAAAAAAGATAAACCTGTTGAAAAAAATTAAAATAATACTTAATTAACTACTTACCTTGTTAAAAGAGGGTCTTACGCCTCCTTTCTTTATGTGTAAAATCTTCCATGCTTACCTGCGCGTTCAAAGCACTAAGTGCACTGCGTGCGCGCAGCCTGTAGCGCGCACGCGGTTCACTTAGGAACCGCCCCCTTTTGAGTTCACGAAGTGCCGGTTTCCCGCGCACGCGCAGTGCATGCTGAAAACCGGCAATTGGAGACAGAATACGCGAGAGTACACAGTGCGTACTCTCGCGTATTAGGTCTAATTTTCGGGCCAAGCATACATATGCACACATGCACATTACTACAACTGACTCCCTTTACTGGTGAAGAGATGGGATGAGATGTTAAACCCTGTCTGCCCTTTCAGGTGGATGTGCAAGATCCCATGGCACTGTCTTTAAGAAGAGCAGGGGAGTTCTCCCCAGTGTCCTGGCCAATATTTATCCCTCAGCCGACAGCACTAAAACAGATTTTAAAGCAAGTCACTTACCTCATTGCTGTTTGTGGGACCTTGCTGTGCTCAAATTGGCTGCCACATATGCCGACATCACAACAGTAACAATGTTTCAAAGGTATTCCATTAGCTATGAAACACTTTGGGAGTCCCGAGGACATGAAAGGTGCTTTATAAAGGCAAGTTCTTTCTTTCTATGATTGCCAGGCCCCATAAAACTCCATTCCTCTTTTAATGAAACGCCTGTTCTCCCCCGTAACCAATAATCTAGTAATAAGATTGCATCTTCAGAAACCGCACTCGCTGAAGCCATCTATTCCTACTATTTTGCTATGATGCGGAGATGCCGGTGTTGGACTGGGGTGGACAAAAGTGAGAAGTCGCACAACACCAGGTTATAGTCCAACAGCTTTATTTGAAATCACAAGCTTTCGGAGCGCTGCACCTTCACCTGACGAAGGAGCAGCCGCTCCGAAAGCTTGTGATTTCAAATAAAGCTGTTGGACTATAACCTGGTGTTGTGTGACTTCTTACTATTTTGCTAACAGATTATTAATTACAGAGAAAAGGTTCAATCTCCTAATTTTTGTTAAAGGAATAGTTGATTTCACTTTTGTCTTTGGCTAAGAGCCAAGGTAGGTTAACTTAATAACCAGTCCTCTGCTGCTGTGACACTACAAGAGGAAGCACATGGACAACCCATGGTGAGCTCCCTCTGAGTTGTGCTTGCTTACCGAGTTTGGCCTTGGCTTTATTTCTCCCTCAGACAACACAGGTGAATTAACGTATGGCCCTTGTTGCTCCCTCGCTTTTTCATAACATGCCCACCATAACAACTTTCTGAGAAAGATTCCAATCTCCACGATAAAGCCGATTGTCCATGTCTCGATAACAAATAATCTTTGCAAGGCCACTCTCAAATCTCAACTGGATAACAGCCTCTGACACAACACACCTCAGGTGACTCCCTCAATAATTGAGAAAATACGCAAAAGACCTTCTCAATGACATTGCAGTACTTCACAACTTACACGATTTAAAGTATATTTGCATTAGCTGATAATACTGTTGCAATCACTCGGTCCTGGCCTGTGGGCTTTAACTTCATAGAATCTATGGGCTGGATTTTCTCAATGGGGGGCCTTTGGAGGCGGGACTCCCACCTGTCCTGTTTTAGTCCCGCCTCCATCGACTTGTGGCCAACCCGCGCTATTTTCACTTGATTGACCTTGTTAAGCCCGCCCAGCAGGTCTAGCAGGCCAATTAAGGGAAAGCCGGTTACTGGTGACGTCAGCGAGTGACGTTTCATCTGTCAAGATCTTTTGACAGATGAAATGTCATCATTTGACGGCTCTGTGAAGCTGTCAAACACTGACAATCTGTCTTCTAAGTTGAGTCTTTACTCAAGACTCAATTAGAAAGCTTTCCTGAGCAGAAAGCAGAAGGCTGCAGCTTTTGACAGTTCAGCGGCCATTCTGCTTTCTGTGCCGGTGAGCTGAGGGACTCCGGAGACCTGAAGTGATGAAGCCTGCAGGAAGAAGTAAAGGTAAGTAAAACCTATTAAAACACTTTACACACACCTCACACATTTACCTCTCCACACTTGCACTCATCACTCACCTGCACACCGGACATCTCGGCCCCTCCGACCCCCGCAGACCGACGGCCCGCCTTGCTGACCCTGGCGAGGTTCAGAGCCGTCTGGAAGCCCACACTTTGGGGTTGAAAATAGGGATTCTCCAAAAAACTGTTGGTTAACTACCTGTTAACAGGCAGTTAATTGGCACCAATTTCCTTCCCGCCTCAGGGAGGCGGCTCCCAGCGCAGGTCGGGTACCCGCCTCCTGGGAAGATGGCACGGAGGCGGGTTGGAGGCGGGATGGGTACCCGCCCCCAGATTCTGCCATTTTCCTGGCAGTCCTGCCTCCTTACCCGCCTCCCAGGGCTGGCAAAATTGCCCCAATTGAATCATAGAATGGTTACAGCACAGTAGGAGGTCATTTGGTCCGTCGAGCCCGTGCCGGCTCTCTGCAAGAGCACTTCAGCTAGTCCCACTCCCCCACCCTTTCCCAGTAGCCCTGCAAATTTTTTTTCCTTCAGGTACTTATCCAATTTCCTTTTGAAAGCCACAATTGAGTCTGCCTCCACCACCCTTTCAGGCAGTGCATTCCAGATCCTCACCACTCAGTTACTTGGCACTGTTTCAACAATGCAACACCTGGTGGATGACTGATGTGGGAAATATAAATATCACACAGATGCCTTTGGAGGACCTGTCTCCTGCAGTATTGAAATACCGCTATCAACGTGCTTTGCTCATTGCTCACTCACCCACAATAAAACTGCACAGAACAATTCTCTATAATACACCTCTTGCCGTACAATACTTCTCATGCTGTGGTCTGCTGCATGTCTACTGCTGAATATCCTACGATACTCAGGAATTGGTGAGCTTCTGGCCTTGATAATGGAGGACCTTCCTCCTAACCGGGAGGGCACGGGTGATCTGTCACTCTACCAACCACCATTGAAATAATGCTTTGCACGCTTATTACTTCAGGTTACTTGAGGGGAAGGGGCCACTGAAAAAAAAGTGACCATCGGTGAAAGAGAGATACAATACAACTATTGAAGGCATGTTGAGAATCTTCCATTTTTTTATTGAAAATATTCTCACAATGAAGTGGTCATTACCAAATGATTATATTTTGCCCTTAAGCCCTACTCAAAGAGTCAAAGGGGGTTAATTTGGCCAAAGGATGAAAACAGGCACAAATGGGTGCTGTGCTGATAAGATGTGCCTGTTGGAAAGTCTAGTTTTAGCACGCAATTTTGGGCCTGATTCCCATAATTTGAACTTGCCTGAAGGTGCTAAAGCAGACAGCTGCAGGTTTAGCACTCGAGCACTTAGTGGCAATATTCGTGGAGAAGTGTCCGTGGCCTCCACTCACCCACTTCCACTGAAGGTGTTGGAATGGGCTCGCTGACATACAGCGGCAGGTTTCAAGGATGGCTCAGGGGACGAGTGAGAGGGCGCACAGGCTCTCGGACACGGTGCAGGAGGGATGTCCCGTACCCGCAGGGAAGAAGGAGTCCTCCTCGCCCTCCTGCCCCTCTCTCCTGCAGCAGCTGGGGCAGCTCTGCCTGGCCTCATGTCCTCCTCCCATTCCTCCTGCAGACCAAGGGCGGCCCCTAGCAAGATGCCCATGACCAAGCACTCCCTTTCTCCTGGTGACTCCTGTAAGGTGTCCAATAAGGTGGAGTAGCACAGCACTTACTCTTTTTAGGTGAAGTCCTCAGAGAATTTCCAGAATAAATGTTGCTCGAGTGTTGGTGAAGTCTGGACAAAGTGTCCCAGAAATTCTCCCGATGTGTTTCAAAAGTCCTCTTCAAACCTCCAGCAGCACGTGAACAGTAAATGGTGATATACCTTTAAGTAGCGCTCGAAGTCCTCGGCAACAACGTGTTTACTCCCAATCAGCTGGTCGCTGTTACGAGAGGGCGTTAGGACAAGCGCTATCCACCAAAATGCCGGTGCAGCCTCCTTAATGAGCACTAGCAGGCAATTTAAGTGGCAATCAGCCCCTTAACGATCCTCCGGGCGGCCGTTCCTAACGCTGGCTTCAACTCCTTTACCAAGATGGCGTCTTGCGTTAAACGAGGGCGGTTCAGCTTTAAGACTTCATTTTGGCCACCTCGGAGGCTCTTTAGCGCCTGAAGTATCGGGGGGGGGGGACGGCAAGTCACCCGCAATGGTTCTCCCTGCCCACCAAGCCCAAAGGCATGTTCTTCGGAATCACACATTGGTGTGGCAGTGCTGGCCTGTTTGCTACGGTAGTGTTAAAAAGACAAGATCAAGGGGTGGAATTTGCTATCCTGATGCAGTCAAGGTAGACCGAATGCACCAGTTCAACAAAGAACTGACGCAAGACCGGCTCACTCTAATAGTGCAGAGGAGATTCACCAGGATGTTACCTGGGCTGGAGCGCTTCAGCTATGAAGAGAAACTGGACAGGCTGGGGTTGTTTATCTTAGAGCAGAGAAGGCTGAGGCGGGCCCTGATTGAGGTGTACAAAATTATGAGGGACACAGATAGGGTAGATAGAAAGGAACTTCTCCCCTTAGTAGAGGGGTCCATAACCAGGGGCCATAGTTTCAAGGTAAGGGGCAGGAGGTTTAGAAGGGATTTGAGGAAAAACTTTTTCACCCAGAGGGTGGTTGGAATCTGGAACTCACTGCCTGAAAGGGTGGTAGAGGCAGGAACCCTCACAACATTCAAGAAGCATTTAGATGAGCACTTGAAATGCCATAGCATACAAGGCTACGGACCAAGTGCTGGAAAATGGGATTGATGGCCGGCGCGGACACGATGGGCCGAAGGGCCTCTTTCTGTGCTGTATAACTCTATGGGGGAAAAATTCAGTTGGTTGCGCCTCCCGTTAGCGCCGTAAGAGGGCGCTAATGGGGCGCAAAGCAGCTAGCGCCTGGGCGCAGCGATGTTTGCGCCGCTCGCGAACTTAACGAGACATTTTGCGGCGGCGCTAAAATTTACCGCCGCGATCTCCTGCGCACGCAGATCTTGACGTCATACGAGGGTGCAACGCCCTTGTGGCGCCCCGGAGCGGAAATTGAGTGGCGCCCCCATCCTTTCCGCCTGGCGCAACCAACGACCGCTGGAACGCTCCCAGTCGCTGTGGGGCTGGGGGGCTGCTATTTAAAGCGGGCCTCTTCCTGTCTTTCTCTGTGGTTGACATTTTTGCACCACTCGTTCTGAGAGAGAGAGAGAGAGAGAGAGAAAGAGAGACTTCTGCATTGAGTCAACGCTGTGTGAGGTAGTTTTGGCTACTGATCATAACTTGGCAGGTACTTTGGTTTTTGGCCTTCATAACTTTGCTTGCTAAGAGACTATGGGGGCTGCACTGATTGGGGGCGTCGTCCTGCGCCAGCTGAATCGGAGGACACAGAGACGCAGAGAGAGAGTGGCAATGATGGCCAGACGGAGGAGGGCCAACAGGCGTCTGTACAGGAGAGCTTACCCTCCCAGGGTATATCGTGAACAGCTCTCCTACATTCATATGTCTGAGGAGCAGTGTTTGCGAAGGCTGCGCTTCAGCAAGGAGGTGGTCACTGAGCTCTGCCACCTGCTGCAGCCAGATCTGCAGCCTCAACTGAGGTCCAGGACGTCTCTGTCGGTGGCAGTGAAGATTAGAGTGGCTCTGAACTTTTATGCTACTGGTTCATTTCAATCTGCTGCTGGGGACATCGCCAATATCTCCCAGTTCGCGGTGCATTGCTGCATCCGTCACGTCACAAATGCCCTCTTTAAAAGGAGACGAGAGTACATCTCTTTCCCCATGACCCCAGACAAGCAGCATGACCGCGCTCTGGGCTTTGCCAGGATAGCGGGCTTCCCCATGGTGCAGGGCGCCATTGACTGCACGCATGTGGCTTTGCGTGCTCCGCATGTGAATGCCGAGGATTTCCGGAACAGAAAGGGGTTCCATTCCTTGAATGTTCAGTTGGTCTGTGACCACAGACAGCTGATACTCGCTGTCAATGCCCACTATCCTGGCAGCTGCCATGATGCTTTCATCCTGCGCCAGACTACTGTGGCAGAACTTTTCGAGGCACCGCATCAGCCAGTTGGTTGGCTTCTCGGGGACAAGGGGTATCCACTGAGCACCTGGCTGATGACACCGCTCCGTACGCCCAACACCCCTGCTGAGCTGCGGTACAACGAGAGCCATCAAGCTACCAGGAACATCGTTGAGCACACAATCGGCGTGCTCAAGCAACGGTTCCGCTGTCTGGACCATTCTGGAGGAGCCCTGCATTACTCGCCTGAGCGAGTTTCCCACTTCGTAGTTGTGTGCTGCATGCTGCATAACATGGCAATCCTCAGGACCCAGCCAATGCCACCAGGCCTTGGAGCACCACCAGAGGAGGAGGAGGAAGAGGAGGAAGAGGAGGAGGATGATCATCAGCAGCACCAAGGCGGGAGGGCGGCCCACAATGTTGAAACTGCAAGGGCCGTCCGTCAACGGCTGATAGCAAGCCGCTTCTAGGCCCCTGCTGAGGAAATGGCTTCTGCCATTGAGAACAACATGAATGAAACCAACCCGCAACCCCTAAGCCGGCCAAGGCACCAATGATTCCAAAGACCAAACATGTATATTTTGAATACAAAAACTTATTTATTTCACAAACTCTGTGTGTGTCATTTCCTCATGACAAACTAATAGAAAGAAACACAAAAACACAGTCATTAACAGAACTGGTTCTCATAACCTGGAGATAATGTCCAAAAGTTTGACCACGAACCTTAGCCTTTAATAAAAAAATGACCAACATTTTGTCACACCTCCTACTTTTTGCCCTTCGAGGGTGATCTCCTTCCCTTGCGCACTTCCCCCCTTCTTACCCTACTGCTCCTCCGTAATGGGACCTCAGTGGCTGCAGCAAGGCTGGTGGAAGGCTGCTGATTGTCATAACCTAAGACTGCAGATGTCCTTGAAGGACGGCCTCGACCAGCTCTGGCCCTGGAGGGCCCGGCTGCAGACTGCACCAACTCTGCATGGGCGGCAGCAGTCTGTCCTACAGGCGGTGGCAAGTGCAGTGGAGAAGTGACAGTGGTGGCAGCAGGAATGCTGTCATCTTGAGAGAGGACAGCAACTCCCTGCTCGACCGACACACTGGCACTCCCACGGGGCAGCACTTCAGCATCCGGAGCAATCTGCTGGAGCACAGATTGCTGGCCTGCTGCGGCGCGGTGAGAGCCCCGGGGAAATGTGTCCGAACCATCGAGGATAGCAGCAGTCAGTGCTCGCGTGGCCTCAATCTGAGTCTGCATGAGAGCAGTCTGAGACTGAATTGCAGCACTAAGCTTTAGTGTGGCATCCGCCTGTGCTACAGCGAAGTGCTCCACACTCCTTGCCAGTGATTCAATGCATTCGGGCACCCTTCCCACTGCACCCATGAGTTCAGTGTGCAAGTCCACCGCCTGGGTGTTCATTTCAGCGATGAGCCGCTCCTCCTCTGCGTCCAGTGCAGTAGGACTCGCTGGCATACTCTCCCTCCGGGGAGAAGGCCCCCGTTCTTCCCTACCCTCATGGCGTTGCTGCAGCCCGCTGGGTCCTGGAGCTTCACCCTCATCAGACCCTTCCCCCCTGCTCCCCTCCAGGGAAGGCGTGTTCCCAGTGTGGGCATGGGCTTCCTCGGGAGAGGGTGGCACTGATGCTCCACCTTCATCTTCCTCCTCGGCTGCAGCTTCACTCCCACTGGCAGCTTGAAGGCCCGTCTCCTCAGCTGGTGAATCACCATCTGAAAGCAGGGAGGTACAAGAGTGGCTTTAGCATGAGGACAGGGTGGCAGTAAGGGAGGAATGAGTGCAGCGATTTAGTAAGTTGGATTGAAAGTGTCAAAGGCTGGTGTTGTGAGGGACAAGTGGAAGGACAGAGGACAAAAAGGTGATGACCTTACCATTGCTGTCCAGAACGGGGTCGGCGTCTCCAGTGGCGACGGGACCGATCACCCGGCTTGCCACAATCCTCTGGACGCGCGCCTCAAGATCGCTGAGGGGTTGCAGCTGAGGCAGCCCTCCACCCGTCCGTTGCTGCTGTCTCCTATTATGATATAGCTTGGCCTGCAAGAAAAAGGACGGCGTCTGAGTAAATATACAGCCATGGTCTTGCCTGATGTGCCACCCATAGGTGAATAGCTCTTACTGTATGCAGCCATGGTCTTGCCTGATGTGCCTCCCATAGGTGAATAGCCCTTACTGTATGCAGCCATGGTCTTGCCTGATGTGCCTCCCATAGGTGAATAGCCATTACTGTATGCATAGTGTGGAATGTGCGTGTGTGTTTCATGAGAGGGCCATAGGTGTTGGATGAGTGTTGTGCATTGGGGTTTTAAGACCCTCTGGCCATAGAGTGAGGTTGAGATGGAGGGATGGAGAGGTATTGAAAAAAAGCCACTCACCATGACGATCCGAGTGAGGTCGTTGAACTTTTTTCGACATTGTACATGGGTCCTGGGCACCATGCTCCTGCAGGAGACTCTCTGAGCCACCTCCCTCCACACTCTTCTGCACTCGCGCGGCAAAGGCCTCCTGCCACTCTCAGGGAAGAGTATAGATCTTCTGCGCTCCACCGCGCCAACCAGAGCATCCAAGGTCCGCTCGCTGAAGCGCTGAGCTCGTTCTCTCACCCTCTCCATAGTCCTTGGCTGGAAGATTTAGGCACAGGTCTCTCCAGGCCGAGATTCAAGGCTCCAATGAGCAGGGTGTGGCTGGAGTGCAAGATCGACCCTCCCCTTTAAGAACTGTCTGGCGCCAGTGTGTCTGTGTTCCATCGCTAACTGACAGCACCTGCACTGCGCCCGCGCTCTGAGTTAGCGCCTCGCTCCTCGGCCTTTGCGCCTTAAGACAGGTGTGTAGCGCCTGATTTAGCGCTCCAATCACCTCCAGGGGCGTTAAAAGTCAAGTTTGCAGTCAGTGGCGATAATTAGCGCCAGGCGCTAATCTTTGCGCACGGCCGATAATTGCGCCCCAAATGGGGCGAGACTGAATTTCTCCCCCTATGACTCTAAATTCCTTTCATGCTCTCGGACTGGGCTCAGGGAGTGAGGGAAATTCTGGTGTTGCAGCGCCTCTTACAGGGCTGATGCTCACATGTATAGGGGAACGGCAAGCAAAAATCGCAGGTGTCTGCAACTGGCTGGTGGGAAAAGGAAGGATATTCAAACTCCAAACAAAAGCAGCTCATCAAACAGGAACCCAAGAACAAAATTCACTAGAATTACTCCCAAAAGCCCATTAATAAAGTAACATAATGAAACAGCAAAAATAATACCATGCACCTTTGAGAATCCAGCTCCCAGCTTGTGCCATGGCATTTTAACGAACGCTGCCTCCGCAAGATCCTGCAAGTCCATTGGCAGGATAGGCGCACCAACGTCAGTGTTCTCGCTCAGGCCAACATCCCCAGCATCGAAGCTTTGACCACGCTCGATCAGCTCCGATGGACGGGTCACATTGTCCGCATGCCCGATACAAGACTCCCAAAACAAGCGCTCTACTCGGAGCTCCGGCACGGCAAGAGAGCCCCAGGTGGGCAGAGGAAACACTTCAAGGACACCCTCAAAGCCTCCTTGAACAAGTGTAACATCCCCACCGACACCTGGGAATCCCTGGCCCAAGACCGCACAAAGTGGAGGAGAAGCAACCGGGAAGGCGCCGAACACCTCGAGTCTCTTCGCTGGGAGCAAGCGGAAGCCAAGCGCAGACAGCGCAAGGAGCGCACGTCAACCCAAGCACCCCACCCACCCGCCCCTTCAACCACCGTCTGCCCCACCTGTGACAGAGACTGTAGGTCCCGCATTGAACTCATCAGTCACCTGCGAACTCATTTTTAATGTGGAAGCAAGTCATCCTCGGTTCCGAGGGACTGCCTAAGAAGAAGATGGCATTTTAAATGGGCTCACAACACTGCCAGAAAAGGAATTCACCCACGATAGCTGTTTAAGGCTCCTATAATGAGCCTCCTGTACAATTTCTCGCACTCTACATTGTTAAGTCTCATTGGAAAAGGTTGCGAGTTTAGAACTGGGCAGATCTCCAGCCTCCTGGGCTGAGCGGCACCCCTTCCCCTCTCCCCTGCGCCCACTCTGTGGCTGCTTCACAGGCGCTCACCATTGCAATTTCTACACTGATGTCTCAGGGGAGG
The DNA here is from genome assembly GCA_030390025.1 of Squalus acanthias. Classification (NCBI taxonomy): domain Eukaryota; kingdom Metazoa; phylum Chordata; class Chondrichthyes; order Squaliformes; family Squalidae; genus Squalus; species Squalus acanthias. The sequence continues at coordinate 61,508,850 of CM059441.1, read as the reverse complement.
AGGGAAGAAACGAGCAGCCTATCCCGAGCTGTACCAGAGCGCCCCCCCGACCGAACGCCAATAGCCAACAAGTTCCAAGCCGGAGCTGCCCCCCTCCCACTTTTTTTTAATTCATTTTTATGGGATGTGGGCGTCGCTGGCAAGGCCAGCATTTATTGCCCAACCCTAAATGCCCTCGAGAAGGTGGTGATGAGCCGCCTTCTTGAACCGCTGCAGTCCGCGTGGTGAAGGTGCTCCCACAGTGCTGTTAGGGAGGGAGTTCCAGGATTTTGACCCAGCGACAATGAAGGATCGGCAATATACTTCTAAGTCAGGCTGGTGTGTGACTTGGAGGGGATCTTGGAGGTGGTGGTGTTCCCATGCGTCTGCTGCCCTTGTCCTTCTAGGTGGAAGAGGTCGTGGGTTTGGGAGGTGCTGCCGAAGAAGCCTTGGCGAGTTGCTGCAGTGCATCTTGTAGATGGTACACACTGCAGCCACGGTACGCCGGTGGTGGAGGGAGTGAATGTTTAAGGTGGTGGATGGGGTGCCAATCAAGCGGGCTGCTTTGTCCTGGATGATGTCGAGCTTCTTGAGTGTTGTTGGAGCTGCACTCACCCAGGCAAGTGGAGAGTATTCCACCACACTCTTGACTTGTGCCTTGTAGATGGTGGAAAGGCTTTGGGGAATCAGGAGGTGAGACACTCACTGCAGAATACCCAGCATCTGACCAGCTCTTGTTGCCACAGTATTTATATGGCTGGTCCAGTTAAGTTTCTGGTCAATGGTGACCCCCAGAATGTTGATAGTGGGGGATTCGGCGATGGTAATGCCGTTGAATGTCAAGGGGAGGTGGTTAGACTCTCGCTTGTTGGAGATAGTCATTGCCTGGCACTTCTGTGGCGCGAATGTTACCTGCCACTAATCAGCCCAAGCCTGAACACTTTAGGATGCTAAAGAGCTCCCTTAACTAAGGATGAGGAGGTTCAGAGCGCAATAGGACATCCGACAAGTTCACTTAATGCAATTCTCCGTCGTTGTTTTATTTTACACTGTATTGTGACATTTATATAGAGTGTGGTAATCAGCAATCTGGTCTTGTCCTCCAAGATGACCAATCACAAATAGACACGACCAATATAGTTTTCAGTCACTTTAGATAAAAGTAGACAGATTTCACTCTCTAATGCCATGTGTAATTATGTTGTCTTTGTGAAGGTTGAACCTCTAGCCCCCAGCGCTTGTCATTTCAAGCTTTGGCCCCATGTATTTTCTATACACTTGCTCCTGATGATAGCTTTTAAATATTCTGCGTTTAGTGTTGTGAAGTAACTCATTAAAAAGAGACTGATGTTACGTGGAGTTGATCGTGTGTTTCTTCTTGGAGAAGGCAGAACATGGTTCCACGGTCAGTGACTACAGGATGAGGAAAACCTGCACTGGGGATTCCCAGACCAATCAACATTTATGTTTTCATTCATTTAAAGGTGAAAAACACCCATAGAATTTTCATAGAATTTAATGGTAATGATTTAATACTTCAATCTTGAAGTTAGGCCAATTAAAGGAAATTGTGGAAGGCTTACTGTTCATCAGTCAGCGGGTGATTGGAGATGGGGTGGGACAGTGGGCAACGCACATCCTTTCAGCTCTGAGGTCAGTGGTTGAATAGGTTGATTGGATTGAAATTTCTTCTAAGATTTGGAATCATCCTAAATAAAATGGATCGGCCACTGTGAATACAGTTGCAAGTGGCTGCACGTCCATGATTGGGAATGAAGTGGCCCTCTTTGAGGTTACAAAAATGGCTAGGAGGGGAAGTGGAAATATCACAATGCTGCAATTGGGATGCTCCAAGGTTGGGGTGGAGCCCCACTGTTGGTACAGAGGTGTGATAAAGGGCAGTTGGAAAGATTAACTGTAATCATCTGGCTGTGTTCTCTGACTATATATGCTGTGCCTATATGCATCTCTTCACTTCACCTGATGAAGGAGCAGCGCTCCGAAAGCTTGTGATTTCAAATAAACCTGTTGGACTATAACCTGGTGTTGTGCGACTTCTCACATTTGTCCACCCCAGTCTAACACCGGCATCTCCACATCATGGGTACAGAGTAGACAGCTTTAATCTCTCTCGCTTGTATGAACCGTTCCATTCTACAGCATCTTACATGAATGAAATGAATCTATATTGGAATGGAGCTTGTGAGTGCATTGAAAACCTCTGGCTGGGAGATGCTTGTTTGACTAAGATTGAGATTGGAGAAAGCAGTACTGAAGAAATACTATTGACTGGTTGCAGTGAAGGGGTCATTTGCTTGTGTCCATTACATGCAAGGTCAGCTCTAGTGGGACAGTGCCTCAAACACAGCCCAATTGTTTCTGTGAGCACAGCACAGAGTGCTCGCGACTGACAAGGCATTTATTGCAGAAACATTTACCCCATTTACTTTACCGGGTTGCAAGTGCACCAGACCCAAACTTGTAAACCCAGCACCAAAGGTCATTGAAAGACCAAGATTCCCCATTCAGATGGGGGTTTGTCTGAAGACTCCGTATGTTGGCAGCAAAGATAAGCAGTGACTGCTGGTGAAATTAAGGTCACCTCTTGTCATTTTCGGTCTGGAAAGGGCTGATCCGATTTTGGCCTCAACTCCACTTTCCTGCTCGCTCCCCATAACCCTTGACTCCCCTGTTGCTCAAAAATCTGTCTCTCTCAGCCTTGAATATATTCAATGACTCAGCTTCCACAGCTCGCTAGGGTAGAGAATTCCAAAGAGTCACGACCCTCTGAGAGAAGAAATTCCTTATTAATACAGTCAGTAAAAAAGTACTCCCAAGCATCCTTAGTTTTCATCATAAACTAAGAACTCAAAATGCAATTTATTTCACAAATAAAGTACATTTTATCTTGGTGTCGCCAAATAGCTATAAGGAGCAGGAACCCTGACGTTACTGATTGATGTTATTCTTCCCAACCAGAGGCACGAGCCAGGCACTGAACCAGGGACATTCCAAGTTTAACGTTGCTCCTTATACCGATTGAACCATCATGGAGCTCTGGAAATTATTTTACTAGCTTACCTTCCCTGGCAACATGGTTATGACTCCATTCGGTCTGCGGTTTTCATCATCTATTATTGAACAGTGAGCACCACAGGGTGATTTCCATTCCTACTAATGAACTCAATCAGTTTGTTGAGAGCGGTGGCTCCTGTGTGAGAAAGCGGTCACAGCATTCACTGTTTCCTTTTTCTCTCTCCACCCACCCCCTCCTCCTTTTCCGCCATTTTTTTCCTCGCCATTCCTGAAGGTGGTAACTCTTTGCTGGAGTATGGTTTCAGATTAAGTCACCGAGTGTCCATTCCTCAAAAGAGGTAGAAGACTTTTTTTTTTATTCGTTCCTGGGATGTGGGCGTCGCTGGCAAGGCCAGCATTTATTGCCCATCCTGAGTTGCCCTTGAGAAGGTGGTGGTGAGCCGCCTTCTTGAACAGCTGCAGTCCGTGTGGTGAAGGTACTCCCACAGTGCTGTTAGGGAGGGAGTTCCAGGATTTTGACCCAGCGACGATGAAGGATCGGCGATATACTTCCAAGTCAGGATGGTGTATGACTTGGAGGTGGTGGTGTTCCCATGCGCCTGCTGCCCTTGTCCTATTTGTGATGGAGGGGGGATAGGGAGAAGAAGCAAAGAGGGGCATTATAGCAGAGCGTTATTCCACCCTTGCCCTTATACGTTATCTTCCACCAAGGCTTATAGCGATGAGGAGTGCTCAAACTTTTCCTTCATGAAGCCAAGGGCGCTGCACCCGGGATCAAACCAGGGATCTGTTTCCTCTTCAGGGGCCTTTAAAAAGGGCTACATCTAACTTGACCTGTATGATTGGTACAGCCCATCATTCTCCAAGGTAACTTTAAACAGGGCTTTAGTATAAAAGGTAACCTACCTCCTACGAATATGTGGGGCTGGATTTTGCCAGCCCTGGGGAGGCAGGACTGCCAGAATTAGGGGGTGGGTGCCCAACCCGCCCCTGTGCCATCTTGCCAGGAGGCGGGTAGCCGTCCCGCACCAGGTCCTGTCCCCTTGGAGGCGGGAAGGGATTACAGCCACTTAACTGCCTGTTAACAGGTAGTTAACAGGCAGATAAGAGGATTATCCCCATTTTGCCCACACAAGTGCGGGCTTCCCAAAGGCTGCGAACTCCGCCAGGGTCACCGAGGCGGGTAGTGGGTCTGGGGGGTCGCAAAAGTGCGCTGTGAAGGTAAATGATGGGTGCAAGAGCAGAGAGGTGAGTATCTGAGGTAAGTGGAAAGTGTTAGAAAAAGCGTACTTACATTTGTTTATCCCTGCAGGCTTCAAGAGTTGGGGATGCGGAGAGTCTCGCATCTCCGTGGCAGAGATGACAGATGGCTGCTGCATTCTCCAATGCAACAACCATCTAATTTCTGCAAAAGAAAGAGGTTTGATGAGGTCTTGAATTCTCTACCACAGAAGGCAGTTGAGGCCAATTCATTAAATATATTCAAGAAGAAGGAGTTAGATATATTTCTTAAGGCTAAAGGGATCAAGGGATATGGGGAGAAAGCAGGGACAGGGTACTGAATTTGGATGATCAGCCATAATCTCATTAAATGGCGGAGCAGGCTCGAGGGGCCGAATGGCTTACTCCTGCTCCTATCTTCTATGTTTCTATTCAAGAATTCGTCAAACTACAGAGAATGTCAGTGTTTGACAGCTTCACAGATGAAACGTCATACGCTGACGTTCTCTGCAACCGGCTTCCCCTTAATTGGCCTGCTGAGCCCGCTGGGCGGGCTTAACAAGGTCAATCAAGTGAAATTAGCGTGGGTTGGCGGAACTGAAACTCGACAAGTGGGAGTCCCGCCTCCAAAAGCTCCCCATTGGCAAAATCCAGCCCATGGAATTAGAAGTGTAGAGGCGCCCATTTCCATTGCGATCACTCACTCAGTTTGCTGCAATTTAGTTTTTTAACAAGAAGTTGTCCATTTCACTTAAGGGTACCAGGAAGACATAACCCATGACAGACCAGCTCCTCCTGGGGCACTGTTAAATGTTATTGTTGGCTACAAGCAAGTACATTCTGCACCACATCCTCTCCTCCAAAACATTGATGGTTTGATGGCCCAGTGAGATTCCACACGCAACTGAGAGAGAAAACAACAGCATCTCCAGACCTATCGGGCTGGATTTTGTCATTGGGGCGGGCTGGGGTCGTGTCATCCACTTTTCGTGTTAGCCACCCGACTGCAATTGGATGTGGGAGATTGATGCGATTTTCCCCTAATTGGGCAATTGAGTTCCAGCATGTGGGAACCCATGAACCAATTAGTGTTTTCAGTCTGAAAGTCGCCTCTGATGATGTCATCATTGCTGCTGCATTTAAGGTCTGCAAAGACTGCCTGGCCTTTGCTGAGAGGGGACCTGGATGCAAAATGAGCAGCAGGAGACCGAAGTCTGCTCCCAGATTTTTTTTGTACCACCACCACTCCAGGCTCCAAACTTCCACAACAATGGCTGTGACTGCTAAAAATTCCCCCAGAATGATGATTGATCAAATCTCCTTCTTAATGGTGGACCTGCAGCTGATAGTCAGCAATCCAAGTGTGCTACCGCCAGGTTTCACCGTCGTGTTTCAGAGGAGGCGTACATCACGTCGGAAAAGTCTTAAAATCAGAAAGGCCTCTCAAAATGGGATTATAGAGGCAATTAAGTGGTTAAGGGCCTTAAGGGCCTATCCCGCCTCTTGGAGGCGGGACAGAGACGGGATCAGAAACCACGCATTTGGGGAAAATTGCTCAGAGGCGGGATGGAGGCGGGGTCGGGCCCACCCACCATTTTTTGCAATTTTAACACCCCACACGCCTCCATTCCCGCCTCGGGCCTGGCAAAATCGAGCCCGCAGTCTCTGGGAGCTTGCGGCAGTTTCACAACGAGAGGAGAAGATTTACTTTTGAAGTTTTAGCAACTTTATTTCGCAGCGCGAAGCATTCCTACCACAAATGGGCATGTCAATAATATACATTATACCGTATGGCATGAAGCAGTAACATTTCAGATTTGACCGGGGAGTTATGGCTACTCACAGATTGGTCATGACATCCTTACAAGACAGTTAGTACGCTGACCCCACAAATGAATAATTTCTTTTACTGTCGAAACAGTTGATAGGACCAGGAAGATTTCGCTCCTTCGTCACAATTACTACTTGGTGAATATTTGCATTGTTCTGGGAAGTCAATCCTGCCCAGTTAGACAATTTGTATTTCAAGGCGTGGTGTCGAATGCAAATCCACTTTAACAAGACAGTTTGCCACAGAAATGAAACATGAAAACTACACCATAGGAAGTCAACAGCACCCAACATCAGTTGCTTCTGAAACGGAGTGCTCTTTCACATATCCCTGCACCAGCCTGCTCACCTCGCCCAAACTGTCCAGCCAGCAAGCTTTTACGACCCGCCAACTGCCCACTCGGGGGTGGGGGTGGGGGGGGAGGAGAATTGCCTGGTATTCACCCGGCACGCACAGAATGCAGAGCCAACAGCGGAAGCTGCAATCCCAAGCTTCTGTGGAACAGCATGCTGATGCACCAATGCACGGCATCACCAACCTCACAGGCAGGGGCTTTCAAGAGCTTGGCAGAGGGCAGTCATTTTAATACATTTGCATTATTTCAGCTTCCTTCACTAACCCCTCCAAAACGCATTATAAGCTGCATACCGGGGCCCTCTCCTGACATTTGTCGTTCCCGGTCTGCTCATTATAACTCAGGAATAAAACTCGCTTTTTGCATCATTTAAAAGGGAACAGATACCCCCCCAACAATTGACCTAAAAGAATTGTGTGTAGGAAGCCTCTCAGTAACACAAATGAGAAAATTGCACATTCCTTAGATTCTGAACTAAATAAATTATGTTCAACGCAAAGTGAAAAAACCCTCAAGCACAATATGAAAATAAATAATTGCTCAACTGGCAGCCTTTGGTATGGGAAGGTGTAAAAAAAAAAACAGTACATTGGAATGTTTAGCGAGGGACTGTGTCCCATTTCTCTGTGGCTCTGCCACAGGGTAACAACTGGTTCAGTTATCCCGTAGCTTCAACAGTTTCTTGGCTGCAATGATGGTGTTCTTCATCAGCATGGCGACCGTCATGGGACCAACTCCTCCCGGTACCGGTGTTATAAAACTGGCTTTCTTCTTCACCTCTGGAAGAAAAGGGTACAGGTTAAAAAGAATGGAGCAAGACCACTTCTTTTTTTTTTTTTAAATAATTTCCCACCAAGTCGTGTGTCCAGCTGTCACTGCAGGGCGAGACTGCAGGCAACCCAAACATGCTCAGTTAGAAGGTTCACAGGTGTAGGACTCGATCTAGCCATTTAAATGCGACCGAGTTTTGATAGAGATGAAGGGGTTTGTCTTATGACGAAAGGTTGAGCAGGTTGGGCCTATACTCATTGGAGTTTCGAAGAATGAGAGGGGATCTTATTAAGATTCTGAAGGGGCTTGACAGGGTAGATGCAGAGAGGATGTTTCCCCTCGTGGGGGCAATCTAGAACTAAAGGGGCATAATTTCAGAAAAAGGGGGCACCCATTTAAAACAGAAATGAGGAGGAATTTCTTCTCAGAGGGTCGTGAATCTTTGGAATTCTCTTCCCCCAGAGAGCTGTGGAGGCTGGGTACAGAGGGAGCTGGGGGTCCTTGTACATGAATCACAAAAAGTTAGCATGCAGGTACAGCAAGTAATTAGGAAGGCAAATGGAATGTTGGCCTTTATTGCAAAGGGAATGGAGTATAAAAGTAGGGAAGTCCTGTTACAACTGTACAGGGCGTTGGTGAGACCACACCTGGAGTACTGCGTACAGTTTTAGTCTCCTTATTTCAGGAGGGATATAGTTGCATTGGAGGCAGTTTGGAGAAGGTTCACGAGGTTGATTCCGGAGATGAAGGGGTTGTCTTATGAGGAAAGGTTGAGCCGGTTGGGCCTATACTCATTGGAGTTTAGAAGAATGAGAGGGGATCGTATCATAGAAACATAGAAACATAGAAAATAGGTGCAGGAGTAGACCATTCGGTCCTTCGAGCCTGCACCGCCATTCAATGCGTTCATGGCTGAACATGCTACCTCAGTACCCCATTCCTGCTTTCTCGCCATACCCCTTGATCCCCCTAGTTGTGAGTATTATATCTAACTCCCTTTTGAATATATTTAGCAAACTGGCCTCAACAACCTTCTGTGGTAGAGAATTCCACAGATTCACCACTCTCTGGGTGAAGAAGTTCCTCCTCATCTCAGTCTTAAATGGCTTCCCCTTTATCCTTAGACTGTGACCCCTGGTTTTAGTTTTCCCTAACATTGGAAACATTCAGCCCGCATCTAATTTGTCTAAACCAGTCAGGATTTTAAACGTCTCTATAAGATCCCCCCTCATTCTTCTGAACTCCAGAGGATACAAGTTCAGTTGATCCAGTCTTTCTTGATATGTCAGTCTGGCCATCCCAGGAATCAATCTAGTGAACCTTCGTTGCACTCCCTCAATAGCAAGAATGTCCTTCCTCAAGTTAGGAGACCAAAACTGCACACAATACTCCAGGTGTGGCCTCACCAAGGCCCTGTACAACTGTAGCATCACCTCCCTACTCCTGTACTCAAATCCCCTTGCTATGAAGGCCATCATGCCATTTGCTTTCTTGACTGCCTGCTGCACTTGCCTTCCCACCTTCAGTGACTGATGTACCATGACGCCCAGGTCTCGTTGCACCTCCCCTTTCCCTAATCTGCCACCATTCAGGTAATAGTCTGCCTCCCTATTTTTACCACCAAAGTGGATAACCTCACATTTATCCACATTGTACTTCATCTGCCATACATTTGCCCATTCACCCAACCTGTCCAAGTCACTCTGTAGCCTCCTAGCATCCTCCTCATTGTTCACACTGCCTCCCAATTTAGTGTCATCCGCAAATTTGGAGATATTACAATTAATCCCTTCGTCCAAATCATTAATATATAATGTAAACAGCTGGGGCCCCAGCACCGAACCCTGCGGTACCCCGCTGGTCACTGCCTGCCATTCTGAAAAGTACCCATTTACTCCTACTCTTTGTTTCCTGTGTGCCAACCAGTTCTCAATCCACGTCAACACATTACCCCCAATCCCATGTGCTTTAACTTTGCACACCAATCTCTTGTGTGGGACCTTGTCGAAGGCCTTCTGAAAGTCCAAATACACCACATCTACTGGTTCCCCCCCGTCCACCCTATTGGAAACATCCTCAAAAAATTCCAGAAGATTTGTCAAGCATGATTTCCCTATCACAAATCCATGCTGACTTGGACCTATCATGTCGCCACTTTCCAAATGGTCTGTTATGACATCTTTAATAATTGATTCCATCATTTTACCCACCACCGATGTCAGGCTGACCAGTCTATAATTCCCTGCTTTCTCCCTCCCTCCTTTTTTAAAAAGAGGGGTTACATTAGCCACCCTCCACTCCTTCGGAACTGATCCAGAGTCTAAGGAATGTTGGAAAATGATCGTCAATGCATCCACTATTTCCAAGGCCACCTCCTTAAGTACTCCGGGATGCAGACCATCAGGCCCTGGGGATTTATCAGCCTTCAGTCCCATCAATTTCCCAAACACCTTTTCCCGACTGATAAGGATTTCCCTCAGCTCCTCCCTCTTACCAGATCCTTTGATCTCTTTTATTTCCGGAAGGTTGTTTGTGTCCTCCACAGTAAACACCGAACCAAAGTACTTGTTCAATTGATCTGCCATTTCTTTGTTCCCCATTATGACTTCCCCGGTTTCTGACTGCAGGGGACCTACGTTTGTTTTTACTAACCTCTTTCTTTTTACATATTTATAGAAGCTTTTGCAGTCCGTTTTAATGTTCTCCGCAAGCTTCCTTTCATATTTTATTTTCCCTGCCCTAATCAAACCCTTCGTCCTCCTCTGCTGAGTTTTAAAGTTCTCCCAGTCCCCGGGTTTGCTGCTACTTCTGGCCAATTTGTATGCCACTTCCTTGCTTTTAATACTATCCCTGATTTCCCTTGTTAGCCATGGTTGAGCCACCTTCCCTTTTTTATTTTTACGCCAGACAGGGATGTACAATTGCTGTAGTTCATCCATGCGATCTCTAAATGTCTGCCATTGCCCTTCCACTGATAACCCCTTAAATATCGCTTGCCAATCTAACCTCGCCAATTCACGCCTCATACCCTCAAAGTTGCCCTTATTTAAGTTCTGGACCATGGTCTCTGAATTAACTGTTTCCTTCTCCATCCTAATGTAGAACTCCACCATACTATGGTCACTCTTCCCCAAGGGGCCTCGCACCACAAGATTGCTGATTAGTCCTTCCTCATTAGTCCTTCCTCATTACACAACACCCAGTCCAGGATGGCCTCCCCTCTAGTTGGTTCCTCAACATATTGGTTTAGGAAACCATCCCTTAAACACTCCAGGAAATCCTCCTCCACCGTATTGCTTCTAGTTTGAGTAGCCCAATCTATATGCATATTAAAGTCACCCATGATAACTGCTGCGCCTTTTTTGCATGCACCTCTGATTTCCTGTTTCATACCCTCCCCCACCTCACTACTACTGTTTGGAGGTCTGTACACAACCCCCACTAACGTTTTCTGCCCTTTGGTGTTCTGCAGCTCAACCCATATTGATTCCACATCCTCCAAGCTAATGTCCTTCCTAGCTATTGCATTAATCTCCTTTTTAATCAGCAATGCTACCCCACCCCCTTATCGAAACATAAGATTCTGAAGGGGTTTGACAGGGTAGATGCTGAGAGGATGTTTCCCCTCGTGGGGGAATCTAGAACTAGGGGGCACAGTCTCAGGATAAGGAGGAATTTCTTCTCAGAGGGTCGTGAATCTTTGGAATTCTCTTCCCCAGAGAGCTGTGGAGGCTGGGTCACTGAATATATTTAAGGTGGAGACAGACAGATTTTTGAACGATAAGGGAGTCAAGGGTTATGGGGAGCGGGCGGGGAAGTGGAGTTGAGGCCAAGATCAGCCCAGCCATGATCTTATTGAATGGCGGAGCAGGCTCGAGGGGCCAAATGACCTCCTCCTGCTCCTACTTCTTATGTTCTTATGATAGTCTGCCAATAAAAGAGCCCGTATTCAGCCCTTGTAAAGTTAGTGACTAGCTTCACTTGCAAAGCATCTCGCTCCTGTATAACAACCCATGCCCAAATCCCCAAAAGGTTGACATGGATTTGTTGGTTTTTTTTTTTAAACCCTACAATGAACGGTGGCGGATTTATTCATTCTATAATGTAGTCCCATTCCTGCGCCATTTCCCAAGCCAGAAGAAATCGCACGCAAAGTAAATAGAGGCGCTGAACAAGTCACAAGCTAGTCAGCAACTCGTAATTCTCTAATCTAATCAAGTCGGCCGTAATTTAAAAATATACTGACTTCTCCAGGCCAGAGGGATGAAAGGTTGTATCTCAGAGAGCAAGCATTAAAATTAACATTCTGAAACTGAGCCTGCGATTTCAATGTGGGACCTCGGTTTTCTTGCACCTTGGAATGTTTTCTTGCAAAAATGGCGACTGATAATCGAAGGTGTGGAAATTTAATCTAACAGATATCCTACTGTTCCACGTGAACCATTTATAGATTCATAGAACAGTACAGAAGCAGGCCATGCAGCCCATCGAGTCTGTGCCAGATTCTGAAAGCACTATATGTAGAAGTTTAATTATAGAACTGCATCAAAATATCAAGCAATTTTTTTTTTTTTTTTTTAATTCGTTCATGGGATGTGGGCGTCGCTGGCAAGACCAGCATTTATTGCCCATCCCTAATTGCCCTCGAGAAGGTGTTGGTGAGCCGCCTTCTTGAACCGCTGCAGTCCGTGTGGTGAAGGTGCTCCCACAGTGCTGTTAGGGAGGGAGTTCCAGGATTTTGACCCAGTCTTAAAAGTTGATGTACGGTGCTCAACTCAATGCTCAAACAGTACATGCACTGGTACTCAGTCCTGTAGATTGGCAGGACCCCAGGTTCAATCTGTACTGTATCAGCTACTGTGAGCCAGGGAAACAGTAGAGGCAGAACAATTGGCCTCTGCCGGGGCTCTTACGGTTGATTGCTTTACGAAACCTATGTTTCCATAGGTTAAGAAGTGGAGACATTTGGGCCTGGCTGCGATACTGCCACAGTGGAATAGCTCGCCACCTTTCAGTGCCTAAACCTGCCAAAAGTGTGCAGTAACGGAATGATGCCCATACTTGTGGAATCATATCCCATCAAAATGCTTTCAGGGTAAGGGTGGGGGGGGGGCGAAATAGATAAAGACTTGCATTTCTATAGCGCCTTTCACGACCACCGGACGTCTCAAAGCGCTTTACAGCCAATGAGGTACTTTTTGAAGTGTAGTCACTGTTGCAATGTGGGAAACGCGGCAGCCAATCTGCACACAGCAAGGTCCCACAAACAGCAATGTGATAATGACCAGATAATTTGTTTTTTAGTGATGTCGATTGAGGGATACATATTGGCCAGGACACCGGGGATAACTCCCCCGCTCTTCTTCGAAATAGTGCCATGGGATCTTTTACGTCCACCTGAGAGAGCAGACGGGGCCTCGGTTTAACGTCTCATCTGAAAGACGGCATCTCCGACAGTGCGGCACTCCCTCAGCACCGCACTGGGAGTGTCAGCCTAGCTTTATGTGCTCAAGTCACCAACATCTTCAGAACCGGATCATAATCCATATAGCAATGTAGTTCCCTGTTAAAACATGGGCTAGAAATTGGTCTTGGGCGGTGACGCAAAGCGGGCGGTATCGGCTCGGCCGCCCGTTATACGCACCGCCCGATATTCAGATCCACTGCAGTCAATGCGGCTGAATGTCGGGCGCTGTGTACAACGGGCGGCCGAGCCGACACCGCCCGCTTAGCGCCACCGCCCAAGACGAATGTCTAGGCCACAATGTTAACACCCTTCATGACTTGGCGGGTCAAGACACCACAGCGTCACGGTGCGTACGAACACTGGAAAATGTGCTCGTGAAGCTTTCCTTTGATCTGTATTTCCAGCAAAACCATCGATAATTTTGTTTTGAAGGTGCTTACAGCATTGCTGCATCGAGCAATCCTTCCCCAATATGCTGCCGAACAGAGTCACCACAAAGTAAAGGCGATCCAGGTATTATCCACCCGGCTTGTAGCACCCGAGTTAGACAGACTGCCCAGATACACAATGGACTTCAGTGTGTTGGGGATATCAGGATCAGACGGGGCTGCGTGACGCTCAGAGGTGAAGAATGAATACCAGGATGATGCACCTCCTACCAGAGCGCCCCAACGCCTGAACTTTACCTCATTAAAAAGGAGGAAAAACGTAACATTGTGGGGGAAAGAATCGGTGTCGCTAACGTCGCTAATTTTAGCCCCTCCACCTGAAATTCAGTAGTAGCGCCTCAAGCAGGAGGTGTGGGCTCTACAGGAAGCTCTCCACCTCCTTCTTGGGGCGCTACAACTGAATATCACGGTACTACCTGCAACAGCGCCACCCGCGTCGGCACGTAGCGCCACGGTACTGCAGGCCTCCCTCCCCTGATTAAAGGGGCGGGGCCAAGCACAGCGCGCACCGGGGTCCTGCTGGACCACCGGGGAGCAGGGTGCCGGGAAAAGAGCCCGGCGCTCAAGAGGAGTGCCGGGCTGAGCGATCGCGGCTGGCACCCCGAGATAAAAGGGGAAGGGGGCAGGTGCTGGCAGTTGGCCAAATAAAAATGGCCGCCCGACACCTGCCCTTTAAGTAGCGCCGTCGCCACTGCAAAACCCCCCCCCCCGGCCCTGTTGGGCATATCGTCCGGCGATAGGTCAGGGGGCACGACCCAAGTTTGCGGCTGGGTGGCGAGCAGGGCGCCGCGCACGACGATGTCATTGCCGGCAGCGCAGAGCCGCAGGGCGCTACTGCCGTTGCTAAGCTCCCGCTGAATTTCGCGGGAGGCGTTAGCGGCGCCGCGCCCGGGCACGAGGGGATTTGTGCCCGGTTAGCGCCCCCCGGGGGCGCAAATCAACCCAATTTTCCCTCCTTTGTTTTTAACATCTGAAGCGGAGTGAACACAAAGCAGCTGAAAAGCTGGCCAATAATTATACATTTCTTCATTCAAAGTCGTTAAATTCAAATGAGAAGGTAATTCATTTCTTTAAGCACTAAATTCCCATTTTGTTGTTTAAATTGCTTATATCAAATTAACGGTCAAATCATAATTAATTTTTTTTTTTTTTTAAAAGAGAGAATTATAAGTAGACTACATTTCCCCTTCTGCGGCTGACTAACCAGAATGCCATTTATCAGGCTCATATCACCAGGCATTCTCCATATTTCATTTCCTATTTTAGCAACTCGTCTGCTATCCTCCATTACCTTCAAAATCGACATCGCCAACAAGCTTGGGCTTCCCAGTGATGGGATCCTGGATACGGTTAATACCAACATCAATGACTGCTGCTCCTTCCTTAATCATGTCAGCGGTGATTAGGTTAGGAATGCCTGCAATGCACAAGGGAAGGTGATCAAGTCACAACATTTGGAAAAGCAATATTCATTTCCCTCTCGAGAGGATTGTCCTATGAGCAGAGGTCGAGTAGACTGGCCTATACTCTCTGGCGTCTAGAAGAATGAGAGGCCATCTCATTGAAACGTATAACGTTCTCGGAGGGATTGACAGGGTAGATGCCGGGAGGATGTTTTCCCCCTGGCTGGAGAGTCTAGAACCAGGGGTCACAGTCTCAGCATAAGGGGTCGGCCATTTAGGACTGAGATGAGGAGAAATTTCTTCACTCAGAGGGTGGTGAATCTTTGGAATTCTCTACCCCAGAGGGCTGTGGAGGCTCAGTCGTTGAGTATATTCAAGGCTGAGATTGATAGATTTCTGGGCACTAAGGGAATCAAGGGATATGGGGGACAGTGCAGGAAAGTGGAGTTGAGGTCGATGATCAGCCATGATCTTATTGAATGGCGGAGCAGGCGCGAGGGGCCGTATGGCCGACTCCTGCTCCTATTTCTTATGTTCTTATGATTACACAACCAACTGCAAGATAGAAATCTATTTAAACAGACGTCCTGAGCTGGTGCTTATTCAGATTTTTTTTTTTTATATAAAAGTACAGAATCTAACAACCGACGTTGTTAAGTGGAACTCTGCCTAAATGATAAGGTCGGTTCCTTTTATATTCTTGCAATGACTAGTAGAGTTTGCACATCAGTCAGTCACTGAAAAGTCATCGGATATTGCGCTACCGAGCCAGTTCCAATTACTGACAGAGGGGAAAGAACAGCTAATTTCATCAAACACAGCAGCTGGATAAACTTCAACCACCCCCCACCCCCTCTTCGCCTCAGGCAGCAGACAGGATATGACTAATGGCCTTAGTTGGAAATTAGAGCCTTAATGCTGGGGGCGATGTAATCAACCAGATACCAGGAAAAACTTAAACCTGTTTTACAGGTTGGGTGCTTCTGGAAATAACCTTGAGGAACTCTCCCTTAGGCAGTCCCTCGGAACCGAGGATGACTTGCTTCCACACTAAAAATGAGTTCTCAGGTGACTGATGAGTCCAACGCGGGAGCTACAGTCTCTGTCACAGGTGGGGCAGACGGTGGTTGAAGGGGCGGGTGGGTGGGGTGCTTGGGTTGACGTGCGCTCCTTCCGCTGTTAGCGCTTGGCTTCCGCTTGCTCCCGGCGAAGAGACTCGAGATGTTCGGCGCCTTCCCGGATGCTTCTTCTCCACTTTGTGTGGTCTTGGGCCAGGGATTCCCAGGTGTCGGTGGGGATGTTGCACTTTTTCAAGGAGGCTTTGAGGATGTCCTTGAAGCGTTTCCTCTGCCCACCTGGGGCTCTCTTGCCGTGTCGGAGCTCCGAGTAGAGCGCTTGTTTTGGGCGTCTCGTATCGGGAATGCGGACGATGTGACCCGTCCATCGGAGCTGATCGAGCGTGGTCAAAGCTTCGATGCTGGGGATGTTGGCCTGAGCGAGAGCACTGACGGAACACGAGAATGGCTGTTAACCATCCCAATACCAGAATAATTTGTTTGTGATAGTGTTGTGGACAAAACTAGAACGACCTCAGTTCTGCCCAACACTTGGGGAGCTACATCCTTGAGAAACAAGCTTTCTGATAGGCAGGCTGCAAATATAATGAAAAACACAAACCGACCATTTCTCCCCTTGGCCCTCTATCTGTACAGATGAAACAAGGTAGACTCATTTGTAAATTTATTTAGTACTAGATGGGAATAATATTGTTGTTAAAAATGGTGCTTCATGTGAAATTTATTACCACTTCAGTAAACTTGAGTTTACTTCAGGTTTGCTAGAAATTTACTGGGAGCATTATCGCCATCTTGGTCTCTAGTTTTGGGTGGGCAGGTTGGGTTTAGGTGGGAGTAGTAATAAAGGACGACATCCACAAAAGCAGAGATGTTATTGTGGGACAGCGCGTTGGACCTTTATTGCAACAGTTGGTGGACCAAGTAGTTAGATAGTCACATCTGCAAATTCATCTTCTCCGTCACACTAGCCAGAGTTGTGCAAGAGGTCAGCCATTCCCTCACCGAGTCATTGTTCCTGAACTGCTTACCCACACCTTTGGAAAGCTTTATTAAAATAAAGATTAAATTCCTTGAAAATAATTTTAGCAAATGCTGAGATATTGGTTATGGGGACTATGTCAAACCGTTAAGTACCGGAGCCTACGGTTGGTATCGGACTTCCTGAAGTCCACATTTTTGGGGACATCCTACGTGATGTTTTTGACTTATCAAAACGTTATGACACACATTGTTTGCTTTGCATTCGTCTTTCGGATGAGACGTTAAACCGAGGCCCCATCTGCTCTCTCAGGTGGACGTAAAAGATCCCATGGCACTGTTTTGAAGAGGAGCAGGGGAGTTATCCTCGGTGCCCTGGCCAATATTTATCCCTCAATCAACATAACAAAAACAGAGGATCTGGTCATTATCACATTGCTGTTTGTGGGAGCTTGCTGTGCGCAAATTGGCTGCCGCATTTCCTACATTACAACAGTGACTTCACTTCAAAAGGTACTTCATTGGCTGTAAAGCGCTTTGGGACGTCCTGAGGTAACGAAAGGCGCTATATAAATGCAAGTCTTTCTTTGCGTCTGAAGCCTAACCGTGCGCATCTGACCTAATCTATTGTTGAAACTTGAAGACTCCAGTCTCAAACAGTCCTGAAACTTTAAACCATTCCCTCACCTGCTGCAGCCACAATAATATCAGCGAGCTTCGTGTGTGCCCTCAGCTGGTCTTTGGGTGTGTATCGATGAGAGATGGTCACTGTGGCATCCCCTGCAATGCAACACTTGTATTAACTTTTCAAATAGCGATCAAATGCAACAAATCCCTGGGCTGCCACCACCTCTGCAGGGTAAAGACGTGAGACAAGAGTTCTAAACGGGTGCTTGGAGCTAGACACAACAGATGAAGCAAACGGCCTCATTGCCTTCTGTGAGCCACCAGTATAATGTAGCTTGAAAAAACAAGCTAATATTGCAAGATCAAGCTCTTCAAACTGAAAGGGACACTGCAAGAATAAAGGCAGATCTGTGTCGTGTCAAAGGGATCATTTCTTTCCTCGGTTTTGAAACTCC
Source organism: Squalus acanthias (assembly GCA_030390025.1). NCBI lineage: Eukaryota > Metazoa > Chordata > Chondrichthyes > Squaliformes > Squalidae > Squalus > Squalus acanthias. The sequence continues at coordinate 61,491,202 of CM059441.1, read as the reverse complement.
GTCTCCCAAAAGATGCTTAATTCTCCAACCCATTTGTGACAAAAGAAGATTATTTCTCATGCGTCAAATGGCGGGGGTGGGGAAATTCCTCTTATGTTGTTATATGAGTTCACCAGTGTAAATACACTTGAAAAGTTAGTTTGCGGGTAATTGTGTCTTTAAGGAAGTTCTTTTAACTTTCTGTCAGGGCAACAGCCAGTACATAAAAGTTTCCTGAGAATGTTCAGTGTCTACAAGAGGCAGCCTGTCTAGAAGACACAGGCAGGTTGTTTGCCAAGAAGCAAAACCTTGGTATCAGGGCCTTTTAGAGACAACCGACATTTATTTCTGGACTTGAATTGGACATTTAGAAAAGCGTCTGTTGTAGCCAGGCATCAAAAGTACACAATTTAGCAGAAGACGGCAGACTGCTGTCCACATCGTAGCGACTTAAAATCATCACCCATGCAACGGTTCATGGGAGACGCCAGCACAGGCCGCTGGAAAGAACCAAGACTTGAGGGTCTGGTTTTAAAAGAGGCGTATATGTTGTGCAAGCAAATTCTTGTACTGCTAGTTTCCTGCTGTATTTGTGTGCTTCGATCTTACTCTGTCTTCCATCTTACATGCAAGAATATTTTGATTTAATTGTAGCCTGAATGCATCAGTTGGAGTGCGGTATATGCAGCCTTTAATAACAAACAGTGGAGAGTGTGGTGAGCAGCCCACATGGTCTGCGACTGTAAGGCGGCGGTAATTGTGTCTTTCAGAAAGTTCTTTTAACTTTATGTCATGGCAACAGCCAGTACATAAAAAGTTTCCTGAGAATGTTCAGTGTCTACAAGAGGTAGCCTGTCTATAAGACACAGGCAAGTTTTTTGCCAAGAAGCAAAACCTTGGTATCAGGTCCTTTTAGAGACAACCGACATTTATTTCTGGACTCGAATTGGACATTTAGAAAAGTGTCTGTTGTAGTCAGGCATCAAAAGTATGAAGTCCAATTCATAGCATGCACAACAGCGCAAGTGTCAGGCCGTCGGAGACTCCGTCTTGCTGCGAATATCAAATTAAAAGCACTAGCTACAGAATCCTACAGCTAACCTTCACAAGTTTTTTATTTTAAGGACATAAAAAAAAACTAAAACAGACTTCCAACGGGTAATTTTTCTAAAGTCACATTAAAAACATTTCCATCTTTACCAACTTAATTCAGTAGCCACTTAAAATGCTAATGGCACTTGTTACATTTCACCATGAAAGTTTCCTTTTGAACTATAGTTAAGAGGGATACATTTTTTTCCCCAAATATTCACGGGATGTGGGCGTCGCCGGCAAGGCCAGCATTTATTGCCCATCCCCAATTGCCCTCGAGAAGGTGGTGGTGAGCCACCTTCTTGAATACAACTCAGTGGCTTGCGAGGCCATTTCAGAGGGCAGTTAAGAGTCAACCACATTGCTGTGGGTCTGGAGTCACATATAGGCCAGACCGGGTAAGGACGGCAGATTTCCTTCCCTAAAAAGGACATTAGTGAACCAGATGGGTTTTTACGACAATCAGATAGTTTCATGGTCACCGTTACTAATACTAGCTTTTTAATTCCAGATTTATTTATTTAATTAACTGAATTTAAATTCCCCAGTTGCCGTGGTGGGATTTGAACTCACATCTCTGGATCATCAGTCCAGTAACATAACCACTATGCTACCGTTCCCATAATAAAGCCGGTTGAACTTCAAAATGAAGTCCTGTTAAATGTTATACTTCGCAGTACATAATTTTCGTCCCCTCACCTCCAGGCCGCTCGTGTGCGCCATCCGTATGCAGGAGCATAGCGATGGGCATTCCTACATTTTTTGAACGTCCAGCAACAACAACATTCTTCCCAAGAGTTGGGATTCCTGGATGGAAAAATGGTATCCTGTTAATTCATGAAAACTAACACAATCTAGGTTCTTGGTTGAAGTTCAAACTTAAAGATGGCCCACACACCTCGCAAAGCAAAGTATAAATAGTCTTTGTTTGTTTTGCCACTGGCTACAACCAGAACCTGATGAATTAAACCAGTCAGCACAGGCACCACCACAAAAACTGGGTCAGATTTGATTTGACTGGAAAACGATGTAGAACGTAGATAAGCACAATGTTATGCAAGTGGGCAGGGCAGATGCTCAACATTCATACACCAGTCAGGGAAAAGCAATAAAGAAGGTGGAGATTTGGGCATTCTAGTGTATGCATCCTTAAAAAGGTACATGAGCAATGCCGTGAAGCGATAGCTAGAGCAAAATAGGTGTTGGGGTGTATCCATCGGACAATTGAGTACAAGACGAGGCATACTATTTTGTCCTTGTACAAGACCTTAGCCAGGCCGCACTTGAATACTGCATCCAGTTTTGGTCTCTTCACATGGTGGGTGATATTGGGGCTTTGGAAAAGATGCAGAGGAGGGCCACTGGACTAATTCCCAGTCTAAAACATCTTAGTTATCAAGATAGGCTAAAAGAGTTGGGACTCTACACTTTAGAGAAGCATAGACTATGGGGTGATCTGATTGAGGTTGATAAGATAATGAAGGGAATAGATTGTGTTCCAGCTGACAGTTTGTTTCAATTAAATAGGTTAGGGAGGACCAGGGGTCACAAATTTAAGTTGTACAAGGCCAGATCTAGGTTAGATGTGAGGAGGTGGTTCTTTTCCCAGAGAATAGTGGACCTCTGGAACATGCTGCCATCTTGTGCGGTGGATGCTGATTTGCTGAATTCCTTCAAGCGAGAGCTGGACCTGTTTCTGGCTGGGGCGGATATCACCTCTTACAGAAGGGTAGGTACTGCAGGGAATTCAGGGCCCCCGAGTGATCTCCTGGACTAGTTTCGATCGCCTAGATGGGTCGGAGAGGAATTTCCCAGATTTCTTTCCCCAAATTGGCCTGGTGTTTTTTTTTGGCCTCTCCCAGGAGATCACATGGTTTCGGGTGGGGTGGAGTGTATATGTTGCGAGACACGAGGTACCGCAATTGTGTGGGACAGGCTGGATGGACCAGAGGGTCTTCACCTGTCCGTCATTGTTCCAGAATACCAACCCTGCCATCTCCCCTTTACAGAATCTGTTTCTTAAATGCACCCAGTGTCCTGGCCTCAGTTACTCTTTCAGGCAACCCACCAAATCTGTTGATTACCCACTAGGTTAAGAAATATTCCCACATCAGTCAAAAACTTGTCTTCACCATCCTGAACCGGTGCCTCCTATCCTGCTGCCCCAAGTCGACAAGAAACTATTGTTTGTCGGTCTCATTAAGTACATCTCTTTTCAAAGGCTGAAGATCACCGTGTCCATCAAGTTGTACCCTACTGCGGTTCTCACTGACACCAGGATTCTGTTTTTGGTGGAGGGAATCGCTGTTGGGCCAGACACCAAGAGAACTCCCTACTCTTCAAGGAGTGCCACACAGTCCACCTAACTAGGCAGACAGGGCCCTCGGTTGAACATCGCATCTGAAGGACAGCAACTCGGAGACTCCAAAATCCCTCTTTCGGTACCGCATTGACTTTTCCAGGCCACTTCAAACATGAGGCACAGGAACCACACACACACACACACACGCACGCACGCAACAGCAAGGAGAGAGAAACAGAGTCAACGTTTCCAGTCAGAGAGTCATCATTCACACCTCATCTAGAGTCATCTTTTCTTTCTTAACTTGTCCCATTACCTCTCCTTTTGCCTCGCTCCATCATGTCCTTTTGTCAGTCAATCTCTCCTGCCTTCCAGCCTATTGCAGACCTTCCCTTTGTTCTTTCCTCCCCTCCTCCCTGTCCCTGCTTAAAAATCTCTCTTCTCTAACCTTTTCCAGTTCTGACGAAGGGTCCCCGACTCGAAACGTTGACTCTGTTTCTCTTTGCTCGATACTGCCATAACCTGCTGAGTGCTTCCAGCATTTTCTGTTGTTATTTAAGGTTCATACATTCCTGCTCAGGTCTGCTGCCATTATAGTACAGTGAAAGTTATTGGCCAAGATAGATATATATATATATATTTAAATCACCTGTTCTTTGGATTATTTCCCACACTCCCCAGGGTGTAGCAGGCAGCATGGAATTCTGGTCAAGGCACATGCGGCCTACATTGATCACATGAAATCCGTCCACGTCTTTAGCAGGAGACACCGCATTGCAGATCTTGCGTTCATCGAGGTGTTCTAAGAAAATAATTCAGTGTTGAATTAATCCATTCGGCCATTCTCCAGTTTGAAAGTAAGTGTACATCAGCTTATCCTTTTTAAGATTCAAACCAGGCTATGCTGTTGGGCACATTCGAATTAAACTAGCACAAAACGGAGGCATCCGGTTCGATGCCTACTGACCCTGTTTTCTGAGGCTGCCAGGTTTTTCAGGGGACGCTAGAAATGTACATGAGGGAGAAAGGAATAGAAGGAAATGCTGATAGGGTGAGAGGAAGGAGGTTCGTGTGGAGCAGAAACACCGGCATGGACCAGTTGGGCCGAATGGCCTGTTTCTGTGCTGTAAATTCTATGTTAATATTCCTGCCTGTAATTGTTATATCAAGATTTTTTTTTAAATGATCTCATGCAGTGTATTTGCCTTCACTGATCGGTTTCTCCATTCCATTTACATCACGCTGAACCGCCAAGGTGGCGTTACTGTATCGTAAGCTCCTCTTACGTTCAATTTTTTTACCCCATACCACCAAGTTCCCTGGCGAGCAGAGAGGAGAATTCTGCTCTCTGAATATTGGGTTGCTATCCAGTGGGATACTCGCATCGGATGGGAGCGGAGTGATGGCCCCCCGAGGGGGGGCGGGATATATGGGAATATACGGAAAGTGCAGTACTCCATCCCGGTGTTATGCATACAACGCTGACTCTGGGAACTATTACCAGCACTACTCCTCTAGCACTGTTCCAGGTAACGGCATACGTTGGGAATACCCAATAGGCTGCGATCAGATGGAGGGATCACCTGTGGTAAGACGGGTTCTCTGGGCCCAGCCTTCTCGTCCGAGGCCGAAGGGACACCCAACAGGCGGGGTTAGAGTGCCCCACCGTACGACCAGGCCCCTCGAATGGGCTTGTGCTCGTTCCTGCGGACACAGTCCCGTACAACAACCTACATCATGTGACTGTCCCCGTCCTCTTAAACCTAACCACCCTCGGGTTACCCGTGCGGTGTGAGGAGAAGCACCAAAAATTGTACCAGCGTATGCTGCAGCAGCTTACTGAAGCCTTCTGGGGAAAGAGATAGTCGAGCCATGGGAAACGAGGATCCCCGCGGTCTCTCGCCAGGTAAAATACTACATTCTCCTCCTCCTCCACAGGTAACCATCGTACTGATCACAGCAGGATTCAGGATGGGATCCTGGCTGGAATAGGGGGCCTGACAGGGCTCAATAGCCCAGACATAGAAAGCATCACAGACCATGTAATGGCCCTGCGGAATAGCCTAGGGAATGTCATGTGGGAAGAGGAAAAAGGAGAGAGATGGTATCTTGAACGAGGGGGCGGACACTCAAATTAACATCATAGACCGAGCAGGGTGGATCAAGCAGGCCATACACACCATCAATACACTGATTAAAGAGACTGAGAGTGCTTCTACACAGGCAGCGCAGGGAATTACCTGCACATCATACGGAGCATGGATGATAGAACAAGGGAAATTGTCCCACTGGATCACCAATAGGGATTTCAAGAGATGGAATATAGTTCATGATGCTCAACCACCTCGTACCTGCCACATCCACAGACACTGACTCTCAATGGGTTACAGTCCCACAGACACTGACTCTCACTGTGGCACAGTTCCACAGGCACTGACTCTCATTGGGGTACAGGTTCCACAAACACTGACTCTCACTGGGGTACAGTTCCACAGACACTGACTCTCACTGGGGTACAGTTCCACAGACACTGACTCTCACTGGAGTACAGGTTCCACAAACACTGACTCTCACTGGGGTACAGTTCCACAGACACTGACGCTCACTGGGGTACAGTTCCACAGACACTGACTCTCACTGGAGTACAGGTTCCACAAACACTGACTCTCACTGGGGTACAGTTCCACAGACACTGACGCTCACTGGGGTACAGTTCCACAGACACTGACGCTCACTGGGGTACAGTTCCACAGACACTGACTCTCACCGGGGTACAGTTCCACAGACACGGACTCTCACCGGGGTACAGTTCCACAGACACTGACTCTCACTGGGGTACAGTTCCACAGACACGGACTCTCACTGGGGTACAGTTCCACAGACACTGACTCTCACTGGGGTACAGTTCCACAGACACTGACTCTCACTGGGGTACAGTTCCACAGACACTGACTCTCACTGGGGTACAGTTCCACAGACACTGACTCTCACTGGGGTACAGTTCCACAGACACTGACTCTCACTGGGGAACAGTTCCACAGACACTGACTCTCACTGGGGTACAGCTCCACAGACACTGACTCTCACTGAGGCACAATCTCACCGACACTGACTCAAAAGTATTTTGATCCCACACACTTGTAGCATCCGCTACGAGCGAACCAATCTCATATGGGATTGATACGCAGGGTGCCCGCTATTAGTAGAGGGAAGCTAGCCAGCCTTGTTTTTTGGGTTAATTGGCATCGGAACAACCCAGAGCATGGTCTTATTTAAGCTATGAGGAGAGATTGGATCGGCTGGGGTTGTTTTCTTTGGAACAGAGGAGGCTGAGGGAAGATTTAATTGAGGTGTATAAAATTATAAGGGGCCTAGATAGAGTGGCTAGGAAGGACCTATTTCCCTTAGCAGAGAGGTCAATAACCAGGGAGCATAGATTTAAAGTAATTGGTAGAAGGATTAGAGGGGAGTTGAGGATAAATGTTTTTACCCAGAGGGTGGTGGGGGTCTGGAACTCACTGCCTGAAAGGATGGGAGAGGCAGAAACCCTCATCGCATTTAAAAAGTACTTGGATATGCATTCGAAGTGTCGTAACCTACAGGGCCATGGACCGAGTGCTGGAAAGTGGGATTAGGCTGGAGAGCTCTTTGTCGGCCGGCACAGACACGATGGGCCGAATGGCCTCCTTCTGTGCCGTAAATTTCTAGGATTCTGGATGCAAGAGCAGTGGAAGAAATGGGTTGCCTCAGGGGCCAGCAGGCACGGAAGAGAAGGAAAAAAAAGATACATCAAGTATAAAGGGCGGCTGCTCTGTTCCAGCTCCTATTCTGATATGAGAGTTGTGGCTCCAAGTGTTAAACCAACAACAGCAACTTGTATTTATATAGCACCTTTAATGTAGTAAAACATCCCAAGGTGCTGCACAGGAGTATTTTAAGTCAAAAAATTTGACACCGATCCACATAAGGATAAATTAGGGCAGGTGACCAAAAGCTTGGTCAAAGAGGGAGGTTTTAAGGAGCATCTTAAAGGAGGAAAGAGAGGTAGCGAGACGGAGAGGTTTAGGCAGGGAATTCCAGAGCTTAGGGCCTTGGCAACAGAAGGCACAGCCACCAATTGTTGAGCGATTCTAATCAAGGATGCTCAAGAGGGCAGAATTAGAGGAGCGCAGATATCTCGGGGGGTTGTGGGGCTGAAGGAGATTACAGAGATAGGGAGGGGCGAGGCCATGGAGTGATTTGAAAACAAGGATGAGAACTTTTTAAAATCGAGGCGTTGCTTAACCGGGAGCCAATGTAGGTCAGCGAGCACAGGGGTGATGGGCGAACAGGACTTGGTGCGAGTTAGGACACGGGCAGCCGAGTTTAGGATCACCTCAAGTTTATGTAGGGTGGAATGTGGGAGGCCAGCCAGGAGTGCGTTGGAATAGTCAAGTCTAGAGGTAACAAAGGCATGGATGAGGGTTTCAGCAGCGGATGAGCTGGTCTCCAGAGCATTCCAGGACACTGGCAAAATACCCGGGCCAGGAATAGTGAATGTGACTCACTAGAATTTGAGAGGGATATCTAACAACCAAATAGGAAAGTCAGCAAGTATCCCCCACCACCCGTTCCCCCAACCCCACCCCCTCTCCTTCTCTGTGGCATGTTTAAGCTAAATGCACCCCCGGCTGGGAATATTTTTAGGCATTCAAAGCCATGCTAAATGCCAGCTACATACAGCGTGTTCCTCAGCACCCTCCAGGCGGATGGTGCCAAGTTGAATGCTTCTTTAGTTCCTGTTTTGTTGGACTTGTCCTTTGACAACTGTAACGTGTTATACTTCATATATTCAGTCAATAAGTGCACGTTTTCGGGACAAGGCAGCTCTGAAGGAGGATAGAATATATCAGGCGCCATATACATTGTTTTTTTTTTCCTTAAATTCATCTGGAGTGTGTTTCGTACAGAAATCTCTCTCTCTTGGCTTCTGCTCCGAGTGTCGCTGGCCCTAATTTGGTCATGTGGGTCTCAGCATACTATTTCATCTACTTAGAGTCATAACGGCACAGCAGGAGGCCATTCGGCCCATCGAGTCCATGCCAGCTCTCTGCAGAGCAATCCAGTCAGTCCCATTCCCCCGCTCTATCCCCGTAGCCCTGCAAGTTTATTTCCCTCAAGTGCCTATCCAGTCTCCCCTTGAAAACATTGAGTGTCTCCGCTTCCATCGGCAGCGAGTTCCAGGTCCTCACCACTCGCTGCATAAAAGAGTTTTTCCCTCACATCCCCCCTGTATCTCTTGCTCAAAACCTTAAATCTGTGTCCCCTAGTCCTTGTACCATCAACTAGTGGAAACAGCCTTTCCCCGTCTAGCCTATCCAAACCCATCATAATCTTGTACATCTCTATCAAATCACCCCTCAACCTCCTTTGCTCTAATGAAAACAAATCCAGCTTCTCCAACCTGTCCTTGTAGCTAAAATCCCTCATCCCCGGAACTATTCTGGTAAATCTCATCTGCACCCTCAAGGGCCTTCACATCCTTCCTAAAGTGTGGTGACCAGAACTGGACGCAATACTCCAGTTGTGGCCTAACCAGCGCTTTATAAAGGTTCAGCATAACTTCTCTACTTTTGTACTCAATACCTCTATTTATGAAGCCCAAGATCCCATCTGCTTTGTTAACCACTCTCTCAATATGTCCCGCCACCTTCAGGGACCTATGCACATTAACTCCCAGGTCCCTTTGACCGTGCACACTCTTTAAAACTGTGCCATTACGTGTATATTGCCTCTCCCTGTTCCTTCTGCCAAAATGCATCACCTCACACTTCTCTGTATTAAATTCCATCTGCCACTTGTCTGCCCATTCTGCTAGCCTTTCTATGTCCTGTTGCAGTCGATTGGTATCATCATCACTGTTTGCCACACCCCCAAGTTTGGTGTCATCGGCAAATTTAGAAATTCTACTCTGTATTCCAATATCCAGGTCATTTATATATATCAAAAAAAGCAGAGGCCCCAGCACTGACCCTTGGGGAACACTGCTGTCTACCATCCTCCAGTCTGAAAAACAGCCATTTACCACAACTCGCTGTTTTCTGTCCTTAAGCCAATTCTTTATCCAAGCTGCCACTGACCCACCTATTCCGCCGATTTCTTCCACTTTTTCCCCATATTCCTACGGGCAGCGTGAAAACGAGTGAGGAGTGGAGTCACTCTGGACTGCTCCTGTTCAGCTGCTGTCAGCCAGTTTCACAGCCTTAAAAGCGCATTTCGCAGTTTCAGAATTTGCACGGAGAGGAGGAAACAGCATTTTGCAAGTTTCACCTTAAACTCCGGCGCACGGTCAAAATTTGCTGATGACGCTGAAGTAGGAAACGTGGCAAGCAGCACAGACTGCAAAAGATTCGGCAAAGTCACAAACATGACAATTTAAGGCAAGGAAGTGACCACCGACACATCTTGGGAGGGAAAAACCAAGTACACTCAATGGAAAAACACTGATAAAGGGCGTCGATGAGCCGAGACTCTCCTAACAAAGGGCTCAAATAAATCCTTGCAAGAAAAAAAGACTTGCATTTATATAGCGCCTTTCACGGCCACCGGACGTTTCAAAGCGCTTTACAGCCAATGAAGTACTTTTTGGAGTGGAGTCACTGTTGTAACGTGGGAAACGCAGCAGCCAATCTGCGCACAGCAAGCTCCCACAAACAGCAATGTGATAATGACCAGATAATCTGTTTTTAGCGATGTTGATTGAGGGATAAATATTGGCCAGGACACCGGGCAGAACTCCCCTGCTCTTCTTCGAAATAGTGCCATGGGATCTTTTATGTCCACCCGAGAGAGCAGCCGGGGCCTCTGTTTGACGTCTCATCCGAAAGACGTCATCTCTGACAGTGCAGCACTCCCTTCAGCACTGCACTGGAGTGTCAGCCGAGATGTTTGTGCTCAAGTCTCTGGAGTGGGACTTGAACCCACAACCTTCTGACTCCGAGGCAAGAGAGCTACCCACTGAAAGTGTGAATGCTGAGGCAGAGACCATTGCGTCTTTTAAGAGACCATTGCGTCTTTTAAGAGACAGTGGATAAATGTGTGAAATAACAACAGAAAACGCTGGAAAAACTCAGCAGGCCAGGCAGCATCCGTGGAGAGAGAAACAGAGTTAACGTTTCAGGTCGATGACCCTTCGTCAGAACTGGAACAAAGCAGGAAATGGAATAGATTTTAAGGCAGGTTTAGGGGCTGGGAAATGGGGGAGTTGATGAAAGAACAAAAGGGAAGGTCAGTGATAGGATAGAAAGCAGGAGAGATTAAGAGACATTGAGAGACATTAAGAGATATTCAAGGCAAGAGGAGGTGGTAATGTGACAGGTTAAGGAACAAAGGATGGCTTTAGATGAAGTGTGAATTGCGCTGGCAGAATGAAGGACAGCTGCCATGTGGGAGGGAAGAAAAAAAGGGCCAAACAAAAAGTGTGGATAAAAAAGTGATAGGGGCCAGGTTATGATCTGAAATTGTTGAACTCTATGCTGAGTCCAGAAGGTTGTAAAGTGCCTAATCGAAAGATGAGGTGCTGTTCCTCGAGCTTACGCTGAGCTTACGTGGAACAATGCAAGAGGCCGAGGACGGTGAGGTCTGAGTGGGAGTGGAGCGGTGAATTAAAGTGACAGGCGACCAGAAGCTCGGGGTCCCCCTTACGGACTGAACGGAGGTGTTCCACAAAGCAGTCACCCAATCTGCGTTTGGTCTCCCCAATGTAGAGGAGACCACATCGTGAGCAGCGAATACAGTATACTAAATTGCAAGTAGTACAAGTAAATCGCTGTTTCACCTGGAAGGGGTGTTTGGGGCCCTGGACAGTGGGAAGGGGGGAGATATAAGGGCAGGTGTTGCATCTCCTGCGCTTGCATGGGAAGGTGCCGGGTGAAGGGGAAGGGCTGTTGGGGGTGATTGAGGAGTCGACTCGGGTGTCGCGGAGGGAGCGGTCCCTACGGAATGCTGAAAGGGGGGGGGGGTGAGGGGAAGATGCGTTTGGTGGTGGGATCACGCTGGAGGTGGCGGAAATGGCGGAAGATGATCCGTTGAATGTGGAGGCTGGTGAGATGAAAGGTGAGGACAAGGGGAACTCTATCGTGATATATGAAGCAGGGGGAGGATACAGGGCTATGGTGAAAAAGCAGGGCAGTGGAGTTTGTCTTTACGAGACCAATCAAAAACTTTCACAGTAGGCTGGATGGCCTCCTGCTGTGCTGTAAACTTCTTTGGTTATGTTACTTCCTGTGAGACTCGAACCAGTATTTAACATGCAATGGAGATCTGTGCTAAAGGAACTCATAAGAATAAAACATTTAAAGCTCCTTTTTACCCAGGTGTGGAGGTTGCCTAGTAACCATGTCAGTATTGTTTAAGAGTCTTTTTCACCTCATCAGATTCTGGGGCTCAAGCACTTTTGGCGATCTATGTGACAAGCGTTTTTGTTCAGTGTGAAAACCACCTCATCAGATGCTAAGGCTCAAGCTTTGTGATGTTTCTAACTTACAACAACAACCTGTATTTATATAGCGCCTTTAACATAGTAAAACCTTCCAAGGCGCTTAACAGGGGTACTAAAAGACACACAAAAAAAAGACACCGAGCCACAAAAGGAGCAATTAGGGCAGGTGACCAAAAGCTTGGTCAAAGAGGTAGGTTTTAAGGAGCGTCTTAAAGGAGGAAAGAGTGAGGCGGAGAGGTTTAGGGAGGGAATTCCGGAGCTTAGGGCCTTGGCAACAGAAGGCACCAATGTTTTAGCAGCGCACACACCCTTTGGCAACAAAACTGTGGCAGAAACGCGGTCTCTGAATAATGGAAATATCATCTGTAGGTGTGATTCATTGGTTTTTTAAAAAGGTCATTTAAAAAAAATGTTGAAGTCCTTTTTAAAAAAAAAAAAATCGTCGCGCTGCACAGTAATGTGTATATTGTAATGAAGCAAATGACTTTAATCCACTCGGTCATCCATAACTGTGTGACCATTTTACAGCACTGTAATTGCAATCCAGTTTATGTAATACTCAGCACGGAAAGTTAGTCCGTAAAAAAAATAACGACACGTTCCATCTCATCTGTGCCATGTATATTGAACAGAGCTTCAGCCAATGAGAAGTCTTCGGCCCATGTAAAATATGGATGGAATCCTTACAATCATGTCCAAAGATTTAAAAAGAGAAACAACTTAGAAACCAGCTTATGTAACTTGATCCAACAGTTAAAACGGATATAAGAATAGAACGGTTAAGCGAATAAAATTACTTGGAAAACTCATTATTTATTTAACTGCTTTGCACTGTACTACTACTACTAATGTGGTAGCTGAATTTTCCAGATACTCAGCCTAGCAATTGAGTTATATACCATACACTCAACTCCCAACAATTAGCCCAACAAAACTGCAGGTCTTTATAGAAGATAGGAGCAGGAGTAGGCCATTCGGCCCCTTGAGCCTGTTCCGCCATTTAATGAGATCATGGATGATCATCCAAACTCAGTACCCTGTCCCTATAGAAACGTAGAAGATAGGAGCAGGAGTTTATTCAAGTGAACAGGACAGGGCAGGGTTAACACAAGAGCTCATTCGTATCACAGACTCTTACCAGGTAAAGGTAGCTGCACAAGCAGTCCGTCAACCTTCTCATCACTGTTGAGCTTGGAAATCAGCTCCAGCACTTCCTCCTCAGTGATGCTGGCTGGCTTCAGAATGGTCTCACTTGTGATACCTGCACTCAACAAGCCAAAGAACAATTATTACAAAAAGAGAAATTCCAAGATTCAAATGCTTTGCAAATTCAGCGCAGCGCCAATCTCACCGTCAACGATTTTACCAGCCTGTTTTAACATCTATTATTGTCTGTCGCTACCCCTAATTTGTGATTTCACCGTAAACTAGTTAGCTCACTCACGGCTGCGTTCACTGATCCAGACGCCAATACAGATTTTATTGCGACAACTGGGCCTGTGATACCACTGACCCAAAGTCAATGGCACTGCCCAGTGTAAAGCGTCTCACCCATCTGGCTCCAACAGCAGTTTAGACCCTTTTTTTCCCCCCCCACCTCCTCTGTGGATTCAATGAGCCTCCAGGATTCAGCCAGCCACTTCTTGTGAAAACGGGGGAGCAACACAAGGATGCTATTTTGGGGTTTTCTCCTCAATGAACCAAGCCAGGATGTAAAAGGATTGCGAGAGGGTCCAATTTCAAATAGGAAAGAAGAAAATGGCTGCCAGATGTGGACTACACGGGAGCAGTCAATCTGAATCTGGACAAACTGCTCTTTCCTCTTTGACCACTGTGGTCCCCCATGGCAATGATGTGGAGCTGCCGGTGTTGGACTGGGGTGGACAAATGTGAGAAGTCGCACAACACCAGGTTATAGTCCAACAGCTTTATTTGAAATCACAAGCTTTCGGAGCGCTGCTCCTTCGTCAGGCGAAGTGAAGAGATGCATATAGGCACAGCATATATAGTCAGAGAACACTGCCAGTGATTATCTCTCTGCCGAGGTGTGATAAAGGGCAGTTAGAAAGATTAACTGTAATCATCTGGCAGTGTTCTCTGACTATATATGCTGTGCCTATATGCATCTCTTCACTTCACCTGACGAAGGAGCAGCGCTCCCATGGCAATGACATCGGTTTGTACAGTAGGATAAGTTTTAGTCAGAGTACAGAAAAACATTCTCCACACAACTTCACTCAGGCTGTAACCAGAGCACCTCAAAGGTCACCTTGACATTTAAAATATATGATTTATGGATTTCTACCCACACTAGCCAACTCCCAAATTTTTCCTCTTCGTCTTGCTGCTTCTGGCTACTGTTTGCGTGTCTTCACAGTAGGGGCACCATACATGCCTGATCCTGTCCGCACTCAAAATCCAGAGAGGCGCCCTTCCGGCACGGTTACTCACTATTCAGCTATCAAAAGCTGGCTATTTTCCCCTCCCTCACTGAGAGCCACCGCCCTAGCTGCTGCCAGTGAACACAGCGAGAGAGAGAAAACCCGCAAGAGCTTCTCGATCTGTACAACTCAGCCACACACCGAGCAATCAGGAAATCCAAGCAGTTATTTTTAAAAGGGGTCATTAGCGAAAGCAGTAGATAAGACGCATTATTTACCACCGAATATAGCTCCCCACTTAACCTGAGATTAAACTCCAAGCCTATTTGGTAGCAGGAAGCTTGGCCTGTCCCAGCTAGCTATTACTGATAAGATAGAGTGATGTGCCAAGTCACGAGTGCTTATTCAGCAGCAGTACGCCTTCAAATAAGCCAGCCTTTTAGAGAATTCAATGCTGTTCTTACGAAGTACACATTCTACCCCCCACACCCCCGCCCCCCCATGAACTTTTTTTCCCCTATTTATATCCTTTTGACCATTAATTCAATAAAGTCTAATTTACTTTAATTCGAATTATTTGTTCAAGGAAGTTTCTGTTCTACAGAAGGAAGAACTCCAATTTACTGGAATACTACCACAACAATCTGTACTTACACAACATCTTGTATTTAAATAGCGCCTTTAACATAGTAAAACGTCCCAAGGCGCTGCACAGGAGTATTAAAAGACAAAAAAATTGACACCGAGCCACATAAGGATAAATTAGGGCAGGTGACCAAAAGCTTGGTCAAAGAGGTAGGTTTTAAGAAGCATCTTAAAAGGAGGAAAGAGAGGTAGTGAGGCGGAGAGGTTTAGGCAGGGAATTCCTGAGCTTAGGGCCGAGGCAACAGAAGGCACAGCCACCAATGGTGGAGCGATTCTAATCAGGGATGCTCAAGAGGGCAGAATTAGAGGAGCGCAGATATCTCTGGGGTTGGGGGGGGGGGGGGGGGGGGGGGCTGAAGGAGATTACAGAGACTCTGTTAATTTAGGAAAACATCCCAAGGCACTTCACAGAAACACAATCAGGCAGAGTCTGACACTGAGGCAAAGGAGAAGACAATTGTGCATCTGTAGTTGCCACCCCTTCCAACACAGGCCTACTTTTGTTCTTCATCCCGTACCACATCAGAACACTGGCTATCTGGAAACACTTGGATCACATTGTACTTACAGATAATGCTGTTTTTCTCCACAAAGCCGTTGAAAACACTTTTCTGAATTCCCATAATAGTTTTGTGCCTTAAAATTCTATGTGATTTGCACTAACGATTTTTTTTTTTTTTAAATGATAGTTAGATTTTCAGTTTAACACTGCAATTCTCAATATAAAAGTTTTGCAGGATCGTATTAAATGTTAAATCAGTAGTGCAAAAGTTAGATTCACAGGGGGCGAAATCGGGTGCCTTTACGACGGGGTGCAGCGCTGACATCGACTCGCGCCATATTCGACGGGAGTTTTGCGGCGGCGCTTCGACATTGCGCCCCGATCCCCTTCGCCCAGAGATCGTGACGTCATCGCCGTGCGCATCGCCCCGTACCCAAAATTGACTTCCGCCCCCTGCAGCAGCGCCGGGCGAAAACACCGACAGCATCGGGCGGCTGGCCGCTTCGGGGGGGGGGGGGGGGGGGGGGGGGGCGATGATTAAAGGAGAGGTGGCCGAGGGAAGTAAAAAACTTACCTTTCTTGTTGCAGTTTTTTTCCCGTGGGTTCCTGCCCGCGATCGATCAGCCCGGCACTCTGCTTGAGCTGCAGGCTCATCGCGCGGGATCGCGGCTGCCTTGGTGGGCCAGGTTTATATACAGCGTAACCTCAGCGATGGCCCTTCCCTTTAAGGGAGGGAAGGAGCCTTTGAACGCGGTGGCGCTGCACGGCATTCGTTTTCTCAACTTTCAGCGCCCCAAACGGGGCAATAATGAATTTCTCCCCCTTAGTCTTGTGGAACCCAAATCCCACTTGGTGAGTTTGCTTCCAGAAGGCCCAAACATCCCATCTAACTTGGCAAATGCAGCAGGCAAATTCAATTGCAGTGATTGCCATGGTTGTTGCACACACAGACAGGAAGCAGAGGGTAATGGTTGATGGGTGTTTTTGTGACTGGAAGGCTGTTTCCAGTGGGGTTCCGCAGGGCTCAGTACTAGGTCCCTTGCTTTTTGTGGCATATATCAATGATCTAGACTTGAATATAGGGGGTATGATTAAGAAGTTTGCAGACGATACTAAAATCAGCTGTGTGGTTGATACTGAAGAGGAAGCTGTAGACTGCAGGAAGATCTCAATAAATTGGTCAGGTGGGCAGAACAGCGGCAAATGGAATTCAATCCGGAGAAGTGTGAGGTAATGCATTTGGGGAGGGCTAACAAGGAAAGGGAATACACATTAAATGGTAGGACACTGAGTAGTGTAGAGGAACAAAGGGACCTTGGAGTGCATGTCCACAGATCCCTGAAGGTAGCAGGCCAGGTAGATAAGGTGGTTAAGAAGGCATACGGAATGCTTGCCTTTATTAGCCGTGGCATAGAATACAAGAGCAGGGGGGGTTATGCTTCAACTGTATAAAACACTAGTTAGGCCTCAGCTAGAATACTGCGTGCTGTTCTGGTCACCACATTACAGGAAAGATGTGATTGCACTAGAGAGGGTACAGAGGAGATTTACAAGTATGTTGTCGGGAGTAATGAATCTTAGCTATGAGGAAAGACTGGATAGACTGGGTCTGTTTTCCTTGGAACAGAGGAGGCTGAGGGGAGACCTTATTGAGGTGTATAAAATTATGTGGGGCCGAGACAAAGTGGATAGAAAGGACCTATTTCCCTTAGCAGAGGGGTCAAAAACCAGGGGGCACAGATTTAACGTATTTGGTGGAAGGTTTAGAGGGGATTTGAGGGGAAATTTCTTCAGCCAGAGGGTTGTGGGGGTCTGGAACTCACTGCCTGAAAGGGTGGTAGAGGCAGGAACCCTAACCACATTTAAAGAATACTTGGATGTGCACTTGGGATGCTGTAACCTGCAGGGCTACGGACCAAGAGCTGGGAAGTGGGATTAGGCTGGATAGCTCTTTGTTGGCCGGCGTGGACACGATGGGCCGAAATGGCCTCCTTCTGTGCTGTAACTTTCTATGCTTCTTTCTATGATTCACATATTCTACCTCTCAAAAGATGTGAGCTGAAGGGAGCGCTGGTTTTCTACCTGGCACGATTTGCCATGCAAGTCCATTTCAGGAACAACGCAAATGACATCAGCTCTCCAAATTCCCTGGCAAGACCCCTTCTCGGTCTTTGACTTGCTGGAAACAAGGAAGCTGATTCCAAATCAGCAGCACAAGTATGTAAACTGCAGGTCCCTGAAAATCGACTTCTATTGCAGCAAAAAGATGGGATTTCGGCGTGGCCTAAGTAAAACATTGAACAGAAAAGTCTCAAGTTCAATTGAGGCACCGAAAACGAAGCAAATGAGTCCTTTCAACATTGGCGCTCCACGACACGGAGGCATTGACTACGCGAATAAAATGGAGGCAATGCAGTGAGATCCATACCTACATCAGCAGCAGCTTTGGTTTTGTTTTTCACATAGGAATGACTGGCTGGGTTGTCTCCGACCAGGACAACACTGAGATGTGGTCTCCTGTTCCCATTGGCAACCCAGCTCTCCACGTCGAGCTTAGCCTCGCCTCGGATCTGCCTCGCAAGCCTTCTTCCAGAGATGACCACCGCCTCGGTTCTGGAATCAAAAAGAGGCCAAGAAAATTTGACAGGAGGAAGGGCAGCCGTGCTCAAATTAAAACTGAAGGCAAGAAGTTCAGGCCTTCCTTTCACTTAAAGAAGATCTTAAATTGGGATCTCCGAGCCTGAAGTTTAGCCAAACATCTAAGATATTGGGTGACCGCTTTGCGGAACACCTCCGTTCAGTCCGTAAGGGGGACCCCGAGCTTCTGGTCGCCTGTCACTTTAATTCTCCGCTCCACTCCCACTCTGACCTCACCGTCCTCGGCCTCTTGCATTGTTCCACAGAAGCTCAGCGTAAGCTCGAGGAACAGCACCTCATCTTTCGATTAGGCACTCTACAGCCCTCTGGACTCAACATAGAGTTCAACAATTTCAGATCATAACCTCGACCCCCATTATATATATTTTTTTAATTTTTTTTTTATCCACCCTTTTGTTTGGCCTTTTTTTCTTCCCTCCCAGAAGCTGGCAGCTGTCCTTCATTCTGCCAGCGCATTTCACACTTCATCTAGAGCCATTCTTTATTCTTTAACCTGTCCCATTACCACCTCCTCTTGCCTTGAATATCTCTTAATGTCTCTCAATCTCTTCTGCTTTCTATCCTATCACTGACCTTCCCTTTTTGTTCTTTCATCCCCTCCCCCTTTTCCCAGCCCTAAACTTGCTTTCAAATCTATTTCATTTCCTGCTTTTTTCCAGTTCTGACGAAAAGGTCTTCGACCTGAAACGTTAACTCTGTTTCTCTCTCCACGGATGCTGCCTGGCCTGCTGAGTTTTTCCAGCGTTTTCTGTTGTTATTTCGGATTTCCAGGGTCCGCAGTATTTTGCTATCGTATCGAAGATATTGGTGTCATCTTCGAAATCTAGCATCACCCTCCTAAGGTCATTTACAGAATGAAGCACAGGCCTAGGGCTGATGAGCAACCATAGAACAATGCATTATGCATGTATCGGTTCTTAGCTGGAGCAATCCAAAATCCCACAGTCTTTACCCATAGCCCTGCATCTTCGGTTTATCCAATTCCCCCCCCCCCCCCCCCCCCCGAGAAGATGCGACAGTGTCTGCCTCCAACACTTCCTGTAACAAAGCATTCCATGCTCCGGGCAATCCTCAAGGTGAAATAATTTCTCCTAACCTTTCCCCGCATTCTCAAGTCACCGACTCCCCAACCAGCGGCAATAATCCTTCGCTATTCACGCTACCGAAACCCTTCAGGATATAAAAATCCTAATAAAATCGCCTCCTAGCTTTCTCCGCTCTAATGGAAATCTTACAAATAGCTCAGGCGCTTTCCTCTTAACTACAGCTTGCCATCCCTCCTAAAATCAGCGAATGCTGTATACATTATAATAACACACAAGATTCCAGAGTCAAAGGAACAGAAATCTTGTGTTGATGATGGGTCTGTCGGGCTTGAGGAGGTTAGAGAGATCGGGAGGTGCAAGGCCATGAGGGTATTTGAATACAAGGATGGCAATTTTAAATTATAGGCATTGGGGACCAGGAGCCAATGTAGGTTAGCGAAAAGAGGAGCAATGGGTGAGCGGGACAGGATATGGGCCGTGTAAGGGATAATCCTTAGCCCATTTAATAAAAGGTTTGAAAAGCTAGGGACAGCAATATACCTGACAATTAATTATTGTTTCAAAACATTAATCTTAAGACTACATAGGGAGCAGTACACACAAAGCAGTACCTGTAAAGAACTCCCTGAGAATCGCGTGTACTCTGAGTACAAGGCCGGGGAGCGTGAACAAAGATTCTGAGGGGATTGACAGGGTAGATACCGAGAGGCTGTTTCCCCTGGCTGGAGTGTCTAGAACTAGGGGGCATAGTCTCAAGATAAGGGGTCGGCCATTTAAGACTGGGATGCGGAGGAATTTCTTCATTCAGGAGGGTTGTGAATCTTTGGAATTCTCTACCCCAGAGGACTGTGGATGCTGAGTCGTTGAGTATATTCAAGGCTGAGATAGATAGACTTTTGGACTCTAGGGGAATCAAGGGATATGGAGATCGGGCAGGAAAGTGGAGTTGAGGTCAAAGATCAGCCATGATCTTATTGAATGGCGGAGCAGGCTCGAGAGGCCGTATGGCCTACTCCTGCTCCTAATTCTTGTGTTATGTTCTTGTGTGTCCAGGCCATTCACAGTACCTCGCCTTTTAAAAAAGGTAACTAAAGTTCCAAACTGCACTACTTCGAAGAGAAGTGTCCTGGCCAATATTTGTCCCTCAACCAACATCATAAAAAATAGATTATCTGGTCATCATCACATTGCTGTATGTGGGAGCTTGCTGTGCGCAAATTGGCGGCCGCACTTCCTACATTACAACAGTGAAAACACTTCAAAAGTACTTCATTGGCTGTAAAGCGCTTTGGGACGATGAGGTCATGAAAGGCGCTATATAAATGCAATCCTTTCTTTCTAACTGAGTTTTGCTTTATATTTCTCTCTTATGCCATTTAAAAAAAAAAAATCATACATTGTCCAATTCTTGCGGAGTTTAACCTTGTTGGGTGTTTTATGACCCACAGGTCATCTAACAGATTGCTGAACACATACAACCTTGAGGCATATCCTATTCCATTGTCTAAAGTTTCATCCTTCGCCAATGCCATTGTAATGAAAAGAGAAGATCTGCAAGCATACAGTTTAAACCAATTCGGCCTACTTATGTGGTTTAACCAATAATTGCTGCATTACTGTATCCCAATTCAGTTCCCACATTACAACAGTGACTCCACTTCAAAAATCCTTCATTGGCTGTAAAGCGCGTTGAGACGTCCGGTGGTCGTGAAAGGCGCTATATAAAAGGCAAGTCTTTCTTTCTTTCCCTGCTTTCCACCCGATCACAGACTTTCCCTTTTGTTCTTTCCGCCCCTCCCCCCCTTTCCCTGCCTCTACACTTGCTTAAATCTCTAACTTACATCTCTAACTTCTTCCAGTTCTGAAAAGTCATCGACCTGAACCGTTAACTCTGTGTCTCTCTCTCTCTCTCTCTCTCTCCACGGATGCTGCCTGACCTGCTGAGTGTCTCCAGCATTTTCTCTTTTTATTTCAGATTTCCAGCATCCGCGCTATTTTGCTTTTGTATTAGCTGCTCGGTCTTCATTCCGTATTAAAACACAACGCACAAACATATCTTACAGGCCACAGAATTTTGCATGTGGGGTTAGAAGCTCAGCACATTCCAGACTGCAAATAGCCTGGTTCAGCCCAAGGCAGTGATGGAATTGGTAGCGAGGGATCGGAGTTTGTGACTGGAGCCTAAACTTAGGAACATTTTAGGTGGAGGAAATTGGGGTTCATCCAAGACTGGATGCTGGATTGCTTATCTGACCAGCACAACGAATGTTAAATGAGCACCCAGTCAACAGTCCGCTTGCTACCAGCAGCACAGACTGAGAATCACACTGGACATCACCCCCCTTCCACATAATGAAGATATACTCTTAATTTAAAGCAGCTTTGCAACACCAAGGGATGCCCAACTCAATGAAACACAGGGGCTGCTTCACCGATAATCACATTTCCCAATAGAATCAAAGCAATAACAAAACAGAAAATGCAATACCTGGTGTGATTCTCGGTCGGTGTGTAAATTAGTTCAAGGGCAGGGCTGTGCTGCTACAAGTAGCCTCAGCAAACCAGGTAAAGAGAAGGGAGGGTTGGCTTGGATTCCTGCTCTTGATCTCTATCCAATGACCCTATTGGAAAGTGCTTCTGTGGACATGGGGTGAGAACCAGATCAAGCTTGGTTTGGACGCTCACCCACAGTGTCCAATGACCCACAGACACTCGCCGTCCAAGCTCCCACATAAACAGCCACCTTTGGCAAAGGGACTTAAGAGGGCTGCCAGCACACACAAAAAATCTTTCTCAGCATGTCAGGGCGTTCAAAAGAATGGGGGGGAAAAAAAGAGACAAATAAAATAATCCTGTGGCTGAATGGTTCGATGGGAATGAGAACATTACTCAATAAACCACAACATTGGGAAATAGAGCAACTTTCCAAAAAGCATAGCATCTAAGTTTCAGTGCCTTTTACCATGAATTGAAGCTTTTCAGGAAGCACAATAAGGAGGAGCTAGAACAGGAAAGTCCAGCGAAGACGAACAGACACTGCAACAGATCAAAGCACGTCAACCAGTCAGAACAGAGAAACTTTACAAAACTTGTGTGGTATGGTGCTCATACTAAAAGGAGATTCACCCGTCCATTTATTTGAAATAATGGCTGTGAAGAATTAACCTGATGACAAATGAGTGCTGATGACTTTTGTTTAGATTGAGTGGATCGGGCTTACACTCTCTGGAGTTTAGAAGAATGAGAGGTGATCTCATTTGAAACATACAAGATTCTGAAGGGGGATTGACAGGGTAGATGCTGAGAGGTTGTTTCCCCTGGCTGGAGAGTCTAGAACTAGGGGGCATAGTCTCAGGATAAGGGGCCAGCCATTTAAGACTGAGATGAGGAGGAATTTCTTCACTCGGAGGGTGGTGAAACTTTGGAATTCTCTTCTCCAAAGGGCTGCGGATGCGGAGTCTTTGAGTATATTCAAGGCTGAGATCGATAGATTTTTGGACTCTACGGGAATTAAGGGATATGAGGATAGTGCAGGAAAGTGGAGTTGAGGTCGAAGATCAACCATGATCTTATTGAATGGCGGAGCAGGCTCGAGGGGCCGAATGGCCGACTCCTGCTCCTAATTCTTGTGTTCTTAGGGAGTGGAAGTTAGAGAGCTGGATGAAGGTTAACTATAGATCAAGACCAGCCACCCTATTTAACTTTTCCTCACAAATAGCCCAACATGCTGGGATATGTAACACCAGCAACCCAAATATGCCCCCATGTAGTTATCAACACTCATTGTTCAAACAAAACAGCCCCAAAAAAGTACCAGTTGCTCCTAGTAAATGTGTTGAAGGGACACTGCCACATCCGATGCAGTGCTGTGCATGTTGAAATGCAGGTTTAAAATATGTACACAAATTGCAGCAAAGGAGCTTGACACAAACTCCCAATTTACTTTTGGCACTGTACACTTTAATTGCGGCCCAGTGTAAGGAGAGGGAACCAGGTAGCCAAACGCGGCCACCAAACATCAATTGTTAAAGTGATTCCCATTTCTGGGTGAAGGGTGGCGAAATGGTCAAAAATGGCCATTTGTTGTCCAAAAAAAAGAGCTGCAAGCGTTGATGGCAGGTTTCTGATGACCCAGCACATCGCCAACCAAAAACGCTTCTCTATACATTTCAACAGTCATGATACTTACAATGAAGCAATTAACTGGACTTAAATAGATCTCCTTGGCAGTGTAACTAGTGATTCCTGGAAACTGAAAGAACTGAGAGGCAGAGTAACTGTCCAACCTCCTGATTTAGTATGGACAGCTGCTATTTAGAAGTGTATCTTTAAAAGGAGCCCACGGAGTTAAAAAGAATGGCAATTGGAAAGAGTCAAATAAGCAAACTTCTAATAACTCGCCTATGGAATCAGTTTTCAAAATTGAGAGGTCGCACAACACCAGGTTATAGTCCAACAGTTTTATTTGAAATCACAAGCTTTCAATGCAATTGTAAGGTACACATGCATTGTTCTCTATCTATATATGCTTTGGCGATTCTGAATCTCTTTACTTCACCCGACGAAGAGTAACTCCGAAAGCTTGTGATTTCAAATAAAACTGTTGGACTATAACCTGGTGTTGTGCGACCTCTCAATTTTGTCCACCCCAGTCCAACACCGGCATCTCCGCATCATGATCAGTTTTCAAGACAGGCTTTTATTACAAGCCTTCTCAACGGAAATGCAACCAAAGGGCACTGGCTAATGCAATTATTTGCTGCATACTTCTTAGCTTTTCATTCAGTACCATTTAGCAGCCATGAAACAGCCTCTTGACATTGTGCTTTCAAATACAAAAAAAAAATCCCCCTCCACCCCACCCAGACAGACAGAATTTTTGGACCATTCTGCCAGCGAATTGGAGCATTCAGAAAGGAAATGGACTGATCAAGATCCAGATTTAAGCCGGGATCCACAAGGGATCCCGCAAGCCACGTACTGACCCAGCGGAGCAGGAAGAGCTGAATGGCCGGTGATTCAACGGACACCAACCGATCAGAAAACCCGATGCACCTCTAAATTTAGATTACACATC
This sequence comes from Squalus acanthias, assembly GCA_030390025.1. NCBI lineage: Eukaryota > Metazoa > Chordata > Chondrichthyes > Squaliformes > Squalidae > Squalus > Squalus acanthias. The sequence continues at coordinate 61,467,041 of CM059441.1, read as the reverse complement.
TCGTGTAAGTGCCAACTCGCTTGGCTGTGGCATTTCAAACACACTTGGGACGGGAGATTTCATCAGAAAAGAAACAGAAGAAGAACACCACATTTTGAGAAACCGGACACCGAATGATCGGAAATTCGTGGGCGGAGAGCGTTGAACAATAAACAGGAACCGGTCTAATTAACTAGTAAGATTCTGGATTTTATTTAATGGACTGTTAACTTCTATTTCCCCCCCCAAACCAAAAAAAAACCCCAGAAAACATTATTCACAGATCGTCTGCAGTTCTGGGAAGTCCCATTGCAATTTTTAAACTTAATAAAAGTTCTATCCTCTTCCCGCTACCTAAAAATAGCCGGAATTCAGAGGGTGGAAAGTTACAAATCGGAAGCATTTTATTTCCCTGGCGGCTGCAGTTGTATCGCTGTTCTGCAGACAATGAATTAAACAAAAAAGCCTCTGCCTCCACCGCATGGGGACAGGAGGGGGGGGGGGGGGGGGGTCTGTTCGCTTTAGTGCAAGCAGCTGGAGATATTTCATCATCCAGTGGCCGCCGCACGTTGGATGCTCCCCAGAGCTCCATCCCCGGCTCACAGTAACAGGGAGGTGTGTATGTGAGGGCGGGGGGCCCCCGGCAGCCCAGCTAAGGGAGGGTGGGGGGGGGGGGGGGCGAGGGTGGGTGTGAGGAGGGGGCTGCAGACACAGACAGAACAGAGAAAGATTCTTGCCACGATCTCCTATTGCCTACCTCGGGACGGTGGTGTGCAGGCGGCGGTGCTGGCTGCCAGCCCTGGCCAGGAAGGTGCGGAGCGGCCCGCTGCTCTGTGCCATGCTGTGAGTGCGCTGCAGTCGCCCGGGGACCAAAGATGCCCGAGCGCCGCTACCTGCCTTTTAACACGCCTTTTACGTCCGCAATGAGAGGGGAGGGGGGTGGTTGGTGGGTGCGGCCTCTCAGCCTCAATCCCATTGGTCGGCTGTGGGGGGCGGAGGCATGTAGCAATATGGAGACGCCACTGATTGGCCGAGCGCTTGTCACTCATCAGTTTCCAACTGGGTTGCCGCGCAACAAACAGACGTCACCAGCTTTGTCCATTTCAGAACTTGTGGGCCGGGAGAGGAAACGTAAAGATAGACTTGCATTTTTATAGCGCCTTTCACCACCACCGGACGTCTCAAAGCGCTTTACAGCCAACGAAGTACTTTTTGAAGTGTTCAATGTGGGAAACGCGGCAGCCAATTTGTGCACAGCAAGCTCCCACACCACAAACAGCAATGTGATAATGACCAGATAATCTGTTTTTGTTATGTTGATTGAGGGATAAATATTGGCCAGGACACCAGGGATAACACCCCTGCTCTTCTTCGAAATTGTGCCATGGGATCTTTTACGTCCACCTGAGAGAGCAGACGGGGCCTCGGTTTAACATCTCATCCAAAAGACAGCACCTCCAATAGTGCAGCACTCCCTCAGCACCGCACTGGAGTGTCAGCCTAGCTTTATGTGCTCAAGTCCCTGGAGTGGGACTTTGAACCCACAACCTTCTGACTCAGAGCCACAGCTGACATTCGTCTTTCTTCTTAAGGATGAGACATTAAACCGAGGCCCCGTTCTCACCAATATTTATCCCTCAATCAGCATCACTAAAAAGAGATTATCTGGTCATTATCACATTGCTGTTTGTGGGAGCTTGCTGTGAGCTCATTGGGTGGCACGTTTCCTGCTTCTTCTTAGGCAGTCCCTCGGAACCGAGGATGACTTGCTTCCACATTAAAAATGAGTTCGCAGGTGACTGATGAGTCCAATGCGGGACCTACAGTCTCTGTCACAGCTGGGGTAGACGGTGGTTGAAGGGGCAGGTGGGTGGGGTACTTGGGTTGACGTGCGCTCCTTGCGCTCTGCTTCCGCTTGCTCCCGGCGAAGAGACTCGAGGTGGTCGGCGCCTTCCCGAATGCTTCTCCTCCACTTTGTGCGGTCTTGGGCCAGGGATTCCCAGGTGTCGGTGGGGATGTTACACTTTTTTAAGGAGGCTTTGAGGGTGTCCTTGAAGCGTTTCCTCTGCCCACTGGGGCTCTCTTGCCAGGCCGGAGCTCCGAGTAGAGCGCTTGTTTTGGGAGTCTCGTATCGGGCATGCGGACAATGTGACCCGTCCATCGGAGCTGATCGAGCGTGGTCAAAGTTTCGATGCTGGGGAAGTTAGCCTGAGCAAGAACACGGACGTTGGTGCGCCTATCCTGCCAATGGATTTGCAGGATCTTGCGGAGGCAGCATTGGTGGTACCTCTCCAGTGCTTTGAGGTGCCTGCTGTACATGGTCCATGTCTCTGAGGCATACAGCAGGGCGGGTATCACTGCTGCTCTGTAGACCATGAGCTTAGTGCCGGGTTTGAGGTGCTGTTCTTCAAACACTCTCTTCCTGAGGCGACCGAAGGCTGCACTGGCACACTGAAGGCAGTGTTGGACTTCGTCGTCGACGTCTGCCCTTGTTGACAGTAGGCTCCCAAGGTATGGAAAGTGGTCCACGTTGTCCAAGGCCTTGTCGTGGATTTTGATAACGTTTCCTACATTACAAGTAACTCCACTTCAAAAAAAGTACTTATTTGGCTGTAAAGCGCTTTGGGCCGTCCGATGGTCACGAAAGGCACGATAGAAATGCAAGTCTTTCTTTCCGTACCTTTGCATGGACTCTTAATTTCCTCCAGCTATGCGGTTCAATTGCAATACACAAAAATGTGGCACCTACCGTAACGTGATTAACAAGTTTCCCCAGTTCGGAGTGAGTAATTGGCGATGGCAATTACTGCCCAGAGGGATGGCTCTAGAGCTGCTGCTTCACGCCAGGCGTCCAAGTATCTTGGCATCTCCATCTGATCTCTGCTGTACACATGACTGCAGCAATAAGGATCGTACCAATAATCAGTGTCTTCCAGGAGGCACTAGACATTGCAAACCAGATCCCTGTCAAAAAAGCACCCCTAGGCCACATGCAGCTTCCAGGTTAAAATGGATGAGTACTATACTACACTAAACACTAAAAACCTGGTAACTGGTGGCCACAATAGCTTAGCAGGTGGCATGGCACTGAGCCAGAGAGAGCAGGAAGTTACAAACAGAAAACATCAGAAACTCAGATCTGTGGAGAGGAATCACAAGCTTTCGGAGCTATCGATCGCCCCTTTCTCAGGTGAAGTAAAGAGATACAGAATCGCCAAAGCATATATAGATAGAGAACAATGCATGTGTTACTTACAAAAGCAGACGACTAATAATAAAAGTAGTCGTCTGCTTTTGTAAGTAACACATGCATTGTTCTCTATCTATATATGCTTTGGCGATTCTGTATCTCTTTACTTCACCTGAGGAAGGGGCGATCGATAGCTCCGAAAGCTTGTGATTTCAAATAAAACTGTTGGACTATAACCTGGTGTTGTGCGACTTCTCAATTTTGTCCACCCCAGTCCAACACCGGCATCTCCGCATCATGTGGAGAGGAAGACAGGGCTAATGTTTCAGGTCAGAGACCTTTTGTCACTAAGAAGTTACAAATGTTTGTTTCCTGGATCGTGGAGGGCACAGGGCTGGTTTCAGCATCTCCCCGCTCAACTGGGGCAAAGTAAACAATTCCATGAAAATCCTGCTGCAACATCTGTGAAGAGGGGCGGGGGTCTGCCAGAACAAGTTTAGCTTCTGCTTTCTGGACTTGGAGGGCTACCAGTATCTGTGCAACTATATCCCAGCTAGAGTGTAGAAAAAAACCACACCTGGTCATCTTTCTTTAAAGCAGATAGAGTTGCTAACCTTGCTAACGGCACAGCTCAGTGTAGATTTGATGTCAGTCGAGAGCATATCCTCAGCAGTTGGATCCAAAATTAAGTTTTAATTTGCACTTCCATGAAAAGTTTATTTTTCCACCCAGAGTTCAGTTTGAGCCAGTAGTCCTACTGCAAGTAAGCAGGTACCCTGTTCCCAAACCTCTGTGCCGCTGAGGGCATTAAACTGACTGCTGCAACTTCACCAGAACTTAATCTGACAGAGGGGATCCAAGGAAGGTAAAGAAATTAACAAAATAGTACTGGAGAAATTAATGGGACTAAAAGCCGACAAATTCCCCAGGACCTGATGGGCCTTCATCCTAGGGTTCTAAAAGATAGTGGATGCATTGGTTGCGATCGTCCAAAATTGTCTAGATTGCAGAATGGTCCCAGCAGATTGGAAGGTAGCAAATGTAATCCCGCTATTCAAGGAGGGGGGTGGGGGGCAGTCAGCCTGACATCAGTCGTTTGAAAAATACTGAAATCCATTATTAAGTGGAAACAGGGCATTTCTAAGGCAGAATCAACATGGTTTTATGAAAGGGAAATTGTGTTTGACAAATCTATTAGTTTTTTGAAGCTCTAACTAGCAGGGTAGATAAAGGGGAACCAGTGCATGTAGTATATTTGGATTTTCAAAAGGCATTCAATAAAAGGTGCCACATAAAAAGGTTGTTACACAAGTTAAGTGCTCAGGGGATTGGAGGAAATATATTAGCATGGATAGAGGATTGGTTAAAGTACAGAAAGAGTAGGAATAAACAGGTCATGTTCAGGTTGGCAGGCTGTTACTAGAGTGTCGCAAGGATCAGTGCTGGGCTTCAGCTATTTACAATCTACATTAATGACTTAGGTGAAGGGGCCGAGTATACTGCATCCAGTTTGCGGACGATACAAAGCTAGGTGGGAAAGTAAGCTGTGAGGAGAACAGAGTCCACAAAAGGGATAGATAGGTTAAGTGAGTGAGCAAGAAGGTGTCAGATCGAGTAGAACATGGGGAAATGTGATGTTATTCACTTTGGCAGGAATAGAAAAACAGGATTTTTTTTTAATAAATGGTGAAAATATTAAATGTTGGTGTTCAGAGATTTGAAATCCTTGTACACAAAAAGTTAACATGCAAGCAATTAGGAAGACAAATGGTATGATCCTTTATTGCAAGGGGCTTGGAGTACAATTGTACAGGGCTTTGGTGAGACCACACCTGGAGTACTATATTTAGTTTTGGTCTCTGTATCCAAGGAAGGATATACTTGCCTTAGAAGGGGTGCAACGAGGGTGTTTTAGATTGATTCCTGGGATGAGATGGTTGTGCTATGAGGAGAGATTGAGTAGATTGGGACTATACTCTCAGGTTTAGAAGAATGAGGAGATGTTATTGAAAGATGAGGGCTCAGCAGAGTAGATGCTGAGGCTGTTTCCCCTGGCTGGAGAGTCTAGAATTAGGGGTCAGAGTCTCAGGCTAAGGGGTCAGCCATTTAGGACAGAGATGAACAGAAATTCTCACTCAAAGGGTTGAAAATCTTTGTATTTCTCTATCCCAGAGGACTGTGGATGCTCAGTTGTTGAGTATATTCAAATGTGAGAAGTTGCACAACACCAGGTTATAGTCCAACAGTTTTATTTGAAATCACAAGCTTTCGGAGCGCTGCTCCTTCATCAGGTGAAGTTCACCTTCACCTGACGAAGGAGCAGCGCTCCGAAAGCTTGTGATTTCAAATAAAACTGTTGGACTATAACCTGGTGTTGTGCAACTTCTCACATTTGTCCACCCCAGTCCAACACCGGCATCTCCACATCATGGAGTATATTCAAGGCAGCAATCAATTTTTGGATGCCAAGGGAATCAAGGGATCGGGCCAGAAATGGAGTTGAGGTCGAAGATCAGCTATGATCTTGTTCAATGGTGAAGCAGGTCTAATCCTGCTCCTATTTCTTATGTCTTATGTTTCTTACGAAGTGTAGGAATGCAATGGTCAGAGGGACAGACAGGTGTCTCTGCAACCAGGGAAGTGTGGTGGGGGGAGGGTTTAAACTAATTTGGCTGGGGTATGCACTAGGCTGAAACATGAGGAGAAATAAGGTGCAGAGAGGACGGAGACAAATAGGGATTAGACAGGAGGCAAGTGAGGGGCAGTCTAAAATGGTTTGAGTGCATCTGCGTAAGTGCAGAGAGCATGGTAAATAAGGTTAGTGAGCTGCAGGCACAAGTTGCCACATGGGACTATGATAGTGGCAATAACAGATCTGACTCGAAGAAGAAAAAGAGAGGGCGGTGGCAGTACTGATCAAAGAGTGTATTATCGCACTGGAAAGGGATGATGTAGTTGAGGTGCCAAAGACAGTCTATTTTGGTTAGAATTAAGAGAGTTATTACACTAGTGTTGTGGGAAGGAGAGGAGCAAATTTACAGGCAATAATGCAAGAACTATAGTGATAATGGGGGGTATAGATTGGAATAGTGTTATGAGCAAAGAGGAGGAATTCTTCAAACGTGTAAGAGAACTTTCTTGATCAGTGCATTTCCAGTCTAAGAAGGAAGCAGTGCTGGATCCAGTTCTGGGGAATGAAGTGGGCAAGTGGAGCAAGTTTCAGTGGGAGATATTTTGGGGAACAGTGATCATAGCAGGATTAGAATAGAAGGGCAAGGAACGATCAAATGCAAAGATACTTAACTGGAGGAGGGCTAATTTCAGTGAGTTAAAAAGGGATGTGGCCCAGGTGGATTGGAATCAAAAACTGGTAGGCAAAACAGTAACTGAACAATGGGAGGCCTTCAAAAGAGGAAGTTCAGGTCGACACATTCAGACGAGGTGGGAAACAAATAGGAGGCGGCCATTTGGTCCTTTGAGCCTGCTCCACCATTCAATGAGATCATGGCTGATCTACCTCAACTCCACCTTCCCGCACTATCCCCATATTCCTTGGTTCCCTTAGTATCCAAAAATTTATCCACCTCAGCCTTGAAGCATGGTACATCGGCGAGACCATGCAGACACTGAGACAACGTATGAACGGACACCGTGCAACAATCGCCAGGCAGGATGGTTGCCTCCCAGTCGGGGAACACTTCAACAGTCATGGGCATTCAGCCTCGGATCTGTGGGTTAGCGTTCTCCAAATCGGCCTTCGGGATACACAACGCAAAATCATCGAGCAGAAACTGATAGCCAAGTTCCGCACTCATGAGGACGGCCTCAATCGGGATATTGGGTTCATGTCACGCTATAGAACGTGACTTGACATCGTTGCCGGTCTTTCCAGTTTTTAAAATAAAACACAAGAAACAAACACAAAAAACAAACCCAAATGGAGAGGATATGCAGCCAGCAGGTGTTTTGACGCGTTGGACCCCCGGGACACATCTCATTGTCTTGGCTGTGCTCTTAGTGTGTCTTTGATGTAGGGAAAGATTTAATCTATGCATTTTCTCTGTGTTTATATTCTGTGAATTCTGATAGATTCTCTCACAGTAACTTTACCTGACGAAGGGGCGATAGCTCCGAAAGCTTGTAATTTTAAATAAATCTGTTGGACTATAACCTGGTGTTGTGCGACTTCACATTTTTGAATATATTCAACAACTCAGCATCCACAGCCCTCTGGGGTAGAGAATTCCAGAGATTCACAACTCTCTGAAGAAATTTCTCATCAGTCCTAAATGGCCAACCCCTTAATCGAAGACTGTGACCTAGTTCTAGACACCCCAGCCAGGGGGAAACATCCCCAGCATCTACCCTGTCAAGCTCCTTTAAGAATGATATAGATAGAGCCATACAGCCCTATGAGCCTGCTCCGCCATTCAATATCGTGGCTGATCATCTACCTCAATCTCACTTTCCCACCTGAACCCCATATTGCTCAATTCCCCTAAGAGTCCAAAAATCTATCCATCTCAGCCTTGAATATACCCAACGACTCAGTGTCCATAGCACTTTGGGGAAGAGAATTCCAAAGATTCACGACCGAACGAAGAAATTCCTCATCAGTCTTAAATGGCCAACCCCTAATCCTGAGACTATGCCCTCTAGTTCTAGACTCTCCAGCAGGGGAAACAAGCTCCACATCTATCCTATCAATCTACCTCAGTATCTCATGTTTCAATGAGATCACCTTTCATTCTTCTAAACTCTAGGAGTATCAGCCCAATCTACTCACTCTCATTAGGACAATGCTCTCATCCACAAATCAATCTAGCAAACCTTTGTTGCACCCCTTCTAAAGGCAAGTATGTTCTTCCTCAGATAAAGAGACCAAAACTGCACAGTACTCCAGGTGTGGTCTCGCCAGAGCCCTGTAGAATTGCAGTAAGACTTTTACTCTTCTCCAACCCCTTTGCAATAAAGGCCAACATGCCATTTGCCTTCCTAATTGCTTGTTGTACCTGCATGCGGTTTCCTATACAAGGACACCCACATCTCTGAACACCAACATTTAATAGTTTCTCCAAATTTAAAAATATTTTTCTATTCTTCCTACCAAATTGACTAACTTCATTTCCCATTATACTCCATCTGCCACCTTATTGCCCACTCACTTAACCTGTCTATATACCTTTGCAGGCTCTGTCCTTCTCAGCTTACTTTCCCACCTACCTTTGTATAGTCAGCAAACTTGGATGCATTGCACTCTGTTCCTTCATAGAATCATAAAGTTACAGCACGGAAGGAGGCCATTTCGGCCCATCGTGTCCGCACCGGCTAACAAAGAGCTATCCAGCCTAATCCCACTTCCCAGCTCTTGGTCCGTAGCCCTGCAGGTTACAGCATCCCAAGTACTTTTTAAATGTGGTTAGGGATCCTGCCTCTACCACCCTTTCAGGCAGTGAGTTCCAGACCCCCACAACCCTCTGGGTGAAGAAATTTTCCCTTAAATCCCCTCTAAACCTTCCACCAATTATGTTAAATCTGCACCCCCTGGTTTTTGACCCCTCTGCCAAGGGAAATAGGTCCTTTCTATCCACTATCTATGCCCCTCATAATTTTATACACCTCAGTAAGGTCTCCCCTCAGCCTCCTCTGTTCCAAGGAAAACAGACCCAGCCTATCCAGTCTTTCCTCATAGCTAAGATTCTCTACTCCCGACATCCTTGTAAATCTCCTCTGTACCCTCTCTAGTACAATCACATCTTTCCTGTGATGTGGTGACCAGAACTGCACGCAGTACTCTAGCTGAGGCCTAGTGTTTTATACAGTTGAAGCATAACCCCTCCCCCCCCCCCAAGCTCTTGTATTCTATGCCACGGCTAATAAAGGCAAGCATTCCGTGTGCCTTAACCACCTTATCTACTTGGCCTGCTACCTTCAGGGATCTGTGGATATGCACTCCAAGGTCCCTTTGTTCCTCTACACTACTCAGTGTCCTACCATTTAATGTGTATTCCTTTTTCCTTGTTAGCCCTCCCCAAATGCATTACCTCACTTCTCCGGATTGAATTCCATTTGCCACTCTTCTGCCCACCTGACCAATTTATTGAGATCTTCCTGCAGTCTACAGCTTCCTTCCTCAGTATCAACCACACAGCCGATTTTAGTATCATCTGCAAACTTCTTAATCATACCCCCTATATTCAAGTCAAGATCGTTGATATATACCACAAAAAGCAAGGGACCTAGTACTGAGCCCTGCGGAACCCCACTGGAAACAGCCTTCTAGTCACAAAAACACCCATCAACCATTACCCTCTGCTTCCTGTCTGAGCCAGTTTTGAATCCAACTTGACGTTTTGCCTTGGATCCCATGGGCTTTTAACTTAGTGACCAGTCATCCAAGTCATTAATATAGATTGTAAATAGCCGAGGCCCCAGCACGGATCCTTGCGGCACCCCACTAGTTACAGCCTGCCAACCGGAAAATGACCCATTTATTCCTACTGTTTTCTGTCCGTTAACCAATCCTCTATCCATGCTAATATATTACCAGTTCCATGAGCCCTTATCTGGCATAGCAACCTTTTCTGCCACTTTATCAAATGCCATTTGAAAATCCAAATATACTACATCCACTGGTTCCCCATTATCTCCCCTGCTAGTTACATCCTCAAAAGACCCTAACAAATTTTTTAAACACTATTTCCCTTTCATAAAACCATGTTGACTCTGCCTAATCATATGATTTTCTAATAGCAATACTGGATAGCATAAAAATTAAGTGGTACTTAAAAAAGGTTGGCAGTCCTCACAGTAGAAGTCACCTGGTCCAGATGGGTTGCATCCTCAGTTAGTGAAGGAAGTAAGGGTTGAAATTGCAGAGGCTCTAGCCACAATCTTCCAATCCTCCTCAGATTGGCCTGTGGGGGTGGAAGAGAGGTGCCAGAGGACTGCAAATATTACAGTTCAAAAAAAAACCAGGAGGGGAAATAAACCTGTCAATTACAGGCCAGTCAGCCTAATGTCAGTGGTGGGGAAACTGAGACATTAATCTGGGGCAAAAGTAATTGGCATATGGAAAATTGTGGGCTGATAAAATGAAGTCAGCACAGATTTGTTAAAGGCAAAAGCAAAATACTGCAGATGCTGGAAATACAAATTAAAAGATGCTTGAAATACTCATCAGCAGGTCAGGCAGCATCTGTGGAGAAAGTTAACTTTTCATGTCGATGACCTTTATTTTTGTTGCAAATAACTTGATTGAGTTCTTTGACAAAGTAACAGAGGGTTGATGTGTATATGGATGTTCAAAAGTACTACATAATGGACTTGTAAGCAAAATTAAAGCCCACGGGATTAAATGGACAGCATGGATACTGAAAGCATAGTAGTGGAGAATGGTTGTTTTTCCAGCTTGGAAGTATACAATGGTGTTACCCAGGGTCAGCACTATTACCACTGTTCTTTTTAATATATATTAATGACCTGGACTTGGGTGCACAGTGAAGACATGCAACTCTGAAATGTAGTAAATTTCATAGGACATCAGACTTTGAGGTCATAGACTTGTGAAATGATACATTTTGGTAGGAAGAATGAGAGGCAATATAACCTAAATGGTACAATTTTAAAGAGAGCGCAGGAAGAGACCTGGGGTGTGAGGGGTGGTGGTATGTGCACAAAAGGTGGCACGACAAGTTGAGAAGGCTGATGAATAGGCTCCAAAAGACCAGTTGGGTGCTTTTTGTTTGATGCATTAACCCAGTAAAACCCAAGCTGCATCAGATTTGGAAATAGTCAGCCAATGCCAACTACACAATTTAAGGGAAAGTTTTTTCTGTTCTTGGAAGGGATACCCATAGAGCAGTCTTGCCAATCACTGCCGAAACAACATGGACAAAAGCTCAGAGTTTCTTACCCACTAAGATTTCATGACCAATATATAACTGCTCACTTGTGCTTCACATTAGTCTTGCTTCAAGTTAAGATAAGAGTAGGATTACTTCTCTGAAGCAAGTAGTACCCTGGATTCCCAGAATTTGGAAAGCATCCATGTTGCACTCAAGTTACACAAACATTCTGAAGCAAGCAATCAATCTTCACCATAGTGGTAGAGGTGAAGTGTATACTAGAGGAGAAAGTCAAGTGCAAATTCTCCAAGATGCCACCTCCATTTACATTAAATATACTGTGTTGTGGATTGATCATCACACTGGGCTAATTGCACCCACATTTTGGCACTCAAACGAATTGCAAAGACAGTCAAATCACAGTTTGTTGGAAGCAAACTGTACACTAGTTTAATTTTTGCTTGAAGTGACTTACATTTCCAGACCAAAAATAAAGTCTCCAAGCCCTCAATAAGCTGACACATTTACAGGGGAAAGAGTTGGTGCATCAAGAGGCAATATACAATGTTACTTGGTGATCTTGAAAACAAAAAGTCAGATGAAGGGACTGCTAAAAACATTAAGGTTAGCACCAAGGGAGCTGGAGTCATCTTGTATGCAATAATCTTTGCACCTGCAACAGAGCAACATTGAGGGTCTCATATTGGAAGTGGTTGCAATTCTTTCCAGGTCTGAAGTTCACCTTCATCTAGTTACTTTTCACACGACCAGACATATATAAAAGGGAAACCATTCATGCATGTGTCAGACCTTTGAAGAGGTGATTCTAGATAGAGAAAACAAAAAAAAACTGCAACACCAGAGGCATGGACTCATTTTCCAACAGGAATCAGATTAGATCAGTGTTACCAACTGAGTCAGAAAGGCTGTCAGCTCAAGCTCCACTGCAGGACCTGAACATGTTATAGGCTGGCACTGCAGTGCAGAGGAAGCGATCATGCCAGTCTGTATAGGGTAGAGAAAAAGCAAGATCTGTAGAGCAGTGTTAGCCAACATACAATAGAATAGTACAGCACAGAAGGCCGCCATTCGGCCCAATGAGTCTGCACCGGCTCTTTCAAAGAGCAATCCAGTTAGTCCCATTTCCCTGCTCTTTCCCCATATCCTTGCAATTGTTTCTCCAAGTATTCATCCAATTCACTTTTGAAGGCTACTATTGAATCTGTGTCCACCACCCCCATCAGGCAGTGCATTCCAAATCCTAACCACACGTTGTGTGAAAAAGTTTTTCCTCACGTCACTTCTGGTTCTTTTGCCAATCACTTTAAATCTGTGCACTCAGGTCATTGACCCTTCAGCCATTGGAAACAGTTTCTCTTTACTCAATCTAAACCCTTCATGATTTTTAAACACCTCTATCAAATCTCCTCTTGGCCTTCTCTGCACCAAGGAGAACAACCCCAGCTTCTCCAGTCTATCAATGTAACTGCAATTCCTCATCCCTGGAACTATTCCAGTAAGTCACTTCTGCACCCTCTCCAAAGGCTTTGCATCCTTCCAAAAGTGTGATGCTCAGAATTGGACAATACTCTCGGTGGGGCCGACCTAGTGTTTGATACAGGTTTCAGAATAACTTCCTGGCTTTTGTACTCTATGCCTCCATTTATACAGCCCAGGATCCCATATGCTTATTAACTGCTTTGTTTACTGGTCCTGCCACCTTCAAAGATTCTGCACAAACACCCCCAAGGTCTCCACCTTATTTGCCATTTGCAGGAACTTTGTGCAGTAGAAAACAACTGGCTACCAGTTTCTTTATTTAAGTTCCCCAGCTTCTCCATGCGAAGGGGCAGACAATCTATTGCACAAATGGAAAGATGGTAATTGTGTATAGAAGTTCAAGCATTAACCATAGCCCACTTGAGAAACCTTCCCCTTCATTCCCTGAACAAATCTTGTCCTGTGCCACATATTTCTGAAATTACACTTTATTATATTCACCATTAGAAATGTACAGTAAGTCATCTCTTCCGCAGATGTTTGACAAAATGTGCAGGTTTCAGAAGCTGCACATTGAAGTGTCAAAGTCAATAGATCCCACTGAACAAAGCATGGTAACCAAAAAAAGCACCTCTTGTAGAAAGGTACAAAGATACACTTCTCATTTTTAAAACTACATTGCTAACAGTCAAAAAATTAAGAATCAAGGTTAAAATACCATGTGAACCAGACAGACGTAAAAAAAAAATTCAACATAGCAACTGCTGGAAAAAAAACATGCGTGTCAGGATTTCCAATGCCAAACGCTCAAGAATACATCTAAATTGCTGGAGGAACCGACAGCTCAACACCTGCATAACACACTACATCTGCTCCTTGGCTTTTGTCTGTTACAGCATTCTAGAAAGTCGAAACAGAATGATATGCCCTTACTGGAATGGGCTGAGAGCTGTCCGATCTCAACCCAACTGAGAAATTCACGATTAGCTGTCATTGAATGGGCAGAGAGAGCAATGGAAAAAAAAACAGGATAACAGAAAAGAAAAATCATGAAGCAAACTGGAACTTGAAGTAGTGGGCTGAAGAGCAAATCATGGGACAAAAATTGCTTTAGAAAGACACCAATGCTAAAGGATGTTCTCAGATGCCCATAACTGCACATCTCTACATGTATGTGACAACATAACATTAAATTGAACAAATTGTGGACATTTTCATTGGTGGTCCAATAGTTTCTGGTAAATACCATAGAAAGAGAATACCAAGTTGAACCCCCTCCCCATTTTTAAATGGTACCACCAAAGTAGAAAATAGCATACACAAATCACACAACTTGCTCATCTGAGCATATTTTTAAAGATGATCTAAAGTTAAATTTAGTTTAGTTAAAATAATAAAATGCAAGAGTTCATCAAAAGAAGGCTTTGTACTAGATGTTTACTTTGATTTGCCACATTCACTCGAGTCCAAAATTATCAAAACAATTTTTTCCCTCTCTCCATCAGGTCTAATACCCGAAGCTTCAAACAAATCAGGTTACCCAATGTTTGGGCAACATGGGCTTTCTATATGTTTACACCAAAACATGTAAAAAAATAAAAAGAATTGCAAAGTAGCTCTATTAGTAAAAATATTACTGCTTTTGGTTTTGAAGAAAACAAACAGCAATGATGCTGCATTGGTCATCCAATATGAAATTGTGGCAGAGTTTGGGTTCTTGAAGCTTCTGGCTCATGGCCCGATTGCTGTAACATTAACAGTTTACATTCTCCATCCACCAGCCAAGTTTGTCTCTGCCAAGTTTCCCATTCCCATGTTCTGATTTGGGTTGTTGGAATATCCACCTCCTCCCATACCACCATAGCCTGTAAATAAAAAAATACAACTCACTCATTTTGAAGAAAAGTAATTTCTGGACTTCATAAGCTCCAACATTTTAAAGAGTGCACAAAGTACTAAGTTATAAATGTAGAAGTGGAAGCACAGTCTCGTGAATTGCTCTACAGTCCTGAATATGGCCAATGAATTGTGGCAAGCACTTTCATTTCATTCAATTATATGAGCTTTACTATAAGCATTACACTTGCAACTAATTCTCCCAACAGCTTGTTTGCAAAGGAAGCCTGCTTATCGATATTTGGGGACCAAAGATTCAGGACAAGCAACACCTGCACTTACCAAATCCACGTGCGCTTCCAGCATTTCCATATCCACCGTAGCTATTTCCCATATTGCCATAGCTATTTCCCATACCCTGGCTGTTATGCCCATAGCTTCCTTGATTGCCTATGTATCAAAAGAAAACTGAAATTTAGATGCTTCGTCAACCAGCCCCACCCCCCCTTTTAATCAAGAGCTATCACCAAGATGCTCCATGCCTGTGCCAATAGCTTGCTGCTGCTCCCAGGTGGTGCCCAAGAGCAGCCGCCCTCTTGCGTAAGTAAAATTATTTTGCCTTTTCACAGCAGTGCAGATAAATTCAAAAAGAAGCAGTATGACAGGAAATCATTTGCACTGAGGCCCAGAGGTGTCAAATGCCCTCCTTTCCAGAGACCATTAAAAAAGCCCTGAAGTCAGGACTTGATCTTAATAAATGCCATTGCAACCACCCTCTGTCGAAAACCAAGCAGTCAATATATGATGTGCATGGCCTGTCATTTCTGCTGGTTACACTACGCTCATCTGCAGATGCAAATTACCCACATTCTAACAAGACGTTTGCTTGGAGGAGTCGACGAAGGAGTACAGACTTCCAGTAGGCCAAGAAGTGGCTAAAGTTTTCTCCCAAAAAGGAATTTTTATTTTTTATATTAGTTTGGGGAGGAAGTGGTTTGAATAAATACTAGGAGGAAACCACATAATCTAATGGAATTTTCTGAGGGCAGCATTGATATATTTGCATTACAAATGGCTAATTCTAGTATCCATGCTTCAGCCACCTGCACTCTTACTTGCCATCCAATGTTTAATTGGTTAGCACCAGTCTGGAAGTTAACGTACAAGTCTTCACACCTATAAAGTTTCAGTACTTGGAGTGTTACACAGCTAGTCACAAATCTTGCAATGTTCTGGTGTTTCTTGGTCTAGAAGTGTAATGGACATTTTGTGCCAGTTTAGCATCACTGTGCCTTTTAAGTCAACCGAAATCAACACGTGATTAGATGAGAGCTGGCTAATGTCAAAAACCAACGTTTAGATAGCATTACATATACAGCACAGAAACAGGCCATTCGGCCCAACCAGTCCATGCTGACATTTATGCTCCACTTGAGCCTCCAACAGTCTTTCCTCATCTAACTATCAGCAGAACCCTCTATTCCCTTCTCCCTCATATGCATCTATACTATTCGCTTCAACCACACTGTGGTAACGAGTTCTATAATTCTCACCACTATGGGTAAAGAAGTTTCTTCTGAATTCCCCATTTGATTTCTTAGTGACTCTTATATTGATGGCCTCTCGTTTTGCTCACAGAAAATGTAATTCCTTCACTCATTCCACAAATCTGTCAATGCACTCAATTACCACCGTTTTAAAACTTAGAAGCATCGTATTACCAAATATTGTGTACTAGTCATAATGGACATTTTGAATGAAGAGTTTTACAAATGTAAAATGTCAGAATCTGACAAGAATCACCTGCAGTATAATGATCCATACCCAAGCCCATAGCACCCATTCTGTGATTTCCATAACCACCAGGCCCACTTCCCATAGTGGCAGTTGAATCCAGGAACAACTCAATATATCGATGTTCTAAAAAAGATGAAATGAAATTTCAGTTAAGAACAGACAATGATTTCACATTAGCGATTGCACATTAGCAAGCAGCGTCAGCATAATTACCATGGCCAAAACCAATTAGCTCACTTTTGAATGTTAAGAACTTTAGAAGGTAGTTTTTTTTTAAAATGGCAGAAAATTTACTTAGAATCATTTGTTGCACAATTTGTGCTAACCACACAACAGAACAGAAACACAAAATTTCAATTTTTGCTGAGCTTGTTAACATCTTAGTCTCTGGAGAAAGCTCCTAGTCATGATTTCTGACATGGCAGTTGAGTTTTTAAATGAAGTACAGAATTAACACTTTAAACCTCACCATGATGGATGAGACAAGATACTTCAGATCACTTGACCGTAAAAAATCAACCTTGCTAGGACACCTTTCCAAGGACAAGACAAAAGGAAATAGAACGACTGAGAAACTGGTTTAATGTGTTCTTTCAAAAAATAGATTAAACATAGGACTTGACCTGTATTATGCAGGTGTAAAACTAGGTCTGCTCTTAAGCTAACTTTTCTTTTTTAAACATTTGACTACAGGCCAAAGACAGACCAATGCTTTCCCTCCCTCAAATCAATGCTTGATTTGCACCAGTCTGTTGATTTTAGGAAATACTGCAGCATGTTTGTTGACATGGTAGTTAGTCTTCCATTCATAGCACAGTACAGGATAAAATACTCACGCATATGTGCTTTGTCTTTAGACATGGCAGCAACTGCATCTTCATGAGTAGCAAACTCAACGTCAGCCTCTCCAGTCAGGCGACCATCAGAACCATATTCAAAGTTGATCTTTACAGGAATCAGCGGTGAAAAAAACTACAGGGAATAGGAGTAGAATAGTTGTAAATGGTGCAAGTTCAGTATATAAGTTCATAATGAAGCAAAAAAAACATGCTTGCCAGTGCTCAATGTGAGGGACGCTGGTGCTGGAAATGCAGTAATTTGATCTTGAGCAGCATGCGTCAGTACTGAGCATTGCCAGGTGAAGCAATGCACACTTCAATGTAATGTGAAACACCGATACTCTGGCTCAACTGAAGAAATTACCAGTTTATTAATTAGCGCTAAATATGGAGCAGTTTCATGCCATGGCCCATGCATACTGGAACTGAGTAGGAATGCTCATTTTCACATGATCTTAGACAGGAAACTACCATCCCAACAGCAGGCTTGAGTCAGTTGCAAGGTGAAAAACCAGTGCAACACCTAGTTCCTCCTCTCCTTTTATACATTTACTACAGGAGCATAACATTAGAAAATAAATTAACATGAAAGTGACAGAGAGATATTTGTTACCCAAAGTTGTCACTGATTAGTCTTGCAGTTATAGGTTAAACTTCCTTTCCCACACAAGACACATTTACTAAGGAGTATAATTCCCAAGTCATACTTACATCAGCAACATCTCCTTCAGAAGCTCGGAAAGGTAATCCTCTCATGTGTACATAATGACCTGTACCATTCTGAAAGAGGGGACTGGCATCGCCTGCTCCACCATAACCACGATTGCCCATCCCTGTGTATATCAAGCAGATAGAAGTTACTCAAAACATTACAAACTGAATTCAGAGTAGAAAAAGTACCAGGAGCCAGAATCCAGCTACCAAACATTACATTTCAAAAAACAAAGTTAAAACAAATATTCAGTCATATATCTGTGCAAGTCTCCTCCATAAATTAGTTTTCCACCCACCAGTAGCTTATCACAGTTTACTTATTCCATCTTTACAGTAAAAGCTTAAGACATCTTCGACGTGCAACTCCAATAGCAATTACTTTAATGCATCCATTGGGATCATAAACCAATTGAGTTCTTGTTTGCTCCTTTGCAAATTTTTCAAATGTCCCCATGTTAAAAGCATTATTAAGTCCCAGCTTGAATGCAAGTCTTTTCCTCTTAGCAAATGTGCAGACCAGAAACTTCATCCAATAGTTGAGACTCCTACCTCTTTCCATCATTCCACCACCTCTGGCATTGTGTCCAAATCCATCACGTCCATAACCATAGTTATCATTATAACCATAATCTTCAAAGTTGCCATAACCTAGGGAGAAAATAAATTTAGCAGTCTGGCCCAAACACAAGTTGTACCCAGTTAGAATGGCACCCCATTTCAATTAATTTCCTCGTTCTATTGCTAGATGTAAACATCTTTGCTTTTAAAGCCAGGCTACACAACGTCTAGCTCATCTAGCAGTTATCTGCAAGAGAATCCAAAACGAGCTTGTATGAAAAAGATCTGGTGCAAGTACTCATGAACTGAAAATAACCATGATAAATAAATTTGCACTGTACCCAGTACTCCTCTTAAAATGAACAATGAATTCAAAATTTGCCTGGGGCACCAAAGGACTAAAATTATTGAAGAACTTCCCATGCTCTTACCTCCACCATATCCAGCTCCCCTGCGTGTGCGGTCAAACATGTCTCCTCTCATAGGCCCTGGACCACCATAGCCAGTTCTTCCACCCATTGGTCTGTCATAGGGTCCTGGCCGCTGTCCCATTAACCTTCTTGGAGGATCATGATAAGCTCGAACCTCACCTCTACTACTCCTGAAGATTTCAATATACCTAAACAGCCACAATTAATACATTTACCTCATGGCTAAGACTAGATTTACCTCACAGCTAAACATGTTAATCTTCTGAATACAGATTCCTCTGGTGAAAAGAGTTTCAATTTCAGCCACTTCGCCCCCTCCCCAAGTTACAATAAAAAAAATTCAAAAGTGTCACAACCTACAAAGCATCCCTACCAAAGGCATTGAATAAACTATTTTGAAGCAGGCTCTGAAAAAAAATATAAAATGTCCAAACAGCATAACACCTCATTCACGGAGGCTTAAGGAAAAGCAAACAGATATTGTCACCGTTAATTTTAGAACCAAACTGGAATGTTGGGGCCAACAGCATAGCTCAAAAAGATAGGGAGTGCATTTACAGCAACAGTTAAATTACACTTGGAAAATAAGCAAGTCAACATGGTTGGCGGATTACTCGTAATGACAGTTTGTAAACACAATGACGCATTGAGTTAATTGAAATTTAAAACAGATTTTCAAATGCACCCAGTCATTACACCCCAGCACTATTTGCATGGAAATAAGTGGCAGGTTCACCCATTATAATTGGCACCCTGACAAGGCCACTGAGAATCATCAAATGATCAGCTTGCTAAATCAATTAATGGCATGCCTAAATTCACAATGGATAGCAAAATTAACTTTTCACCAGAGCAATCAATCTACTTTAGCACTTAAAAAAAAGTCAGTCATTGGTCTTAGCATAATTAATGTTATTAATTTAAACTGGCTTTAAATATGGCAGCTATGAACATTTTACAATAATCCTTCCATCATTTAGATTAAAAAAATAATGTCTGACTTGCTATAGCACAAATTGGAGCCATGGGAGTGACCAGCTAAATTAAAAACTGCAGGTGGATTTAAAGGCATTTTGTGTTCCTTCAAAGCAGTGTCCATCTACCACTACTTGCAGTGCTCAAGTTGAACCAGTAGACTGATTTCAATGAAATTTATACACACACATGGCACAGCACACTGGCCACCAAAAGACAGGACGCATGATCCTCAATTCCACTAAATTACAACTTCAGTAAAGTGCGTGCTCCATAGGTTTATATTCGTGGCTACTGTAGCTATACCTGGTTTCAGATTGCAATCATCAGAAACCTAGGAGCAAGCTAGTCACCTGGGTAGTCGGTAAGGTTGGAGAAACCTGATGCTCACAACATATGCCGTGTAAAAAAAAGTGTTTACCGCACTTATCCAATAAACACAGACTGATGGGAAATGGGATACTTCACGCAGCTTCCCAGAAGGGAAGCTATGCAGTATGCATTTTGATATCTGCTTCGGAGTCCCTGCTATTCAGTTTCACCTAAATTCCTTCCAATACCAGTGCAGTTCAAGCAAACTAATATTTTTGGGGGAGGCAGTGTGGAGAAGAAAAAGCTCCCAACAGGAATGAAGATCACAATGTTGGTGGCCGATTTAGTCTGACTGCAGACCTGTGGAAACTGGCGCCTCAAACTGCAACATGTGACAAGACTCCAAGCTACAAGGCATCAAGTCAGACATTGTTTTTTTTAAAAAAAAATACAGTACAAAGCTTAGTGCAAGATATTTGAAGTACAACACAAGCATTTGGGACAAATTTCACCAATTGGCTAGTTATACCGACGCTTCTGAATGCAAATCCAAATACTAATTTTAGTCCAATATATTTCTACTGGAGAATGGAATAATTCACATGTAGATCAGCAAGCTGTCTCGTCATCTTTCCATTAGGTTAGATGAAGACAGAAGCTTGCAGTGCTGTGTGCTTCAAGCACTAAGCTGATAAAATTCTACAAATGGAAAAGAAATGACAATTATGTCATATTAATTTTGTAAATGTTACAAAAATTGTAACTGCACTTTGTATATGTAATTTAATTAATCCAAGAGTAACAAAGTATTACTTAAAAATTGAATCAAATTCAAGTAATTGGAATTTTAGTTTTTACATCTAGCATAATCCTAAACTGTAGAGCCCTCTTTATGGACAATCATTTTGTTTTGCAAGCTTAACATTGAAAAACACTAAATTTTGGCACTACAAATACTCTCAAGTGCCCTAGCAGATTACCACCATTACCATCACAATCAATTTTAACTCTTGTATAGAGGGCCCTACAGTATAGGACATCTTTTACACACAATTTAGAAAAATCAGTTGAGTCCCCACTCAAGTTTTCCAATGGCGTGTGGGAGGTTCGACTATTTTCTCTGCAAGAACGGATGAATTCTGCAACCTGAACAAGTGGGCTTAAAGACGTATGAGCCACCCTTCCGTCCATCCCCACCTGTGCCCTATTCTTTCCTTGTGTTTCCCCAGTGCTTTTTCAGCTATCTCCTTTGATGCAAACTGCACGAAGGCTTCCCCCGTGCTTCTCCCCTGGTAGTCCACCGGCAATGTTATCCCATTTGGCACGATTTCCAACCCTTCAACCCAAGGACAAATACCCCACAAGGGGAACAATATTAAAAATTGAAACATTCCTACTCTTATACACATACTACAGCATATCAATGTTGAGTACTGATATCAGAATTGACTAATGAGGCAAAAGACTGCAGAATGCTGTTTAAATAAAGCAAAGATCCAACAAAAAACAAAAGGTAAATGTAGGCTTGCACTTTTTAACCAAAGCTTGCACAGAACATGGACAATTTAGCCCTACTTTTCAATAGCCAAGTTTGGCAACATGAATTAAATTTTATAGCATTAAATAGTAACCACTAGCGAGTCATGAAGATTAATTTGTTAATATGGCTGCAAAGAAGTTGCTGTGACAATGCTCCAAGTGGTTTAACATTATACCTACAATGGAAACCAATAAAGTGATTTTCAACATATTAAAATCAGGAAACGTTACTAAACGCAAGCGCAGTGCAACGAATGGAAGCCAGGATTAATTTGTACTGTTACTTTCGGGGGAACGCAAATCAGCCAACAACCACAATCACGTCCAAATGAAACTATCCAAGCGACTAAATCCCAATAAACTGGCACTGCCAGAGATGTAAAAACTTCTGACAAAACCCAAGCCATACAGCTTGCAGTGACAATTGCACTACTAAATAAATCAGTGCATCTCACTTGCTTTGCTTACAAAGGATCAGTGGAAATGTGATTCTCTCTGCCTCAGATCAAGACGTGGCCATCTACAAATCAAGTGCCCACGCCAGCATGGTCTGTGCAGGAATGCCTCACTTTCTTTCAAGAGTCTGTGCAAGCCAATGAAGGCTAAACAGAACCTTTTCTTTAGTGCTACCCATTGGCTGCAAGCAGCACATCAATACATTCTTATATCACCACCAGGACTAACAGCCCACAACTAGTTTTTGGTTGGTTGAAAATGATCAATGATGATGGTAAACAAGGAATGCTACAATTCTTCAAGAATTGCATAAATAGCTACTCAATTAAGAAATGATGCTGACCAAGCCAGCAACTGTCAGCTAGAATTCAGTGTGTAATTGAACCGATTGCTTGGTAACAGAACCCAATAGTTGTGATTGACCGCTGTAAGGTTTAAACAATTCAATGAAGAAAAAAAATGCAAGAGCATCAAGCTTCACTACCAAAGGTCATATAGGAAAACAAATCAGGATCTTTTTGCTTTAAGTAATTAGCATTATACAGCCAGTGCATTCACGAAGCAAACTCTGCGTCAATACACAAATTTAGCATGGTCTTAAAATACAAGTGTCCACTTACATTACGTGCTGCAAGTTACTGACTGTGAAGAAACAGTTAGCAAAGATATCAATCCAGTTACCAGCCTGACAACTAAGCGCCTGAATTGTATTGTCACTGAACTTTATTTACTTGTTCAAATGCTGACTGGCCTTTTCAATTACTCGAGATTTGAAATATTTACTCTAACACAATTGCAACTGAGCGAAGTAACTACCTAACATCTTGAAACAGGAATTCCATGGCAGATCCCCAATGACTCAGCTTGCTGATGCAATCAGCAGCTGAGACACACAGTCCCAGGAAGCCAGTTTCTTAATTGCTATTCTGTGCTAAGTTAGCGCATCTCAGCCAGGACTCCCATTCCCGCTATCCAGTTACCCCTATGGAACTGATTAGACAAGGCAAGGACAGCTTTGGGCTTAGATGCTCCCCAGTAGTTGAAAACCTTGCTGACAGGCACACATGAAAAGTAGCCATTTGAGCAAGGAACCACATATGTGGAACATAAACCCAGCAAGCAGTTGGCACCTTCAGGAGGGGTGGGGAAACTGAGCAAACACAAGGGAGCATGGTTAAAAGCTTGTTTGACAACTGCTTGTTCTTTGTCCATTCTAAATTTCTATCAAGGCTTTGCAGTTGTAATAATGAGTGATTTTGTTTTGTGATTACTTCACCCTTCTGGTCCAGTTATAAATTCTTCACAGCCAGTAACTTCAGTGGAGTGTAGTGCTGAGACATCAGTAGCACAACTTAAAAATCTTACACAATTTGTATCAGTAGAAACTGTCTTTTAAAATGACGTCAACATGGAAACAGAACCCAATTTAAGGGAGAGACACCCATTTTAAGTTCTCATCCCTTCCGTGGGTTTCCCCACTTCAGTCAGTCAATGTGGCTCTGAAGCAAACGGCTAGAGGTGCATGAACACATGTCACTTCCTCTGTCCGGAGAAAGTGGTGGACACTTCCGCACATTGGCAAAGCTATGTTTGGAAACTTCGTGGGAATGGCAGGCGCATACCTGCATCTACCAGTCCACGGTGCAACACATCAGATTCCAAATTACAGCGCTACTGTACCGCCTCAACCCAGTGACTTAAATCTTGACTGGACACAATCACATTAAAGGAATAGTTTAGAATACCAGCACCACAATTCAACCCAAAAAAAGGTTTTAGTTGCATTTTATTACTAGAATTACAAAATTCTAAAATAAATACCAGCATTAAATTTGTGTCTAAGCATTTTGTAATACTCTATACAAATGTAACTGAAAAAATTCAAATAAATAAAAAACTAAAATGAGGCAAGATTGCAGGTGGCAATAAGGTTGAACTAGTTAACTGATGTATTTAGTCTATTTTCCAAAACAAATCATTATTTTTCTTGGAACTCTGGCCTTTGTTATACACATTTGGCAACTGCAAGTGGTGAAGTTACTGGAAAATATTAGTACACAAGAGGTCAACAGATTCTAAACTATTCCTTCTAAGGATGAATATCAATTATAATTACTGGCTCACAAGATTGGACTCAAGGATTAACTTTTTTGGAAAATCAGAATTCTCATCCTTAAAAATGATACATGGAAAAGCAAAAATACTAATTTTAGCCACTGTGGTCCAATGTGTCTTTAAAAAAAACTTGTCACAAAGTAATGCACTCAATGAAGCTTTTCTGTGTTCGCTAGCTTTTCGTCAACACAAGTGCAACCCGCACCCTCAAAATAATTTCAAATAGTTCACCATAAAATACGAATGTGGCTTGGGAACTTTGGCCCAATACTGTTTGCCGGGACTATGAAGCTAACTTGACCTTTGCTCTACACTGCAACCAAAATCCCCCAAACAGCCATCTTCGTTTTCTTTAATCTGCATGTTTACAGCAATTGCATTTCTTAAGTAATGTTATAAGAATTGCCTTTATTGTAAATCACTAAGTTGTAAACTGTCGAGGCATTAACAAAATGTTTTTAGTTGCTACTTTAAAGAATCTTTTTTGGATTAACAAAAAACCCTTGTGCCCAATTCTATGTGCCACTCTACCAAGTCACAAAGTGATGATTCAGCTATCCCACACCCTTCACCCACAAAAAATTGCGTTGATCAGCCTTAAAGACATTAATGCCAAAGCAAATAAATGTTGGATAGGCTATCCAAAACCATTCACAAACGTTCCCCCAATCTTCCCTCATGAAAGTAATCCATTTTAAAATTACTGTGATGTTAACACCCGCAAGACCCACATGCCCAAATACTTGGTTCTCCATTACTGGAGAAAGTAAACAAACAAGAAGTACCTGTGAAAAACTGCAAAATTTCCTCTTTGCTGCAGCCAAACGGCAAGCCTCTAAGGCGGACTGTTCCATCGCTCGTTGACTCAGTTTGATTTGGGTTAGTGTGTTTTAGTACCCAGTCCATTTCAGTGGCTTTAGTCTCGAACACTGTGAACAAAAGTTGAAATACTAACAAAAATCTAAAGCTGCAAATAATCCTGCAAAATGTCAAGCATGAGTGAAAAAGAACATTTGGACCAAAGCTCATCCCTCTTTGCCAAGCATTCATTGCACTGCAAATACTACCCTCTGGTAGAAACACTGAAGACATTCTTCCTAAAAAAAGCAAAACTGTAAAGATATTTTTCACATGTCTGCATCCTACAATCCTTTCCTGGCTTACTACGAATAATATTCTGGGTTAATCTTACTAGACAGTAAATATTTGCTGAACCCTTGATGAGATCCACCTTCTAAGATTGGAGAGCTTAAGATCGTAGACTCGAGCAATGTATTGTTGCTTTTCTCTGTACTGTCTCCAATGAGTTTACTTTATGACACGGTGACAAGAATTATCATACTCCATTGTAAACTGAAAGTAATGATTCCATTTCTAGCCCCAAGTCACCTTTAAGTCTCTCACTGCCAAGCTAATTCTATTCACTGCATGCACACACCCAAGTTTTCAATCAATGCTCACATTACAACCCATAATTTAATTTGCCATTTCTTTGCCCAACTGCATAACTAATCTAAATCTTTTCACTATCTCCAGTCTCCAATTGCTCGCCTTTTCAAGTTCTCAGCAAAAATGACAAGCTTACAAATGGTCGATATCCAAGTCATTGGCATTCCTAGAAAATAAGGACTCAGCACTGACACCCCCCCACCCCAAAACAGGATTCCACAACAGCCACCTAGTCATTACCTCTCAAATTTCCTATTTTTAAATTAATTCTCCAAATTATGCCTTAGTTTAAATGCCCCAACATTTAGAACTTCTGCCAAAACCCCTCTGAAGTGTCAAGAAGCTACATGATCAACAGTTCTATTATCTCCTAAAAGAGTCAAAGACATCAGGTTGGCCAATGAGCTCTTATCCTAAATCTACACGGGCTGTTTAAGTTTCTGTTGCATAGGTATTTGTCCAGCCTGCTCCTTTAACTAGATTCCATTATTCTTCCCATGCTGAGTAGCAGATTACTGGGCCTGCAGATGTTTTGGGCTAGTTTTGTCACTCTTAAGATGTTGTCGGCTTCCAACAACTTGCATCTATAGAACACCTTTAACAGAGTAGAACAACCCATGGCACTACACAGGAACATTCTCAAGCAAAATTGACGAGCCACACAAGAGGATATTTGGGCAGATGACCAAAAGCTTGGCCATCTTGGGGAAAGAGAGGCAGAGAAAAGGAATTTCAGAGCTTAGGGCCTAGGCAGTTGAAGGCACGGCTGCCAAAGTGGAGCAATTAAAACCGGGGATGCGCAAGAGGCTAGAATTGGAAGAGCGCAGATATCAGAGAGAGTTATAGGGCTGGAAGAGGTCAGAGAGATAGGGACTGGTGAGGCCATGGCAGGATTTGAAAACAAGGATGAGAATTTTAAAAATCAAGACGTTGCTTAACTGGGAACCAATGGAGGTCAGCGAGCACAGAGGCAGGAATTGAGAGTTAGGATATGGGCAGCAGAGTTTTGGATGAGCTTAAGTTTATGGAGGGTGGAAGTTGGGAGGCCAGGCAAGAGTGCATTGGAATAGTCAACTCCAGGACAAAGATGCTTACAGTTCTCTACCTACTCATCATTTCAGGAGATAAGCACCTGGCACAAGGAATTCATTAAGTATAAAGACTTCTGACCCTAAGTACTTCTGTCACACCAACAGATTGATTCCTTCAAACAGCTTACCTTCAATGTATCTATGCCCCATGCTTTCCCGGTCCTTTGCAAGGGCACGTTTTACATCTTCCTCAGTTTCCAGCTGAACAAAGGCTTCACCACTTGGGCGGCCTTCTCTTAAATAGGTGAAGTGTATCCCAGTAGTTCCATTTACTATCTTGCAATCTAAAAACAGCATACAAGATTTATTGAATTGTCATGCTACTTTGGGGAGGGGGACAGGAAGCAGGAAAAATATTTTTTATAAAGCAAGGCATTGCGAAGCAAATGCATATATTCATACCAAAAAGCACAGGGCATTATGTCACTTGCAAGTCAATACTGAATGCAAATTTCCAGCAAGCCAGTCACCACCCCCAGCTTCTAAGAAATAGTTGACCCTTCACAGCATGTCAAAATATCTAGCCAATCTCGCATGCCTAAATCGCCTGTCTTGACTTATTACTCTGAGCAACAGAATATTACACTAAGACCACATATTGTTAGGGTATGGAAGGAAGCAGGCGAACAGGGTGGAGGATTCGTTTGGTAGGCAGGAGGGTGGGCTGGGGAGGCTGTATGCAGCTCAATAGCAGCGTGGAAGAGTCCAGAGCAAGTTCAAACTCATCTTGATCTGCACTCCCACCAGCAACCAATGATTTAATTTCATTCAGTCCACAAGCGTGACCAAGCTTCCAGTCGCCTGTCACTTCAACTCTCAGCTCCACTCCCACTCTGAGTTCTCCGTCGTCCGCCTCCTACAGTTCCAATGAAGCTCAAGATAAGCTCGAGGAACAGCACCTCATCTTTTGATTTAGGGTTCTCAACAGAGTTCAACAATTAAAGATCGTAACCAATGATCCCCATTTTTTGTGACAGCAGATGTGGATGCTTCTGCTATTCCCATCTTTTGTTTCTTTACTTGTCCCATTACCACCTCCTTTTGCCTTGCACCATTATCCCTTCTGTCATTTAATCTCTCCTGCCTTCCACCCTATCACAGACCTTCCCTTTTGTTTTTCCTCCCCTCCCACCTTTCTATATCTCTGTGCTTGCTTAATGCCCGTTACATCCCTAACTTTTTCCAGCTCTGACAAAAGGTCATCGACCTGAAATGTTGACTCGTTCTCTCTCCAGATGCTGCCTGACCTGAGTGTTTCCAGCATTTTCGGTTTGTATATTTGATTAAAATTGTCTAATGATATAGTTACACATTTTAAATAATAAATAAGCAGGAATGAAACTAGGGCAAAGACCTCGACAGTCCAGTGAGATTATGCAAACAGAGCCTCAAACAGCCCTGTGATGGATGAGAAGTCACCCTCCTTTTAAGTAGTTCTATAGTTACTTGTAGGTTTTGATTAGCAGTTACGTGAGATTATTTTTTTTAATACTTTTTCTTTCAAAGATAGTGACTTTGGACTGGTATTGAATGAATGGGATAATTCAATCAATTAACACATCACGCTCTACAGAAACAAAATTTTGCACACTAAAGTCTATTATAACACAAAGATTAAATGGCACATAGTAGAGCAGATAGCATTTTAGACTAATGACTGAGGTCAGAACATGTGGAGCCAGGGAGAAAGTAGATTAGATAGCAAGCTGGCCAACGTTCCCTTTAAGCTACGCGGCTGTGTCAGGGATCCCACGCAGGCGGCTTATCAATGCATAAACTGCGCATATGCGGCACCAAAAAAAAAATTAAGAAGGAACACCGAAGCTGGCTACAAAACAGAAAGTATGGGATAAGGGTAGCTACTCAGACTGCCAAAAAGGTGGGAAGTGGTGTCTTACAGGAAACAGTGCCAGAAGCACTGTTCACAATTTACACAAATTTGGACTCGGGAATCAGAAGTACAATTTAAAAATTTGTGGACGACACCGAATCCTTTGGGGGGGGGGGGGGGGGCCGCACACGGGACTAAGATAATTACAGATACACATCACTAAAAGTAGCGACAAAGGTCAGTAAGGCCATAAAAAGCAAACCAAGCACTGGGGATCATTTATCGAGGGACAGAATTGAAAAGCAGATATTAAACTTGTTTAAAACCTTGATTAGACCACACTTTGGGAGTACTGCCCACACTTGGGAGTACTAGACACAGTTCTGGTCTCCATATTATGAAAAGGATAGAGGCACTGGAGAAGGTGCAAGAGATTTACAAGATCCCAGAACCGAGGGGATATATTTATCAAGAAAGTCTGAACAGGCTGGGGCTCTTCTCTAGAAGAGATGGCTGAGGGGTGACCTAATAGAGGTCTTAAGATTATGAAAGGGTTTGTTCGGGTAGACAGAGAAAATGTTGCCACTTGTGGGGAAGAGCAAAACTATAAATACAAGATAGCCACTAAAATCCAATAGGTAATTCAGGAGAAACATCTTTACCCAAAGAGTGGCAATAATGTGGAATGCGCTACCACAAGGAATAGTTGAGGCGAATAGCATAGATACATTACATAATTAATGTGCTTCAAATGGGAACAAAAGGCAACAAGTAACTCTGCTGTTCCTCACATTGCTTCTCACCTTAGTCAACAAGTTTTTCCACAGGCATTTCTGCAGCAGACACTGTTGCTAGGTTTAGAATTAACACTTTAACCTTTGTTCCCATAGCACTACCACCAGAATAAGGTTTAGAAAACTCTTGCATTTGAATTGCTACATTCTCTGAAATTTGGCTTAAATGTCAAAATGTTCAGGTCCAACATCATGCACCAAAACAGCTTAACAGGGAAGAACTGACTCAAAAATGTTCATAGCTGTGATACAAATCACCTTTGTAAAAACTACTGAAAATTTGGACTTTTCAAATGTGAAAAAAGGTGCCAAGACAGTTGTTCTTTCAGTTATGGTCACACGTAACTACAATTTGCTTGCAGGAAGAAAAGATGGCTTTAATCACTTGAGTATGCTTTAGAAGTAAGCAACTGTACACAAGTAATTTTCACATTAATATGAATGTGTCTGCATATGGTAAGGAATGTTTAATAGAAGGAATCACTTTGCTGACTAATTCATGCCCCTCTGAAATTCAACAGCTAAAGCACCAATTAAATTTATTTGCTCTGCAAGAGGTATGAAACATTTATTCACTCCCAAACACTTAAGTCAACCGAAACATACTAATTCTACTTTTCCATAAAGCCCAAATCATTCAGATGAATTCACAAAACCTGAGAAGAAGCGCAACACTTCATCAGCAGTGCAGGACCATGGAAGTCCACGGACTCGGACAATAAAACCTTCATCCATTTGAATGTCTGAAACACGGGTCTCTCAAGCAAACAAAATCTACAAAAGAGAGAGAAAAAAATTAGAAAGAAAGACTTGCATTTACATAGCACCTTTCACAAAGCTCAGGACATCTCAAAGTGCTTTACAGCCAATGAACGAAGTGCTGTCACTTATAAATGTAGGAAATATAGTTCCTTATGGTACGATGCAGTCTAAATTGATTTCACCCTCCCACCAAAAAAGCAGATACTCAACAGTAACACACATCCAGAAGGATCACACAATTAATTCTACCAGAAAAGTGAATACTACAGGCATAACTTGACACATGCATCAAGACTGTTTGAGAAATAAAACAATAATGCAGGACAATGAAGTCACTACTTTACACAATAGAGTGTAAAAGGATTATATTTACCCCTTGACCTAGTCACACCAAGGCATCATTTTTAGTATTTGTAAACATGTTATTTCCTGGGTCAAAACATTGAGACCAAGAGTAAAATATAATAGCTTCATTAGATTGGAGACTTGATATCAGCACCACCAGCTTGATACATGGATAATTGGGATTTTAATTCCTTAGCCAATGCTATAAGAAAATAAAGTGCCCATTTTCAATCAAACACTGAATGAAGCCTTAAAGGTTACGAAGATTTGAAAAAAACGTGAAAAGCGACCCCCCCCAAAAAAGCACAAGACTGCATGCAGTGCTAGGTTAGATGCCCAGTCCGTATAGGCTCACAAATGATTGGCAAAAGAACCAGAGGAGATAGGAGGAAATACTTTTTTACGCAACGAGTGGTTAGGATTTGGAATGCACTGCCTGTTGGGGTGGTGGAAACAGGTTCAATAGTAGCTTTCAAAGGGGAATAGAATTAAATACTTGAAGGGGAAACATGTGCAGGGATATGGGGATACAGATTCAATAGTAGCTTTCAAAGGGGAATAGGATCAGGGAAAATTGCAGGGATATGGCAATACAGATTCAACAGTAACTTTCAAAGGGGAACTGGATAAATACTTGAAGGGGAAACATGTGCAGGGATATGGGGATACAGATTCAATAGTAGCTTTCAAAGGGGAATAGGATCAGGGAAAATTGCAGGGATATGGCAATACAGGTTCAACAGTAGCTTTCAAAGGGGAACTGGATAAATACTTGAAGGGGAAACATGTACAGGGATATGGGGATACAGATTCAGTACCATCTTTCAAAGGTGAATAGGATAAAGGAAAATTGTAGAGATACAGGGATACAGATTCAATAGCTTTCAAAGGGGAATGGGATAAGGGAAAAATTGCAGGGATATGGGGATACAGATGGACAGATTCAATAGCAGTTTGCAAAAGCGAGAAGTCGCAGAACACCAGGTTATATAGTCCAACAGATTTATTTAAAATTACAAGCTTTCGGAGCTATCCTGCCCCTTCTTCAGGTAGAGTTACTGTTTGCAAAGGGGAATAGGATAAATACATGGAAGGGAGAAAAAAAAATTGCAGGGATACCGGGAAGAGAGTGGATTGATTGCTCTTCAAAAATGAGCCGGCGCAGGCTCGATGGGCTGAATGGCTGTACTGTTCTGCGAAACCGACCAACCGAGCCACATGCACCCACCCTTTCGGTCCACTCCGAGGGCCGTGCACGGTCGAATTACAGAAAGGTTGGGGTGGGAAGAAGAAAACGAAAAATCAAAGCCACGTGTTGGGCCGCTGCAAGCCTAGCCCAGATTTCCAGCTGTACACGGGGAGGAAGAGGAGGAAGTAAAATGTCGGCCCGGTGGACGCATGCAGTCCCCGACATGAGCACTGGGCTCGGAGCGCCAACCGAGTTTGGAGCCAGCCCTTGGCGGAAGACCGCGTGCGATAGCCGAGGCCGGCTTCCAGCTTTAAAAAAAAAGCGACAGGCAGCGACTCCCCGTGAGAGAGAACAGACACACAATGGAAGGCAAAGGCCTGGCCGTGTGGGGGGACGGTTAGTGGCGTGAAGCCAGCCCTAATCATCCACCACCACCTCGGGCCGCTGCCGCAACCAAGTTAAAAAAAAAAACGTTTTTCCAAATAAAAAGTTTCCCCAACCTCAAAAACAAACAAAAAAAAAACCGTCGAATGAAGAAGCGCAGAAACTAAAAACCGCCACCGGCGTCCATTACAAAACTCCCTCAGCCGACGCGACTAAAATGGCGTCCGCGCCTCGCCACGGCATCCGCGTGTTGTGCTTCTTCAACCAAACACACTTTTTAATTTAATTAAAATAAACCGAAACGTTTCCAATCGGAATGATTGATTTTAAAAACACTGGTCGCGAAACTTTTTACCCACTCCCGAGGGGGGGAAGAAAATGTACAGCGTGTAAACCCGCAGCGCCTACCCTACACACCCTACCTGCAGCCCGCCGCTCCCTCACTGCTACTGCCTCGCTCGCACAACACAGCACCGACCCGACGGACGCCCGACGCGATGACGTCGCACACCGCAAACAAACGCCGTTGTGCCGTCAACTGTTTTTATGACGAAGGAAGATTCCACCCCCCCCCTCCCCTCAACTCACTCACCATATATTTATTAATAAATATTACATTTCTCTCAATATAAAATGACAGTCCTGTCTTTTTTTTTCAACCGCTTATCATTATTTTTTTTTTCTTCTTTACTTACAACATTCATTGACTTTCAGAAACGTTAACGAGCCCGCCTCCCCCCGGCGACGCTGATTGGCTGAAAGATGCAGCCGCTTAAGCTGGCGATTCGCTGTTCCCGCACGTCAATTAAACCGTGCCAAAAAAAAAACCCCACCGCGGGTAAATTTTTCTTGCCTCACCTCGCGGTTCGAAATAATACAGTGAGAAATACTCGCGCTGGAAAAGGGCAAAACAAAAAATTCTAGCCAGGTATTTTTTTCTCCGTTAAAATTCGGCCCGCCCTCCGTGTCTTCCGATTGGTTGAAAAGGGAGCGCCGGCCGTTAGGGTTGACGGTGATTGGCTGCTGCAGCTGTCAATCAGCGCCCGTGATTTGCATAATGACGCGTTGAGGTCGCTCTCGGTGCTGGTGGAGGAGAGTTGATCAAGTTTTTGTTGCTGTGGGGAGGTTTATAGTTGTCGATTGGAAGAATTCTTTTATTTATCCACCCCTCCTATCCCCTAAAGTGGCTCGGACTGTAATGTCTTTGCGAGTTATTCGTTAACCCGCCTTTTCTCCTTGTTTGAGTGGAATAAGTTGGAAGAAAATGAGCTTCCTTTTGTGAGTATGTGCGGGCAGATGTGACTCAGTCGGGCTGCGCTCCTCCATTCTTCCTGTTTCACTTCTACACTTCGGGCCTGCAGGGCCCATCGTCTCCTTTTTTTTCCACCCTCCCCTCTTGCTCTCCTTTTTATTAAGGCTTTTCTGCCTGGTGTGGTCAGTTAATGTAGCCTTGAGCAATCCATATCTGCTGTCGGATTGGTGGCTTTGCTGATTTTTTTGAGAGGCAAGTTGCTGTAAAGCCTTATCTTAAAATCGATGTAAAATACAGATGGGTGATGGCAAAGTAGATTATTAGGTGGTGGGGAAAGGATACTCTTGTATGTAGGTTAGCCTAGTACAGGTACTTGCAAGAATCAAGGAGCCTTCATGCTGCACTCAAACAGGAGACTTTTTCTAGTTGGCAGCACCAAGAGACAAGTTAATGTAAAAGTCTTATTTAAATCAACATAACATACAAAATGGATGATGGTTATTGGCAAAGTAGATTATTAGGTGATGGGGAAAAGGAGGCTCTTGAAGGCACGTTAGCCTAGTATTTACAAGAATCACGGAGTCTAACAGGAGACTTTCTAGTTGGCAGCTTCTCCACATACTGCAATATTAAAAAGCTGCACAGTATTGATTTTTTTAATACAAAGGCTGTAATTTTATCTTGGTGTTGTAACTGTTTGCTTATGTAGAAACTTCTGCAAATCTTGATGTTCATGTCATTGCTATCACATATTGAACACATTTTTTAAACACTATACATTCAGATAGACACCTAATCTGATCAGCTGATCCTATTATGGGATTGCACCACCCTACTTAATAGTGTGGGTTTGGAGCTGTGCTTCTGATTTAAATTTTGGGGAAGACAACAGATGGAGCTGCTAACTGGAAAGCCTCCTGTTTGAGTGCAGGATGTAGGCTCCTTGATTCTTGTCTGTACAAGAGCCTCCTTTTCCCACCACCTACTTTGCCAATTGCCATTACCCATTTGTATTTTATGTTGATTTTAAATAGACTTTAAATTAACTTGCATCTTTCCTTCATTTTCTCTTTGCCTCCACTTGGAAGGAAAAGCATTGTGTAGTTTTCATTTCTCGCACCTTGTTACCTTCTTCGGTGTCTACTTCCTGAAATTTACAAAATCTGGTTCGATTATTTTCAATGATTTTTACCTATTTCTAGCACCCACCTTTTCATATTTGCCTGTGCAAATGGAGTGTGCAACTTCAACAACAAAAAATACAGATATGAAGCATTTGGTGCACTTGAATGTAGGATTGCTCTATACCTGCTTTAATTAGAAATGTAAATAGTAGTAAGTGGCTTTCAAGGTTGTGATGTAATCACATTTGAGATCTTATGAATTGAGTGTTAAGCATTACTGATTATCTGAAACACTCCAACAATATCAGGTTGCAGGTTTTAACTAATACATTAGCAAAATACTGGAAATCTGAAACAATGACAGAAAATGCTGGAAACACTCAGCAGGTCAGGCAGCATCGTGGAGAGAGACACAGAGTCAACGTTTCAGGTCGATGACCCTTCGAAGGGTCCCAGCCCTTAAACGTTAACTCTGTTTCTCTCTCCACAATGCTGCCTGACCTGCTGAGTGTTTCCAGCATTTTCTGTCGTTGTTGGTTTTGTCAGTATCTTGTTTAATAAATGTGATACTGGGAATGCTGTTTGGTATCTCCAGCTCAAATCCTCTGTTTTGAGGAGGGAAGAGGTGTGTGCAGGGAGGAGAATGACTGGTGCAGGCAGGGAGACGATAATTTGGGAGGTCTGTCCAACAATGGGCCGACTCTGCATTACTTGTTAGATTGTCAGTTCACATTGTTCGCCAGAGCAGCTGCTGACAGTGAGAATCGACTGAATAGATGACTGCACGAAACACAAGCTTTAAAGAAAATTGGGGAAGATGTTTTGCATCTAAAGGCTATAGGTTGTTATATTGCTGTTTTGCAGCATGCTCTAGTGGTCAATTAGAGCCAATAGGGTGTGCCAGCTGCAAATACTTCCGGGTCTACCTTCTGATGGACATTACCTGCCCACTTGCCACATCATTTTCTCCTTTTTCTTTTCCCCTTTCCTTCCCTTACTACCAACACACTTTTTTTGGGGACACTGGAACAATATTTATTTTTTTGGGGGGGTGGGGAGCTGATGCTGTACTTGGTTTCAGCAGATGTCATGGTTGAGCAACCAGTGATTACAGCTTTGCCTGAACCAACTTGTATGGCTCTTCCCTCCCCAGATGACCAATTACAAACAAATTGTTCCTGGTGATGGAAACGTCCACTATGCGGAGTCAAGTCTTGCTTTCCCTCCAGTACAGATTGTATTGATCTATATTCAGGATGCATCATTCTGCTTGAATATCAACACTCGGACAGAGATTATATATGTCTAATTTACACTCGTAAGCTCCCTTTGCTTGCTGAAGTGTGTAATTTATACTTTACAGCAACTTGGCTTGTCTCAACAAGTACACTAATCGACAAATAACTTGAAGTAGAGTTGTAGAGAATGCAGTCACATCTTTTGTATTCATTTTTGATTTATGGAGGCAATAGTTTCGCTTATTGTACTTCTTTCTTTACTGGTTTTCTCCCCTGAAAGCAGTGGATCCTACTGGGCAATTGTTCGGAGTGCTTACCCAAGTGCTTCTGTGAACTGAGCTAGTGAGTGATGGTAGGTTGTTCAGTTGCAGTGCTGGGCCTCGCAATTCAATTAATTCCTAGCCAGTACCGATGTCCACACCTTTGCGTTTCCAGCAACAGGCATAGAAACATAGAAGATGGGAGCAGGAGTAGGCCATTCGGCCCCTCGAGCCTGCTCCGCCATTCGATGAGATCATGGCTGATCATCCAAACTCAGTACCCTGTACCTGCCTTCTCCCCATATCCCTTGATACCTTTAGCTTTAAGAAATATATCTAACTCATTCTTGAATATATTTAATGACTTGGCCTCAACTACCTTCTGTGGTAGAGATTCCACAGGTTCACCACTCTCTGGGTGAAGAAATTCTTCCTCATTTCTGTCCTAAATGGCTTATCCCTTATCCTTAGATTATGACCCCTGGTTCTGGACTCTCCGACCATCGGGAACATTCTTCCTGCATCTAGTTTGTCCAGACCTGTCAGAATTTTATATGTTTCGATGAGATCCCCTCTCATTCTTCTATACTCCAGCGAGTATAAGCCCAATCGACCCAATCTCTCCTCATATGTCATTCCTGCCATCCCAGGTATCAGCCTTGTGAATCTTCGCTGAACTCCTTCCATGGCAAGAACATCCTTCCTCAGATAAGGCGACCAAAACTGCACACAGTACTCAAGGTGTGGTCTCACGCTTCCCTCTTCCCTCCCTCCATCTCTTTATCCCAGCGACACGGAGCACCATTCTGTGAACAGCTCTACAGATATGTGATCATATGGGGAGGGGAGCCTTGGTTGTATGGTGAAGTGCCCCACTGTCCTTTGTATATGTTATTTCGATTGTAGATTGGGCAGGTATTTTCAGGTGGCTGCTTCATAGTATGGAACGAATGCCTTTTGACTCATTAACCAATTGGTACTTTCATGCGCAATGTTGCCTTTCTTCCCAATCTCTAGTCCCCTTCAAATATGACTCCAAGGGACCATTCTTCACATGAGCTTCAGTAGTGACTGTTTGTAGTGTATTGACTATGGGTGGGTGTGGGGAAGGAGATCTGTGGCTCGGTATACAAGGATGTGCATTTGTCAACCGGAATCACTGAATAGTAAGAAAGAGGCTGTATATTTCTCCCCACCTTAGCCCAGGGGTGGCGAGATCCATGGTAAAGTCCCAACTCCCACCTCTGCTGCCATTGGATAGTTAAGTGTACATGTCATTGACCTTTTTGTTGTTGCTCCCCTTCATATTCTGCACACCATATCGTGGATGTGAGGGCAGAATGGTGAGGGAACTGCTTTTGAGTATGCCTGCTAGAGAAGTCTGAGTTGGCTACTGAAGCTCTTTCTCTGGCTTTTGCTCCATGTGCTAAATTGTGAAACCTCTGCTGTGCATCCTCCTGTGGGTGTCGGGTTGTTTACTCTTTGCAGCTGACGTGCGAAAACCATTCTGCGACGACTACCCTCGCTAGGCCATTGAAATATATGGCCTGATATAACTTTGAGGGAGTAACTGAAGGCTGTTTTGAATTTCTGTCGCATCATCCACTCGCTGCAATTTGTCTAGTAGAATTTCACTGCCTGCTTCAGCGAGTTTATTAACGGTCGTCTGAACTGCGTCAATTGAGAAGTCGCACAACACCAGGTTATAGTCCAACAGTTTTATTTGAAATCACAAGCTTTCGGAGTGGCGGTGAAGGAACACCTGACGAAGGAGCAGCCGCTCCGAAAGCTTGTGATTGCAAATAAAACTGTTGGACTATAACCTGGTGTTGTGCGACTTCTCACTTTTGTCCACCCCAACCGCATCATGCGTCTATTGACAAAGTGCTATTTTATTCTGGATCTGCGTTGTCTCTCCCTTTTTTTGAACATGCTCCTTTTTTAAACCTGAGATTAGTTGTCCTAAGAGGTAGACCGACTGCTTCGACCCCACACTCTTGTGGCATCAGGATGCTGAGCACATGGGGCTAATGAGCTGTGTCATGGTGCTGTGTACTTGTGGTCAGAGTAATATCACCGATTTTTATAGGATGCCTCCATGCTTCTGAAGCGTGAGTCATGTCCTTGTACCATAATCAATCTACTGAGGATACCAACTTCAATAAGAGTGGGCAGCCTGGTGAGTCTCGCAAGCACATTTGCAGCAGTTTCTCAAGGTAGCAGTCGCCACCAGTTCCTGTTCGCACATTTGCCTTGTGTGGCAGCTTGTGCTGCAACCAGCAACAGTGGAATGGTCACACCGAATAGACCCGTGAATTGATGAACCACTTTCTTTGGCATTGAAAGGCACTTTTTAAAAAAAATTATAAATGCAACCATCCGATCCACACTTCCGACATGATCTAAAATTTAACTGAGGCCTGTGCAATTTTTGTGGTGGGTATGGTAATATTGCCTGCCAGCCCTGTTGTGGGATATTGACTTTGGGTGACAGCTATACATCTTTGTTTGGTTTGTGTCACTTCAGCGTTTCGGCTAACAACCCTCGCTCTGTCATAAATTTTAAAGTAGGGTTGGCATTTCACAAATGAAACGAGTAGGAATTTAATAGAAATGTTCAATCCCTTCAGTTCTAAAGTTTATAAACTTTCATTTTTTGGATTATACTATCACGATCCCTTAAACAGTTTAAAAACTTGTAACCTCTTGC
Source organism: Squalus acanthias (assembly GCA_030390025.1). Classification (NCBI taxonomy): domain Eukaryota; kingdom Metazoa; phylum Chordata; class Chondrichthyes; order Squaliformes; family Squalidae; genus Squalus; species Squalus acanthias. Next base: position 61,428,524 of record CM059441.1, on the reverse strand, counting down.
AGTGAACATATCTTTTCAGGGTAAAAGTTTAATTCTTTTCCCCCCCCCCCCCATAAACTTTTTTCATACCTGTATGCTTGCTGTGAAGGAGGACTAATAGTGAATGTTTTACTTGCATTCTAGTGGGAGTCGAAATAACAGAACTTTCAAACCGAAAAAGAACATTCCTGAGGGTTCGCACCAATATGAGCTGCTAAAGCATGCTGAAGCAACCTTGGGCAGTGGTAATCTTCGTCAGGCTGTTATGTTACCAGAAGGCGAGGATCTTAACGAATGGATTGCCGTCAATAGTAAGTCTATCGAACTTGGAGTTTATCTACTCAGCAGGCCAGGCAGCATCCGTGGAGAGAGAAACAGAGTTACAGAACTGATGAAGGGTCCCAGACCTGAAACGTTAACACTCTTTCTCTCTCCACGGATGCTGCCTGGCCTGTTGAATATTTCCAGCATTTTCTGTTGTTGTTTCAGATTTCAAGCATTCGCAGTATTTTGCTATTGTATTGGAGTTTATCTATCTATTCTATCTCTACCTTTTCAACGCTCCACCATTGGCGGCTGTGCCTTCAGCTGCCTGGGTCCTAAGCTCTGGAAATCCCTCGCTAAACCTCTCCTCCTTTTTAAGATGCTCCTCGAAACCTACCTGTTTTACCAAGCTTTTGCTCACCTCCCCTAATCGCCCCTTGTGGCTCGGTGTCAAATTTTGTTTGATCACGTTCCTGTGAAGTGCTTTGTGACATTTTACTCTGTTAAAGGTGCTATATAAATACAAGCAGTTGTTTAGCCTATCCTAACTTTGCAGGTGGCTTTGGGTTCCCCCCATAAGTTTGACTTTATCAACAAAAAAAAGTGAAACCCCTGCTGTCAAAATGCATTTAAACCTCACAAACTGCACTTGCAAAACTGTGGGACTTTCAAAGGCTATTTTTGTCACTTCCTTTTTTCAAACTTCTGTGAAATGGAAACTCATTCTTCGTTTTTATGCTGGTCACTTTTTTTTCCCCCATCACACAACCCACCAAAGGAGTCCCAAAAATTTGTTTTGTAAGACCTTTTTCTGTTTGCCTGTACTTCTCTCTTTCCTCTTCCTCTCACCCCCCCCCCCCCCCCCCCCCCCACCCAGGGCTAAAGGAAAACTTGTTGAATTGTTTTGGAGGAACACAAGTCAATTTTCTTGGAATGAAACTATACATGCCACGTGTGAGGTTATTCCTGGTATTTATAACATTCACTTATTTTGGGTGATATTTCCTGTGAATGGGTTTTAAAATAGGACAGGGACTTCTGAAATGCACATCACTCATAACTACAGTATGGGCTGCGGACTGCAGTGGAAATGAACTTTTGGTTGCGGTTATTTCTTTTCAGCTGTGGATTTCTTCAACCAAATCAACATGCTCTATGGAACAATAACAGAGTTTTGTACGGAGCAAAGCTGTCCTGTTATGTCAGCAGGACCAAGGTAGGAAAGGTCTCCTGTATGTTATAGGCTAAGACTTCACCGAAATGGCCCGTTGTGGGAAGGTGTACGTTGGCTACATGCCAGAAGTATCAGTTTGGCTGTAAAGTACTTCCGGATGTCTTGAGATGAAAGACCCCTCGAGCCCAACCCTGCCTTTCAATTAAGTGGCTAAAAAGGAATGAAGTGTCAAAAGACGATTTGGAGTTTACATCGGAGTTGAAAAATCTAGTTGTGAAATAAGCATGTTTGCTAGTTTAGTCTATTTGTCTTAAATGTGCACAACTCCAGAAACTGTACATTAATAAATATGTCAGTTACTAAACAAACTTGGATCTTGTGCCTGAAATGAACTTGGATTAAATGCACATCAACATCTGATGCAAGATTGAAATCGTAATACCTGTACTTGGGACTAGGAGTGCGTTTTATTTCACGCTTCCTTCTTTCTCCTTTCCCACCCTGCCCCAGAGAATTTTACTGTAATGTTTCTGCAAAGGTCTAAATCTTCTGATCAAACTGGATGGTCTCTGTCTGCAGGGCAACCCCAGTAACATCACAACATGGTCCCAATTAATCACACAACTGTTACGTATGACGCATCAGTTCAGACTACCCTGAATTGCTCAGTGGCTCCCTAACTGCAGGGATCTCTGCTACTGTTTCAAGAGGCTGCATTACTAGCCTGTACTGGTGGAGACGTGCTCCTACGTGACTGCCAAGCTAGTTTGAAGTCATGAGCCCTGCTATTTTGTATCTGAGTGGTCACTTAACAGCAGAGAGGGATTGACACTTGCGGGTCTCCATGCAAGTGTCTTCATTTAATAAGCCAGTTTTTATGAACTGAGATGCATATTTCTTCAATTTTAAATAGGGAGTGCTTTGAACAAATTGTACTGCTTCTCTTTTCTCTCTTTTTCTCCAATTCCTCAGACTTTACTTCCTCTTTAAGTAAAAGGTCTACAGGAATTTTGTTTAATAGGTACAGTCCCTTCAACATTCCTACCTGAACACATTTTGGGCTCTGAACATTTCCTCTAGAATAGGGATGGTTGGTTGTTGCGCTGCTGTGATCTCTAGCAGAGGAGGAGGAGGAGAACAGCCCAATTGCAATCTGCTTCTAGCAGTAATTCTGAATCTTGAAAGAGGGTAACTAACTGAGACACCCTGGTAGGTGTACAAGTACTGAACTTTCTTCCTATAATGTGGAGGATTGTATGGAAATTTAATATGATTTTTAAAAAATGATTGAAGTAAATTTTACATCGTCAGAAACCCTACATTTGAAGCATTAGTAACCGATAATTGTGTTACAGGAAACTCTCATTTAAACGGCACCTAAATATCCGGAATTCTCTAATAACCGGCAGAATTCATACTCCGAAAACTACAGTATACAGTCGTTTATAAGTTTTGTTTTACTGTTAAGTAATTAAAGAGTTATGGATTACCCTCAACTGGCATTACTGTACTTAATCAAGCATCTTCCACCATCCATTTAACACAACATTCTGTAGGGGAGTACCCAATTACACTGCACATTTCTTGATTTTTTAATTTTTGTTTGTTTAAAAATAGCCTCGGTAGATATACCTCTCCGTTATCCGGAATTTTTAATCAACCGGCACCATCTCGGTGCCGGATACGAAAGTGTTTCCTGTAGTTGAAGTTAAATTTGGCTCTAACTTTAATCCTGGGGGAAGGTGAAAGGAGATAACCCTAGGCTGGTGATGGGAATTTGGAAAAAGAACAATGTAACTAAATCATGGATATTAATGAGTCAGTAACATGTTCTGTTTCCATTGAGTTAATGGGAGGGAGGGAGGGGGGGGGGGCAACTTTATCAAGATGAGAAATTTTATTTTAAATGTTGTCTGATTCACTCTGTGGGGAGCTTTATGCTGGTTTTCACCACTGAAGTTGGTCAAAAAAATAGACTAAAGCCTGCTTTCTACATGAGTAAATCCAAACTGCACTGGTTAATCTTCAAAATCCCTGTTATGAAGGAGGCCTCGAGTCAAGGGTCTTGAGCACAAATAGCTGGATTTTCAACCCTTCCAATCAAATTTTTATGGGCTCCTCTCTGGACAGTGTGGACCTAAAGATTTTGGTTGCATTAATCATTCAAATTTAGTTTATATCTACTTTAGCTCCCTATCTTGTTAATTCAAATTGGAACAAAAGTTTATATTGTACACTGGCTGAGATGCAACTTTTAAGTTTGCTTGCACTTCCAGAAAACTGTGAATCATTTCTACTTCTAATAAGTTATGTGACATACTATCTGTAGCGTATGAGACATTATGCAGAATCTGCCCACAAACCATGTACTATACTGAAAAGCAACAGGCGTTCCTATGATCTGATGTTGATGGGCAGTGGGGGTTTTTTACGTCGATGTGTTCGATCTTGCCACATGTCTGGCTTATGGCTTACATTCTGATTGGACCCCGTTGAAAGAGTTGGGAGTTGTACAGATGGACTGTTTGATTTGGTAAATGCAATGCCATAATTACAAAGAAGCTTAAAAGCATTTTGGGGCATTTAATCATGATTGCACTAACTTTACATGTTCTTCTATCTTGGTTTGCTTTCTCCCTCCCCCTCCCCTTGCATCTATGCCCACCCTGTAAGCAATTCGATTCCATAAAATTGGATATGGCAGTTGTGATCTCTGTATTTAAGTCACATCCCCCTTCCATATTCTTCCCTTGGCACCTGCTCCTGGAGGCTGTAACTCGTACTAGGGTACGCTTCCACAGCCACAATTGTTGGATGTAGAGGGGGGCTTAAAATCAGGAAGAAATAAAGTCAGTGAAATTTAGTTCAGTTCCAAAATCAAAACCGGGACTCAATGGTATATGTTAGCCTGGTTTAGTTAAAAATGGTAAAGTTTGGAAATGAGTTTTTGAAATCTTACAGCACCCATTTCAAAAAAACAATTCAAATTGAGCTTTCTCCCCCCCCAATCACTTCTCGTTTTTAAGAGAAAAGAGTGACCTCATTACAGAACTGAGTTGGCAGGAATAGCTGAGGTAAGCAGAGAGTCATTAAGAAGTGAGTTGAATATTTTGAAGCTCTCATAGAATCTGATTTTCACTTGATCATTTGGTTCCCTTGTTCTGTTGGGTTGTTTTTTTTTCCTCCACCTTTCTGATTGTTCATCAAATAAAATTGTTGAATGATTTGGATACGAGAAGACTGTTAGCTAGTCTTAATGTTCTTCTGCTGTAAAATATACGTTGGTTGAATAGAGATTGTATTTGTAGAGACAGTAATGTTTGATTTCTTGCCATCTGTGTTACTACTAAGGATGTTTGTTTACAGATATGAATACCATTGGGCTGATGGCACAAACATTAAAAAACCAATCAAATGTTCTGCTCCAAAGTACATTGATTACCTGATGACATGGGTACAGGACCAGCTTGATGACGAGACCCTCTTTCCTTCTAAAATAGGTGAGCCATTTTGTTTCAGCTGCTTTGGAGAAGAAAGCCATGCGTTCTAGTTGAAATGAGAAGTGATCAAGCAAAGAAAGGATATGTTTCAAGTCACCAGAAGACGGCTTTCATTTTGTCTGGTGGCACTACGGTGTTGCTCCAACATTCTTGTGCCACAGTTTGCCAGGTTTCCAGGCCTGTCTCTTCTCTTCGCTGCCCTCACCCCCATCCCCCTCCATTTAATGCGGAATAGCTCGTCCAATTGCTATAAACTCGTGGTTAGGACTGCAGCTGCTTCATTCAATGGACTTGGTTTCATGGTTAGTCCTCTGTCCCTACAAATAATGTTTCCCTACAATGAAAGCCTCACTGGCCCTGAAATTCGCCTCTCCGGCTTGCCGCGGGGGTAAGGATCGCGCGCGCACTTACCTACTGTGCCTGCCGTTGTGTCTTGGGCCCACGGGAACTTCAGCTCCTGGGCCTGCTCCAACTGCCGGCGCGCAGTGCATGCGTGTCCCAGGGGCGCAGTTAGTGCGATGCGTCCCCTGGGATCACGTGGGCCATGGAGAGCCAATGGCAGCAGACCATCTTTCATTCATAGATTTGACAGGAAGACCTGTCAAATCTGTGAATTGAAATCGGCCCCAAAAGAACAGCTAAACTTAAAATAAATTAAAAAAAAAAACCATCACATTTATAAAATAACTATAGTTAAATAAATTAACCACTTTAAACAAAAATTTAAATTTGTGAAAAAATTTAAATACTTTTTAAAAGTGATAAAAATAAACTTACCTTTCTTTAAAGTATCTAAAAAAGATAAACCTGTTGAAAAAAAATTTAAATTATACTTAATTAACCACTTGTTGAAAACGGCTCCTGCGCCTCCTTTTTATAAGCGCAGGTTCTTCAATACTTACCCTCCCGTAGAAACCTGAAAAAAAAACCTAAGTTTGCTACGTGCGCGCAGCCTCTACCGCGCACGCGGTTCACCTAGGAACCGCCCCCTTCACCAGACCGAAAGTTCCGGTTTCCCGCGCATGCGCAGTGCATGCAGGAAACCGGCACTTTGGGACGCTTTACGGGTGAGTACGCACTGTGTACTCACCCGGGAAGGGCCGAATTTTTGGCCCTTTATTTCAGTGGAAGCATCTGAAGTTGCAAGCGGTCCACTCCAGATCTCGAACTGCAGGATAAACTTCTTCCATGGCCTTGTTCCACCCTCTCTCTTCACCCAGTGACTTCAGCTTCTAAGATTTGTGTTGAAGTTTTCTGATGCCTCTTTTTTTTAAATTGAGTTTTGTCTTGAATCTAAAAATGCACAGTTCATTTTAAATCTGGGTTTTTAACCTTTTCAAGTGCTTCAATTTATCATAACTTTCCTTCATTGCAGGAGTACCCTTTCCTAAAAACTTCATGTCTGTGGCCAAGACCATCCTGAAGCGGCTGTTCAGGGTCTACGCTCACATTTACCACCAGCATTTTGACTCTGTGATGCAGCTCCAGGAAGAGGCCCATCTCAATACTTCTTTCAAGCACTTCATTTTCTTTGTTCAGGTAATATGTTCTGCGTCACTTGCAGGCTCGTCTCATTTTCGTGAGGCCGGGAATTTACATTTTATATATTTTTTTAAAAATCATCACCCACGTGGATTGGCACAGTTAACCAATTGCTCAATTTCTTAATCTACTTTTAATCTGATTTATTAGCATGTGCATGGGGGCACAATGTCATTATGGATCCCAAATTGAGTTTCTGATCCAGGATCAGTACACATCGAAACTTCATTGTCCAGTATTTTCAGTCGTTTGGATTCTTTACTTCAATAATTAAATACAGAAGCAGGGAAGTCCTGCTACAACTGTACAGGGTATTGGTGAGACCACACCTTGAGTACTGCGTACAGTTTTGGTCTCCTTATTTAAGGAAGGATATACTTGCATTGGAGGCAGTTCAGAGACGATTCACTCGGTTAATTCCAGAGATGAGGGGGTTGACTTATGAAGAAAGGTTGAGCAGGTTGGGCCTATACTCATTGGCGTTTAGAAGAATGAGAGGTGATCTTATTGAAACATATAAGATACTGAGGGGGCTCGACAAGGTAGATGCAGAGAGGATGTTTCCCCTCGTGGGGAAACCTAGAACTCGGGGGCACAGTCTCAGAATAAAGGGCCCTTTTCGAACTGAGATGAGGAGGAATTTCTTTGAGGGTCGTAAATCTGTGGAATTCTCTGCCCCAGAGAGCTGTGGAGGCTGGAGTCATTAAATACATTTAAGGTGGAGAGAGACAGATTTTTGCAAGATAAGGGAGTGAACGGTTATGGGGAGCGGGCGGGGAAGTGGCTTTGAGTCCAAGCTCAGCCATGATCTTCTTGAATGGCGGAGCAGGCTCGAGGATCCAAGTGGCCTATTCCTGCTCCTATTTCTTATGTTCTTAAACTTAAACCTTGGCATGCCAACCACTAAAGGAAGGCTGCTATCTCCTTGAGCTGACCAGTTTGGTTAACTGTCATCTTGCACACAGGGCACTGCAGCCAATGCTAATGTTACTATTCAGAAGTCATGTTTTTATAATAAATAATGAGTTAAGTTACAGGAACACCTAAAATACCATTAATTAGTCCCACACCTTTTATTAGAAAGATATAAAGAGAGCGAGGCAGTCATTTGCAAAGTACAGGAAGAAGTGACCAGGGAGACACGGCCAGAGTCGCAATGTTTGCAGGATCTTAATTGACCATTTATCAATTCAACTTGGTAGTCTTAAAGGCACACAGCAACACTTCCAACAACACAAAAGTAGGTGTTTTAGATGGTGTCGTGTTCCTGCGTCTCAAAACTGCACCGTCCGACCTAGTAGAGCAGCACCATGGGAGGTTGTTTTGTTTTAATGGGGAGTGAAGCTTTTAGTTGGCAAAAGAAGGTCCTTCATAGTAACAGCGCCTCGATGAGTGGGTAATTTTGCTCAACACTGGTAGAGCCCACATGCTTTGAGGCTTCAGGAAGCCCTTCTCAAGGGCAACTAGGGATGGGCAATAAATGCTGGCCTTGCCAGCGACGCCCAGATCCCACTAGCGAATAAAAAACTTTCCAGTTTGATTTCTTCACTGTCATCCACCCCCCTGCGCTTTCCCTTTTCTTGCAGTTAGCAGAAGTACAGGAGATTCATTCGTTTCTTGACTTTAATTTTTTTAAACTTTTTTTTTGTTTCAGGAATTTAATCTGATTGACAGGAAAGAACTTGCTCCACTCCAAGATCTAATTGAAAAACTTGGATCAAAAGACAGATGAGTGTTCTTAAAGGGATTGAAACCTCCCTTTTTTTCCCCCCACATCAGCGTGATGTTAGTGCTTCTCTTTTTCTACCTTCAAGATCCCTGTTTTCTGCACACACAGTATGATGTGTGATCATTGTGAGCATGCTCTGTGGAAAAATCCATTGTCTCTGTCATTGTGTTAAGTAGTACTTTTGATATTTGTGTGAATAATGTTCCAAAAAGCACGTCCGTAAGCTGTTGGTTCCAGCCATATGTCAGTGTTTGAAAGACATTGCCATTCAACCACATCGAAAGGTTCAAAGGTGCCCAAATATTCTACCTGTTTTCAAAAAGGATATTGTAGTATTGATTCTCCGCCCCTAGCTGTAACTAGCACACTTTAAAAAATCTAATTAGCGAAGCGTGCTAAAGATATTTAGGGAGAAGAAAACTATTGCTGCACTCATTTGATCCATTTGGATTCTAGACTGATGGATTTGTAGTCTGAATTCCTAGTTTCTGCATGCTCCACCTACCTCTGGGCTTTTTATTTGAGGGACGATGGAAAACTAACACGATTCTTGACCTTGAGCTAGAAGCAAACTGGAACGTGTGCAGTTTGAATGTATGTTTTAAATGGGTTGATTTGCAGTATGACTGCAGGTTGCTCATGCTGCAAGTTAGACTAGTTAATTGTAGACTAGTTAATTGTACACCGTCTCTAAATGTACTTTTTTTGGATTTAAAAGACAGTGGAACAATTTTATACTTTTTTTGTGTCCGTGCGTACGCATACATTTATTCACTCCCGTTTAACATCCATGATCGTATTGAATGGTGGAGCAGGCTCGACGGGCCGAATGGCCTACTCCTGCTCCTAGTTTCTATGTTTCTATGTTTCTATTATGGGTGTTTTTGATTGGCTTGTGAGGCATTTTTGTCCATGTTCTAGATTGACTACAGTAATTGCAGTACAGTTAATATAGAAAACCCTCGGTTTTACTGAAGGTGTTTACAGTACTTAATCTTTATACACGCAGTTTTTAAAATAAGGCAACTCTAGTATTTTTACACCATTGGATCAAATCAATCTCCTCTTGCGTGTAATAGGTTTTGAATTGAAGGCAAGTGTTAGAATTTCTTGCTTGAACAGTGTCACAACGTAATGTGATACCACATTGCAGAAGGAAAAATACCACTAGTTTGATTTTTTTTCCCCCTCCAAAAAATTCCCCATGGATTACATGTACTGAACTGTTAATATACTGTCTGCAACCAGCTGATGATTGTATGAATTCACCCTTTTCAGTTAAAGCTTTTATTGCTTTGGTTTACAATGGCACATCCTTCTGGGGTTTCCCAATCACCCCTCGGCTCGGCTCTCTTGTAACTGCAGTTTTGGATTCTAACACAGAGCATGTACGATTGCATATTGTGAAAACTGTGTTGCCTTTATTTCTAATGTTTTTAGATGCACTTTGGGGGGACTGTGCCCAGTTGCCTTAACTAGACTACTTTTTCAAAAACTTGGTCAGTCACGCTTTAATATTGAAAATGTTTTTAAAGTTTTTACACACTGAGGTGAATACGGCAACTTTGCAGCAGGATGTAACTTTGTGCCTGTGATTGCATTGTAGCAAGTAGTCTTGGGGCAAAAGGACTTTTTAAAAAAAATCTAGCAATAATTCGCTTAAAGTAAATGGCATTTTTATTCTGAATATTATTGTCCAAGTATTGATGGCGACTACTGAAAACAAGCACCTGCCAGAATTAGGAATTTTCAAACTTTCTTTTGCTGCAGTACAAACTCCAGGTAGTTTTCCTGTACAATGCTGGAGAGGAATTGACCAGTATTTGTCAAGTAGCCTCCTCTTCAAGTAGTCTTCTGTTCCGATGTTGCTGTTAGTGTGATTTTTTTGTTTTGTTTTTGTTTTTGGTGCAATGTTGAGCACAATAAAGAGGGGGGTGGGTGGGGAGGGGGAGTGTAGGGCTGAATTTAAACTTTAAAGTTTAAAGTAGAAGTTAAGTGTAGTGTTTTTGCTGTTGGAATGTTCTTCCCAATTTCAAAATAAAAATCCTTTCTAGTCTTTCAATCCAAATGTGTCCAAGTCTAGAAGCATCAATGAAAGCTGTAGTGCATTTTCCTGTCTCGGTCCTTTTTTCCTCAGATTGGGAATAAGGATGGTAATCAAGTTCCCCAGATGGTAAATTCAAATTGTGTGGTACTAAGCAACGCAAGATTAAATCCCAGCACTGATCTCAACTGAAGGACAGGGGTCGGGAGGGGGGCGGTGCACTACAATCGTGCTCTGGGCAAAACCGCGGCCAAAAATGGCCCAGGATTTCAGCTCTTGATCTTATCCACTGATTGAACTCTGCAATGATGCTTTCACCAGTGGAATAACGTGCCAATATTGATATCTTTCACAAGTGAAGAATGATTGCTTGAGGGCTGCTGGCGCTTGTGGAACTGATTCCCTGGGCGTAAGCCCCTGAAGTAGGGGAGAAAATTGAAGCGCTGACTTTGAAAACTGATCTCATTCCCCGTTTCTAAAGTATCCAGCTTCTGATGAGCTTTGGGAGCTGTTGTCAGCAGACCAGATCTCAAGATATAGTGTATCTGAATCTCTGGAGGAGGAGAATTGACTCTGGTTGATATTCGGAGTTTCCATTTTTAATTTTTGCTGAGACTGCGTTTTACAATGAAAATGCTTCTCTGCCCCGACTGCGTGCATGTCTCTTCCTTAACAGACCCTCTCGTCCTTGCTGTCAAAGAATCTGCAGGATGGATACACTGAGTTGACTGAATTTTACAGCTGAGCTTTCCAATTTCTGGTTTGGAAAAGTTGGAAATGGATTTGTCTAAGGATGGGAGAAGTAGACTTCGAATGGTTCAGGACCAAGTCTGATTCTTCACTTTTCAGATCCAAATCAATCCAAGAAAATTGGGTTTCTGACCTATAAACGAAAACTAGTTTTGAAGGAATTCCTAAGTGATTACTCCTTTTAGTGAATACTCTTAATTCTTAAGATCTGAAGTTCGTTTGTCTTCCAAACCAGGGGAAAATGCATTTTTTCATGTTTTTAATTTAACGTTTTTAAATCATATTGCAAATATTGCTGCTTTTTTTGAAGCAGACATGTTAAAGGATTTGACAAATGCCACTTTGGGATTTGTGTAGTGTAATTTCTAAGGCTTGTGGATGTCTGTCGGGGAGAGGATGATGATGGTAAAGAAATGATGCACATCTGATTGACCAGAGTTGCACTTGCAGTACATAAACTGTTGCAAACGAAAGAACCAATAAATTCAATACAGTATGCTCATTGTCAATGTATTAACTACTGTGAATCAGCAGATGAAATGCTCATGAACGCTTGTATTCCAGAAATGGCAAACTTTCAGCGGTGCCATTCATAACTTTATTTTCCTTTTCTAATTTTGTTTATTAATCGATTGGGTCTTTTGTTTCTCGCATGGGTGACCAGATACACTTTTTTTTTTTTACATGTCAGAAAATAACTAGCAAACAATGCTGGTTCATGTTGACATGACTGAATTTAGTTTGCCACGTACATGGCAGAATTCTATTCTTGAAGCAAGAAAGCAGAGTTAACGTTGCTTAATCCCTGAAGTCCTGTGAGCCTAAATTGAGCCAGAAACTGACTGGAGTACAGCAATCTCAAAACCCATTTAATTACATTATACTTTTGATTCTTCTTGTAGGAAATGGTGGTGGTGGTATTATACGGATCTAATGCTGAGCATAAATCCTAACCAGCTTTTTGGAGCATGCTTGTTCAATGGTTTGGCATGTAGTGGAGTGTAGAACCTCCGATTGCAACAGTGAAGATCTCTTTGGAAAATAGAAATGGTTGTTGGCAACTAACACTCTATAGCAAAGTGTGTTTTTTGAATTTTAGATGTTTGAGGATAAATAATTTGGTTGATAAAATGGACACGAATAAATGGTGTGTATCCGTACATGTAAATGAGTGCTCTGAAGGTCCAGTCCGGATTATTTAGCCATGTGGATGGCGCAACCTAAATTTGGCTAAAGTTCAAATTTTCATTTGGAAGGGATCGGATTGGGGTAGACTTTTGCGAGGGTGGGGTTCAAAAAAAATTCACATGAAACTAGTACAACATTTGAACTGGAACAAGATGTATTAATAGCCGTGGCCACTAAGTAGAACTACTAGATCAATACAAGGGTTAGCCAAGCATTTTCACATGAGACAAACTATTTTTTTGAAAGTGCGCTGGGCCTAAAATTTTTGAGCAGTCCTTTCAGAACCTGGCAAAGCTCAAGATTCTAGACTCTTCCAACTCTGTCAAAAGCCAACATTGTAGCTGGCAATATTTTTTCCTCTTTCAGCAATCTTTTTGTTTGTTCTTGCTTATCTCTAGAAATCCTACTTTTTTTTTATTTTCTATGTGCATATATGATACATAAATTACAATTGAATTTACATTTTAAAATTTGTGCAAATAAAAATGATTTAAGCCACCTGTCATGTCTTTTTTTATTCAAATGATTATTTTTAAAGTAGAAAATGGTTAAAATGTGTTTCCTTTTTTCCCTCCCTCCAATGTTAAATTGCTCATGCTGGCTGTAGCACTGCAGTCAAGCATGATGCCTTCTGGGGAAACCATGTGCTGAGCATGCATGTGGAAACATTGACATTGATCCACATAGGCACAACCAAAATGCAGTGAGTGAAAGTGGTGGTGGTGGCAGGTACAATATGAATATTAAATCATTGCTTCTGTTACCTTCCATATCTCCTGTTACTGTCAGTAACAGATTTTGGTGTTTTTGTTTTGAGAACAAATTAAAGTTTCCAACACACACAATTCCAATAAGTAACTCTCAAAGTAAGACACTTGCCTGTGGAGTGGATTTCCCAAGACTTGGTAGCTACATCTGGCCTATGGGCTTCAGTTTGGGGACCCTGATCTAACTGTTGCTGTCATGGCCTCCTGTCCCCCCAACTATAGTCCTAGGACCTAAATTGGTGTACTAGTTGTATTTTTCCCTGCAGCTGCAGGCTCTTTGCTCCTCTTCAAATTTCTTGCTGCCAGAAGTATGGGATAGTCTCTGGCCTCTTGCTGCCATGGTAAGAGAATCAAACTCTCAATTAACTTGAAGATCTCCTGTGCTACGAGTCTAAGGACTTGCTGTTTTATCGATTTTTGTTTAGGCCATATAAGGGACACTGATGTAGTGACTGACTAAGTCCATTTTTATTAAATGGTATTCGGGTGCTTTAGAAACCAAATTTGACAACTTTATGGTCATTTTGTCAAAATTGACTTTCACCATGCATATATTTTTTACCCTTTGCCATTTTTAAAGCTAAGATTTTGACAATACTGCAGTGGGGGCTGCTGGACTTTTGACAACATGAAAGGGCCCTTTCCATCTGGCACAACTGGGTGGGAATCTGGGCTTCAGTGGAACTGGGGATGCAATGTGCAGTTTGGCTCACTCATGGATTCACTGATCTCTTAAGTGAGATGGTGGGGGGTGAATTTCGCCCCCTGAATTTGGTGTGAAGCATTCTAATTAACCAATCCGCAAAACCAAGGTCATGATGCTATTTCATATTTGGCAAAAAATCTGTGCACATGTTCTTTAACTCAAAAAAAGCCAACATGTTAGGTTGGATTCTTGAAACAGGCTCAAACATTGGTGATAATTAAAGATTCTTCCTTTTAAAATTCAGTCGGTTTGGGAAAACTGTTTTCAAATTAAAGCAAGACATTCAGCAGCTAGATCTGCTTTCTGAAGTTTATAGACCGCTCAAGAAAAAAGCTACCCTAGATGGTTAAGTAGTAGCCTTTGTTGTTTTTTTTTTTAAACACTAAATATAAACTTTTCAACAGAATGATGTTTATTGAAATTTGGAACAGAGAGGGGGGGAAACCAGTCATTATATCTGCACTGACATGTTGCAAAAGTTGAAATAACTGATTAATACAATAAAAACAAAAAATGTTGGAATACTTTGAGTGCAGAAGTGTGGGAAATGTGACCTACATTCCAATCACAGTGGAGGGGAATCCTTCGTTGAGGAAAAAGGAAGACCTATCTGAGATGAGGTGGTTGACTTATGAAGAAAGGTTCAGCAAGTTGGGCCTATATTCATTGGAATTTAGAAGAATCAGAGGTGATCTTATTGAAACATAAGCTACTGAGGGGGCTTGACAAGGTAGAAGGCATTCGATAAGGTCCCGCATAAGAGATTAGCGTGCAAAGTTAAAGCACATGGGATTGGGGGTAAGGTACTGACTTGGATAGAGAACTGGTTGGCAGACAGGAAGCAAAGAGTTGGAATAAACGGGTCTTTTTCCGAGTGGCAGGCAGTGACTAGTGGGGTACCGCAGGGCTCGGTGCTAGGACCCCAGTTATTCACTATAAATGATCTAGACGAGGGAACTAGATGTAATATCTCCAAGTTTGCAGACGACACAAAGCTGGGTGGGCATATGTGTTGTGAGGAGGATGCAGAGAAACTCCAATATTATTTGGACAAGTTGGGTGATTGGGCAGATGCAGTATAATGTGGATAAATGCGAGGTTATCCACTTTGGTGGCAAAAACAGGAAGGCAGATTATTATCTGAACAGTAATAGATTGGGAAAAGGGGAAGTGCAACGAGACCTGGGAGTCCTTGTGCACCAGTCGTTGAAAGTAAGCATGCAGGTGCAGCAGGCGGTTAAGAAGGCAAATGGTATGTTGGCCTTCATAGCCAGAAGATTAGAGTACAGGAGCAAGGATGTCTTCCTGCAGTTGTACAGAGCCTTGGTGAGACCACACCTTGAGTATTGTGTGCAGTTTTGGTCGCCTTATCTGAGGAAGGATGTTCTTGCCATGGAGGGAGTGCAGCGAAGATTCACCAGACTGATACCTGGGATGGCAGGAATGACGTATGAAGAGAGATTGGGACGATTGGGCTTGTATTCGCTAGAGTTTAGAAGAATGAGAGGGGATCTCATTGAAACTTATAAAATTCTAACAGGACTAGACAGACTAGATGCAGGAAGGATGTTCCTGATGGTCGGGGAGTCCAGAAGCAGGGGTCACAGTCTCAGGATAAGAGGTAAGCCATTTAGGACTGAGATGAGGAGGAATTTCTTCACCCAGAGAGTGGTGAACGTGTGGAATTCTCTACCACAGAAGGCAGTTGAGGCCAATTCATTAAATATATTCAAGAAGGAGTTAGATATATTTCTTAAGGGCTAAAGGGATCAAGGGATATGGGGAGAAAGCCGAGACAGGGTACTGAATTTGGATGATCAGCCATGATCTCATTAAATGGCGGGACAGGCGCGAGGGGCCGAATGGCCTACTCCTGCTCCCATCTTCTATGTTTCCATGTATGTTTCTATGCTGAGAGGATGTTTCCCCTCGTGGGGGAATCTGGAACTCGGGGGCTCAGAATAAAGGGTCGCCCTTTTAGAACTGAGATGAGGAGGAATTTCTTCTGAGGGTCGTAAATCTGTGGAACTCTCTGCCCCAGAGAGCTGTGGAGGCTGGGTCATTAAATACATTTCAGGTGGAGATAGACACATTTTTGCAAGATAAGGGAGTGAAGGGTTATGGGGGCGGGCTGGGAAGTAGCTTTGAGCCCAAGATCAGCCGTGATCTTACTGAATGGCGGAGCAGGCTCGAGGGGCCAAGTGGCCTATTCCTGATCCTATTTCTTATGTTCTTTGGAAGGTTGCATTGTCAGAACAGATCTGACAGAGAAACTTAGAGAATGGAATAGAGTTCTTTACAGGAAGTGAGGTGGAAGGAAGTGGAATCAAGGGAGCTGTGGGAGTTGCTGGGCGGAAATATAAAAAATGTAAACAGGAAATGCTGGAAATACTCAGCATATCAGGCTATTTCTAGCCTTTTTCTGTTTATATTTCAGATTTCTAGCATCAGCAGTATTTTGCCTTGTATCGAAGACATTGGTTGACAGTCCACCTTCAGAAATGGAGATAGAGAAGTCGAGGAAGGGAGGGCTGGAAATTTAGAAGCAAAGTTGATGATTTTTCCAGCTCGGGGCAAGGAAGCAGCTTCAACACGGTCATCAATGTACTGGGGAAAAAGGTGAGGGAAGGAACCTGAGTAGGATTGCAACAAAGAATGTTCCACATAGCCCATAAAAAGGCAGGCATATAGCTCGGACTCGTACAGGTTCCTATAGCGACACTTGTTTATTTGGGGGAAGTGAGTGGAGTCAAAGGAGAAGTTGTTCAATGTAAGAACAAGTTCAACCAGGCAGAGGAGGAAGGTGGTGGTGGATGTGGCCTGGTTGGGCCTCTGTTCAAGTTCTGATGAAAGTTGATCGACCTGAAACATTAACTCTGTCGCTCTCTCTCCACAGATGCTGCCTGGCCTGCTGAGTATTTTCAGCTTTTATTTCAGTTTTCAGAAACCACAGCATTAATACAACGTGATTAATACAACGCTCCATTCACAATTGGGGGAGCTTACAAATGTTGCCTGAAGTGGTTGTCATGTGAATGTGATGCCATTTGTCTTGGGTTCAGGGACTCGTCCTGTAAAGAACAGCTACCTGTTGTTTGTGGGAACTTACTGCTGCTTCACACTAACCGTATGCTGGCAGCCAGATCTTAGGACTGCATTCTAGAGGGTTGATCAAAAGTGGTCAAAACGCAGGATCCTTTGTGCAAGATCCAGCCACTTTCTCAAACTGTTACACTCCTGGTGCTGGTTTGTAGTAGGTACCCTCTCTCTTATCTAAGCACGGGCATTCAGAACTACACCTAAATATCCCTGTGATATAATTGTGGTAACAGGGACCTTTTACTGCGGGTGGCGGCCATTGAGCAGCACTAGCCGAAATGGGAAAGTTTAGGAAACCTGGGAAGGTAGTTCTGGTGCCGGCTGGACGCAAAGGTGTCAGCGTAAAGCACATCGATGATGGGTCCTCTGACAGGCCTTACAGTCATGCCCTTCCTTGTTGCTGCTATTGATCGTTACCCTCGTAAAGTGACTGCTAAAATGGGCAAGAAGAAGGTGGCCAAGAGGTCCAAGATCAAGTCCTTTGTGAAAGTGTACAACTACACACCACCTGATGCCAACCAGGTACTCGGTTGACATTCCCCTGGATAAGACCATTGTGAACGAGGATGTTTTTAGGGATCCTGCTTTGAAGCGGGAAGCCAAAGTAAAGTTTGAGGAAAGGTACAAGACAGGAAAGAATAAATGGTTCTTCCAGAAGCTCCGATTCTAAATTGTGTATCAATATAAAAAAATATTCATTTAAAATGGGAAAAAAAATAGGGACCTCCTTCACTATTGTGTGAGCGTCTCGGGCACCGTCACTTTGGGGCACGTTCTTCTCCGACCATAGAAGGAGGTTAATTTTATTATGCAAGCATCCACTTAAGAATTCTGTGGGGCAGCTAATGTATGGATGTATGTGGCTGCTCAATTTACACACAGATTTGATAGATATGTGACCATCTCCAGTAGTTGGGGTTGTAAAGCTCCATGCTGTCAAAATAGAACATCGCCCTCACAGGAAAACTAACTAGCCTGCAGCAGAGAGCCAGGGCTTTTGGTGTATTCTGCCATAGGTGTACTGGAGTTGAATTGGGAGTTGTGCTGGCCACTACAACTATCTGCTGCTCAGGATATGGTGGGGAATTCATAAAGAAATGGCTTAAACCTTTCCACTAACACCAGTAGACCATGTGTTCTCTGAAGCTATGAAAAATAAGATTCTTTGTAGGAGTCACACTGCTTAAATTGTGATATGGCAAAGTATAGGTAAGCACCCCATTGAGCTGCCCATGCTACCTTTACTTTCAAGCAGCAGCTATGCTCCAAGGTTCCTACCAAAGCTTCTCTGGCCATGAGCAATTTATAAGATTGGGGTAAGCTACACGGGTCGGTGGATGTTTGGGCCTTCATTCTCCAAATGACATATCATCCAGATACCACCCTTCAATATTTAGAGGTATTATTTTCATGTAATGATCTGGCCATTCTCCTTTCAATTAATATGATGAGTTTTGTTTCGTACCATCAGTTTGATACCATGTGCCTGAAAGATAATTCTCCGATTACTTACAAGAAGGTTAAGAGCAAAAGTGGAAGAATATCTTGGCAAAGATCAATTTCGGTTTTGCAGAGGATGTGAAATGAGAGGCAGTGGGGCTGAGGAGAGTTCTGCATAGGAGGAGTAGAGACATAATCGAGGTGCATGTTGTAGATTCTGAAAAAGCCTTCGAGAGTGTGAACTGAAACTAATGGAGATACTAAAGTGTATTGGTGTGGATCAGAGAGAGAGATGCATGAAAAAGGCATACGGGACAATCTGACAGTGTGAGGGTAGCAGATGGCGAGTCAGAACCAGGAGTGATTGGGAGAGGAGTGAGACTAGGATGCTGCTTGTCCCCTGTAGTGTTCAACGTGTATGCAGAAGTGATGGTAAGAGAAATGCTTAATCAGGTAGCAGAAGGAGTGAAAATCAAATAGCGGAAGGAGTGAAAACAATCAGATTTGCTGATGACAATGCATTGGCAGTGAGTACCATGAATGGATGACAGTTGTCGGTAGATCCGCCTGAATGATCCTCATTCCATAACCCATTGCTGCAGCAATGTGGGTTCGATCCAACTGATGAAGGTTTCACGGAATGCCAGGTGAAAGCATTTTAATGAATGAGGAACAGTTGTCGCAGGCGAGCCCATTTCAAGTAGAATGACTGAAGATGGCAGATGTGCCAAGGTGAGAGTTAGGATTACAATGGGAAAAGTTGCTTTTAACAGAAGGAAGAAGATATCGAATAGAGAACTAAGGGGAAAATGGTAGAGTTTGCTATGGAGTGTATGGAACTGAAACATGGTCACTGAAGAAAGTGGAGATCGGGCTATTAGAGTCTTGTAAATTTGGAGATGCATGGTGAAAGTAATGAAGGCGGTGGAAGATGTGAAGGTCATACTAGACTGAGCAGTCCATCTTCTAATTTTCTTCAACTAGTACCCTGTCGCTTCCTTTTTTTAAATCTGGAAGTGGCTTTTTACATAGATTTTGACGGAGGTGTTGCAACGACTTGTGGTTGTCTCTATTTTGCATACGCAATGTGTTATTGGACATCAAGGGCCGAGCAGCATTATTGTAATGTAATAATAAGCGAGTGTGGTGGTTGTGTGGCAGATGTTAAAAAATATCTGCTGTTGGTTCAGGAGTGGGGCTGTGAGTGCAGCCACACTGAAGGCAGCCCCCCTGCAGCTCGGGCGTGTCTCTGCCGCGTGTCCAACTCGGCAAAGCAGCTGCGTGACGCGGGGGGGCAGCTCGAGACTGGTCCTCAATGAACCAACCGCCTGACACCGGGCTCACGTGCCCAACTGGCGATTCAAATCACTCGGGTGGCTCGGGAGGGGCGCGTGCGCGCAGCTGCCAACTATTCATGGCACCAAAAAAAAAACCGCGAAGCAAGTCAGGTAGGCCAGTGGGTAGCGAGAGATCCATTAGTAAATCACTGGAGGGGATTTTGTGGAGGGACGAGTCGATGTGGCTGTTGGGTCTTATGTTAAAGTAGGAATGTGACATTTTTTGCGTGTGTAACTCATTGAAAGCTTACTATCATTGCCAAGTATGTATTCCAATATGGGTGCGGTGCCATAGTGGTTATATTACTGGACTAGTAATCCAGAGGCCTGGACTAATGATCCGGAGAGTTCAAATCCCATTTGGGGAATTTAAATTCAGTTAATTCAGTAAATCTGAACTAAAAAGCTAGTGCCAGTATTGGTGACCATGAAACTGAAGTGGGACATCGGCATCCTTCAGGAATTAAGGGGTTAACAATGCAGCTTGCACACTAGAAACGGTTGAGACAGAGACCGGCGGAGATAGTTCAGACATGCTGACCACAAGGTCTTGACGCTTTTCAAGATTAGATGAAATTAGCTCAGAAGCACCATCTATGGTTAACCTAGAGATAAGTAAAACCACACGGGGCACAGCGAGACAGAAATGTAGACATGTGGTTCTACTAAAGGTTCCAAAATATAACAACAGGTGAGATCATAAAGATCATGTGACAATAAAATATAGGCGAAAGGTTGTGTGACGCGAGATAGGGAATTAGCCAATCAGCACCTGTGCACGTGGGCCTTCGGCCAATTAAAACAGTGTAACGGGATTGTGCACGAGGTTGAGTTTGTATGATTAAGTGTATAAAAGATTGCTTAAAATTTGTAACAGTGGAGAAGTCTCCTGGTGCGCCAGTCGAGATTGTCTCCCCATCGGTGGAATAAGGACCATTTGAATAACGATCTAAAACCTTGTGTCGAGTGCTGGTTTAAAATACTCCACAACAAAACTATCTGATTGTCGTAGAAACCCGTCTGGTTCACTAATGCCCTTTAGGGAAGGAAATCTGCCGTCCTTGCCTGGTCTGGCCTATATGTGACTCCAGACCCACAACAATATGGTTGCCTCTTAACTGCCCTCTGCAATGGCAGCTCACCACCACCTTCTCGAGGGCAATTGGAGATGGGCAATAAATGCTGGCATTACCAGCAATACCCACATCCGTGAATGAATTGGAAAAAAAAATAGGTGCGCAATATTTTTAACATCAATCGCAGCTGGTCACCTGTGATGAAAGTTTAGGAATGCTGGTGAAAGGGCTGGGGAAAAAGTTGCCCATGTCCTGCACTGTGAACTCTCAGCTTTAATGCAAACCCCTCCCCTCAGAACTCTCTTTCTTATTGCTGGGTTTTCCATGATAGCAGTCTGAGAATGAGTGGGCTGGGCTTCAATCGTGGTGGGCACACTTGGCATGTATAGCTGGCATGAAGAAAAAGATAAGTGGTTGTACATAAGATAAGAATTGGGAACAGGAGTCGGCCATACAGCCCTTAGAGCCTGCTCCGCCATTCAATAAGATCATGGCTGATCTTCGACCTCAACTCCACCTTTCCCGCCCTATCTCTATATCCCTTGATTGCCTTAGTGCCCTAAAATCTATTGATCTTTGCCTTGAATATACTCAATGACTCAGCATCCACAGCTTTTTGGGCTAGAGAATTCCAAAGATTCACCGCCCTCGGAGTGAAGAAATTCCTCCTCATCTCAGTCTTAAATGGCTGTCTCCTTATTCTGAGACTATGCCCCCTAGTTCTCAACTCTCCAGCCAGGGGAAACAGCCTCTCAGCATCTACCCTGTCAATCAACCTCAGAATCTTATATGTCAATGAGATCACCTCTCATCTAAACTCCAGAGTGTATAGGCCCAATCTACTCAATCTCACCTCATAGGTTGATCCCTGGATGAGAGGTGTTTTCCTAGGTTGGTGCTCACCAAGGGATGAACTCTGCAGAGGTTGGAATCTTCACTGATCATTTCACTGCAGCGCTGTGGGATTGAAGCATAGTTGGCGATGCCCTCTTTGGGATGAGATGTTAAGCCAAGGCTTTATCTGTTTGTACAAGTGAAGAGATGTTGAGTCAAAGCCTTATCTGCCTGCTCAGGTAGACATAAAAGATCCTATGGCACTATTTGAAAATCGGGGAGCTCACCTGGTGTCCTGGCCACCATTTTCCCCTCAAACAAGAACATCAAAAACAGATTATTTGGTCATTCCTTCATTTCTTGTTTGGCGGGACCTTAGTGTGTGCAAAATGACTCGCATTCACCCAAACAACAATGACTGCACTTTAAAAGTACTCCATTGGTTTTATATGTCCTGAAGACATCATAAAGTGCTATATTTTTTTCTTATTCTTTCATAGAACTTGCCCAATGGATGAGTTTCTTTGAATCAACAATGTCTAAGACAAGCGGGTGCAAGACTGTCCAGGTGCACTTGCTCAAGCCCAATGTTATTCAGCTTGAGGAACATTTGATATCTTCTATGTTTCTATGATATAATTCAAACGATATTTCCTGAGTTCCTCAAATGCACCTTGCAAGAGATCGTCTCTGCAGCCAGAAAAGGATACTGAGGCAGAGGAAGTGTGACTACCCACCGAAGAGAAGGTGGACTGTTAGAAGCAGTGCAGGAAATACTCAAGTGTTCTGAAGTTGATACGTGTACAGGGCTGGGGACCTATAAAGGGTGGGCACATATCATTTTGTTGGAGCAGTAATATTTCACTTTGGTTTTTTTTTAGTCTATGACTGCTTGCAGATCCTTCACACAATGTCATCCTTTATAATAATGAAAACTCTTTATAATTGGTTGAATCCACCAAAAACTCTCATGTCCCTCTAGCTAAAGATACTGATATTAAATCTGCAAAATTGTCTTCCTCTCTATCTTTTTATTACTTTTTGAACATTGTCCTCTGTATTTCTCCCTTCTCCTTCCCCTATCTATTTCTCTCTTCCGTGTCTCCTTTTTCTTGTCCATCTACTGCTTCCCTCGCTCTCCCATCTTTCCTTTGTTTTTCTTTCACGGTTTCTTCTGTTCCCCATCTCCATCTTTCTTTCCTTCCTTCTCTCCTTCAATTCCCCCTCAGATTTCCCTTTATTTTTTTGTCTGTCCTTCCTACCCCTTTTCTGTGCCACTGTCAGTTCTTGCCTCTACGTCGGAAGGTCATGGATTCAGGTCCCGCTCCAGATACTTGAACAGAGAATCGAGGCTGAGACTTCTGTGTTGTACCGAGGGATTGCTGTGCTATTGGAGCAGCTGTCTTTCAGATGAGACATTAAATCGAGGGCCTCTGCCCTCTTGGGTGAGTTCTCCTGCTCTCCTGGCTAATTATCCCTGAATCAACATCACAAAACAGATTATTTATCTAACTGATTTTTTTGGGGACCTTGCTGTGCTGAAATTGGCTGCGGTGTTTCTCTACACTTAGGAAGTACTTAATTGGCTGAAAAGTGATACGGGACATTCTGAGGTCATGACAGGCGCTATATGTGGCTGCAGTGTATCCTATCTACAGGATGCACTACTGCAACAGTCGTGTCAGTTGTGGCTCAGTGGGTAGCACCCTCGCTTCTGAGTCAGAAGGTTGTGGGTTCAAGTCTCACTCCAGGGACTTGAGTGCAAAAATCTAGACTGACACTCCAGGGCAGTGCTGAGGGAGCGCTGCACTGTCAGAGGTGCCGTCTTTCGGATGAGACGTTATACCGTCTGCTCTCTCAGGTGGACATAAAAGATTAAATGGCACTATTCCGAAGAAGAGCAGGAAAATTCTCCCCTCAATCAACATAACAAAAAACAGATTATCTGGTCATTGTCACATTGCTGTTTGTGGGAGCTTGCTGTGTGCAAATTGGTTGCTGTATTTTCTACATTATATCAGAAAAGTACTTAATTGGCTGTAAAGCACTTTGGGACGTCCAGTGGTCGTGAAAGGCGCTATATAAATGCAAGTCTTTATTTCTTAACTCGTCAAGGCTTCTTCAGCAGCACCTCCCAAATCCGTGACCTCCACCACTGAGAAGGACAAGGGTAGCAGATGCATCACCTCCAAGTCACACAATCCTGACTTGGACATATATCATCGTTGCTGGGTCAAAATACTGGAACTTCCTACCTAACAACACTGGACTTCAGAGGTTCAAGAAGAAGGCCCACCACTACTTTCTGCAGGGTACTTAGGGATGGCAATAAATGCTGGCCTTGCCAGCGTCGCCCACATCTCGAGAATGAATAAAAATAAATACGTGCTGCCTCCCTTCGTTCCTTTTCTGGTACTGTCTTTTCTTTCCCTTCCCTTCCCTATCAGCTGTCCCTTCTCTCGTGTCCACCTTCTCTCCTCTCTTCCATCGCTCTCCCTCCGCTCTTTGTCTTCTTGCCCTCCTCTCTCCCTTTATCTGCTCTCCTCTCTCTGTCACCTGCTCCTCGCCTTCCCCTCTCTCCCCCTCCTTTCTCTACCTCCTTTCTCCTGCTCCTGTCTCTCCCGCTCATCTTTCTCGCTACTCTCTCCTCTCTCCCTCCCCCTCCCCGTTCTCTGTTATTGAATTCAATATGCGAATCCAGCTTCTCTGTCATTTATGCCCTTCCCCCTCTTAGGTGGACATAAAAGATCCCATGGCGCTATTCCGACGAAGAGCAGGGGAGTTATCCCCGGTGTCCTGGGGCCAATATTTATCCCTCAACCAACATCAGTAAAACAGATTATCTGGTCACTATCACATTGCTGTTTGTGGGACCTTGCTGTACTCATATTAGTTGCTGCTTTTCCTACATTACAACAGTGACTACACTTCAAAACTACTTCATTGGCTGTAAAGCACTTTGGGATGTCCTGAGGTTGTGAAAGGCGCTACAGAAATGCAAGTTCTTTTTTTTCATTTTACCTTAAGCTCTTCCATATTCCCACCCTTCCCCTCCTCTCCCATTTCTCCCTCCCTCTGTCTACCTCCTTTCTCTGCTCTCTCCTCCCCACCTCTGTCTCTCTCCCCCTCAATCCCTCCTTTATCTCCCCTCCTGTCTGCCCCTCCGCTCCTTTCTCCCCCATCCTCTGTGACTACCCCCTCTCTGCTTCTGTCCCCCTCCTCCCTCCTCTTTCTCCCTCTCAACTCTCCTCTCCTTGCTGTACTATTCCTCCCTCCACTCTCCCTCCTCTTTCCCCCCTCCTTTGTCTGCTCAGTCCTTTCTCTCTCCCCCTTTCTTCTCTCCCCCTCTCTCTCTCTGTCTCTCTGTCTCTCCTCAGTCTCCTCTCCTTTTTCTCGCTCTCCTCTTCTCTATATCTGCCTCTCTCTATTCCTCTTTCCTCTCCTCACTTTCTATCTTTATCTCTCTCTCTCCTTTTACCTTGGATAGCCTTTTCTGCAACTGAGGCTGGAATGTTGTTTACCTGGGTGGGTTGGGTGCGAGCGGTCGGCGGGGTGGGTCGCTACCCCGTTCCTCATTTCATGCCACTCCTCAGAGCGACTTTCCCTCAATGCGGCCTATTAAGGCAGGCCTGCACGTTACCCGGCCCTATTAAATGGTGCAGGTCTGATGATGTCATCGATGACTCATTTCCAGCGGGGATATTTAAAGGAGCCTCGACCACATTGCATTTGAAGGTTCATCTAGGAGTGTGCAGGCACTGTATTAGAGCATTTGGGTCTTGCTATGCCTTGAAAACATGACTGCACAGAGGCAGAGGGCTGCACCCAGGTTCTCAGGTGACTCCCTCCATCTGCTTGTGGAGGGAGTGAGAGCACGCAGAGAGGTCCTCTTCCCTTCTGATGGACGCAAGAGATCTCCCCAGGAGACCAAACAAGCCTGGCTGGAGATAGCAGAGGAGCTGAACAGCAGGGATGTTGTGAGGAGGACCTGGGTGCAGTGCCGGAAGTGCTTCAATGATCTCATTAGATCAGGAAAGGTGAGTGCAAAGCCACACTCACCTTCATCCTGCTGTGCCTCTCATCACATCCCCATCACTCTGCCTTCCCAAGCCTGCTCCTGCACATCATTACTCACGTACCTTGCACATCCACCCATCCCTCTCTATCTACATTATCACATCCCCATCTGACTAACCACCCCTCACACTCACCCTCATCCTAATGCAATCATACCAACTAACAACACACAAGGAGACCATTTGGCATTGCCACCCCACTCCATCATAGACTCCCTCTACAGATGTAACCCATCCATTCCTTACACTCATTCCATCACTCTCACTCAAACTTCTCTTCTTTCCCTCCTTGCTGGAGAAGAGAGTCCACAATAAGAGGGAGAGAACCGGAGGTGACCCTCCATCATTGGCCACGTTAACTGCAGATGAGGAGGTGGCCCTGGATGTATCAGGAGTTGCAGAGCAGCTGGAGGTGGGAGACGGAGAGAGGGGGACATCTCAGCAACCTGGTGACAGAATTACATCTCATACAGCCACATGGCACACAGCAGTCACTCATATGGGGACTGATGTCAGCAGCCAGAGAATGTTCATCAAGTGCATAATGGTATCGGTACCCATTCTTGATATGGCATTTCTAAATCATCTCTTTACTCCCCCACAGGTCCATCAAGAGCCCCCCCCCCCACCCCCTCCCACTGTCCAGGAGGAAGAGGAAGATGACTCCTCAGAGGAGCCTCCAGCCTCTGAGGGTGCACCGTCACCAGACCTAAGCGCACCCAGCACCAGCGCAGATACGCACACCTCGGTGGGTCCCACGCGAGATAGAGTTGTGTGTCACAAGTCACAAGTGAGCAGGAGGATATGGTGGAGCCAGGGACTGCAGTGGAGACACCTTGCCGGAGGGCGCAGGACGCTCCCAGCTCTGCTCAGCTGCGTGCAGATGCTCAGCCTTGGGGGCCATCCAGAAAGAGGGCGATCCTGGAGGTGCAGCAAGAAGTGCAGGGGGCTCTGACAGGTTTTGCGACCACGATGTCTGCAAATGTGCAGAGAAAGAGGAGTCCATCTCCAACATGAGCACCATCTTGGCGATGGCGTCTGTCGGCTCCTCCATGGATAGGATGGCCACCTGCATGGAGCAGCTAATGCACCACTCACAGGAGCACATGGTCTCTATGGAGAGTAGATGACAGATGCTCATAGACCTCCTGTCTAGGAGGGATGTCAGTGTAGACGTGGGTCCTCGTGGCCCCACTGCTGTGCAGCAAGGTGCTCTCCAGCTCCTTGCTAGCAGGGGAGTGCGGGTGGCCCATGAGAGGGATGATGGTGCGAGGGGACATGGAAGTGGGGGGCTCCTCTCAAAGTGCTCACGTTTCTCCTCTGTTTCATCCCCCTCAGTCAGAGCCCCACATGCCTCCTGGGATCCCGATGGCCGAGTCTGCCCCTGCACAGTCGCAGGAGGAGCAGACTTTGGCTGGGCCATCACAGGCTCCAAGACCCAGAGGACGTCCGCCAAAAGTGTCTATGGTCAGTGTGAAAGGAATGGCTTGGTCACTGTAGGGATGATTTGTGGTGTTGCTGTGGGCTGGTGGGAACCTGGCGCAGCATGTGGCAGTCATATGGGTGTAGTGCCTGAAGTTAAGTAAATCTGGCCATGATGAGCCCATCCCTGGCCTCCCGCGTAACAATGTGCTCGGGTGCTGGTGACATCTGGACTGCAGGTTCCACCTGCTCCTCCTCCTCCTCCTCTGAAGAGGCTGTGCCCTCAGAGCCTTGCTCCTCATGCAGTGCTAATCCTGGCTGCTGCGCTATGTTGTGCAGGGCACAGCAGACGACGACGATTCTGGAGACCCTGGCTGATGCGTATTGAACGGCTCCTCCAGATCTGTCAAGGCATCTGAAGCGGGTTTTCAGCATGCCTATTGTCTGGTGGAGATGTGGCTTTCATTATATCTCTCCTCGGCCTCAGTACTCAGCCTCCTCAAGGGTGTCTTGAGCCACGTCTTCAGTGGATAGTCCTTGTCTCCAAGCAGCCAGCCGGAAAGTCCTGTTTGGAGGCGCGAAGAGCTGAGGGAGGGTGGACTGGCGCAGGATGAAGGAGTCATGGTAGCTCCCAGGGCGCACACATGCACGATGATCTTCCTATGGTTGCAGAAGGTGCTGCACATTGAGGGAGTGGAAGCCCTTGCAGTGGACAAAGACTCCTGGGTGATGATGGGGTGCCCTGATGACCACATGTGTGCAGTCGATGACACCCTGCACCCGTGGGAAACCAGCCAGAGCGGCAAAAGCCGAGCGCCCGTTGAGTAGCACTGGCGTCATCAGTGGCAAAGTTGATATAATTGGCTGACTTGTCAAACAGGGCATTGGTGACCTGTGTGATGCATCTGTGGGCGGCCGACTGCGAGATGCCACAACTGTCTGCTGCAGAACACTGGTAAGGCGTGTTCACCTGCTCCTCTGGGCTGCAGGTCTTGCTCCAGCAAGCAAGCTGCGAATGTCTGTGATGACCTGGCATGATAGCCGGAGCCTCCTTTGGCACTGCTGCTCAGTCATGTTGAGGAAGCTCATCCTCTGCCTGTAGCCTGTGTTGGGGGTATTGACTCCAGCGCAGTGCAGGCCTGTGCTGATGCCCTCTGTCCTGTGGAGCATCAGGTGGTTGAGGAGAAGGTTGGTGATGTTGTTGTTGCTGCTGCTGGTGTTGGGGCTCATCGTGGTCCAATTCTGAGGACCAAGGTGAGACAGTATAAACGGCACCCATGCTGATGTAATAGATGACAGGTCAAGTAGAGATGAGAGAAGCAATCTGTCAATGGTGTGATAGGTTGTAGCAATGAGGTGACAGTGATTCCCGAATTTGCTGAAAACTTGCAGCCTCTAGAAAGCTAAATCTGTGGTGACAATGCACTCAGCAACAGCATCTGTCTTAGCAAAGTAACCAGGTGTCAGGTAGGTAGCACACTCGCCTCTGACTCAGAAGGTTGTGGGTTCAAGTCCCACTCCAGGCACTTGAGCACATAAAGCTAGTCTGACACTCCAGTGCAGTGCTGAGGGAGTGCTGCACTGTCGGAGTTGCCGTCTTTCAGATGAGACATTAAACCGAGGCCCCGTTTGCTCTCTCAGGTGGACGTAAAAGATCCCATGGCACTATTTTGAAAAAGAGCAGGGGAGTTCTCCCCGGTGTCTTGGGCCAATATTTATCCCTCAATCAACATCACAAAAACAGATTATCTGGTCATTATCACATTGCTGTTTATGGGAGCTTGCTATGCGCAGATTGGCTGCCGCGGTTCCCACTACTTCATTGGCTGTGACACGCTGTGAGACGTCCGGTGGTTGTGCAAGGCACTGACTGACTTTCTTTCTTTCTTTCCTTCTTTTTTTCCTTCTTTCTTTCTTTGATTCCCATGGTCATGCAATGAAATTCCAAAGGTCGGGTTAAACGGATGCTTAAAGGTCTGACAACAGCCTCATAATTATCTAAATTAGGTCGCCCGCCCCTACCGTTCGGGTCGCGGCCCTGCTGGCAAACGCGCCCGAGTAAAAGGCGCGAGGAGGCCGGATGACGGCAGGTTCCCGCTCCACTCCGCTTTATTTCAACTTTCACTCCCGACCCGCCTCCAATCCCGCATGCACAGCAGCCGGAAAAATCCAGCCTGAGAGTCGGAAATGGTTTGATGCCTCAAAGGTAGGCTAAGGGACCTAAAATAGCAGGTGGAGAAGATACTGGAAAGGGAGGGAGGACAACCTGCTTTGCATTAGAACCACAGCACATTAGGACAGGATGGAGGTCTTACAAATAGACTGTGGGAGTTTAGGATGAAAAGAAGGATTTCAGGGTAGTAACATTAGGATTACTTCTGTACCACGTGCTAGGTCAGTTGGGAACAAGCAGATCAGACATATTAATGTGTAGCTTAACAGATGGTGTAAAAGGGAGGATTTCAGATTTCTAGTGCATTGGGAAGAGGTCAGGTAGAGGACGTTCTTCAGGAGATTCACTCAACTGAACCAGTACAATGTCTTGCTGAGAGATTAAGGCCTACAAATTCGATTAGGCCGGAAAACGGCCAGTGCCACTGCAGGCCGAGGATAACAGCCGCCCGCAAAAAACAGCATGAGCAGAGCGCAGAATCTCATGAAATGCACTCTTTCCGGCGGTAACCTCAGCAGGAGGCCGAAGGTCACATCTAAAGGATCGGTGCGGCGTTCTCGGGCAAGGTGCTGTTTGGGATAATTTGGTGACGGCTCCTGGGTTTTGCTGGGTCAGCAGGTATCGAGTGACATAAGAAAACTACTAGGCACTTGGTCTGAGTATTAAACAAAGCTTTAATCAACTGTTTTTCAACATGGAGGTCTAGTTGTGTCCTTCACTAGTTCCTGTTAAAGAATGTCCTGAGCAAGCTGGGCCCATGCCCGAGTATTTATACTCTCCCTGGACAGCGCCACCAGCAGGCCGCCCAGTATTACTTCATAAGTAATTTCCACATGAATGACAAGATTCATGTCATCGAGTCCTGCCGGTGGCCCTTGTAGGGCTGGAGCATTGTCTGTTGTGGCCCATTAGGAGGCATTTGTCTGTCCACGGCGCCCTTCTTACTTTCTCCGACATTTGTCTGGGTCTTGTGTGGGGTCCACATATGGGTACCAGACTGCCTGGTACGCCCGCCTTCGCTGGCTGCCATAGCTCCACAGATGTTTCTTTTTTTTTTATTCATTCATGATGTGGGCAAGGCCAGCATTTATTGCCCATCCCTAATTGCCCTTGAGAAGATGGTGGTGAGCCGCCTTCTTGAACCGCTGCAGTCCGTGTGGTGAAGGTACTCCCACAGTGCTGGTAGGGAGGGAGTTCCAGGATTTTGACCCAGCGACGATGAAGGATCGGCGATATACTTCTAAGTCAGGATGGTGTGTGACTTGGAGGGGAACTTGGAGGTGGTGGTGTTCCCATGCGCCTGCTGCCCTTGTCCTTCTAGGTGGAAGAGGTCACGGCCTTGGCGAGTTGCTGCAGTGTATCTTGTAGATGGTACACACTGCAGCCACAGTACGCTGGTGGTGGAGGGAGAGGATGTTTAAGGTGGCAAAGGGGGTGCCAATCAAGCGGGCTGCTTTGTCCTGGATGGTGTCGAGCTCCTTGAGTGTTGTTGGAGCTGCACTCATCCAGGCAAGTGGAGAGTATTCCATCAGACTCCTGACTTGTGCCTTGTAGATGGTGGAAAGGCTTTGGGGAGTCAGGAGGTGAGACACTCATCGCAGAATACCCAGCCTCTGACCTGCTCTTGTTGCTACAGTATTTATGTGGCTGGTCCAGTTAAGTTTCTGGTCAATGTTGACCCCCAGGATGTTGATGGTGGGGGATTCACCCAGATGGTTGCCGTGTGGAGGTTTGTGCTCCACCATGGTGCTGGAGGGGGAGGGGGATGGGGCCGCACCGTCTTGCAGCGAGCAGGGGCGGTGCACGAGCCTGCATATCGCAGAGGGGATTCCCTCCCTGCTGGGTGGCTCTTAAAGCACAGGCTCAGATCTGGAGGGACTGGGACTGGAAACAAGACTGTGGCATAGATGTCCTTAAACCGTTGCATGAGAAAACAATCAAAATCAATTTATAAAAAAGGGAAACATGAACCTCTTGGTTAGGAGTTTACTGATGTAAATCGTGCAGAAGAAGAGTCCAATTACATTGTTAACAACAGCAGACTTTTGAAGAACTCTAGATGAGAATATGGTGTTAAACCTTAAAAAAAATATGCAAATTTTGGAAGTCTGTTTTTAAATCAGTTCCTAAACTAGAAACCCCAATGTATGAAATTTAAGGAACTGCAGCTTTGATTTTTTTCCTAAGATTCTAACAACTCGAGCACAGTATAGTTTATTTTAAAAGTATTTACCTCCTGTAATGTTTGACTGACCAGGGGGGAGATTTGATGCCTCTCATTGGAAGCAGTTTTCACTCCAATTCCACAGTCTGTGCTCCCCATAGTTACCACTTAGCCCAGCAGCTGTTTACTGTACGGTTTCCAGCTCACCGCCGCTTTCCCCCGGCTCTACACACTGCCAACGGCTGCACGCACGGCCGTGCTGTGGAGAGGGCGGTAAGAGGAGCAGCGGCGGCCAAAATCGCCGAGCGTGCGTCAATTCGCCGTTGGACGTCGATTGATGTCACGCTGCCGGTAATTCAAATACTGGCGGCGAGCGCAGGCAACGGCAGCGCTGCCGACCTGCGCAATATGGCGGCCGCCGCGTTCCGCGCCGGAAGTGGGCAGAAGGGAGGTGGCTGCCATTTTCTCTACAAAACCAGCCTCGACGGCCAGCGTTAAAGCATCGAATTTCTAGGCCTAAATTTTTTTTATTATGTATTGTTTCATGGGTTGCGGGCGTCGCTGGCAAGGCCAGCATTTATTGCCCATCACTAATTGTCCTTGAGAAGGTGGTGGTGAGCCGCCTTCTTGAATCGCTGCAGTCCGTGTGGTGAAGGTGCTCCCGCAGCGCTGTTAGGGAGGGAGTTCCAGGATCGTGACCCAGCGATGTGAAGGAATGGCAAGTTTTTGATGAGGTAACAGAGGGTGGATGGGGTAGTGCAGTTGATGTTGTATATCAAAAGGCGTTTGATAAAGTACCACATATTAGGCTTGTTAGCAAAATTGAAGCCCATGGGATAAACGTGGCAATAGCAGAATGGATAAAAAATTGGCTCAGGGATCGAACACAGAGTTGCAGTGAGTGGCTGTTTTTGGGACCGGAGGGAGGTATACAGTGGCCTTCCCCAAGGTTCAGTACGAGGACCACTGCTGTTTTTGATACGCATTCATGACTTGGGGGGTACAGGGCTCAATTTCAAAATTTTCAGATGACACGAAACTTGGAAGTGTAGTAAAGAGTGAGGAAGATAGTAATAGATTTAAAGAGGAGATAGACAGGCTGGTGGAATAGGCGGACACATGGCAGATGAAATTCAACGCAGAAAAGTGTGAGATAATACATTTTGCTAGTAAGAATAAGGAGCGACAATTCATGCTAAATGGTACAATTTTTAAGGGGGTGCAAGAAAAGAGAGTCCTGGGTTGTACTTATGCACAAACCTTTGAAGGTGGCAGGATAGGTTAACAAAGCAGTTAATAAAGCATATGGGATCCTGGGCTTTATAAATAGATGTGAGAAGTCGCACAACACCAGGTTATAGTCCAACAGTTTTATTTGAAATCACAAGCTTTCGGAGCGCTGCTCCTTCGTCAGGTGAAGTGAAGAGATCAATTAGTGAAGCTGTCAAACACTGACATTCTGTGTAGTTTGCTGAGTTCTTGTGTTCAGGACTCATCAAACCTTTCTATTTTACAGAAATAAGCTGGCTGTTGGATCGGAGGATGCAACAGCCAGTCTGTGAACTCTACAATGGAGATGTTGGGACTCCGGTTCCACAGCGGCTGAAGGCTGTAGGCAGAAACAAAGGTAAGTTAACATTTTCTATCACTTTACACTCACCTCACATACTTACCACTCCACGCTTGCACCCATCACTCACCTCTACATCGCACTTTCAGACCCCTCTGACCCCTGCAGACCTCCTACTCACCTCCTACACCCCGGCGGGGTTCCCCCAGGTCAGGAAGCCCGCACTTCAGTACGAAAAATGGGGATAATCCTATTTTCTGCCCTGTTAACTATCTGTTAACAGGCAGTTAATAGGCTTTAATCCCTTCCCGCCTCCAAGGAGACAGGACCCGGGGCAGGACGGCTTCCCACCTCCTGGCAAGAGGGCACGGAGGTGGGTTGGGGGCGGGTTTGCCACCCGCCCCCAAATTCTGCAACTTTCCCGGCAGTCCCGCCTCCATACCCGCCTCCTCGGTGCTGAGAAAATCCCATAGTGTACAAAAGCCAGGAAGTTATGCTAAACCTATATAACACACTCGTCCCCAGACATTAGTGAGGAGGACTTTGCAGGGTCGACTGGGCTGGGACTGCCTTTGTCGTGTCCGAATCCGATGCCTAAAGCAATGCCGGTTGGTCTGTCCGCTTTTGTTCTTATTATATTTTTTTGTAGCTGTTTGATGTAACTGAGTGGTTTGCTAGGCCATTTCAGAGGGCAGTTAAGAATCAATCACATTGCTGTGGGTCTGGAGTCACACATAGGCCAGACCGGGTAAGGACGGTAGATTTCCTTCCCTAAAGAACATTAGTGAACCAGTTGGGTTTTTACGACAATCCGATAGCTTCATGGTCACTGATATAGCTTGTTATTCCAGATTTATATAGAGAACGGGAAGGATTCAAATTCGTACGATGGGGAGAGAAGCTTATCGACACCATCCAGGACAAAGGAGCCCGTTTGATTGGCACCCCATCCACCACCGTAAACATTCACTCCCTCCACCACCGGCGCACCGTGGCTGCAGTGTGTGCCATCTACAAGATGCACTGCAGCAACTCGCCAAGGCTTCTTCGGCAGCACCTCCCAAACCCGCGACCTCTTCCACCTAGAAGGACAAGGGCAGCAGGCGCATGGGAACACCACCACCTCCAAGTTCCCCTCCAAGTCACACACCACCCTGACTTAGAAGTATATTGGCCGTTCCTTCATTGTCGCTGGGCCAAAATCCTGGAACTCCCTCCCTAACAGCACTGTGGGAGTACCTTCACCACACGGACTGCAGCGGTTCAAGAAGGCGGCTCACCACCACCTTCTCAAGGGCAATTAGGGATGGGCTATAAATGCTGGCCTTGCCAGCGACGCCCAGATCCCATAAGCGAATAATAAAAAAAAAATACATTTGGTAATGGAAGAAAGCAGTCAAGATAGTAAGCCAATGTTCATCATTAGCGCTGCTACAACCCAGTCACGCTCCAGTG
Source organism: Squalus acanthias (assembly GCA_030390025.1). Lineage (NCBI taxonomy): Eukaryota > Metazoa > Chordata > Chondrichthyes > Squaliformes > Squalidae > Squalus > Squalus acanthias. The sequence goes on along the minus strand of CM059441.1, from coordinate 61,394,235 downwards.
CACCTATTCCTAGTCCTTGCAAACCCTAGTCCACCCCGATACAACCCAGCTACTTCCCCAGGTTCCAGACCCCAGTGCCCCGCACTCCCATCGCCACAGAGTCCTCAACCCTGCATGAGAGGCCCAAACCTCCAACCTCCTGAACCTTTCCAGTCGCCAGGCCCCTCTTTAAGTGTTCCCACATCTGAATATTCCCAGCCACCAGCCAGCTCCTTCTGCAATGGCCCCAAGGCCTTGCAGCCCACTCCATGAGTCCTCCAGCTTCCCCTTGAGCGCCGCCAGAGTCCAACAATCTCAAAGGCCTTTCAGGCTTGCAAAGTTCCCCAAATTCCAGTGCTATCACACCCCCTGTTCTGTCGAATTACTCTGTCCAACCCTCACTGCACCTGTTTGCAACCTGAATCGAGTACAAGACATGGAGAGAAGGCTGATAGAGGTCTTTAAAATTATCAATGGGTTTGATAGGACAGACAAAGTGAAGCTGCTTCCACTTGTGGGGGGGTGGGGGGGGGGGTCCAAAGCTAGGGGCCATAAATCCAAGATAGTCATCCATAAATCCAGTCTGGAATCTGGGAGAAACTTCTTTACCCAGGGAGTGGTGAGAATGTGGAACTCGCTACCACAGGGAGTGGGTGAGGCAAGTAGCATCGTTGCATTTAGGGGAAAGCTAGACAAGCATATGAGGGAGAAAGGAATAGAAGGATATGTTGATAGGGTTGGATGAAGTAGGGTGGGAGGAGTCTCGTGCGGAGCATAAACACCAGCATAGACTAGTTGGGCTGAATGGTCTGTTTCTGTGCTGCAAGTTCGATATCATTCTATGTAATATTGCGGCCAAGTTCTGAGGCAAGAAATAAAAATTAAATACAAAGTTAAAACAACAATAGCAATAACAACTTGCATTGTTATAGCACCTTTAACATATTGAAATGTCCCAAGGCACTTCACAGAAATGATTATTCAACAAAATTTGACACCGAGCCACATAAAGGGATATTAGGGCAGGTGACCAAAAGCTTGGTCAAAGAGGTCGGTTTTGAGGAGCGTCTTAAAGGAGGAGAGAGAGGCAGAGAGGTTTAGGGAGGGAATTCCAGAGCTTAGGGCCTTGGCAACAGAAGGCACAGCCGGCAATGGTGGAGGGAAGAAATTCGGGGATGCGCAAGAGGCCAGAATTGGAGGAACGCAGAGATCTCGGAGGGTTGTAGGGCTGGAGGAGATTACAAAGATAGGGAGGGGCGAAGCCATGGAGCGATTTGAAAACAAGGATGAGAATTTTAAAACTGAGGTGTTGTCGGAGCGGGAGCCAATGTCGGTCAGCGAATGCAGAGGTGATGGTTGAAGGGGACGGTGCAAGTTAGGGGCAAGATACGGGCATCAGAGTTTTGGATGAGCTCAAGTTTATGGAAGGTGCAAGGTGGGAGGTCAGCTAGGAGAGCATTGCAATAGTCGAGTCTAGAGACAACAAAGACATGGATAAGGATTTCAGCAGGAGATGATCTGAGGCGGGGCGGAGACGGGCGATGTTACGGTGGAAGTAGGCGGTCTTGGTGATGGAGAGGATATGGGGTCGGAAGCTCAGCTCAGCGTCAAATAGGACGCCAAGGTTGCGAACAGTCTGGTTCAGCCTCAGACAGTGGCCAGGGAGAGGGACGGAGTCGGTGGCCAGGGAAAGGAGTTTCTGGTGGGAACCAAAGACAATGTCTGGGATTTTGCTTACCTCGGTGGGTCCAGGGTGGGCAATGTCGGTGGCGGGTCACGGCCCCGCTGCTGGCTCCATCCCACTGCCTAAAATGAATTTACGTTGATAGGGCTCATTAAGCCCACCCAGCGCATTTCCCGGGCCAATTAGAGAAAGCGGGTCTGGTGACCTCAATCATGACGCGTCATCAGTTTCCTTAAAGGGACCATGGCCACCTTACTTTTGACGTTTGTGCAGCATTGAAGTACTGACAATCACTGCACAGAGGTGCAGGGCTGCACCCAGGTTCTGTCATGACTCCATCCATATGCTTATGGAGGGCGTCACAGCACGCAGGGAGGTCCTCTTCTCTTCCCATGGGCGGAAGAGACTTCCCCAGGAGATCAACACAGCCTGGTTGCACAATGCACAGGAGGACACAAGCAGGGATGTCGTCAGGAGGACCTGGGTACAGTGGCACAAACCTTTCAATCATCTCATTAGATCACAAAATGTTAGTACAAAGCCACACTCAACCTCATCCTGCTGTGCCACTCATCACATCCCATCACTCTGCCTTCCCTACCCTACTCCTGCACATCCTTACTCACACCAACTTACCTTGCACCTCCACCCATCCCTCTCTATCTACATTATCACTTCCCCATCTCACTAGCCACCCCTCACACTCACCCTCATCCTAGTCTAATCATAACAACTAACAACACACAAGGGTAGGCACTTGGGTGTTTATGCAATGTTCATGTGAAGTTTCTGTTAATGTGCTGTCAAACATTGAAACCTTTATTTTCAACACTTTGCGTTCTTGGACAGATTTGTGTGCACCTTTGGAAGTGGCTTAGTGAGTTGCAGTGAATGGTGAGACATAACGGTACCCCCCACAATAGTGGTGAGTGTGAAAGGAATAGCTTGGACATTGTAGGGATGCTTTATGGTGTTGGTGTGGGGTGGTGCCAACCCGGCGCATCATGTGGCAGCCAGGGCGTACAGCGTCAAGCGAAGTAAATCTGGCCATGGTGAGGCCATCCCTGGCCTCCTGGGCATCAATGTGCTCGGGTGCTGATGCCCTGTGTCCTGTGCAGCATCAGGTGATTACGGAGAAGGTTGGTGTGGCTGTTGGTGCTGCTGGTGTTGGGGCTGATCTGTGGTCGGATTCTGAGGACCAAGGTGAGACAGTATAAAGGGCACCCATGTTGATGGAATAGATGGCAGGTGAAGTAGAGATGACAGAAGCATTCTGTCAATGGTGAGAGAGTTCTTCCAATGAGGTGAGAGTGGATGGAGAGTGGAAAGTGGAAAGCCTGCAGAATCTGTGCTGGAAATGGACTGAGAAAACAGCTTGTGGCTGAGGAAAGTGAAGATCTGTCAGGTGGGAGCTTTTACTGTACATTTGAGGCTGTCAAGTAATCAGCTGGAGCAATGGCCACTGCAACTCCCTGCCTCAGGTTGACAGACATGGTCCTCGAACAGTGTGGTTCCCGTGGCCATGAAGTTAAAGTTAAAAAGTAAGTAAAAAAAGCCTGTTAAGTACATTATAATGAGTTTAATTGGGTCGCCCGCCGCTGCCTGTTGGATCTGTTCAGCGCTGACAGACCCGACATTGGGAAAGGCGTGTTGCGGCAGGTTGGAGCGGGTTCCCGACCCACTGTCAAAAAAAACACTTTCTCACCTGACCTGCCACCGATCCCGTCCGCTGACACCCCGGAAAATTCCGGCCAATGATTTCGGTTTTCCAATATTTAAGTGGAGGAAATTTCTGCTCATCTAATACTGGATGTCGGACAAGCAGCGTGGGAAATCAGAGACAGCGGAGGGGTTGAGAGAGGTAGTGGTGAGATACAGCTGGGTGTCAGCGTACATTTGGAACCGGACGGTGTATTTTTGGATGATGTCGCCGAGGGGCAACGTGTAGATGAGAAGTACGAAGGGGCCAAGGATAGATCGTTGAGGGACTCCAGAGGTAACGGTGCGGGAGCGGGAAGAAAAGGTGATTCTCTGGCTGCAACTGGATAGTTAGGAATGGAACCAGGCGAGGACAGCCGTACAACTGTGTCAAAGACCGCAGACAGGTTAAGAAGGTGAGGAGGGGACTGTTTACCACAGTCACATAGGATGTCATTTGTGACTTTGATAAGGGCATTTTCAGTGCTGCGGCAGGGCAGAAACCTGATTGGAGGAGTTCAAGCATGGAGCTGTGGGAAAGATGGGCCCAGATTTGGGAGGCAACAACACGTTCAAGGCCTTCGGAGAGGAAAGGGAGGTGGAGATTGGCGTAGGTTTGCAGGAACAAAGGGGTCAAGGGTGGTTTTTTTTTTGAGGAGGAGGAGTGATAGCAGATTTGAAGGGGAGGGGGACAGTACCCGAGGAGAGGGAACCATTAACAATATCAGTTAACATGGGAGCCAGGAAGGGAAGTCGGGTGGTCGGCAGTGTGGTGGGAATAGGGTCGAGGGATCTGGAGGTGGGTCTCAGACAAGATGAACTTGGAGAGGGCATGAGGGGAGAGAGGAGAGTAACTAGAGAAAGGTGCGAGTTCAGGGCTAGGGGTCAGGTGGGTGGGGGGGTGATCCTCAGGGGAAGTTTGGCTTGTGGGCTAGGGGAAGGGAGGGAAATGGCAGAGGCAGCTGAACGGATGGCCTCAATCTTAGCGACAAAGAAGACCATGAGCTTCTCGCACTTGTTGTTGGAGGTGAGGGTGGAGGGGGCAGGGGAGTGGGGTTTAAGATGATGGTACAAGAACATGGGGGAAAAAATTCGGTTGCTTTGCGCCTCCTTAGGGCGCTAATGGGGCGCAATACAACTAACGCCCGGGCGGGGCGCCGCCAACGCCTCCCGTGAAATTCAGCGGGAGGTTAGCGGCGGCGGTAACCGTTAGTGCCCCGCGTCACGATCTTCGGTAGCGGCCCCCTGACTTACCGCTGGACGCTATGTCCGACGGGGTCAGGGGGGCCTATCTCGCTATTTAAAGGCGAGGTGCCGGGCGGCCATTTTTGTTGCTGGCCGCCTGCCAGCACCTGCCTCCGCTGCCGTCCCTGGCCTCCTGGGTGCCGGCTGCGCTCCGTGAGCCCGGCACTTCTCTGGAGTGCCGGGCCAATTTGCCGGCACTCCAATCCCTGGTGGCCCAGCTGGGCCCCGGGTCGCGCTGCGCAAGGCCCCTCCCCTTTAAGAAGGGGAGAAAAGCCTGCAATACTGCGGCACGTAGCGCCGCGATATTCCCTCTCAGCGCCCCAAGAGGGAGGCGGGGCGCTTCCAGTAGCGCCCCACGTCCCTCTTGGGGCGCTACCACTCAATTTCGGCTGTGGGGGCGCCAATTTTTTCGGGAGTAGCGCCCCGGCGAAGTTAGCGCCCCAAAGGGGGAGCGACTCAATTTTTCCCCCCATACATTTAAGGCCACTCACTTAGAATTTTTGAGAAAAAAGGAGAGTTGTGGAATTCAATCCCCAAAAACCCCAGTAAAAATCTCAGAATACCATATAATAAAATCACAATTTGATTAAGTCATTATTAGCTGTGGCCCTCATAATGTATTGTACGTTATATAACATAATGCGTGTTACATCATGAACAGCATCTCCCCCTAACTCACTGCGAGCATCATGGAGGGTGAGTTACCAGTGCAGTCCTACCCACTTATGTCAAACTCGTTTATGTCAGTATCCTGCTTATTTCAACAAAAAGAGCGAGACCCTTCCCGCCATGAGTACTGAACACACACCATGTGCGTCAACAGTGACAGAAACGCTGGAATGCTTAATTCGACAAACTTTTAAACCCCTAATTGAAGGCCCTCTTTTGAGTTGATGAGCCCTTATCGGAGCCATCAAAAGAAATGGAGGAAGCAGCTACCCACCAAGGGCTAATCGAAAAGAATAAGAGTTGCGTATGAAACAAATGATGATTTAAAAAAAATAAATGAAGGAAAATACAGGCAAACAAATGGTGCAGAAATTTAAAATTCAGAAATGTTATTTGCAAAATTTAAATAATTTTTATTAAATTTACATACCATTATATATCTATTTATATATCATTTATTTATTTTTATATTTATATATTACATTATTAATAAATATTTCTTGTATATAAATAATTTTTAATTTACAAAATGTTCAAACGTCCAAATATATGTGCCGTCCGATTACGTAAACTGCTCACGTTGACAAAATTAGAATGGTCCCCAACCTGTAGACATAAGTTGCTAGGACTGTCCACCTTACATCTAGCGTGTTTCTGACAGTGGCCTGGAAATTCAGTGGCGCTGCGGCAGTTTCTCGGGTGCCTAAGCCTCCAATATTTCACACCTGGAGTACTGTGCACAGTTTAGGTCTCCTTATCTAAGGAAGGATATACTTGCCTTCGAGACGGTGCAACGAAGGTTCACTAGATTGATCCCTGGGATGAGAGGGCTGTCCTATGATGAGAGATTGTGTAGAATGGGCCTATACTCTCTGGAGTTTAGAAGAATGAGAGGTGATATCATTGAAACATACAAGATTCTGAAGGGGATTGACAGGGTAGATGCTGAGAGGCTGTTTCCCCCTGGCTGGAGTGTCTAGAACTAGGGGGCATAGTCTCAGGATAAGGGGTCGGCCATTTAAGACTGAGATGAGGAGGAATTTCTTCACTCAGAGGGTTGTGAATCTTTGGAATTCTCTGCCCCAGAGGGCTGTGAATGCTGAATTGTTGAGTATATTCAAGGCTGAGATAGATAGATTTTTGGACTCTAGGGGAATCAAGGGATATGGAGATTGGGCGGGAAAGTGGAGTTGAGGTCGATGATCAGCCATGATCTTATTGAATGGCGGAGCAGGCTCGAGGGGCCGTAAGGCCCACTCCTGCTCTTACTTCTTATGTTCTTATGTACTTCTGGCGAACAGGAAGCGCATGCTCATTACAAGCCGTAAGTGCGCCGCCCGCCATATTGGTACGGGCAGCAAAAAAAAAAAATAGGCGTCCAGGGCCGGCACCTGAAGCTGGTATTAGACCCTTGAATATTCAAATAATTGGGCCTAACGCCTGTCTGAGGGCTCCCTCTGCAATATTGGTTTGCCCTGAGGTAGTCAGCTGCATGCGGGAAAGCCAGGTGTCCCAACAGGCACTTCTTAAAAGGGGCCTCTGCAGGCAGCCACCAAAAAGGTAAGTCTGCTTAAAAATACTTACCCTCCCGGTTGTCCCTTTCCGCCCCCACCCGTCCCCTTTAAGGACTTAACTGAGGGCTGCTGCCGGTGACACAACAGCCCGATCGTCGAGGCCTCTCATTCGGCGAGCTGCCTGTGGACATCTATTAGGAGTCTGCAGCTTGCCGGTTCGATAATAATGATGCCCGAGGCCCAATATTTTAGGTGTACCTCGGGCCTACACATTCAGGCGCAGGAATCGTTACCTGTGCGCTCGTTTTTGAGTGTAAATGAATTTCCCCCCGACCCCCAACTCAGTTATGAAAAAAAAGGAAAGGAAGGCAGCCATTTTCTTTCTGCTCCCTTGCTGGGCTGCAGCTACAAACTTAAACGTACCCTTTCGAATTTGAAAAATTTCCCCTCACAAAAAAAACTCCAATTAACCTAATTTGACTTCAGCTTTTACAAGAATTAGACCTTGAGGCATTAAAAGGATAAAAATGAAGTTCTGTCCTAGGAGCAGAATTCTAACTTTGTGACGAATACAACACTGTTGTTCTAAAACAGTGCATCACTTGACTCTCATTGAGTCAGTGCCCTAACTCAGCAATGCCATGGAAGATCTACTAATAGTGTCAAATAGTATAACTAGTGTGATACCAAGAATCAGGCCCCTTGCACCTACAATTGATTAAAGCGGGAGGTCGCTATGCCACAGAAATATGTGCAAATTGGGGCTCAGGACAGAATTCTGGTGGTGCAGTCAGTCAGAAAGAAATATCTCTGCTTTGGGTCATTTTTCTCTAAACCTTTGTGGGTTTCGTTCCTAATGGACTGGTGCAGAGGTTGAGAGATATTGTTAACTCACCTTTTGACTGTCCAAGTCACAGGATGCTAATGTTTTTGAAAATAGGTGAGATTCATCACATATCACTGAGCATGTGGTTTATTCCATCTAGACTCAAACCTGAGGCTTTATTCTTGTCTTAAAGGAGTATCTATAACTTTACAGACCCTTATATCATCATAAGCCCACCATTTTGCCAATATTTCCCCATTTCTAATATCACTCGGAAATAATACAGATGGCGACCACAATCTTAACGCTCTTGCTTGGGTTGGGTGGAGGATTTCATTTTTTTTAATTGGATTTAAAAAAAAAAACTTATCAAATTAAATTATAATTACATTGCCCGGGGAGACGATGCACTCCAGTCCCTGCGGCGCCCACCGGTCTCGGAAGGCCTCGAGCGTGCCGGCGGACACTGCGTGCTCCATCTCCAGGGCCACCCGGGCGCGAATATAGCCGCGGAAGAGAGGCAGGCAATCGGGCCGAACGACCCCCTTGACCGCCCGCTGCCTGGACCTGTTGATGGCCACTTTGGCCAGGCCCAGGAGGAGGTCCTCCGACCTGCCCGCTCCCCTCCGCACCGGGTGAATTGGATTTTTGTTGCAGGGCACAGGTCTATTGTTTCGTGACATATACGTGGCTCAGTTTCAGCTGTGTCTCAGTGGGTAGCACTCTCTAGGTCGGGGGGGGCTAGATGTAAGCAGGTGCTGCTGGTTGCCTGATTACTGCAGGGAGATGGAGTGAGCTTGTAAAAAGTTGGTGGTTGGTTTTTTTTCCAGGTTTTATGGCCTTTTTGGTCAATAAACAGCTGCCAGATGGCTGCTGAGGAGCCCGGAGTGCCAGGCCTCTCAGAGGACAGTGCTCCCAGGATGAATTTAATCAGGGGAGAAAATGTTGGGGGAAGGGAGAAAAAAAGGCCCAAAGATTTGGGCCGGGTCCCCAGGAGGTTTGGAAAAGAAAACACGGTGGTGGTTCAGTGCGAGGATAAGGAGATACGAGCTTGGGATATTATCCAGGCGGTACACGAGGACTGGGGCGAGGGAAGCTGCTTTGCCTGCTGACCAAAGCCCAATGTTGGGTTCGAGGTGACGGTCAGTGGCCGAGAGGAGGTGGAAAGACTTTTACTCAGTTTGAAGGTTAGTGATAAGTTCTTGGAGGTATATCTGCTATATTCTGAAGAAGTGCTGGTCTCATTCTTAAACTTGCCGGTTTATATTGAGGATGATGTGCTAATCAAAAAGTTGGAGTCGTGGGACATTAAAATTTGCTCGTCAATAAAGCGGAGATACTATCCAGGAACACGGGTAGCAGATGGAACCCGTTACGTAAAGGTGCGGTTCCCAGTGGGGGTGAAGTCATTACCGTACAGCATGAAATTTGAGACAATGGAAGGGGTGCAGTACTTCCGGGTACTGCATGATAACCAAGTGAAGGTTTGTTATTATTGTCTTGGACACGACCATCTTGTAAGAAACTGTCCAAAATTGTACTGTTATAATTGCGGCGAGTCTGGACACATCGTTCGGAGCTGCAAGGCGGAGAGCTGTGGGGTGTGTCACAAAGGTCTCACTCGCTGTGAGTGTGACGAGGAGATGGGAGAAGGAGCAGGAGGTGTGAGTGGAACGGCCGGAGGAGCGGAGCAGGCGGAGGACACAGCTGGTGAATTGAAGGAGAAAAGAGTGCAGGAAGAGGCAGAAAATTGCGGAGCAGAGAACAGGATGGAGATGGTGGAAAACACACCAAGTACAGTGGAAAAGGACAAAGACAGCAGAGGGCAGCACGGGTCGAGGGCAGAGTCGAATCATAATACGGCTCGGCTCTCCCTCAAGAATCTGGTGTTCGCGGGGGGAGAGGAGGCGGGAGCGGGGTGCGGGGTAAATGTAAGTACTCCAAAGAAAGACGGGGAGTTGGACATCTCGGTGAGCAGGAGGGGGCAAGACAAGGAGATGGTGCATGAGGCAGGAGCCTTAAAGGGGCAGCAGGACGGGAGCAGGGAGACAAAGACGCCAGAAGGGCGCAATATAGGTGAAGACACATCATTGTCCCAGAGAGAGAAGAAACGGGGAGCAAGGGTCAGCGGTGGAGATGAGGCCGAAGGGAACGGCACTGTTGGAGAAACCGTGATGGCAGGAAGACTCTCTATGGGAGATGATGTATCTGACGGGGAGCAGGAACAGAAGATTACAGAAGATCTCGAGAGTGAGGAGTCAGAGGGGGACAGAGACATGGAAGTGGGGGGTGGGGTGGCATCGTGTGGGAAGGGAAAGGTTAGTGAGGGGCAGAAGGAGGGAGAAGGGGCAGCTCCTCGGCCCAAACCTAATGCAAGGAAGAGGCTGAAACAGCAGGGAAGGTTCAAACAGGAGGTAAAAAAGAGCCGGAGGCTGCAGGAAAAAGCAACAGCTGCCCGAAAAGTTGGGAAGGAGCATGAGAGGAGGGAAGGGCCGGAGATTAAATGATGGAGAGATTATCAGGCACACTTCCCTTATTCAGAGCCACGATTACATTGGTCTCGATTAATGTGAACGGACTGAGGGGTGAGATGAAATTGCAGCAGTTGTTGCAGGGTTTTAAAGGCACGGACTTGTGTCTGCAAGAAACCTTTTGGGATGAGGATATCCTGGAAAGAGTTTGGAAGGTTCGGAAGGGAGAGATGTTTGCAAGTTGTGCAAACAATAACCGTAGAGGGGTGGCTGTTTTGGTGAGTCCATCGATAAAAGAGAACGTTGCCTTGGTGGACAAGGACACTGAGAGGAGATTTTTACGGCTAAGGGTAAAAACGGAGGAATTTAATTGCGATTTCTTTAATATCTATGCACTGAATGACCATTGCAAGCGGTGCGATTTTTTTCGGTGGTTATTCACTGAAGTGGCAGAGGTGGAAAACCCTTGTATAGTGGAGGATTTTAATGTATTTTTATCTCGGATGGACATTTCAGCCCAGATGACCTTTAAGGATGATAACTCCAGAGGGATGATTGTAAAAATGATGGCAAATTTAAATTTGAGAGATGTATGGAGGGATCGGAACCCCATTAAAAGGGAGTTCTCCAGAACAGGTTGGGTGGGTGATGTTTTAAAACAGAGCCGAATAGATTTTGGGCCAGAAATTCGGCACTTGCCGGGTGAGTACGCACTGTGTACTCACCCGTAAGGCGTCCTGAAGTGCCGGTTTCCTGCATGCACTGCGCATGCGCGGGAAACCGGAACTTCCGGTCTCGTGAAGGGAGCGGTTCAGAGGTGAACCGCGTGCGCGGCAGAGGCTGCGCGCACGCAGCAAACTTAGGGTTTTTTTCAGGTTTCTCCGGGAAGGTAAGTATTGAAGAACCTGCGCTTTTAAAAAGGAGGCGCAGGACCCGTTTTCAACAAGGTAAGTGGTTAATTATAATTTAAATTTTTTTTCAACAGGTTTATCTTTTTTAGATACTTTAAAGAAAGGTAAGTTTATTTTTAGCACTGTTAAAAAGTATTTAAATTTTTTCAAAAATTTTAATTTTTGTTTAAAGTAGTTAACTTATTTAACTTATAGTTATTTTTAAAATGTGATGGTTTTTAAAAAAATTTATTTGAAGTTTAGGTGTTGTTTTGGGGCCGATTTCAATTCATAGATTTGACAGGTCTTCCTGTCAAATCTATGAATGAAAGATGGTCTGCTGCCATTGGCTCTCCATGGCCCACGTGATCCCAGGGGACGCATCGCACTAACTGCGCCCCTGGGACACGCAAGCACTGCGCGCCGGCAGTTGGGGCAGGCCCAGGAGCTGAAGTCCCCGTGGGCCCAGAGGTCAACGGCAGGCGCGGTAGGTAGGTGTTTGCGGGATCCTGGCACCCGCGGGAAGCCATGGAGCCTAATTTCTAGGCCAATTGTTAATGCGGGAAGGGTTAAGTTCTGAGGTGATGGAGATTTATTACAAAAAAGTATTTTTTAGTGACCACTCGGCTTTGACTCTTAGAATTAGGAACAGCAGAGTTAAGATCAGTCCAGGGGTGTGGATTTTAAACAATCAATACCTGAAAGACATTGCTTATAAAGAAGGGATTTTAAATATAATAAAGAATGCTCGGAAGGAACCTTTGTTCTTGAAAGAAAGAAGAGTTTGGTGGGACAATTTCAAATATGAGGTAAAAGCTTTTTTGGTACATTATGGGAGAAAGAGAGCGGCAGCTAACCGGAGTCGAGAAGAGAATATAAACAAAAGGTTTACGGATGTCTGTAAAGCAGTTGACGGAGGGGATAAGGGAGATGAGACTAAGTTTCGGGTGTTAAAGGAAGAGTGGGAATTATTGCAAGCTGAAAAATGCAAGGGGACCATTCTCTGGGCAAAGGCTAAAGATGCATTGGAGGGCGAAAGATGCACTAGATATTTTCTAGAGCAAGAGAAGCTGCGACGGAGATTATCATTAATTGGAGAGTTGAAGGTTGGGGAGAAGATCTTTCATGAAAGTGGGGAGATTGCAGAGGCGGCTAGCAGCTTTTATCAAGAGTTATATACAAAAGAAGACATTTTCAATTTGGTGATGGAGACGGTTAGTGCTTTTATTGAAGAGGGTTTAAAGGAGGATGAGAGAAGCATGTGTGACAAAGAAGTAGGATTAGCGGAAATAAAAGTAGCAATAAGTGGAATGAATGGGGGGGGGGGGAAGCCCAGGGTCCAATGGACTAAGTGCAGAATTTTAGAAAGAATTTTTCGAGATTTTAAGTCCATTGCTCTTAGAGGTTTTTAAGGAAATTAAAATTGAGGGAAGCCTGGCCCCATCTATGAGGACAGGTGTCATAAGCTTAGCTTATAAAAATAAAGGGGATAGAAGGGATCTGAAGAATTGGAGGCCCATCACATTATTAAATGTGGATTATAAGATCTTGGCGAGGGTTATGGCAAATTGTATGAAGGAGGTGTTGCTGCAGATAGTTTTGCCCTCTCAGTCCTATGGAGTCATAGGCCGGGACATCGCAGACTCTGTGGTCTCAATCCGAGATATGATAGAGCTCATGGAAGAGAGTGGGAGGAAGGCTTATGTATTAAAGATAGATCAAGAGAAAGCCTTTGATAGGGTCTCATGAGTTTTTATTGATGGTTTTGGAAGCATTTTGTTTCGGGGAAAATTTCATTGAGTGGATAAGGATTTTTTATTCAAACATATTTAGCTGTGTTAAATGTAATGGTTTTTTATCCAAGTATTTTCCGATAGAGGTCAGTGAGACAGGGTTGTCCCCTGTCCCCATTGTTGTACACATTGGTAGCAGAACCATTAAGTTACATGATGTGAAAGAAACAAGGTGTAGTTGGGATTGCGGTTCCCAGTTCCGGGCGGGTGTCGGTGATGCACCAATATGCAGATGACACAACCTTGACATTGAGAAATGGGGAGTCAGTGAGGAAAGCTATGGACGTAGTGGAGGAGTATTGTAGAGCTTCAGGAGCCAGAGTGAATTATAGTAAGTCCCAATGCCTGGTTGCAGGAAGGGGTAGGGGAGAATGGTTGGAGGAAAGTCCCTTTAAGTTGGTGGAGGTTTTGGAAGTTCTGGGGGTGCATATGGGGTGCAAGAAAGACAGGGATGAAGTGGATCGATTAAAATGGGAACCAAAGGTTATGAAAATTAAAAAGATTTTGGAAAGAAGGTGGTTGAAAGTGCAAGGAAGAGCGACAGTGGTGTCCGTTCTCCTGCTATCTAAGCTATGGTGCTTATAGACGGTGGAGGATATTCCTGAGTGGGCGGAAAAGTCCATCCGAGAGGCTTGTGTTAGGTTTTTATGGGAAGGGAAACCAGCTTTGGTTGCTTACAATACCATAATTGGACGGAAAAATCAGGGAGGACTCAATTTCCCAGATATTGATTTGAAGAAAAAATCCTTTAGAATCAAATGGGTGAAGAGATTTCTTCAGAAGTCAAATACAAGTTTTTGGAAGAGTTGTTTTGAGCATTTCTTAAAACGAAGTGAGATAGGAGGGCAGGGGATATTGTATATGGAATACAATAACATGTTCTTGAAACCGATTAAACTTCTCCCTAGGTTTTATAAGGGGGTTGTAGAGACTTGGGCCCAATTTTTAAAAAGTGTGCAGTTTATGTCCAAGGGTGCTGAGGAATTTTTAGACCAGACCTTATTTTTGAACAGGTGGGTCAACATTGAAGGAGAGGTTTTATTTAACCAAGCTTTTATAAAAGCTGGTATTATATGTGTGAAAGATGTATTATACGAGGTAATTCCAGGTTGGTTGCCGGAAGCGATAGTGAGGGACATGGTGTGGGAGGAGGATCAGGAGGTAGAGGAAAAAGCAATTATGATCATGTATGAGAAGATTGTGAGGGCAATACCACAGGATTGGATGGAAGAAATAAATGCGGAAATCTCCAAAGGAAGTAAAATGCGTCCCGCTTTTCTAAGCTTTCTGCTGGAGAAAGGGGGAGAGTTGGTTCAATTTGACAACGGTAATACTCGACATTTCTATGAGGTATTTAAAGAATGGAGATTCAAGACACCTGCTGGTCAGGAGTTTTGGCAGAGTATATGCCCACAGCTGGACTTCAACAGGATTTGGAAGGGAGTGTGGGTGAATTTTAAATGTCCAGAGTGGATTGAACTGGATTTCAAATTGGCTCATAACCAGATTTTTACCATGACGGTCTTGTGTAAGATTGGACGTGTGGAGGAGGCAACTTGCCCAGTGTGTGGGACACGGGATGAGACTCTGTCTCATTTACTGGTGTTATGTCCGCAGTTAAATGATTTTAAGTACTATGTTCGACAGTTGTGTGAAGTTTTTTTGCTGGGTGGGGACCAAAGAGCGAGAATGGGAATCCCGTGGGACTCAATTTTGAGATGGGGATTGCAGGAGAGTCTGGCCGAGTCTAGCGGAGCGGCAATTAATTTAATGTTCAGTTTGGCTAGATTCGTGATTGTGCAAAGAAGGATGCTCTGGTTTTTAAGGGGAGGAGAATCAATCTAAAAGAGTATTTTAAATATAAGCTAAAAGATCATTATAAGGCTCTGTGGATGTTTTATTCAGAAAGGAATTTAAAGATAGTATTTTGCGATCAATTTTTAAAGTACAATCAATTAATATATGTTACGGGAGACAAATTAAACTTCAGGTTTTGATGTTAATATGTGGTGGAGAAATGGCTGTGCAGAGTGGCGGAATGGATTTGAATGATACAATAGAATGATCACAATGTTGTAAACGTTCTTAATGTTCAATAAATAATTTAAAAAAAAGTTGGTAGCAAAATAAAAAGTGGGTAGCACGCTCGCCTCTGAGTCAGAAGGTTGTGGGTTCAAGTCCCACTCCAGGGAACTTGAGCACATAAAGTTAGGCTGACTCTCCAGTGCGGTGCTGAGGGAGCGCTGCACTGTCAGAGGTGCCGTCTTTTGGATGAGACGTTAAACCGAGGCCCCGCCTGCCCCCTCAGGTGGATGTAGAAGATCCCATGCCACTATTTCGAAGAAGAGCAGGGGAGTTATCCCCGGTGTCCTGGGCCAATATTTATCCCTCAACCAACATAACAAAAACAGATTATCTGGTCAATATCACATTGCTGTTTGTGGGAGCTAGCTGTGTGCAAATTGGCTGCCGCATTTCCCATATTGCAACAGTGACTACGCTTTAAAAATACTTCATTGGCTGTAAAGTGCTTTGAGACGTCTGGTGGTCGTAAAAGGCGCTATATAAATGCAAGTCTTTCTTTCATTCATTCACCATCATTCATTCAGGTAAATTGAATAAATTCTTTGTTAGTTAATCAGAGATCAATTACATGAACAAAAATAATTCTTCAAGTCCTTGACATAACAAAGAAATATTCAGGGCAGTGACATAAAAGAATTAATAAAAATGGACTAAATCAAATTATTTTACGCGTTTAAAAAAAAAACCGAATAATAAATTGAAAAGGTAGGTAAGCCTGAAACGTTACATTTTTAAATGCAATCAGTATATCTGTTATGATGTGGAGATGCCGGTGTTGGACTGGGGTGGACAAATGTGAGAAGTCTCACAACACCAGGTTATAGTCCAACCGCTTTATTTGAAATCACAAGCTTTCGGAGCACTGCTCCTTCGTCAGGTGAAGGAGCAGCGCTCCGAAAGCTTGTGATTTCAAATAAAGCTGTTGGACTATAACCTGGTGTTGTGCGACTTCTCACAGTATATCTGTTAGCATTAAGCAATGCCATGTTAAATAATAATTGTGCTCTTGCCTGAATATTTCAGTGCAATTTTGAGTATCACAAATGGGAACAAAAGCCAGTGTTTTGAGTGCAAAAAATAAATATAAAATTTATTAAAACACCCACAATATTTCAAAATGATCAGGAAGAATACATTTACAAGGAAGTTCTTGCAAACAACCTCTTTGTGTACAATACAATACAATAAAATCAAAAGTAATCCGGGTCTCCTTGAGTCAGTGCCTTAATAATACAATTATGGACTACTGAATAAGACCGTTGAGGAAACATAAAGGAAAAATTAAAAAACAAATCAACCCAAAATAAAACTTTCAGCAAAATATTTACTGTGCTAATATCTGCAGTAAAGTACACAATGATCCTATTCCATCTGGATTTTTTTTATGCTACTTTTTCATCCATCGAGCTGCAAACTTCATTTCAAGTAGCGGACACTGATGACTTTTAATAAAGAAGAAAGTTTCAAGTATGGGTTACAAGTTAGCCTCTTGTGTTTGAGGAACTTGTTACACAGTATGTATAACAACTGTTTTTTTTTTACAGTCAAAAAAATATGAATACAAAAAAAACAAATTTGAACAATATTTTCCTATATTGTTTTATTCTTTCATGATCCATCTTTTCTCACCCCTAATTTCTTAAATACATTAGAAAATAATAAAAAAAAAAGACAATTAGGCTTTTTAGAACATTATACACTACAGCTTCGACTTAATATACAAAGTTTTTTTTTGTTAACCAATGCAACCGAACAAGTTTAGTTGTCACATTTACAACATGGATAGAACTATTCTAAGCCCAAAATAAAATCCCTGAAAGATGGATGTTAAAATAAGCAGAGATGGCATACAGATACATCGCAGTTAAAAGTATCCCTGATGTCAGAGTAGAAAGAAAGGTTAAATTAGACCACACTATATTCTGTGATTCTTAGGCAGCTGTTTAAATTAGTTTGGGACGGAAATAGCATTATGATTTTTTTTTTGTCGTTGAACATAAAGCAAAACAAAACAAGAAATTAATATTTGAATTAAAACCAAATATGTTTGCACCTTTTAAATGTACATTTTCAATTCAAGCACATCAAAGTGATTTTGTTTTAGATTTTGCAAGATTTACAGCCAGTGGTTGTGCCATTAAAAGTTAAGCTGCAGTATTCTTCGTTTTAATTATTTACAGCTAACTGCAGGTGAGTTCAAGAAAAACAGTTTGTCGTCTAGTTTTAAAGAGTGGTCTTCCATTTAATTGGCATGAAGCAAAAATCAAATCTACATGACGGAACTGTTTTACAGCTTTGCTGTATTAACCAATATGTCGCAGAGTTGTAAATCACGAGAGCGAAACTACTGAAAGGGTTCTGAATTTTTGCAGCTATGTTGGATATTCCAGGTGCTTGAAACGTTTTTTTTGCTGACTAGACTTCTAACTCCTGTATCTCGGACCAGGATCTAGGCTCAATTCCAAAACCCTGGTTATCACTCAGTCTTGTTTCATTAAGACTGATCTTGTTCACGGGGCTAGACAAAAACAATGGGATAAAGTGCCTGTCCATGCAGCAGACACAATTGAAATTGCAATTGTAAATTAACTTTTGGCTGTCTTATGCGGAAAAAAAAATACCTGTTCCGATTATGTGTATAAAATGACACACATCTGCAATGTGCAGATGTATTCAAACTAGGAGAGGTGGGTTTCTTTCAGTCCATATTTTCCATAGTCCAAGGGACAGGTCGAAGGAAAATGAACCCCTCTGTGAATAAATCACTTTCTGTGATGGACATAGAGATGAGATTATCTTCTAGCCCTGGGCTAATCAAAAAGAGTTAACCGACAGTTACAATCAGGGACTAAAAATGTACAGCTTACAGAAACAAAATGGGATCCAAGTACAGAAATTTAGTCTTAGGAACTGAGACCTGTACAATGGAGATTGTTTGTTGGCGGTCTACTAAAACTACATTTCTCACTTCACAAGCTTGATTGTTGCAATTTGGCTGGAGTACATTTAAAAATGTTTCATGGACATTTGAGTTTTGATTCTAATATGCCCCTCAGGTCAACCCACAAATGGAAGACCCTCTCTTTAAAACTATAAATTGTACAAATATGGGTGTTTGGACAAATATGCTGTTTACATAAACTATTGCATGTTCATAACACTTTACATTAAAGTTCAGTATAGGTATGTTTACTACTGAATCGTTAACAAATGGAATGTGGACTCCCATACCAACTTACTTGCTATTGACCATCGCTTATTGAAATAATTAATTACAGATTTTAGATCATTTTTTCCACCTGTGTCCTTGCCAGTAGACAGATAAATTATAAAAGATAAAAAGCCCAATCACTAAAATGAAAAAAAAGAGTAATTTTCTCTATACAATAATATACAAAGTATACAACACAGTGTCTCACTGCAACAGCAACCCTTGCGATACCCTTCTACCAGTCACATGATTAATAGCATTCTTTTTACATCAGAAAGGTTTGAAACATATGTTCGCTGACTTTCATGCCACAAGGTTCTGAGGCAGTCTCTGAATACTGGCAAGCCACTAGGAATTTACAATTTCCACAGCTAAAAATCAAAAGTATATACACTAGCTCCTTGTTGTAACACTCATAGTAGACCATAGCCTCTGAGATGGTGTGAATTGTTTATGTGTTCTTCACTAATAGAGAGAGGACATACAATACCTTCTCTGTTATGTGCACTTTGTGAAATAACATGCTTTCTTTATAGATTATAAAGTCAGCATTCTAAGAAAGAATAACTGCACATGTGCCACTCCAAAACTAACAAAAGGAAGGGACGAAGTGATACAGTTGCAGCGTTTTGATAATGTGTTTAAGGGTGTGTTTGTATTACAACATTAGCATCATGAAGTGGTTGTTGCTTTTGCGGAACGTTGCGATGGAGTCAGAGCCTGAGCTGACTCAGGAAAGAAGTGTTGTGAGACCCCCCCCCGGAGGAGGTTGTCTCGCACTGCTTGCGTTTTGACGCCATAGACTCTGGCGTGTTGTCAAACTGAGTTCACCAAGTGCTTGGCGGTCTCTTGGGCCTACTGAGCACCTTTAAACTACCTGGGGTTAATTTAAATGCTGAGGAAATACAGATGCTCCCATCCACGTTCACTAAGCATTTAAATTTGGACTGTTGGAAGTTAAGCTCTGCGCAAGCATGTTGACCACACGTGTGCAAAGCTCTTTGTTGACCAGGAGAACAGAAGTTTGAGCCGGACAGCCTGGCCCAATCCCATTATACAGCTACCGGTCTCAAATAGCATAAACCATTTTCTTATGCTATTTAAGACCTCTCAATTGTGCCACTGTCTTAGGATGCCTTGCTGCTCAAAGTACTTCCATTTGAAAGCTGGATGTCACTGTGTTAATTGTCACTTGTGGTCTTCATGGGTGGCGGCAGACGTAAGTGCCAAATGCAAGAATCTACTGAGTGTGCGTATTGTTACAACATTTTTGCAGTTTGCCCCAATATTGTAATGTATAAGAATAGGGGGGTATGAAAGTCTACCCCACCCCACAAACCAGGAGACAACCTGTCCCTGCTCCCAGCCAGGTCTTTTGTTATTCCTAGCAAGAAACTTGCCCTTACAGTACCTAAACATTATTATAAATGTTCTGAAGTCAATGCTAGGAGTGGCTCTTATGCAGCAATAATGGAAGATTTTACCCGTGAATTTTTAAAAGTTTAGTATCTATGGAAATACCACAGCGTTAATATTCTAATTTTACTTCATCTATCTACCTATCGAAAAGCATACCCACTTGCCCATAATCCTTCTCCTTTTAAAGGAAATGTATCTTGCCAGAAAAGCACTGAGTTATAATATTGGTTATCAAAGCGAAGAGAGCATGCCCCATGATGTAGGTTTCTCAAAATTCTTTTTTTTTTTAAATTCAGGTTTTATGAAAGCCATGCTTATTTTGCGTCTTAAATACAAGATTGCCCCTAATGCTAGAAGTTACTTAAGGAATGTAGAAAAAAAACATATATTTCCTGGGTTTTAGGACAAGGAAGTCACCAAACAGAATCCAAATCTCTGTACAACCAAAACACAAGCATTTATTAAAAAAAAAAGGGGGAGGAAACACCTGACTGGACAAATTGAATAGCACCTCAAATAAAAAACAAAAGAAAATATAAAAGCAATTTGGAAGAAGTTTAAAACATACTTCATATTTACAAATACTGATATACAAAATAAAGCCACATGGATAAAGCATAAATTTATGCCAACATTTAAGCACAGGTAACGCAAGCATGTTGCTGCAGAATGGGTAACAAAAGCTAACATTTTTTTTTTGTAATTGAAGAAACCAGAAAGGCCATATGAAGTTCAGCTGCCTTAAATCATTTTACCATAAGAAAGTTGCACCAAAAATACACATATTTAACATACTTCCCCTTAGTTGTCACATTTTAATACAAGAAACTGCAATTTAACGAAGTGTTAACATTGTATGTCTATGCACGTTAATTGTGTGCGCTATGTGTGTCTACACTGAAAACAATATTTGCTTACATACTATAGATACATGACTACCAAAGCTGTGCAATAAAATTTGCTTACAAACTAAACTGTGTAATGTAAAGGATTTCTACTGGGTTTACGGTTCTCTCCGGCGAGAAATCTACATTGCAACAGTGAAAAGAAAATACTTTTGCTTCCGAACCAAAATTTTGAATCCTGCAAATCTGTATGAATGTGACATCGAGCGCTGCAACTGCGTTTAAGTTGCCGCGCTTTATTGAAGAATATCGTAGCACCATTCAGCAGGTCACATTATAAATGATTATAACCCTCAGAAAATCTGTTTCACTGAATCATGCTAGGCTGTGGCAGAAATCTGTGTGTCTGTGTATGTCTAGCTACTTTTTGACTGCCTGCTGACAACCGACATTGCAAGGTTTAACATTCAGGATGTTTCCAGACTTGTTTGAGGTACATTACTCTTTAAGTAGCACCAGCTCTCAAGTTTAATGCCACTCTATCTGATGAGCTAAAGGCTAGTGGATCAGTGTTGGTAATCAGCATTCCTCCACGATCAAAAGTTTGCTTGCACGATTCACAAATCTGAGGCTTGGAATCCCATATGGTTTGTCCTTCTATATTGGACTGATTACCTTTTATAGAACCTAAGTTTAAATCTGATTCATTCTTGTAGTTTGGAGACTGACATGAGACAGGGGTTTAAAGAGGTTGGGGGGTGGTGGTGGGGGGGGGGGGGGGAAGAAATTCATTATAGCCCCGTGTGGGCCGCTAAAACTTCGGAAGCGGAAAAATTATCGCCAGGCGCTAATGAGGAGGCTCCCGCGAAATTCAGTTGCAGCGCTCCGAGAGGGAAGTGGAGGGCTAAATCAAGCCACTTCCCTTAGAGCGCTAAAGGGAGTGAGAGGGGACGGTATCGGCCGAGCGCTGAGCAGTGTTCCGTGAAGCGCTGCCGGATTCGCAGGCTCCTTCCCTCCCTTAAAGGGAAGGGCCAATGCTCGCAGCAGTTAAAGGTAAGGCTGGGGATGGGTGGGTGATGGCGCCCCCGATCTGCAAGGAGCAGCCCCAAGGCACTCTAAGAGAGTGCAGGGTCGCTCAATCGCGGTGATGAAAAGTTAAAAAAACAGCACAAAGGGGGCGCGAATTTTTTTTTGGGCCTACCTGACCCACAATCCCTTTAACGACCGCTCCCCAAGCTGACGCCCGTCGCAGCTGCAGGGGGGGGCGGAAGCGAATTTAGGATCCGAGGCGGTAACAGGAGGGGGCGACGCGCACCGGATGACCTCACGATCTCCGGGGTGCAGGAGATCGAGGCGGTAAGTTTTACCGCCAGCGCTACCCCCCCCCCATTGAATTTCGCGGGAGTCGTTTCTTTCGCCGCGCCCTGGCGGCAAGTTGTTAGCGCCCCGTTATCGCCCCCCGGAGGCGATAACAGGAGGCGCAAAGGAGGCCGATTTCTAGCCCGTGTGGTCTTGACTTTCTTCATGACAATATGTTTGTGATAAATATTTTATTTTCTGGAGGGGGGGGGGAAAGCACTGTATCATTTCTGTTGCAACAAGATCATGTACAAGTGACGCAATGATGCATTTTAATGTGATTTATGCTATTCTGCTGTGTGTTTATACATAAATGAACAAGATTTACCAAAAGCATTTTCTTGAAAAACATTCCCCTTAAACATGAGAAACATCTATTTTATTGATTATGTAGATCATTGGATCTTGGTTTGTTACATATTTTAGGAATTTCGACTTTGTATTTAACCTCATTTTTGACAAGGGATTTATCGCTTGACAGGATGTAAAAGCCGCGCTGCAAGCAATTTAGTTTCTAAGATATACTTCAATGATTTAAGTATCACTGCTATTCACTGATGGAAAATTGAGGCTCGGAAAGCCAAATTCTGATTTCTGCTTTTTTTTTCTTCCCTCAAGAAATTTAAATTTTCACAGTGACAGTGGATTTTAATGAGCGGCTTTCAGCTTTGTCCAGTGCAACATCTAATGTTGCATTTGCATGGAATCTACATCAGTGGCATTCGTATTGTTTAGAGCAAGCAAACCTGTCAAAGACCAATCGGCTCAACACAGATCGTTTGCGATTTGGAAACAAATACTGTACTTCTTTCAATGTAACCAGCAAAATACAGGTCTTTAGCCACATTAAGTTATGAAACAGTGAGAAAAGCTACCCTGCATGTAATTCAAGTTGTGCCAGGCTGTTACAGTGAGTACAAATTGCTGGTATTTCACATTTAGTTATTTATTTTAGCACCCTTTAGTGTTGTTTGCATGTACAGAAACAATTCCTGAGGTTTTTGTTTCAGGAATCAGAATAACCTGTTGCTCAAGAGAGCTTTTATACTGCACTTTCAGTAATAAGGGAAATGTAATCTGGTAAACTTGGATTGGCCTGAGTGTGTGTTGGGTTAAGGGGAAGAATCCACGTTATTATTGAAGTAGTGCTGCAACATGGCATGCCAGAGTGCAATACCTATTCAGTTAATCCTTTGAGTACTACATTTTATGTGTACCTAGCAGGACAGGTTTTTGTTTAGCTTATGTGCTACGAATATTGTATAGAATGCCGACAGCTTTGTAGCTCCAATGGTAGATCACTGGACTCTCGACTAAGGATCATGAAGTTGAACTTCAGCCTTTTTCTGAAGTTTCACACATGTCCTCAGTTCACGTTAGGACTGCTAAAGAAACACTCTGTGTGGAACAGAAACATTTTCTCTGCAGGGTCGAGGTGTGTTTGGAGGATGGTTGGCGAGATCAATCCTGCTCTGCCGAAGCACTCATCTTGTCATCCACATGACACAGTTTAGTGAAACGTCGCGAAATGTGTATTACGCTTTGTGGCATGCTGGTGAAACAGGGGGGGGCAAAATGCTAATATTTTGGTAATGGAATCAGCAGCTTATCTCAAAAGAGTGTTCCAGTTTCTGTAGCAGGATCAACCCAGCCTTGAATCTTTCAATGATGCATATTATGAATGTGCTACACAGTAGGTTTTAATTGATGTTCTTGTATCACTGTTATTGCCTGAAAACTTTTAGAAATTCTCTTCCTAATATTGTAAATGCTAATATAGTTCTCAAAGGATTAATGTATTCAGGGATACAGTACAGAGGAACTATAAACCTGTTCAGAAAACATACTCAATTCTTTAATAAAGTTGAGATCTGAGGTAGTTTTCTTCTAGTTTAAGAATGGCATCTATGACGTGTACACCGTAACATACTTTTAATTGATTTATTAAATGGTGTAAAATCCGAACTATGAGTCGTTAGTTTATATTGTAAATATCTAGTCAGTCTGGGGAATATGGTGTCCAGTTAACATTATGGACTGGTCTCTTGCTTGTACAATAGTATACTTATTTTTGAACTTTGTATTGGGATGTTGGTAAGGCTTAAATTTTGTCCTCTGGATGGTTTTTTTTGGGGGGGGGATTTTGGACTTTAGATGTGAAATAATCAAGGAAGGCACATGAATTCATTTAAATAGGACCAACCAAAATTAGACTATTTACAATAGCAAAATACTGCGGATGCTGGAAATCTGAAATAACAGAAAATGCTGGAAACACTCAGCAGGCCAGGCAGCATCCGTGGAGAGAGAAACAGAGTTAATGTTTCAGTCACAGACCTGAAACGTTGTTAGCTCTGTTTCTCTCTCCACGGATGCTGTCTGGCCTGCTGAGTGTTTCCAGCCTTTTCTGTTATTTTAGACTATTTACAGTTCTTTAAGTGGAGGATAGAGGCCAATATGTCGAATACATATGTCCTCGTCAATTATATTTTCTTTTAAGTTTGATTGGTACATTTTCCAAGATGAAATTTGCTTTCATTATACCATGTACACAATTGACCATTATTTTATTTTTTAAAGCGCACTCCTTTCTGGTGTACGTGAAGCATTATATTAGATGTACAGGCTGCTGGAATAAAACTTAAAAAAATGCCATTTTTAAACTGTACAGTGACCTCCTCAAAGCTGAATACGAGCTCAGTGGAGGAAATTTGGTCAAAATATTTCAGCATTTGTACAAAATCATTAGACCTATTTTCATGCAAGTAATTCAATACTCCATCTTAGAAACTCAGAAGATTAAACAAAACATGCATTTTAAAATGTGAAACTGGGCAAACACCTACTGGTTTCAAGATTAAAAACAATTGTTAAGTACAGTAAGTCTGGATCATAAGCCACTCCCTTATTTCTACAGTTGCTATTTTAGAAATCCTGTAGGTTGGATTAATGTAAAAAGATGTTCCTCTATTTTAAGAGGGTATAAACTGTGATTTATACACCAAATTTTACAGTACTGTGCATGCTTCAATGTGGCAAAATAACTGGTACTTCAAGCCAAAAGGCTATTTAAAGCATGGTTTCTAATCAAAAACAACAATCCCAAAAAGTAATTCTCAAGTTATTTTTGGGCTTTATCAGTGTCAGAACAGGAGTAGAATTCAAGAACCAATACACTAACCAGATGATTATTCATTATTAATCTCTAAACATGGTTGTGGGAAGGTTAAAGGAAACAATGGAGGAAGGGGGGAGGGAGAAATATTTTTGCTAAAAATTCTGCAGCTATTTACAGTAGTTCTCCCAATAATTATCTGTTAAATAAACTACTTCAAGTTGTCATTTTAAAATCAAGGTGAAAGTGCTTTAAAATGTTTTTTTTTAATATATTTACAGTTTAAAATTGGAGGATATAGAAGGCAGGTAAAATACACGACCCGCTTTTCTTTTTATACCAATATGTAAAAATGAAGAATAAAACAAAAATCAAATCAAACTGTCATTTGAATCCCAGCACTCTGAAGAGGCACCTGAATGCAGTTCCAATGACAACATGATAATGACAGGCCTACCTTCTAGACTGGTGGTGGTGTCATTACAGTAAAACCCATATTTAGTTATCGAGTGAAGTACAGTATGTAACTTCAATATAGTTGCAGCTCAGGAAAGCTTAGTCTGCTTGACAATAGACATCGAAAGAAAAAACCCCCTGACAATCATTAGTACAGTTCAGTTGTTGAGTCTCTATTTCGGTATAAAATTGCAAGGTTGTTGAAATATTTTAATTTTAATAGGGTCGGGTGGGAGGGGGTTAGGGTAGAAGAAAATAGTCTGGTCGATGTGGCTTCCTGATGCATTTACAGTGGTAGAGCTCGGAGAGCAAAAATGGCTGCCAGAAAATTGTGATTGCGGAAAAAAACACAAGTGACTAACGGTATAGGTCTCACTGTAATTACAGATCCAAAGTTTAGTGAAATGCAACTGGATGGTCAGTCATAAAATGACTTCAGCATTATCAGTTAAGCTTGCCTTAGAGAGTACAGTAGATGTACTGTGAAATTCTTTTTTTTTTCCAATGAAATGAGATGTTAAGAGAATCGTAAAGACAATGAGCTGGAGGAGCACCATGATATTAATTGCCATTATAATCTACCTCTGAACGGCACAATGGGAAATTTTTTACATATAAGTGCATGTGTTTGATGTTTCAATCAGAAACATCAGGCTAATAAGGTTTAGAGCACCAACAGCCAGGCCAGCGGTATACATTTTACAAATTTAAGTCGCTGGGCTAAGGGTTGTGTAGTTGATTTTTACTGTCGTGACTAAAAAATGAACTCTGTGCTGTAAACTTATTTTTTTCTTTTTTTTTTAAAAAAGCACCAGTTTCTTTTTCTCTTTTAGTTTTTGTTTCAGATGACGCCCTACACGTATAATTCAGCAGGCTGAGATGTTGACATCTGTCAGAATTATCCTGGCCCTGAAGGAGTAGCTGCTTCTCTAACAAATGATTATTTTTCGAACAACAAACACAACAAAAGGTGTACAATAAATACTATTTCTCTAATTTGACGTAGAACGTTTTCTTTTTTACCCTTCAGTGTGACGGGCAACTATAAGTTCAAAAAAACATGTAGATATATAAATTAGATTACTAAAACCAGGAAATTTTTTTTTCAATCGTAATCAAAATTCTTTGCTCAGAGTGCAGCTTTCGAGATGATTTGCACTTGAGTGGAATTTCCCCTCTACAGTATATTTATTAGAGGACAGCACCGCAACCAGCAACAGAAACCGCTGCTGTAGTGAGGTAAAATGGCCGCAAGGTTGTACATATCTCAAATCCAGCGGTTGTAGGGTCCTGTTACCTGGGTATAGGCATATGAAGACACAGTGATAACAGTGTTTGTGGTAATGGTCATTGCCTGACGTGTGGGAAAGTAGTCTTTTTTGTCGTGCTCCGTGTCTGCTGTCGGCGCACTGCCCCATTTGCGTTTTTTCCCAAGCAGCTTGTTGTTTACCAGGGGCAAGCCCAGTCGCGCTGCCTCCTCCTGCCTTTGCTTTGCCCTTTCTGCGAGAATTTTCATCTTTGCCTCCCAGAGAGCCAAGCCGTGGTTGGGCTCATTTAAGTTCTTATGCTGGTAGAACACAAGAGATATCCGTGTGGGATGACACCGGTTCGGTTTTTTTAACGGAGTAGTGGCATGAAGCTCTCTTCTGGCGCATTCAATCAGAATCGAACCGTGAGCTGGTGCCACGGCAACCCCGCCAATGTTCCCATCCAAAAAATTGTGTTCGCTGTCAGACCACACTTCCTCTTCTTCCTCTTTAACATTCTCAGGAGGCAAGTCATCCATGCTTTCATTCATGCAGTAAGGATCCCAGAGCTGCTCCTGTAGGCCTGCGCTATGTAATACTGCCTTATTTTCATTTACTTTGTAATGATCCCATTGCTTGCCTTCCATATTTGTGCTGGGTAACACGGCCCCATTTTCACCCCACACCTTCTCGTGCAGGTTTATGCTGGATACTGAAGGCTTGCTGTTATTCATTTTGTACAAATCCCAAGGATTATCTTGCATGCTGGAACCTGATATCATTGACAAGTTGTTATGTATTTTCACAGGGTCCCATAATTTGTCTTTCAGATTCACATTGGATGACATGGAAGGTGGTGAGATGGATTCACCTGTTTTGAACGAATCCCATATTGTTCCCTGGAGATTTGCACTTTTCACTGGTGGGGCACTTCTGTTGTCTGTAAGTAAATTCCATGGCTTTTCTTGCATATTTGTCACAGGTAATCCTGTTGCATTCCTGTTGGATGTTATTGAGTTCCATCTTTCTTGAACATTTGTGTTAGTTAACTTGGTATTATCGGAAGGATTGAATAAGCCCCATGGTTTTTCATGTCCAGATGTTCCAGTTGACATCAAGCTACCATTTGCTTTATACATATCCCATGATTTTCCTTGATGGGTTATGTTGGGTGGCATTTTTAAAGCAGAAAAGGTATTGTTTACTGCATGAACATTCATAGAAACCCCATGACAGGATTGAGAATAGGAAACAGAGTCTTCTGGCTCTTGTTTGATAAATTGGTTGATACTGTTTGCATTTTGTGAAACTCTTTTGATTTCCTCAGGTATCTGACATGTTTGATGTGACTGATTGGATGTTGTGGATAACGATGCTTGAGAAACTAATCCTGTTCCTCCTTGGAACATGGGCTGATGATTCTGCTTTGGTGTCATCTCTGTAGCCTGGTCGGAGCAATCAATCCTGTTATTTCTGAGGGCAAGATTGAAACTAGCACACAGCTCCTGTACATCAGGCTTCTTCTCAAAGCTGTTTCCTGAGAAACTCCCTGGTCTCGTATCATTGCTGCCATAGTTAAGGAATGATGGGGGAAATAATTGGTTACTTGCATAACCATAATATCCATAGGAAAATGAATATCTCGGATGAAAATTGTTAATGGAAGGCAGGGTTGGCCTTGCATAGTAGGAATGATAAGGGTAGACATTGCCCAGACTGTAAGGGTTGGAGGGTCTGCAGCTGCCAAGCACTGTGTAACTCTCAACAACGGAATTTCCGCTGTGTTTGTAGGAGTTGTAGTGATCTTGTGGTTCTATTTTGATTGAAGGTGTAATGTGATGTTGGGGTGCTGCACTTGCCAATGTCAAATCTGTGGGAACATGAGAAAAAAACAAGTTGTACCGAATGATTGGTAACCCACAGCTGTCATATTTCCAATGTCAAACATCTACTGTAATCAGCGGAATTATTATGCAATAGCAAAACAGTGCGGATGCTGGAAATCTGAAATAACAACAGAAAATGCTGGAAGCACTCAGCAGGCCAGGCAGAATCCGTGGAGAGAGAAACAGAGTTAACGTTTCAGGTCTGGGACCCTTCATCAGAACTGGAAACCCCTGCCTCCATTTTTCAGGCAGCTGTTGATGGTTCTGCCATCCCCCAGTTGCAACATTTAACCACTCTTGCCTCCTACCCTAGCACAGACTGTTCCTTCAATTCCTTCCTCCCCTCCCTCCTTTCCCTGTCTCTGCACCTGCTTAATATCTGTTCCATCTCTAGCCTTTTCCAGTTCTGATGAAGGGTCCCAGACCTGAAACGTTAACTCTGTTTCTCTCTCCACGGATGCTGCCTGGCCTGCTGAGTATCTCCAGCATTTTCTGGAATTATTATGCAAATTAGACACAATGGACTTCATATAATGTCCAAAAATTAACATTTGAAATAAAAATAATCGCAAAATAAGCACAAGAAAATGTCAAGGTCAAGACCATTTGACCCATTCAGCACTTCCCTCCTGTACTCCATCTCATGCAGCCCACATTCTGGATTCCTCCAACACTTTTGGGTCCAGAGTAGATTATTTTAAACTTTTATCACCCTTTGAATAAAAATATTTTTTTCCCAGATCTGTTCAAAATGTACTTTTCATTAGCAAGTATTAAGAAACATGTTCAATCCTTAGGATTTTTAAGTAAAATTAGATTTTCAGGGCAATGTTTCATTAAGCTTTCCCTTTGAAATGTTTACTGAAAATTCTTGTCACGAAGGACCTGCTTTAAAGAGTTGTAACCATAAAAGATATTATAGGAACAGGAGTAGTCCATTCAGCCCCTCGAGCCTGTTCCGCCATTCCACAAGATCATGGCTGATCTGTATCTTAACTCCATCCACCTGCCTTGGTTGCATATCCTTTTATACCCTTGTCTAGCAAAAATCTATCGCTCTCAGATCTAGCGTCTACTGCTCTTTGCGGGAGAGAGTTCCACACTTCTACCACCCTTTGCGTGAAGAGGTGTTTCCTAACTTCTCTCCTGAATGGCCTGGCTCTGATTTTAAGGTTATGTCCCCTTGCCCTAGACTCCCCCACCAACGGAAAAAGTTTCTCTCTATCTACCCTAACAAGTCCTTTCAAAATCCTAAAAACCTCAATCAAATCACCCCTTAACCTTCTATATTCCAAGGAATACGAGCCTGATAACAACTGGGACAGATTAAGGTTTCCAGGATTGCGATACTCATCGAAAGGAAATTTGATCAGAATTGCAGCACTTTATTTTCATTGAATGTATTACCTACGCAACTGATGTGCAGTTTGTAGAAAACTATGACCAGATTTATTTCAAATACTAGGGGAGAAATGGAAAAGACTACTTTTTTGTAAAGGAAATAATACAACTCTTTAGTTTGAAGAAGAAGCCTAAGACTGTCTTAGAGATTACAAGATGCTACAGTTCAGAGGGACCTGGGGGTCCTTGTGCATGAAACACAAAAAGTTAGCATGCAGGTACAGCAAGTAATCAAAAAGGCAAATGAAATGTTGGCCTTTATTGCAAGGGGGTTGGAGTATAAAAGCAGGGAATCCTGCTACAACTGCACAGGGTATTGGTGAGACCACACCTTGAGTACTGCATACAGTTTTGGTCTCCTTATTTAAGGAAGGATATACTTGCATTGGAGGCAGTTCAGAGACGATTCACTCGGTTAATTCCAGGGATAAGGGGGTTGACTTATGAAGAAAGGTTGAGCAGGTTGGGCCTATACTCATTGGAGTTTAGAAGAATGAGAGGGGATCTTATTGAAACATATAAGATACTGAGGGGGCTCGATGAGGTAGATGCAGAGAGGATGTTTCCCCTCGTGGGGAAATCTAGAACTCGGGGGCAATATTTCAGAATAAAGGGTCGCCCTTTTAGAACTGAGATGAGGAGGAATTTCTTCTCTCAGAGGTCATAAATCTGTGGAATTCTCTGCCCCAGAGAGCTGTGGAGGCTGGGTCATTAAATACATTTAAGGTGGAGATAGAAAGATTTTGCAAGATAAGGGAGTGAAGGGTTATGGGGGGCGGGCAGGGAAGTGGCTTTGAGCCCAAGATCAGCCATGATCTTATTGAATGGCGGAGCAGGCTCGAGGAGCCAAGTGGCCTATTCCTGCTCCTATTTCTTATGTTCTTATAAGACGTTTGATGCTTTTCCTCTTTTTGTGTTTTTTTATGTCACACAGCGATCACTGTTATTTGCAAGTTGAAAACAAAGTAACAAATACAAGGTACTTAACTGATTGGTTAGTTTGGTGAACGAGGAGACTAGGATTAATTGGATAGGATAACAATAGTTTGCCGCAATTGATTCCACTGACAATCTGATATTCAATGTAATGTGCACAGTAGTATCATTCCGTACTAATGCTTCATGGCCTGTGAGGGGTAACAATCAGCAGTGCTTTAATTTTGAGACAATGGGCCGTAAGCTGCGGCCCCTACGGGTGCGTACGAGGTGCGCCCGCGCCCGTAAGGACCGCACAAATTCCGGGTGTAGGCGTGCGCTGCGCATACGCTAAAACCCAGGACTTGCGATCTGTCGAGATTGACAGATCATTGGCATCCCTGGGAAAAGGGCCTCCGTGGGCGGAGAGTTGGGCTATTTGCCCAACTCCTGCCCAGCGAATGCCCGTGAAATTCTTACGCCCGGTAAAAGCAGGCGTAAGGCCCCTGCTTTTACCAACATAAGAGTTTTAAAGAACCGAAAAATAAAATTTTATCAATAATTTATACATTTAAAAACTTGTTAAAGATTGTAAGTTTATTTTTAGCCCCTTTAAAACATGTAAATTTATTTTTCAAAATTCTTGTTTTAAATATTTAATTAAATGCCATTTTAATTAATTTTAAATATGTGATGGGTCTTTTTATTTATTTGATGTGTAGGTGTATTATTTGGGGTATTCCCATTCATACTTATGGGGTTTTCCGTTCTTACAGAATCCCCAGAAGTATGAATGGGGATTTCCTTCTGTCATTCATTGGTCCGGCCCACGTGATCCCAGGGGTGCTCGTGAACCGCCCGCTCCCCTGGGATACGTGGGCCTCTGCCCACGCGTACCCAGAGAAGCCCAGGGCCATGAGTTAACAGGCAGTTAAGAGGCTTTTTGCAATTTTGACAGGTCTACTGCGGGCTTCCCGACGTCTGGACACCACGCCAGGTAAGCGTGGCGTGCTGTGGGTCTACTGTAATGTTTCTGCATTGATGACAGCTGCAGAAGTGGGGTGAAGGATCCAATGGTGCACTGGTGAGTTTCAGAGGTATGATAATGTTGGGAAAATCATTTTTAATGCATTTACACTTTTCTGTAGGTAACAAGTTTTGATTTGTACGTGTAGTCCCACCTCATTGGGAGAACCTCTCTCACCAGTGACAGATCGCTTCTGTAACCTCACCTGCAGCTGCCATCTGTTCTAGCCTAAGGAGGGAGTCACTGGAGAGCAAGAGATCACCTTTGTACAGTGATTGTCAGTGTCTGCAGCACCTCAATGCTGCCACGCAGTGAAAAAATCAGCTGGCACAAAAAAAATGTGCGTGGCCCCTTTAAGAAAACCGGCAGATGACGCGTCATCAACTGACGTCATCTGACACCGGCTTCCTCTTAATTGGCCAGCAAGCCCGCAGGGCAGGCTTAACAAGGCCAATTGACTCAAAATAACGTTTGTGCGTCTGATGTTGGGGGCGGGACTGGAACCCGGAAGGCAGCTGTTCCGCTCCCAAGCCGCCTTGAACCGAAAAATCGAGCCAGATGACTCGATGACTGGTACGACCTTTTGAACAGATGCTTTGTCAGATTTGGACGGCGAATGACAAGTAAAGAGCAATAATTTCTTGACACACAAATATAAAAAAACTTGGAAGAATTTTGGCAACAAAGGAGAAACTCTTGATATTTCGCCAAACTTCCAGCTGTGATTCCTTCTCGTGTCAGAAAAAATCTGTGAAGAGTCCGAGCATTTAAGAAAAAGCTCACTTAGAGTCATTCAAACTTTTAACACGTGAATAAGAAAAAGGTGGATAACCCTAAACTAGCAAGTTTTATTGAATTAATTCTTTTATATATATATATGAGAGAGAGTATGTAGTCGACAACATTACTTAGGATTACATAGGATATACGGCACAGAAACAGGCCACTTATGCTCCACTCGAGCCTCCTCCCGTCTTTCCCGATGGCGGGGGAGTCCAGAACCAGGGGTCACAGTCTAAGGCTAAGGGGTAAGCCATTTAGGACTGAGATGAGGAGGAATTTCTTCACCCAGAGAGTGGTGAACCTGTGGAATTCTCTACCACAGAAGGCAGTTGAGGCCAATTCATTAAATATATTCAAGAAGGAGTTAGATATATTTCTTAAGGCTAAAGGGATCAAGGGATATGGGGAGAAAGCAGGGACAGGGTACTGAATTTGGATGATCAGCCATGATCTCATTAAATGGCGGAACAGGCTCGAGGGGCCGAATGGCCTACTCCTGCTCCTATCTTCTATGTTTCTATGTTTTCCTCATCTAAATCTATCAGCGTAACCCTCTATTCCCTTCTCCCTCATATGTTTGTCCAGCCTCCCCTAAAATGCATCGAAACTATTTGCTTCAACCACTCCCTGTGGTAGCAAGTTCCACATTCTCACCACACTCTGGGTAAAGAAGTTTCTTCTGAATTCCCTATTGGATTTCTTGGTGACTATCTTATATTGATGGCCTCTAGTTATGCTCTTCCCCACAAGTGGAAACATTCTCTCTGTATCCACTCTGTCAAAACCTTTCATAATTTTAAAGACCTCTATTAGTTCACCACTCAGCCTTTTTTCAAGAGAAAAGAGACCCAGCCTGTTCATCCTTTCTGATAGGTATGCCCTGGTATCTCTGGTATCATCCTTGTCAATCTTCTCTTACCTTTGTTTTGTGGAGTGCTACATTTCAAATTTTCTGCTTCCTGTTTTAGTTTCCCAGCCAAAAGTTTCTTCTCTTGGTTTCTCTGTTTCTCTGCTGCTCTTTTTGCTTCTAGCTTCTTCTGACGGGCCGACTTAACTGGCTCAGGCATCATTCTTACTTCCCTGGGGAATGCCGTAAGCACTTGTATCGCCCCGGCTTTAATCTTCTCATTCTGATTCTCTTCACTGCCGTGTTCATCGGTTGTCGCCACCTTGTACAGTGGAAGCACATGCAATTGCTCGTCCTCTGGGGTCGTTCCTAGCTTACGATTGTCTTCTTTTGTTAACGTACAAACCTGTGAATAAATACCCCAGAGACATTAGCTAAGTACAAAAGCCAAATACTGCGGATGCTGGAAATCTGAAATCAAAACAGAAAACGCTGGAAACACTTGGCAGGCCAGGCGGCGTCTGTGGAGAGAGAAACAGAGTCAACATTTCAGGTCGATGACCCTTCGTCACAACAGGAAAATGTTGGAGACGGAACAGGTTTTTAAGCAAGCCTCTCCCCTCTTTCCCTGCCCCCTACACTTGCTTAAAAACCTGTTCCATCTCCAACTTTTTCCAGTTCTGACGAAGGGTCATCGACCTGAAACGTTAACTCTGCTTCTCTCTCCATGGATGCTGCCTGACCTGCTGAGTGTTTCCAGATTATCTAAATACTCCTGTGAAGATGGGAAACATGCTTATGTTTATTACCCAGCTTTTTTTTTAACTCACTGGATCTAAGGAGGTGATTTGCCAATGGGGACGTGATGGAGGCGGGACTCCCACTTGTCGGGTTTTAGTCCCGCCCCCATCGACATCCGGCCAACCCACGCTATTTTCCCTTGACTGGCCTTGTTAAGCCTGCCCTGCGGGCTTAGCAGCCCAATTAAGGGGAAGCCGCTAACAGAGAACGTCAGCGTATGACGTTTCATCTGTCAAATTTTTGACAGATGAATTGTCATCATTTGACAGCTTTGAGAAGCTGTCAAACACTGACAATCTCTGTTCTCTGGGGAGTCCTTGTACTCAAGACTCGCCAAACCTCTTTCCTGAGCAGAAAGCAGATGGCTGTTGCATCGGAGAATGCAGCAGCCATTCTGTCATCTCTGCCGCGGAGATGCCGGAGCCTCTGCATCCAACGATTGAAGCCTGCAGGAAGAAACAAAGGAAAGGAAGCTTTTTCTAACACTTTTCACTCACCTCACATACTTACCTCTCCACACTTGCACCCATCACTCATCTCCACAGCGCACTATTGGACCCCTCCGACCCCCGCAGACCCACTGCTCGCCTCGCTGACCCTGGCGGGGTTTCCCGACGTTGGGAAGCCCGCACCTCTGTTGGAAAAATGGGGATAATCCTCTTAACTACTTGTTAACTACCTGCTAACAGGCAGTTAAGTGACTGTAATCCCCTTCCCGCCTCGAGGAGATGGGTCCCGGCGCGGGACGGCTACCCGCCTCCTGGGAAGATGGCATGGAGGCGGGTTGGGGCCGGGATGGGCACCCGCCCCCAGATTCTGCCATTTTCCCGGCAGTCCCATCTCCATACCCGCCTCCCCAGGGCTGGCAAGATCGCCCCCCTAAGTAACAGCCAGCACAAAGCTGCAGTTTGTTGTATAGAGTGCTGAGCTCCCGTGACCTGATGGAGACGGAACTCACCCTTTACAGGCAATGCTTTTGTGGTGCTGAGTCCGAGCCAAGGGCAGTTTCGTTTTTTTTATAATAAAACCCCTGATTTTATTTCAACATTTAATTCATTGGCAAAGTTGAGTACACTTGTGCCCGTCACTTAGCTCTGGCGCTAAATTATTTAAATGTTGTTTTCTTGCGCAGTGTGGAGCAGTGCAGCATCTGAATTTAAACTACGACACAATGGGGGTAATTTTAACCCCCAGGGCCGGCGGGGATGGATTAGAAGTTAAGAAATGGGAAACCCGACCTCAACTCGCCTCCAATGTGCCCACTTCCGGTTTTAAAGGCGTCAGGTTGGGAGGGGGAGGGGGAGGAGCGGGCAACTAACCTACTCTCCAGAGGCGGGTCTGTAATTTAAATATGATAATGAGGCTGCGGGCTGGGTTTTCCAGGGCTCGGGGAACCCGGCAGCGGGAGGGATGCCAGAACGGCCGGATCCAACTGGTATTTGCCTTTCTAGCACAGCTTGTGGGCCAGGAGGAAGAGGAGGGTTTCCCCCCCCACCCCCCGCCCCCCCACCGGCCCACCAAGATCACCTGCATCCCTCCCCGCGCTCAGATCACTCCCTCCTCCCCAGGATCGGCCGACCCGGCCCCCGATCTAATTTTGCACTCCCCCCCCACCCCCCCACACCACCCCCGGCCTTTCTGATCTGTCCCCCATCTCTCTCCCCCCCGCAACCTCGAATCTTCCCCCCGCCCCAGCTTTTCCACTCTCCCTCCCCGGCCTTTGATTTCCCCACTCGGCCTCGACGATTCCCCCCCGCCCCTCCTCTCCGCGGGGCTTTCCCACACGGCAACCAGTTAGCCTCTCAATCTGGCTGGCTGCCGGCTGGAAAAAGCCGCATTTTTTTTATTTTTCAAAAATGAGGTCCTGCCGTATTCTCCGGGTTTCCGGTCCGCGACGACCATCCCCTCTCCCACCTCCTCACAACTATCGGGGCCCAATGTCTTTCTAGGTAGCCTCAACAACGACAAATTGCATTCATATAGTGCCTTTAAAGTCGCAAAACATCCTAGGGCGCTTCACAGGAGCGATTATCAGACAAAATTTGATACTAAGCCTCATAAGGAGATATTAGGACAGGCGATCCAAAGCTTGGTCAAAGGTTTTAAGGAGCGTAGAGCTGCGAAGCTCACTAAGGAGCTGCCAGCCCAGGAACCATCTTGTAACTCACCTCATCCGTTAAATTTGTGGAATGATAGGAAGAATAGGTTTTTGTATGCCCTACGCTGTGTAGCAAGGCTCGTTTCCCTGAAAGTAAGTATTTGTGAACCTGTTTTGATAGAACATTTTAAACATGCGTGCATATTGTTGGGCTCTTCTTTCATGAACGACAGTCTGTTTATAGAAACATAGAAAAACATCGAAAAATAGGAGCAGGAGTAGGCCATTCGGCCCTTCGAGCCTGCTCCGCCATTTGATATGATCATGGCAAAGTCTGATTTCATTCAAAAATATATAACTGTGTTGCAGTGTTTTGACAAAAGCTTAATTGCATTGGATAAAATAGCACTGTGAAAATTTGTTATATAAAACACATGCATTGACAGCATAAATCAATACAGTTGGAATCGGCCCAATCCACACAGAACAGTGCTGAAAGGCATATTTTTGGAGCACGTGTTAACTGTCTCCTGCCCTCTTACAACAAAGCACTGCAGCTCATGTTTTACAATATTCATGGTGGCTGAAAAAAAATTCGGAATTTTTCCTCTCCTTAAAGGGGAATGAATCCCTCTGAACCAGGAATGGAAGTCAGTGCAGTACCGTTCATTGCCAACGTGTGGCAGTGCTGCATCGTGAATAGCAGTCGTGAAATTGTACACCGTATGACAACACCATTTTAGCATGTCCTGCGAGGAACGTGAAAAAATCAATAACTTGCTCATCGCTGACATGCAGTGCATTTTTCATAGGTTACTTTTAAATCAGTTCTTCTGAAGGGAATTTGTCACCTTTCTAAATCTGTTTGACAGCAGTAACACTTTTTATACCCACACAGGCTCCCACGGTCCTGTTTAGGATGTGATTTTTTTTCCATGAAATGATCAATAGTGCTGCAAAAACACCATTGTGTCCTTTTGTCACATCTGTCATGCTATCATGACATGCATAACCCTAAGCCTAACCCTAAATGAAAATGCTGTTTAACCCTTCCGGAATTGAGTGATTTAAGTCCTCTCGATGTCTCAGTGCTTACCTCGTGTGCTACGGAGCCAAAGAGACTGACAGAGTCCCAAGTTTGCTGATTCAGCAGAAATAATAACGAGTGGGCTTTAATTAACCTTAAGAATCCTGAGCCAAGGAGTGGAAACATTGGCCGTCATCCCTCATTGTTATCCAGTGCCTGTGTGTGGACATCATGTGATGATGGGATTGCGCTTGGCTGTAATACTCACAGCCTTCTAAAAATTCACAGTCTGGGCGCCCACAGGATGAATGACCACGTGTGTGTGTGGGGGGCACCAGAGAGCGGATGGTTCTTGGGGAAACCATACCCCGAGCAAATCCACCAACTTCAGGAAAGCTGGGGGTAAAAAATAGAGTGGATGGGACATCCCTTTCCAAGATAATGGCGAACCTACTTTAAGATGACATTTTCCAATGCTCATCTAGGCGATGGCTATTAGCGCTGGGAGGAATGGAACTCTTCGCATTTCATGATTCGGATCGAGCAATCCCAGATCTGGTATGACACAAGCCAGAGTCACAGTAAAAAAATCTCTCCACTTCATCCCAACATGTCTCCAGCTAAGTCAAGCACCCTCTACTGCACCAGCGTAACACTTTGTCCATCACCCACACTAGCCATCCTGTGACCTCTCTGTTAGATTGCCAATTACTGTTACATTAAGAACAGTTTTGTGTTGAAGGCCCAGGTCCATGAGAAGCTGGATTGAGATTGCCCAAGCTCACTCCACACTGGACCCGTACAGCCAACAGACAGAGGTGACTTTCATTCCATCAGTCTCCGCTGGATTTAGAACTTGGGTGCAAGGGATGAAAGGCCAGTGTCTAACCCACTGCGCCACTGAGTCCCCGCCACCGCCCCCCCCCCCCCCCGCAGACAGTTATCTGATATAACTAAAAGTGTGAAAAAGATGGAGAATAGATCGAAGTTTTCGAATACATCAGCGATTTGAACATTGCTTTGAAAATATGAGATTCGAGGTTCAGTTTGAGGCACTAAACTGAATAAATATTGATTTTTGCATCGAATGTTAGTATACATACCACAGTGCAACCATTGTACATGTTGTGCTGATCTTTGTGAGCATGGGCACAGAAGTCCATGCACGCAGTCACACCAGAAAATGGTTTTCCATCTTGTTTTCCAAGTCTGCAGTCGGGGGCTATTT
The DNA here is from genome assembly GCA_030390025.1 of Squalus acanthias. Taxonomy (NCBI): domain Eukaryota; kingdom Metazoa; phylum Chordata; class Chondrichthyes; order Squaliformes; family Squalidae; genus Squalus; species Squalus acanthias. The sequence goes on along the minus strand of CM059441.1, from coordinate 61,355,716 downwards.
GTTCATTCGTAATCTGTCGAGATAATGAATTACATGACAGGTTTTAAATTTCCTTTTTTTTTCAATCAAGTTTGGATACATGTTTCATAGATCAGTGTTGAGCAGTCAGCTACTATTATTGGATCAACTAATCGAGCAATCATAGACTTTAACTTTCAACACTGACAGTTGTCATTGCATTCTTACACGAACAGTAAAGGTCTTGTACAGTTGCTGTACTTGCTGGTGTTACGGTGAAAGAGATACAAAGGGTGTCGTTATTTTAGCTTTGCAATCGTACCAATCTGCTACAAACAGTATTTGATCATAAGGAGAGAAACTCCTTGCATTTAAACCATGGCTTTCATAACCTCAATGCGCCAACGCACTTCACAGCCAATTAAGTACTTTTGAAGTGTAGTAACCGTAGTAAGTGTAGGTAAACACGGCAGCCAATTTGCACCCAGCAGGGTCCCACAAACAGCAATGAGATTAATGACCAAATAATCTGTGATGTTGGTTGAGGGATAGATATTGGCCAGGGCACCTGGGGAACTCCATCGCATTTCTTCGAATAGTGCCAATGGATGCCTTACAATAACCGCAGAGGGCAGACAGGGTTTCATTTTAATGTCTCATCTAAAGGATAAAATAGCGAGACTCCTTTAGTGCTACACATCAGTGTCATGTTGGATTATACGCTCAAGTCTCTGGGAATTGGGTCTTGAACTCAGAACCTTCTGACCTAGAGGTGTAACTGCTACCATTCAGCCAATGCTGACACCATCCAAATTTGTATTGGGATTTTCAGAAGGCCTTTGATAAAGCCCCACATAAGAGGTCAGTGTGCAAAATTAAAGCACAAGGGATTGGGGGTAATATACTGGCATGGATTGAAAATTGGTTAACAGACAGGAAACAGAGAGCAGGAATAAGTGGGTCTTTTTCGGGGTGGCAGGAGGTGACTAGTGGGGTACCGCAGGGATCAGTGCTTGGGCCCCAGCTATTCACAATATATATTAATGATTTGGATGAGGGAACCAAATGTAATATTTCCAAGTTTGTTGATGACACAAAACTAGGTGGGATTGTGAGTTGTGAGGAGGGTGCAAAGTGTCTTCAAGGCGATTTAGATAAGTTGAGTGAGTGGGCAAATACATGGCAGATGCAGTATAACGTGGATAAATGTGAAGTTATTCACTTCGGTAGGTTAATCAGAAAGGCAGAGCATTATTTAAATGGTGATAGATTTGGAAATGTTGATGTACAAAGGGACCTGGGTGTCCTTGTACACCAGTCACTGAAAGCAAACATGCAGGTGCAGCAAGCAATTAGGAAGGCAAATGGTATGTTGGCCTTCATTGCAAGAGGATTTGAGTACAGGAGCAAGGATGCCTTACTACAGTTATACAGGGCCTTGATGAGACCACACCTGGAGTACTGTGTGCAGTTTTGGTCTCCTTACCTAAGAAAGGATATACTTGGCATAGAGGGAGTGCAGCGAAGATTCACCAGACTGATTCCTGGGATGGCAGGACTGTCATATGAGGAGAGATTGGGTCGACTAGGCCTGTAGTCACTAGAGTTTAGAAGAATGAGAGGGGATCTCATTGAAACGTATAAAATTCTGACAGGGCTAGACAGACTGGATGCAGGGAGGATGTTTCCCCTGGCCGGGGGGGTCTAGAACAAGGGGTCACAGTCTCAGGATACGGGGTAGGACATTTATGACTGAGATGAGGAGAAATTTCTTCACTCAGAGGGTGGTGAACCTGTGGAATTCTCTACCCCAGAAGGCTGTGGAGGCCAAGTCAGTGAATATATTTAAGAAGGAGATAGATAGATTTCTAGACACAAAAGGCATCAAGGGGTATGGGGAGAGAGCGGGAATATGGTATTGAGATAGAGGATCAGCCATGATCATATTGAATGGCGGAGCAGGCTCGAAGGGCCGAATGGCCTACTCCGGCTCCTATTTTTCTATGTTTCTAAATACAGTACCAGCCCTGTGTAGTGCTGTCAAACATCAACTATTTCAGGTTATTTACCTGGCACTACTGGATGCCCGTGCAATTCTCAATAATGCTGAATGAATATTGGACTCTGTGATTATTTGTCTCTTTCTCCCGCTTTAATTTTCGGCCAGTTCCTGGCTACAGGATGTTTTTCATGCAATTGTATTAAAATATAATTGTTTCTGCAGTGCTGCATGACGTCAGGTGTACTTTCATGTATTCATGGATCAGTCTGGCCAAGAATGTTTTTGGTTCACATACCAATTGCTGTTGAAAGTTAAACACTGTTTTCCAAAGTGTTATGGGGGGAAAAATTGGGTGTCGCCCATTTTGGGGCGCTAATTTTGGCCGGGCGCAAAGTTTAGCGCCCGGCGCTAATTATCGCCTCCGACTGCAAAGTTCTCCTCTATCGCCCCTGGAAGTGATTTGAGCGCTAAATCAGGCGCTACACACCTCTCTTAAGGCGCAAACGTCAGGGAGCGAGGCACTACCTCAGAACACTACCGAAGCTCAGGTGATGTCCGTTACCATGGAAGCCAGACAGACTGGGTCGGCCAGTTCTTAAAGGGAAGGGGCCATCTTGCTGGCCAGCCGCACCCTGCTCATTGCAGCCTTGAATCTCGGCCTGGAGAGACCTTGAAAGCAATTGTGTTGGAAGCACTAATGGATAGGCCCAGGGAATGAGCTCGGCGCTTAGGAACCTCAAATGTGGTGCTGACGACCAAAACTCCTTAGGACAGCGTTAAATCTCTCCAGACATCTCTCTCTCTCTCAACCTGCGTGTACCAAAAATTTTGCCAACAAGAAAAGGCAGGAAGCGGCCGCCTTTAAATAGCGCTCCCCCAACCGCTTCCCAACTTGAAAACGTTCCCCTCTACCTGTCGTTCCTAGCGGCAGGCGCTAAGGCGCAACTCAATTTCCGGTCCGGGGCGCTACCGGGGCATTGCACGCCTGCATGACGTGACGATCTGCGGGCGCAGGAGATCGTGGCGGTAGTGTTTAGCGCCGCCGCGAAACGACAGGTCAATTTCGCGAGCGGCGCCAAAATCGCCGCGCTCGGGTGCTAAGTTGCTAACGGGAGGCGCTAACCAACCGAATTCCACCCCCACCACCCCCCCCATGTCTCTCCACCAAATTCTCTTACTGTACAGGTACAAAGCACTGCGCTGGGCAGATTAGCGTGATTATCGATGACACTCCCTTTCAAAGTCACTGCGCAAAGAATCGTAGGTTCAAATAATGTGAGTAATATTACTGGGCAATGTTTACGCTTCTGCCAATATCATCGGAAAAAGGTAATTGGCCATTCATTCAAGTTGTTTGTAGAACCTTGCTGTGTGGAAATCGGCTGCCGTGTTTGCCTCCATAATCACAGGAACTACACTTCAAAAGTCATTCATTGGCAATGGAGCATTTTCAGATGCTCTGAGGGCATGAAAGGTGCAATATAAGTGCACGCTCTTTCTTAACAAGCAAATAACAACTCTTTTTCGCAGTATGCGTTAATGCTTGTGAATCTGTTTGTGAAGGGGCAGGAATCTTCAGAACAGTGAGTGTCAGCATTTCAACCGACACTGGGCCCATTCTTACCCCTCTGCTTTTTCACTAAGCCTACCCTTTTATGGTGAGATGTGGCCATTTAAGAGCTTCCTCCCCTCACTGGATTTTGCGATTTCCCCAGCCCCAGTGCTGCAGGCCAAGCTCTCTGGGTAAGCTTTTCCTGTGCCTGGAGCCTATTCAAGTTAGAGGGTGGGCCTTCTATCAGTCGCGACATGGCACACCCCCTGAGCTATGAGTATATGTGCGTCCAATCTTCGGGCCCACACATCGTATTTTCTGCCACGAACACAAAACCGGGGCCTATATTCGGAGCTGATGAGAAGCAAGGGAGGAAAGTTCAGAGGAACAATGCCCAGTATAGTAATAGGGACAAAGGAAGGCTGCGATGGAAAGAGAGGTTGGATGGGAAAGATGAGCGAAGAATCACCTGCCAGATAATTAAATCTGCAAGAGAAATGGTAGAAGGTCTCTCCATATATGGGAGCAGTGTTTATAAGTCTTTCCTAACGAATATGGAACTGGAGGTTAAAGGAAGGCAGCCCAGTCTTAATCTCAGCTTCCCACAGATCAAGAATATGAACGTATTAAGAGGAAGAGCATAAAAGGATTGAGGGAGACTGAAGAAAGCGGACATGGGGGGGGCCAATTGGGAGTCATCTGAGAGGCGACTGCAGTCTCCCCAAAGCAGGGTAACTCAGATTGGGAAAGCAGCAGGTTTGTCAGAGTTTGTCAAAAATGTGGATTGAGATTCAGGGCCGGTTTTAGCCCTGGCCGCCTGGCAGCAACCAACGACTTTTCCCCTCCGATCCCACGGGTTGTAATTTTAGCCGCCTCTTTTCAGCAGGTGAGCGGGGCTCCCGCCGGAGGACAGCAGGTTCATTTTGGTTTCCTTGTGGGCCAGGAGGAGTAATGGCCTCCCGACACACCTTCCAACCACTTCCCTGAGTGCCGAGTACTGTTTCTTTGGGTACCTGGCCTCCTGAGGTGCAAAATCCCATTCCCGCCCGCCAGCCAGCGCGCGCTTCATAAGAACATAAGATGTAGGAGCAGGAGGAGGTCATTCGGCCCCTCGAGCCTGCTCCGCCATTCAATAAGATCATGGCTGATCTGATCTTGGCCTCAACTCCACTTCCCTGCCCGCTCCCCATAACCCTTGACTCCCTTACCTTTCAAAAATCTGTCTATCTCCACCTTAAATATATTCAATGACCCAGCCTCCACAGCTCTCTGGGGAAGAGAATTCCAAAGATTCATGACCCTCTGAGAGAAGAAATTCCTCCTCATTTCCGATTTAAATGGGCGACCCCTTATTCTGAAACTATGCCCCCTAGTTCTAGATTCCCCCACGAGGGGAAACATCCTCTCTGCATCTACCCTGTCAATCCCCCTCAGAATCTTATATGTTTCAATAAGATCCCCTCTCATTCTTCTAAACTCCAATGAGTGTAGGCCCAACCTGCTCAACCTTTCCTCATAAGACAACCCCTTCATCTCCGGAATCAACCTCATGAACCTTCTCTGAACTGCCTCCAATGCAAGTATATCCTTCCTTAAATAAGGAGACCAAAACTGTACACAGTACTCCAGGTGTGGTCTCACCAACGCCCTGTACAGTTGTAACAGGACTTCCCTACTTTTATACTCCATTCCCTTTGCAATAAAGGCCAACACTCCATTTGCCTTCCTAATTACTTGCTGTACCTGTATGCTAACTTTTTGTGATTCATGTACAAGGACCCCCAGATCCCTCTGTACCTCAGCATTTTGTAATCTCTCCCATTTAAAGAATAATTTGCTTTATTATTTTTCCTACCAAAGTGGATAACCTCGCATTTTCCCACATTAAACTCCATCTGCCAGATTTTTGCCCACTCACTTAACCTTTCTATATTCCTTTGGAGATTCTTTGCGTCCTCCACACAATTTGCTTTCCAACCTATCTTTGTATCATTAGCAAATTTGGCTACATTACATTCGGTCCCTTCATCCAAGTCATTAATATAGATTGTAAATAGTTGAGGCCCCAGCACTGATCCCTGCGGCACCCCACTAGTTACAGTTTGCCAACCTGAAAATGACCCATTTATCCCGACTCTCTGTTTTCTGTTAGTTAGCCAATCCTCGATCCATGCTAATATATTACCCCCAACCCCGTGAGCTCTTATCTTGTGTAGTAACCTTTTATGTGGCATCTTATTGAATGCCTTCTGGAAATCCAAATACACGACATCTACTGCTTCCCCTTTATCCACCCTGCTCGTTACATCCTCAAAGAACTCCAGCAAATTTGTCAAACATGATTTCCCTTTCATAAAACCATGCTGACTCTGCTTGACTATATTATGATTTTCTAAATGTCCTGCTACCACTTCCTTAATAATGGACTCCAGCATTTTCCCAATGACAGATGTTAGGCGAACTGGTCGATAGTTGTCTGCTTTCTGTCTCCCTCCTTTCTTAAATAGGGGCGTTACATTTGCGGTTTTCCAGTCCGCTGGGACCTCTTCAGAATCCAGGGAATTTTGGTAGATTACAACCAATGCATCCACTATCTCTGCAGTTACCTCTTTTAAGACTCTAGGATGCAGGCCATCGGGTCCAGGGGACTTGTCCACCTTTAGTCCCATTAGTTTGCCTAGTACTTTCTCTTTAGTGATAGTGATTGTTTTAAGTTCCCCCCCACACCCCAATAGCCCCTTGATTATCCATTATTGGGATGCTTTTAGTGTCTTCTACCGTGAAGACCGATACAAAGGGGGAAAAATTCAGTTGGTTGCGCCTCCCGTTAGCGCCTTAAGAGGGCGCTAATGGGGCGCAAAGCATCTAGCGCCCAGGCGCGGCGGAGTTTGCGCCGCTCGCGAAATTAACCAGACATTTTGCGGCGGCGCTAAACACTACCGCCACGATCTCCTGCGCCGGCAGATAGTGACGTCAGTCGAGTGCGCAACGCCCCGGTATCGCCCTGGAGCGGATATTGAGTGGCGCCCCCTGCCTTACCGCCTGACGCTAGCAACGACAGTTTGAGTGGAGCGTTCTGCAGTCATGAAGAGAAAGGGGGAGCGCTATTTAAAGGTGACTGCTTCCTGCCTTTTATTGTTGGTGCCATTTTTGAACTACGCATTCTAAGAGAGAGAGAGAGAGAGAGACTTCTGGGGAGTTTCAACGTTGTGTGAAGGAGTTTTGGGTACTGAGCAGCACTTTGCAGGTTCATTTTGATTTGCCATTCCTTGTATCGATTTAGAAGAGACTGTGGGGGCTGCACTCTGAGCTCTTTGCCTGGTACTCTCCATTGTTCTTTCCAGCAGATTTGATGTGCAGGTCTCTCCAGGCCGAGATTCAAGGCTGCAATTAGCAGGATGTGGATGGAAAGTGAGATTAACCATCCCCTTTAAGAACTGGCCCGTGCCATTGTGTCTGTGTTCCATTGCTGACTGACATTACATGAGCTTCGCCAGCGCTCTGAGGTAGCGCCTCGCTCCTCGGCCTTTGCGCCTTAAGACAGGTGTGAAGCGCCTGATTTAGCGCTCCAATCACCTCCAGGGGCGATAAAAGTCAAGTTTGCAGTCGGTGGCGATAATTAGTGCCAGGCGCTAATCTTTGCGCCCGGCCGATAATTGCGCCCCAAATGGGGCGATACTGAATTTCTCCCCCACAGTATTTATTCAAAGTCTCCGCCATTTCCCGGTTTCCCATTATTAATTCCCCAGACTCATCCTCTAGGGGACCAACGTTTACTTTAGCTACTCTCTTCCTTTTTATATACCTGTAGAAGCTCTTACTGTCTGTTTTTATATTTCTTGCTAGCTTACTCTCATAAGCTATCTTCTCTTTCTTTATCATTTTTTTTGTCGTCCTTTGCTGGTTTTTAAAAATTTCGCAATCCTCTGGCCTTCCACTATTCTTTGCAACATTGTATGCTTTTGTTTTCAATTTGATACCATCCTTTACTTCTTTAGTTAGCCACGAATGGTTCATCCTTCTCTTAGAGTCTTTCTTTCTCACTGGATTATATGTTTGCTGAGAGTTATGAAATAGCTCCTTAAATGTTTGCCACTGCTTTTCTACAATCTTACCCTGTAATATATTTTCCCAGTCCACTTTAACCAAGTCTGCCTTCATATCTTTGTAATTATCTTTGTTTAAGTTCAGGACACTAGTTTGAGACCTAGCTTTCTCACCCTCAAACTGAATTTGAAATTCTACCATGCAATGATCACTCTTCCCAAGAGGATCCTTCACTTCGAGATCATTAATTAATCCAGCCTCGTTACACATTACCAGATCTAAAATAGTCTTCTCCCTGGTTGGTTCCACAATGTATTGTTCCAAGAAACCATCCCATATACACTCTAAGAACTCTTCCTCAAGTCTACCTTTGCCAATTTGCTTTGTCCAATCAATATGAAGATTAAAATCTCCCATGATTATAGCCGTATCTTTCTTACAAGCCTCTATTATTTCTTGATTTATTCTCTGTCCTACAGTGTGGCTACTGTTTGGGGGTCTGTAGACCACTCCCACCAGTGACTTCTTACCCTTATTATTTCTTATCTCCACCCAAACTGATTCTACGTCTTGATCTTCTAGGCCAATATCATTTCTCACCACTGCACTGATCTCATCCCTTATTAACAGAGCTACACCACCTCCTTTTCCTTTCTGCCTATCCTTACGAAATGGCAAATACCCCTGAATATTCAGTTCCCAGCCTTGGTCACCTTGCAACCACGTCTCTGTAATGGCTATCAGATCATAATGCGGAGATGCTGGTGTTGGACTGGGGTGGACAAAATTGAGAGGTCGCACAACACCAGGTTATAGTCCAACAGTTTTATTTGAAATCACAAGCTTTCGGAGCTATCGATCGCCCCTTCCTCAGGTGAAGTACTTCACCTGAGGAAGGGGCGATCGATAGCTCCGAAAGCTTGTGATTTCAAATAAAACTGTTGGACTATAACCTGGTGTTGTGCGACCTCTCAATTTTATCAGATCATACCCATTTATTTCTATTTGTGCTGTCAACTTATCTATCTTGTTACGAATGCTGTGTGCGTTCAGATATAGAGCTTTTAATTTTGTCTTTTTACCATTTTTCCCTACTCGGACCCCTCTTTCTGATGCACTCTTATGTGTATACGCTCTGTCCCTTCCTGTCACCCTCTGGTTATCATTACCCCTATCGCTACCCTGCACTTTTGCCTTCTCATTTTTCTTTTACTTTTTAAATTTCCGCTCAGCGTATCCCGCCCCCCCCACCCCCCCCGCCCCACTGTTTAGCTTAAAGCCCTATCTACAGCCCTAGTTATTCAATTTGCCAGGACACTGGTGCCAGCCTGGTTCAAATGAAGCCCGTCCCGACGGAACAGCTCCCTCTTATCCCATTGGGTTCAGGTGCGAGACTGACGGGGTCTACGCGGATGAGGCCCAGGTTTGCTGTCCGCCTGGTCTCTGGGCCGCCGATTCCCACCAGGGAGTTCAAATTAAGGCTTTTGCTTCTCGTTCAGTTTTACTTTTTTTCTTGAAATGCAAATCTGTTTTTGAAAGCCAAAAGGTGCACTTATCCAAACCAATGTGAGAAGTCGCACAACACCAGGTTATAGTCCAACAGTTTTATTTGAAATCACAAGCTTTCGGAGCGGCTGCTCCTTCGTCAGGTGAATTCAGACTTCACCTGACGAAGGTGCAGCGCTCCGAAAGCTTGTGATTTCAAATAAAACTGTTGGACTATAACCTGGTGTTGTGCGATTTCTCACATTTGTCCACCCCAGTCCAACACCGGCATCTCCACATCATTATCCAAACCAGCCAGTGTGTCATCCAAACCCTGAACTAATCAGAATGGACCAAACTCAGATGAAGAGATTTGAATTCAGTTTCGACTCTGAAGTAACTTTGGAGCTTATTTCAGGCTAGTCATCATTAGGAAATGACTGAACGTGGCAGCTCAATGGTATGGCGCTTTGGTGTATTAAAATGCTGTGCCATGGAGTCGTGGGATTATACATTTGCACTGAGGAATTCACCACATTGGCGGCCGAGGGGGGTGTGTGATTTCGTCCGTGTGATATGTCTAACTAAGTTGTAAATCTGCTCATAAAGAAGGGATTTATGTTCTTTTTGCTATATCTAGTGCACTAATAAATCTTCCCGCATGGAGAGCTCCTGATCTCACCAGGCCCGTTGGGTGGAAGTGTCGAACGAAGGTCCTGCGGCAAGAAAGGGAAAACTGAACAGGTAAATCTCCTAAACTGTCTCTTGCACCTCCTACAGCTGACTTCAAAGTGGCCCTGGATGTGGAACTTCCATTAGACTATTAGACTGCCCTCTCATTTGTGGTTGAGGACCTGAAATGGGGCACTAATAATAAAATTAAAAATAGTCGCACTTTCTTATTACAAAGAGTAGGAAACTGGGGCATATAAGCTCGAGCATGCTTTTGGTATGATGAAGTAAAAAAAACACATTAAGGTTTTCTAGGATATTTCAGTCAGTGGGTATCGCGTGTTTGTATTATGAGACAGGTCCATTCTATTCACAATTTCAATAAAAAATAGCAGCCATGTTGGAACACTTACTGAACGAATTAATACAATGGATGAGTCTGATATGATCATTCTTGAGAATCATTTAAGGACAGGCAAATAAAGCATTTTTTCGGGGGGCTTTTGGTTTTCCTGAGCCCAACTGAAGATTGGAAAGCATTTGGAAGAAGCATTCATTGTTTAACTTTATTCTCATTGCATCAGATACAATCTGACCAGCTTGGTCCTTTGGCAGCAATCTTAGGGAAGTTATGGAGTGCTGCCATCATTTATTTATAGTGAAATATTTGAAATGCTTGTCTAGTTGGCTTTTGGTCCCTATCACTGTGCCAACGTTGCCAGATATTTTGCTGTCCAAATTTAGCGCTTAAGCCCATATTCATAGGTTTGTAGGCGTGATACTAAATTATATCTTAGCTAATATTCACCGAACAAAATAGTGGTGTAAAGTTAGGAGCTGAGCAATGTTCAACCCTTGAGACATTGGCCTAGAAAATGGGCGCACAGGGGGTGCTGCGCACACCTGCTAACATGGGGGCAGAGACCACGTAGAATGTGTGGCAGCAACTCATTTAATGAGTCAGGCGTGCAGCCAGCAATACCCGCAATGCTTGTTGGCTGCATGCCTGCTTGAGAGGGTGGGAAATCGGGCTTCACTGACGTCACTTAAAGGCAGCCAGCACCTCTTAAAGGAGCGGCCTACTGTGGCTGCTGGCAGCAGGGAAACGTCGTGGAAACCTCAGAGATTGTAAAACGGCTGCGCGGTCCAGAGGGAGCGCCCAGATTCTATGATGCAGCCATGGAGGTGCTGATCCAAACCGTGGGCAGGAGGAGGGAGATTCCATTGCCCTGGGTGGGCAGAAAGCCCACCAGGCAATACCTCTGGCGCCAGCGGGAAAAGGCCGCTGAAGAGGCCAGGAACCTACCTCCAACGACATGGCTTCAATGCAGGAAATACATAGGATTACATCGGATATACAGCTCAAAAACATGCTATTCAGCCCAACCAGTCCATGCCAGCGTTTATGCTCCACTCGAGCCTCCTCCCATCTTTCCTCATCTAACTCTGCATAACCCTCTATTCCCTTCTCCCTCATATGCTTGTCTAACCTCCCCTTAAATGCATCTGTACTATTCGCTTCAACCACTCCCTGTGGCAGCGAGTTCCACATTCTCACCACTCTCTGGGTAAAGAAGTTTCTTCTGAATTCCCTATTTGATTTCTTGGTAACTATCTTATATTGATGGCCTCTAGTTTTGCTCTTCCCCACAAGTGGAAATATTCTCTCTGAGTCTACTCTAACAAAACCGTTTATGATTTTAAAGACCTCTATTAGGTCACCCCTCAGTCTTCTCTTTTCAAGAGAAAAGAGACCCAGCCTGTTCATCCTTTCCTGATAGTTTCCCCTGGCTGGGGGGTCTAGAACGAGGGTCACAGTCTCAGGATACGGGGTAGGACATTTAGGACTGAGATGAGGAGAAATTTCTTCACTCAGGAGGGTGGTGAACCTGTGGAATTCTCTACCACAGAAGGCTGTGGAGGCCAAGTCACTGAATATATTTAAGAAGGAGATGGATAGATTTCTAGACACAAAAGGCATCAAGGGGTATGGGGAGAGAGCGGGAATATGGTATTGAGAAAGAGGATCAGCCATGATCATAGTGAATGGTGGAGCAGGCTCGAAGGGCCGAATGGCCTACTCCTGCTCCTATTTTTCTATGTTCTATGTTTCTATGATATGTATACCCTCGCACTTCTGGTGTCACCCTTGTAAATCTTCTCTGCACCCTCTCCAGTGCCTCTATATCCTTTTTATAATATGGCGACCAGAATTGTATAATTCAAAGACCTTTTTTTCAGGTGCTGAAAATATCGACACCCTTGTGCCACTTCAGGAAGAGGGGGCCAGCCTTCCTGAAGATGCTACGCTATTTGATCCGATTAAAGCAAGCACCATCTGAGAGGCTGGCACCACGTGTCCTTTATTGGTTCCATTGAAGTTTATGGAACTGAATAACGGGCGGGCCATATAATAAGTGGACGATGCAATACCAGCCATTTTGCACTACGGCCCAAGATTTATTTCTATCCCTGTATCACTGCAAGAATTATTGTTAGAAATAAGATGGCATCACTGAAAGAATTAAGGAAGCTTCTGTAAGAATACATCATTTACTGTCAAAGTTTGCTGTAACTTGACCAAACTTAAAAGTTGACCAAATTTAATGCACCAGCATGCCTTGAGGCCGAGAGACTTTCTGCTGAACAAATGGGCGGTAGTGCAAAATGGCTGGTATTGCATCGTCCACTGATTATACGGCCCGCCCGTTATTGTGTTCCATAAACTTCAATGGAACCTCTGCTGCGACTGTGAGCTGTGAAGGCTGCAAGCTGTTAATCAGATAAGGAAGCGACAGGCCCCGAGCAGGAACCAACAGTTGGACGTTACAAAGACAGGCACATCTTCAGGCAAATGGTGTGAAGGGCCTTGGGGCCCACTCATTAACTGACTAGGCGATGAGAAGAAAAGGAAAACAACTGCCGACCAGTTGTCATAGTTTGGGACACCTACCCATTGAGGGGCCTGCCCAGGTTTTTAGGGTACAAGAGATGCTGTTTTAAGACACACGGGGCGGCTGCAGCCGGACGACCTGGTCAGTTGCCAGAAATCATACGCCTAGTCACTGCCGGATTGACCACTCGCTGGTTTGAGTCCGTATGTAGAGTTGACTTATTACCGCTTAATCTTAAAGTAAAGGGATAGCTCTGTGTATGCTGAGGTATAATTGGGAATTATTATACGCTGCATAACTGTCGGATGCTTACTTGTAATCTCTTGCTGATTTTAAGTAAAAGAAGTTTTTTTACAGATTCATTGGGTTTTGTGTTGTCTGTTCGACGGGTCTGAACTTTGGAAGCTATTGGACGGGTTAAAGGGCAAGGGTGAATTGAAACGTCTTACACTTCATATAATTTTTTTGTCACCCTTTTGATCGCCATGGTTTCCTGGTGTTTTCCTAGAGACTCACTGCCCCTAAACTGTGCATGGAGAATATTGCCTAGTTCTTTCCACCCAAACTGCACTGGCATTGCAGTGAGTTTGTGCTTCAGGTGTGCAGAGGGAGCAAAACAAAGTCCCTGAAAGGCAATGTCATTGCTTAAGAACTGCTTTAAATGGTGTGTTTACAAACTGGTTAAGTAGCTGAAGATGGTTGGGCCTAGGATGCTGCCCTGCGGAACTTAAAGCGATGTCCTGGGGCTGAGATGATTGTCCTCCAACAACCACAACCATCTTCCTTTGTGCTAGGTACGACTCCAGCCAGTGGATAGTTTGCCCCCCTGATCTCCATTGACCAGTTTAACTAGGGCTTCTTGACGCCACACTCCATCGAATGCTGCCCAGATGTCAAGGGCAGTCACTCTCACCTCACCTCTGGAATTCAGATGTTTCGTCCATATTTGGATCACGGCTGTAATGAGGTCTGGATCTGAGTGGTCCAAACAGTGGGCAGGAGGAGGGAGATTCCCCTGGGTGGGCAGAAAGCCCGCCAGGCAATACCTCTGCTGCCAGTGGGAAAAGGCCGCTGAAGAGATCAATGCCAGAAACCTACCTCCAAGGGCATGGCTTCAATGCAGGAAATAATTCAAAGACCTTTCTTTTCAGGTGCTGAAAATTATCGAGGCCCTTGTGCCATTTCAGGAAGAGGGAGCCAGCCTTCCAAAGCGGAACGCAAATTGGACTTGAGTGAGCAGGTTATTGGTGGGAAATTGCCGCTTGATAGCACTTTTGACGACTCTCTCAATCACTTTGCTAATGATGGAGAGTAGGCTGATAGGACGGTAATTGGCCGGGTTGGATTTGTCCTGCTTTCTGTGGACAGGACATACCTGGACAACTTTCCACATTGTCAGTTAGATGCAAGAGTTGTAGCTGTACTGGAACAGCTTGGCTAGAGGTGCGGCTAGTTCTGGAGTCCAGGTCTTCAGCACTATGTTGTCGGGACCCGTAGCCTTTACTGTGTCCAGTGCACTCAGCCGTTTCTTGATATCGGGGCAGAATTTGTGGTAGGTACGGCAGCATACTCTCAGAGTACACTATCATACCGCCTTTGAAATGGACAGCGAGGTTGGGATTTCCGCATGCACATGCACTGAATCCCGAACTCGCGATCTGTCAAGTTCCGACTTGACAGATCATCTGCTCCGACATTGAAATCCTAATTGCTGGCGCAGAGTTGGGCTAATTGCCCACCAACTGCCCAGCAATTACGCGTGAAAATTTTATGGCTGGTGCAAACAGGTGCAGGAGCCTGTTTGCACAGTGTAAGGAGGTACCCGTCAATAAAAAAACCTTCATCTGATGCTTTTATATGAAAAGGAAAGTAAATCCAGACTGGGTAGAGTGAGAGACTGTTCGGGGAATTGACAGTTTTGCAAATTAAAAAAAAACTCATAAATACACTTCTCTTCCTCCCCTCACTGTATCTTCAGGTGACCTTTCACGGTACAAAATGCATAAAAACTTTTATCAACATTCGCTGCTATACTTTCCCTAGAAAATGCTGCAGTGTCTAGCGGGGGAGAATGAGAGACCTTCTGTTTGCTGATTGGAGCACCGCCCCACGTGATCCCAGGTACGCTTACACACACGGTGCGCCCCTGAGATCCGTGGGCCACTGCGCTGCGCTCAGTGTCTGAAAGCAACTTTTTGATTGGGGCCTCACAACAGGTAAGTGCGCATTCGGTTTGGATGCCAGCAGCGCAATCCTTAATTACGCCGCTGAACGCAAAATCCGGGCCATCGGGTGGAGTGAATTGAATTGGCTGCAGACTGGCATCTGTGATGTTGGGGACCTCAGGAGGAGGCCGACCGAGAAGGATCATCCACTCGGCGCTTCTGGCTGAAGATGGCTGCAAATGCTTTAGCCTTGCCCTTTTCACTCACATGCTGGATCACTGAGGATGGGGTTGTTTATGGAGCCTCCTCCGTCCGTTAGTTGCTGAAGAGTCCACCAACATTCGCATCTGGATGTGGCAGGACTGCGGAGCTTTGACATGATCTTGATCACTTAGCTCTGTCTGTAGAATGCTGCTTCCACTGCATGTAGTCCCGTGTTGCAGCTTCCCCAGGTTGTCACCTCATTTTCAGGTACGCCTGGTACCTGCTCTTCTACACTCCTCATTGATCCAGGGTTGGTCGCCTGGCTTGATGGTAGTTGTAGGTTTTTGCTTGGCCATGAGGTTACAGATTGTGTTGGAATAACATTCTGCTGCTGCCGATGGCCCACAGCGCCTCATGGATGCCCAGTTTTGAGCTGCTAGATGTTCTGAATCTATATCATTTTTCATAGGCGCTGATAAAAGTTAAGGGGTGCCTTGATAATTAAGAAGAATTATGAAAGAGTAAATTGTGATAGATTTTTTCCCCACTGGTTAGCGAGATGGTGACAAGAGGGCACAAATTTAAGATAATAACATGAAGAATTAAAGGGGAAGTCGAAGGAAAATCTTTACACATTGGATGGTTGACGTGTGAATTCTCTGCCATAAAATATTATTCAGGCAGAATCCCTCAATTATTTTAAAGGGAATTACATAGTTGCTTGAAAAGAGGAATTTTAAAGGGTGAGCGGACTGAGTCGATCAACTGAAAAATACCAGCACAGACTTGATGGGCGAACGGCCTGTTTCATCACCTTCCATAGTTGTTTATCAACTCCCATGTTCAGCAAGTAGTGTGCACCTGCTGTTGCCAGAAAAGTTGCCTTGCTGTCCTCTAAGTCCCAAACAGGACAACCCTCCTTGCACCCAACTTGTGCAGCTGCGAGTCCATTTTGCCCGCTATCAAGTAAAGGGTTGAGCTGTACAGCTGCATCATTTGCCCACAGAATCTGCGTGGTGCCTTCACATTAGGTTACCTTTCGTTCAATTGTTGCCTGACACTTCTACCCCCAGCCTTGGCAACGGTTGGCAGATATTTAAAACTCATTTTTGAAAATTCATTATTTGTCCCGATGGGCACATGGTTTTAACTGTACGCTTTCCTTTAACTTTGGCTGTCTGGTTAGATGTTCTGCGTTCCTGTTTTGGCTAGCTTCCTGGACAAGGCAAAGGAAAATTGGGAGCAATCAGCTCACTGCGTTGCTGGTTAGCTTTGTACCAACAGTCCAACAAAAGAGCCATTGCCAAGCCTGCAGTGGAAAGATGGCCCCACTTTGATGACTTCACAGACGTAATCACATTGACAAAGGTCACAGCCAAGTCATCTCTGCTACAATTTAGACCTCTGGTGCTTTGTGTACGGGTATTCTGGGGCCGGGAGTGCAGTTTCTAATGTTTGCTGTGGTCTGCTGTGAGATCCAGGAATGCTGCTATTATCCTTTGGTTATCGACCCTCCTGCCAGTGGAAACAGTTTCTCCCGATCTACTCTATCAAAATCCGTGATAATTTTGAACACCTCTGTTTAATCTCCCTTAACCTTCTCTGCTCTAAGGAGGACAATCCCAGCTTCTCCAGTCTCTCTACATAACTGATATTCCCTCATCCCTGGTATCATCCTAGTAAATCTGCTCTCCACCTTCTCCAAGGCTTTTCTAAGATATGGAACCCAGAATTGGACACAATACTCCAGTTGAGGCCTAACCAATGATTTATAAATGTTTATAACTTCCTTGCTTTTGTACTTAACGGCCTTCTCAACTTGTCCTGCCACCTTCAAAGATTTGTGTACATACACCTCCAGGTCTCTCTGTTCCTGCACCCCCTTTAAAATTATATCATTTAGTTCATATCGGCTCTCCTCATTCCTCCTACCAAAATGTATCACTTCGCACTTCTCTGCGTTAAATATCATCTGCCACGTGTCCGCCCGTTTCACCAGTCTGTCGAAGTCTGCCACTATCCTCCTCACCTTTCCAAGTTTTTTGTGTCATCGGCAAACTTTGAAATGATGCCTCCAGTGCCCAAATCTAGGTCATTGTTATCGATCCAAAAGAGCAGTGGTCCTAATACCAATTCCTGGAGAATACCAGCCAATGCTTCCCTCCAGTCTGACAAACAACCAGTCACCACTACTCTCTGCTTTCTGTCGCTTAGCCAGTTTTGTACCCGTGCCTTTCAAAGTTTTCACCAAACAAGTTTAGGTTTGGAGTGGTAATAAGCAATAGTTTGTTTTGAAATTTGTTTTCTCGTTGCACTATTGTGGTTGCTCTTCTTCTGCCCTTCTTTAAGTCCCAGCAGGCTGTGCACTATTCTTCATATAAGAAATTGGACAGGCACCATGCTTTCAGGTTTCTGTCAACACTGCCCTGGACGCAGTTGCAATGAGCGCCATGAAAGTGTAATTGGTTGACTTGATTTCTGATTTCCCTCCTTTGTCATGGCTTGATATTGGTGGGGGTTAAATCAAGTGATTCCACCATTCTATAAAGCAGCACATACCTGTGAATTTAATTTCTTCTGAAACACACTGCAATAAAATACAGCACCAAACAATTGTATGCAAAAATGTTAAACAATGTGTTGCCTGATGAAGTTAAAACTCTAGGCTTTGCACGTAACAACAACTTGTATTTATATAGCGCCTTTAACGTAGTAAAACATCTCAGGGCGCTTCACAGGAGCGTTATCAATCAAAATTTGGCATCGAGCCACATGAGATATTAGGGCAGGTGACCAAAAGCTTGGTCAAAGAGGTAGGTTTTAAGAAATGTCTTGAAGGAGGAAAGAGAGGTAAAGAGGTTTTGGCAGGGAATTCCAGAGCTTAGGGCCTTGGCAACAGAAGGCACGGCCACCAATGGTGGAGCGATTAATATCAGGGATGCTCAAGAGGCCAGAATTAGAGGAGCGCAGAGATCTCGGGAGGCTTGTGGGGCTGAAGGAGATTACAGAGATAGGGAGGGGCGAGGCCATGGAGGGATTTAAAAATAAAGATGGGAATTTTGAAATCGAGGCGTTGTTTAACCGGGAGCCAATGTAGGTCAGCGAGCACAGGGGTGATGGGTGAACTGGACTTGGTGCGAGTTAGGACACGGGCAGCCGAGTTTTGGATGACCTCAATTTTATGGAGGGTAGAACATGGGAGGCCAACCAGGAGTGCGTTGGAGTAGTCAAGTCTAAAGGTAACAAAGGCATGGATGAGGGTTTCAGCAGCAGATGAGGTCGAGGCAAAGTTGGGCAATGTGGAAATAGGTGGTCTTACTGTTGGCGCGGATATGTGATTGAAAGCTCATTTCAGGGTCAAATATGACACCAAGGTTGCGAACAGTGTGGTTCAGCCTCAGAAAGATGTTAGGGAGATGGATGGAGTCGGTGGCTAGGGAACGGAGTTTGTGGCGGGGATCGAAGACAATGACTTCGGTCTTCCCAATATTTAATTTGGAGGAAATTTCTGCTCATCCAGTACTGGATGTCGGACAAGCAGTCTGACAATTTAGAGACAGTGGAGGGGGTCGAGAGAGGTGGTGGTGAGGTAGAGCTGGGCGCCATCGGCGTACCTGCGGAAACTGACGCTGTGTTTTCGGAGTAATGTCGTCGAGGGGCAGCATGTGGATGAGAGAAAGGAGGGGGCCAAGGATAGATCTTTGAAGGACACCAGAGGTAACTGTGTAATATGTGATATATTTTTGTGAATAACAGAAACTTTAAATAATAGGCATACGTTGTTCTAGCAGAAATGAACAAATCTTCCAGCTTTATGAACTATTTTAGAATTGTGGCAGAGGCTTTAAATTACCTGATTGTTGAAGGCTTGAGGCGCAAGCTGCTTATATAGTGGAGCAACCTCTGTGGCTAGAGATTGTAGTCTCTCTTTAAGTAAATCTTCCTGAGGGGAAAAACAACAATAACAATTAACACTTCGATGCTAAAAGAAGACTCGTGTGCATTAATCATAGTTGGGGTTCACCAGCAATATTATTACTGAGCCCGTCACAATTTTAACTCTGTGTGTGTGGATTGAATTGAACTTTAAGAACCAAAACTAAATACAACCAAAGGTGTAGCTGAAGTTAAGGTACTGTGATTCAGAGTGGAACCTTATCTGGATGGATTGAAGTGCTGATGAGCAACATGCCATAAAAGTGCAGAATTACGATTTGCAGTCAAGTTCACTTTTACTTCTCATTTATAACCAATAATAATTAAAATCGCTATACATTTTATTGCATTGTTTCATCATTCCCAGAAGCTACAGAATAATATCGGTACACTTACTGGTGCCTCTTAATTACGAATTGTTGCTGTTTTCATTTGCTGTCTTAAGTCTATTATTGCTCTGGAGAAGCCACTGCTGTCTGGCTGTGATAGTGCTCATTAAATGTTGCACTACTGTTTTCCTTTGGCTCCTGATAGCTTGGTTAGCAATCCTTTTTTTTGTTCTCTTATGGGATCTGGGCGTCGCTGGCAAGGCCAGCATTTATTGCCCATCCTTAATTGCCCTTGAGAAGGTGGTGGTGAGCCGCCTTCTTGAACCGCTGCAGTCCATGTGGGGAAGGTACTCCCACAGTGCTGTTAGGGAGGGAGTTCCAGGATTTTGACCCAGTGACGATGAAGGATTGGCCGATATACTTCTAAGCCAGGATGGTGTGTGACTTGGAGGGGAACTTGGAGGTGGTGGTGTTCCCATGCGCCTGCTGCCCTTGTCCTTCTAGGTGGAAGAGGTCGCATAAGGGAGTAGGATTGCTACATGCATGCAGCAGCCCAAATGTGGATAATTTGCCATGAAATCCATTTCGCAAATTTCTCGCATCAGAGGGCAGCCCAACTTCAGGCCGTAGCTAGAATCCCTTAAGCTTCTTTCAGGAAGGAATCTGTGCTGCTGCTGGAGGACGTCCCTTAGACATCCTTGCTGCAGTTCTAGCAGGCTGAAGTGGACACCTTCCACTTGACATGAATCTTGTCATTCATGACTTATGACATAATACTGGGTGGCCTGCTGGTGGCGCTGTCCAGGGAGAGTATAAATACTCGGGCATGGGCCCAGCTTGCTCAGGACATTCTTTAACAGGAACTAGTGAAGGACCACTAGATCTCCATGTTGTAAAACAGTTGATTAAAGCTTTGTTTAACGCTTAGACCAAGTGCCTAGTAGTTTTCTTACATCACCACTTAAATGCATGGCTCCTTGCCTACCCAAGCTTGTTTAGCTTGGATACGTACTGAAGAGTCCTAAAGGCAGTGCAGCAGAAACTTCTACAGATGTTTTTCAATGGGAGTAAGTAGAGATCTTGCTCTCAGCTGAAGCTTTGAGTTAGCTTGGGAATAATAGCTTGTCCACCCCATGTGAAGTCTCTCCACGGGTTGACTCTCCTCACCTGCAGGTCTATATTCCAATTTACGCCTTCTTGTGGATTTTATGGCCGTAAATGAATTGGAATTCACCAGTGCTGTAAAGATGCCTTTCTATTCTGTGCTTGTGCCCCTTCTGCTTGAATCTATAGATAATTAGGTCCTTTGGCTGTCAGCACCCTCACCGAATCAAGCCTGACAATTTATCTGGCTTCTCCTCCTCGCATTCATGGCTGGAACAGTAATGCATGTACAAGTTGTGAATGTAGCCTTGTAATAAAATTTTAGTGAATTAAACCAACCTCTTTAGGGTTATCTCCCAGAAGCCGAAACTTGCGGGGATGCTTGCTGCGGGCATACTTGCATCCGTTGAAGTACATGCTCCAAGAACAGCCGAAGGAGAAGGAAGCACCACAGGTCTCAGGATCCTTTCCCTGACATGCACATGTGCGGCTGAAATGAAATGCAAGTCAAAGCAGTAAATATTAATCCATTTGAAAGCTGCAGTAATGGTGGCTAAAGGATTTAAACAGAATTGTTACATATAGTACACGTACGGCCTGAATATTGATCATCTAATGCGGTAGATTATTTCTTAACACGATATTTTTCGATTCCTAAATTTGCACCTCTTTACAAATACAAATGACAGCAACATTGTAAAGTCTATTCCTTTGAGCTAACTGCAACAATCAACTGAAGAACTCTTGACCGAGAGAAGACTTATTCTGAAAAGACTCCTCCATTTAATCTACACTCCCTGTCTCTCTCAGTATTAGGATGTATTTAAAGTGCAAGTTCAGCTTTGTTTGCTTTTCCCACTGATGCTATAGTTATAAAGGCAGAATTTGCAGCCCTGGCTAAGTGGAGCCAGGAATGGCTAGCTGCTAGTGCAAGCTAGCCAGAAGTGCATGAAGTGGACTATCTGCAATTTTGCAGGGTCAGGCCATTTAAATAATTAATATGAGCCCCCAGTGTATCTTTGACCTTGCGCTGACAGCTCATCAAATGGGGGACAAGGAAAATCTGTCCGACAGCTCAAATTTAAACGGATGTGCCCACGTAAAGATATGTAGCTGCACGTGGGGGTAAATATTGTTTCAGCCTTTATGAAGGCTCAACACGGATTTTAAGGGCTGGATTTTGATACTGGGGCGGGTTGGGGTCGTGTCATCCACATTTCGTGTTATTCACCCGCCTGCAAGTGGATGTGGGAGATTGATGCAATTTTCACTTAATTGGGCAATTGAGTTCCAGCGTGTGGGAACCCATGAACCAATTAGTGGTTTCAGTCTGAAAGTTGCCTCTGATGATGTCATCATTGCAGGTTAGAGACTGCCTGGTCTCAGAGATTGCCTGGCCTTTGCTGTGAGAGGATGCAAAATGAGCAGCATCTCAGAGAGAGAGAGAGAGAGAGAGAGAATTTTTTTTGCAACCAAGTCCTCCCAGGCAGTCTCTGAAGACATTCAATGCAGCAGCATCAGAGGTGACTTTCAGACCTAATACTACAACTACCTTCATCACAATACTACTACTACCTTCATCACATCTCCGTTGTAATAGTGGACCTGCAGCTGATAGTCAGCTATCCACTTGTGCTCCCGCCAGGTTTCACTGGCGTGTTTCACATCAGGCGTACTTCACGTCGGAAAAGGGTTAAACTAGCTAAAACATTTCAAAATGGTATTACAGAGCCAATTTAGGGCTTGTTAAGGGCTTTAATGGCCTCTCCCGCCTCTTGGAGGTGGGACGGAGTCGGGAACCCCGCGACCGATTTTGTCAAAATTGCGTGGAGGCGGGATGGGGTCGGGACCCCCGAATCTGCAACTTTAACCCCCCACACGCCTCCAAACCCGACTCCACGGGTCATTGAAAATCCAGCCCTAAATCTTTGTCAGTCTTTACCAAAGATGTCGAGAAGTGCCAGGCAAAAATGAAGCGAAAGGTTAAACCAATCTGAAGTACAGAAAGGAGTCTGTGGGCAGGTGACAGACTGGTGCAGCACCCAATCCCCCGAATGATGGCTGACATATAAAACGCGATGCTGCGTGATGTTGTTTCAAGGAGGGTTGACCCATTTGGCACTCCAGGGCACCCTCTTCAGGCACAATGTATCTTGACAGTCAGGAGGTCGTGAGCAGGCTCAATGGTCTGTACAGCACATGGGTACCATCTACAATACCCTGCACTCTCAGGAACACTGACACTCAGGAAACATTCTGTTACGTTGAGCTTTTGCAGAGGGAAGCTGATAAAAGTGTCACGACCTTGCAAACAAGACCTTTGTCATTTACTTGATGCATCTGTGGTCAGCCAACTGGCATATGATGCTGTTGAAAGTTTAATGTGGCCTTTACGTCCATGGGAAGCGCTATCCCTGTGCTACAATACTCTTGCTTTCAAGAGAGGAGTGGAAGAATGGCCTTCTCCGACCGGAAAGGTTGAGTAGGTTGGGCCTCTACTCATTGGAATTCAGAAGAATGAGAGGCGATCTTATCGAAACATATAAGATTGTGAGGGGGCTTGATCGGGTGGAGGCGGGGAGGATGTTTCCACTGATGGGTGAGACTAGAACTAGGGGGCATAATCTTAGAATAAGGGGCTGCCGTTTCAAAACTGAGATGAGGAGAAACTTCTTCACTCAGAGGGTAGTAAATCTATGGAATTTGCTACCTCAGAGAGCTGTGGAAGCTGCGACATTAAATCAATTTAAAACGGAGATAGACAGTTTCCTAGCTGATAAAAAAAACATAGAATCTAGGAGCAGGAGTAGGCCATTCGGCCCGTCGAGCCTGCTCCACCATTCAATACGATCATGGCTGATCATCCAAATCCAGTACCCTGTCCCTGCTTTAATCCCCACAGTACACATATCCCACCCTACCCCCGTAACCCCACGTATTTAATTCCCCCTAACATATCCCATCCTATCCCCATAACCCCACATATTTAATCCCCCCCTAACACTAAGGGTCAATTTATCATAGCCAAATCAACCTAACCCGCACATTTTTGGACTGTGGGAGGAAACCGGAGCACCCGGAGGAAACCCACGCAGACACGGGGAGAATGTGCAAACTCCACACAGACAGTCACCCGAGGTCAGATTCGAACCCGGGTCTCTGGCGCTGTGAGGCACCAGTGCTAACCACTATGCCACCGTGCTGCCCAAAGGGAATTAAGGGTTATGGGGAGCGGGCAGGGAAGTGGACGTGAGTCTAGGTTCGGATCAGCCATGATCCTATTGAATGGCGGAGCAGGCCCGAGGGGTCGTATGGCCGACTCCTGCTCTTACTTCTTATGTTCTTATGCCAAGGAAAGAGGTTCTGGGCTTTAAATAATGGGCTGTGATGAGGATGGGTGCGTACATATATAAACCTTGAGGTACAGTCACACCTGTCTTTTTTCCCCCCTCAAAAATTGCTCTTTCTCCTCCAAATCTAAAAGTGTCACTGAAATTCCTGAAGAAATTTCCACCTTGCCCAATTTTCTTGCTGCAAGTAAACTAGCAGCTGGAAGCAAAACTGTTGTAGGAAACAGATGGAAATAAAAGTCTTGTAATGCAAAAAAAAAACAGGCTGAAGCAGCAAAAGAAATACATCAGTGAAAATGCTGATAAAGTAATATAACAAGCTGAAAAAACCCGAACTTTTCAGTCAATAATAAAATGTGCTATCCACCATTAGCAATCCATTAAATTCTGTGTTGAAGTTACTTAAATAATTCTGGTTGTTTTTAATGACTAACATGCCCAGTTCATAGTGCACTGCAAACTAGGCACACTGGTCTGCATGCCTAATCTCGCAACAACATTCACTGTTAGTAACTGAGGATATGATGAAAATACAACCAGAATCGGGAGTTATTCAGCTTATACTACTAAAACAAGCACTTAGGGGGAAAAGTTCGGAGTGCTGTAAGACAAAATTATACAACGAGCCACATAAGGAGAAATTAGGGCAGACTTGGACAAAGAGGTAGGTTTTAAGGAGCGTCTTAAAGGAGGAAAGAGAGGTAGAGAGGCGGAGAGGTTTAGGCAGGGAATTCCAGAGCTTGGGGCCTAGGCAGCTGAAGGGACGGCCACCAATGGTTGAGCGATTATAATCAGGGATGCTCAAGAGGGCAGAATTAGAGGAGCGCAGATATCTCGAGGGGTTGTGGGGCTGAAGGAGATTACAGAGATAGGGAGGGGGCGAGGCCATGGAGAGATTTGAACACAAGGATGAGAATTTTGAAATCGAGGCGTTGTTTAACCGGGAGCCAATGTAGGTCAGCGAGCACAGGGGTGATGGGTGAACGGGACTTGGTGCAAGTTAGGACACGGGCAGCTGAGTTTTGGATGAGCTTAGGTTTATGGAGGGTGGAAGATGGGAGGCCGGCCAGGAGTGCGTTGGAACAGTCAAGTCTACAAGGTTACAATCAGAGGTACGATCAGATAGGAAAGAATGGAACCGAGTGAGGGAAGTGCTGCGGAGCTTGACAATGGAAGAAAGGCGTTGGAGGAGGGTGGTGTGGCCGAACGTGGCTACGGCTGCAGGGAAGTCACGGAGGACGAGGAAGGATAATGCACCACGGGCACAGCCACGAGGGAGGTCATTTGTAACTTTGGTTAGGGCCGCTTTGGTGCGGTGGCAGTGGCAGAGACCTGATTGGAGAGATTCAGATACGGAGTTGCAGTGAAGTTGGGCGCGGATTGGGGAGGCGACAACACGTTCAAGGACTCTGGAGAGGAAAGGATGGCTGGAAATGGGGAGATAGTTTTGCAAGAACAGATGGGCCAACGATTGGGTTTTATTTTGAGGAAGGGATGATGGCGACTTTGAAAGGGAAGGATCAGTGGCTGAGGAAAGGGAACCATTTACAATGTCAGCTAGCGTCAGGCCCAGGAAGGGAAGTTGAATGGTCAGCAGTTTAGTGGTAATAGGGTCTAGGGAGCAAAATACATCCCAAAGGGTACATTGGCCAGAGTTGGAATTAAGATGAAACTAAAAATTTATATACACAGAGCTCTTGAATTAAATAAACTTACTCATCATTCAATCCACACCGACGACATGTAGGGTTCCCATACTTTGTTAAAGTCTCCGTGAGTTCATCATACAGCTTGTCTCCAAGGGCTCGAGGAATGCCTTCCCAAGCAAGGATAAGAATAACAACAACTGCGTTCGGACAGTGATGACCAGCACGCTCACGTACAAGGCAGAGGACCTTTTCTTCTTCGCTCGCTCTTCTTATTATCTGTGTGAGACATAGCTTTGGTAAGTATTTCTAATGGAGCTAGAGGGGTAGGAAAATGTAGCAGAAATCCTTTTTTTGGTGTTTGAAGTATTCCTTTTCAGACATGCTCTTACCATGATTTTCCTTCTTTTTTTTTGAAACATGTCAATTTTAGTGCCAACCTGGGATGCTATACTACTGGGAATACAAATCCTCCAGTCTGTAGCGGGTTTCCCAAGGTCAGGCAGCTCCAGTGTGGCCCTCGGGCTTGTCTGAATTTGAGTACCCTGCTGCTTGCAATGGAGCCCTTCTCAAATGCATAGGGACATCCCCTGTAATTAATGAGGGAGAACCTACTTGAGGACCTCTAGATTAAGAACATAAGAACATAAGAATTCGGAGCAGGAGTCGGCCATACGGCCCCTCGAGCCTGCTCCGCCATTCAATAAGATCATGGCTGATCATCGACCTCAACTTCACTTTCCCGCCCGATCTCCATATCCCTTGATTCCCCTAGAATCCAAAAATCTATCTATCTCAGCCTTGAATATACTCAACGACTCAGCCTCCACAGCTCTCTGGGGCCAAGAATTCCAAAAATTCACAACCCTCTGAGTGAAGAAATTCCTCCTCATCTCGGTCTTAAATGGCCGACCCCTTATCCTGAGACTATGCCCCCTAGTTCTAGACACTCCAGCCAGGGGAAACAATCTCTCAGCATCTACCCTGTCAATCCCCTTCAGAATCTTGTATGTTTTAATGAGATCACCTCTCATTCTTCTAAATTCCAGAGAGTATAGGCCCATTCTACACAATCTCTCATCATCGGACAGCCCTCTCATCCCAGGGATCAATCTAGTGAACCTTCCTTAGACACGGAGACCAAAACTGTGCACAGTACTCCAGGTGTGGTCTCACCAAGGCCCTGTACAATTATAGCAAGACTTTGGTGTTTTTTTCAAAGAAATATCGGGTAAAAGTATAATTATTTTTCTATAAAAAAAAAGGGGGGGGGGAATACTATGAACAAAAAAGTAACTTAACAGAATCACTGAAGGAGAAATCAGAGCTGTTCTGTAACAGCTGAGGCTTTTCACTGGCAATATTACATAGTATAAGCAATAGTAATGGCAAAGACGTTGAAGTTTAGACATTACCCAAATTTACCTATTGTCAGATATTAAGAATTGCCCTTCTGACCATAAAACAAACTGCAATTAAATCATAGATCATTTAGCATTGTTACACACTTTGTGACTGATTTTTTAATACACTTGCAATACCGCAAGGACATCTGTGGCTTGCAGTTTTGTTCCAAATAATATTTTCTGATTTCCCCCCCTTCACCCCCCATCTGGATCTTGCTTAAAAACAGTCGATTTGTAACGTCTGCCAGTTGGAAGTAGAAGGAGTCGAGATACAAGTTTTCCCTTTTCAGAAAACCTGCAAACAGCTTCACCTCACTCTTATTTGTGATAAGTTCTTCAAGCACTTCTTGTGTGAATTTTTTGGAGCTCGAGTGCTGGGATTTTGCTCCAACTTTAATTTGATAATATTTCAGAATTTGGTAATATTTAGGATGCTCTGCTTTGTCGAGAGCGTGATGGGGCTGAAAGACTAACAAAGTTAGCATTCAACTTTCGATTCAATCATTCTGTTTACTCTGAAATCAGGAAAGATGCGGCCCCACTTGCAATCATTATTATCGCACGACACTTTGTGAAGCACCATCTGGTGCATTCTGTCAGCATGGCAGATTACAATTTGTATGTAGGAAGGGGTAGTGAGCTGCCTGTGACGGATGTTTGGTGTGAAACGGTGGTCTGGAACAAAGAAACAGTATAGGCTGGATTTGTCATTGCCAATTGCCTGTTGTAGCAGTGTTTGGTGGGCGGCTGAGTGGAAAATGCACGTGGGTTCGTCCTTGCAGTGTCATCTGTGGCTCAGTGGGTAGCACTCTTGTCTCTGAGTCAGAAGGTTGTGAGTTCAAATCCCACTCCAGGGACTTGAGCACATAAAGCTAGGCTGACACTCCCAGTGCAGTGCTGAGGGAGTGCTGCACTGTCGGAGGTGCCGTCTTTCGGATGAGACGTTAAACCGAGGCCCCGTCTGCTCTCTCAGGTGGATATAAAGGATCCTCTGGCACTATTTCGAAGAAGAGCGGGGGTGTTATCCCTGGTGTCCTGGCCAATATTTATCCCTCAATCAACATAACAAAAACAGATTACCTGGTTGTTATCACATTGCTGTGTGTGGGAGCTTGCTGTGCGCAGATTGGCTGCTGCATTTCCTACATTACAACAGTAATGGATACGAAATTGGCTAAGTGACAGAATGCAGAGAGTAGTGGTGAACGGTTGTTTTTCGGACTGGAGGAAGGTACACAGTGGTGTTCCCCAGGGGTCGGTACTAGGACCACTGCTTTTCTTGATATATATTAATGACTTAGACTTGGGTGTACAGGGCACAATTTCAAAATTTGCAGATGACACAAAATTTGGAACTATAGTGAACAGTGAGGAGGATAGTGATAGACTTCAAGAGGACATAGACAGGTGGTGGAATGGGCGGACACGTGGCAGATGAAATTTAACACAGAAAAGTGCGAAGTGATACATTTTGGTAGGAAGAACAAGGAGAGGCAATATAAACAATTCTAAAGGGGGTGCATGAACAGAGAGACCTGGGGGTATATGTGCACAAATCGTTGAAGGTGGCAGGGCAGGTTGAAAAAGCGGTTAAAAAAGCATACAGGATCCTGGGCTTCATAAATAGAGGCACAGAGTACAAAAGCAAGGAAGTTATGACGAACCTTTATAAAACACTGGTTCGGCCTCAACTGGAGTATTGTGTCCAATTCTGGGCACCGCACTTTAGGAAGGATGTGAAGGCCTTAGAAAGGGTGCAGAAAAGATTCACAGGAATGGTTCCAGGGATGAGGGACTTCAGTTACGTGAATAGACTAGAGAAGCTGGGGTTGGTCCCCTTAGAGCAGAGAAGGTTGAGAGGAGATTTGACAGAGGTGTTCAAAATCATGAGGGGGCTAGACAGAGTAGATAGAGAGAAACTGTTCCCATTGGCGGAAGGGTCGAGAACCAGAGAACACAGATTTAAGGTGATTGTCAGAAGAATCAAAGGCGACATGAGGAAAAACTTTTTTACGCAGCGAGTGGTTATGATCTGGAATTCACTGCCTGAAAGGGTGGTGGAGGCAGATTCAATCGTGGCTTTCAAAAGGGAATTGGATAAGTACCTGAAGGAAAAATATTTGCAGGGCTACGGGGAAAGGGTGGAGGAGTGGGACTAGCTGAAGTGCTCTTGCAGAGAGCCGGCATGTGCTCAACGGGCTGAATGGCCTCCTTCTGTGCTGTAACCATTCGATGATTCTATAACTACGCTATAAGTACTTCATTGGTCGTGAAAGGCGCTATAGAAATGCAAGTCTTTCTTTTTACTGGAAGTCAGACCACTCTGGGCCCTGGTATACTTTCTGGAAGGACCAGTGACGTTGATAGCAACCATCTTAAATAGAGACGCCCTTGATTGAAATATAGCGTGGGAGCATGTCTGTCCTGCACACCTTTTTCCATTGTTCAGGTGTGCAGAATGCCAAGTCTGAGGGAGAAATGGTTGTCCAGGGTTGCTAGGAAAGTTAAAGGGCCAAGGCAAGTCATTCAATCCTTCATATTTCAGTTAATCTTTGACCATTTTTGTCGTGTTTTTTTTGTTTAGCTGCTGGCACTCAGGTTCTCATGAGGCTTTGTGAAACTGTTTTTAAAAAAAAAATGCTCCCACCGTTATAGGCACCAATGTGTTTTCCAGTGGGAATCACTGTCTGATGTGTTTGGAAGAGCATGAGAAGAATCTACAGAGGACTGCCAGGCAGGCCAGGCTGTCTGAGGGATGCTCCGAGCCTATCTGCCAATACCCGCACACCCATATCTGCAGGCGGAGGTGAACCTCGCTTTGGCAGACATTCAGGGCATGTTGAGGCTCCTCTTCCCAAATGAAGGTGGGACAGCAGACTCGAAGGCAGCTCAATGATATACGAGTGCCTGACTGACTGCGAGGGGAGGGCATGGCTTCTTAGAAGCATCCCAATCACATGCTTCCAGTGGGACTGCATGAAAGAAGGCATGTCAAGGTGATCAACAGCTAGCGAGTCTGATCTGCCATACCTGCTGAGATGCCACCAACCATCTTGGCAAGCCCTGGCACCAACAGCAAGGAACTTTCTTCACAGGGTTTGGGAGAAATGCAGAGCGATGCTATCTGCTACAAGGACACCTGCAGCCCCAATACAACCTAAGGCTGGCGCATCCAATGACAGTATTGGTCAATTGTAATCTGAAGCTTGGCTCCATTTTCTTGTAGGCTTGCTGTAGAGCTGATCTCTGTCGATGGTGCTGTGCAGTGGCTCAGAAGACCATCGGTCCTCGCAGCTATCTCATACAGTACACAATCCATTCCAGCAGCCATTAAACAGGGGACTGGGTGCCGGGCTGCTCCGACACTTGCCTGCAAACTCATGCCTTCCCTTTATTTTCAGTTTTGCCTTATCACTTCTTCGTCCCTGGTTCCTTCAGCTTTCAGCAAAGGCTACCAGTACGTTTCGAGTTGCTCCAAAGGATTTGAGAATTTGCATCAACCTTTTCTGACCCGCCACATTACTTCTACCCATCCTTTGTTAAATTCGTTCATGTAACCTTCTGCTCCCTCTGCATTGATTCAAATCTGCCACTGAAGCTCTGCTAATAAGCCGTAAAGATTGGGACACAAACACACTTCTGTTTGTGTCTGAGTAAAACCTGCCAATAGCCATGTGATTCTAAGGTGGGAAATTTAGGCTGGTGTGATTTAATTGTTGTTTGCACCAATGTCTGAGACTTTTGATGTGGCTTAGGCGCTGTTTGCCCCGTGTACTGAAGTACAGGGTATAATCAATGAAATTAATGCATGTATCCTATTGCGAAAGATCTCAATGTAAGTTCTTTTTTTATTCACAGGATGTGGGCGTCACTGGCAAGGCCAGCATTTATTGGCCATCCCTAATTGTCCTTGAGGGTGATCAGCCACCTTTTTGAACTGCAGAGGGCAGTTAAGAGTCAACCACGTTGGTGTGGGTCTGGAGTCACATATAGGCCAGTCTGGCAGATTTCCTTCCCTAAAGGACATTAGTGAACCAGATGGGTTTTTATGACAATCCAGTAGTCTTTATGGTCACCATTACTGATACTAACTTTTAATTGCAGATTTATTTAATTGAATTTAAATTCCCCAGCTGTCTGTGGTGGGATTTGAACTCACAGTCTCCAGATTATTAATCCAGGCCACTGCATTACTAGTCCAGTAACATAACCACTATGCTACCGTACCCACGGTGGGCTTGAACAGGATTCCAGTCTATATTGATTAAAATCACTTGATTTTTTTTTTGCAATTGTTTGATTTGATTATTGAGGATTTATTTAAGCTTTTCAGTAGCATTTGCATACATATAATTATATTTCTGAATTAAAGCAACCTTTGTTAAAGGTTTATCGAAAACCTGGTACAACCTTATCAAAACCCTGCCAAATAAGCATTAACGGACTGCAGCGGTTCAAGAAGGCGGCTCACCACCACCTTCTCGAGGGCAATTAGGGATGGGCAATAAATGCTGGCCTTGCCGGCGATGCCCACATCCCATAAACAAATTTTTAAAAAAGCAGGAACTATTCAGGTCGCCAAGAGGCGGGTGAGGGGAGATTTACTCTGTGCGCTATTCGTTGCAAAATCATAAACACGTACTTTATAAGTAGGTTTATAATTTCATTACACTGAGGATTCTCCCCTCACAAACATCCTAAAACAGAGGGCTGGATTTTCCCAGCCCTGAGGAGGCGGGTTTGGAGGTGGGACTACTGGGAAAATTTGGGAGCGGGTCCCAACCCGCTCCCAACCCGCTCCCAACCCGCCTCCGAACCATCTTCCCGGGAGGTGGGAAGTGGATTAGAGCCAATTAACTGCCTGTTAACAGGTAGTTAACGGGTAGTTTTGAGGCTTTTCCCCATTTTACGCCTGCAATTGCAGGCTTCCCGACAGCTGCGAACCTCGCCAGGGTCAGCGAGGCGAGCAGTGGGTCTACGGGGGTGAGAGGGGTCGGAATGTCAGCTGTAGAGGTGAGTGATGGGTGCAAGTGTGGAGAGGTATGTATGAGAGGTGAGTGTAAAGTGTTGGAAAAAGTTTCCTTACCTTTGCTCCTTTCTGCAGGCTTTAACCCTGGGGGATCCGGAGGTGCCTCATCTCAATGGCAGAGATGACAGAATGGCTGCTGCATTCTCAGATGCAGCAGCCATCTGCTTTCTGCTGAGGAGAGAGGTCTTGGTGAGCCTGTGTGCAAGGGCTCACCTTAGAACAGAGATTGTCAGTGTTTGACAGCTTCTCAAAAAAATGTCGACAGCTGAAGCGTCATACGCTGATGTCATCTGTCACCGGCTTTCCCTTAATTGGCCGGTAACAAGGCCAATCAAGAGAAAATAGCGTGGGTTGGTCAGACGTCACTGGGGGCAGGACTGAAACCCAGAAACCAGAAGTCCCGCCTCCAGAACGTCTCCAGAGGTAAGATCGTGGCCAGAGTTTTTGGAGAAGCCGTATCCAATATGATTCATGAACTGAATCCGCTTAAAAAAGATGTTGAAAGGCTGACAATGACGCTTTAAGAGTAAAGGAGTTAGTTGAGAAATGTAAGATGTGGACTATGTGATGGTAAGTGTCCTGCTAATAAATTACTGAGCTCGTACTACAGTGGGAAGTTGTGTAAAATTGTACACAGTCAGGCAGCGGGTGTACAAAAGTTGGCTTCAGTATCTCGGCTTGGGAAGGTTAAAAAATAAATTAGTCAGGGTTTCCCGTTCCTGATCTTTATTGATGGCGCGCGGGTGGAAGTGTGCCTGGGTGAATAGTTGGAGAAGGCAGGAGCAGGCTCGGGTGTATAACAGCTCCCATAGTGAGTAGTCAACCGACACTTGCTGTCCAAGCTTCCATTAGGTGGCCATTTGGGCAAAATACTGGAAGGCAGCTATGAAATGCACCTCAGAAGAGGAAGGATAAAGGAGAAAATAAAAATCAACAAAAAATAGAACTGAGCACTTACCCATTTTGCAATTGGACAACCCTGGGAACTTTTTCCTTCCTTCCCTGTGTAAATGACTTTCTCAATTCTAACTGCTTTTCCCTTCTCCCCATATCTGAAAGAAACACAAATTATGGGTAAGTTAAACCAGTAGAAAGATGAAAGATTACCTTTATGTACAGAAGGCATCCAGGCTCGCAAAAAGGGCTAATCTGGCAGGCGAACTCTTATTGCAAACTACAGTGCGTAGCTTTTTGACCTGTGACTGGCTAAAGGTGCATCTTCTCCTGTTAACTATTTTCACACAGCTGCATGTTACTTGCTTGTAAGTTTGGTCCAGTTTATGGATGATTTAACTGTAGTCACTTGGTTTCACCTTCCATAGAGATGTACTAAAAGAATGTTGGAATGGACTCAGCTCCCTCTGTCGCTCTCCCCCTCCAAAAACCTTTTGGATCTTTCCAGCTGCACATGCTTATCGTGGCAACTCCTTTTTCGGGAACCGGTGACATATTTGATTCAAAATATTTGGCCGAAAAATTCGGTTGCTTTTGCGCCTCCCGGGGCGCAAAGCAACTAGCGCCCGGGCGCGGCGCCGCCGACACCTCCCGTGAAATTCAGCGGGAGGTTAGCGGCGGCGGTAACCGTTAAGCGTCCCGCAGCGCTGCGTCGCCGCCGATGACACCATCGCCGTGCGCAGCGCCCCGGCCGCGATCTTCGGTAGCGCCCCCTGACTTACCGCCGGACGCTATGTCCGACAGGGTCAGGGGGGCCTACCTGCGGCCGAGGTGGTGCTAATTAAAGGGGAGGTGCCGGGCGGCCATTTTTGTTGCTGGCCGCCTGCCAGCACCTGTCCCCGTTGCCGTCCCCGGCCTCCTGTGAAGCCCCCCCTGCTGGGTGCCGGCTGCTCTCCGTGAGCCCGGCACTTCTCTTGAGTGCCGGGCTCTTTTGCCGGCACTCCGATCCCTGCTGGCCCAGCTGTGCCCTGGGTCACGCAGCGCTAGGCCCCTCCCCTTTAATAAGGGGAGGAAGGCCTGCAGTACCGCGGCACATACCGCCACGATATTCACTCGCAGCGCCCCAAGAGGGAGGCGGGGCGCTTCCAGTAGCACCCCGCTTCCCTCTTGGGGCGCTACCGATGAATTTCGGCTGTGGGGGCGCTAGAAATATTTCACAATGCAGGCAAACCCTAATTATTAACTGCCCCTCGTAACAAACCTTTCTGTAATCTTGGCAGAAGCTCCAAAGCAACACAGTTCAAACTGCAATAAAATAAATCCTTCTCAAAAAGACTTGCTGGTACACAGTTGAAATTAACTAAACGTCAGTGTCACTTCAATTCTAATCGTATGATACTGTACTACTACTGTTCAGGTTATCTTATCCAGCCTCAAACTATGGGGGGAATCTTAACTGCTAAAAATGGGCAGGTTTGGGGGTGTTAAAATGTAAAAAATCTGAATCCCAACCCCAACCCGCCCACTTCCGGTTTTCCGGGAGGTGGGTTAGCAATTTAAATATTATAATGAGGCTGCGTGCCTCATGGTTAATCACCATTTTAAATTTTACCCTGGCCGGCTGAGTTTTCCGGGCCTCGGGAAACCCGGTGGCTAAACGGAGGCGAGGACTGCTGGATCCAGGAGGTAAGTGCCTTTCCACTTACCTGCTGGATCCAGTTTACCGACCCTTCCCATCTCCCCGCCACGACCCTTCCGATCTCCCCACACCGACTCTTCCGATTCCCCCCCCCCCCCACCGCCAAGGCCTCCGATCCCACCCTCCTCTCCGCTCCACGACTGCGGCTGGTGCTGAAGGCTTACCCGCCCGGCAGCCAGACAGCCAGCCTCTCAACCTGGCTGGCCGTGGCTGGGAACCAGAGATAAAAAAATGTTTCAGGTCCTGCCGGCAGGACCTAAGGGAAACCCGTTCTTCCGGGATTCCTGACCTCAAAGCAACCACTGTACTCCATCCCCGCCTTCAAATTAATATCCAGTCTTATTGTTCAGCACTGACTGCCATGATGCCAGCCATAAGAAAATAAACATTTGAAAAATGGTGGAAAACTGTCCCCACAAACTTTGAATATAGTTAGGTTTTCCAACCATTGACTAAAAATGATTGGAAAATCTTGCTATAAGTTTTAGATTGATTAACGCTGAATGTCATACATTTAACATTTTAGGGTTGAGGTGAGGGCATCTGTAAACAACTTACTCTCAATGCCTCAAAGTGCTATTGTCTTGTAACATGCCCCAACCTATTTATTCAACATTATTTATTTCGAGGACAATACAATGTTAGAATACTGCAGGCCCAACTGTGTTATATATATCTTTCTAATGAATGAACTAAGAATCTCCACGAAACTTGGCACCAGCTGGTAATTTACTGTTTGTTGGCCAGCACAAATATTTTTCACAGCTGCACAGCCAAAGAGTGTCACTTCCAACTGATGTGAGTGATGTTATTGAGGTGAACAAACCATTCCATCTGCGCACCAGTGTTTGTACGGCCCGCGCTGGAAAAGGGAAAACAAAAAATCAAACAACTTGGGGAATTTTACAACTGTACAGGGTGCTGGTGAGACCACACCTGGAGTACTACGTACAGTTTTGGTCTCTTTATTTAAGAAGTGAGATACTTGCATTGGAGGTAGTGCAGAGAAGGTTCACTAGGTTGATTCCTGGGATGAAGGGGTGGACGTATGAGGAAAGGTTGAGCAGGTTGCGCCTGTAGTCATTGGAGTTTAGAAGAATGAGAGGTGATCTTATTGAAACATATAAGATTCTGAGGGGGATTGACAGGGTAGATGCTGAGAGGATGTTTCTCCTCGTGGGGGAATCTAGAACTAGGGGGCATAGCTTCAGAATAAGGGGTCGCCCATTTAAGACGGAGATGAGGAGAAATTTCTTCTCTCAGAGGGTCGTGAATCTTTGGAATTTTCTACCCCAGAGAGCTGTGGAGGCGGAGTCATTGAATATATTCAAGGCGGAGATTGACAGACATTTGAACTACAAGGGAGTCAAGGGTTATGGGGAGAGAGCAGGAAAGTGGTGTTGAGGCCAAGATTGGATCAGCCATGATCTTATTGAATGGAGGAGCAGGATCGAGGGGCCGATTGGCCGACTCCTGCTCCTGTATCTTATGTTCTTAAGCCACCCTACACAGTGGGAATTGGGCGGTCATGCAGTTAAAATAACTGTCCAAAGACCTACCCCCCCCGCTCCCCTTCGATTCCTGCTCTCTTAACTGGGGCCTTTTCTTGGGCAGCCAAGGCGATCGCCCAACTGGATTGGCAGCCTCATTAATACCTGCAAACTGGGGTCCTGTGATGTCTTCAGGACATAATGGCATTTTTAATGGCCCACTAAGTGGGCCCTGCCACGGATGCCCCTCTCGGCGAAACCTGGTGGGGAAGAAGAGGGGGTCCTCTAAGGTCAGTGAAAACCTTTCCTTAGTGGGACAGGAGGGGCAGCAGCCCAAAAAAACACCCCCTTCCCACCATGAAATAGCCCCGATCCGCCACCCCCCCCCCCCCCCACCCGCCCGCCGTGACTTAGCTTGGTGCTGTCGGGTGGCTTCTGGACCATGTGATTTTGACCTACTGCCCCTTGCCTCCATTTTTGGTTAGGCAGCTGGCCGGCGGGATACAAATGAGGCCTGCGAGTTAAAAAAAAAAGCCCAGGTCGCAGACTGGTGACATCGAGCGCCCGCCCTGCACCCAACACCTCCCACTCCCCTCCCCCTGCAAAACCTGCACCCAATTAAAAACATCGCCACAACAGTTCAGCGCTGACTTTTTCTTCTGGTGGGCCTATTCAAAAGGAGAAAAGTGAATTCAATAATAATAAAATAATGCGGAATAAAGTTGCAGTAAGTCAAAATATCTTACAACAGGAAATGTAACTAGAAATTATTGAAACATGCCTTACCCGAGAAGATTAGAGTGATTTCACTATTAAGGGACAACAGGATGTTCAGGATTGATATAAATGACAAGATGGGAAGGTGGCTATTTGGGATAGTTGGAAAAAAAAATGTAGTTCCTGGGATGTGGGCATCGCTGGCAAGGCCAGCATTTATTGCCCATCCCTAGTTGCCCTTGAGAAGGTGGTGGTGAGCCGCCTTCTTGAACTGCTGCAGTCCATGTGGTGAAGGTACTCCCACAGTGCTGTTAGGGAGGGAGTTCCAGGATTTTGACCCAGCGACGATGAAGGATCGGCCGATATACTTCCAAGTCAGGATGGTGTGTGACTTGGAGGGGAACTTGGAGGTGGTGGTGTTTCCATGCGCCTGCTGCCCTTGTCCTTCTAGGTGGAAGAGGTGGCGGGTTTGGGAGGTGCTGCCGAAGAAGCCTTGGCGAGTTGCTGCAGTGCATCTTGTAGATGGTGCACACTGCAGCCACGGTGCGCCGGTGGTGGAGGGAGTAAATGTTTAGGTGGTGAAGGGAGTGAATATTTCATAAAAGATGTTAAATTGATGTCCCAAGGGAATAAGCAGAATTGACAAGCCTGCACAGGATAGGGTAAATGAGCGGGGTCAGTTATGGAATCCCAGGGCAGAATAACATGATTATGTACAGGCGATAATGTTTTCAGGTCGGCCAACCTTTATTCTTTGCACCAGTCTGGTGCCTGCGGAAAGTTTCCGATGCTTTATTGCTGTGAGATGTCCGAGCCCTGCACTCTCTGAGAGTGTCTGGGGCTGTAATGGCAGTCACGCAGGTCGCCTGGCAACACAGAACTGAGCAGAAGTATGTTGTGCGCCATCAATGGTCCTTCCCTTTAAGCGAGGGAAGCAGCCTCCGATGCCGTTAGCGATGCGCTCCACATTGTTCAGCGCTCTGCCGCTACCGCCCCGCTCTCGCACTTTAGCGTCCGAAGAGAAGTGGTTAGCGCTTGATTTAGCGCTCCGCCTCCCTCTTGGAGTGCTGAAGCTCAATTTCCCGGGACCAGGAAATGATTATCGCCCGGCGATACTTTTCCGAGGTTTCAAAAGTTATCGCCCCAAACGGGGCGCTACGGAATTTCTGGCCCCTTACCTTTTGGGGACCATATTGGAATAGGCATCAAGAGAGTTGCCCAGCGACCCTGCATGAAACGGGGGTTAGCCTCTTTGTCTAGGCAAATAAGGGGCCTAAAGCCTGTGTGATCCCCACCTTTACCGAATTGGTTTGCCTTGAACGAGCTGGTGCCGGGCCGGCTGAGTTCAGGAAAACCAGGTCTGCGTGTGGCCTAACCAGTGGTCCGTAAAGGCCGCCATCAAAAAAAGTAAGTTTCAATTGATACTTGCCTGAATGTGAAGCCAGGAGATGCCGGAGTGCTCCTCGGGGACTCCACATTCAAATCACGGGCCACTGCCGGCCACTCCTACCGATCGCTGCCTCGCCCCTCTCCTGATCGCTGTCTACCCCCCTCCTGGTCGCCCCCCCACCCCCTTCCTCCGGATTACTTACCCCATCTCCTGGTCACGCCCTCCCTCCCGATCGCTCAGCCTCCTCTACCGAGGGCCGCTGCCGACAACCCAGCAGCTCAAAATTCAAATGGTCTTCGTCGGCCAGCTGCCAGGGGACACCCAGAAGGAGTCTGCAGCTCGCCAGTATGATGTAGATGAGGCCTGAGGCCCAATATCGGCTGGACCTTGGGCCTGCCCAATGCCGGCACAGGGATCGTTCCAATGGAAAGGAAAATCTGGGGGTTGTATAGCAGGCGGCCGATCCACTACCGCTAGTTTCGAATCCCCGCCAAAGTTGAATTTTACCCCATAAAGTTTAAAGGTACGGTCCCATTAACTTGCATATATGTTAGGCTGCTGATACTTCAGATCTTAGATGCAATACTGCACAGCAACCTCGATGCTGTTGCAGCAACTTTAGGAGAGGGGGAACCCAGGCAATTCAAATCAGACAACTGAGATAATCATCTCTTATGGTCCAATTTTTTTAACACAGCGTTAAGCAAATTTCAGTTTTTGGCTCAGGCTGCACTGATTAGCAAAAACGGCCACTGTCCTGTTACGGAGCATCCTTTGTATTTTTCAACATGGGTATCCTGTCACAATTATGTCATGCAACGTCTGTTAACAACTGCATTCCTGTGACGTTTCTTCGTCTGAACTGGAACAGAGAAACCTCTGAGGCCCTAAGTTGAGCTTGAACAGTTTTGTAATATATCTTACTTTATTTTAGTGGAGGCTCAAAACTGTCCTTAAAAGGATAACATCGAAGGCCTCTAAAACGCACTGTACTTTAACGTCTTCATTCACTTTGATGTAACTGTCTGCTGACAGTAGAAAGATGTACTAGTCCTGAAGTTGCAGTTGGTAAAATGCTGAACAAGCTATTTTGTTAAACCCAAACCAACACAACAAGCACTTCTTTCTTTGTTAATTATTTTCCTCTTCAATGTCAAATCGCAGAATTTCTCAAGAAGGGAAAAAGTATCACAGTGGCTGAGATAGAAAACAAAAGCCACGAGAGCCGACAACACAGGCAGCAGCAGCGGTGCGCTAGCCCCTGCTTTACTTTTCTCCAGTCTATCCTCGCGCAGAACAGAAAGATAAATCGCTATGATTATATAATCAATATATTAAAATGCCCCCAGGACTTTACCGTACTTGTACCTCAGAAGCTGACTTTGTCTGGGCGGTGTTGCAGACTTTGAGACACTTCTAAGGAAGTTCCCATGCCCCACTGCATATTCACGGGTGACTGCACACATAGAAACTAAAGCCACCAGACCCACCTCATGTCAACAAACAGACAAGCGCATGAGAGGCTTCCAGACAGGCCGCCAATAAATTAAAGTCTGCTTCGTTACAATGGGAGATTTTGCTCGCTTCAACATTTCTCCAGCCCCTGTTGGTATAATGCAATGGATTTCACTGCTAAGTCTTGCCAGGTGTAATGCATCTGCTTTGAATAGACATGCACTAGGAAACAAATGTTCGCTATGTCTGGAGAGCCATAATGCTAAAATGGGCCCGTGGAAGCGCTGCATCTAATCGGTTGCGGCGCTTTGCCTCGTAACATTGCAATACTTACAGCTAGCAAGTTGCAATCAATATTTTGCTGCACCTTTTAGCTGCAATTATCTTCTGCTACCTCAGCCATTTTGAGGCAGTTTTGAGTGTATTTCAACAGACAGAAATTTTCACTGTGACGCCACGTCTAAAAGCCGGTCAGTTGTGGCATCACTCCGTGCCAAAAGGCTGTGAACTTACTTTCTAACATAAAACCAGCAGAGTAGCATACTATTACAGGAACAGCAATAAAGTATGTAATGGCTGAAATAAATGCTATTCTGAGATGTAAGCTCGGGACCTTGGGGGATATCGCAGGTCATCGTGTCGACAATTAGGCTCAGTTGCTGTTAATAATCATTAAAACTGAATATAGATATAGATGTATCAGTTTTTTGATGTCATGTTCTGAAGTTGTCAGCCTTCATCAGTGAGCCAATAATCAATAAGCATAATTAATGTTTATTCCTATGACTGTACTCTGGCCAGTTACACTGAGGGTTCAGTCCTAACAAGTGCAGCTTCAGGGTCAACATAAAATAAAGTATTTGCATTGTGCTAAATAGATTGAAAAGGCGACTGCTTCATTCTGTGGGTTCAAATTCTAGGTGGATGCTTCAGGCACTGGAATAAGATGCCTGACAGGAAATGCATCCACAAGACTTCAAGGGGGAAAAATTCGGTTGATTTACGCCTCCCGTTAGCGCCCTAAGAGGGCGCTAATGGGGCGCAAAGCAACTAGCGCCCGGGCGCGGCGCCGCTAATGCCTCCCACGAAATTCAGTGCGAGGTTAGCGGCGGCAGTAACCGTTAGCGCCCTGCGGTGCTGCATCTCCGGCAATGACGGTATCACCGTGAGCAGCGCCCCGCTCACGCTCTTCGGTAGCGCCGGACGCTATGTCCGACAGGGTCAAATTAAAGGGGAAGGTGCCGGGCGGCCATTTTTGTTGCTGGCTGCCTGCCAGCACCTACCCCCGTTGCTGTCCCCGGCCTCCTGTGAAGCCCCCCTCCCCCCCGCGGGGTGCCGGCTGCGCTCCGTGAGTCCGGCACTCCTCTCTCTCTCGAGTGCCGGGCTCTTTTGCCGGTACTCCGCTCCCCGGTGGTCCAGCTGGGCCCCGGGTCACCCTGCACTAGGTCCCTCCCCTTTAATCAGGGGAGGGAGGCCTGTAGTACCACGGCGCTACCTGCCGACGTGCGTGGGGCTGCTGCACGCAGTGCCGCGATATTCACTCGCAGTGCCCCAAGAGGGAGGGGGAGTGCTTCCAGTAGCGCCCCGCCTCCTGCTTGGGGCGCTACCAGTGAATTTCGGGTGCGGGGCTGCTAAAAGTAGCGCCCCGCCGAAGATAGCGCCCCAAAGGGGACGTGACCCAAATTTGCCCCCAAAATCTTTTATAAATGTGCAGTGTGCCACTAATTAAAAAAAAATATATGAACTGCTGATTTTTGTTACCCAGACAGATATCTAACACCTTGTTGTTAATAGCAGCCATTTAGAAAGCAAAATAAATGCGGGATGGGATTTCCTCAGCCATTCTGGTGGACTTGTGCCATTACTTTGGTGGCGTGGCCCAGCAAAAGGACAGACACCTCGGTGCGTCGGGTCCTGATCTGAATTATGATTTCCCACGGCCTCCACCTGCTCTTTACAAGGTCAATGATGTGGAAGAGGAGGGGCCAGCGGCAGCCAATCCTTGTGCAGGGAGTTCCTGCATCCTTGGTCCAGCAACAACAACAACAACTTGTATTTATATAGCGCCTTTAAGGTAGTAAAACGTCCCCAAGACGCTGCACAGGAGTATTTTAAGACAAAAAATTTGACACCGAGCCACATCAGGAGAAATTAGGGCAGGTGACCAAAAGCTTGGTCAAAGAGGGAGGTTTTAAGGAGCGTCTTAAAGGAGGAAAGAGAGGTAGCGAGGCGGAGAGGTTGAGGGAGGGAAATCCAGAGCTTAGGGCCCAGGCAGCTGAAGGCACGGCCACCAATGGTTCAGCGATTATAATCAGGGATTGGAGGCACCGTGTGCAAAATTGGGTTATCCTGAACGCAGGAGAATCAGGACAACATGTGGCCTAACCAGCGATCCTTAAAGGGACCACTGCAGGCTGCCACCAAAAAGGTCAGGTGTAGGAGTGCTCCTTCCGGCTACACATTCCAACCACAAGCTGGTGCCGGCCACCACTCGACCCCCCTCCCGAATGTGCCTCGACCTCCCGATCGCTCCCTTTCCTGATCACCCCCTCCCCCCCCCCCGCCACTGTTGCCCACCTGAAGATCGCCTTCCCTTCCCCTCCCCTTCAAGCACTTCCCTGAGACCGCTGCCGACCACGCAGCAACCTGATATTCCAAGGCTCTTCGCCGGCGACCCGCCTTTGAATGCCCAGCAGGTCACCGCAACCCACTGACCTCATTTCATTGAGGCCCGAGGCCCAATGTTGGGTGCGCCTCGGGTCTATCCGCTCAAACGCAGGGATCGAATTTCCAGGCCTGGGTTTGCTAAGGCAGGAACTGGCTGACAAAGGATGAAATGACGGAGGGGCGCCTGAGTCCAAAAAGAGGCCAAGTGCAGTGTGGCCTCAAGGCTGCCAGATCCTGCCCTCCATAATACTTTCAGACCTTGGCAACCACCCAAGATAGTCAGACTCTGGCACCTCTCCTGTGGTTCTGGATCTGAGGGCTGTCTTCCTAAGGATCTTGTATCCATTTCGCAGTGCTCAGAATCCAGTAGGCTGTCCACTCAGTGCTCTCTGGTCTAGACAGCCCTCTCCCACTGATCTCAGGAAATGCCTGAATGCACCCGGATCCCACTTGTCAGTGCTCCTAGACCCCATTGCTTCTGCACCACCCCCCTCCACACCTCTCAAAGTACCGCTAGACCATGGGACCTCATCCCAAGACTGATGGACCCCAAACATAGGATTACATAGGATATACGGCACAGAAACAGGC
Organism: Squalus acanthias; assembly: GCA_030390025.1. NCBI lineage: Eukaryota > Metazoa > Chordata > Chondrichthyes > Squaliformes > Squalidae > Squalus > Squalus acanthias. The sequence continues at coordinate 61,313,034 of CM059441.1, read as the reverse complement.
CATTCGGCCCAACCAGTCCATGCCGGCGTTTATGCTCCACTCGAGCCTCCTCCCGTCTTTCCTCATCTAAATCTGTCAGCATAACCCTCTATTCCCTTCTCCCTCATATGCTTGTCCAGCCTCCCCTTAAATGCATCTATACTATTCGCTTCAACCACTCCCTGTGGTAGTGAGTTCCACATTCTCACCACTCTCTGGGTAAAGAAGTTTCTTCTGAATTCCCTATTTGATTTCTTGGTGACTATCTTATATTGATGGCCTCCAGTTATGCTCTTCCCCACAAGTGGAAACATTCTCTCTGAATCCACTCTATTCAAACCTTTCATAATTTTATAGACCTCTATTAGGTCACCCCTCAGCCTTCTTTTTTCAAGAGAAAAGAGACCCAGCCTGTTCATCCTTTCCTGATAGGTATACCCTCGCATTTCTGGTATCATCCTTGTAAATCTTCTCTGCACCCTCTCCAGTGCCTCTATATCCTGTTTATAATATGGCGACCAGAACCATCCCAGGGGTCCCAAATCCCAGCGTTGCCCCTAATGCTGATAAGTTAACATTGCTGATAATACTACTTGCCAATAACACGCTGTTCTTATAACACTTTCAATTCAATGTGAGCAACCAAAGATATCAGGTATATATTAAAGAAAGAAAGACTTGCATTTCTATAGCGCCTTTCACGACCACCAGATGTCTCAAAGCGCTTTACAGTCAATGAAGTACTTTTGAAGTGGAGTCACTGTTGCAATGTGGGAAACGCGGCAGCCAAATTGCGCACAGCAAGCTCCCACAAACAGCAATGTGATAATGACCAGATAATCTGTTTTTTTTTGTTATGTTGGTTGAGGGATAAATATTGGCCCAGGACACCGGGGATAAACCCCCTGCTCTTCTTCTAAATAGTGGCCATGGGATCTTTTACGTCCACCTGAGAGAGCAGACGGGGCCTCGGTTTAACGTCTCATCCGAAAGATGGCACCTCTGACAGTGCAGCGCTCCTTTATGTATATAAGGTTCGTAGCTTAATTATAAACATGGACAACTAGCTTTATGGGCTCAAGTCTCTGGAGTGGGACTTGAACCCACAACCTTTTTGACTCTGAAGCAAGTGTGCTGCCAACTGAGCCACAGCTGACACTGTAAGACTTGCGTCTGTCTGTTGTGTTACATTTGCTTCCTGTGATGTCACACTTTTGCCATCATACTTTGTCGATTGGGTGAAAAAAACATCAAAAAAATCAGTAGCAACGTAGCAATCTAAGGTGAGGAAAGTGTCCAGAAAATTATCAATGAGAAAGTACGAAGGACTTACGGAAAGAATCAGTCCTGAATGTCCTTTCAGGAAACCTAGCAATAACAGGAGAAATGAACTAACTGAATCATTCAAAACCTTTCTTGACTATCATTTTTTTCTCTGCGGTGGTTAAAATTTCAAATGTCCAAAATAAGGTTCGGAGCTTAATTATAAACATGGACAACTTGCATATTTCACAATAACATGGTTAAACTTAACTCTAAATATCATTTTGGTCTTTGAATTATCTTCATGAATGTTTTCTATTGAAAGCCTCCGCCTCTTCCAAAGGCATGGGCTCGGGCGCGATAGCTCTGCCCAGAACTGTGAGTCCGTAAACTGGAGGGAGGTCTTGCAGTCCGAGCATGCGCAGTGTTCACTATTGCTCAGGAGGCTGTGTAGGACCTGGCCAGCGCAACTCAAAAAATGTTTCTCCTCGGCGTCTAACAGAATTTGCTTGGATGTTTTTTTTAAATTACCTGAAGGAAACCTAAGGAACAAATTTCAAAAACTGTATTCGGGCAGAGTGTATTTTGGGTGTTTTATGAGTCAGAGAGACTGCGTATGTGGTGCGTGTGTGCGTGTGTATGAGTAATTGTGTGAGAGCGAAAGAAAGGCAAAGGCCCTGATAATACAATGGGAATATATAACAATAGGGCTGTTCTGCCACGCATCCTCCACTCACTGTGAGTAATTGGAGATCTGCTGATAATATAATTATAACTTGGAATAGTTATGCGCTTCCTATCCGTCACACTTCAGTTGCCCATTTCAGATGTCCACCAATGTCCAATGCCAATTCTTGTGTCACACTTGAATGAAAGTATAAAGAAACAAAGGTAGTCATTTGCGGTGGACAGATAAACTCTTCAGCAACAGAAACTACCGAAGCCACAACATCCTCTTAATTGATCCGTGTGAACTGGTTGGGGTAGATTTTCTCTGCGGGGCCTTTTTTTTGGGTGGCTGGCCGGTGGAGAACGACGGCAAAAAATGCTGGAAACACTCAGCAGGTCAGGCAGCATCGAGGAGAGAGAAACAGAGTCAACGTTTCGAGTCGGGGACCCTTCGTCAGAACGGTGGCGAATGACGGCTGGCCGCCCTATAGGGCAAGGCCTCGCTAATATAGAGCCAGGGGGGCTGCCGGTGGAAAATGAGCACCTTGGTCAGCCCGCTGTGTCCAGGCTGCTTCAAATTGAGAAGCCTGGCTGGCCTCTGAGCCTGGAGAGGTTTCTTCTTGTGGAGCTCAGAGGAACGCACCTGCTCCTCAAAATTTAGCAAGGGCTTGCTTGTGGGCTCCTCTTCGACTGGACCGCCAGCTGTTGCTGGGTGGCGCACGCTCCACCTAGTTGAGTCCCAAAATGGTATCTGGGTCCTACGGACATCACAGGACCCTAATTTAAATGCCTAAATTAGCGAAGCACTTGTTTTCAGGCGGCTGAACCGGAAAAATGAGGACCTCAGCAAAATGGCAACAGCCACGGCGATGACGGGAACCGGACGGTAAAGTCCTTCCCCATGATTTTCACCGGGCAAAAGGCCTCAAAATCACGCCCCGTCCAGTGTTAACCCACTGTTATTTAGACTTTGTGGGGGCGAAATTCCTCTCCTTTGCACCTCCGATGGGAGGCGCTAACGGGGTGCAAATGACTTTGCGACCCCCCCCCCACCAAAGCGATAACCGTGCCTCCCGCGAAATTCACCGGGAGGTTAGCGGCGGCGCTACCGGTTTTCGCCCCGATCTCCTGCGCCAGGAGATCGTGACATCATCTCCGGGCGCATCGCTCCGTTAGCGCTCCCGATGCGAAATTCCCCTTTTCCGCCTGCCTGTGGCGCCTCTGTATTTTTAGCGACAGGTTCGGCGGGCGTTTTCCGGTCGGGAGGCCCGTGGAGGAGCGCTATTTAAAGGCGCCCACTTCCGGTTGTTGTCTGTGTCGGCCGGGACACCGAACTTTTTTTGCTGCTCCACAGCAAAGAGCCCTTTTGATTATTGGACGCAGTTTTGAGATTTCAGAGTTTGCTGCTGAATAAGGAATCTTCAGCTGCATTCGGGTGCGACTTGTTGGTTATTAGGCAGTTCTTCTCAGAGCAATGAAAAGGGTCTGCAGTGTGTGTGTCTGTTCTCCCCTGAAGCAAGCAAAGCTGCAAATGAGCATCTGGTGAATGCTCGGACCTCTCCTTTAAGAGCTGGGAAGAAGCAGCGCGAGTGATCAAATCCGTTTGGAACTCACCTGAAATTCGGCAGCACTCTGGTGTTAGCGCCCCCTGCAGCGCCCCACTGAGGACATTAGCGCTTGATTTAGCGCCCTCTCCCTTCCTGGGGCGAAGTCAGGGAATTTAGGTGAGGCTCAGAACCATTAGCGCCTGGCACTAACTTTTCAAACTTTTTCCAGTTGGCGCCCCAAGTGGCCCTTTGAGGGAATTTCACCTTCTGTCTCTTAAAGGGGCACGCAATGAGGGGGTAATTTTAACTGCGGGCGATAGTGTGAAACGGGCGATATCGCATCAGTCGTTCGTTGTAAAACCTTTCCCGATTTTCCTTTCCATTGTCTTCAAGGGGCAGACTTACATGACATAATGCACCCGCCCCTAGAAAACATTGCATCACCGAACTTTCCGTGATAAATGCCACCGAATTAAGTAATATACCAAAAACTATCCATCTGCGTGAGGTAGCAGCACACTCAAGACCTCACACTTAATCCCACGCATGAAACAAGCTGAAAATACTGTATGTTTCCGACCTGCAAACTGAAACTGTCAAACCCATTCCAATCTGCAATTTCCCTGGCCAGACAACAATAAGACTGAGTGCCTTCAGAGTGTATTTACCTTTCATAATTAGACATCCTGGCCTTAAAAGGACAGATGAGACGAACACAGCGCCGCCTTTGCAGCAGAATACATTGTACCTTGCATGGTATAATATTCCTGTCATTAAAAGAAACAGTGTCGCGTTCAACCCACCACGAGCAACATCATGGGTATCAAGTGGTGTAATTTAAACCATATCCCCAATGCCATTGCCAAGCCACCAAGATCTCAGTTGGTTCGTCTCAGCTTACAATGTGTTGTATGGCAGATGGATTGTAATGTATTGTCCACTGAGATGATTGCTTTGTTGCCCTGCCTCAATTCACGTTGACATCCCCCCCCCGACCTGCTCCCCCCCACCCCGCCAAAGTGTAGCTACCAGTTACTGCGCTTACCACCAGTTGGCCAAGCAGTCTTGATAAAGTTCCTTTTAATTGTGCAATTGGAAATCTGAATTTAAGTTTGAATTGCAGTTTGAAGCGTTGGTGGTTTCCGCAGTACGGATTGAGCACAGTGGCGGGCAGTTTTGTTCACTGACAAAGCTAACTTCTGTTCTTTTTCTCTTGATTTCTGCCAAATCGCAGGTCAAAGCCTGGTGGTAAATGGCAGGAGCATGACTTATTTGGAGTAAGTATATTTTCTTCTTGTCTATCAACTGTGACAACCTCATTTCAGTCGTGTAAAAAGCTGCTTGTTCTGCTTGCAAGCACTTCATAATCTGATACTTTTCCTCTTATTCTTCAATACGAGAAAGAGATAGAATGCTAAGGCAGAGCTATTTCACTGCGCATACAACAAGTAAAACGTGAAATGTATCCCAGGCTGTTAAGAGAAGCAAGGGAGGAAATAGCGGAGGCTCTTTGACCATCATTTTCCAATCCTCTCTGGCTACAGGTGTGGTACTGGAGGACTGCTAATGTTGTACTGTTGTTTAAAAAGGGAGAAAGGGATAGACCGAGTAATTACAGGCCAGTCAGCCTAACCTCGGTGGTGGGCAAATTATTGGAAAGAATTCTGAGGGACCGTATTAATCGTCATTTAGAAAGGCACGGATTAATCAAGGACATTCAGCATGGATTTTTTGAAATTCGTTTTTATGGGATGTGGGCGTCGCTGGCAAGGCCAGCATTTATTGCCCATCTCTAATTGCCCTGGAGAAGGTGGTGGTGAGCCGCCTTCTTGAACCGCTGCAGTCCGTGTGGTGAAGGTGCTCCCGCAGTGCTGTTAGGGAGGGAGTTCCAGGATTTTGATCCAGCGACGATGAAGGAACGGCCGATATATTTCCAAGTCAGGATGGTGTGTGACTTGGAGGGGAACCTGGAGGGGGTGGTGTTCCCATGCGCCTGCTGCCCTTGTCCTTCTAGGTGGAAGAGGTCGCGGGTTTGGGAGGTACTGCCGAAGAAGCCTTGGCGAGTTGCTGCAGTGCATCTTGTAGATAGTGCACACTGCAGCCACAGTACGCCGGTGGTGGAGGGAGTGAATGTTTGAGGTGGTGGATGGGGCGCCAATCAAGCGGGCTGCTTTGTCCTGGATGGTGTCGAGCTTCTTGAGTGTTGTTGGAGCTGCACTCATCCAGGCAAGTGGAGAGTATTCCATCACACTCCTTACTTGTGCCTTGTAGATGGTGGAAAGACTTTGGGGAGCCAAGAGGTGAGACACTCGCCGCAGAATACCTAGCCTCTGACCTGCTCTTTTAGCCACAGTATTTATGTGGCTGGTCCAGTTAAGTTTCTGGTCAATGGTGACCCCCAGGATGTTGATGGTGGGAGATTCGGCGATGGTAATGCCGTTGAATGTCAAGGGGCTGTGGTTAGACTCTCGTTTGTTGGAGATAGTCATTGCCTGGCACTTGTGTGGCGCGAATATTACCTGCCACTTATCAGCCCAAGACTGTGGGGAAGTGTGAGGTCATCTACTCTGGATCTAACAATGACAAATTAGAATATTTCTAAATGGTGAGAGACTAAAAAACTGTGGAGGAGTAAAGGGATTTGGGTGTCCCTGTACACAATAGAAGCAGGAGTAGGCCATTTGGCCCTTCGAGCTTGCTCCGCCATTCAATAAGATCAGGGCTGATCTTCTACCTCATCTCCACTTTCCTGCACTATCCCCATATCCATTGATTCCCTTAATATTCAAAAATCTATCAATCTCTGTCTTGAATATACTCAAAGACTGAGCCTCCACAGCCCTCTGGGGTAGAGAATGCCAAAGATTCACCTCCCTCTGAGTGAAAAAATTTCTCCTCATCTCTGTCCTAAATGGCCGACCCCTTATTCTGAGACTGTGACCCCTGGTTCTAGACTCCCCAGCCAGGGGAAACATCCTCCCTGCATCTACCCTGTCAAGCCCTGTAAGAATTTTGTATGTTTCAATGATATCACCTCTCATTCTTCTAAACTCTAGAGAATATAGGCCTAGTCTACTCAATCTCTCCTCATAGGACAATCCCCCCATCCCAGGAACCAGTCTGGTGAACCTTCGTTGCACTCCCTCTATGGCAAGTATATCCTCCCTTAGGGAAGGAGACCAAAACTGTACACAATCTTCTTGTCTTCTTAAACAAAAAACAAATCTTCTGCTTTGTTGGCAACCTTTTGGGTCTCCTTCTACTTTGGTGACTTTATTGAGAAACAGCGGAAACCTGACTTTTAATTAATTTCCAAGTATACCTTATTTTCTGACTAATCTTTGTTGTTACACCGTAAAGCATTGCTTTGGATGTGGGTGAAAGATGAGCCCATAGGTGAGCTTGCAGCAACTCCGACTCCTTCTCTTTGGAGTCTGTGGCTGGAATTCTGTGGCTGCAGCTGGCCCAGCACAATCATAGTCTTGATGAGATGTGTTTCTTTAGTATGAATTTTAATGGGGAAATCTCTGTAGGGCAGACAAGCAGATGAACGGAAACAGATGCAATTAAATTGCATGCAACCGCCAAGATGATATTTTTGATGTTACTTGTATCACTGTATCAATACCAAGTGAGCAACAAAGCTTAAAATGCACGTTTTGAAGAACATTGTCTTGCTTTACAACAACAATTTGCATTTACATTGGCAGAGAAATACATTCTGAGCCGCTTCGCAGAAGGGCAATCAGATCAAAAAGAAGAAGGAGACACTGGCCCGGAATTTGCGGCGGGTAATGACGCGATCTGTCAGCGTTCGCTGTCATTGCCCCTCTGAAACTGACCGCAACTTCAGGATTTAGCATGTGTGCGTCTAAACGCGGAAATCCGGAAGTTGCGGTCAGTCATTCACCGCTCCGACACTGGCTGCGCTGTGGACCCCCGCCCCCATGGCCGCCAATCAACGAAATCAGTGGAACTGACGAAAACTTAAGCTTTTCCCTGCGTTAATATCGCTGTTAAACACCCCATTAAATGTTAAGCCTTGTTGGAATAGGTGTAACTGGGGTTTTAATAGCGTATTGACAGCTAAACAACCGTTCTGGCCCTGAAAAACTAATTTTTATATTTGTGGAGTGTCAAATTTCTCCATGTTTTTAAAGCTTGTTTATGATATTTTAGCCTCTACCTTGTCCCCAAGTGAAAGTCCCAATCTTTATTTCGCTCCCTGTAACATTTTTAAAAAGTTCGGATGCAGCTTCTCATTTCCTGGTTTGCTGTCTGCGAGAATTCTTCAATGTGATTGGCTGCTCAGACAGCTTGTTGACGTCACTGCAGCATCGCCATAGGAATCCCCTGTTCACAGCGCTGCAGTCGAAAAAGGCAAACTTCTCGCCAGCGAGATCGCGAGATCTTTGTGGGCTGCTTCCTTCGAGCGCCTTTGCTTCACCTCTGACTGAAAGCTTGGTCAAGAGGTAGGTTTTAAGGGAGCCCTTAAAGGCGGAGAGGCGGTGAGATTTAGGGAGTGAATTAGAGCTTAGCGTCCAGATGGCTGAAGGTGCGACCGCCAATGGTGGGGTGAAATGAGTGGGGAATGCACATGAAGTCGGAGTCAGAGGAACGGCAGAGTCCTGAGTTGGAGGGCTGGAGGAGGCTACAGAGATAGGAGTGGCGGGGCCACAGAGGGATTTAAACACATGGACGAGAATTTGACATTTTGAGGTGCTGGGGGACCGGGAGCCAAAGCGAACACAGGGGCGATGGGCGAGTGGGACTTGGTGTGAGCCAGATACAGGCAGCAGAGTTTTGGATGAGCTGAAGAGGGTGGAGGATGGGAGGTCGGTCAGGAGAGCATTAGAATAGTCGAGTCTGGAAATGACAAAGACACGTATGAGGGTTTCGTCAACAGATGGGCTGAGATGGTGCGGAAACCAATGCGGACACCAAAGGTAACAGTGAGGGGAGGGGCAAAGAAGCCATTGTTGGAGATGCTCTGGCTACAATTGGATAGGTAATAGTGGAACCAAGCGAGGGTAGTTCCAGTCAGCTGGACAACGGAGGAGAGGCACTGGAGGAGGATGACGTGTGGTGTGATCGACGGTGTCAAAGGCTGTAGGGAGGATGAAGATCTGTAGTGCACCACAGTTAGTCATTTGTGACGTTGATTAGGGCTATTCCCGTGCTTTGGCAGGGGCGGAAACCTGATTGGAGAGATTAAAACATGGAGTTGCAGGAAAGATGGAAGGCAACAACACATTCAAGGACTTTGGAGAGGAAGGGGAGGTTGTAGACGGGACAAAGGAGTTTGTAAGGACAAAGGGGTTTAAGAGGTGAGGGTGATTACGGCAGTTTTGAACGGGTCGGGGGACAGTAGCTGAGGATATCGTCGGTTATCATGGGACCAAGAAGGGAAGTTGGGTGGTCAGCGGTTTAGTGGGAATAGGGTCAATGGGGCAGGAGGTGGGTCTCATGGACAAGATGAGCTCAGAGAGGGCATGAGAGGAGATAGGAGAGAAACTGGAGAAAGACGTGGGTTCAGGGCCAGGTCAGGGGATGCCACGGGTTAGGTTTGGGTAGGTGGGCAAGTGGAAGGGGGCGAAGTGGCAGAAGCAACAGGGCAAAATAGTATTATTAAGGAACATGGCACCATGAACCACAGTACATAACTCACAGAAGCAGTTACGAAGACATGAAACAAACCAATTTGTGTAGGGGAAATGGGGATCGTGCGGGAAAGTGGAGATGAAGTCGAAGATCAGCCATGATCCTATTGAATGGCGGAGCAGGCCCGAGGGGCCGAATGGCCCACTCCTGCTCCTACTTCTTATGTTCTTATGTAATTCTAACAACTTTGAGGCAACACCACAGTATCACTGAATTTGACAAATTTCACTTATTTGAAATATCTCAGCCGCTTATCCTTTTTAAAATCCTGTTAAAGTTCCGTCGTGACTTATCTTTTTTATAAAGGTGAGCTATGTCTCCCAGTGACACAGCAGTGTTTGTTTTGCCCCTCCTTCTACACAGCTGTCAAAAGCCTCTGTCCATTACCGTTCCTGTAACCCTGCCAGCTGCCTTAGGTAAATAACATCACAACACCTGTGTTACAAAGAGAGCAGTCGGTGAAAACCTAGCTGTCCTCTGGGGGGCTGTAAGGAGTTAAATATTTTTTTTATATATACACGCAAAAGCTAATCCTGGCAAGTGATCTACAACGTAGATAAGCGCAGTGTTATGCAAGTGGGCAGGGCAGATGCTCAACATTCACACACCCTTCAGGGAAAAGCAATAAAGAAGGTGGAGGTAGAGAGAGATTTGGGCATTCTAGCGCATACATCCTTAAAGGTACATGAGCAATGCCGTGAAGCGGTGTATCCATCGGACAATTGAGTAGAAGACGAGGCATGCTGTTTTGTCCTTGTACAAGACCTTAGTCAGGCCGCACTTGGAATACTGCGTCCAGTTTTGGTCTCCTCACATGGTGGGTGATACTGAGGCTTTGGAGAGGGTGCAGAGGAGGACCACTGGACTAATTCTCAGTCTAAAGCATCTTAGTTATCAAGATAGGCTAAAAGAGTTGGGACTCTACACTTTAGAGAAGCGTAGACTTAGGGGGGATCTGATTGAAGTTTATAAGATAATGAAGGGTGTTCCAGCTGACAGTTTGTTTCAATTAAATAGGTTAGGGAGGACCAGGGGTCACAATTTTAAGTTGTATGAGGCCCGATCAAGGTTAGATGTCAGGAGGTGGTTCTTTTCCCAGAGAACAGTGGACCTCTGGAACAGGCTGTCGTTCTCGTGCGGTGGATGCTGATTTGCTGAATTCCTTCAAGCGAGAGCTGAACCTGTTTCTGGCTGGGGCGGAGATCACCTCTTACAGAAGGGTAGGTACTGCAGGGAATTCAGGGCCGGAGCGATCTCCTGGACTAGTTTCCATCGCCTAGATGGGTCGGAGAGGAATTTCCCAGATTCCCCACCCCCCCCCCCCGCAAATTGGCCTGGGTTTTTTATCTGTTTATTTTGCCTTTCTCAGGAGATCGCATGGTTTCGGGTGGGGTGGAGTGTGTATGTTGTGAGACACGAGGCGTCGCGATTGTGTGGGACAGGCTGGATGGACCAGAGGGTCTTCACCTGTCCGTCACTGTTCAGATGTAAGTTCAGCTGTAGAAATGATTGAAAAAGCTGTCTTAGACATGAACCGACTCGGGAACAGGTTATTTTCGATCTAGTATTGTGCAATGAGATAGGCGTCTTTGGACTCCCTGCGCCCTGGATGGCATTAATGTAAATGGGTGTTTGCACAAATATTTTTTTCACAATGGTGCAGGACTTTTGAAGTGAAAAGGATTTTAAAATAATTTTTAACAAAAAAATAAGAGCATATTTCCCGAAGCAGACTGGTTTCTGATTGTTGGGATCCAGAATTGCTTACTGAATCATGACATCTGAGTGCCACAGTATAATGTGATACTTTTTCTGTCTCATGGACTAAGTCATGCATGACTCTTACTTTATAATTGTTTTTACACACGCACCAAGATAATGGATAGGGAAACGCTATGCACAAAGGCAATTGTGCTATTTTACTTCTGTGGAATACGATTCGAAATCTTAGCTGAGGAAGATGTTGAGTCTGAAAAATCTTACAAGCTCCACTGATGGCCAAGCTGGTTGAGACAGCGAATAGCTGAACCGCATAGCTGATCCTCTGCCTCTGCTAATGTTGGCAGGCGCAGCAGCAGGAGCACGAAAACTGGCCTTTGTGCTCCGAGGCTACAGGTGGGGAAAGCAGGCAGGGTTCGGGAACTGTCCTGGTTACTGTCCAGCGACACCGTGCTGAAAGTTGCGTGGGTGTGGACATCTGGTGAGAACTGGGGGTTGGGTTTGTCACGGCCCTAAGAACAAATAGCCTGCTGACATTGGCAGTTCCTGCTCACAGATGAAGGATGGCTATCTGGGCAAGTGTCAGCTGTGGCTCAGCGGGTAGCACACTTGCCTCTGAGTCAGAAGGTTGTGGGTTCAAGTCCCACTCCAGGGACTTGAGCACATAAAGCTAGGCCGACACTCCCAGTGCAGTGCTGAGGGAGTGCCGCACTGTCAGAGGTGCCGTCTTTCGGATGAGATGTTAAACCAAGGCCCCGTCTGTTCTCTCAGGTGGACGTAAAAGATTCCACGGCACTATTTCGAAGAAGAGCAGGGGAGTTATCCCCGGTGTCCTGGCCAATATTTATCCCTCAACCAACATAACAAAAACAGATTATCTGGTCATTATCACATTGCTGTTTGTGGGACATTGCTGTTTGTGGGACCTTGCTGTGGGCAAATTGGCTGCCGCGTTTCCTACATTACAACAGTGACTACACATCAAAAGTACTTAATTGGCTGTAAAGCACTTTGAGACGTCTGGTGGTCGTGAAAGGCGCTATAGAAATGCAAGTCTTTCTTTTACTGGAGGGCGATTACAAGGTACTGGAGGGTGACGGCAGGGTATGTGGATACCCCAGCAAGGAGTCAATGCCTTGAAGCGTGGAGGAAACATACTGAGGGGAAAAGGAGGGAAAAATAGACTTGCAAATATTCTTCTTCAAAGAATCTATTTATTATGCAAAAATGATCACAGTGGGAAAGAAAAATACTTTCAAGGACCCAATAACCTTTTTATTATTTCCATCTGTGTATATTTTCTGCCTTGGGTTATTATTGACTAATTCAAAGCATTTAAATGTTTTATCACAGAAGTTTGAGGCTGAAGACCATGTTTGAAACAGTAAATCACAAGAAGTTTTTCGGAATACTGAAGCTATTATTTAGCCCTCAAAAGAACTCAAAATGATGTGAGAATATAAACTCGGAGTTGCAGTCAGATTATTTACTTTCGGTTTGTGTCATCATCTGTATTCCCACAGGATCACAAATTGCCGTGACTCAACCTAATGGTTGTTTTGCAGGAGACTTGAAGAACTAACTTGGGATTGAGTGCGAGGAATAATATGGAAACTTGGTGATATCATAGAACGAGTGTCAGAAAAAAGAAGCACTTGCTAAATTGCACCTGCCCCGAGATCTTGTGTATTGACTGTAATGTTGAACCAGAACTTTCAACCACTCTGTCATCTACAGTCTCTCTAAAGCAATTGCCGAGGCAGTAAACCCACACACCACTCATCTTGGAACCTACAAAGCTCACTTATGCCTGCAGCAATCATGAGTTACGTGGTTAGTGCCCCCACTCGGTAGTTTAATTTCTGTAAACCACTGGTCTGCGACATGTATCCTTCTTTCATACTGGAGGATCATTGCTCTGCCTCATCCAGCAAATAACAACACATTCAGTTTTTCATTCCCCTGTGTCCAGGTTCATAGAGACTGTTATTCACTCACAAAGTAAAACCTTTGATTGCCGTGATTATCTCTCTGCCGAGGTGTGATAAATGGCAGTTGGAAAGATTAACTGTAATCATCTGGCAGTGTTCTCTGACTATATATGCTGTGACTATATGCATCTCTTCACTTCACCTGATGAAGGAGCAGCGCTCCGAAAGCTTGTGATTTCAAATAAAGCTGTTGGACTATAACCTGGTGTTGTGCGACTTCTCACAAAGTAAAAAATAGCTGCTTTCACAATATTAATTATCTTCTAAGAAGCAGCAATAAAAATATGTTCTAATTAAAAAGCAAACAGCACAGAAACATGGAATTATAATGAAATATGCCCTTTGCATAATCTCACTCCCATTCTTCACTTTCCAGACAGCGTAATTTCCCACTATTCTGCGTCAAAAGACGTACAGCAAAATATGCTTCTCTCTGATGCCACAATTAAACTCAGTTTTGGAAAATAGATCAAACTGCAATTTGTCCAAACTTTGACCCCCCAAAACGTAATACTGACTGGGTGATTCCTGCAAGCTGGTTCTAGACTCCCCAGCCAGGGGAAACATCCTCTCTGCATCTACCCTGTCAAGCCCTGTAAGAATTTTGTATGTTCCAATGAGATCACCTCTCATTCTTCTAAACTCTAGAGAATATAGCAGTGTGAAGAAAGACCCACTTTAGACATTGGTCATTTAGTCATTAACCTAACTCCCTCTCTCCCGACTGTTGAACAGAAGAACATACGAATTAGGAGCAGGAGTGGGCCATTCGGCCCCTCGAGCCTGCTTCGCCATTCAGTCAGATCATGGCTGATCTTCTACCTCAACTCCACTTTCCTGAACTATCCCCATATCCCTTGATTCCCTTAATATTCAAAAATCTATTGATCTCTGTCTTGAATATACTCAAGACTGAGCCTCCACAGCCCTCTGGGGTAGAGAATTCCAAAGATTCACCACCCTCTGAGTGAAGGAATTTCCCCTCATTTCAGTCCTAAATGGCCGACCCCTTATTCTGAGACTGTGACCCCTGGTTCTCGACTCCCCAGCCCGGGGCAACATCCTCCCTGCATCTACTCTGTCAAGCCCTGTAAGAATTTTGTATGTTTCAATGAGATCACCTCTCATTCTTCTAAACTCTAGAGAATATAGGCCTAGTCTACTCAATCTCTCCTCATAGGACAATCCCCCCATCCCAGGAACCAGTCTGGTGAACCTTCGTTGCACTCGCTCTATGGCAAGTATATCCTTCCTTAGGTAAGGAGACCAAAACTGTGCACAATACTCCAGGTGTGGTTTCACCAGGGCCCTGTATAATTGCAGTAATCCCCCTATTTCAATTGGTAATGCCTTCTGTACCACATGCATCATTTAAATTCCATTCTGGCCTGTAATTATTAGCACTATATAGGATAAGACACAAAAAATATCTTCCTGTAGTTTGCCTCCTGCAGGCATGTATGCAGGTGCGCCAAAACAAAACCCATTTCTGCTGTGAAACTAAGGCTCCTAAAAAATCAAAAAATATAAATGCTCAGTCTATCTACGCAGATCCAAAATACTGAGAGTGGATTCATAGAATGTTATAACACAGAAACAGGCCATTTGGCCCATCATGTCTATGACGGAGATTCTCTCTGTATATCACAAAGCATCAGTATAAATATGGTGTTAGATTAAAAAATTTGCCAAGACGAGGCTAACCCTAGCATTACAATCTGCAAGGTTTTTTTTGTCAATTCAGAGATTGATGAAAAAATTCTGCGTTTATCTATTACTGTCTCACAAAAAGATAAGAACAACAATGTTTAATATGTGCTGCTGATGTTGCAGACACAAATTCAATGTTTTACCTCTAGTGGTTTGGAGTTTTAACATGTATCTGCCAAGCAACTTGCGGCTTTCTTTAAAAAAAAGGTTGCATTTCTCTAGCGCCTTTCACTACCACAGGACATCCCAAAGCGCTTTACAGACAATGACGTACTTTTGAAGTGTAGTCACTGTAGGAAGCACGTCAGCCAAAGGTCCCACAAACAGCAATGAGTTAATCTGTTTTAGTGATGTTGGTTGAGGGATAAATGTTGGCCAGGACACCGGGGAGAACTCCCCTGCTCTTCTTCGGAACTGTGCCGTGGGATCTTTTACGTCCACCTGAGAGAGCAGACAGGGCCTCGTTTTAACGTCTCATCCGAAAGACGGCGCCTCCGACAGTGCAGCACTCCCTCAGTACTGCACTGGGAGTGTCGGCCTAGATTTTGCGCTCAAGTCTCTGGAGTGGGACTGGAACCCATGATCCTCTGACTCAGAGGCAAGAGTGCTATGAACATCTGACAAAGGTCAAACAATGGGAGTTCTTTCATGGCTAATGGGGGAAAAAGCATCCCGTAATATGCTGCTGAAAGCTGTGTCCTATGTTGCTGATATCAGTGGGAGAAGCCACCACAATTGGTGTCTGTGTCCCCACACTAGCAATGGGGAATTAGGCCTGGGTTTCCACTCTAAATTGCTCTCCAGTGAATAATGGAATGGGAGTACATGGGGACATCTCATGAGGAGAGAATTGGACTTGGCTGTGATGGTCCCGCCATTAGCTAGTCTTCCAGCACTCATTCTCTTAGCTTGCATATATGCTCATAACGTAAATGAGGTAGCAGAGGACTGGGGCATTCAGTAGCACGATTCATCTTCTTTGCAGAAGAGGGGATAAAGAAGGAGAAAGTTGGAAGGAAAAAAAGTTAAACCATTTAACAAGCAGCACTTTTGTGTAGTCATTGAGTTGCTGCGTGAGACAGTAAGTCATTCATTTTTAGTTGTTCTGTGATTTGTTTTGCCTGCTCCAAATTAACACTGGGCTGCCTTACCAAGAATGGTGTATTTATTTATGGATCAGTGAATGTCATTGTGTGACTGATCTTATGGACTAGTTTCCAGTGCCGGCTAACTATACTGTTGATATATGCACAGGAAGCCTTGTCACAGATAAGGTTTCTGTCTCGCTTCAAATATATTTGAGATGTGGCTGGTCACTTCAAATTTAAATGTCATTATTGCATGGTGAGAGAGCCTCTCTATGTTAACTTGTTTTGTCCACATTGGAGAGGGTACACAGGACCATAGGAACAGGAGTAGGCTAATCAGCCCCTAAAGACTGTTCTACCATTCAATAAGTCATGGCTGATCTGTACCTCAACTCCATTCACCCGTCATTGATCCAGATCCGAAAAACAAATGGTATGTTGGCCTTTATTACAAGAGAATTTGAGTATAAGAGTAAAGACGTCTTACTGCAATTATATAGGGCCCTGGTGAGACCACACCTGGAGTATTGTACACAGTTTTGGTCTCCTTACCTAAGGAAGGATATACTTGCCATAGAGGGAGTGTAACGAAGGTTCACCAGACTGATTCCTGGGATGGGGGGATTGTCCTATGAGGAGAGATTGAGTAGACTAGGCCTATATTCTCTAGAGTTTAGAAGAATGAGAGGGGATCTCATTGAAACATACAAAATTCTTACAGGGCTTGACAGGGTAGATGCAGGGAGGATGTTTCCCCTGGCTGGGGAGTCTAGAACCAGGGGTCACAGTCTCAGAATAAGGGGTCGGCCATTTAGGACTGAGATGAGGAGAAATTTCTTCACTCAGAGGGTGGTGAATCTTTGGAATTCTCTACCCCAGAGGGCTGTGGAGGCTCAGTCGTTGAGTATATTCAAGACAGCGATCAATAGATTTTTGAATATTAAGGGAATCAAGGGATATGGGGATAGTGCGGGAAAGTGGAGATGAGGTAGAAGATCAGCCATGGTCTTATTGAATGGCGGAGCAGGCTCGAGGGGCCGAATGGCCGACTCCTGCTCCTATTCCTTATGTTCTTAGCCCTTGATACCCATACCTAACAAAAAGCTGTCGATCTGAATCTTGAAAATTTCAATTGACCCAGCAACCACAACCCTTTGGGGAGAAAGTTCCAGATTTCCACTGCCACTTAGGTGAAAAATTTCTTCCTGATTTTACTGCTAATGGCCTTGCTCTAAATTTAAAATTCTGCCCACTTGTTCTGGATTCTCCCACCAGAGGAAACGGTCTCTCTGTATCTGCCCTATCGAATCCCTGTATTATTCTAAGTACCTCAATTAGATCACCCCCCCCCCCCAACCTTCAAAACTCAAGGGAATCCAAGCCTAGTCTATACAACCTGTCCTCATAATTTAAACCTCGGTATCATCCAGGTAAATCTGCGCTGCACCCCCTCCAAGGCCAATAATCCTTTGAGTCCCCTTAAGTTAAAGGCCAATATTCCATTAGTCTTTTTGATTTACGGTTTGTACCTGTGCACTAGCCTTTAGAGATTAGTGTACATGGACACCCGAATCCCTTTACTCCTCCAGTTTTTTAGTCTCGCACCATTTAGAAATATTCTAATTTGTCATTCTTGGATCCAGAGTAGATGACCTCACACTTCCCCACAGGCGTGGGCTGATAAGTGGCAGGTAACCTTCGCGCCACTGAAGTGCCAGGCAATGACTATCTCCAACAAGCGAGAGGCTAACCACCGCCCCTTGACATTCAACGGCATTACCATCACCGGATCCCCCACCATCAACATCCTGGGGGATCACCATTGACCAGAAACTTAACTGGACCAGCCACATAAATACTGTGGCAACAAGAGCAGGTCAGAGGCTGGGTATTCTGCGGCGAGTGTCTCACCTCCTGACTCCCCAAAGCCTTTCCACCATCTACAAGGCACAAGTAAGGAGTGTGGTGGAATACTCTCCACTTGCCTGGATGAGTGCAGCTCCAACAACACTCAAGAAGCTCAACACCATCCAGGATAAAGCAGTCCGCTTGATTGGCACCCCATCCACCACCTTAAACATTCACTCCCTCCACCACCGGCGTACCGTGGCTGCAGTGTGTACCATCTACAAGATGCACTGCAGCAACTCGCCAAGGCTTCTTCGGCAGCACCTCCCAAACCCGCGACCTCTTCCACCTAGAAGGACAAGGGCAGCAGGTGCATGGGAACACCACCACCTCCAAGTTCCACTCCAAGTCACACACCATCCTGACTTAGAAGTATATCGCCGTTCCTTCATCGTCACTGGGTCAAAATCCTGGAACTCCCTCCCTAACAGCACTGTGGGAGCACCTTCACCACACGGACTGCAGCGGTTCAAGAAGGCGGCTCACCGCCACCTTCTCAAGGGCAATTAGGGATGGGCAATAACTGCTGGCCTTGCCAGCGACACCCACATCCCAGGAACTAATTAAAAAAAAATTGAACTGCATATGCCACTGTTTTGCCCACTCACTTAATCTGCCTATGTCCCTTTGCAACTTTCTGCTCTCATCTACACAGCGTACTGTGCCTCCTAATTTGGTCTTATCTGGAAACGTGGATATACAACTCTCTATCTAAGTCATTGATATACAGTACAGATCCCTGGGAACATCACCTGCCAATCAGAGTACATTCCATTTATCCCTACTCTCTGTCTCCTACCTATCAATCAATTACTAACCCATGCCACAGGGTTCCCTCCAATTCCATGCGCATTTGTTTTGCTAATAATCTATTGTGCGGAAACTTATCAAATGCCTTCTGGATGTCCAAATAGAAAAATCAATAGACCCACTCCCCTGTCCACCATGATAGTGACCTCTTCAAAAAAATTAAACTAGATTACTTAGCTATCTGGTATGCATATTATCACTTCAAAAGCAGATGATCACTGGAGTGACAGAATCATTTAATATTCTTTACCTGGCTGCAAATGACAGACAAATTAGTTGTGATTGTTTGTCATATCAGGGGGTGCTGGTACCAGGGCTCTCTGCTTGGCTTTGTCCTGGGAATAGATGGAGGGCTAATCTCTGAAGCAAGCTGTTTCTTTGAGGTCCACTTGATGGACAGTTATACAGCCAGTGACTTATTATTCTGGGATAAAGGAGATAGTCTTTGCCCAGTTTATCAGTTTTTCTGCACCCATCAAGATCGAGATTAGAGAGTGGTGGTCAGACAAAACATCATGAATAGGGTTTGGCATTAGGAAAGTTAGTGAAGTGTCACATCATTTATAACTTCTGTATATTTATGGCATGTAAGTTACACATTTTCTAATCAAGTAACATCTGTTCTATTGATTTTCCACTACTGTCTACTTTCACTTTTGATTAATCAACATCACTAAAAAACACAGATTATCTGGTCATTATCACATTGCTGTTTGTGGGAGCTTGCTGTGCGCAAATTGGCGGCCGCGTTTCCTACATTACAACAGAGACTACACTTCAAAAAGTACTTCATTGGCTGTAAAGCGCTTTGGGACATCCCGAGGTCGTGAAAGGCGCTATAGCAATGCAAGTCTGTCTTTCTTTTCTTTCTTTAGTAGTATATAGCCCCAGTTGCATGGTCTGACAGAGAGTTTATTCTTTTATTCTTCTTTATTCGGCATTGTAGGCAGTGTAGATGAAAGCATAAAATTACAAAGGGATATCAACAGATTAAGTGAATGGGCAAAACTGTGGCAAATGGATTTCAATGTAGACAAATGTGAGGTCATCCACTTTGGACCTAAAAAGGATAGAACAGGATACTTTCTAAATGGTGAAAGGCTAAAAACAGTGGAGGTCCAAAGAGACTTAGGGGTCCAGGTACATCGATCATTAAAATATCATGGACAGGTACAGGAAATAATCAATAAGGCTAATGGAATGCTGGCCTTTATATCTAGAGGACTAGAATACAAGGAGGTAGAAGTTATGCTGCAGCTATACAAAACCCTGGTTAGACCACAGCTGGAGTACTGTGAGCAGTTCTGGGCATCACACCTTAGGAAGGATAGATTGGCCTTGGAGGGAGTGCAGCGTAGGTTTACCAGAATGATACCCAAACTTCAAGGGTTAAGTTACGAGGCGAGATTATACAAATTAGAGTTCTATTCCCTAGAATTTAGAAGGTTAAGGGATGATCTGATTGAAGTTTTCAAGATATTAAGGGGAACAGATAGGGTAGATAGAGAGAAACTATTTCCGCTGGTTGGGGATTCTAGGACGAGGGGGCATAGTCTAAAAATTAGAGCCAGACCTTTCAGGAGTGAAATTAGGAAACACTTCTACACACAAAGGGTGGTAGAAGTCTGGAACTCTCTTCCGCAAACGGCAACTGATGTGAGATCAATTGTTAATTTTAAATCAGAGATTGATAGATTTTTGTTAACTAAAGGTATTAAGGGATACGGGCCAAAGGCGGGTATATGGAGTTAGGTCGCAGATCAGCCATGATCTCATTGAATGGCAGAACAGGTTCGAGGGGTTCAATGGCCTCCTCCTGTTCCTGTGTTCTGCTAACTGTATATGGGCAGAAGATGAGAGAGAGCTTATATCTATTCAATTCGTTAATTAGAGTGCCAAAAGTTTCCCTTCGACCCCTGGGCAGCACGACATTACTAGATATTGCGTGTATAAAGTCACGCTCTGGTTTGTAGGGAGCAAGGGTTCATTTCCTGTTGTGGTCTTTGGTGCAGAGTATGAGAGAAATATCTGGTGAAGCCCTAAAAACATAACTAGTATACGTATAAGTTCAATTTTTGGTTCTGTGCAAATTTAGTTAACTGTCTGTCCTATTGTAAAAGTGAGTTTTAAGAGCACTGGAATGATTCCAGTTTCTGCCACACGACTCACATTTGCAAGCAAGAAACCAGAAAGAAAGACTTCCATTTCTCTCACACCTTTCACAACCACCACCAGATGTTTCAAAGCGCTTTACAGCCAATGAAGTACTGTTTCTGAAGTGGAGTCACTGTTGTAATGTGGGAAACGCGGCAACCAATTTGCACACAGCAAGCTCCCACAAACAGCAATGTGATAACGACCAGATATTCTGTTTTAGTGATGTTGGTTGAGGGATAAATATTGGCCAGGACACCGGGGATAACTCCCCTGCTCTTCTTCGAAATAGTGCCGCGGGATCTTTTACGTCCACCTGAGAGAGCAGACGGGGCCTCAGCTTAACATCTCATCAGAAAGACGGCACCTTGCTGACAGTGCGGCACTCCCTCAGCCTAGCTTTAGGTGGGAATGGGACTTGAACCCACAACCTTCTGACTCAGAAGTGAGGGTGCTACCAACTGAGCCACAGCTGACACTTGCTGTGCGACACAACTTGAGATGTGGTGATGACAACAGAAGACTCAATAATCCACCTGTGAGGGTTTTTTAAAAAATCTTGACAGATTCACCAAATCCAGTCTGATGAGCAAGACAAAATGTAAATTCAGTGTTACCAATAGTGTTACAGAAAGCGTTTGTTTTAAAAGAAGAAATAATAAGAGAAACAAAAAAAGTTACAAATCACATCAGCCTGGACTGCCCTTTTATAGTTTCTGATAAATGGCCCAACAATAGCATTGTTGGAGTCCTGAGAGCATGTTGCCCATCTTTTTGGATGGGGAATGGTGGAGGGGGAGGGGGGCGGAAAGGTTGGATGTTCTCAGAGGTTAGACACACGCGCAAACAAGTTGGGATTCTTTTTAAAATATGTGTCGAGCTGTTGCTTATGGAAAGCAAAACCATTGTTGGGCCACATCACAGAATATTTATGGTTCTTGAAAATGGATAAATGATTCTCAAAATTGAGATATGCGTCTGTACCACGGGGTTAATTAAGCCACAAAGTAAGAGCAGTGAAACACAGGATGTAATGCAAAAACACGAACAGCTCTTGGGTACCTGCTAAAACCCGCTCACGTGAGAAGCTAATCCTTTCTAGAGCAGAACAGGATGTGAAAGTGGCGGTCATGCGAAAACAGTTATTTTTAAATCGCAATCTGCTTGCCAGCTCAATTCTCAGATCACCCCAGGAGGTTAAGAAAAAAAGTGAGCGATGTCATAAGAGAGCTGTGGTTCCTGAAAGGCCTGAGCGCATGTTGAGGCATTCCATCAAGGGAAAGCGAGCACAACTAGAAATGTTTGCAACCTCATCTGGGATGAAGCCTCTCTCCTTTGAAGCTCCTTCGGTAATGCTGGGTTTCTCAGGGTCTGCTTACTCTGCAAATCTGGATTCCAGTGATCCAGTCGAATCAGTCCGGCTTGGAATGCCTGTCATTGAAATTGAGATAGTCGGACCAGGGAGATAGATTGGATGGTGTCCAACTCTTCAGCTCGGGTGCATGCAAGAAGTGTGGCCTGGCAGCAAATGTACACATTTGTCATGATGCCACAGAACTGCAGTGTGTTCAGGAAGGACCACTGAGCAGGGTTGTGTGTTTTGGATCATTTGCATTTTGGATAATTCGAATGATATTTTGATATTTCTTCAATTTGTTGTCGTTTAATGAGTATTCCATCTTGAATAAGTTGCATTCTGAAAAGGGCTTGGTTTTTATGACCAAAGTGTTTGCCAAAGTTTCCTTTGTATTTTGTTTGTTTGGAAACACATAATGCATCCCTTTTGCCATTTAATCTCTCCCTGCCTTCCATCCTATCGCAGACCTTCCCTTTTGTTCTTTCCTCCCTTTCCCTGCCCCTACACTTGCTTAAAAATCAGTTACATCTCTAACTTTTTCCAGTTCTGACGAAGGGGTCATTGACCTGAAACGTTAACTCTGTTTCTCTCTCTACAGATGCTGCCTGACCTGCTGAGTATTTCCAGCATTTTCTGTTTTTAATACAAAAATCTGAGTTTGAAACCCTGTGTCGTTTGCATGTGATATAGTGACAAAAGGTTTGCTTGGAATTTCTGGCTGCTCTTCCTCAAATGATAAAAGGTTTTCCAAATGATGGGAGTTAATGTGCATAGGTCCCTGAAGGTGGCAGGACATATTGAGAGAGTGGTTAGCAAAGCATATGGGATCTTGGGCTTCATAAATAGAGGTAATGAGTACAAAAGTATAGAAGTTATGCTGAACCTTTATAAAGCGCTGGTTAGGCCACAACTGGAGTATTGCCCTTGACAAAATTGCTGGCCGGGAGGCCAGCGATGGCATCACCACGGTCAGACTTTCTTCACTTGATGCTGTAAACCCTGGCTGCCACATGATGTGCCAGGTTGACACCATCCCACACCAGCACCGTGAAGCATCCCTTTAATGTCCAAGCCATTCCATGCACGCACATCACTATAGCGGGGCTGGGTGGGGGGGTTGCGGAGTTATGACTGAACAATCACTGAAACTCAGTAAAACACTTCTCAATGTGCGCTCAGATCTGTCCAATAAGGGGCACTTTTTGAAAAAGAGATTTTACTGTATGACAACACATTACCAGAAACTTCACATGGACATTGGCTAAACCTCTCAAGTGCCCACTCTTGTGTGTTGTTAGTTGGTATG
Organism: Squalus acanthias; assembly: GCA_030390025.1. NCBI lineage: Eukaryota > Metazoa > Chordata > Chondrichthyes > Squaliformes > Squalidae > Squalus > Squalus acanthias. The sequence goes on along the minus strand of CM059441.1, from coordinate 61,289,872 downwards.
CTTGCAGTAGAATGAGGGTGAGTGTGAGGGGTGGCTAGTGAGATGGGTAAGTGATAAAGTAGATAGAGAGGGTTGGGTAGAGGTGCAAGGTAAGTTGGTGTCCTGGGGAGGTCTCTTCCGCCCTTGGAAGGGAAGAGAACCTCCCTGTGTACTGTGACTCCCTCCATAAGCATATGGAGGGAGTCATTGGAGAGCCTGGGTGCAAGAGTTCACCTTTGTGCGTGATTGTCAGTGTTTTCAGCACCTCAATGCTGCCAAACACTGAAAAATGAACTGTCAAAATAAAATTGTGCATGGTCCCTTTAAGGAAACCGGCAGATGACGTGTCATCAAATGACGTCATCAGACCCGCTTTCTGTTAATTGGTCGGTAAGCCCGCAGCTTAACAAGGCCAATCAAGGGAAAATCACGTCTGTAGAGCGGAGGCAGCTGGGGGTGGGACTGGAACCTGGAAACCAGCTGACCCGCCCCCCATTCCGACACCGATGAGAAAATCGCGGCCTAAAGTCCCGAATCTGAGTTCACATCAGAAGTTGTAGCTTAAAACAGGAATCCCTTTTAGGTCAGATAGGCAATATTCTCTTATTGTGAGAATGATCTTGGAAAAAACCTCCCTCCATGGCTCAATTCTGGTTGACCATTTGACCAACATCAAGTTTTATCTCCATCAGACGTGTCGGGCTGTCCGTTCCCTTGGTTCCACGGGATGACATTACTATCACAATGAGCGACTGTATTTTCCCACAAAGCAATAGTGGCTACAATTCAAAGTAATTCATTGATTGTGAGATGCCATGAGACATCCTAAGAATGTGATAAGGCACTATATACATGAAAGTTCTTTCTTTCTTTTTTTCTTTCTTTCTCTCTTTCTTTCATCCATCTCCCCTCTCTTTGTCCCACCATTTGACGGCTGAATTCTTTCCCTAATTCCCTCCACTTCCCTCTCCTCCTTGAAGACCTTTCTTAAAACTCAAACCTTTGACCAAGCTTTTGGTCAACCCCTCCTAATATCTCCTTCTTTGGCTTGGTCTGATGATGTTTCTCTGAAGCACCATGGGACATTCTTCTATGTTAAAGAACCTAGATAAATGCCAATAATGGTTGTTGTTGTTCCCGTTTCTTCATGTGACCCGGAGTGAGTGTAGAAGCGAGTATGTCCAGAGATGAGGCATACTGGCTGACGTAAGAAAACTACTAGGCACTTGGTCTAAGCGTTAAACAAGGCTTTAATCAACTGTTTTCCAACATGGAGATCTAGTTGTGTCCTTTACTAGTTCCTGTTGAGGAATGTCCTAAGCAAGCTGGGCCCATGCCCGAGTATTTATACTCTCCCCAGACAGCGCCACCAGCAGGCCGCCCAGTATTACTTCATACATGAATGACAAGATTCATGTCACTGGCATCCTAATGGACACAAGTGGTGCCCTATGGGACAGGGAGTCGAGGCAACAGGTGCATCAGAGTTTCCAGCCAATATAGGCTGGTGGGTGCCCGAGATGCACCTATAGTGGGTAGTTGGGCCCATTTAAATTAGGTGCCCTCCTTCTCACAGCGCATACTCTGACGGGGTCAGTGCTGGAGGGCATCAGTTGGCGCTCCTGTGCAAATTCAGGACCATATCCTCGGCTGTGATTTGTTCCACTTTTATGCTTATGACCTCCATGTTAGTAAAGGATATAGAAGCATTGGAGGAAGTGCAAAAAAGATTCACTAGGATGATACCAGGACTGATAGGGTACAACTATCAGGAAAGACTGAACAGGCTGGGGCTCTTTTCTCGAGAAAAAAGACTTGGAGGTGACCTGATAGAGGTCATTAAAATTGTGAAGGGGTTTGATAGCATAGATGTAGAGCAGATGTTTCCACTTGTGGGGAGTCCAAAACTAGGGGCCATAAATATAAGATAAGATAGAAGGATATGGTGATAGGGTGAGATGAAGTAAGGTAGGAGGAGGCTCGTGTGGAACATAAACACAGACATAGACCTGTTGGGCCAAATGGCCTGTTTCTGTTCTGTAAATTCTATGCACTTTCAGCCAATAAGGTCCAACAAGTTTGCATACATATCAGAATAATGCCAAAATGTAATGTGAAAGTGAGATGCCTGAAGTGTGATGGACAGAATGTGTGCTGAATACAGATCTTCTAGTGCACACTGCATACACCAGAATATGGCCTCTCTCCTTTTTGTCTTTGTGTGGCCATTTCTCTCTCTGTCTCTGCTCTTCTGCTTCTCTTTCCTTTCAGGGGGGAGGTCATGGTTTTTGCGGCAGGGAAGCCGCTGAGAACCACAGCCTGCATTCTCTGGTGGGGGTTGCAGGCAAAATGTGGCCTGCAGCCTGCGGGGAGCTTCCTTCCCCGTTCCCTTCCAGCATCAAGCCTGGTGCTGAAAAAGCCACGGATTAAGGTTTCAGTAGCAAGGAGGCTGAGGCAAGGGCCGAAGCAATGTTGGAAGAAGGTGCCTGCACCTCTCAGTCAGTGCAATGTATAATTGCAACAGTAAGGAGGTTACACTGGTGTAAAGTAAAATAATACATTTGGCTAAAATAATGGCTTAGAAATTGCGGTCGGAGCCGTACCTCCCGAGTAGGCCTCCGACCCGCGAAACAATTGACGAAAGCACCTCCTGGCACCCAGGCTGCGGAGAGCTGCGGTCTCAGGCCCGGAGGTGGAGGGCAGCGTAATGGCCCACGGATCCCAGGGACGCAGGCGGTTCGGAAGCGTGCTTGGGATCACGTGGGCCTGGTCCTCCAATCACAAAGGAGGATTCCATTTCAATCATTTACCAAGGGAATCCCCTAATGATATGCAATGGAATCCCCAAATAATGATACAATGTACAGAATTCTAATAATTATAGAATTGCAATTTTATTCAAACGGTCCTTCATTACACCAACCTCAATAAAAAATTAGTTTTTTGATAAATAATTTTAAGCTATGACTATAATCCGGGCCAATATTTGCATTAAAGTGTGTGTGCATAATTTTGGATTTTGGAAACACACTGATCAAGAAAGTTCTCTTGTACACGTTTCAGGAATTCAGGAATTCCTCCCCCTCTTTGCTCTTTACACTCTTACTATCCCAGTCTATATTAGGATAATTGAAGTCCCCCATTATCACTACTCTGTAGTTCTTGCATAGAAACATAGAAACATAGAAAAATAGGAGCAGGAGTAGGCCATTCGGCCCTTCGAGCCTGCTCCGCCATTCAATATGATCATGGCTGATCCTCTATCTCAATACCATATTCCCGCTCTCTCCCCGTACCCCTTGATGCCTTTGTGTCTAGAAATCTATCTATCTCCTTCTTAAATATATTCAGTGACTTGGCCTCCACAGCCTTCTGTGGTAGAGAATTCCACGGGTTCACCACCCTCTGAGTGAAGAAATTGCTCCTCATCTCAGTCCTAAATGTCCTACCCCGTATCCTGAGACTGCGACCCCTCGTTCTAGACCCCCCAGCCAGGGGAAACATCCTCCCTGCATCCAGTCTGTCTAGCCCTGTCAGAATTTTATACATTTCAATGAGATCCTCTCTCATTCTTCTAAACTCTAGTGAATACAGGACTAGTCGACCCAATCTCTCCTCATACGACAGTCCTGCCATCCCAGGAATCAGTTTGTTGAACCTTCGCTACATCTTTCTGTAATTTGCCTGCAATTTTCTTCTCCATCTCCTTCTCACTATTTGGCGGCCTATAGTAAACACCCAGCAGCGTAATAGCTCCTCTATTGTTTCTTAATTCTAACCAAATAGACTCTGTCTTTGGCCCCTGAACTACATCATCCTTCTCCAGTGCTGCAATAGTTTCTTTGATCAATGCTGCCACCCTCCGTTTATTCCTTCTCTATGTTTCCTGAATTGCTTGTAGCCAGGAATATTAAGTTCCCAATCCGCCCCTTCTTTGAGCCAGGTTTCTGTTATTTCCACTATATCACAGTCCCACATGGTGACTTGCGTCTGCAGCTCGCCAAGCTTAGCTACCATGCTCCGTGTATTTACGCACATGCGCAGCAAACTCATCGTATCGGCCCCGTGTCTGATCCCTCCTATTTCGGAACTATTCTCTACTCTAGAGCTATTTGCCTCTCGGTGCTCCTTGTTTCCCCTCTCTAATGCTCCATCCTGGTGCCCATCCCGCGTTTCAAAAAAAGGATAGAAATCTGTGACCAACATACCTTTCTTCCATTAGTTCTCGAATTGCTACCACAGTGGGCCCAGAGCCAAGATGTGTATAGTATGGACCTTCATCTTTTTCTATGATTTGCTCTGCAATAAAAAGAAAAACAAACACAAAATAAATTAACTATATTTATCCCTACTTAACAAGGCTACGCACAATATAGAGTCAGGAATCCCATTCGAATCAAACCTACAAATTTTGGTATTTTTAATTGTACTGAATGTGTCTCAAATTGGTGGTTGCAGTGTCGGTTCCCCAGGCAGTCAGTACCCTATTTATACTGGCTGAACTTTCCATTCTCCTGCCCAGGAAAGAGCTCTGGCTGCATGCATTTGCCAATGCGGATGACAGCAACTCCGCTCACTAAACTTCAGGTAGGTTAAAAATTTGCCCGGGGAATCCGAGGTTCTCTGAGTACATTTTAAATCCGGTGTTGGAATTACACTGAAACCAACGGGGAAAAATCCGGTTGCTTTGCGCCTCCGAGGGCGCTAACGGTGGTTGCAAAGCAACTAGTGTCCGGGCGCGGCGCCGCCAGCGCCTCCCACGAAATTCAGCGGGAGGTTAGCGGCGGCGGTAAACGTTAGCGCCCCGCGGCGCTGCGCCTCCGGCGATGACATCATCACCATGAGCAGCGCCCCGGCTGCAAACTTCGGTAGCGCCCCCGACTTACCGCCGGACGCTATGTCCGACGGGGTCAGAGGGGGCCTACCTGCGGCCGGGGCGGCGCAAATTAAAGGGGAGGTGCCGGGCGGCCATTTTTGTTGCTGGCCGCCTGCTCCCGTTGCTGTCCCCGGCCTTCTGTGAAGCCCCCCACTCGGAGTGCCGGGCTCTTTTGCCGACACTCCGATCCCTGGTGGCCCAGCAGGGCCCCGGGTGGCACTGCGCAAGGCCCGTCCCCTTTAAGGGGAGGAAGGCCTGCAGTACCGCGGCTTTCGGGAGGCCTTCCTGGAGTGCTACCAGTGAACTTCGGGCGCAGGGGCGCTAATTTTTTCGGGGCGCTAAAAGTAGTGAAGTTAGCGCCCCAAAGGGGACACGACCCAATTTTTCCCCCCAAAGATCTTACACCACTGGGATCCGGGATATTGCAGACGAGGGGAATCAACCACAAGCCCCCACCCCAGCAGCTGAAGATACTTGCCTACCATTCTCCTGAGCTCCAGACACTTAGGCCTAGAAATCCGAACTTTTAGCCATTGAGGCCGGTTTTGAAGAAAAAAGGGCGGCCGCCTCGCTTCCGCCCACTTCTGGCGCGGAACGATGCGGCCGCCATATTGGGCAGGTCGGCAGCGCTGCCGTTGTCTGCGCTCGCCGCCAGTATTTGAATTACCGGCAGCGTGACGTCAATCGGCGTCCAACGACGAATTGACGCACGCTCGCCGATTTTGGCCGCTGCCGCTCCTCTTACCGCCCTCTCCACAGCACGGCCGTGCGTGCAGCCGTTGGCAGCGTGTAGAGCCAGGGGAAAGCTGCTGGGCTAAGTGGTAACTATGGGGAGCTCAGACTGTGGAATTGGAGTGAAAACTGCTTCCAATGAGAGGCATCAAATCTCCCCCCTGGTCAGTCAAACATTACAGGAGGTAAATACTTTTAAAATAAACTATACTGTGCTCGAGTTGTTAGAATCTTAGGAAAAAAATCAAAGCTGCAGTTCCTTAAATTTCATACATTGGGGTTTCTAGTTTAGGAACTGATAAAAAAATATGCAAAGTTTTGAAGTCTGTTTTTAAAAGGCTTAACACCATATTCTCATCTAGAGTTCTTCAAAAGTCTGCTGTTGTTAACAATGTAATTGGACTCTTCTGCACGATTTACATCAGTAAACTCCTAACCAAGAGGTTCATGTTTCCCTTTTTTATAAATTGATTTTGATTGTTTTCTCATGCAACGGTTTAAGGACATCTATGCCACAGTCTTGATGTGTTTCCAGTCCCAGTCCCTCCAGATCTGAGCCTGTGCTTTAAGAGCTACCCAGCAGGGAGGGAATCCCCTCTGCGATATGCAGGCTCGTGCACCGCCCCTGCTCACTGCAAGACGGTGCGGCCCCATCCCCCTCCCCCTCCAGCACCATGGTGGAGCACAAACCTCCACACGGCAACCATCTGGGTGAAACATCTGTGGAGCTATGGCAGCCAGCGAAGGCGGGCGTACCAGGCAGTCTGGCACCCATATGTGGACCCCACACAAGACCCAGACAAATGTCGGAGAAAGTAAGAGGGGCGCCGTGGACAGACAAATGCCTCCTAATGGGCCACAGCGGACAATGCTCCAGCCCGACAAGGGCCACCGGCGGACTCGATACCTGCTGACCCAGCAAAACCCAGGAGCCACCGCCAAATTATCCCAAACAGCACCTTGCCCGAGAACGCCGCACCGATCCTTTAGATGCGACCTTCAGCCTCCTGCTGAGGTTACCGCCGGAAAGAGCGCGTTTCATGAGATTCTGCGCTCTGCTCATTTAAATCAAATGCAAATGTAATATATCCAAGTTTGCTGATGATACAAAGCTGGGTGGGAATGTAAGTTGTGAAGAGGATGCAAGGAGGCTTCGAGGGGATATAGACAGGCTAAGTGAGTGGGCAAGAACATGGCAAATGGAATATAATGTGGAGAAATGTGAAGTGATCCACTTTGGGAGGAAAAATAGAAAAGCAGAGCATTTTTTTAAATGGTGAGAGATTGGGAAATGTTGGTGTTCAGAGGGACCTGGGTGTCCTTGTACACGAATCACTGAAAGTTAACATGCAGGTACAGCAAGCAATTAGGAAAGCAAATGGTATGTTGGCTTTTATTACAAGAGGATTTGAGTATAAGTGTAAAGACGTCTTACTGCAATTATATAGGGCCCTGGTGAGACCACACCTGGAGTATTGTGTACAGTTTTAGTCTCCTTACCTAAGGAAGGATATATTTGCCACAGAGGGAGTGCAACGAAGGTTCACCAGACTGGTTCCTGGGATGGGAGGATTGTCCTATGAGGAGAGATTGAGTAGACTAGGCCTATATTCTCTAGAGTTTAGAAGAATGAGAGGTGATCTCATTGAAACATAGAAAATTCTTACAGGGCTTGACAGGGTAGATGCAGAGAGGATGTTGCCCCTGGCTGGGGAGTCTAGAACCAGGGGTCACAGTCTCAGAATAAGGGGTCGGACATTGAGGACTGAGATGAGGAGAAATTTCTTCACTCAGAGGGTGGTGAATCTTTGGCATTCTCTACCCCAGAGGGCTGTGGAGGCTCAGTCGTTGAGTATATTCAAGACAGAGATTGATAGATTTTTGAATATTAAGGGAATCAAGGGATATGGGGATAGTGCAGGAAAGTGGAGATGAGGTAGAAGATCAGCCATGATCTTATTGAATGGCGGAGCAGGCTCGAAGGGCCAAATGGCCTACTCCTGCTCCTATTTCCTATGTTCTTATTTTCTTTTTGCGGGCGGTCGTTAATCTTGGCCTGCGGTGGCACCACCCTTTTTCAGGCTGAATCGAATTTCTAGGCGTTAGTTCCCTACAAGAGAGCAACAATCCCCCATCCAACCATACAACTGTTCTACACCACTCGGAATAAAAGAGAAGTCGCACAGACAAATCAGCACCCTTCTCCTAACCCCGCACCATCATTCTACATACCCACACATGCCCTGAGGGGAGGCGGTACTGAACTGTCGGAGGTGCCGTCTTTTGGGTGAGATGTTAAATCGGGGCCCCAACTGCCCTCTCGGTTAAAAGATCCCATGGCAGTATTCAAGAGAAGAGCAAGGGCAGGTCTCCCAATGTCCTGACCAACATTTATCCCCGAACAACCACCACTAAAACAGATTATCTGGTCATTTATCTCATCGCTGTTTGTGGGAGCTTGCTGTGCGCAAATTTAGGCGCTGTGTTTTTCTACATTACAACAGTGACTACACTGCAAAAAGAACGCTGGTGGCTGCAAAGTGCTCTGGAACATCCTGAGAATGTAAAAGGCACTCTACACATGCACGTTCTTTGTTCGTCTGCGCTCCATAAGTTTCGGAGAGGAGCCCCCATTTCAGCAGGACCAGAAATACCTTTGTTTCCTTTTAAGAAACCATGTCCTGAAAGGCCACCATGCCACGGGCTTTCACCACCCATAATGTTACTGACCCATTGCATATCGATAGGCTACGGGATAGTGCGGGCTGTGCAATCCTATTCCAAAGAGCAGGAGTTTAGAGTATTCACTAGAGTTTAGAAGAATGAGAGGGGATCTCATTTGAAACGTATAAAATTCTGACAGGGCTAGACAGACTGGATGCAGGGAGGATGTTTCCCCTGGCTGGGGGGGTCGAGAACGAGGGGTCACAGTCTCAGGATACGGGGGTAGGACATTTAGGACTGAGATGAGGGGAAATTTCTTCACTCAGAGGGTGGTGAACCTGTGGAATTCTCTACCACAGAAGGCTGTGGAGGCCAAGTCACTGAATATATTTAAGAAGGAGAGAGATAGATTTCTAGACACAAAAGGCGTCAAGGGGTATGGGGAGAGAGCGGGAATATGGTTTTGAGATAGAGGATCAGCCATGATCATATTGAATGGCGGAGCAGGCTCGAAGGGCCGAATGGCCTACGCCTGCTCCTATTTTTCTATGTTTCTATCACACAAAGACAGAGTGCCACGTAATTAGTTTTCGATTGCCTATTAAAACGACGCTGTTGTACACTTACACCCACTCCACCACCTGCCCCCGCCCGCCCCCTCCACTTCCGCAGCTCCTGCGAGCTTGTTTTGCCAATCGGAAAATCTTCCCCACTCTTCACTGAGTTTGCAGCGAGACTGGCTGGAGTTGTACAAATTCAGTTCCAAAGTTCAGATATCAAAGGCTTCAGAAAACTTTGGGCAGAGTTTGGTCTGCACCAGCTGGGCAGTAAGCGGGGCCAATCACCCGCCCTTTTATAAAACCGTTCTGTTGAGTTCAATGAGGGTGATTAAGATGGGAATCTATCCCACTGAGTTGGGCGGGGTCAGCACAGCTACACTTCAGCCTTTAATTAAGATTTTTATAGGAAATTCTTTGGATGCAGGTATCCACGTTCTACCACATCCAAAGACACGGAAGGAAGGGCCTCAGGGCTGATCCTCCTCTCCTGAGAGCACTTGGTACCCTCCACCACAGCGTCAGTGCCCCAACTCTCTCTGAAGCCTCATTACCATATGGCTGAGGTGTTTTGGGTTCATGTGGCGACACCCGATGTGACACAGGGCAGACAGAAGAGGAAGAGTGAATGCTGAGTTTTTGAGTATATTCAAGACTGAGATGGATTGACTTTTGGACTCTCGGGGAATCAAGGGCTATGGAGATCGGGTGGGAAAGTGGAGTTGAGGTCGAAGATCAGCCATGATCTTATTGAACGGCGGAGCAGGCTCGAGGGGCCGAATGGCCGACTCCTGCTCTTATTTCTTATGTTCTTAAGTCTGGGCCTTGCCTGGGCCTTAAAGGCACCAACACAATTAACGTTCTGTTAGAACGGTACAGTTAAAGATCCAAGTGACAGCCACAGTATAGAGCAAGATTTTGATCTGGACACTGGCAACACCTCTTATTTTTTAATTCTCATCTCTGCGCTGCTCCAATTCCGGCCTCTTGCACATCCCCTATTTTAATCGCTCCACTATTGGCGGTCGTGCTTTCAGCTGCCAAGGCCCTAAACTCTGGAATTCCCTCCCTAAACCTCTCCGCCTCTCTCTGCCTCTCCTCCTTAAAACCTACCTCTTTGACCAAGCGTTTGGTCATCTGTCCTAATATCTCCTTATGTGGCTCGGTGTCAGATTTTGTTTGCCAGCGCTCCTGGGACGTTTTACTCTGTTAAAGGTGCTATATAAATGCAAGTTGTTGTTGTTGACGATGAAGAGCGATAGGTTTTTAACTTCATATATGTCTGCCAAAAACTGATTTACATGTCAGTGGTGTTTACACAAATTTAAAGGGTCTGTTCCCATGAATGAGCATGTACTATTGTGCTATGGCTGGGTTGGCACGCTAAGGCCACGATTTCGCCCACCGAGGCGGGTCCAGGGCGGCAGGGGTCGATGTCGCGGTCCCAGCCCGCTGCCTACTGCAGCCCGCCTCCTCCAAGCAATTTTTTGTTGATTGGGCTTGTTCAGCCCGCCCTGCGGGGTTGCCGGCCAATTAAAAGGAAGCGGGTCGGATGACGTCATCTGATGACGCGTCATCAGCTGGTTTCCTTAAAGGGACCATGTCCACATTCATTTTGACAGTTGTGCTGTCCATGTTCTACAGCATTGAGGTGCTGCAAACACTGACAATAACTGCACAGAGGTGCACAGCTGCACCCAGGCTCTCCCATGACTCCCTCCATATGCTTATGGAGGGAGTAACAGTACACAGGGAGGTTCTCTTCCCTTCCCAAGGGCGGAGGAGACCTCCCCAGGAGATCAATGCAGCCTGGTTGCACATTGCACAGGAGGACACAAGCAGGGATGTCGTCAGAAGGACCAGGCTGCAGTGGCGTAAACCTTTCAAAGATCTGAGCAGATCACGAAACGTTACTGCAAAGCCACACTCAACCTCATCCTGCTGTGCCACTCACCACATCCCCATAACTCTGCCTTCCCTACCCTACTCCTGCACACCCTTACTCACACCAACTTAGCTTGCACCTCCACCCATCCCTCTCTATCTACATTATCACTTCCCCATCTCAGTAGCCACCCCTCACACTCACCCTCATCCTAGTCCAATCATACCAACTAACAACACACAAGGGTAGGCACTTGGGTGTGTTATGCAATGTTCATGTACATTTTCTGTTAATGTGTTGTCAACCATTGAAACCTTCATTTTCAACATTGTGCGTTCTTGGACAGATCTGTGCTCACCTTTGGAAGTGTCTTAATGAGTTCCAGTGAATGTTGAGACATAACTTCCTCCCCCGCTATCCCTCCCCCCCCCCCGACCCCCGCACAAACGTGAAGAGGAACGGCTTGGACATTGTGGGGATGCTTTATGATGCTGGTGTGGGGTGGTGTCAACCTGGCGCATCATGTGGCAGCCAGGGTGTACAGCGTCAAGTGAAATAAATCTGTCCATGGTGAGGCCATCCCTGGTGCTGATGCCCTGTGTCCTGTGCAGCATCAGGTGATTACGGAGAAGGTTGGTGTTGTTGTTGGTGATGTTGGGGTGCCTGGTGTTGGGGCTGATCGTGGAGGGATTCAGAGGACCAAGGTGAAATTTTTTTCAGGGGCACTGATGTTGCCGGAATAGATGGCAGCTGAAGTTGAGATGACAGAAGCGATCTGTCAATGTTGAGAGAGCTTGCTCCAAGGAGGTGACAGTGGATAGAGAGTTTACTCCAAACACTTCCAAACTGCATAAAGTTCAAAAGTGTCTTCCAAGTCCTGAAGGCTCAAGCTTCTGACATTGGAAAGTGACCAGCTGTGAAATGGTATCTTTCAGACCACTTTTGCAGCTGTCACCGATTCACAGCAATGGAGAGACACAGAGAACCCGACCTACTTACCTGACGTGATCTCCGAACGACGGGAACCCGTTAAAAAAGTGGTGAAATAGAAATAGGCTGGCAAAATAGTAGCAAACAAGCACTTAACAAGCAGTTAAGTATCTTAAATGCCTCCCCCGCCGCTTGGTGTCGGGTCTGTTCTGAATCTGGAAACTTACATGGAGGTGGGTTCGGAGCGGGTTCCCAACCCGCTGTCAATCATTTTGATTTTGACAGCGGACCCGCCTCTGAACCCACCCTCTGAGCGCCGGCAAAATTCAGCCCGAAGCAACAGTCCAGGCACCCTTGTAGTTTGCCTTGGCGGGAACTGGTAAGAGGGCAAAACTGTGTGGCCAAGTAGTAGATGGAGGAACACAGAATACAAGTGTGGGTATGAACGATGGTGCAGGAATAGAAGGAGGGTGCTGGTTTGACTGTGGGGCTTCCCTTTTTATTCCAAGTGGGATAGAGAAGGCTGGTCGGGAGAGGGAAGTATTTTTGGTAGGGAAACTATGGCCCGGATTTTCCGATCGGAGGCTTCCTGCGGGCGGAGGCCTCCGATCTGGAAAAATCTACGAACTTACCTGCTGGCTCCGTAGGTCCCGAGACTTGCGCTCCTGGGCCTCTCCTGGTCCGCACGGGCAGAGTCCCAGGTATCCCAGGGGCGCAGGCGGTTCGCAAGCGTCCCTGGGATCATGTGGGCCATGGGGAACCAATCAAAGAAGGGAATCCCCCTTCACACTTTTGACAGGTCTCTCAGTTTAGACCAGTCAAAAGTATGAATGGGGATTACTCAAAAAACACACTAAAAGATTAAACACATTTTATGTAAAATTAGTTAAAATTACATTAAATTAAATATTTTAAACAAAATAGTAATTTTTTGAAAAAAATAATTAAAGTTTTTTACGGGGCTAAAAATAAACTTACCTTTTTTAAAAGTATTTATAAGTTATAAATGAGTGACATTTTTTTTATTTTTTTTACTTTTTTAAACTCTTATGCTGGTAAAAGCAGGCCTTACGCAGGCTTTTACCAGGCGTAAGATTTTGAAGTGTTTTCAGTGGGCGGAGGTTGTGCAGAAAGCGGAACGCGGAGGCCCTTCTCCCGGGCAGGCGGATGATTCTTGACAGATCGGAAGTGCCGGTTTTCAGCGCACGCGCTTTGCACGCCTGAAACCGGCATTTCCGATGTCCCTACGGGTGCGTACACAGCCCGTACCCACCCGTGGGGGTCGGAAAATCCGGGCCCAGAAGTTGTGATAGCCAGATAAATATCGTCAGCAGCCATGAAGGGGGCTTGTGGTTTAATTAAAATTATGAAAGATTTTTGATAGAGTCGACACAAAGAGAGCGTTTCCACTTGTGGGAAAGTGCAAAACTAAATAAGTCACCAAGAAATCCAATAGGGAATTCAGAAGAAATTTCTTTACCCAGAGAGTGGTGAGAATGTGGAACTCGCTACCACAGGGAGTGGTTGAAGCGAATAATATAGATGCATTTAAGGGCGGGCTTAACAAGGTCAATCAAAGGAAAATAGCGTGGGTTGGTCACAAATCGATGGGGGCGGGACATCGACCCGACAAGCAGCAGTCCCGCCTCCAACGTGCCCCCAGTCACAAAACCGCCCCCTACGTGTAAAAGACTTACTGAAATTCGGCAACAAGTGCAGAAGCAGCGAAGCTATTTTTTTTAACGCCCATTCTTGACAATGCCAGCCTGCCCCTTGACAAACAGCAGCCCAGGAAGCAGTAATGCAAGTATGGGGAGGGGGGGGAATCTGCCCCTGATCTGCATCTGACGTTATAGAGAATCTGTGTTCAAAGCCCTCTGACGTTTATTTGAATGTCATTTACATTGCTGCGTCTTCTTCAGGTACAGTCAGCTGTTGATACCAGAAAAGCCATACTGAAAATTTAGGTACAACGCTAATCAGGAACACCGCCCCTGTTTTTCAGGCCCTTTTTAAGGAGCAGTGCAGAGGAGAATTGGGCCCGTGTTTACGGGGGCTAGATACTATCTTTCATATCTAAACAGTGTTGGTCTGGGGAGGGTTGACGTATATAACTCTAGATTAAAACAGACATTTTAGAATGTGGAAAATGTTACTGCAGCACTTAAATTCTGACGTAATATTCATGAAGCTCAATAATTAAGTTGAGACCCATCAGCCGGAGTACTGTATTTAGAGTGAACTGTTTTCAAATCTTGGCAACCGAAGAAATATGCATTGACATAATGTTTGGCAAAAATATGGGACTCATGGTTGGTCGATCGGGCACTGCGATATTGTAAAAAAATGTGCTCTTGCCGAGAGTGCGCTTCTGACAGGTTGACCTGGCTTGCACTTGTGTGTTTGAGGCAATTTGGATGTGTTTCAACCTCCTGTTGACCAAGCAGAGTTAACATCAAACAGTCCAAAATAAATCTGTTGGGAAGAAGCTCATTCAATTATTTTCCATATACTGCTGGACCTTTTCATATGCCGAATGACAAACGTTTGGGAGGGGGAATTCAGGGTTATTAGAAAAAGTACAGGTACAGGTGGTCAAATAGTTTGGCGGACATGGTGGCTCTTAAAGTGCCGGGACCTTGGGAATGCCCTGCAAGGAAAGTAAATTGTTACAGGAACGTGGGGTTAGTGCGATATTCTATGGTTTCACTCGATTTAACTTTTGGGACAGGGAGAAAGGTTTGAAAACCTTTCCTCAGGAAACCGTAACTGAGCAGATGGCACAATCTTAGAAGGTTTCGAGGGGATTTGAGGGGAAATTTCTTCACCCAGAGGGTTGTGGGGGTCTGGAACTCACTGCCTGAAAGGGTGGTAGAGGCAGGAACCCTAACCTCATTTAAAAAGTACTTGGATGTGCACTTGGGATGCTCTAACCTGCAGGGCTACGGACCAAGAGCTGGATAGCTCTTTGTTGGCCGGCACGGACACGATGGGCCGAAATGGCCTCCTTCCGTGCTGTAACTTTCTATGATTCTACAATGTCTGTTGAAGGGATGGGTAGATAGAGAGACTAGGGCAACTAGGGATGGGCAATAAATGCTGGCATTGCCAGCGACGCCCTGATCCCATAAACGAATTTTTAAAATACTATTTCCGCTTGTTGGGGAGTCTAGGACTAGAGGGCATCGTCTAAAATTAGAGCCAGACCTTTCAGGAGTGAAGTTAGGAAACACTTCTACACACAAAGGGTGGTAGAAGTTTGGAACTCTCTTCCACAAACGACAATTGATGCCAGATCAATTGTTTATTTTAAATCGGAGATTGCTAGCTTTCTGTTAACTGATGGTATTAAGGGGTATGGGCCAAAGGCGGGTATGTGGAGTTATGTCACAGATCAGCCATGATCTCACTGAATGGTGGAATAGGCTTGAAGGGCTGAATGGCCTCCTCCTGTTCCTATGTTCCTCTGCATGTGATCCAAGTTGGATTTAGGTAGCATTAGTTTTTTTAAATATTTGTTCAGAGGATGTGGGTGTCGCTGGCAAGGCCAGCATTTATTGCCCATCTCTAATTGCCCTTGCGAAGGTGGTGGTGAGCCACCTTCTTGAACGACTGTAGCGGTTTGGTACAACTGAGTGGCTTGTTAGGCCATTTCAGAGGGCAGATAAGAGTCAACCACATTGCTGTGGGTCTGGAGTCTGGAGTCACATATAGGCCAGACCGGGTAAGGACAGCAGATTTCCTTCCCTAAAGGACATTAGTGAACCAGATGGGTTTTTACGACAATCCGGTAGTTTCATGGTCACGATTACTGATACTAGCTTTATTAATTCCAGATTTATTTAATTAACTGAATTTAAATTCCCCAGCTGCCGTGAGTGGGATTTGAACTCACGTCTCCGGATCATTAGTCCAGGACCTCCGGATTACTAGTCCAGTAACATAACCGTACCCCGACATTAGTATGCGCACAAGTCCAAAAATTATATGCTTATGCTTCATTCCATGAACAGATGTTATTTTAATATATTCTGCTTAATTTTCCTACTTCGCTTCCAGTGATGGAAACAAAAAATGACTTGTCTAGTCAAGTTAAGTTTGCAGGTGAGGGAGGAAGTCTTTAGTTACGAGGAATAAAGGCCATGAAATGCCGGAGATGCAACAGCTGCATCTTACATCAAATACTTTTAATAACAGGAAAAGAGTCAGCACGTTCTGATGAAGCAAGTCGCGGCAAACAGGGATCAAAAATACGGATGTATTATTAACAAGATGCTTTGCCCATCTGATATAAGATACTCATGATGCCTTTTACATGACTTGTGCTTGGTCTTGATTAAAGGATTCGAACCAGCTGTTGCCTCAACCTGAGATTGCCAACACATGGTTAACTTCTCTTGCGTTGGGCAGGAAATAGGTCGAGGCACAACCTTCAACATACTACAGTAAACATGTTTGACAAACAGCAATCACATATAGATTGGTCTGTGTGCAATTTAGCCAGTAGTTTCTGTTTTGACTGAATATTTGTCTAAAGCTGATTATGGCTTTACTGTTTAAACATAGATGTGGACTCCACTGCGCTTCATTCTTGTTTGGGTCCAAAGTCTATAAAAACAGGTTCAACGTTTGGCTGCTAATATCGCGGACAGTAATTTGTAGCCTCAAATGTCAACAATTCAGAGTTCCGCAATTGTTTTTGACCATTCTCGATTTGACTGTACGTGTAATTACTCCACTCTCTCAACAAGATGGGAGTCTGCAGCTTTCTTGTCCCTTGCTGGAGCTAGCCCTTCTTGCTCTCTGATTCTAGCCTGCTTTGACTGAACAATGGACTAAATATAGTATATGCCTGTGTGAATGTATGTCTGTTTGATGCAGAGTCTCTTTGCTAAATCAGATCATAGAACCAGACATCCTGGTTGTTTCAAACTATCATCCAGTTGCAATGAGGACTGCCAAATAATGTGCTATCATAGATACAGGGCATATTATTTTCCAGCAACAGGTTAAATATAGATATTTGGAGTTTGTGGCTGTGGCCTTAATTTTAGAAATGTTGTTTTGCTAATGAAAAGAAAGACTTGCTTTTATATAGCGCCTTTCACGATCACCGGACGTCTCAAAGCGCTTTGCAGCCAATGAAGTACTTTTGGAGTGTAGTCACTGTTGTAATGTGGGAAACGCGGCAGCCAATTTGCGCACAGCAAGCTCCCACAAACAGCAATGTGATATTGACCAGATAATCTGTTTTTTGTTATGTTGGTTGAGGGATAAATATTGGCCAGGACACCGGGGGAGAACTCCCCTGCTCTTCTTCGAAATAGTGCCATGGGATCTTTTACGTCCACCTGAGAGAGCAGACGGGGGCCTCGGTTTAACGTCTCATCCGAAAGACAGCACCTCCGACAGTGTGGCACTCCCTCAGCACCGCACTGGGAGTGTCAGCCTAGCATTTCTGTGCTCAAGTGCCTGGAGCGGGACTTGAACCCACAACCTTCTGACTCAGAGGTGAGGGTGCTACCCACTGAGCCACAGCTGACATCATGGCGGTCAACAGGTTCCCATGATTAAACTGCGCTATTTGTTTGATATTGTGTTTGATTTTACTCCACTACCTGTTGCAAAAAAATAGTGTGAGCCGTACATATTATTAAACACTATATGGGCAGCTCCAAGAAGCACCCACAATCTATGCTATATCTTAACATATAAGGATAAAGTTTTGGCTTGTGCAGCCCATTAGGAATGAAATCACAAGGCAGATTTTAGTCCCCGCTTTGAGGTGAGAACAGGATAATTGGAGCACAGAACTTATTGCTCCATTCCTGCTAAAATCCAGGCTGCAACTATATTGGCAGGTCTTTGAAATAGGGTGCACAGGAGCCCACGAAAACAGGCAAGTGGTTCATTAGCCCATGCAAATCGGGGTCCTATTATATCTGGGTACGGTAGTGTAGTGGTTATCAAGGGGCATGGGGATAGTGCAGGAAAGTGGAGATGAGGTAAAAGATCAGCCAATGATCTAATTGAATGGCGGAGCAGGCTCGAGGGGCCGAATGGCCTGCTCCTGCTCCTATTTCTTATGTTCTTATGTTACTGGGCCTGGACTAAGAATCCAGAACCATGGCAGTTTGAGAATTTTTGAATTCAGTTTTAAAAAGCTGCAAAATAAAAAGCTCGCATCAGCAAACGTGACAGCGAAGCAGTTGGATCCATGTAAAGATCCGACTGGTTCACTAATCAATGTGGTTGACTCTTAACTGCCCTCTGAAGTGTCCTAGTAAGCCACCCAGTTGTATCAAACCATCATCAAGAAGAAGACCATCTGATCTTCTCAGGGCAACTCAGGATGGACAATTAATACCGGCCTGGCCAGTGATGGCCAAATCCCAAGAATGAAAAAAAAGATAGGACACCAATGCAATTTTCCGGTACCAATACTCGGAGCATTAAAGCTCCTCCTCAACAACAACAACAACAACTTGCATTTATATAGCGCCTTTAACGTAGTAAAACATCCCAAGGTGCTGCACAGGAGTATTTTAAGACAGAAAATTTGACACCGAGCCACATAAGGATAAACTAGGACAGGTGACCAAAAGCTTGGTCAAAGAGGTAGGTTTTAAGGAGCGTCTTAAAGGGGGAAAGAGAGGTAGTGAGGCGGAGAGGTTTAGGCAGGGAATTCCAGAGCTTAGGGCCAAGGCAACAGAAGGCACGGCCAGCAATGGTTGAGCGATTATAATCAGGGATACTCAACAGGACAGAATTAGAGGAGCGCAGATATCTCGGGGGGTTGTGGGGCTGGAGGAGATTACAGAGATAGGGAGGGGCGAGGGCCATGGAGGGATTTGAAAACAAGGATGAGAATTTTGAAATTTAGGCGTTGCTTAACCAGGAGCCAATGTAGGTCAGCGAGCACAGGGGTGATGGGTGAACGGGACTTGGTGCGAGTTAGGACACGGGCAGCCGAGTTTTGGATGACCTCAAGTTTACGTAGGGTGGAATGTGGGAGGCCAGCCAGGAGTGTGTTAGAATAGTCAAGTCTAGAGTTAACAAAGACATGGATGAGGGTTTCAGCAGCGGATGAGCTGAGGCAGGGGCGGAGACGGGCGATGTTACGGAGGTGGAAGCCCACAATAATTGACTCCCGTAACCCTTTGCAATTGCAAAGGAGCAAGCTTGTTTGGTTAAAACAAAATGCAAAATGTAAAACTGCTGAGTGTAAAAAGCGCAAGAGAGGTGCCCAGCTCTGTGAAATGGCTGTAAAAATTCTACTTAAGAACGTGAGGCAGAGGAGGGGGAATCTCTTCAACACTGACCACCACCGGCCCCCAACAAGAGCAGACCAGGAAGAACGGGAGGAAGTTACCTCTAGTTTGAATGCCAGCTCCATAACACCATTCATATGTAAGAAAAAGTTCAATGATTTTACAAAGTACGCCAAGGTATGAATACTCACTGTAACCCTACATTAATGCAATACACCAAGCATGCTTGGCACTTCCTCACATAATCTTCAAGTGCTTACAAATCTTACCACAAATGTCCATGAGGCACTGGAGTGCCCTTAACACCCGAGCCTTTACCTAGAAGTGTTCTTTCACCACATCTTTGTACACATTCACCCCAAAAGAATCCTCCCATCTAATGTAACAGACTCTTGCATACACATGTCAAAAGAGCCACCATGGGATGCGTGCTGGCACTTGGGTATTATTGAACATCTTAACAATAGCAAATTCTCACTTCTTGTACTCCTCTGAAAGGATAAGGCAGCCCATAACAACAATATCTTTCATTTATAAAGCATCTTCAATGTTGGAAAAACATTGCAAGGTACTTCACTGAGGTATAATAAGATAAAAATGGATAATGAGCCAAAGTAGGAGATGTTAAGGGTGACTAAAAGCTTGGTCAAAGAGGTGAGTTTTAAGGAGGAGAGGGAGATGGAGGGGATCAGGGAAAGAATTGCAGATCATGGGGCTCAGGTGGCTGAAGGCATGGTTGCCGATGGTGGGGCAGTGGTGCCCAAGGTAATGGAGAGTTTTGGGGAGGAGGGATTGGTGGAGATTACAGAGAAAGGGAGGGGCAAGGCCATGAAAGGATTTGAGATATTGGGGGACCGGGAGCCAATGTAGGCCAGCAAGGTCATTTGATGGATGAGTTGGACTTGTTATGGGATAGGATATGGACAGCAGAGTTTAGGATGAGAGGAAGTTTAGAGAGGGGTGAAAATAGGAGTTCAGCCAGAAAAGCACTTGAATCGTCAAAGGCATGGATGAAGGTTTCAGCAACAGATCGACTGTGGTAGAGGTGGAGGCAGCCGGCGTTATGGAGGTGGAAGTAGGTGGTAATTGTGATGGAGAAGATAAGGAGGTCAGAAGCTCAGTTTAGGATTGAATCGGACACGTTGGTTGTGAAGAGTCTGGTTCAGCTGGAGTCAGTGGCAAGGGACGTGGAGAGAACCGATGGCAAAGGTACGAAGTACATGGCATGGGTCAGAGATGGTGGCTTTGGTTTTTCCAATGATTAACTGGAAAAGACTGGTTGTCAATTCAGAAGTAATGGATGGGTCCAAGAGGTGGTGGAGAAGTAGAGGTGGGTATCGTCAGCATACATGTGAAGCTGACCTTATGTCTACAGATGATGTAGCCAAGAGGCAGCATCTAAATGAGGAAGAAGTGGGGGAGGTCAAGGATGCATCCCTTGTTGATTCCAGAGGTAATGGTGAACCAAAGGGAAGAGAAGCTGTTGCTCGAGATGCAGTGACAACGATCAGATAGGTCACAGTGGAACCAATTGAGGCCAGTCCCACTTGAGCTGGACAATGGAGGGGAGGTATTGGAGGAGGATGAGGTGGTCCACCTTGTCGAAGGCTGCAGAGAGGTCACGGAGGACGAGGATAATGCATCACAGTCACATTTGTTGCTGCTTAGTGCTGTTTCGGTGCTGTGGCAGGGGCTAAAACCTGATTGGAGAGACTCAAACAGAGCGTTGCAGTACAGGTGGGAACAGATTTCGAAGGCGACAACACATTCAAGGACTTTGGAGAGGAAAAGGAGGTAGAAGATGGGGTGGTAGTTTACAAGGATAGGGGTTGAAGGCAATGTTCCCAGTCATTTATTTTTGGGTGTGCGGCCCCTTTATGGGTCTGTGCGGCCGATTCAAACTTCCGCGCATGCACGATTCCCCACCCCAACTTCTCTATTTGAGTCTATTCTCTATTCTAAAGAGGGATGTGGATTCAAGCCTGGGGCAGGGGAGCCTGGGAGGAGGTTTGGCTGAATGGATGGTCTCAATCTGATTGACAAAGAAAGAAAGGACCTATATAATGCAAAGAAATGCATGGGATTCTCACATTTGGTGTTGAGGTTGATGGTGGAGGGAGTAGGGAAAGGAGTTTAAGGAGATGCTTGGTAGTGGAGAAAATAAGTTATCTTTGTTCCCCAGGATGATTCTGGAGTAGTGGGCAGTTTTAGCAGAGGAGAGTGAGGTCTGATAGTGCTTGAAATAGGTCAATGAGATTTGGTAATGGATGGCTAAACCATTTCAACCATGAAATGAATGGCAAGTGGTTGATCCCCAAGCTTCTGACCTCTTGCCTTGTATGAGAAAAAATTACTTCAAAATCCTGGGAAGGGAGGCCACAGAGAGTCCCGGGAAATGGGAATGTGGTAGGGCGCATGTTGGCTTAGGGCTCAATACCAAGTTATACTGCTCTTCCTGATCCTATTCTCTTCTTCACTGATTGCCAACAAAGCATATACCGTTTGTTTTACCTCATCACTGCATTATGTGAAAGCTGTATGTGAAAGATGCTCAGTAGGACTGATTGTTAACTGTCTTTTCTTCTCTTATTCTCGATATGGCAAAGGATGGCAAGCCAGACCCGACTCATCCAGCCACACCACCAGTTCACTCATACTCTCCCTCCCAAGCACCTCAGACACATCAGGATCTAGATGTCATAGGTCCTCTTTTTTAAAAGGATTATTTTTGAGCATCAAAGGTGGGCGCAAGCATTGGGGGACCATGCCAAGCAGTGTGCTGCAGATAGCAACTCGGCTGACGGAGTTCCCTAGCCACATGTGCAGTACCATGCATGGTGGCTTTGCGACATTGCAGTACACCATGGAGCGTCCATCAATTCCAGAGACATCTGCAATGTTGCCCCCCAAGCCTGAGGCCATATAAACAACTGGGCTTTCTCCAATGGTCTCTGAGATTGCAGCCACAGAGGCCTGGGGTACCACAGTGGAATAGGCTGTCTCTTTCATCTTCAACAAGCTTGGGGATTGAGCAGAGGGAACTCTGAGCCAGAGAGCTTCATTGATCTTATCGATACCCTTAGGTCTTCTGTCATGTTGATCAGTGGTCAGAGTGAGGCAGTGCTCAGTAGCAAGAGCATGGCTAGAATGGGCACAGATAGTGATATTGTCTCACAGGAAGGCAACATATCAGTACCCGCCTGCACAGGTGTCAAAAAGTAGGCAGGTCGAGGGTGCCCATGCTGTCGTGCAATGAAACCTGCATCACTTACACTTCAGGACTGAAAGGCTCCTATCACAGTCCGCAAAGGGATATAGATAGGTTAAGTGAGTGAGCAAAAATTTGGCAGATGGAGTATAATGTGGGAAAATGTGAGGTTATCCACTTTGGTAGGAAGAATAAAAAAGCAAATTATTATTTAAATGGGGAGAGATTACAAAATGCTGCGGTACAGAGGGATCTGGGGGTCCTCGTACATGAAACACAAAAAGTTAGCATGCAGGTACAGCAAGTAATTAGGAAGGCAAATGGAATGTTGGCCTTTATTGCAAGGGGGATGGAGTATAAAAGTAGGGAAGTCTTGCTACAACTGTACAGGGCGTTGGTGAGACCACACCTGGAGTACTGCGTACAGTTTTGGTCTCCTTATTTAAGGAGGGATATACTTGCATTGGAGGCAGTTCAGAGAAGGTTCACTAGGTTGCTTCCTGAGATGAAGGGGTTGTCTTATGAAGAAAGGTTGAGCAGGTTGGGCCTATACTCATTGGAGTTTAGAAGAATGAGAGGTGATCTTATTGAAACATAAGATTCTGAAGGGGCTTGACAGAGTAGATGCAGGGACGATGTTTCCCCTCGTGGAGGAATCTAGAACTAGGGGGCATAGTTTCAGAATAAGGGGTCGCCCATTTAAAACGGGGATGAGGAGGAATTTCTTCTCTCAGAGGGTCGTGAATCTTTGGAATTCTCTACCCCAGAGAGCTGTGGAGGCTGGGTCATTGAATATATTTAATGAGAAGTCGCACAACACCAGGTTACAGTCCAACAGATTTATTTAAAATTACAAGCTTTCGGAGCTGTCGCCCCTTCCTCAGGTAGAGTTACTGTGAGACAATCTACCAGAATTCACAGAATATAAACACAGAGAAAATGCATTCAATCTTTCCCTACATCTCTGTGTTTATATTCTGTGAATTCTGGTAGATTGTCTCACAGTAACTCTACCTGAGGAAGGGGCGACAGCTCCGAAAGCTTGTAATTTTAAATAAATCTGTTGGACTATAACCTGGTGTTGTGCGACTTCTCATTTTTGTCCACCCCAGTCCAACACCGGCATCTCCACATCATGAATATATTTAAGGTGGAGATAGACAGATTTTTGAAAGGTAAGGGAGTCAAGGGTTATGGGGAGCGGGCGGGGAAGTGGAGTTGAGGCCAAGATCAGATCAGCCATGATCTTATTAAATGGCGGAGCAGGCTCGAGGGGCCAAATGACCTCCTCCTGCTCCTACGTCTTATGTTCTTATGTAACCAGCCACCTCGTATGCTGACAGGACCTAGACTAAGCACCAAATTAGTATTAAGAGGACATACTTCACTCACAAAGGAAAGCACCTTGTTTGTGAATAATAGGGACACACACAATGTTTGGAGGTTAAAATATGGTTCAACTATAGTTGTTTTTGACAAGGTTTGAATGCAGGATTCATCAGGAGGCATGAACGGAAGATTTGTGAGTTGCATTGAAAAGGGAAGGCACTGTAGGTGAAGGCATATGTGTGACAGGAAAGGCAAAAACGTAGACAAGACTATTATCGAACGGAGCAACCAATCAGATTGCTCAAACAGGTTCTCCAGTGCACCAAACCGAACTCTTGCCGACCCCTCCCAAATCTTTTTCAGGCGCAACCTGTCCTACCTCTACCTTACTGCCCCACGTGATTTTTCCACCCTCACCCCATATTATTATACTCCCCGGGCAAATTCTTTCACTGCAGACGAATGCCCCTGCCCCAATTCCACATTCTGTTGTGTTGCGAATCTTTGGAATTCTCGGCCCCAGAGGGCTGTGGATGCTGAGTCTTTGAGTGTATTCAAGGCTGAGATCGATAGATTTTTGGACTCTAGGGAATCAAGGGATATGGAGATCGGGCGGGAAAGTGGAGTTGAGGTGGATGATCAGCCTTGATCTTATTGAATGGCGGAGCAGGCTCGAGGGGCCGTATGGCCGACTCCTGCTCTTATTTCTTATGTTCTTATGTACTTATTCCAGCAACCCCACCTTGCAGCAGCAGATAAAGAATATTTCAACAAATTTCTAAAACGGCACAGAAATCGATTCTTTTCCTTTTCTTTTGAATAAATATTGTTTTGGTGGTAGTTATAGCCATTTTGGAGCAACAGTAATTTCAGGATTATGTTTCACTTGCATCCTTAAAATGCTTGTGCAGACCAAATTGTTCGAGTGATTAATAATTGACGAAATGGCAGCTTTTTGAAGAGTGTGTATTTACTGCAGAAACACAGACAAAACAGGGTGCCGGTTTTTTGTTTTAGGTCTGCTTTTAATTATGTGCCTGTCAATGTGTTGCGGTACATATTAATCACATATATGCAGACCTTTTTCTGTGTGTGTTTGATCCGCTCTGTCAGTCACCATGACATTCACGGCAGAAAGAAGCAGAAATTCTTATCTCGGGCGGTTTGAAAGGTGAAAGCGACTGATGCCGAAGCATGAGGGGCTGGTGGGGTAACGGCCAACAAAGGTCTCGGCCGACGTTGCGAACAGCGGTCAGCCGGAAATGGTCGGGGCAGCTCTCTGCCTTTTTCGTGCTCAGCACGTCTTGCTGGCAAGGCACCAGAAGGGAAGGAACTTACAGCTCAGCTGGATCCCCGCCATCCAGGCAGACAGAGATCAATACATGACAAAAGGAGCAGTCTGATTTTATTTAAGCATCTGATACTTGAGACACCAGGAAAGTGCGAAAAAAAAAAAAAAATTGCACTTCTTTATGGTTGCTGCCTTCTTCTTCAGCTCTTTGTTACACAGGCAGATCTTCATCTGCACAATTCTCCAATTTGAATGAGTCTTTTATTTCAAAAAAACACAAGCCAAAATGCTTTTTTTTTAACCGTTTAAAGCACGTGTACAGTTCCTTGTTCCCTTCCTTTGCCACATTTCTTCCTTCCCAAAGGGCAGCACGGTGGCATAGTGGTTAGCACTGTTGCCTCACTAGCACCAGGGACCTGGGTTCGAATCCGGCCTCGGGTGACTGTCTGTGTGGAGTTTGCACATTCTGCGCCGGTTTTCTCCGGGTGCTCCGGTTTCCTCCCACAGTCCAAAGATGTGTGGGTTAGGTTGATTTGGCTATGATAAATTGACCCTTAGTGTTAGGGGGATTAAATACGTGGGGTTGGTGGGATATGTGTCAGTGCAGGCTCGATGGGCCGAAATGGCCTCTATCTGCACTGTGGGGATTCTATGATTCTATTCTATGATTTTGCATTCTACTTCCCTTTGATTTTAACAGAGATTACATCAGTCGACGCGCACATATCGCCAACGATCAGTTCCGAAGGATTAGACCGGAGGAAGGGCTTTGTAAAAAGTAACAGAACAAATGCGGTTTAGATTTGATCACGGTATGCTTGAGGGATATGGAGAGCGGGCGGGAAAGTGGAGTTGAGGTCGATGATCAGCCATGATCTTATTGAATGGCGGAGCAGGCTCGAGGGGCCGAATGGCCTCCTCCTGCTCCTATTTCTTATGCTTGCCCTGTATCAACCATTATTAGTGTTCTGACCAAAGGATTCATCAGGTGGCATGAACGGAAGATTTGTGAGTTGCATTGAAAAGGGAAGGCACTGCAGGTGAAGGCATATGTGTGACAGGAAAGGCGAAAATGTAGACAAGACTATTATCGAATGGAGCAACCAATCAGATTGCTCAAACAGTGCACCAAACCGAACTCTTGCCGACCCCTCCCAAATCTTTTTCAGGTGCAACCTGTCTTACTTCTACCTTACTGCCCCACGTGATTTTTCCACCCTCACCCCATATTATTATACTCCCCGGGCAAATTCTTTCACTGCAGACGAATGCCCCTGCCCCAATTCCACATTCTGTTGTGTTGCGAACCTTTGGAATTCTCTGCCCCAGAGGGCTGTGGAGGCTGAGTCTTTGAGTGTATTCAAGGCTGAGATCGATAGATTTTTGGACTCTAGGAATCCAGGGATATGGGGATCGGGCGGGAAAGTGGAGTTGAGGTCGAAGATCAGCCTTGATCTTATTGAATGGCGGAGCAGGCTCGAGGGGCCGTATGGCCCACTCCTGCTCCTATTTCTTATGCTCGACCTGTATCAACCATTATTAGTGTTCTGACCAAATATCTGAGCAATGAGCAATCGCAGCAGGTTCAGGGGGGCTGAGAGAGACTGGAAAAAGAAAACTTTGTGTAAAATGATAGGGAGAGAGAATAAACAGAAGAACAGACAAAGGAGAGAGACTGAATATGACTGGAGACAGTCAGAAATGAATTAAAAAAAGGTTTTAAATGACTCGGGACGGCAGGGGTGAGAACAGAAAAAACGGCTTAGTGACACAAATATCCAGGGAAGTAATACAACTTTGAATTGCCTTATCCCGTCAAAATGGTCTTAACGATTCTTGTTTTTTAAAATCTGGTCAATACTGTACCCAGTTGTGTCCAATATAACAGTACTTAAATTTAGAACATAAGAACATAAGAAATAAGAGCAGGAGTCGGCCATACGGCCCCTCGAGCCTGCTCCACCATTCAATAAGATCATGGCTGATCATCGACCTCAACTCCACTTTCCCGCCCGATCTCCATATCTCTTGATTCCCCTAGAGTCCAAAAATCTATCTATCTCGGCCTTGAATATACTCAAAGACTCAGCATCCACAGCCCTCTGGGGCAGAGAATTCCACAGATTCACCACCCTCTGAGTGAAGAAATTCCTCCTCATTTCAGTCTTAAATGGCCGACCCCTTATCCTGAGACTATACCCGCTAGTTCTAGACACTCCAGCCAGGGGAAACAGCTACTCAGCATTTACCCTGTCAATCCCCTTCAGAATCTTGTATGTTTCAATGAGATCACCTCTCATTCTTCTAAACTCCAGAGAGTATAGGCCCATTCTACACAATCTCTCATCATAGGACAGCCCTCTCATCCCAGGAATCAATCTAGTGAACCTTTGTTGCACCGCCTCCAAGGCAAGTATATCCTTCCTCAGATAAGGAGACCAAAGCTGAACACAGTACTCCAGGTGTGGACTCACCAAGGCCTTGTACAATTGTAGCAAGACTTCCTTACTCTTATACTCCAATCCCCTTTGCAATAAAGGCCAACATGCCATTTGCCTTCCTTAGTGCTTGCTGTACCTGCATGTTAGCTTTCTGTGATTCTTGTACGAGGACACCCAAATCTCTCTGAACACCAACATTTGAAAGTTTCTCACCATTTGAAAAATATTCTGTTTTTCTATTCTTCCTACCAAAGTGAATAACCTCACATTTCCCTACATTATACTCCATTGGCCACCTTACTGCCCACTCACTTAGTCTATCTACATCCCTTTGCAGACTCTTTGTGTTCTCCTCACAGCTTACTGTCCCAGTTTTTATAATTAATGTAAAATGAAGCAAGATCATATCTTTAAAACTTACCAACACAGTCACATGTCGGAAATTCCATTTGGGCTTTTTTTGACGGGGTATCCAGCAAGCTTTTAGTCGGGGTATCCAAATATTTCAAAGGAGATTCCAAAAAGCCACTGAGGGAAGGGGTGAGGGGCGTGTTTTTTGTGGGTGTGTCTTCTTCTGAAAGTCCCTCTATGTTTTCCCCAGAATAAACTGTCGACAGCACGGTAATAGCACCAGAGGTTTCAACTTTCATGTGTTTTGAGGATCCAGTCATGAAAGAATTATTAAAACATTTTGTATTTTCCTGCAAAGTGGAATTCGTTCTGCCGTTTGTATTGGTCGGTTTGCATTCATGTTGTTCGTGAGATGTACGATTTTGAGAAAACAGTGTTTGACTGCTCTGGTCCAGATCACCAGATTGGTTGAGGAACGAGAGCTGAGGGCCAGTGGAAGGTGTCTGGTTTTCATGTGATTCTAATGGAGAAGCTGCGTTATTCTGAGCAGGAAACTGGAATGGCTGCGTTGTGGAGCCGGATTCAAATTCTGCCTCAAACTGTTTTAAGAGTTCCTCAATTTTTTCCTCAAAGGAGCGAGGGCTGTGTGCAGGCATATAATTTTGTTGCATCTGAATAGGCAAGGCGTCTGAATTTGCGTGCGGATCTTTTTCGTCATCGTGTCTGGCGGGGCTGCTCTTCAACGAAGTTGATGGTGGGTATTTTCCGACGTGGGGATTACACAAAAAGGAATCCTTCTGGAAGCTGCGCATTTCTTGGGACGCTGACCTATTGAAAGTGGGAGTCTCCTGAGCTGACTCACTGCTCTCCGTCTGTTGCTGCTGGGAAGCTTCAGAAGTTGGTTGAAGTGCTGTTTGTATCTGCTGTTCCTTAAGAAGCTGATGTTGTGGCAGCAACTGGGCTTGATGTTCCCCCAATCCATAGTTGTTCTGTATTTTTTCCACTTGCTGAAACCCATCCAAGACCTGTTTGTGTTGAGGTAATGATTGATGCTGCAGACCTTGCTGCAGTTCGGTCTGTTGCATTTGCTGAAATTGACGCAAGAGAAGCTGCTGCTGAATATTTTGTGCCTTTTGAAGCTGGGTTTCTTTGCGCTGCTTTTGCGTCGGCTGCAATTTCTTCTTCTTTTCTTGGACTGGTTTCTTTTGCTTCTGTCTTTTTAGATGTGGTTGATGTTGCGACCACCATTTCTGCTGCTCATGGAGATGGTTGGGCTTCTGACTTTGCTCTTGAAAGAGGTTGCGTTTATGGTGCAGATGTTGTTGCAGGGCCGCCTGCGTCTTTTGATGTTTGCTCGCCTGATGCAGATGCATCTGCTGCACGGACTGGGACGACTGCTGCTCCGGCAACATCCCATAAAAGCCAACTCCGGGCGCTAAATTGGGAAATGGCAATGATAAATCTTGTTGGGTTTTTATACCTGCATCTTCGTGCGCCATTATGCTAGGCATTTTAAAGAGAGGGTATTTGTTACTGTTGTTACCGTCTAATAGCTGCTTTAACTCGGTCATGGGGTCATTCAGTGAAGTAACTGGCTGATTCGTATTGAACATTGGCATGTTGCCTTCCGCACTGGCTGCATCACTCCTGTGAGCAGAGGCTTCTTCGGTATGTTTGATGGTTGATATTGAATTTGAAAAATTATTAAATGGATCTTGTAATGTCTTCATGGCTGGAATGTAGTGAGCTTCAACCTGCGCTGGTTTCTTTAGACGCTCCCATGGCGTTTGCACTTGGGGATGGTATTCCGGGAACACTTGCTGACTGGGATGCTGATGCAGAGACGGGTGCTGTTGGGAGAGTTGCCTATTTTGTGGCTCCTGACTGCGATTCTCTTGCCGTTCCTCGACGGCGTCAGAAGAGGCCGGCAAAGGGACATGGTTTTCCTCAATAGAGCTGGATGAAGCATCACCGATCTGAGAGGTGCTGTTAACCTGTGATGAAGCTTCGCGAAACGGCTGTGGAAGGGTTGATGACAGCTGTGTAAGGGCTTCGATGGCAATTGCTGTCTGTAGACTTATGTTTTTCTCTTTTGCGATGGTCAGAGCACTCTGAGAATACTGAGAAACATCCGAGGGATCAAAAATCGGCGTTTCCTCCAAAACAGGCATGTGATTTTGTAAAGCACCATTTTCCACAGGCATATCATTGATTTTATCAGAAATTTGTGAAGTCCTGTTCTGTTCCTCATCGATAACAGCTTTTATTTTTTTCTCAAGCCATTCCAGATAGTCCGGGCATTCTGGGCCATCACAGTTGCAGTTTGGTGGTTTCTTCCCATGTTTTTTTGCAAGGGTCCAAGCAGTGGTCAAAGTGCTCAAATCATCATTAGGAGGGCAATCATCGTTCATCGGAAGTATCATGTCCACTGTGTCACTGCTGTTGTTAATCTCTGGGTTACATTTCTCAGTCAGGTTAATCTTTTGTAAAGGTTGAGAGTTTTGTGCTGGTGAATTATATGAAGCTATGCTCATTACTGTTTCAGGGAATACAGCTAATTTTCTAGCATCATCCAGGATGACATTATCCCCAGCAGTTGCCAGGTCTTCCTTGACATGGTTCCTAACTTGATTCAGTACTTGAGTTGTCTCCCAGTTGATGTTTCCATTGGGGTGTTGAGGGAGTCTCTGGTCATCCATCCACTCACTTGGCTCCACTTCAATGGTGTGTCCTTCCTGACGACATACTCCATTCACCAGACTTGGTGCCATTTCTAATCTTAACCTGCTTTCTCCAACATGGTTGGTTGACCCCTCTTCCATTTGGCCTGTTCTGGGGCCATCCACTGAGCTCCCTTCTGAACCCGTCTACAGAACAAAAGAATTGAATACGTTAGAATTATAGTACATTGTTTCTGAATATGTAATTACATGCATTCAAATAAATACTAAAGATTGGCACAGAAAGTAAATAACTTAATTTACATACAACGTAGGCTTTTATTATTGGTCAAACACCATATTAAACACAGACTGCTAACTCAGAATGGCTCAAAAATGTAGTTTTGCTTACCACCCTTTCCTTCCCTCGTCCCCAAGCAATGTAAGTATCTTATACAGTAGCCAGAAGCTATTCTGACTCTTCTGTTACAGAATCACTTACACAGTAGTTGTAGCTCAATCAAGCAATCTTTAGCTGAAGCATAGAGTTTGACTGTGCATTGATTATTTCTATTCAACACTGTCATCCGTGGCTCAGTTGGTAGCACCCTCGCCTCTGAGTCAGAAGGTTGTGGGTTCAAGTGCCCACTCCAGGAACTTGAGCACAAAAATCTAGGCTGACACTCCCAGTGCAGTACTGAGGGAGTGCTGCACTGTCGGAGGTGCCGTCTTTTGGATGAGACATTAAACCGAGGGCCCCGTCTGCTCTCTCAGGCGGACGTAAAAGATCCCGTGGCGCTATTTCGAAGAAGAGCAGGGGGAGTTATCCCTGGTGTCCTGGCCAATATTTATCCCTCAATCAACACCACTAAAAAAAACCAGGTTATCTGGTTATTGTCACATTGCTGTTTGTGGGAGCTTGCTGTGCGCAAATTGGCTGCCGCGTTTCCTACATTGGCTGTGAAGCACTCTAGGGACGTCCAGTGGTCGTGAAAGGCGCTATATAAATGCAAGTCTTTCTTTCTTTCAATCAAACTTTAAGGAAGTTTATTTACAAATAGTTTTTGTATTTTAATTGTAACCAAATGTGATATTATTCCCCATTCCATGTGGCTGAATTTAATATGTCAAATACTAAATACAATCAAACTTAACTGACCTTCAAATGAGAAATCTTAAGAAAATGAGTGTGTTGCTTCTTAAAATGAATTATCAGATCTTAGAAGCTTGAAATTAAGAACAAAGAACACCAAATTATTTTTTTACGTTATAGGAGGAAAAAATCGGTAGCTTTGTGCCTCCGGTTAGCGCCCCGAAGAGTGCTAACGGGGCGCAAAGCTAACGCCTCCCGCGAAATTCAGCGGGAGGTTAGCGGCAGCGGTAGCCAGTAGCGCCCCGCGGCGCTGCGCCTCCGGCGAGGACGTCATCACCGTGTGTAGCGCCCCGCTTGCCCCCCGCCGCAAACTTGGCTCACGCCCCGTGACCTGCCGCCGGACGCTGTGTCCGACAGGGTCAGGGGGGCGTTTTTGCGACCAGCGCGGCGATAATTAAAGGGCAGGTGCCGGACGGCCATTTTTTTTGGGCCGCCTGCCAGCACCTGCCCCCTCTCACCTCCCCCTGCGGGGTGCCGGCCGCGATCGGTCAGCCCGGCACTCCTCTCGAGCGCCGGGCTCTTTTCCCGGCAGCCCGCTCCCCGGTGGTCCAGCAGGGCCCCGGTGCACGCTGTGCTAGGCCCCTCCCCTTTAATCAGGGGAGGGAGCCCTGTAATACCGCGGCGCTACGTGCCGACGCGTGTGGGGCTGCTGCGCGTAGCGCCACGATATTCCATGGGAGCGCCCCAAGAGGGAGGGGGAGCGCTTCCAGTAGCACCCCGCCTGTTGCTTGGGGCGATACCATTCAATTTCAACTTTTTCAGGGTGCTAAAAGTAGCGCCCCGGCGAAGTTAGTGCCCCAAAGGGGGCGCGAGCCAATTTTCCGCCCTATATAAGTTCTACTGTGACATTCTATCACATCCTGAGACAGAACCCATACTATGAAAGTTACATCATCCATTGCAATTAAAAAAAAATAAGAAACTGTGATTGAAATAGGAACGCTGTCCATTTAAAAATAAATAATAATCACTAAGGACTGGCAACCAACAGTAAAACATTAACCAATAGCTGAGCTGTACTGAGGTAAGATTAAAATAAAACTCTGGTGGGAGCTGTAGATATTTTACAAATCCAGACTTTTCAAAATAGATGCAAATGGAAAAATGTCAGTCAAAATATTTTCGTTTGGCTAATTTCTGTGCAATAGCCGGGCTAAACTGAAGGCTGCCGGCTCCACTTGGTGGGAATCTCGGCGCTTTCCAACTTTGCTCTCCAGCGCTGTGCCGAGCTGGTTGGTTATTGCAGTGTTTTGGCAGCCCAGTACTGTGTCCTCTCGAATAAAAAAAAAAACGATTATCGGGAGCCAATGGAAAATAGTGTTGGGCTGAGGAAAGTATTGTGCGTGGTATTCGTACAGAGGTTGGGAACCACTTCCTGTTTTGGTCAGTTGTAACAGAGAACTAAAAATAGATTGTAAAGTCTGCATTTGTGCATGGCTGGAGTTGATCCCATTTAAATGTTTGCTCACTCAGTCAGTCAGCTGCGACTGGAAACGGTTTATAGCAATTGTATTTTAGTAAACTGGTCTGAGCAAAAATCAGCTCTGTCTGTATTGTCCCCCCAATATTTCCTCAGTATAAACTTGGGTTGTCTGTCTGAGTATTGCCAGTACAAATGATAAACACTGCTGTTAATAGTACAGCGCAAGATTTAAAGTTCTGAATAGTTTGATAAAGTTGATCATGTTTTTATAAACACCATGCTGTAAATACTCAACTTTCAATCTATGATACTCTCACACCTTTTAGTAACATAACATATCTGATTAGAGCCAAGAAACCACAAAAAAAATATCCATATTTGTTAAATCTCATTGCAAATGAATGAATCCATTTGGAATTGTATAGCCACGAGCGGTGAGAAGCTGCTGGAGCGAACTCAAACAGCTCATGTCACAATTTCCTGAAAGAATGGTCAAAAAACCAGGGGGCACAGATTTAAAGTAATTGGGGGAAGGTTGAGAGGGGATTTGAGGGGAAATATCTTCACCCAGAGGGTTGTGGGGGTCTGGAACTCGCTGCCTGAAAGGGTAGGAGAGGAAGGAACCCTAATTACATTTAAAAAGTACTTGGATGTGCACTTGGGATGCTCTAACCTGCAGGGCTACGGACCAAGAGCTGGGAAGTGGGATTAGGCTGGATAGCTCTTTGTTGACACGATGGGCTGAAATGGCCTCCTTCCGTGCTGTACCTTTCTATGATTCGATGAAACCACTCTGGCCCCGATATTTACGGGGGGGTGGAGAGGGCGCATGCATGTGGCCGGGAAACATGGAAATGCTGGGAATGTGGGGGTCCTGACGAATTTAACGACAGGACCTCATCAGAATTTTTTTACTCCGCGGTGGGGGGCGGGTGGGGTGTTAGATCGCAGCAGTAGATTTGCTTAAGGGGCCAGGCCGGGGGGGAAGCACTCCTGCTCCTTCTGGTCCACAAGCAGGGCTGGAAGAGCACTCACCTGCTGAATCTGGCAGCTCCTGCCTGCCTTCAGCTGCTGGGATCCCCCTCCCCCCCCCCCCCCCGCCCCGAGTCCTGGGAAACCCGGCCCGCAGTCGTTCAATTCAAACAGCTCTCAAAATCTGAGGAACAGAGCCTCATTTAAATGTCCTAACCACTGACCCGCCGCTCCACAGCAGGTTACTTGGCCGTGCCCAAACTTGCCGCGGTTAAACCGGAAGCAGGCGCGCTCACGGCGGGTTTCTATCGCCCATCGTGGAGGGGGGTTTAAAATGACCCATTGTATCAAAAAACAAAAATGATTTTTGATAACGCATTTAGTTTTAAGTGGCAAAATACAAAATTAAATCTAAATTTGTTCTCACTATTCCCCAGCATTTAAGAATTAGCCACATATGTGAAGAATGGAGACAGTTACAATGCAGTATAATTTATGCTACGCTGTTGATTTATCAGAAAATGTAATAAATTGCTTCGAAAAATCTTACTCACAAATTCTAAAAATTAATCGACGCCGTGAATCTGGTCAATCATATGATTTTGGCAATGGGTTAGTGACTGAACCATCCTGTCATTGCAGAGGGGAATTCAGGGAACATTTCACAAGTCATAAACAACCTGACCTCCTTGATGAGTAGTTTACTGACTTTGTGTAACTTTGACCGTAGCTTTTTAATTCTATCCAGCAAAAATAATTACAAATGGTTGGAAATAGAATCAAAGCTTTCTTTCTTGCCAATCTTACAATTATTATAGCTGCCAAATAAAAACTGTCGGGGGCAAAAATTTGGTTGCTTTGTGCCTCCCGTTAGCGCCCTAAGAGGGCGCTATAGACGCAAAGCAACTAGCGCCCGGGCGCGGCGATGTTTGCGCCGCTCGCGAAATTGACCAGACATTTTGCGGCGGCGCTCAACACTACCGCCACGATCTCCTGCGCCCGCAGATCGTGACGTCAGTCGAACGTGCAACGCCCCGGTAGTGCCCTGGACCGGATATTGAGTGGCGCCCCCTGCCTTACCGCCTGCCGCTGGCAACGACAAGTTGAGGGAACGTTTTGCAGTCGGGAAGGGCCTGGGGAGCGCTATTTAAAGGCGACTGCTTCCTGACTTTTTTTGTCGGCGACATTTTTGCACCACGCATTCTGAGAGAGAGAGAGAGACTTCTGGAGAGATTCAACGCTGTGTGAAGGAGTTTTGGGTACTGAGCAGCACTTTGCAGGTTCATTTTGATTTGACCTTCCTTGCATTGATTTAGAAGAGACTGTGGGGGCTGCACTCTGAGCTCTTTCCCTGGGTCCTCTCCATTGTTCTTTCCAGCAGATTTGATGTACAGGTCTCTCCAGGCCGAGATTCAAGGCTGCAATGAGCAGGGTGGGGATGGAGAGCAAGATCGACCCTCCCCTTTAAGAACTGGCCGGCGCCAGTGTGTCTGTGTTCCATTGCTGACTGACATCACATGAGCTTCGCCAGCGCTCTGATGTAGCGCCTCACTCCTCGGCGTTAGCACCTTAAGAGAGGTGTGTCGTGCCTGATTTAGTGCTCCAATCACCTCCAGGGGCGATAGATGCCAAGTTTGCAGTCGGAGGCGATAATTAGCGCCAGGCGCTAAACTTTGCGCCCGGCCGATAATTGCGCCCCAAACGGGGCGATACCGAATTTCTCCCCCTCTGTCTTTTTATAAAATTTGTCTTTTTAATCCTTCAAATAACATAGTCAATTGCCCAACATATATGCCATTTCAAAAATGCATCGCAGCACAATTTTCCAACAGAAAATATTTACTTTCGCATCCTGCGATTGTTCGGAGGGTGAATCTTGAACTTATTCTTTGCTTGGAATAATTCGTCAGGAAGCTCTGTGATCACGTACACCTTTGTAGAAGTGTAACAAAGCTGTATCTTTCTGCTTCATTGCTTTGAATAAAATGATGCATCAAAGGTTCAGTAATAATCAGCAATGCTGGCAAAATGGACACGGGTGCTGAGAATTCAACCTTGGAAGTTTTCTTTACAATTTTGCGAATCTGCATAAGCTTTGAAGCCAGTATTGTAGCTTTGAACCCAAGTGGACTGTTCAAAGCTTTGATGTCCTGCTCAAGCCCTAAGCTTTTTAATGCTGTTTTCCCACAACATGAATTATTTACCTGGATTAATCCATTTTATCATTCATTTTATATATATTTTATAAAATCAAACTTTCCAGAAAATATTAAAGTTACAATAGTAAAATTACATATATCATTAGTGTTTGCCTGCGGACAAAATTGATTTCTCTGTCATTGTGGTCCATGGCAAAGCTCTGAGAGATAATCTACAATATTTGCTGAGTCGACAGTCACAATACATTAATAATATTTAGTAAGTCTCAGGGCGCGATCTTGCCAGCCCTGGGGGGGCGGGTATGGAGGCGGGACTGCCGGGAAAATGGCAGAATCTGGGGTCAGGTGCCCAACCCGCCCCCAACCCGCCTCCGTGCCATCTTGCCAGGAGGTGGGTAGCCGACCCGCGCTGGGTCCCGTCTCCTTGGAGGCGGGAAGGGGATTACAGCCACTTAACTGCCTGTTAACAGGTAATTAACAGGCAGATAAGAGGATTATCCCCATTTTGCCCTCACAAGTGCGGGCTTCCCGAAGGCTCCGAAACCCGCCAGGGTCACCGAGGCGAGTAGTGGGTCAGCGGGGGTCAGAGGTGTCCAAAAGTGCGCTGTGAAGGTGAGTGATGGGTGCAAGTGTGGAGAGGTGAGTATGTGAGGTAAATGGAAAGTGTTAGAAAAAGTTTACTTCCCTTTGTTTCTTCCTGCAGGCTTCAGTCGCTGGGTATGCGGAGAGTCTCACATCTCCGCGGCAGAAATGAGAGATGGCCGCTGCATTCTCCAATGCAACAACCATCTCATTTCTGCTAAAGAAAGAGGTTTGATGAGTCTTGAATTCAAGAACTCATCAAACTACCGAGAATAACAACAGAAAACGCTGGAAAATCTCAGCAGGCCAGGCAACATCCGTGGAGAGAGAAACAGAGTTAACGTTTCAGGTCGAATCCCTTCGTCGGAACGACCTGAAACGTTAACACTGTTTCTCTCTCCACGGATGCTGCCTGGCCTGCTGAGTTTTTCCAGCGTTTTCTGTTGTTATTTCGGATTTCCAGCATCCGCAGTATTTTGCTATTGTAAACTACAGAGAATGTCAGTCTTTGACAGCTTCACAGAGCTATCAAATGATGACAATTCATCTGCCAAAAGTTTTTGACAGATAAAACGTCATACGCTGACGTTCTCTGTAACAGTGGGTTGGCCACAAATCGATGGAGGCGGGACTAAAATCCGACAAGCAGCAGTCCCGCCTCCAACAAGCCCCCATTGGTGAAATCGCCCCCATAGTTTCCGTATCATAGCAAATGTTGAGGGAATCTCAGGTAATGCCCAACCATTCTTTAGTTATTTGTTATTCATTCCTGGGATGTGGGCGTCGCTGGCAAGGCCAGTATTTATTGCCCATCCCTAGTTGCCCTTGAGAAGGTGGCGGTGAGCCGCCTTCTTGAACCGCTGCAGTCCGTGTGGTGAAGGTGCTCCCGCAGTGCTGTTAGGATTTCACTCCCATACTTTCTTTCTCTGTCCCGGATAATAACCTTAAATATATTGGCCCTGGAAATCTGTGTGATTAGGGGGAGGCCCCCTGTTTTTGCACAGCAATTGCGAGGGGGGCCATGCCACTGCAGGACCATTGAGAACACCCGCCCATCGAAAAGGCTGGAGGTTCTGTCCGGATTGATGCTGGATTCTGCCCTACACAGAAACGTCCATATATAGTGCCACCTTTGGCAGCCTTCAGCCAATTCCTGAAAATGCCCCTGAAAAGCAGTAAAGGAACTTACCTGCAGAGGTATTATTATTTGCCCCTTTATGACCTTAAGGTCTATTATTTGCCCCTTTATGACCTTAAGGTGGTAGAGAGAAAACGGGGAATTATAGACCGGTAAGCCTGACATCGGTAGTGGGGAAAATGCTAGAGTCCATTATAAAAGATGTAATAGCAGAGCACTTGGAAAACAGTGACAGGATCGGACAAAGTCAACATGGATTTACAAAAGGTAAATCGTGCTTGACTAATCTACTGGAATTTTTTGAGGATGTAACTGGTAAAATAGATAAGGGAGAACCAGTGGATGTGGTGTATTTGGACTTTCAGAAGGCTTTTGATAAGGTCCCGCATAAGAGATTAGCGTGCAAAGTTGAGGCACATGGGATTGGGAGCAAGGTATTGACTTGGATAGAGAACTGGTTGGCAGACAGAAAGCAAAGAGTTGGAAAAAATGGGTCTTTTTCCGAGTAGCAGGCAGTGACTAGTGGGGTACTGCAGGGATCAGTCCTAGGACCCCAGCTATTCACAATATATATTAATGACCTAGACGAGGGAATTGGATGTAATGGGGTAAAAATTCACTTGGTTGCGCCACCCGTTAGCGCCTTAAGAGGGCGCTAATGGGGCGCAAAGCCGCTAACGCCCGGGCGCAGCGATGTTTGCGCCGCTCGAGAACTTAACTTGAGATTGTGCGGCGGCGCTAAAACTTACCGCTGCGACCACCTGCGCGCGCAGATTGTGACGTCATTCCATGGTGCAACGCCCTTGGGGCGCCCCGTAGCGGAAATTGAGTGGCGCCCCCTGCCTTACCGCCTGGCGCTTCCAACGACCAGAAGACTGGAACGCTATCAATCGCTGTGGGGCTGGGGGGGGCGCTATTTAAAGGGGGCCTCTTCCTGTCTTTTATTGTTGGTGGCATTTTTGAACTACGCATTCTGAGAGAGAGAGGGAGAGACTTCTGGAGAGATTCAATGTTGTGTGAAGGAGTTTTGGGTACTGAGCAGCACTTTGCAGGTTCATTTTGATTTGCCATTCCTTGTATCGATTTAGCAGAGACCGTGGGAGCTGCACTCTGAGCTCTTTGCCTGGTGCTCTCCATTGTTCTTTCCAGCACATTTGATGTGCAAGTCTCTCCAGGCCGAGATTCAAGGCAGCAATGAACAGGATGTAGATGGAAAGCAAGATTAACCATCCCCTTTAAGAACTGGCCCGTGCCATTGTGTGTGTGTTCCATTGCTGACTGACATTACATGAGCTTCGCCAGCGCTCCGAGTTAGCGCCTCACTGCTCGGCCTTTGCGCCTTAAGAGAGGTGTGCAGCGCCTGCTTTAGCGCTCCACTCACCTCCCGGGGCGGTAAAAGTGAAGTTTCCCGTCAGTGCCGATAATTAGCGCCAGGCGCTAATATTTGCGTCCGGACGATATTTGCGCCCCAAATGGGGCGCGACCTAATTTCTACCCCAATATCTCCAAGTTTGCAGACGACACAAAGCTGGGTGGGAGTGTGTGCCGTGAGGAGGATGCAGGGAAACTCCAGTATGATTTGGACAGGTTGGGTGATTGGGCAGAAGCATGGCAGATGCAATACAATGTGGATAAATGCGAGGTTATCCACTTTGGTGTCAAAGACAGGAAGGCAGATTATTATCTGAATGGCAATAGATTGGGAGAAGGGGAAGTGCAACGAGACCTGGGTGTCCTTGTGCACCAGTCGCTGAAGGTAAGCATGCAGGTGCAGCAGGCGGTTAAGAAGGCAAATGGTATGTTGGCCTTCGTAGTGAAAGGGTTTGAGTACAGGAACAAGGATGTCTTGCTGCAGTTGTACAGGGCCTTGGTGAGACCACATCTTGAGTACTGTGTGCAGTTTTGGTCACCTTATCTGAGGAAGGATGCTCTTGCCATGGAGGGAGTGCAGCGAAGATTTACCAGACTGATACCTGGGATGGCAGGAATGACGTATGAGGAGAGATTGGGTCGATTGGGCTTACACTCGCTGGAGTTTAGAAGAATGAGAGGGGATCTCATTGAAACTTATAAAATTCTAACAGGACTAGACAGACTAGATGCAGGAAGGATGTTCCCGATGGCCGGGGAGTCCAGAACCAGGGGTCACAGTCTAAGGATAAGGGGTAAGCCATTTAGGACTGAGATGAGGAGGAATTTCTTCACCCAGAGAGTGGTGAACCTGTGGAATTCTCTACCACAGAAGGCAGTAGAGGCCAATTCATTAAATATATTCAAGAAGGAGTTAGATATATTTCTTAAAGCTAAAGGGATCAAGGGATATGGAGAGAAGGCAGGGACAGGGTACTGAATTTGGATGATCAGCCATGATCTCATTGAATGGCGGAGCAGGCTCGAGGGGCTGAATGGCCTGCTCCTGCTCCTATCTTCTATGTTTCTATGTTAAGGTCTGTTTCTTCTGAGCGTCCCACCAATGGGCACCTGGGTGGCAAGGAAATAGCAAAATGTGGCAGGAGGGCCATGCAGCGAGTTGCGATGATCTGGAATTCACAGACTGGTGAAATGGGCAGACACATGCCAGATGATATTTAATGCAGAGAAGTGTGAAGCAATGCATTTTGGAAGGAAGAATGAGGAGAGGCAATATAAACTAAATGATACAATTTTAAAGGGGGTGCAGGAACAGAGAGACCTGGGGGTGTCTGTACACAAATCCTTGAAGGTGGCAGGACAAGTTGAGAAGGCTGTTAAAAAGCCTACGGGATCCTTGGCTTTATTAATAGAGGAACAGAGTACAAAAGCTAAACCTTTAAAAAAAAAACACTGGTTCGGCCTCAGCTGGAATATTGTGTTCAATCCTGGGAACCACACTTTAGGAAGGCTATCAAGGCCTTGGAGAGGGTGCAGAGGAGATTTACCAGAATGGTACCAGGAATGAGGGGCTCGAGGACAGACTAGAGAAGCTGCGATTGTTCTCCTTGGAGCAGAGAAGGTTCAGGAGAGATTTAATGGAAGTGTTCAAATTTCTGAGGGCTTTTTGATAGAGTAGATTGGGAGAAATAGTTTCCACTTGCAGGAGGGTTGATAACCAGAGGACACAGATTTAAGGTAATTGGCAAAAGAATCAGAGGGGGAGATGAGGAGAATTATTTTTAACAGCGAGTTGCTGTGATCTGGAATGCGCTGCCTGAAAGGGCGGTGGAAGCAGATTCAATAGTAACTTTCAAAAGGGAATTGGATGAATACGTCAAAAGACAACATTTGCAGGGTTTTGGGGAAAGAGCTGGGGAGTGGGACTAATTGGATAGCTCTTTCAAAGAGCCGGCACAGGCACAAAGGGCCGAATGGCCTCTTTCTGTGCTGCATGATTCTATGAAACCCAGAGTTTGCTCACAATGAGTGCACAGCAGAAGTTTTTAATGCCATAGTTAGTGATAGCAGAATTATATGATGATTGGCAAATGGGGTCTGAAGCAACATTTTGTTTCTGGTCCCGACCAATTCCACATACAGTGGGCCGTATTTTCCGATCGGAGGCTTCCTGCGTGCGGAGGCCTCCGATCTGGAAAAAATCTACGCCCTTACCCGAGGGCTCCCGAGGTGTGTACACTTCCGTTCCTGGGCCTCTCCAACTCGAAATGCGCAGGGCCCACGTATCCCAGGGGCGCAGGCGGTTCGCAAGCATCCCTGGGATCACGTGGGCCATGGGGAGCCAATAGGAGAAGGGAATCTCCCTTCATGCACTTGACAGATAGACCTGTCAAATATATGAATGGAGAGCACCCCAAAAACACTGTAAAACATTAAATAAATTAAAAATTAAAAAATAACATTTTTAAAATGAGTTGAAATTACAATAAATTAAATATTTTAAACAAAAATTGAATTTTTTGAAAAAAATAATTGAAGTTTTTTATGGGGCTAAAAATAAACTTACTTTTTTTAAAAGTATTTTTAAATGATAAATGAGTGAAAAACGTTTTTTTCAACTCTTAAGCTGGTAAAAGCAGGCATAAGAATTCTAAGGGTTTTCTGCGGGGGGAGGTTCTCCAGAAAGCGGAACTATCCGCCCGCAGAGGCCCTTCTCTAGGGCAGGCGTCCGATCTGTCAAGAGCATTCTTGACAGATCGGAAATGCCGGTTTTCAGCGCATGGACTGTGCATGCCTGAAACCGGCATTTCCGATGTCCCGACGGGTGTGTGCACAGCGCGTACCCACCCGTAGGCATCGGAAAATACGGGCCATGGTTTCTGCTGTGTTTATTTTCGGAAAGTCATTGCCATTTGCAGAATATTTTCATGTTTCATGGACTTTTGCCTGTTGCAATTGTTGTTAAAGGTTGAGCAAACTAATCAAATTTTCAACAAACCTCCCTGATAACATGCTGGGGTGAAAGATCAAAGCAGAAAAAAACAATACAATGTCTCGGAATTAAAATCAGGAATACAGTACACAGTGTTGACAGGTCACAAAGCAACTGCTGCTACTGTTTATCAATATGGAATTTTACCAATGACAAACGCTATTTAAAATATCAATATGGGAATACAAATCTCAGCCTTCCAAGAAGAAAATGTGCCCGAGCAAGGTCACTTGCCGCTTGGAAACCATGATTCATTTTATGGATTTGTAAAGGAGAACAGACCATATCAGCTATTTGCTTGTACTATAATGTTTTATTACCAGTGCCAACGCACAGAGGAGGATCAAGTACTAGTGATAGCCTCCTGCAGTTTAACTGAGGTCATGCTTCTAAGCCAAGAAAGGTAACTTAAGGTTTTATTTTCCGTGAGGTAAACTAGTCATTTGGGAAATGAGCTTTCTGGTCACATCCCAAGAATCACGTGAAGCTACTGAATTACTTAATTCTAATAATTATTTTTCTGATTTAAAAAAAATATTGTGGGCGTGTCATCAGCATCAAGCTCTCTAATTACACAATAATTATAAATTGTTGTATTTTGATTCTAGGCTTTGAATATTGTAAGCTTTGTAGTTTAGAAAGAAAGCCTTTATTCTGTTTTGTTTTAGTCTGTGGCAGAGTATGGGTGCAATCGCACTCGAGCTGTAGCATTTAGACGATAACTGCATTGTCGGTGCAATGCAGTTTTACTTCACATCAATGCTGAATTTGTATTGTAAGTGCAGCCTGAATCTGAAGTCAGAACCCGACCTGACACAACCTTTAGCATCAAGGGGAAGTTGAAACAGCTTCGCAATGACGCTAAACTTGTCGGGTGACTACATCGTCAGAGATGCCGATACCAAATAATAAATAAAAACAGAAAATGCTGGAAATGCTCAGCAGGTCAGGCAGCAACTGTGGCGCTCAGAGGGCGGGTTTAGAGGCGGGTCCGCTGTCAAAATCACAAAGATTGACAGTGGGTCGGTATCCCGCTGTAAACCCGCCTCCTTGTCAGTTTCCCAAGTGTCGGGTCTGTCATTCCTAGACAGACCCGACACCAAGGGGCGGGTCAGCCAATTTAGATAGTTAAAAGCTTATTAAAAGGTTGTTAAGAACCATTTTCCCATGTACTTAACATTTTACCAGGTTTTCAACGAGGTTCCTGGAGAGCGGCTTCACGTCAGGTAAGTATGTCGGGTTCTCAATGACTGTGGATTGCTGTGAATAGGTGAACGCTGCAAAAGTGGTATAAAACCGACCATTTCACAGCTGTTCACTTCCCAATCTTAGAAGTTGGAGCATTAATGATTTGGAACCCACTTTTGAGCTTCATGCACTTTTGAAGTGTTTGGAGTAATCTCTCTATCCACTGTCGCCTCCTTGGAGCAAACTCTCTCAACATTGACAGATTACTTCTGTCATCTCAGCCTCACCTGTCATCTATTCCATCAGCATCGATGCCCTCGAAAAAATCTCACCTTGGTCCTCAGAATCCCAACACAATCAGCTCCAACACCAGCATCACCGGGCACACCAGCAGCACCAACATCCACACCAACCTTCTCCGCAATCAACTGATGCTGCACTGGACACAGGGCATCACCACCCAGCCACATTGCTGCCCGGGAGGCCAGGGATGGCCTCACCATGTCCAGATTTGCTTCACTTAACTCTGAACACCCTGGCTGCCACATGATGCACCAGGTTGACACCACCCAACACCAGCCCCATAAAGCATCCCTACAATGTCCAAGCCATTCCTTTCACACTCATTACCATTGGTGGGGGGGCGTTAAGTCTCACCATTCACTGGAACTCACTAAGACACTTTCAAAGGTGCACACAGATCTGTCCAAGGAGGCAAAGTGATGACAATAAGGATTTCAATGTTTGACAATATATTAACAGAAAGTTTACACAAACATTGGCTAAAACACCCAAGTGCCTACCCTTGTGTGTTGTTAGTTGGTATGCTTGCAGTATGATGAGGGAGAGTGTGAGGGGTGGCTAGTGAGATGGGGAAGTGATAATGTAGATAGAGAGGGATGGGTGGGGGTGCAAGGTAAGTTGGTGTGAATAAGGATGTGCAGGAGTCGGGTAGTGAAGGCAGAGTGATGGGGATGTGATGAGTGGCACAGCAGGATGAGGTTGAGTGTGGCTTTGCAGTAACGTTTCGTGATCTGCTGAGATCATTGAAAGGTTGGTGCCACTGCAGCCAGGGACTGCTGACGACATCCCTGCTTGTGTCCTCCTGTGCAATGTGCAACCAGGCTGCGTTGGTGTCCTGGGGAGGTGTCTTCTGCCCATGGGAAGGGGAGAGAATCTCCCTGCGTGCTGTGACTCCCTCCATAAGCATATGGAGGGAGTCATGGGAGAGCCTGGGTGCAGCTGTCCATCTTTGTGCAGTGCTTGTCAGTGTTTGCAGCACCTCAATGCTGTAGAACACTGATGACACCAATGTCTATAACAATGTGGACATGGTCCCTTTAAGGAAAACGGCTGATGAGGCGTCATCAGATGACGTCATCAGACCCGCTTCCTTTTAATTGGCCGGGATCAGGGGAAAATCACTTGGAGGAGGCGGGATGAAGACGGGTGCGGAGTTTGAGGCCGCTGTCTGCTCCGGCCGCACCGGACTCACCACGGCTGGCGAAATCGCGGCCAAAGTTAACGTTTCAGGTCGATGACCTTTCATCAGAACTGGAAAAAGTTAGAGATGTAACAGATTTTAAGCAA
This sequence comes from Squalus acanthias, assembly GCA_030390025.1. Classification (NCBI taxonomy): domain Eukaryota; kingdom Metazoa; phylum Chordata; class Chondrichthyes; order Squaliformes; family Squalidae; genus Squalus; species Squalus acanthias. The sequence goes on along the minus strand of CM059441.1, from coordinate 61,245,130 downwards.
GTACAGAGGCAGAGAAAGGGGGGGTGGAAAGAATAAACGGGAAGACCTGTGATAGGGTGGAAACAGGAGAGATTAAATGACAAAAGGGGTGATGCTGCAAGGAAAAAGGGGATGGTAACGGGACATGTAAAGAAAGAAAAGATGGGTCGAGAGGAGGTGTAAATGGCAACAGCAGAACCATTACCAGCACCTGCTGTCCAAGAAAATGGGATCTGAAATTGTTCAACTCAATGTTGCGTCTGGAAGGCTGTAAAGTACCTAATTGAAAGATGAGGTGCTGTTCCTCGAGCTTCATTGGAACAGTGCAGGAGGCCGAGGACGGAGAGGTCAGAGTGGGAGTGGGACGGAAGCTCGGGGTCACGCTTGCGGACTGAACGGAGGTGTTCAGCAGAGCGATCACCCAATCTGCATTTGGTCTCCCCAATGTAGAGGAGACCGCATCGTGATCAGCGATAGTATACTAAATTGAAAGAAGTACAAAGAAAGACTTGCATTTCTATAGCGCCTTTCACAACCACCGGACGTCCCAAAGTGCTTTACAGCCAATGAAGTACTTTTTTGAAGTGTAGTCACTGTTGTAATGTAGGAAACGCGGCAGCCAATTTGCGCACAGCAAGCTCCCACAAACAGCAATGTGATAATGACCAGATCATCTGTTTTTTTGTTATGTTGATTGAGGGATAAATATTGGCCAGGGCACCGGGGATAACTCCCCTACTCCTCTTCAAAATAGTGCCATGGGATCTTTTACGTCCACCTGAGAGAGCAGACGGGGCCTCGGTTTAACGTCTCCTCTGAAAGACGGCACCTCCGACAGTGCAGCACTCCCTCAGCACTGCACTGGAGTGTCAGCCTAGATTTGTTGTGCTCAAGTCTCTGGAGTAGGACTTGAACCCACAACCTTATGACTCTAGAAGCGAGAGTGCTACCAACTGAGCTATTGGCTGAGGAGATCAGCGATAGTATACTAAATTGAAAGAAGTACAAGTAAATCGTGGTTTCACCTGGAAGGAGTGTTTGGGGCCCTTGACAGTGGGAAGGGAGGAGGTGAAAGGACACGTGTTGCATCTCCTGTGCTTGCATGGGAAGGTGCCGTGGGAAGGGGAGGGGGTGTTGGGAGTGAACCAGAGTGTCGTGGAGGGAAAGGTCCCTTCGAAATGCTGAAAGGGGTGGGGAGGAGAAGATGTGTTTGCTGGTGGCTTTGCGCAGGAGGTGGCGGAAATGGCGGAGAATGATCCGTTGAATGTGGAGATTGGTGGGGTCGAAGGTGAGAACAAGGGGACCCCTATCGTGGCTCTGGGAGGGATAGGAAGGGGAGACTGGAGAAGTGCGTGAAACAGGAAGGACACGGTCAAGGGCCCTGTCAACCACCTCGGTTGTGGGAAAAGGATGACGAATGTTCATCGCACTTCCAGCATTTTCTGTTTTTATTTGTTATTTGGTATTGGAATCTCTAACGATGTATTCACCCTACAAGTTTAGTGTCATTGCAAAGCTGTTTCAGCTTTCCCCTGACACTAAGGTTGTGTCAGGTTCAGGCTGCATTTATCGGAAGCACTGATGTGGAAGGTGGTATCGTCAGAATGGATGTGACGGAGACGGAGAAACTAGGAGAATGGAATAGAGTCGTTACAGGAAGCGGGGTGGGTGGAAGTATAATCAAGGTAGCTGTGGGAGTCAGTGGGCTTACAGTAGATATTGATTGACAGCCTATGCCCAGAAATGGAGAGTGTGAAGTCGAGGAAGGGAAGGGAAGAGTCGGGGAAGGACCATGTGAGGGTAAGGGAGGGGTAGAAATTGGAAGCAAAGTTTATGAAATATTCCTTTACTTGCATAAAAACTGTTACATCTCTAACTTTTTCAAGTACTGACGAAGGGTCATCACCCTGAAACGTTAACTCTGTTTCTCTCTCCACAGATGCTGCCTGACCTGCTGAGCATTTCCAGCATTTTCTGGTTTTATTTCCGATTTCCAGCATTTATTTAGCCTCCGTATCAAGTAACAAATGTTTTCTGAACTTTACAAACGATCGTCTGCCTTCTTTCAGTTATCTGTTTGAATTGGTTAGCTAGTAATTCTAGAATCAAAAACTGCAGAGGTTATTAGGAATACTCTTCAACAGCGACCAGGATTGCCACTTTGGAACTTTGCCAGTTTGCTGTGGTGTGTCGTGTGCTCTCCTCCCCGTAACCTGATTCAGTTCCCCAACAGTACGTAGTACAGTGTTAAATTCCACAGCTCACTGTAACCTTTGCAGCTACACAACTTAATTAATTGAAGGCACAATTTCTGGACTGCTCTTCTATGACAGACTAGATGCAGGAAGGATGTTCCCGATGGTCGGAGAGTCCAGAACCAGAGGTCACAGTCTAAGGATAAGGGGTAAGCCATTTAGGACAGAAATGAGGAGGAATTTCTTCACCCAGAGAGTGGTGAACCTGTGGAATTCTCTACCACACAAGGCAGTAGAGGCCAATTCATTAAATATATTCAAGAAGGAGTTGGATATATTTCTTAAGGCTAAAGGGATCAAGGGATATGGGGAGAAAGCAGGGACAGGGTACTGAGTTTGGATGATCAGCCATGATCGCATTGAATGGTGGAGCAGGCTAGAGGGGCCGAATGGCCTACTCCTGCTCCTATCTTCTATGTTTCTATGACTGCGTGTTATTCAGTGAAAACCACTGTTTAAGAACATAAGAAATAGGAGCAGGAATAGGCCACTTGGCCCCTCGAGCCTGCTCTGCCATTCAATAAGATCGTGGCTGATCTTGGGCTGAAAGCTACTTCCCTGCCCACTCCTCATAACCCTTCACTCCCTTATCTTGCAAAAATCTGTCTATCTCCACCTTAAATGTATTTAATGACCCAGCCTCCACGGCTCTCTGGGGCAGAGAATTCCACAGATTTACGACCCTCTGAGAGAAGAAATTCCTCCTCATCTCAGTTCTAAAAGGGCGACCCTTTATTCTGAAACTATATCCCCGAGTTCTAGATTTCCCCACGAGGGGAAACATCCTCTCTGCATCTACCTTGTCGAGCCCCCTCAGTATCTTATATGTTTCAATAAGATCACCTTTTAATCACCTTACTTTTTCCATAGATAATATGGAGTCGAAAATCCTTGGCTTCAACCGTGACCCTGGAGCACAAGTTGCAATCCAGAGAACAGAGGTAAGAATTCAGGCAGGACCAGCAAGTGCTGGGTCTCTGCCCGGATTTCTGCTGTCTTCCAATTCACACAGGGACCTGGGGTGGTGCACCTTCCACCTGCCTAAACTATGGCCCCTGATGTCAGAGGAGCAGGAGCCAAGGGGAGGGAATTCCCATGCTAGGTTCTCCTGGGCCCAGCACCCCTACTGCTGACAGACCTGGATGCCAGGATAAACCTGGCATACAGGTCAGATCGGCAGCTTCAATGGAGCCCTCCAGTGTCTCCAGGTTGGGTCGTGGCCTGGAGACCCTAGATGTTCCAGCGGGGTCAGGAGCAGAGATCACCAGAGCCTATTCTGGTGGTGTTAAACCAATGACTTTTGGCTTCAATGGGCCGGATTTTACGGTAGGACGAATGGTGAAGCTAAAAGCGCTCACCGTCATTAACATGTCAATCAGACAGCAATGTCCAGCGACCGCACATGGGCAGTTAAATGCGGAAATCAGGAAGTTGCTGTCCGAGATGCCCGGCTCCTCCAGAAGGTGCACGAGAATAGTATCTCGCTGAGAGACTCACCATTCAAATACATGGAAAGGTGTGAATTTGCCGTACTTAGAATCATAGAATGATACAGCACAGAAGGTGGCCATATGGCCCATCGTGCCTGTGTCGCTCTTTGGTAGAGCTATCCAATTAGTCCCACTCCCCTGCTCTTTCCCCATAGTCCGGCAAATTTTTTCCCTTCAAGTATTTATCCTATTGAAACAACAACAGAAAACATTGGAAAAACTCAGCAGGCCGGGCAACATCCGTGGAGAGAGAAACAGAGTTAACGTTTCAGGTCGAAACCCTTCGTCAGAACTGAGAAAAGAGCAGGAAAAGAAACAGATAAAAATGCAAGGGGGAGGCTGGGGGGAGGGAAAACTATGGTAAGTAGAGACATTAAGAGATGCTCAAGGCAAGACGAGATGGTAATGGGACAGGTTAAGAAACAAAAGGTGAAGTGTGAAATGCTGGCAGAATGAGAGACAGCTGCCGTAGGGGGAGAGAGAGAAAAAAAAGGGAAAAGGCACGAACCAAAAGGGTGGATAAAATGTATATATATGTGGTGGGGGCCGGGGTTATGATCTGAAATTGTTGAACTCGATATTGAGTCCGGAAGGCTGTAAAGTGCCTAAACGAAAGATGAGGTGCTGTTCCTCGAGCTTACGCTGAGCTTCCGTGGAACAATGCCCAAGGCCGAGGACGGTGAGGTCTGAGTGGGCCTATTGAATCCTATTATCCTATTGAATCTGCTTCCACCACCCTTTCAGGCAGTGTATTCTAGATCACAACGACTCGCCGTGTAAAAAAAAGTTTCCTGATGTCGCCTGTGGTTCTTTTGCCAGTCACCTTAAATCTGTGTCCTCTGGTTACCCGGTCCTGCTGTCACTGGAAACAGTTTCTCCTTATTTACTCTATCAAAACCCTTCATGATTTTGATCACCTCTATCAAATCTCCTCTGAACCTTCTCTGCTCTAAGGAGAACAACCCCAGTTTCTGCAGTCTCTCCACATAACTGAAGTCCCTCATCCCTGGTACCATTCTAGTAAATCTCTTCTGAACCCTGTCGAAGGCTTTGACATCCTTCCTAAAGTGTGGTGCCCAGAATTGGACACAATACTCCAGCTGAGACCTAACCAGTGTTTTATAAAGGTTTAGCATGGCTTCCTTGCTTTTCTGCCTCTATCAATAAAGCCAAGGATCCCGTATGTTTTTTTAACAGCCTTCTCAACTTGTCCTGCCATCTTTGTGTACAGACACCCCCAGGTCTCTCTGTTCCTGCACCCCCTTTAAAATTGTACCATTTAGTTTATATTGCCTCTCCTCATTCTTCCTTCCAAAATGTATCACTTTATACTTCTTTGCATTAAATTTCATCTGCCATGTGTCTGCCCATTTCACCAGTCTGTCTATGTCCTCCTGAAGTCTGTTACTATCCTCCTCACTGTTTACAACATTTCTGAGTTTCGTGTCATCTGCAAACTTTGAAATTATGCTCAGTATACCCAAGTCCAGGTCATTAATATATATATCTAAAAGAGCAGTACGTCCTAATACCACCACTGTATATTTCCCTCCTGTATGAAAAACAACCGTTCACCACTACTCCCTGCTTTCTGTCCCTTAGTCAATTCTGCATCCACACTGTCACTGTCCCTTTAATCCCATGGGCTTCAATTTTGCTAACGTCTATTATGTGGTACTTTATCAAACGCCTTTTGAAAGTCCATATACACAACATCAACCGCACTACCCTCATCAACCCTCTCTGTTACTTCCTCAAAGAACTCAATCAAGTTAGTCAAACACGATTTGCCTTTAACAAATCCGTGCTGAGTTTCATTTATTAGCCCATAGGTTTCCAAATGCCAATTAATTTTGTCCTGGATTATTGCCTCGAAAGCTTTCCCCACCACCGATGTTAAACAGACTGGCCTGTAGTTGCCGGGTTTACCCCTCTCCCCTTTTTTAAACAGGAATGTAACATTTGCAATCCTCCAGTCCTCTGGCACCAACCCCATATCTAAGGAGGATTGGCAGATTGTGGCCAGACTCTCCGTAATTTCAACCCTTACTTCCCTCAGTAACTGAGTATGCATCCCATCCGGATCGGCTGACTTTTCTACTTTGAGGACTGCCAACCTTTTAAGTACCTCCTCTTTATCTATTTTTATCCTATCTAATATTGTTACTACCTCCTCCTTTACTGCTACATTAAGTACATGGACAGCAAGGGAGTGCATGATAAGGGAGAATACAAAGAGATTAGGAGAAAAGTCAAAAAAACAATTAGGAAGGCAAAGAGGAACTATGAAATTAAATTATCAAGGAACATAAAACAAAATAGCAAAATATTTTACAGGCACATCAATAAAAAAAGGAAGGTTGGGATGGGAATAGGGCCATTAAGGGATAGACAGGATAATACCACAGGTAATGATAGAGAGATGGCAGAAATATTAAATAATTATTTTGCTTCAGTATTTACCAGGGAGATAGAACAGGTGGACATGACATTGGATGATGAGATTAGTAATGAGATAAGTGCATTTAAAATTAAAAGAGGGGATATATTAAATAAACTAATCAAACTCAAAGAGGATAAAACCCCTGGTCCGGATGGATTGCATCCACGCATTTTTAGGGAAGAGATAGCAGAGGCATTACTACACATATTTAATAATTCGTTAGAAAAAGGTGTCGTGCCAGAGGACTGGTGGATAGCTAACGTAATACCTGTATTTAAGAAGGGGGATAGAACATGTCCAGGGAATTATAGACCAGTCAGCATAACTTCGGTGGTAGGAAAAATAATGGAATCCCTACAAAAGGAGAAAATAGAAGAACATCTAGAAACTAAAAATATAATAATGAATAGTCAGCATGGATTTCAGAAGGGAAAGTCTTGCTTGACCAACCTCATTGAATTTTTTGACGAGGTAACAGAGAGAATAGACAATGGTAATGCAGTAGATGCAATTTATCTAGATTTTCAAAAGGCCTTCGATAAGGTACCCCATAATAGACTATGAACAAGGTCAGAGAATGCGGAGTGAGGGGACAAGTAGCAGAATGGATTGCTAGCTGGCTTCAAGACAGAAAGCAGAGAGTAGGGGTAAAGAGTAGCTATTCACAGTGGTAGAAGGTGGGTAGTGGTGTTCCACAAGGATCAGTGCTGGGACCACTGTTGTTCACAATTTATATTAACGATTTAAACTTTGGAATCAAAAACACAATTTCTAAATTTGCGGATGACACCAAATTTGGGGAGATAGTCAATACTGAGGAGGACTGCAACAAATTAGAGGAGTACATTAATAAACTTGCAGAATTAGTATATAATTGGCTAATTCAACACAGATAAATGTGAGGTATATTTTTGTAGGAAGAATAGGGAGGTCACTTATTACTTGGAGCTTGCGAGTCTAGGTGGGGTGGAGGGACAAAGGGATCTCGGAGTACAAATACACAAATCACTAAAAGTTGCACCACAGGTTAGCAAGGCCATAAAAAAAAGCAAACCAAGCACTAGGGTTTATTTCTAGAGGTATAGAATTGAAAAGTAGGTAAGTTATGCGTAACCTGTAGCGAACCTTGGTTAGACCACACTTAGAGTACTGCGTACAGTTCTGGTCCCATATTATAAAAAGGATATAAAGGCACTGGAAAGGGTGCAGAGAAGATTTACAAGGATGATACCAGAAATGCGAGGGTATACATATCAGGAAAGGATGAACAGGCTGGGTCTCTTTTCTCTTGAAAAAAGAGGCTGAGGGGTGACCTAATAGAGGTCTTTAAAATTATGAAAGGTTTTGATAGAGTGGATACAGAGAGAATGTTTCCACTTGTGGGGAAGAGCATAACTCGAGGCCAACAATATAAGATAGTCACCAAGAAATCCAATCGGGAATTCAGAAGAAACTTCTTTACCCAAAGAGTGGTGAGAATGTGGAACTCGCTACCACAGTGAGTGGTTGAAGCGAATAGTATAGATGCATTTAAGGGGAGGCTGGACAAGCATATGAGGGAGAAGGGAATAAAGGGTTAAGCTGATAGATTTAGATGAGGAAAGATGGGAGGAGGCTCGAGTGGAGCATAAACGCCGGCATGGACTGGTAGAGCCGAATGGCCTTTTCTGTGCTGTATATCCTATGTAATCCTATATAATCCTATGTATTATGTATCTTACAATTGTTATAAGCCTCCTTTTTCTGTTTCAGTTTAATCTCTATGGAGGAAAAATTCAGTTCCTTTGTGCCTCCCGTTAGCGCCCTAAGAGGGCGCTAATGGGGGGCGCAAAGCAACTAGCGCCCGGGCACGGCACCGCCAATGCCTCCCGCGAAATTCAGCGGGAGGATTGCGGCGGCGGTAACCGTTAGTGCCCCGCGGCGCTGCACCGCCAACGATGACGTCATCGCCGTGCGCAATGCCCCGCTCGCGCCCCAGCCGCGATCTTCGGTATCATAGAAACATAGACATAGAAACATAGAATCTAGGAGCAGGAGTAGGCCATTCGGCCCATCGAGCCTGCTCCACCATTCAATACGATCATGGCTGATCATCCAAATCCAGTACCCTGTCCCTGCTTTAATCCCCACAGTACACATATCCCACCCTACCCCCGTAACCCCACGTATTTAATTCCCCCAAACATATCCCATCCTATCCCCATAACCCCACATATTTAATCCCCCCCTAACACTAAGGGTCAATTTATCATATCCAAATCAACCTAACCCGCACATTTTTGGACTGTGGGAGGAAACCGGAGCACCCGGAGGAAACCCACGCAGACACGGGGAGAATGTGCAAACTCCACACAGACAGTCACCCGAGGTCAGATTCGAACCCGGGTCTCTGGCGCTGTGAGGCACCAGTGCTAACCACTATGCCACCGCTATGTCCGACGGACTCAGGGGGGCCTACCTGCGGACGGGGCGGCGCTAATTAAAGGCGAGGTGCCGGGCGGCCATTTTTGTTGCTGGCCACCTGCCAGCACCTGCCCCCGTTGCCGTCCCCGGCCTCCTGAGCAGCCCCCCCCGCGGAGTGCCGGCTGCGCTCCGTGAGCCCGGCACTTCTCTTGAGTGCCGGGCTCTTTTACCGGCACTCCGATCCCTGGTGGCCCAGCTGGGCACCAGGTCGTGCTGCACTAGGCCCCTCACCTTTAAGAAGGGGAGGAAGGCCTGCAGTACCGCGGCATGTAGCGCCGTGATATTCCCTCGCAGCGCCCCAAGAGGGAGGGGGAGCGCTTCCAGTAGTGCTACCGATGAATTTCGGCTGTGGGGTGCTAATTTTTTCGGGGCACTACTAGTTAGTGCCCCAAAGGGGGCGCGATTCAATTTTTCCCCCTTTATCTTTAGTCATCCAGGGAGCCGTAGCTTTGAATGCCCTTCCTTTCCCCCTCAGGGGACTACGTCTACTCTGTGCCTGAACCATCTCCTCTTTGAAGGCCTTCCCTTGTTCAATTACTGTTTTGCCTACCAATTTATAATTCCAATCCACCTGGGCCAGATCCCTTTTTCAACTCACCTGAAAATAGCCCTCCCCCAGTTAAATATTTTTATGCTTCATTTGTCATTTTCCATCACTATTCTAAACCTCATGGTATTATGATCACTGTTCCCCAAATGCGCTCCCACTGAAACATGCTCCACTTGCCCCACTTCATTCCCCAGTACTAGATCCAGCACTGGTTCCTTCCTCATTGGGCTGGAAACACGCTGATCAAGAAAGTTCTCGTGTGCACATTTCAGGAATTCCTCTCCTTCTTTGCCCTTTACACTATTACTATCCCAGTCTACATTAGGATAATTGTAGTCCGCCATTATGACTACTGTATAGCTCTTGCATCTTTCTGAAATTCACCTGCAAATTTGCTCCTCTATCTCCTTCCCCCCAATTTGTTGGCCTATAGTTTTGTCCCTCAATTCTAACCAAATAGATTCTGTGTTTGACCCCCTCAGACACACCTCTCCAGTGCTATAATAGTTTCTTTGATGCTGCCACCCACACTGCATTTTTTCCTTCCCTATCTTCCCTGAATGCTGTGTGGAGAAAATCCGAGAGCCCCAAAACGGGCGAGGGTTGGCAATGCATGATTTACCCGCGCCTGTTGCTTCCGATGATGGCAGCACGCCAACTTCGTGCTGCCTGCTAAGTTACATGATTGCTGTGTGCAGCCAGGGCTAAACGCTGAGCAGAGGGCCCAAGCTTGTGCGAGGCTAGCACCACTTAAAGCTAGCCTGCACCTCTTCAAGGGGCGTTGGATTGTGGCTGGAGCAGGTGCTGGAAGTGGCTGTGGAAGGCATTCACAACAGGGGAGAGAGCGTGCTCCTAAATTTTCTGACGCTCAAACTGAAGGCCTTGGGGGAGGAGGTGGCGAGGAGGAGAGAGGTCTTCTATCCACAGCAAGGCCAGGACATGCGCTCAGAAGGCAGCGGGAGCAGATAGCCGTGGCAGTCAATGCCAGGAGTCAAGCCCCGAGGACCCGGATGCAGTGCTGCAAAAAGTTCAATGACCTCACACGAGTGGTCAAGGTCAGTGAATTCATCTTCAAATGCCATATCCCACCAACTGCACCACTGGCCTCACACGCTGCTCAATGCACCACCCCCCCATCACTCACCTACTAACAACCTCTATCAATCACAACTCATACCTCACACTCATAGTTTCACCTCACCCTCACACACTTAGCATTGCTGCAAGCCTCACAACCACATCTCACAGCTTGCACACACTGCCAGCTATTCAACCATGACAGCCACATCACCCAAACAGATTGCATCACACTCACTCACATACTTCCCGCTCTCTTGCAGGACAAGGTGGCCCATAACCGAAGGCAGCAGGTGCTAACTGGCAGGGGACAGGCGCGCCTGCATGTCCTAACCCCCGTGGAGGAGATGGTGCTGGCCATTATTGGGATGGCCATTGCTGAGGCCGTGGCCAGCGGTGGGGCTGAAACCATCGGAGATGACGGTAATCCCCATACCTAATCCTTCTCCTCACATCCCACTTCCCGCTCATCCCGCACTCTCTTCTGATTTACAAGCTACAGATGGTGTAAGTGTGCACCTCTTACTTTCCCCCCCTCCCCGCACCGCAACCCGACCCTTGTGCCTTTCTCCTTTCAGATGCTGAAGAACTACAAGCTGGCCAGGCAGTGGTGGAAGAGCGACAGGTGGAAGAGGAAGAAGACACTGATGAGGAAGAAACACCGTCACTCGATTTCACACTTGCTCAGAAACCGACAATTCAGAGGATAGCTTAGAGGCACTGGAACTGCACGTGGTGAGACACCGGGCACGAGTGGGCTGCAGCCAGGGCAGGGGTCAAGGGTAGCGCAGGTGGGCGAGGTCGCACACGAGTTCTGCTGCCGAGGACTCAGCTGAGGATTTCGACGGGGCAGGCTACAGTAGAAGGCTGATGGGTATGCACAATGAAATGCTCGGTGCATTGGCAGGCCTGCCAGAAAGCACAGGGCTTTGCTCAGAGCTTGGAGCCCATCCTTTCCAGCCTGGAAGTGGTGGCCAACTCCATCAGCACACTTGGGGACCCAACCATGATGCAGCGTCTGATGGCCGATGTCTCAGCTTCCATTGCCGCACAAGCAACAGTCACCCAACATTTGGGTGCTGCAGTGAAAGGTTAGACATCTATCATGCAAGCTCAGACTGCTGCCATCATGGGTGCGGATACCAGTGTGGAAAGGGGCTTGCAGGGTGTCACAGCAGTCCAGCAATCTGTCCTCCAACAGATTACTAGGCATGCTGAGACACCGCCCCGGGGGCGAGGCAGTGGCTCCGCGGAGCTCGAACCTGCTGTCCTCTCTCAGGATGACAGCATTCGTCCTCCCACCACTGCCACTCTGCCAGTGCCCTTGCTGTTGCCTGTCAGCCAGCTGCCCCAGACTGCTGTTGCCCTTGCTGAGACGGTGCAGTCCGAAGCCGGACCTTCTAGGCCCAGAACTACTCGAGGTCGTCCTCCAAGGCCATCTGTAGTCTCCCCCACTGAAAGTCAGCAGCCTTCCACCAGCCATGCTGCAGCCATTGGGGTAGCACTGCATAGGAGCACTAGGACAGGCAAGGGCACACGGAAGACAAGCAAATTTATAAATTTGGTTTGGAATGTTTATTTTGTGTTGGCTTTTATTTTTGCATTGTGGCCAAGCGGACACTGAGATGGTCAGTAACAGAGGGAAGGTAAGGTGTAGGACTGTTGGTGAATGGGGAAGTCATCATAGAATCATAGAAGATAGGAGCAGGAGTAGGCCATTCGGCCCCTCTAGCCTGCTCCACCATTCAATGCGATCATGGCTGATCATCCAAATTCAGTACCCTGTCCCTGCTTTCTCCCCATATCCCTTAATCCCTTTAGCCTTAAGAAATATATCCAACTCCTTCTTGAATCTATTTAATGAATTGAGTTGGGGTTGTGTTTACTGGTATCGCAGTCAGATGAGTTGTTCACGGACAGCCCGGCCAGAAAGGGGCTGTCTGGGTTGCTTTCTTCCCTCCTCCTTTTCCTCCTTCTCTCCCTCCTCTTCCTCCTCAGCTGCTCACCTTATAGCTGGTGGCAGGGGCTGTGCCTCCATGATGGCGAGGTTGTGCAGCATGCAGCAGACCACCCCGAATCTCGACACCCGCTCTGCCGAGTACTGCAGGGCTCCTCCAGAGCGGTCCAGGCAGTGGTGCTCTAGGACAGTTTGTCTGGCAGCATGGCTTTTATTCTATGCATGCTTCCCACATGTGCGTGGGTTATGCACCGGAGACATGAGCCACGTCATCAATGGATAGCCCTCGTCACCCAGTAGCCGCCCTTTAGTTTGTCGTGGTGTCTCAAATGCAGGTGGTACAGAATGAAGGCACCATAACTGCCGCCAGGACACTGGGCATTGACCTGCATGGTTCGCTGCGTGTGGTCGCACACCAGCTGGACGTTGAGGGACTGGAATCCCTTTCATAAGAACATAAGAAATAGGAGCAGGAGTAGGCCAATCGGCCCCTCGAGCCTGCTCCGCCATTCAATAAGATCATGGCTGATCTGATCCTAACCTCAAATCTAAAGAACACAAGAAGTAGGAGCAGGACCCGGCCACTCAGCCCCGGGCCCACTCCGCCACCCACAGGGCCTTGACCGATCCAAACTCAGCCTCATGTCCAATTTCCTGCCCGCTCCCCGTAACCCCTAATTCCCTTTACTTCTAGGAAACTGTCTATTTCTGTTTTAAATTTATTTAATGATGTAGCTTCCACAGCTTCCTGGGGCAGCAAATTCCACAGACCTACTACCCTCTGAGTGAAGAAGTTTCTCCTCATCTCAGTTTTGAAAGAGCAGCCCCTTATTCTAAGATTATGCCCCCTAGTTCTAGTTTCACCCATCCTTGGGAACATCCTTACCACATCCACCCGATTGGTTTTCGGTTGCGGTACATCTCAGAGTTGACATGCGGCGCCCGCAAAGCGCCGTGCGTGCAGTCAATGGCACCCTGCACCATGGGGAAGCCTGGAACCCTTTAAATGTAGTCAGCTCTCTTGGAATAGAGAACCTCAGTAACCTCCCTTATGCAACAGTGGACGGCAAACTGGGAGGTGTTGCAAATATCTCCTGCTCCAACCTGGAAGAAGCCTGCACATAAAGGTTCATCGCCACGGTCACCCTCACAGCCACTGGCAATGCGGTCCTCGCCCTGCTCTGAGGTTGCAGTTGTGGCTGCAGCAGGTGGCAGATTTCAGTGAGGATGTCCTGACTGAAGTACTGATGTCTGACACACTGTTCTTCGCTGAGGTTCAGGCAGGTGAATTGCTCCCTGAACACCCTGGGCGGATATGGCATCCTGCTGAGAGCCCTCCTCTCCCTCCTCCTCCTCCTCCCTCTTCCAGCAGCTTGTCCTGCTCTACCTGCCCTCTGTTCATTCTCCAGTTCATGCTGTATTTGAAGGGGAATTCCTACTCGTGCACGCATGTCTGGGAGCAACTGGTTTGTGCAGAAGCCTTGAAGTCTGGACAAAGTCCTTCAGCGCCTCCCACACCACTCCCTGTAGACTTTAGCAACTTTAAAGAACTCTAGAAAGCACCAAACACCTGTACAGTCGCAGCAGGAGCCAGTATAAATTAATCAGCAACTAACCTGTAAGTAGTTGATGATCTCTTTAAATAGCGCTGGTGGCTGGGGGGGGAGGTCCTTCCTGCTGCTGAACGCGCGTTCAACTGTGTGAGCTTAAGAGAGGGAGTTAACTGGAGTAGCATAGTGGTTGTGTTACTGGACTAGTAATCCAGAGACCTAGACTAATGATATTGGAGACATGAGTTCAAATCCCATCACAGCAGCTGGGAATTTCAATTCAGTTAATTGAATAAATCTGGAATAAAAAGCTAGTGTCAGTAATGGTGACCATGAAACTGCCGGATCGTCGTAAAAATCCATCTGGTTCACTAATGTCCTTTAGGGAAGGAAATCTGCCGTCCTTACTCGGTCTGGCCTATATGTGACTCCAGACCCACAGGGATGTGGTTGACTCTTAACTGCCCTCTGAAATGGCCCAGCAAGTCACTCAGTTATACCAAACCACTACTAAGAATAAAACTGGACGAACGACCTAGGCATTGGATTTGGACACGACAAAGGCAGTCCCAGCCCAGTCAACCCTGCAAAGTCCTCCTCACTAACATCTGGGGACTTTGCCAAAATTGGGAGAGCTGTCCCACAGACTAGTCAAGTAACGGCCTGATACAGTCATACTCACAGAATCATACCTTTCAGCCAACATCCCGGACTCCTCCATCACCATCCCTGGGTATGTCCTGTCCCACCGGCAGGACAGACCCACCAGAGGTAGCCGTGCAGTGGTATACAGTCAGAAGGGAGTGGCCCTGGGAGTCCTCAACATTGACTCCGGACCCCATGAAGTCTCATGGGCAAGGAAACCTCCTGCTGATTGCCACCTACCACCCTCCCTCAGCTGATGAAGCAGTACTCCTCCATGTTGAACACAACTTGGAAGAAGCACTGAGAGTAGCAAGGGCACAGAACGTGGGGGACTTCAATGTCCATCACCGACAGCGGCTCAGTAGCACCATTACTGTGTTGTGTGGCACTACCACCGTGCTAAATGGGATAGATTCAGAACAGATCTAGCAGCTCAAAACTGGGCATCCATGAGGCGCTGTGGGCCATCGGCAGCAGCAGCAGAATTGTATTCCACCACACTCTGTAAACTCATGGCCCGGCATATCCCTCACTTTACCATTTCCATGAAGCCAGGGGACCAACCCTGGTTCAATGAGGAGTGCAGAAGAGCATGCCAGGAGCAGCACCAGGTGTACCTAAAAATGAGATGCCAACCTGGTGACTATGGGAGTACATACATGCTAAACAACGGAAGCAGCATTCTATAGATAGAGCTAAGCGATCCCACAACCATCAGATCAGATCAAAGCTCTGCAGTCCTGCCACATCCAGTCGTGAATGGTTGTGGACAAATAACAGGAGGAGGAGGCAGCTCCATCCTCAATGATGGCGCAGCCCAGCACGTGAGTGCAATAGTTAACGCTGAAGCGTTCGCAGCCATCTTCAGCCAGAAGTGCCGAGTGGATGATCCATCTCGGCCTCCTCCCGAGGTCTCCATCATCACAGAAGTCAGTCTTCAGTCAATTTGATTCACTCCATGCGATATCAAGAAAAGGCTGAGAGCACTGGATACAGCAAAGGTTACAGGCCCTGACAACATCCCGGCTGTTGTGCTGAAGACTTGTGCTCTCAGATAATGAAGCAGGCCGTGCCAACATGCAGGGGAGGCCTGGACAACATTTAGGCTTGGGATGATAAGTGGCTAGTAACATAAATGCCAGGCAATGACCACTTCCAACAAGAGACAGTGTAACTACTGCCCCTTGACATTCAATGGCATTACCATCGCTGAATCCCCCACCATCAGTATCCTGGAGGTCACCATTGACCAGAAACCTAACTGGATCAGCCATCTAAATATTGTGGCTACAAGAGCAGGTCAGAGGCTGGGTATTCTGCGGCGAGTGTCTCACCTCCTGACTCACCAAAGCCTTTCCACCATCTACAAGGCACAAGTCAGGAGTGTGATGGAATACTCAAGAAGCTCGACACCATCCAGGACAAACCAGCCCGTTTGATTGGCACCTCATCCACCACCTTAAACATTCACTCCCTCCACCACCGGCGTACCGTGGCTGCAGTGTGTCCCATCTACAAGATGCACTGCAGCAACTCGCCAAGGCTTCTTCGACAGCACCTCCCAAACCCGCGACCTCTACCACCTAGAAGGACAAGGGTAGCAGGCGCATGGGAACACCACCACCTCCAAGTTTCCCTCCAAGTCACACACCATCCTGACTTGGAAATATATCGCCGTTCCTTCATCGTCACAGGGTCAAAATTCTAGAACTCCCTCCCTAACAGCACTGTGGGAGTACCTTCACCACACGGACTGCAGTGGTTCAAGAAGGCGTTTCACCACCACCTTCTCGAGGGCAATTAGGATGAGCAATAAATGCTGGCCTTGCCAGCGACGCCCACATCCCATGAACGAATAAAAAAAATGGTGGCACTGGCGTCAAATCAGCGTTGCATGCTGATTGATGTCATGATCTGCCTACTCTGCAAACCTCCGGCGGATGCTCACTGTACGCGTGCGCTGAAGCCCTCGCCAATATGGCGTCCGGCGCTACTCACATCAGAAGTGTGCATTCGCGCTGCAGACGCCATTTTAGAGCCAAAACGGCACTCGTAGCGTCAAAACAACAGGCGCTAAGGACCCGAATTTTGCTTCCCTTGTATCCAGGAATTTACGTTCCTAATCTTCGCCTTCTTGGAGCCTGGTCTCTGTTATTGTCACTATATCAGAGTCCCTTGTGGCGTCTTGTGCCTGCAGCTCACCAACCTTATTTACCACGCTCCGTGCATTTACGCACATGCACTCCAAAACCATCTTAGACTGCCTCACATTTCTCTTCTGTATGATCCCTTCTATTTCTGAACTATTCTGTATTGCAGTGCTATTTGTCTCTCCCAGTCCTGTTGTGCACCGTGTTTCTCCTCTCTAATGTTTCATCCTGGTGCCCATCCCCCTGCCAAATTAATTTAAACCCTCCACCACAGCATTCATTAACCTTCCAGCGAGGACATTGGTCCCAGCTCTGTTGAGGTGGTACCCGTCCATCTTGAACATACTTAGCTGATATATACACAGTAAACTCGCCAGAAAAAGTTAGAACTTATCCACTCCAGTATAAGTAATTTTTTAACGGCGTGATAAGTCTGAATTGCTACCAAACAACCTCTCTGGCCCTGAAAATGACCTTTAGCAAGTTTGGAGTTTAAATAACATTTTTTTTTAACTTTTACTTTCTGTCTCTTTTTTTAATCTCTCTCTCTCTAAATCCAATCTTTCTTTCCCTCTCTTTATATCGCATTCTGTACCTGATCTGACATTGAATTAAATATTCCAACTGACACTTCCTGGTTCATACTCTGCGTTGTTCATTAAGAATACTTCAACCCGATTGGTTAAGGAGAATAACAGCTGCTTTCCATGTTCACACAGGTCCCAGATGCTCTGTCGAGGGCACTGTGCTTTTTCGACAGTTGGTTAACTGGAACTTCCAACAACAACAACTTGTATTTATATAGCGCCTTTAAGGTAGTAAAATGTCCCAAGGCGCTGCACTGGAGTAT
Source organism: Squalus acanthias (assembly GCA_030390025.1). NCBI lineage: Eukaryota > Metazoa > Chordata > Chondrichthyes > Squaliformes > Squalidae > Squalus > Squalus acanthias. Next base: position 61,227,721 of record CM059441.1, on the reverse strand, counting down.
TTTAAGACAACAAATTTGACACCGATCCACATAAGGAGAAATTAGGGCAGGTGACCAAAAGCTTGGTCAAAGAGGGAGGTTTTAAGGAGCATCTTAAAGGAGGAAAGAGAGGTAGCGAGACGGAGAGGTTTAGGCAGGGAATTCCAGAGCTTAGGGCCTTGGCAACAGAAGGCACGACCACCAAAGGTTCAAAAGGTTCCAGTTCAAAAACCAATAAAATGTCCATGACCAAGTGCAAGGGTAACGTACGGCTCGCGCCGTTCACTCACCGCTGACCACAAAATACAGCCCAATGTATCTTGTGAGCTCTTTTACCTTTATAGTCGAGAAATTATGGAAGTCTGCGAACATTTAGTGTTCAGGGGACGAGGAGTTGGCGGGCGGCTAGCACAAGCTGCCTTGAATTTTGTGGGAGAGGAGGACCTCAAGGCGCACATCAGCTGCTGGCTTACAAGGAAATACGTGACGGAGAATCCAAGGCCTCAGTGCAAGGAACGGATAATGAACTGACAGCACAGATCATCGGTCCCCTTCACGTTGGTTTGGAACAAATGTCTCCAACTGAGCATTATACAGAAAAAAAACACCCTTTTATGGTTTAAATGATTTTGATCACACATTAAACGGATTATCATTTTCAGACAGGAATATATATGTGTGCACTAATGTGGAATAGAAGCTTATGCTGATGGGGTTCAATGAAGGGGGGTGGGAAGGAGGCTCATGCGGAGCGTAAACACCGGCATAGACCTGTTGGGCCAAATGGCCTGTTTCTGTGCTGTACATTCCATGCAATTTATCTGTGCTTTTTCATTTTTGCTCACCATAAGAATTGTGAATGATTTGGATCGTGATCTGTGGTGAACGCAAAACCAAGGAAGAGGACTTTGTCAAAGCTTTGGTAAACGAGGAGGTTCCGGGGTACAGGATGAGATAAAAATAGATAAAGAGGAGGTACTAGAAAGGCTGGCAGTACTTAAAGTAGCTAGGTCACCTGGTCCGCATGGAATGCATCCTAGGTTGCTGAGGGAAGTAAGGGTAGCAATTGCTGAGGCTCTGGCCATGATCTTCCAATCCCCCTTAGATACAGAGGTGGTGCCAGAGGACTGGAGGATTGCAAATGTTACACCCGTGTTCAAAAAAGGGGAGAAGGATAAACCTAGTAATTACAGGCCAGTCAGTTTAACGTCGGTGGTGGGGAAGCTTTTAGAAACAATAATCCGGGAGAAAATTAACAGCCACTTGGACAAGCATGAACTAATAAAGGAGAGCCAGCACGGATTTGTTAAGGGCAAATCGTGTTTGACTAACTTGATTGAGTTTTTTGATGAGCTATCTGAGAGGGTTGATGAGGGCAGTGCTGTTGATGTTGTGTATCCGGACTTTCAAAAGGCGTTTGATAAAGGAGCACATATTAGGCTTGTTAGCAAAATTGACGCCCATGGGATAAAAGGGACAGTAGCAGCATGGATTCAAAATTGGCCAAGGGATAGAAAACTGAGTTGTGGTGAATGGCTGGTTTTCAGACTGGAGGGAGGTATACAGTGTGTTCCCCAGGGTTCAGTACTAGGACCACTGTTGTTTTTTGATATAAATTAATGACTTGAACTTAGGGGTACATGGCACAATTTCAAAATTTGTAGATGACATGAAACTTGGAATTGTAGTAAACACTGAGGAAGATAGTAATAGACTTCAAGAGGACATAGACATGCTGGTGGAATGGGCGGACACACGGCAGATGAAATTCAGCGCAGAAAAGTGTGAGTGGATACATTTTGGTAGTAAGATTGAGGAGAGACAATACAAGCTCAACGGTACAATTTTAAAGGGGGTGCAAGAATAGAGAGAGACCTGGGGGTGTTTGTGCACAAATCTTTGAAGGTGGCAGGACAGGTTAACAAAGCAGTTAATAAAGCACATGGGATCCTGAGCTTTATAAATAGAGGCATAGAGTACAAAAACCAGGAAGTTATGCTAAACCTTTATAAAACACTAGTTCGGCCCCTGCTGGAGTATTGTGTCCAATCTGGAAGGACGTGAAGACTTTGGAGAGGGTACAGGAGAGATTTACTAGAATGGTTCCGGGAATGAGGGATGACAGTTATGTGGATAGACTGGAGAAGCTGGGGGTGTTCTCCTTAGAGCAGAGAAGGCTAAGAGGAGATTTGGTAGAGGTGATTAAAATCATGAAGGGTTTAGATAGAATAAATAGAAGAACCAGAGGCGACATGAGGAAAAGCTTCTTTACGCAGCGAGTGATTAGGATTTGGAATGCTCTGCCTGATAGGGTGGTGGATACAGATTCAATAGTAGCCTTCAAAAGGGAATTGGATAAATCATAGAATTATAGAATGGTTACAGCACAGAAGGAGACCATTCGGCCCGTCGAGCCCGTGCCGGCTCTCTGCAAGAGCACTTCAGCTAGTCCCACTCACCCGCCCTTTCCCCGTAGCCCTGCAAATTTTTTTCCTTCAGGTACTTCTCCAACTCCCTTTTGAAAGCTATGATTGAATCTGCCACCACCACCCTTTCAGGCCGTGCATTCCAGATCCTAACCACTCGCTGCATAAAAAAGTTTTTCCTCGTGTCGCTTTTGGTTCTTCTGCCAGTCACCTTGAATCTGTGTCCTCTGGTTCTCGACCCTTCCGCCAATGGGAACAGTTTCTCTCTATCTACTCTGTTTAGACCCCTCGTTGATTTTGAACACCTCTATCAAATCTCCCCTCAACCTTCTCTGCTCTAAGGAGAACAACCCCACCTTCTCCAGTCTATCCACATAAATGATGTCCCTCAACCCTGGAACCATTCTTGTAAATCTTTTCTGCACCCTCTCTCAGGCATTCACATCCTTCCTAAAGTGCAGTGCCCAGAATTAGACACAATACTCCAGTTGAGGCTGAACCAGTGTTTTATAAAGGTTCATCATAACTTCCTTGCTTTTGTACTCTATGCCTCTATTTATAAAGCCCAGGATCCCGACTGCTTGAATACTTGAAGGAGAAAAAAATTGCAGGGATATGGGGAAAGAGCGGGGGGAGTGGGACTGACTGGATTGCTCTTCAAAAGAGCCGGGTTAGAGTCGATGGGCCGAATAGCCTCCTTCTGTGCTATACTCTTCTATGATTCTATTCCTTGCCAGCGACGCCCACATCCCATGAATGAATAAAAAACAATTGATGATTCTCAGTTCAGTCTTTATTAAAGGAGCGTTTCCTTTACAAAGTGAAGAAAATTGCAGCCAATAATAAAAGGAGTTGAATCCCAGGGGAACTGAATTCCTTGCACACTCTCTGCCCTTGCCGGGAAGTGGATTTTCAGGCCAAATACTGCTCAAAGATACCACTTTTCTGTAAAAAGAGAGTTGAAGACACATTTATATCTTCTGAGTAATTTCTAAAATCAAATGAATTTGATCTCTTCCTGCAGTCTATAGCTTTCTTCCTCACTATCAACCACACGGACAATTTTTGTATCATCTGCAAACTTCTTAATCATGCCCCCTACATTGAAGTCTAAATCATTGATATATACCACAAGAAGCAAGGGATCCAGTACTGAGCCCTGCGGAACCCCACTGGAAACAGCCTTCCAGTCACAAAAACACCCGTCGACCATTACACTTTGCTTCCTGCCACTGAGCCAATTTTGGATCCAACTTGCCACTTTCCCTTGGATCCCATGGGCTTTTATTTTTTTTAACAACCTGTTGTGTGGGACCTTGTCAAAGGCCTTGCTAAAATCCACGTTGACTACATCAAACGCACTACCCTCATCGACCCCCCACGTTACCTTGTCGAAAAATTCAATCAAGTTAGTCAGACATGACCTTCCCTTAACAAATCCATGCTGACTGTCCTTGATTAATCCGTGACTTTCTAAATGATGATTGATACTGTCCCTCAGAATTTTTTTCCAATAATTTTCCCACCACCGAGGTTAAGCTGATTGGCCTGTAATTACTCGGTCTATCCCTTTCTCCCTTTTTAAACAATGGCACAACGCTAGCAGTCTCCGGTCCTCTGGCACCACACATGTAGCCAGAGAGGATTGGAAAATGATGGCCAGAGCCTCCGCTATTTCCTCCCTTGCCTCTCTTAACAGCCTGGGATACATTTCATCCGGGCCTGGTGATTTATCTACTTTCAAAGATACTAAACCCCTTAATACTTCCTCTCTCTGTATGTTTATCCCAACTAATATTTCACACTCCACTCCTTAACTGCAATGCTGCACCGTCCCTCTCTTCTGTGAAGATAGACGCAAAGGGCTGGATTTTCATTGACCCGTGGAGGCGGGTTTGGAGGCGTGTGGGGGGTTAAAATTGCAAAAACAGGCGGGCGGGCACAAGTCCACCTCCATCCCGCCTCCCCGCAATTTTCATTAAATCGTGTCTGCTGGTCCCGACTCCGTCCCGCCTCTAAGAGACGGGATAGGCTGTTAAGGCTCTTAACAAGAACTAAATTGGCTCTATAATGCCATTTTGAAAGGCCTTTGCGATTTTAACCCTTGTTCTCTGTGAAGCACGCCTGTTCTGAACCACGATTGTGAAACCTGGCGGGAGCACATTTGGATAGCTGACTATCAGTGGCTGGGCTGACTATCAGTGACTGGGGCTGGCAGGCATCTGGGATGGAGGAGCCGTATCTGGGAGTGGTGGTGCAAAAAAAATTCTCTCTCTCTCTCTCTCTCTCTCCCTCCCTCCCTCCCTCCCCATCCAGGTCCTCTCACACCAAAGGCCAGGCAGTCTCTGACCTTCAATGCAACAGCAATGATGACATCATCAGAGGCGACTTTCAGACTGAAACCACTAATTGGTTCATGGGTTCCCACATGCTGGAACTCAATTGCCCAATTAGGTGAAAATTGCATCAATCTCCCACATCCAATTGCAGGCGGGTGGATAACACGAAAAGCGGATGACACGACCCCAACCCACCCCAGTATCAAAATCCAGCCCAAAGTATTCATTAAGAACCATACCCACGTCTTCCGCCTCCACACACCGGTTACCTTTTTGGTCTCTGATAGGCCCTACTCTTTCTTTAGTTTATTCTCTTGCTCTTTATGTATGTATGAAACATCTTCGGATTTTCCTATATTTTACTTGCCAATATTTTTCATGCCCTCTCTTTGCTTTCCTGATTTCCTTTTTAATTTCACCCCTGCACTTTCTGTACTCCTCCAGTTGGTGTTGCATTTCGAGCAAGATTACATTTGCTCTTTGCTCTTACACCATTCGCTGTTGTAACAGGATAGCAACTGCATTTGTAGAGTGGAAACCATTATAATGTCTTCTTAAAGGCCTAACCTAATAGGTTAAAAGAATTTAAGAGCCAAGAACTAACAGCATTCACCTTTTCTTTGGCTGACACCCGAATGACACTATATTTGGAATTTTTGTATTTCACAAGAATTTCCTTTTTGTATTTTCCATAAGTTTAGTGCTTCTGATTTGCTTGCTTAGTATAATTCTATTTACATTGTATAAATGTACGGGACTTGATTTGAATTTCTGCATAGTTTTAGAAGTGTATATTTATGCAAAATTTTGTATCTTTTTATATCTGACTGTAATGATTTGAGAATCACATAAATCGTTTCAGATCAGCATCAGTATTTTTTTCGAAGTTTGAGTTGAGTGTAAGACACCGTTGTCGGAAATTGAGCACAAACAGAAAGACTTCAACAGGTAACTCACTCTTTGCACAATCAGCCACGCGCACAGAGTCAAAACAAATGTTCTCGCTGCCCTCCAGGCTGAACCAAGGCATTCTATACAATTTGCTTCAATTGAAAGAAGGGAGACATAGAGAACTAGTTCCTGTCCTCAGGAATCCTTGCACAAGGTAAAGATCACAGGGCTAATCTTGCACTCTCCATTTACCTAATTTCAGGCGGGCCTAGGGTTGGCAGTGGTGGGAAATCAGATAAGGAGCAGTCATCAATTTCTCCCCTGATCACTGCTAACGGGATTTTCCATGGAAGTGGTGTTGGCCTTTAAATACACTCACTTGACATGTTGCTAGCATTCTGTGGTCGGCAGATGGGGATTTAAAATTTAAACCTACCCCCACAGCGTAACTCATCGAGGGGTAATCAAGTGCACTTCTTTAGCCACGGAAGTTATTTTTTGTTTTACAAGAAGGCCTTCCTCTTCAGCCGCCTGAGAGACAGCTGGCTCTGCTGCTGCAAATGCCTAAGGCCGGCAACAATGATTTTTTGCATCTCCCCCTCCTCTCCCCAGATGTGGGCTGCCCGGCACAGTGCGAATCCCACCAGCAGCCCACCAAATTAGGATGACCCGAGAAAATCCGCTGGAGCCAGCCCATGGCCAAGTGGGCAGCTGTAAAGATACAGCGGCCTTCCGCCAAAGTGGAGTTCTCCGTCTCACAGTTCCTCTGAGCAGGCACTGCGACCTCACCTCCCTGTGCCACAAGAAGTTCTGCCTTCACGAAGGGTACAGTAGCATAGTGGTTATGTTACTGGACTAGTAATCCAGAGGCCTGGACTAATAATCCAAGAGAAGTCTGTGTTCAAATCCCAACCATGGCATCTGGGGGAATTTAAATTCAATTAATTATTTAAATTTGAAATTAAAAAGCTAGTATCAGTAATGCTGAAACTACTTGTTGTAAAAACCCATCTGGTCAGTAATGTCCTTTTAGGGAAGGAAATCTGCTGTCCTTACCCGGTCTGGCCTATATGTGACTCCAGACCCACAGCAATGTGGTTGACTCTTAACTGCCCTCTGGAATGTTGTACCAAACCGCTACGACAAAGTCAGCACTGCAGGAGTACCTTCACCACACGGACTGCAGCGGTTCAAGAAGGCGGCTCACCACCACCTTCTCCAGGGCAATTTCTCAAATGCTGGCCTTGCCGGCAACGGCCACATCCCATGAACAAATAAATAAAAAAAGGAATAATTGTAAGGATAGTGGTGTTAGCCTCACTAATGTAAACAACAAGGAACATCTCAGCAGCACAAATTACTTGTAGGAGCACTGGAGAAAAATCAGAATTCTTCATTATGTACATCGTAGAGTTGTACACGCCCTTCATTCAGTTACAATCCACAGGTTCTCTGTAAGGTGAGATACAACAAGGGAAGGCTGTCCTAATGGGTAAATACACCCAGCCATGTTGTGCTGAGTTCTACAGACTAAGAAAGTCCATCTACGCTGAATCTACAGGCAACAGGCGGGCCATTACATATTGGTTTCAATCTCCTGGATTAGGGATGTGATAATAGGTTGTACTTCCCACTCCTGATCGATACAAAGGACCCTTGCTTACATGTACGTGTGAAGATGTTGGGCGAGGGGGCCAAGGCTTGGGTTAGCTAAGACGTCCCGTGATTTAAACAGCCTGTTGACACAAACTACAGTATCAAGGTTTACGTCTGAATAATGAGCATTTGGGTAAGATATTGGAGAATGATCAGCTTCTGAAAACCAATAAACCCAGCAAAGAATCAACACCTTTAGTGGTCGGAGGGAGAAACATTTGAAAATGATAGGGATGCCAATCAGAGTTTTCTAACAGCAATTACTCAATCATCTTTTACTACATTTGTAAAGCTATCATCTTTTTATGCAAGTATGCATGGTTTGGCTACAATTTGTTGTGGTAGTCACAAACAGTATTTGGATGTGACAACATGTGTTTGATAGCGAGAACATGTACAATGCAATGTTTTTAAGGAGTGAGGGGCGAGATGTGTTTTTTTTAAGAACATAAGAAATAGGAGCAGGAGGAGGCCATTCGGCCCCTCGAGCCTGCTCCGTCATTCGATGAGATCATGGCTGATCTGATCTTGGCCTCAACTCCACTTCTCTGCCTGTTCCCCGTAACCTTTGACTCCCCTGTAGTTCAAAAATCTGTCTATCTCAGCCTTGAATATATTCAATGACTCAGCCTCAGAATTTTAAGAAGTATTTGCCGATGCAACCATATTTTAATTTCAATTTTAGTTACATTGATGGCGCACGTAAAAGATCTTTGATATTGCTTCACGTACTGGCTATTTTACTATGTTTTATGCAGGGATGGAGTGCAGAGAGCTCCGTGAAGCACAGTGCCATTGAAAAGGCAAGACGTCCAGCTTTATTGACCATCTGTCGTGACTTGTTGCACGGAGAATTGTAACTTGGCCAATTGGTGAGTTGAGGTGATGCTGTAATGTTAGCTTGATTCATGAAAAAAAAAGTGATTTGGTCAGCCAGCACAACAGGCGTTCGTGTGTTTTGAAAATGCTGCGTTCCTCACAGTCTTGATTTTTACTGAGCTCCGTCTGGGCACAAACTGCACCTCAGGAAGGATATATTGGCCTTGGAGGGGTTGCAGAGCGTATGTGCCAAAATGACACCGGGGCCAAAGGGGTTAAATTATGAGAATAGGTTAGGAGGATTAGAGGATTTGATAAGGTAGATAGAGAGAAACTATTTCCTCTGGTGGGGGGAGTCCAGAACAAGGGGCATAACCTTAAGATTAGAGCCAGGCCATTCAGGGGTGATGTCAGGAATCAATTCTTCACACAAAGGGTAGTGGAAATCTGGAACTCTCTCCCCCAAAAAGCTGTTGAGACCAGGTAAATTTTCTTTTTATTCGTTCCTGGGATGTGGGCGTCGCTGGCAAGGCCAGCATTTATTGCCCATCCCTAATTGCACTTGAGAAGGTGGTGGTGAGCCGCCTTCTTGAACTGCTGCAGTCCGTGTGGTGATGGTACTCCCACTGTGCTGTTAAGGAGGGAGTTCCAGGATTTTGACCCAGCGACGATGAAGGAACGGCCGATATATTTCCAAGTCAGGTTGGTGTGTGACTTGGAGGGGAACTTGGAGGTGGTGCTGTTCCCATGCACCTGCTGCCCTTGTCCGCCGAGGCAAAATTTCAAAACTGAGATTAATAGATATTTGAAAAAACAAGAGAAAATGCTGGAAACACTCAGCAGGTCAGGCAGCATCGAGGAGAGAGAAACAGAGTCAACGTTTCGGGTCGGGGACCCTTCGTCAGAACTGGAAAAGGTTAGAGAAGAGAGATTTTTAAGCAGGGGCAGGGAGGAGGGGAGGAAAGAATAAAGGGAAGGTCTGTGATAGGATGGAAGGCAGGAGAGATTGACTGACAAAAGGGATGATGGTGCAAGGCAAAAGGAGATGGTAATGGGACAAGTTGAGAAACAAAAGATGGCTCTAGATGAGGTGTGAACGATGATGGCAGCAACATTAACAGCTACCATGTGAGAAAACAAGAGAAAAAAAATATAAAGAAATACAGGGGCCGAGGTTATAGTCTGAAATAGTTGAACTCGATGTTAAGTCCAGAAGGCTGTAAAGTGCCTAATAGAAAGATGAGGTGCTGTTCCTTGACTTTGCTGTACAATTTTGCTATTGTATTAATAGATATTTGTTAGGTTAAGGGTTATGGATGGAGTTAAGCTACAGATCAGCCATGATCTAACTGCGGAGATGCCGGCGTTGGACTGGGGTGGACAAAAATGAGAAGTCGCACAACACCAGGTTATAGTCCAACAGATTTATTTAAAATTACAAGCTTTCGGAGCTATCGCCCCTTCTTCAGGTACAGTTACAATGAGTACAGTTACTCATTGTAACTGTACCTGAAGAAGGGGCGATAGCTCCGAAAGCTTGTAATTTTAAATAAATCTGTTGGACTATAACCTGGTGTTGTGCGACTTCTCATTATGATCTAACTGAATAGGGGAGCAGGCTGGAGGGGCTGAATGGCCTCCTCCTGTTCCCATGTTCCTATGTCTCCATTACAGCACAAGCACACTAAAGGAAGCGTGATATTCTCATCACAACAACAGGTCAGATAAGGCAACGAGACACCAACACTGCAGCCATTATTTAAGTAAACAGAACTAGCAGTATGGCTGAATAAATTGATGTCATGTCACCCAGAGAAACATGTTTCAGCCCTCATGCTGCTAACTTTCTGGCCCATAGCCTTACAAAACAAACTTCAAGAAAAGGACGTCAAAATATTACACTGACGTTCAACTGAAAGACAAAGTATGCTTCAACAATGGGAAATAGTGGGTTGATGTCAATGGAGCGCGAGATCGGGTCAAACTGGCACCCGACCCGAACCCACCCTGTTCCCATTGGGAGGATTAGGCCAAAGGTGTACAAAATGATGAGGGGCATAGATAGGGTAGATAGAAAGGAACATTTCCCCTTAGTAGAGGGGTCAATAACCAGGGGGCATAGTTTCAAGGTAAGGGGCAGGAGGTTTAGAGGGGATTTGAGGAAAAACTTTTTCACCCAGAGGGTGGTTGTAATCTGGAACTCACTGTCTGAAAGGGTGGTAGAGGCAGGAACCCTCACAACATTCAAGAAGCATTTAGATGAGCACTTGAAATGCCATAGCATACAAGGCTATGGACCAAGTGCTGGAAAATGGGATTAGAATAGACAGGGCTTGATGGGCGGCGCGGACACGATGGGCCGAAGGGCCTCTTTCTGTGCTGTATAACTCTATGACTCTATGGGCTGGATTTTGTCAATGGGGACGTGATGGAGGTGGGACTCCCACTTTTTGGGTTGTAGTCCCGCCTCCATCGACTTGTGGCCAACCCACTGTATTTTCCCTTGATTGACCTTGTTAAGCCCGCCCAGCGGGCTTAGCAGGCCAATCAAGGGTCCCTTGGATACAGGTGACGTCAACCATTGAAATTTCATCTGTCAAGAGCTTTTGACAGATGAAATATCAGCGTTTGACAGCTCTGTGAAGCTGTCAAACACTGACAATATGATTTCTAACGTGAGTCCCTGTACTTGGACTCAGTTAGAAATCAATCCAGCACAGAAAGCAGAGACTGCAGCTTTTGACAGCTCCGCGGCCATTCTGCTTTCTGTGCCGTGAATGTGAGGGACTCCCGACACCTTAAGGAAGCCTGCAGGACAAAGTTAAGGTAAGTAAAAGTTCTTAAAACACTTTACACACACCAAACACACTTACCTCTGCACTCATGCACCCATCACTCACCTGCACACCGGACATCTCGACCCCTCCAAGCCCTCCAGACCGACGGTCCGCCTCGCTGAATCGGCGTGGTTCGGACCTGTCGGGAAGCCCACACTTCAGGGCTAAAAATAGGGATTAGGCAAAAAACTGCCTGTTAACTACCTGTTAACAGGCAGTTTATTGTCACTAATCCCCTTCCCGCCTCGGAGGAGGCGGGTCCCAGCACAGGTCGGGTACCCGCCTCCTGGGAAACTGGCATGGAGGCGGGATGGGTTCGGGATGGGTTCGGGACCCCCAAATCTGCTATTTTCACACCACTCCCGCCTCCAAACCCGCCTCCACGGGCCAGTGAAAATTGAGCCCTATGACTCTAAAGTTGCCCCCTTAATGTGACGCATTCGGCTACACAAGTGCTCCTGCAGTAACATTCTCTTGGTCAGTTTCTTCATCTTGCTTTGGATATGATTGTGGAGGTGCTTCCTTCTGCTGCTCGATGGCTCTAAGCCCTCCTGTATAGTAAAGTTGTGCAGCATGTAGCAGACAATAACCTGAGGCTGCACCAGAAGGCATCCCCAATCTACCATACATCTGAAGTGATGAGTTGAGGTGCCAGTGGTATGCTCTATAATGATTCTGGTAGCTTCACGTACTTGCCTTCAAATTAAAGTGTTGTGACTGCTATCTGTGAAGTGGGTAGTGACCTGCATGATTTTATGTTCCTGATCATTGGCCAGCTGTCATGTATGCCATGACATTGGGCTGGATTTTGCCAGCCCCGAGGAGGAGGGTATGGAGGCGGGACTGCCGGGAAAGTTGCAGAATTTGGGGGCGGCTGGCAAACCCGCCCCCAACCTGCCTCCGTGCCTTCTTGCCAGGAGGCGGGAAGCTGTCCTGCCCTGGGTCCCGTCTCCTTGGAGGCGGGAAGGGATTAAAGCCCATTAACTGCCTGTTAACAGGTAGTTAACAGGCAGAAAATAGGATTAGCCCCATTTTTCGTGCTGAAGTGCAGGCTTCCCGAACTCGGGGAACCCCGCCAGGGTGTAGGAGACGAGTAGGAGGTCTGCGGGGGTCGGAGGGATCTGAAAGTGCAATGTAGAGGTGAGTGATGGGTGCAAGTGTGGAGTGGTAAGTATGTGAGGTGAGTGTAAAGTGTTAGAAAATGTTTACTTACCTTTGTTTCTGCCTACAGCCTTCAGCCGCTGTGGAGCCGGAGTCCCGACATCTCCATTGTAGATTTCACAGACTGGCTGTTGGATCCTCCGAACCAACAGTCATCTGATTTCTACAAAGTAGAAAGGTTTGATGAGTCCTGAACACAAGGACTCATCAAACTACACAGAATGTCAGTGTTTGACAGCTTCACAGAGCTGTCAAACGATGACATTCCTTCTTTCAAAAGTTCTTGACCGATGACACGTCATACGTTGACGTGCTCTGTCACTGACTTCCCCCTAATTGGCCTGCTGAGCCCGCCGGGCGGGCTTAACAAGGTCAATCAGGGAAGATCCCGCTGGTTGGCCAGAGGCTGATGGAGGCGGGACTGAAAACCTGGCAAGCAGCAGTCCCGCCTCCAACACGTCTCCATTCATAAAATCCAGCCCATTGTGTCCAGTGGCTCACACGGCCACACTGGTTCCTTCAACGAGACCTGGACTTTGGGAAATCCAGCGATTTGGTGAAATCGTGCAGCCACGCCACGCGGCTGTTGCTGTTCAGCGAGAAAAGAGCTATAAATGTTGGCCCCGCAGAGCAATAAATCAGTCACTTCTTATGATTGGTCTGCAGGCAGAATATTGGCTGAGATTGCCGATGAACTCTGTGCCAATTTGGAATAAGATGGAAGGGGTTGGAGTTGAGGCCAGTGATGACCTTTATTGGCAGTTGCGCCTCGACGGTGGAGGTTGTCTGCAGGTGTCGCTATACACCAGATGGCGCAGCTCTGCATCTGCCTCATTACTAACCTGGAGCGTGTGGAGACAAGTCCTGTCATTCTCTCAGTGTCTGTGCCAAGACCTGCAGATATAGTTAGTAGCATAATGGCAGATGCGGGCAGTCTTCTGGTGTGAACTGATCTCCCGGGCATGCCTCCTTCTATCTTAAAGCATAAAACACTGTAACTGGGGTGCTCTAAAAGCAAATGGCGCCATTTATGCAAAACTGCCAACAGCAAAAATGCCATGTCCTTTTAAAAGTTCTCCTCCAATATTTTTATCACCCGATGATTAATGGCAGAGCTCAAAGATTGAGAGATCCTGACTTTCTGATTAAATGCTTTATTTCCCTATATTTGCCCCTTTTACAACTGAAATCAATATCATTTATCTTTTTTCAGTGGCATCTCAAGGCAAAAGAACTTTAGTATTGTTTTACCCCTGTTCATAGATCATGTGGGGAGGATTCTTGGAAGTATCATTTCACTATAGCTGGCAGTAATTGTTATATGATAATGACTAGACAGACATCATCTGATCCTATAGAGAATCTATTCATATATATTTATTGCCAAAATAAGATTGCTCCCTTTTTTCCGAATGAACTCTTTTACTGAAGTCAAAGGCAATGCAAATAGCATCTCAGAGTTTTAACCTATGTCATCTGTAGGATTGTCCCTTGGGAGCGGGCTAAGTTGTCTGTGATGGAATAATCTCCACTTGCCTGGATGAGTGCAGCTCCAACAACACTCAAGAAGCTCAACACCATCCAGGACAAAGCAGCCCGCTTGATCAGCACCCCATTCACCACCTTAAGCATTCACTCCCTCCATCACCGGCGCACCGTGGCTGCAGTGTGTACCATCTACAAGATGCACTGCAGCAACTCACCAAGGTTTCTTCCGGCAGCACCTCCCAAACCCGCGACCACTTCTACCTAGAAGGACGAGGGCAGCAGGTGCGTGGGAACACCACCACCTGCAAGTTCCCCTCCAACTCACACACCGTCCTGACTTGGAAATATATCGGCCGTTCCTTCATAGTCGCTGGGTCAAAGTCATGGAACTCCCTCCTTAACAGCACTGCGGGAGTACCTTCACCACACGGACTGCAGCGGTTCAAGAAGGCGGCTCACCACCACCTTCTCGAGGGCAATTAGGGATGGGCAATAAATGCTGGCCTTGCCAGCGACGCCCACATCCCATGAATGAATAAAAAAAAATAACATAAATTTGACAATAAAACTGAACGCACATTAGATTTTAAATCTTTGATCATTATTTTAATTTATTTACCTCCTATTAAAATAGCAATCATCAAAATATAATAATTCTTTAGCGAATCTGACACCATCTTTTGCCACCAGACTCTTGATCTTCCTGGAATCTTCCATCTGGCACTTTGCTTTCTCTCACTTTTTCCATCACGCATTCCTGCAACAATATCACCATCTACGTTTCTCCACGCACTTCAACCTTTTTCTCTCTGGACTTGTCATTTTCTCATTACCAGTCCCAACATCATCTGTTGTTGTATGGTAGAAGGATGTCTCCATAGCTGATTAGCCATTAACTACCCGATTCCTCCTCCTTTCTCCCTGTGCACCATGACCCGACTCGTAAAAAAAAAACAATTTTGCAGAATGTAATTCATTTCATCTCTTCCACAAAGCTCGTCCCGTTGCCTCCAATCTTGCAGTTCTGCCACCCATTTCTACCTCTTCTGCAAAAATCCACAAATAATTTGTCCCCGGAAACTCGCTCGTCCTGATTTTAGCTCGGGGGGAGGGAGGGTGGGAATTGGATGGGAAGGGGATGAGGTGAGCGGCAAACCGCCTTGACCGCGACAGCATGAGGCCCCGCCCTAAGCTGGAGGGACGCGGTAGCTGACCGACGGGTGGATAGTGGAAAGGTCAGGTGGCGGGAGGCCACCATCAGGGACCAAAGGAAGCCTTTGCTGCTCCTGACACTTCTTCATCCTGCTAACTTCACCTGGCAGGAGAACCACAACGCCTGCCCCACTCAGGCCACTGGTCAAAAGAGACAGTGGAGCCCTGATGACATGTTCTGCCTCGTTAAAGAAGGACACCCCCCAGTTTCTAGTGGGTGTCCTTCCCAACTGCTCAGAAGATCAGGTTTAAAATTGCAGACTGCGGAAAAGGAGCGGGACATTGGCAAGTAAGTCTCCGGGTGATTATAACTGAGAGCCAACCTGATTTCCGCTGGACGAGCAGGATTAAAATCATCCCCATTGTCTCAGGTTGCTCCACTGAATTACTCTCCTTTAATCTTGACTCTGTTCTTTCTCTCTTTGTCTGGTTTCATCCACGTCTGTGATTCTTCATGGTGCTCCTGGCCACTTTGACAATTTCCGGTTCTCAGGTCACCTTGTTTAACTCTGGATGTACCGTCCCTCCAAAGCTCACCAGAATGTTTTTCAGCCCTTCTGCTTCTTCAGTGAACAGTGGCCCAACCAATCCCTACCCACCGCAACCCTCCTCTGGTTAAACTTTGAACAGTGGCCCAACCAATCCCTACCCACCGCAACCCTCCTCTGGTTAAACTTTGAACAGTGGCCCAACCAATCCCTACCCACCGCAACCCTCCTGATGTAAGAAAACTACTAGGCACTTGGTCTAAGCGTTAAACAAAGCTTGAATCAACTGTTTTTCAACATGGAGATCTAGTTGTGTCCTTCACTAGTTCCTGTTGAGGTATGTCCTAAGCAAGCTGGGCCCATGCCCGAGTATTTATACTCTCCCTGGACAGCGCCACCAGCAGGCTGCTCAGTATTACTTCATACATGAATGACAAGATTCATGTCACCTCCTCTGGTTAAACTTTGAACAGTGGCCCAACCAATCCCGACCCACCGCAACCCTCCTCTGGCCAGACTTGTTCTCACCCCGAAAAACTTTTAACTCAACTACTTCTTTTGGATAAAGGCGTGATGGGAACCTGCGTAAGTATGAGCTGTGTCTGCCTTTTTCCACGATATCTGAGTACTGTTTCAGTGTTACGCAGGCTTCTTCCTGACCTCTTCATCTGTTACACTGATGGCTGTGTTGGTGTCACTTCCTGCTTGTGCTTTAATCTGGAGAACTGAGAGGGTTCAACGATCAGGAAAGACTGAACAGGCTGAGGCTCTTTCCTCGAGAAAAGAGAAGGCTGAGAGGTGACTGAATAGAGGTCTTTAAGATTGATAGGGTAGCCATAGAGAAGATGTTTCCACTTGTGGGGGAATCCAAAACTAGGGGTCATACGTATAAGACAGTCACTAATCAGTCCAATTAGGAATTCAGGAGAAACTTTTTAATCCAGAGAGTGGTGAGAATGTGGAACTTGCTACCACAGGGAGTGGTTGAGACGAACAGCATTGATGCATTTAAGGGGAAGCGAGATCAGTAAATGTGGGAGAAAGCAATAAGAAAGAAAGACTTGCATTTATATAGCGCCTTTCACGACCACCGGATGTCTCAAAGCGCTTTACAGCCAATGAAGTACTCGCTGACCTACATTGGCTCCCGGTTAAGCAGCGCCTCGATTTCAAAATTCCCATCCTTGTTTTCAAATCCCTCCATGGCCTCGCCCTTTCCTATCTCTGTAATCTCCTCAGCCCCACAACCCCCCCGAGATATCTGCACTCCTCTAATTCTGCCCTCTTGAGCATCCCTGATTATAATCGCTCAACCTTTGGTGGCCGTGCCTTCTGTTGCCTGGGCCCTAAGCTCTGGAATTCCCTCCCTAAACCTCTCCGCCTCTCTTTCCTCCTTTAAGACGCTCCTTAAAACCTACCTCTTTGACCAAGCTTTTGGACACCTGCCCTAATTTATCCTTATGTGGCTCGGTGTCAAATTTTTTGTCTTATAATACTCCTGTGCAGCGCCTTGGGACGTTTTACTACGTTAAAGGCGCCATATAAATACAAGTTGTTGTTGTTGTTGTTGTTGTTGAAGTACTTTTGAAGTGGAGTCAGTGTTGTAATGTGGGAAATGCAGCAGCCAATTTGCGCACAGCAAGCTCCCACAAACAGCAATGTGATAATGGCCAGATAATCTGTTTTTGTTATGTTGATTGAAGGATAAATATTGGCCAGGACACCGGGGATAACTCCCCTGCTCTTCTTCGAAATAGTGCCGAGGGATCTTTTACATTCACGTGAGGGAGCAGACGGGGCCTCAGTTTAACATCTCATCCGAAAGACAGCACCTCCGACAGTGCAGCACTCCCCCAGCACTGCACTGGAGTGTCAGCAGCTTTATGTGCTCAAGTATCTGGAGTGGGACTCGTAATAGAACGATATGTTGATATGGTTAGATGAAGAGGGGTGGGAGGAGGCTTGTCTGGAGCATAAACACAAACATTGAGCCCAATGGCCTGTTTCTGTGTTGTAAATTCTATGGAATGTCATGGCTTACTCTTCCGGTTTCTACCCTTCATGTTTACATATTTTATCTCTGACACTTCCCATTCCCGCCACTCCATCTGTTCTCCAATGGCGTTCCACAGACAGCTGATTTGTGCTTCCTCCTACTCTAATTCCTGTGAAGGCACCAGCACTTTCTCCCAGTTTTTCTGTCTCTGCTGTATCCGCTTCAATCACTCCACTTTCTGCTTTCAAAAACGCTGAGCTTTTCCCGTCAGCCAAGGTTTTCCATCGGTGTAGTTGACTGGGCATTTGACTGACTGTCTGTCCCAGTTCCCATGTTTCTGATTTCACTGTCCCACACTCAACGACGACATGATCTCCCTTGTCGCCACCTTCCACCGTACTACATCCATCGTTCATTTTTCACCATTTTTACCAGCTACATCTTCACCCCATCACTTAACACATCTTCTCTTCTCTGCTTTCCTCATGCATTCTTCTGTCACCTCAACTTGCAGCTGCCCTTACCCATTTCCAATAAGCCTATTAACTGCGTCTTTGTGACAGGATGCTGCATTCTTCGCCGTACTATCATCCGTTGTTCCCTCCGCACCCCCGTTTGTTTGTTCAGTCCTATAAAAGGGCTCGTTTATCTTCCAGTTTCCAATTGTGACAAAGAGTTCACATCTGAAATTTTCAACTGTCAGATACTGACGGGCCTGCCGCGTATTTCTGCCATTTTCTGTTTTTATTTCAGACTTCCAACATGTGTGGAGGTTTTTTTTTTATCCACAAAAATAAACTCCCAGCTTTTTTTAAAAAACTGCTATTAAGTTAGAATGCCCACGTCAGATTTAGCAGTTCACAATAAAACTCTGCGGCCTGAACTGCACAATCATATGTGAACATTCCTTCTGCTTTTTATCACTGCTAAAGTAACAAACGCCACATGTGAACAACATGACAGTAAATTCAGACCACTATAAAAAGTAACCCATTACTTGTCGAAACCTTAACGTTTCCTGCTGATAACTTAGGTTCATTTTACTTTCATGCATAGGCCCTTGTGTCCTCTGAAAGCTGTGCGATCATTAAAATGCAGAAAGTGATTTTAAATAACACTTTAATTTAAAAACAACTTTACAGCTTTGATAATTGCTGCTGTAAAATTTACCTTTTCAGATTCAATCAAACTGGATGAATAATAACTCAATAGTCCCTTTAAAAGCAAAGGACTGACTGTCCAGAGAAGCGGCTATTGTCAGAGTAGGACGCAAACCATTTTACATAAGATCATGAGAACATAAGAATTAGGAGCAGGAATAGGCCACTTGGCCCCTCGAGCCTGCTCCGCCATTCAATAAGATCATGGCTGATCTTGGGCTCAAAGCCACTTCCCTGCCTGCTCCCCATAACCCTTCACTCCCTTATCTTGCAAAAATCTGTCAATCTCCGCCTTGAATATATTCAATGACTCAGCCTCCACAGCTCTCTGGGGCAGAGAATTCCACAGATTTACGACCCTCTGAGAGAAGAAATTCCTCCTCATCTCAGTTCTAAAAGTGCGACCATTTATTCTGAGACTATGCCCCCGAGTTCTAGATTTCCCCACGAGGGGAAACATCCTCTCTGCATCTACCTTGTCGAGCCCCCTCAGTATCTTATATGTTTCAATAAGATCACTGTGATAGTCCACGCAAACCTAGCTGAATTTACATTCAGCCAATGTTTGGAGTTTTTAGGACAATTGCTGAATGTCTCGGCCATTTCAAATGAGAATTACTTTTTTTTTATTCGTTCACGGGATGTGGGCGTCGCTGGCATGGCCGGCATTTATCGCCCATCCCTAATTGCCCTCGAGAAGGTGGTGGTGAGCCGCCTTCTTGAGCCGCTGCAGTCTGTGTGGTGAAGGTACTCCTACTGTTGGTCTGTGTTATATGAACAGAGAAGTTTGTTCTGTGCTGCAGCATTCACAGATGCTTTAAAAACTTTAAATCAGTTGTAAAACAATATTTACTTCACATGAATCTTGCAAAATGTTTGGTCCACCTTTCTATTCACTTCAGTCTTTGCTTATCTGACAATCAACTAATAATCCCTGAATTTCTGAGGTCATTCTTTTGGTACGAGACTTCTAGCAGTCAAATGATGTCCACATTTTAAGCATGGTGGTAAATGCAAAGTACACAGCTCAAATGTATAAGCAAAAGCTTGTCCTGGCTTCAGATAGTTGTTGGCAAAAACGGTCCAACATTTAACACAAATAAACATACCTTGAATATGCACTTGTGTAAAGCATTTCTGACAGCATCACTTGATAGAATGACAGGTTTTCCAGTGTGCTGCTGGAATAGGTTTGAAACGCCAAAGCCTGATGTTAGTTCTATTGGGTTTGGAATACTGGAAGTAGATTGCCTAGGCGATGGAGAGGATATGGGTGTGGGAAGCTCAGCTCAGGGTCAAATCGGATGCCAAGGTTGCGAACAGTCTGGCTCAGCCTCAGACTGTGGCCAGGGAGAAGGATGGAGTCAGTGGCTGGGGAACGGAGTTTGTGGCGGGGAACGAAGACAATGGCTTCGGTCTTCCCAATATTTAATTTGGGAAATACATTAAGGGATTGAGATAACATCGTAAAACATGAGAGCAAAGCTTGAGCGTTTTATCACGATCATCTCAACCCTTTGATTGTGTTGCTGCCTTGAAAAACACTCTGCAACATTCAGAAGTATAATGTTTCTTGTTCTGTTTTGAGTTTAGTGGGGTTTTTTTAAAAATTCTTATCACCCCTTCAACCTCTCCTGCAGGCATTGACTGTTTGTTGGCAGATAATTCTACAATGCACAGCTGCCCTTTTTTTTTAACCTTTCCCAAGTGACCTATTTTTCACAGGTGAGTATTGACAGTGAGTGCCGGCAGGGTATTCCAACAAGGGTCATCAGGTACTGCTCTCGACGGACATCCGCCAACGCGCATATCCAGCAGGGATCACCAGACAGCTTTCAGTAACAGGAACCCTGGCCATTATTTTCCTGAGGGGTGCTCAAGTCAGTTTCTGCATTCCCCACTGTTAAGTGTAGGGGAAACCGAGGACCAAAACCTGGGACCTGGTCCGTATGGCTCAGTTACAGAGCCTTCAAGCGAGTAAACATTCGGCTGTTTCTTTCAGCTGGACTTTTGAAATGCAAATGTATTAATTGTTCAAGTTAACAAAACCTCATTTTCAGTGCCAGCTTGTTTTCCGCAGGTGTAGCTTGAACTTTTGCAAGCAGCCTAAAATTGTCCAACTGTCAATTACATTTTTGGACTACAAATTACACAATACTTTACAGCCCCAGTTTTGTGCTCTAGGCAAAATCTTTGCCGGGAATGGCTGGCTGCCAGCGCATAGGTAGCCCACAGTACACTTAGCTGACTGCGCACAATTTCACGAGGTCAGGTCATTCAAATAATTAGCACAGCCTCCCAGCACAGCTTTGGCCTTGCGCCAGCCACTAGCCTGTAATGACATGTGGACAGTTGTATGTACAATTGTTTACATGCTGCCTCAGGTGTCAATACACCGACGTTTGTGTGTTCCTCGTGAACTTGTCTTTCTCATGAGTCACAGAGCACTCCAGCGGGGGTGAAGTTGAACTCCGACAGGGCGCAAGACAGGCGGTAGCAGATCGGCCGCCTGTTCTCCACCACGCTCGATCTCCCCTTCCATTGACCTCAATGGGAGGGAAGGTCAGGTGGGGTGTATAATGGGCGGCCCACCTGCTACCGCCTGTTTAGCCCGTGCACTAAAGTTGAATTTCACCTCTTAGGTTCCCACAAAGGAATTCCTATCAAAAGCACATTCACCAGGGGTGGCGGCACAGTGGTATACAGTCGGGAGGGAGTGGCCCTCGGAGCCTTCAACATTGACTCCAGACCCCATGAAGTCTCATGGCTTCAGGTCAAACATGGGCAAGGAAACCTCCTGCTGATTGCCACCTGCCGTCCTCCCTCAGCTGATGAATCAGTACTCCTCCATGTTGAACACCACTTGGAAGAAGCACTGAGGGTAGCAAGGGCACAGAATGTACTCTTGGGTGGGGGACTTCAATGTCCATCACCAAGAGTGGCTCAATAGCAACACTACTGACCGAGCTGGCCGAGTCCTGAAGGACATAGCCTGCGACAGGTGGTGAGAGAACCAACACGAGGGAAAAACCTACTTGACCTCGTCCTCACCAATCTACCTGTCATAGATGCATCTGTCCATGATAGTATTGGTAGGAGTGACCATCGCACAGTCCTTGTGGAAACGAAGTCCCATCTTCACACTGAGGACAC
This sequence comes from Squalus acanthias, assembly GCA_030390025.1. Taxonomy (NCBI): domain Eukaryota; kingdom Metazoa; phylum Chordata; class Chondrichthyes; order Squaliformes; family Squalidae; genus Squalus; species Squalus acanthias. The sequence goes on along the minus strand of CM059441.1, from coordinate 61,206,116 downwards.
CCTCCATCGTGTTGTGTGGCACTACCACCGTGCTAAATGGGATAGATTCAGAACAGATCTAGCAGTTCAAAACTGGGCATCCATGAGGCACTGTGGACCATCAGCAGCAGCAGAATTGTATTCCACCACAATCTGTAACCTCATGGCCCGGCATATCACTCACAATACCATTACCATCAAGCCAGGCGACCAACCCTGGTTCAATGAGGAGTGTAGAAGAGCATGCCAGGAGCAGCACCAGGCGTACCTAAAAATGAGGTGCCAACTTGGTGAAGCTACAACACAGGACTACATGCATGCTAAACAGCGGAAGCAGCATGCTATATATAGGGCTAAGCGATCCCACAACCAACAGATCAGATCAAAGCTCTGCAGTCCAGCCAGGTCCAATCTTGAATGGTGGTGGATAATAAAACAACTAACAGGAGGAGGAGGCTCCATGAACATCCCCATCCTCAATGATGCCAGAGTGCAAAAGACAAGGCTGAAGCGTTTGCAACCATCTTCAGCCAAGTCGATAATTCATCTCGGCCTCCTACTGAGGTCCCTACCATCACAGAAGCCAGTCTTCAACAATTCCACTCACTCCATGCAATATCAAGAAACAGCTGATCGCATTGGATACAGCAAAGGCTATGGCGCCCAACAACATCCCGGCTGTTGTGCTGAAGACCTGTGCTCTAGAACTAGCTGTGCCTCTAGCCAGTACAGTCCAGTACAGCTACAACACTGGCATCTATCCGACAAAGTGAAAAATTGCCACGGTATGTTATGTCCACAAAAAGCAGGACAAATTCAATCTGGCCTATTACCGCCCCATCAGTCTACTCTCAATCACCAGCAAAGTGATGGAAGGTGTCGTCGACAGTGCTATCAAGCGTCACTCACTCACCAATAACCTGCTCACCGATGCTCAGTTTGGGTTCCACCAGGACCACACGTTTCCCGACCTCATTACAGCCTTGGTTCAAACATGGACAAAGGAGCTGAATTCCAGTGGTGAGGTAAGAGTGACTGCCCTTGACATCAAGGCAGCATTTGACCGAGTGTGGCATCACGGAGCCCCAATAAAATTGAAGTCAATGGGAATCAGGGGAAAACTCTCCACTAGCTGGAGTCATACCTAACACAAAGGAAGATGGTTGTGGTTGTTGGAGGTCAATCATCTCAGCCCCAGGACATTGCTGCAGGAGTTCCTCAGGGCAGTGTCCTAGGCCCAAACTTCTTCAGCTGCTTCATCAATGACCTTCCCTCCATCATAAGGTCAGAAGTGGGTATGTTCACTGATGACTGCACAGTGTTCAGTTCTATTCACAACTCCTCAGATAATGAAGCAGTTCGTGCCCGCATGCAACAAGACCTGGACAACATTCAGGCTTGGGCTGATAAATGGCAAGTAACATTTCTGCCACACAAGTAGCAGGCAGTGACTATCTCCAACAAGAGAGAATCTAACAACCTCCCCTTGACATTCAAAGGCATTACCATCACTGAATCTCCCATCATCAACATCCTGGGGTTCACCATTGACCGGAAATTTAACTGGACCAGCCACATAAATACTGTAGCTACAACAGCAGGTCAGAGGCTGGGTATTCTGTAGCGAGTGTCTCACCTCCTGACTCCCCAAAGCCTTTCCACCATCTACAAGGCACAAGTAAGGAGTGTGATGGAATACTCTCCACTTGCCTGGATGAGTGCAGCTCCAACAACACTCAAGAAGCTCGACACCATCCAAGACAAAGCAGCCTGCTTAATTGGCACCCCATCTACCACCTTAAAGATTCACTCCCTCCACCACCCGTGCACCGTGTCTGCAGTGTATACCATCTACAAGATGCACTGCAGCAACTCACCAAGACTTCTTCGGCAGCACCTCCAAAACCTGTGACCTCTATCACCTAGAAGGACAAGGGCAGCAGACGCATGGGAACACCACCACCTGCAAGTTCCCCTCCAAGTCACACAAAATCCTGACTTGGAAGTATATCTGTGATGCGGAGATGCCGGTGTTGGACTGGGATGGACAAAAATGAGAAGTCGCACAACACCAGGTTATAGTCCAACAGTTTTATTTGAAATCACGAGCTTTCGGAGCGCTGCTCCTTCTTCAGGTAAAGTGAAGGAATACAAATCAGTACAAATTTGTATTCCTTCACTTTACCTAACGAAGGAGCAGCGCTCCGAAAGCTCGTGATTTCAAATAAAACTGTTGGACTATAACCTGGTGTTGTGCGACTTCTCATTTTGGAAGTATATCGCTGTTCCTTCATCGTCGCTGGGTCAAAATCCTGGAACCCCCTCCCTAACAGCGCAGTGGGAGTACCATCACCACACAGACTGCAGCGGTTCAAGAAGGTGGCTCACCACCACCTTCTCGAGGGCAATTAGGGATGGGCAATCAATGCTGGCCTTGCCAGCGATGCCCACATCCCATGAATGAATAAAAAGAAAAGAAAAGTTTATTTACAGCAACAAAACTGTAGAAAAGTACTGAGGAAAAAATTCTTACAATACAAAAATGGCATTCTCAACAATAGCAGAAACTACTGCCCAGAGTAAAACGCAACTAATTTTCAATGCTTCTTCAAAAACTGTTACGCGTTTTGAAGGAATCTTTCTAACTCAGTGCCCGCTTTATGCAGCCAGCTTCTGTAGGCCTGTGAATTAGTCATTTTAGATGGGTACTGCTGCAGTGGCGTTCCTGAAATTTGGTATTTGGAAAGTTGCATAATTTTACTATCCACCAGTGCAACCTCCATCTGACTTCAGTCAAATGAGAACTCACTGAGATAAAACGTGCTTTCGGAGCTACATTTTGGACTTTTTCTGACCGACAGAGTAATAAACAATTTAGGTATTATATATGCCAGCAGAAGGCTTGCCCTGTATGGCACGCCAGGGTATCCTCTTCGTAAGGCAGCAGTGTAATATGCCTGCAAGATGGTTGGGGAGTGGCAACATCAAGAGGGAGCGTAAAGTTGCCAAATAAAATAATGGCTGATATTCCACCGTTTCAGCCTGAGATCCAGGCTAAAGGGTTGGGAACTCTTTGGGGTGGCCGAACAGCCAGGAATTGGCCGAAATGGGGCAAGCCACATTCAGCTTGGCCTGCTCCCTCTAGATGTTGCCACTCCCCGACAACAACAACAACAACTTGTATTTATATGGCGCCTTTAACGTAGTAAAACGTCCCAAGGCACTGCACAGGAGAATTTTAAGACAAAAAAATTTGACCCCGATCCACATAAGGAGAAATTGGGGCAGGTGACCAAAAGCTTGGTCAAAGAGGTAGGTTTTAAGGAGCGTCTTAAAGGGGGAAAGAGAGGTAGCGAGGCGGAGAGGTTTAGGCAGGGAATTCCAGAGCTTAGGGCCCAGGCAGCAAGAAGGCACGGCCACCAAAGGTTGAGCGATTATAATCAGGGATGCTCAAGAGGGCAGAATTGGAGGAGCGCAGATATCTCAGGGGGTTGTTGTGCTGGAGGAGATTACAGAGATAGGGAGGGGCGAGGCCTTGGAGGGATTTGAAAACAAGGATGAGAATTTTGAAATTTTGAACTCCCCAACCATGTTGCAGGCCTATTGCACTGCTGGCTTATGAAGAGGATACCCTGGCGTGCCATGCAGGGAAAGCCTTCTGGCACCCATCTCACACAGTCTAATGTCAATATTAACATCATTACTCGCCCCAAACCCCATATCACTACTTTTCTCTTCAGTTTTTCCGAACATCTCTTTTCCTCTCTTTCCCGCTGCCCCCCCGCTCTCCCCCCCACCCCACCACCCCCACCATTTTTAGGCTTGACAAAGGCTTCCAATGGGTTGAAGTATCTTCTGATTCTTTCTAAAAGCTGCTAGAGTCTTTGACCCCCCCCTTTCCTTTTAAGTGGCTGTATCGCTTTAAATTTCACGCACAGCTCGATTTTTCGCCCTCCTCCGTGAGATTAGCTTTGCGCACGAGGCCACAGCTGCGTTGAGAACTGTGAACAATTGTGAAAATCAGCTGACCCAGGCAAAACGGTGCGCAGCACACTATACACTTCTGGCTAGATGTGTACGAGAATGTAGCTATTCTGGACCGGACCCAAAGATCTACCCTTTTATTCAGTGCATTCTGTTCGATTGCGCACACCGAGGTTACACCCTTGTGGTATGTTTACTTGGAAATTTATAAAGAAAATTCACCGCCCACCAATTTACTTACATTTCCCTTCTTTGTGCTTGCAGATAGTAGGATCTTGCTGTCTTGTGTTATGTGGAAGATGTTGAAAAGGATGAAAAGAGGGACAGGTCAGATGGCAGCAGGAACAGTCTTCCCTTAGCAGCGAAGCCATATATACAAGATATGCGATGCTGCACACACCTTAAAATGTTGGAGATAAATTGCCTTTGCACCCTCCGATTCACTAGGGAGGCAGTAACAGAGCTGTGCATTTCCGAGAATCTGACTTCCACCACAGGGATGGTCACTTTCAGTAGCTGCCAAGATCTCCTCAGCCCTTAGCTTTTATGCTGCTGGCGCGTTCCAAGTTGCCACAGGGCACATGAGCATCATTAGTCAATCTGAAGTTCACAGATGTATCAAACAGGTAACTGATGCGCTGTTCAATCAGTGGGGGGGGGAAAACATCATAAATCCTAGGAACCAGCAGGAGGAAGAGAGGGCGGTGTAATTTGTTTGGATGGCAGAATTCCCTACAGTCCAGGACATTATTGACAGCACAAATGTGGCCTTTTGGGCTCCTACACACAATCCTATGTCCTTTATAAATTGCAAAGGCTTCCACTCTATCATAGAATACGTCAAAGCTGGGTCATGCAAGTGAATGGCAACTTCCCAGACAGCAGTCATGATGCCTGTATTATCAGGTAGGCCACGGTGTCTGGATTATTTGACTGAGAAAGAAGACTACAAAAGATGGCTTCTCAGAAATCTTAGCCAACCTGTTTGGCCGTGCCACCTGGTACCTTAATGCCCCTCCCTATCTCTGTAATCTCCTCCAGCCCCACAACCCGCCCCCTGAGATATCTGCGCTCCTCTAATTCTGTCCTCTTGAGCATCCCTGATTATAATCGCTCCACCATTGGTGGCCGTGCCTTGCCACAAGTTCTGGAGTTCCCTGCCTAAACCTCTCCGCCTCTCTCTCCCCCTTTAAGACGCTCCTTAAAACCGACCTCTTTGACCAAGCTTTTGGTCGCCTGCCCTAATTTCCCCTTATGTGGCTCGGTGTCAAATTTTTTTGTCGAATAATAATCCTGTGAAGCGCCTTGGGACGTTTTACTAGGTTAAAGGCGCTAAATAAATACAAGTGGTTGTTGTTGTTGGTACCTCTGAGATAGCCATGAGCAGCTTGCATCCTTCCTCAGTTGCAGAGCTCTGAGATCTGGACCTTCTGGGGCTTGCATTTAAAAGAAGAACGCTCCCTCAGCACCGTTTCTTTCCGCCTTCAATAGGTAGTGTGCGAAACACATGGCAGTTCTTCATGTGTGAGCCGGAGCATAAAAGCCAAGCCCCAAACTATTCTCACCTCGCTTCTATCCCTTTGCATTTTCCAGCTGTGACCAATGGATAGCAATCAGGGTGGATATCCTAACTGATTTTTATCCTCCCTCGCTCTGGGACATTGTCATTTTCATTTAGTAAAAACATTGGGGGGAATTTTCACTTCCCGATGCGCTGGGAGAAGGGGGGTCCGGTAGTGCGCGGGTAACCCGGAAGTCCAGGTTTCCCGCCCGGAATTCAGCCTGATTGATAGGCTTGGCTTCCAGTCGAGCGGAGGAGGCCGCAGGATTAGGTAAGTCCGATCCCCGACCCCTGCGGGGGTGGTGGAGGGGGGGGGGGGTTCTAATGGTGGGGGAGCTTGGGAGGCACAGAGGAAGCGCTTCTGCTCCTCCTGGCCCACGTGGAGTGCTCCCCGAGGCTGTCCTCGCCTCGCTGCAGCTGCCGGGTTTCCTGAAGCCTGGGAAACCCGGCCGGCCCCGGTAAATCCTGCACAGCAGGTTAAATCCGAGGCTTCCAGCCTCATTAATGTATTTAAAATGCCAACCTGCCTCCTGGGAGCGGGGTTGGCTGCCCACCCCTTGTCCTGCCTTGGGTAAAACCCGGAAGTCAGCGGGTTGGAATTTTTGCCCATTTAACCCCCCACCCGCACCCACTCCCACCCGCTCACCCATGTTAAAATTCCCCCTATTATTACTGGAAATAACACCTGCTTGTCACTACCCTTATCCATGAAACTACGGTTCAGTGTGCCTGTGCCAGTGCTACCTTTTCAGCTGCAGCTGTCTACTCTAATGTATTCTAATCCCCATTTTCCTGCCCTTTCCCTGCATCCTATTATTTTCAACTACTTATCCAATTCCCTTTCAAATGACGTTACACTCTCTGCCTCAACAGAGCATTCCATGTTCTAATAACCACTCATGTGAAAAAGATTTTTCTCACTACTCCTTTGTGCAGTCCCAACGCACTGCACATGTACCTCACATACAGTAGTGAGAAGTTGCACAACACCAGGTTATAGTCCAACAGCTTTATTTGAAATCACAAGCTTTCGGAGCGCTGCTCCTTCATCAGGTGAAGTGAAGAAATACATATAGGCACAGCATTAATAGTCAGAGAACAAGGCAGTTAGAAAGATTAACTGTAGTCGTCTGGCAGTGTTCTCTGACTATATATGCTGTGCCTATATGCATCTCTTCACTTCACCTGATGAAGGAGCAGCGCTCCGAAAGCTTGTGATTTCAAATAAAGCTGTTGGACTATAACCTGGTGTTGTGCGACTTCTCACTTTTGTCCACCCCAGTCCAACACCGGCATCTCTGCATCATCACATACAGTAGACATGATAAGCACAATTTTGCCGCATGGAGTCTTGCCGGTGACCAGCGCAAGTCGTAAATAGGGTTGTCTCAAACTATGAGGGTAATTTGCAACTTTTTCGCCTGGGCAGCAACCAGGCAGAGTGGATAACCTGCCATTTGTAGAACTCGCCCAAATTTCATTCCGTTGATTTCAAATGAATCAAAAATTGAACAGTTTCTACAACAGGCGGGTGAACCGCACCACCAGGCTACTGCCCAGGCGGTAAATTGAAAAATACCCCTCTAACCCCAACTCATCGACTCCTCGTTCCAACTCGTTCCAGTAAACTGGAGGAACATAAGAACATCAGACGTAGGAGCAGGAGGAGGTCATTTGGCCCCTCGAGCCTGCTCCGCCATTCAATAAGATCATGGTTGATCTGATCTTGGCCTCAACTCCATTTCCCTGCCCGCTCCCCATAACCCTTGACTCCCTTACCTTTCAAAAATCTGTCTATCTCCACCTTAAATATATTCAATGACCCAGCCTGCACAGCTCTCTGGGGAAGAGAATTCCAAAGATTCACGACCCTCTGAGAGAAGAAATTCCTCCTCATTTCCGTTTTAAATGGGCGACCCCTTATTCTGAAATTATGCCCCCTAGTTCTAGATTCCCCCACGAGGGGAAACATCTTCTCTGCATCCAGTCTTCCTCCACATCCAGTCTTCCTCCACAACAAACTGAATCCATCTCTCCATTCTTATATCTCAGTGATATTGGAGATCTACTCTCTGAAGCAGCACGCCACTGCTGGCTCCCAGTCTCTGCTTATACATAGATACATAGAAGATAGGAGCAGGAGTAGGCCATCCGGCCCTTCGAGCCTGCTCCGCCATTTAATGAGATCATGGCTGATCCTCCAATTCAGTATCCCGTCCCCGCCTTCTCTCCGTAACCCTTAACCCCTTTTGCCTGTAGAAATACATCTAATTCCCTCTTAAATATATTTAATGAGCTGGCGTACACTGCCCTCTGTGGCAATGAGTTCCACAGGTTCACCACCCTCTGAGTGAAGAAATTCCCCCTCATTTCTGTCCTAAATGGTTTAGCCCTTATCCTTAAATTATGTCCTCTAGTTCTGTTCTCACCCGCCAAGGGAAACATTCCTTCTGCATCTAGTCTGTCTCGACCTGTCAGAATTTTATACACTTCTATGAGGTCCCCTCTCAATCTTCTAAACTCCAGTGTGTACATCCCTAAACTACATAGTCTCTCCTCATAGGTCAATCCCGCCATTCCTGGTATCAGCCTGGTGAATCGCCGCTGCACCCCCTCCATGGCAAGAACATCTTTCCTCAGATGAGGCGACCAAAACTGTACACAGTACTCGAGGTGTGGTCTCACCAGTGCCCTGTACAGCTGCAGCAAGGTATCCCTGTTCCTGTATTCCAACCCTTTTGCTATGAAGGCCAGCGTACCGTTTGCCTTCTTGATCGCCTGTTGCACCTGCATGCTCGCCTTCAGTGACTGGTGTACAAGAACACCCAGGTCTCTCTGTACTTCCCCCTCTCCCAATTTATTGCCATTTAAATAATAATTTGCCCTCCCGTTCCTGCACCCAAGGTGGATAACTTCGCACTTGTCCACATTATAGTGCATCTGCCATTTATCCGCCCAATCACCCAGTCTGTCCAAATCGCTCTGGAGCTTCCTGGTCTCCTCCTCTGAGCCCACCCCCCCTCCTAGTTTAGTGTCGTCTGCAAATTTGGAAATGCTGCATCCGACTCCCTGATCCAGGTCATTAATGTAAATTGTGAACAGCTGGGGACCCAGGACAGATCCCTGTGGTACCCCACTTGTTACTGCCTGCCATTCAGAAAATGAGCCGTTTATTCCAACTCTCTGTTTTCTATCTGACAGCCAGTTCTCTATCCACGTCAATACTTTCCCCTTTATCCCATGAGCTTCAATTTTCCATGCTAATCTTTTATGTGGGACCTTATCGAAGGCCTTTTGGAAGTCCAGGTACACCACATCTACTGGCTCTCCCCCATCTATTTTACCAGTTACTCCCTCAAAAAATTCCAATAGATTAGTCAAGCACGATTTACCCTTTGTAAATCCATGTTGACTCTGTCCTATCCTGTCCCCATTTGCTAAGTGCTCCGCTATTTCATCCTTAATGATGGACTCCAGCATTTTGCCCACAACTGATGTAAGGCTTACAGGTCTGTAATTACCTGCTTTTTCCCTACCCCCCTTTTTGAATAGTGGGGTAACGTTAGCTACCCTCCAATCCATGGGCACTGTTCCCGAGTCTAATGAATTCTGAAAAATCATACTTAGTGCATCCGCTATCTCTAGGGCCACCTCCTTCAGCACCCTAGGATGCATGTTATCAGGCCCTGGGGATTGCTGAATGGTTTCTACAGAAACCAGATATACTTCAAAACTGTGCACACTCAAGTTTGCGCAAGCACAATTGTTTTTAAAGTAGTCGTTTGGTGCTATTTATTTTTGCCGTTACCTTCCCAATGATTGAGTGAGGTTCGGAAGACTAACACCAGCAAAACTGCTCTGGTGCCCGTACGGGTAGGGCGAAAGTGCGACTGCCACTCAGCCCACCAGAAGCCATTTTTAATGGCACTTATGCCTCATTGGCACTGTTGTCAGAGGCACGGCTGAAAACTGTCTGTTTTGGTCATGTGTACTGCCTTGGATAGCAGCTGTATTGGAAAAAAACGCTGCACAACTTTCCTTTTTTTGAAAAATTGGGAACTATTCTTTGGCACATAGCGCTCATTGTCAGGAATAACAAGGACGGATGCCGAGCAAAGCTCCACGATTGGGCTTATATTCGCTCGAGTTTAGAAGAATGAGATGGGATCGCATTGAAACTTATAAAATTCTAACAGGACTAGACAGACTAGATGCAGGAAGGCTGTTCCCGATGGCGGGGGAGTCCAGAACCAGGGGTCACAGTCTAAGGATAAGGGGTAAGCCATTTAGGACTGAGATGAGGAGGAATTTCTTCACCCAGAGAGTGGTGAACCTGTGGAATTCTCTACCACACAAGGCAGTTGAGGCCAATTCATTAAATATATTCAAGAAGGAGTTAGATATATTTCTTAAGGCTAAAGGGATCAAGGGATATGGGGAGAAAGCAGGGACAGGGTACTGAATTTGGATGAGCAGCCATGATCTCATTAAATGGCGGAGCAGGCTCGAGGGGCCGAATGGCCTACTCCTGCTCCTATCTTCTATGTTTTGCTCCAACAATGTACCTCAGCTCTTCCAATGCTCTTCAAATTTTACCTTTCGATTGTTGAGTAAAAACTTCCTAAAGAATTGAAATTGTAAAGGGGGAACATCACCATTTCGTTAAGTGAAGAGTCCCCAAGAGCCCAGCACCACTTCATCTTTCGCCCCTCAACGACATGACCTGCACGTGGTACAATGATGTTATCAAAATACCATGATGTATTTGGATGTAAACACCGTCTTTGCAATTCAAATAATGCCTTTATGATAGGAATGTCATCATTAGGTCTCACCTTTACAAATCCTTTGGAAAGTTCATAGAATCATAGAATGATACAGCAACGAGCATACGATCAACTCCTTCAAGCGAGAGCTGGACCTGTTTCGGGCTGGGGCGGAGATCACCTCTTACAGAAGGTGGGCACTGCAGGGAATTCAGGGCCCGAGTGATCTCCTGGACTCGTTTCGATCGCCTAGATGGGTCTGAGAGGAATTTCCCAGACTTTTTCCCCCCCAAATTGGCCTGGTTTTTTTTAAGCTGGTTTCTCGCCTCTCCCAGGAGATCACATGGTTTTGGGTGGGGTGGAGAGTATATATTGTGATACACAAGGTATCGCAATTGGTGTGGGACAGGCTCGATGGACCAGAGGGTCGTTACCTGTCTGCCATTATTGTTGTGTTCGTATGTAGAAGGAGGCCATTTGGCCCATCGTGCCTGCATCTGCCCTTCGGTAGAGCATTAATCCCACTCCCCTGCTCTTTCCCCATAGCCCTGCAATTTTTTTCCCTTTAAATATTTATCCAATTTTCTTTTGAATGTTTCTATTGAATCTGCTTCCACCGCCCTTTCAGGCAGTGCATTCCAGATCACAAGAACTCGCTGCGTAAAACAATGTTTCCTCATGTGGCCTCTGGTTCTTTAACCAATCACCTTAAATCTGTGTCCTCTGGTTACCGACCCTTCTGCCACTGGAAATAGTTTCTCCTTATTTACTCTATCGAAACCCTTCATGATTTTGAACACTTCTAGCAAATCTCCTCTTCACCTTCTCTGCTCTAAGGAGAACAACCCCAGCTTCTCCAGTCTCTCCACATAACTGCAGTCCCTCAACCCTGGTACCATTCTAGTCAATCTCTTCTGAACCCTCTCCAATGCCTTAATATCCTTCCCAACTGAGGCCTAACCAGTGTTTTTTTATAAAATAGCATAACTTCCTTGATTTTGTACTCTATTCCTCTATTAATAAAGCCAAGGATCCCATCTGCATTTTTTATTAACAGCCTTCGCAACTTGTCCTGCCACCTTCAAAGACTTGTGTACAGACACCCCCAGGTCTCTCTGTTCCTGCACCCTATTTAAAATTGTACCATTTAGTTCATATTGTCACTCCTCATTCTTCCTACCAAAATGTATCACTTCGCACATCTTTGCGTTATTTCCAGCTGCCATGGAAAGTTGTGCCATTAAGTCCAATAGTAACTGCATCTCTTTAACTATAATCTGTGACACCAGTGTGGCAGTTCCCTTTCAAACACCATCCATGCGTTTAGCCATAGAGTCACAGAGTCATAACGGCACAGAAGGAGGCCATTCGGCCCATCGAGTCTGTAGAGCAATCCAGTCAGTCCCATTCCCCCCGCTCTTTCCCCGTAGCCCTGCATACATTTCTCTGACTTAATTGAGTGAGTTATTTGGGGCTAATTTTCCTGTTTGCTAATTTTAATGAGGAAAGTAGATCTGAATTTAAATCACTGAAAGTAACGAACGGAACAAATACCTCTTGATGCTGATCTTTGCTGAACTTCGTGGACAGTTTTGTGCGATAGACTAGCATCGGAATTGGGTTAAGTTGATACCAACTTGCTTTACATTAAATCATTGTAGATAACAGAAAAAGGTATTTCCATAAGCAATTAATTTGTAAACAATTGTGATTAAACCCACAACAGATCTGTCCAGTACAAAAAGATCAAAACTAATCTTGAAACTTGATTTGGAGAAACACCTTTTTGTTCTCCATTCCTTTCAATACGAAACAGAACGTTTTTTTTATCACCATCTCCCCTTCATCTCCTGCCAGTCTGCATACTTTAGGCTGTGGTTTAAAGGATTCTTCGACAATCAGACTGGAATCTGTAGTGTGTGTGAATACTGTTTCATGGTTAGGTAGTAGGAGATGCTGAAGTCTAATACAGAGCTACAACAATCCACACTCATCAATTTTCTTATCCTCCTATTAGCTGAACATTTCACCTCCACCCAGTTCTGTGTTTACAATCTGATTGTTGCAAAGCATTTTCTGTCCAGGGTACAGCTCCAACAACACTCAAGATGCTCGACACCATCCAGGACAAAGCAGCCCTCTTGATCAACACCCCATCCACCACCTTAAACCTTCACTCCCTCCGCCACCGGCGTACCGTGGCTGCAGTGTGTACCATTTATAAGATGCACTGCAGCAACTCGCCAAAGCTTCTTCGGCAGCACCTCCAAAATCCGCGACCTCTTCCACCTAGAAGGACGAGAGCAGTAGGTGCATGGGACCACCACCACCTGCGAGTTCCCCTCCAAGTCACACACCATCCAGACTTGGAAGTATATCGCTATTCCTGCATCGTCGCTGGGTCAAAAACCTGGAACTCCCTCCCTAACAGCACTGTGGAGCACCTTCCCCACACGGACTGTAGCGGTTCAAGAAGGTGGCTCACCACCACCTTCTCATGGGCAATTAGGGATGGGCAATAAATGCTGGCCTTGTCAGCGATGCCCGACATCCCGTGAATGAAAAAAAACCTAAATACGAATTTCAACAAAGATTTTGACTAGTGCTTCATAACTATGTTACAACACAACAAAGCATTACACACTCAGAACTCCTTTAAAATATATTTCGACGATCTTTAGTTTTTGCTGCATAAACTGGAGATTTTTAAAATTCATTCATGGGATGTGGGCGTCGCTGGCAAGGCCAGCATTTATTGCCCATCCCTAGTTGCCCTTGAGAAGGTGGAGTGTCTCGAGCAACTTTTTTTTCCCGGGGACATTATAAGCAACAAGAGTTCATGCCAACTTTATTCAACATAGAAAGATAGAAAAATAGGAGCAGGAGTCGGCCATTCGGCCCTTCGAGCCTGCTCCGCCATTCAATATGATCATGGCTGATCCTCTATCTCAATACCATATTCCCTCTCTCTCCCCATACCCCTTGATGCCTTTTGCATAAAAGTAGTAGTCAAGTGACCAACCCATAACTCAAAAGTAAGCAATCATGGAATTGTATAATATTACAGCACAGGAGGAGGCCATTCAGCCCAACATGACTGTGCCAGGCTTTATGAAAGAGCAGTCCAATTCTGGGATGACCTTGAACTCAGGTCCCAGAGGTGAAAGGCTTCCATCACCTTTTAATAATTGTTTTAATCTTCTGTTAGAATTTGTTATTCTCTTGACTTCTGCGCAGTAATTTTGATGCAGAACAGTGTCAGATTTTGAGGTAGAGTTAGCAGACACAGTAAATAGCGCAGATGGGATCGGGGAGTTGCAAAGGGACGTAGACAGATTAAGTGAGCGGGCAAAACTATGGCAAATGGAGTCCAGTGCGGGGAAGTGTGAGGTCATCCACTCTGGATCCAAGAAAGATAAATTGGAGTATTTTCTAAATGGTGAGAAATTAGCAATTATAGAGGAGCAAAGAGATTGGGGAGTCCAAGTACACACATCATTAAAAGCTAGTAGACAGGTACACAAAGCAATCAAATAGGCTAAAGGAATCTAGCCTTTATTTCAAGAGGGCTGGTATACAAAGAGGAGGAAGTTAGTTTCAGTTGTATAGAGCCTTGGTCAGACCGCATGTGAAGTACCGTGTTCAGTTATGGGCACTGCACAATCAGGAAGGATATATTGGCCTGGGATGGGGGAGCAGTGCAGAAGGGTACCGGGGCTTGGAGAGCTAAATTATGAGGGGTTGCATAAACTTGGCTTCTAGTCCCTAGAATACAGAAGATTGAGGGGTGATCTGATCGAGGTGTTTGAAATGTTGAATGGATTTGGTAGGGTTGGTGCGGAGAAACTATTTCCTCTGGTTTGGGGGAATCAAGGACAAGGGGACATAATCTGAAAATTAGAGCAAGTCCGAGCAAAATCAGGAAACACGTTCTCACACAAAGGGTAGCAGAAATCTGGAACTCTGTCTCCCCGAAAAGGCTGTGGATGCTAGGACAATTGGAGCTTTCAAGACTGAGATGAACAGATTTTTGTTAAGTAAGGGTATCAAGGGATATGAATCAAAGGTGGGAAAATGGAATTGAGGTGCAGATCAGACACGATCTAATTGAACTACAGAGCAGGTTCGAGGGGCTGAATGGCCTCCTCTTGTTCCTAATGTCTCTAAAGCGACCATTTATTAAATGCTTTGCAGTTTTCTTTTTACTTCAAGCCCCTGATTTGCAATGCTCTTGAAAAAATTGATGGGATAAAGAAAGATTTGCATTTATATGGCGCCTTTCACGACCACCGGACGTCCCAAAGCGCTTTACAGCCAATGAAGTACTTTTTGAGGTGTAGTCCCTGGTGTAATTGCGGCAGGCAATTTGCGCACAGCAAGCTCCCACAAACAGCAATATGGTAATGACCAGATAATATGTTTTAGTGATTTTGGTTGCGGGATAACTATTGGCCAGGACACCGGGAATAACTCCACTGCTCTTCTTCGAAATAGTGCCATGGGAGCTTCTACGTCCACCTGAGAGAGCAGACGGAGCCTCGGTTTAACGTCTCATCCGAAAGACGGCACCTCCGACAGTGCAGCACTCCCTCAGCACTGCACTGAAGTGTCAGCCTAGATTTTTTGTGCTCAAGTCCCTGGAGTGGGACTTGAACCCACAACCTTCCGACTCAGAGGCGAGAGTGCTACCAACTGAGTCCAAGGCTGACACACAAAAAGTCCCACGAAAATCCCACAGTCCCATGTAACAAAAACGGAATTTGGCAGATTCAGTCATCATAAGCAAGTCTGCATAATTAAAAGTAGGCAGAATGACTGTAAACCATTGGCCATGTTTATAATCTATTGGTCTATTATTTCAGGGCACCAGTTTTGGGAGTGTCACAAATCAGGAAATTGATGCTGTTTTATTTAGTATATAAAAGCAATATTCTTCCAAACAAGTGTCAAAAGCAGGGATCTCTCCTATGTTTTGCAAATGTTATTGGTATGTTAATCTGTAAACTAGAAATGTCTATTCAATTCTGAATGTGGAATTGTTTATATGACCTTCATTATTCTGTTACATCAGATTCAATGGTGGAATTGTTATATTTGAGTGTTGAAGTTGAGTGACTGATGCATTAAATGGGCTGACAATTGTCCCTAAGCCTGAAAGTGTTATTCCAGAGTTCTTTTGCTTGATAAAATATTTAAAATTTGTTTCTTTTCCTCCTTCAAAGAAATTATGAAGACACAAGCAGTGTCCATCTTTTTATTTTATTGATTCACGGGATGTGGGCGTCGCTGACAAGGCCAGCATTTATTGCCCATCCCTAATTGCCCTTCAGAAGGTGGTGGTGAGCCGCCTTCTTGAACCGCTGCAATCCGTGTGGTGAAGGTGCTCCCACAGTGCTGTTAGGGAGGGAGTTCCAGGATTTTGACCCAGCAACGATGAAGGAACGGCGATATACTTCCAAGTCAGGATGGTGTGTGACTTAGAGGGGAACTTGGAGGTGGTGGTGTTCCCATGCGCCTGCTGCCCTTGTCCTTCTAGGTGGAAGAGGTCACGGGTTTGGGAGGTGCTGCCGGAGAAGCCTTGGCGAGCTGCTGCAGTGCATCTTGTAGATGGTACACACTGCAGCCACAGTGCGCCGGTGGTGGAGGGAGTGAATGTTTAAGGTGGTGGATGGGGTGCCAATCAAGCGGGCTGCTTTGTCCTGGATGGTGTCGAGCTTCTTGAGTGTTGTTGGAACTGCACTCATCCAGGCAAGTGGAGAGTATTCCATCACACTCCTTACTTGTGCCTTGTAGATGGTGGAAAACCTTTGGGGAGTCAGGAGGTGAGACACTCACCACAGAATACCTAGCCTCTGACCTGCTCTTGTTGCCGATTTTGCAGGTCTTGCTAGATTTTGATGGGTGTTTAGAGTAAAGAGCTCAATGAGTACCTGGCTTACATACTTCAGGTGAAAGTCCCTGTCTGAGGGAGACTGCTCGAGACAATATTCTGTTTGCAAGGGGCACAAGAAGGTTGGACTGTTAACATTTACTGCCCCAGTTCTCAGATCTTTGTTTTCATTCCAAGAAACTGTTCTAAATGTTGGAGAAGAATTGGTGTGAGCTCTGATAAACTGCTTTTACAATCCTAGTTATCTTGCACTTTAGTATTAGTCTAATTCGTTGTACTTTATAACTCCAGCTGATTTTATAAAAAAAATCTGAATGGTTGTTGGAATCTCTGGACTGTATATAATGTCTTCTGTATGCCCAAAGTAAATTTAGGGACAAATATAGCACAAAACTATGCTCAATTCAGTAATGGTACATAAGAACATAAGAAATAGGAGCAGGAGTCGGCCATTTGGCCCCTCGAGCCTGCTCCGCCATTCAATAAGATCGTGGCTGATCTTCTACCTCAACCCCACCTTCCTGCACTATCCCCATATCCCTTGATTCCCTTAATATTCAATAATCTATCGATCTCTGTCTTGAATATACTCAACGACTGAGCCTCCACAGCCCTCTGGGGTAGAGAATTCCAAAGATTCACCACCCTCTGAGTGAAGAAATGTCTCCTCATCTCAGTCCTAAATGGCCGACCTCTTATTCTGAGACTGTGACCCCTGGTTCTAGACTCCCCAGCCAGGGGCAACATCCTCCCTGCATCTACCCTGTCAAGCCCTGTATGTTTTTGTATATTTCAATGAGATCACCTCTCATTCTTCTAAACTCTAGAGAATATAGGCCTAGTCTACTCAATCTCTCCTCATAGGACAATCCCCCCATCCCAGGAATCAGTCTGGTGAACCTTCGTTGCACTCCCTCTGTGGCAAGTGTATCCTTCCTTAGGTAAGGAGACCAAAACTGTACACAATATTCCGGGTGTGGTCTCACCAGGGCCCTATATAATTGCAGTAAGACGTCTCTACTCTTATACTCAAATCCTCTTGTAATAGAGGCCAACAAGCTATTTGCTATCCTGATTGCTTGCTGTACCTGCATGTTAACGTTCATTGATACCCAGGTCCCTCTGAACACCAACATTTCCCAATCTCTCACCATTTAAAAAATACTCTGCTTTTCTATTTTTCCTACCAAAGTGGATAACTTCACATTTCTCCTCATTATATTCCATTTGCCAAGTTCTTGCCCACTCACTTAGCTTGTCCATTATCCCCTTGAAGCCTCTTTGCATCCTCCTCACAACTTACATTCCCACCCAGCTTTGTGTCATCAGCAAACTTGGATATATTACATTTGGTCCCCTCTCCAAATCATTGATGTTGATTGTGAATAGCTGAGGCCCAAGCACTGATCCTTGGGGTACACCACTAGTTACAGCCTGCCAACCCGAAAATGACCCGTTTATTCCTACTCTCTGTTTTCTGTCCGTTAACATATCCTCAATCCATGCTAATATATTACCCACAATCCCATCAGCCCTAATTTTGTTTAATAACCTCTTGTGTGGCACCTTATCGAATGCCTTCTGAAAATCCAAATACACCACATCCACTGGTTCCTCCTTATCTATTCTGCTAGTTACAACCTCAAAAAACTCTAACAGATTCGTCAAACACGATTTCCCTTTCATAAATCCGTGCTGACTCTGCCCCATCCTTTTATTATTTTCTAGGTGCCCTATTACCACATCCTTAATAATAGATTCTAGCATTTTCCCTACTATTGATGTCAGGCTAACAAGTCTGTAGTTCCCCGTTTTCTCTCTCCCTCCTTTCTTAAATAGTGGGGTTACATTTTCTACCTTCCAATCCGCAGGAACCGTTCTAGAATCTATGGAATTTTGGAAAATGACAACCAATGCATCCACTATCTCTATAGCCACCTCTTTCAAAGCCCTAGGATGTAGGCCATCAGGTCCAGGGGATTTATTGGCTTTTAGTCCCATTAATTTCTCCAGTACTTTTTTTTACTAATACTAATTTCTTTCAGTTCCTCATTCTTGCTAGACCCTTGGTTCTCCACTATTTCCGGGAAGTTTTTTGGGTCTTCTTCTGTGAAGACAGACACAAAGGCTGGAATTTTGCCAGCACTCAGGGGGCGAGTTTGGAGGCGGAACATCTGGCAAAATCACAAAGATTGGCAGTGGGTGGGAAACCCACTATTAACCCACCTCCAATCAATCTTCCCAAGTGTTGGGTCCCCGATTTGTGCATGGATCCGACACCTAGCGGCGGGAAGAGGATTATAGCCACTTAACTGCTTGTTAACAGGCAGTTAACAGGCTTTTTCCAATTTTGACACTTCTACTGCGGGCTTCCCAACGTCCGGACACCACGCCAGGTAAGTGTGGCATGTTGTGAGTCTGCTGTAATGTTTCTTCATTGATGACAGCTGCAGAAGTGGTGTGAAGGATCCAATGGTGCACTGGTGAGTTTAAGAGGGAAGAAAATGTTGAGAAATTCAATTTTAATGCATTTAGACTTTTCTGCAGGTAACAATTTTCCAATTGTACGTGTAGTCCCACCTCATTGGGAGAACCGCTCTCACCAGTGACAGATCGCTTCTGTAACCTCACCTGCAGCTGCCATCTGTTCTAGCCGAAGGAGGGAGTCACTGGAGAGCCTGGGTGCAAGAGCTCACCTTTGTACAGTGATTGTCAGTGTTTGCAGCACCTCAATGCTGTCAAACACTGAGAAATCAACTGTCAAAAAAAAATTGTGCGTGGTCTCTTTAAGAAAACTGGCAGATGACGCATCATCAAATGACATCATCTGACACCGGCTTCCTCTTAATTGGCCGGCAAGCCTGCAGGGCGAGCTTAACAAGGCCAATTGACGTAAAATTATGTCTGTGGGCCGGATGCAGTTGGGGTCGGGACTGGAACCCGGAAGGCAGCTGATCAGCTCCCAAGCCGTCTCGAAGCAGAAAATCGCAGCCAAAATATTTGTTTCATTTCACTGCCATTTCCTTATTCCCCATTATAATTTCTTATGTCTCAGCCTGTAAGTGACCCACATTTACTTTCGCTAATCTTTTCCTTTTACAGCTTTTACAGTCTGTTTTTATGTCTCTCGCTAGTTTACTCTCATATTCTATTTTCCCTTTCTTTATCAATTTCCTGGTCCTCCTTTGCTGAATTCTAAAATCCTCCCAATCCTCAGGCTTACTGCTCTTTTTGGCAACATTATAAGCCTCTTCCTTTGATCTAATACTATCTTTAACTTCTCTTGTTAGCCACAGTTGGACCACTTTTCCTGTGGGGTTTTTGTGCCTTAAAGGAATGTATATTTGTTGTAAATTATGTATTAATTCTTTAAATGCTAGCCATTGCTTGTCTACCATCATACCTTTTAATGTAGTTTCCCAATCTACCTTAGCCAACTCGCCGCTCATACCAACGTAGTTTGCTTTGTTTAGATTTAAGACCCTAGTTTATGATTTAACTAAATCACTTTCAAACTCAATATAAAATTCTATCATATTATGCTCACTCTTCCCTAAAGGCCTGGTAGCACAGTTCGAACAATTATTATTCACTGTGCCCATGCATTCCATTGGGGCAGAAAGCGAAAGGTTACAGGGGTAGAATTTCCACAGAGTCTTCCCGATCTCTCACTGTAACTTCAGCAGAACATCACGCGGAAACGCTAGAAAAATGGCGTAAACAATTTGCGCCATTTCTCCTGGGAGTCTGCTGATCTTCTGCTGCAGTTACAGCAGGGGATTGGCAGCACACCTGCGCAAATTCTATCCCACGGATTGTACGTTGTGAGGGACACAGTCTGTTTATCGAAACTGCTGTTGGATCATATACCAATTATTAAATGTTGCATCTCAGTGCTTTGCATCTATTTTGATTTGAGGTGAAGGACAACTGAGGTTTTAAGCCCCAAATCATCATTTGGATTTTGGGGCCAGTCTTCTTTCAGAGAAAGCTAAATGGGAATTCTGAAGAAAAAAAATCCCGATATTTTCTTTCATGTTACTTCTTTCTCCCTTGCATTTTACCTAACTATTCCTTCAGATTTGTTCTGTACTGTAACGTACTCTATTTTGGGAAAGTACGTAGCATTATTCAATTGTTACATTTCAAATTACAGCAATAACAAGCAATGACAGGGTAAATTTTCTGATTTGTCCTCTCGCCAGAGATTTACGTGCTGCTAGCACCTATCAGAAATTTGGGTGTGAAGGGCAGCAGGGCTCACACGATTCTCCTTCGAACAGAGAATCCTCTGTGACCCACGGAGCTCCACACCTGAATTCCTGATAGGTGCTCCCTTGGGTGCAGTTTCACGCCAAGTGCATGGCTTCACAACATTTATTCTTGTTTGCCTAACTTAACTGAAATTGCACAGAAGTGTATCTAATTCCAGCGGGAGATTGCATCATTTTGCCACAAAACATGCAACGGCTATGTCAAAGTCGAGTAAATTCAATGATCTCATGCTCCCAGCACACTTTGAAAGGAGTATGAGTTGGGGAATTGGCGCTACGATATTGTAATTCTACCTCCAACCAGCACTTCCTTTGAAGGCAGCTCCCTGCTGGGGAGTGCAGCGTTGATGAATTTACCTCCGTTCTTTTGAGAATTATTCCAAAATAACTTTAGCAGCCATGCTCATTTTGCAATGTTATTGTTGATGATTCTAATTCACGGTCACAGAGTTTCGAAAACTGTGCCAACTCTCTGAGCTTTCTCCAACAACCAAACATTTATGGTCATTTTTTTTCAGTGATTACAAGTGAATGGACCTCCTAATCCCGCCCCCCAGCAAAAGTACTTTGACTGTTTCATAATACAATACAAGGCCTGTAGGCGAAGACCACATCCATTTCAGCACACGAGCACTCAATACATGTCATAGGTCTGAACAAAAAGTAGCCAGAATGGATTTAACCTGTATTGTGTTTTGCATTACAATTCCCTCCTTTTTAGTCCTTTTTTCCACTTGTGCAAACAGTACAATTTTTTGTCTGTACAGAACTTTCCAAATAAGAGTACATTAAACAAACGAAATTCAATAAAAGATGTGAACAAAACTCATTTAGAAATTTACCATAAATAACGGGTACAGTAGCACAGTAGTTATGTTACTGGACTGGTACTCCAGAGGCCTAGACTGATGATCTGAGAGACATGAGTTCAAATCCCACCAAGCTGGGGAATTTAAATTCAGTTAATTAAATAAATCTGCTAGTGTCAGTAATGGTGACCATGAAACTACCGGATTGTCATAAAAATCCATCTGGTTCACTAATGTCCTAATTTCGGGAAGGAAATCTGCCGTCCTTACCCGGTCTGACCGACATGTGACTCCAGACCCACAGCAATGTGGTTGACTCTTAACTGCCCTCTGAAATGGCCCAGCAAGCCTCACCTTCTCCAGGGCAATTAGGGATGGGCAATAAATGCTGGCCATGCCAGCGACGCCCACATCCCATGAACAAATTTAAAAAAAAAGGATGTTCAATACAAAGCTTTGCAGGAAATCAGTGCCGGAGTGAATTTAGAGCTCGCAAGTCAGAATTGTAAAAGTGAAATTCAGAGCAAAAAGAGCTAGCAATCGCACATATAGCCAATACAGTCAAAAACACAAAACAATTCTTCGGTATCTAGGCTACTTGTCCACAACCCTGAACTAATTGCAATTATGTAATGGCATTGAGTATCAGCTTAATCTGTCCAGTAGATATCGATTACTGACGAATATAACATGGTTTGTTCATTGTTAATGGAGAAGGTTGAAGTCTCTATGAATTGTAGTCTGGAAATGTTGGGACTCAGAAAAGTACATGGGTAAGATAATGTAAATAAAGTTGTACAACAGAGTTGTGTGCTTCAAAATCAATAAATTCCAAAATGTTAAGCAGTGATGGTAAGATAACATTTGAACTGTAGTAATTATTGAAACTGCTGAAATATGTGGCACAGCACAAAACCTGCACCTTAGGCAGATTTTCATTGGTATCTTACAGAGAGAATGACCAATATTGAATATAGTTAATTTGTCAAGTCACATAAAAATATTATGGGCTAAAAATTTGTTTGCCCCCGAAAATGGATGCTGGGATCGTGCTGCGTGGTCAACCCACACCCGTTCAAAGTAATGCAGGCAGCAATTTAACTTTGCACTGCCTGCTGATTAACATGATTGCGACGTTCAGCCCAGCGCTGAACACGTTGCTGAGTGGCTGAACGCTCAGCAGGGGGCCCAAGTTCGTGCGAGGCTAGCGCCACTCAAAGCTAGCCTGCACTTCTTAAAGGCAGTCTGCTCCTCTTAAAGGGGAGGTGCATTCTGCCTGCGGCAGGTCATTCAATTGGCTGGGGAAGAGAGTCAGAGCAGCAAAATGATGTCAAAACAGGGGAGAGAGCGTACTCCAAGGTTCTCCGATGCAGCACTGGGGGCCTTGGTGCAGGAGGTAAACACGAGAAGTGAGGTCCTATTTCCACAGGGGGCCAGGAGGCCCTCGAGGCCAATGATAGAATGCAATGGGAGCAGATAGTCATCATGGTGAATGCCAGCAGTATAGCCCGAGGATCTGGACGCAGTGCAGGAAGAAGTTTAATGACCTCACACGAGTGGTCAAGGTCAGTGAATTCATCTTCAAA
Organism: Squalus acanthias; assembly: GCA_030390025.1. Lineage (NCBI taxonomy): Eukaryota > Metazoa > Chordata > Chondrichthyes > Squaliformes > Squalidae > Squalus > Squalus acanthias. The sequence continues at coordinate 61,183,267 of CM059441.1, read as the reverse complement.
TGCCATATCCCACCATCTGCACCACTGGTCTCACACACTGCTCAATGCACCGCACCCCCATCACTCACCTACCAACAATCTCTACCAAACACGTCTCATACCTCACACTCATAGCTTCAACTCACCCTCCCACACTTACCACTGGTGCAAGCCTCAGACCCACATCTCACAGCTTGCACACACTGTCAGCTATCTGATAGGAGCACACACTATCAGCGAAACGCATTGCACCGCACTCACTGACACACTTCCCCTTCTCTTGCAGGACAAGGTGGCTCACAACCAGCGCCAGCAGGACCAAACTGGCGGGGGACAGGCGCGCCTGCATAACCTGACCCCCCATGGAGGAGACGGTGCTGGCCATTATTGGGAGGGCCATCGCTGAGCCAGTGGCCAGCGGCGGAGCTGAAAGAATACAAGATGATGGTATCATACGTAATCCTCCTTCTCACATCCCAGTTTCCCCATATCCCACAATCTCTTCTGATTTACAAGCTGCAAATGGTGTAAAGCATGCACCTCTTCCTTTCCCAGCTCCCCTCACCACAATCCCACCCGTGTCCCTTTCTCCTTTCAGATAGCCAAGAAGTGCCACCTGGCCAGGCACTGTTAGAGGAGCACAAAATAGAAGAGTACCAAGGCACTGATGATGAAGACCCAGCACCGTCACTCAATTTCACACTCGCAGCCACCAGCTCAGATACTGTCACTCTGTGTAGTTTAGAGCATAAGTTAGAGGTGGGATCTGCACGGGGTGAGACACCGAGCACGAGTGGCCTGCAGCCAGGGCAGGGGGAAAGGGTAGCACAGGTGCCAGCTTCCCCAGAGGGCGGGGTCGCACACGAGTTCTGCTGCAGAGGACTCAGATGAGGACTTCGATGGGGTGGCCTACAGAAGAACGCTGACAGCTATGAAATGCTTGGTGCATTGGCAGGCCTACCAGAAAGCCTGAGTGCAATGTCAAGGAGCATGGAGGAGTCTGGCACGAACCTTGCACTGGGCTTTGCGCAGAGCTTGGAGCCCATGATTTCCAGCATGGAAGGGGTGGGCAACTCCATTAGCGCACTTGTGGACCCGACCATGATGCAGCGTCTGATGGCCGATGTCGCACAAGCAGAAGCCACCCAACGTCCGAGTGCTGCAGTAGAGGCTCAAACTTCTGTCATGCAAGCTAAGACTGCTCTCATGAAAGCTAAGACTGCTCTCATGCAGGCTTAGCTTGCTGCCACGCAAGCTCACTGCTGACATCGTGGCTGTGTTTACCAGTATGGAAAGGTGTCACACAGTCCAGCAATCTGTCCTCCAACAGATCACTAGGAATGCTGAGACGCCGCCCCGAGGGAGTGGCAGTGGCTCCGTGGAGCACGAACCTGCAGTCCTCTCTCAGGATGACAGCATTCGTCCTCCCACCACTGCCACTCCGCCAGTGCCCTTGCTGTTGCCTGTCAGCCAGCCCAGACAGCTGCCGCCCAGGCCGAGGTGGTGTAGTCTGAAGCCGGGCCCTGTAAGCCCAGAGCTGCTCGAGGTCGCCCTCCAAGGCCATCTCCCTCACTGAAAGTCAGCAGCCTTCCACCAGGCGTGCCGCAGCCACTGGGGTAGCACTGCGTAGAAGCACCAGGACAGGCAAAGGCACACGGAAGACAGGCACTAAGGGAACGTACACGGGTGATTAGTTTTTACATTATGTAATATTAGATGGATTGATGTATAAAGTTGGATTGGAACGTTTCTTTTGTAGTGGCTTTTATTTCAGCATTGTGGCCAAGAGGATGCTGTGATGGCGAGTAACAGAGGGAAGGGAAGGTGTGGGACTATTGTTGAATGGGGAATTGGGGTTGCATTCACTGGTACCACAGTCAGATGAGTCGATCAAGGACAGCCCGGGCAGAAAGGGTCTGTCTGGGTTGCCTCCTCCCTTCCGCTTCCTCCTCCTCCTGTTCCTCCTCCTCCTAATTCTCTTCCGCTTCCTCCTCCTCCTATTCCTCCTCCTCCTAATTCTCTTCCGCTTCCTTCTCCTCCTCCTCCTCCTTCCCAGCAGGTCACCGTAGGCCTGGTGGCAAGGGATGCGCCCTCATGATGGCAAGGTTGTGGAGCATGCGCTCTGCTGAGTACTGCAGAGCTCCTCCAGAGCCGTACAGGCAGCAGAAGCGTTGTTTAAGGACGCCGATGATCTGCTCGATTAGATTCCGTGTGACAGCATGGGTTTTGTTATGTGCAGGCTGCCCACGTGCGCATGGGTTGCGCAGTGGAGTCATGAGCCAGGTGGTCAGCGGATAGCCCTTGGCGCCCAGTAGCCACCCTTGGCTTTATCGTGGTGGCTCAAAAAACAGTGGACTGGCGCAGAATAAAAGCATCATGACTGCTGCCAGGATACCGGGCATTCACCATCAGGATGTTCTGAGCATGGTCGCACACCAACTGTACATTCAGCGAGTGGTAACCTTTGCGATTGCAGTACATCTCAGAATTTAGATGCGGCGCCCGCAAAGCCACGTGTGCGCAGTCAATGGCACCCTTCACCATGGGGAAGCCCGCTATCCTGGCAAAGCCACATGCACATTCTGCCTGGTTCTCTCTGGTCGGAGAGAAGACAATGAAGTCCCCTCTCCTGGCATAAAGACCGTCTGTCACCTCTCTTATGCAGCAGTGGACAGCGAGCTGCAAGATATTACAGATGTCGTCTGCTGCAGCCTGCAAGGATCCCCACGCAAGGAAATTCAGGGCCACGGTCACCTTCACAGCCACTGGCAGCGCTGTCCTTGCCCTGGCGTGAGGCTGCAGGTCTGGTTGCAGGAGGTGGCAGAGTTCTGTGAGCACCTCCTTTGTAAAGTGCAGATGCCTCACACACTGCCCCTGGCTCAGGCTGAGGGAAGAGAATTGCTCTCAGAAGACCCTAGGCGGGTAAGGCCTCCTGCTAAGAGCCCTTCTCCCCCTCCTCCTCCTCCCTCTGCGAGCAGCTTGTCCTCTTCTTCGCAGCCTCTACTCCAAGGGGGATGACATCTAGAGCACATGACTGAGAGCAAGTGGTCTGACCAGAAACCCTGAAGTCAGAACTAAGGCCTTCTCCACTCCCTGTCACCTCACCAACTGTAAACAACTCGAGAAAGCTCCAAACACTTCCACAAACTTACACAGAGCCAGCAACTTAATCAGCAACTAACCTTAGAGTGGCTGCTGATCCCTTTAAATATCGCTGGTGGGGGGTCCTTGCCGCTGCTGAACGCACGCTCAGATGTGCGAGGTTAAGCCAGGGCGTTAGCTCCAGCATTGAGGATGAAAATGGCAGCGCTGGCGTCAAATCAGTGCTGCACGCTGATTGACGTCATGATCTGCCCACTCAACATACTTCCGGCGCATGCTCTGAACGCCCGCCCTAACCAAAATGGCGTCCGGCGAGGCCCGCACCATAAGTGCGGGCGTGTGGCGCGGACAGCAATTTTTGACACACAATGGCATCCGTAGCGCCGAAAAATCGTGCGTTACGGAGCCGAATTTCTAGCCCATTATAAATTTCCCAAAGAGGTTTTGGGAATCGTTGTAGTATCGGATTGATTCCAATCAGCTATTTAAGCCATTGCATCCCACCTAAACTCACTGAGATATGCCACCTTAAGACAGCTGAGAGGTGATTGGGTTTGCTCTCTCTGTGTTAGTACATTGTAGTAATTTCCCTCCCAGGAAGATCAAAGCTATGCCCACTAAACGCTTTTTGGAGTATTATCTTGTAAGTGAAGTCAAAGTTGCGATTTTATAGATCGGGATGACGTAAGCGCTCTATGCTTTTAATATTACTCCTGGGGGGTAAAATTCAATTTCAACAGGAGCACAAAATGGGCGGTGGTGAATCAGCTAGTGTGCACAAATCATTGAAGGTGGCAGGGCAGGTTGAGAAAGCGGTTAAAAAAGCATACGGGATCCTGGGCTTCATAAATAGAGGCATAGAGTACAAAAGCAAGGAAGTTATGATGAACCTCTATAAAACACTGGTTCGGCCTCAACTGGAGTATTGTGTCCAATTCCGGGCACCGCACTTTAGGAAGGATGTGAAGGCCTTAGAGAGGGTGCAGAGGAGATTTACTAGAATGATTCCAGGGATGAGGGACTTCATTTACGTGGATAGACTAGAGAAGCTGGGGTTGTTCTCCTTAGAGCAGAGAAGGTTGAGAGGAGATTTGATAGAGGTGTTCAAAATCATGAGGGGTCTAGACAGAGTAGATGGAGAGAAACTGTTCCCATTGGCGGAAAGGTCGAGAACCAGAGGACACAGATTTAAGGTGACTGTCAGAAGAACCAAAGGCGACATGAGGAAAACTTTTTTACGCAGCGAGTGGTTAGGATCTGGAATGCACTGCCTGAAAGGGCGGTGGAGGCAGATTCAATTGTGGCTTTCAAAAGGGAGTTGGATAATTACCTGAAGGAAAAAAATTTGCAGGGCTACGGGGAAAGGGCGGGTGAGTGGGACTAGCTGAAATGCTCTTGCAGAGAGTCGCACGGGTTCTCCTTCTGTGCTGTAACCATTCTATGGTTCTATGATTCTGTTATACATCACACTCGATTTTCCTTCGGCGGTCGATCTGCTACTGCCCATTTGTGGCCCTGCTAACCTTGAATTTTACCCCTCTGATATTTGCCTTATCGACAGACTTTTCAGCACGAGCCTCTTAGGCCTCTCATGCCTATGTCATTACCAGCTTCCCACTGGAGTTATCAACTCTAATACAATTTCTCTACTCCTTCCCAACATCCTTTAATATTTTACCTCCTCAGGTATTTATCTAATTCCGTTTAAATGCCATGATTGACCCAACTTCAATATCCACTTGCAGTGGCACATTTCATAATCTAATATCATTTTCTATGAAAACATTGTTCTAACCTTTCCTGCTTTGCTTTTAATATTAATCCTGTATTGATGCTTCCTTGTTACTGACTCTTTCACTATTTACAAATTTAAAAACTTCTATTAAGTCCACTTAACCTTCTTTGCACTAGTAAACGCAATGCTAGTTTTTCAAGTTTCTCATCAGAACGATATCCTCACATCCCCGGTGTTATCCTTTCAAGTATAGATTTTTTGACAGATTTGTATGACTCCAATAACCTTTCGGTAATGGGGTGCCCAAAACTGCACACAACACTCCAGCTGTGGCCTAACTACCGATTCTTGTACCGATTCCTCAATGCTTTAGTGTCTACTGGCCTGTGTGTGAAATCCAGAATCTTATTTGCCCTTCTCTATAGTTTTTCCACCTATAAACTTACTTTTAAAGATTTATACATCTGTACCCCAAGAGTTAGCTTGCAATCCATTGAGAGTTTTACTGTTCAGATTGTGTTTCCATTTCCTTTCTGTTTTCCCCAAAATATACAACTTCACATCTATCTATGTTGAACTGCACTTGGCATGTTTACCTACTCCCTAACCTGTGTCTCCTGAAGCCCCCCTGCATTCTTTTTTTAAAGTTGGTCAAATTTAGTGTTGGTACATTTTGATATTGGTCCCACTATGACCAAATCCAAACCATTTATGTTCATGGAGAACAAGATCGATCCAGCACTGGTCCCTGGAGCGCATTAATTACATTACTTGCCAATCCAAGTAACTTCCATTTACTCCAAGTCTCTGCTTCCTGTCCTTCAGCCAGATATCTATCCCTGTTTGATCAGAATTAGTGTGGATTTGAAGAAATGTTCTTTTAATACTGGCTTTTACATGCAGTAAGGTCATTCCTTTGGCTTGCTTTTTTTTTGATGAAAGCAGGCCACTGCTTAAACCATATACTTATTTGACAAATATACTCTTTATGCAATAAAGGTGGGATACTGTCTTTTTCTTAATGGGATACAGACGTTAGCCTACTTCTTGCACATAAAAGTCATAGCCCAAATCCATCTGCTTGTTTGTTATCCTGAAAAATTTACATCAATTGTTTTCTCCATCCCCACCGGCATGGAACTTATTGATGGATGCCTTTTGATGGATCAGAGCTGATGCAATGTAACCTTCTAGGGATCTTCGATTGCAACCCATTGAATATCAGTGGTAGAACTCGTACTATTTTTCCTGCCTGTGAATTTCTCATATAATGTTGGGAAATGGTCTCTTGTATGCAGGAATCTAGCTTTCACTTAAAAAGAAAGACTTGCATTTATACAAGAACATAAGAACATAAGAAATAGGAGCAGGAGTAGGCCATTCGGCCCTTCAAGCCTGCTCCGCCATTCAATGAGATCATGGCTGATGTTCTGCCTCAACTCCATTCACCGGCCCTATCGCCATATCCCTTGATGCCTTTACTAGTCAGAAATCTATCGACTTCTGTTCTGAATATACCCAATGACTGAGCCTCCACAGCCCTCTGGGGTAGAGAATTCCAAAGATTCACCACCCTCTGTGTGAAGAAATTTCTTCTCATCTCAGTCCTGAATGGCCTACCCTTTATCCTGAGGCTGTGGCCCCTGGTTCTAGACTCCCCAGCCAAGGGAAACATTCTCCCAGCATCCATCCTATCAAGCCCTGTCATAATTTTGTATGCTTCAATGAGATCCCCTCTCATTCTTCTGAATTCAAGAGAATACAGGCTTAGTTTACTCAATCTCTTCTCATACGACAGTCTCGTCATCCCAGGAATCAATTTCGTGAAACTTCATTGCACTCCCTCTATGGCAAGTATATCCTTCCTTAGGTAAGGAGACCAAAATTGTACACAGTACTCCAGGTGTGGTCTCACCAAGGCCCTATATAATTGGAGTAAGACTTCTTTACTCCTGTGCTCAAATCCTCTTGTAATGAAGGCTAGCATACCATTTGCCTTCCAAATGGCTTGCTGCACCTGCACATTCACTCATGTACAAGGACACCCAGGTCCCTTTGAGCATCTGCGTTCCCCAATCTTTCACCATTTAGGAAATACTCTGCTTTTCTGTTTTTTCTACCAAAGTGGATAACTTCACATTTATCCACATTATATTCCATCTGCCATGTTCTCGCCCACTCACTGAGCCGGTCGAGATCCCCTTGAAGCCTTTTCACATCCTCTTCACAACTGACACTGCCACCTAGCTTTGTATCATCAGCAAATTTGGAAATGTTACATTTAGTCCCCTCATCCAAATCATTGATATAGATTGTGAATAGCTGGGGCCCAAGCACCGATCCTTGCGGTACCCCACTAGTCACAGCCTGCCATCCTGAAAAAGACCCGTTTATCCCTACTCTTTGTTTTCTGTCTGTTAACCAATTCTCAATCCATGCTAGTATATTACCCCCAATTCCACGTGCCCTAATTTTGTTCACCAACCTCTTGTGTGGGACCTTATCGAAGGCCTTCTGAAAATCCAAATACACCACATCTACCGGTTCCCCTTTGTCTACTCCACTAGTTACATCCTCAAAGAACTCCAATAGGTTTGTCAAACAGGATCTCCCTTTCATAAATCCATGTTGACTCTGCCCAATCTTACTATTAGTTTCTAAGTGCCCAGTTATTGCATCCTTTATAATAGATTCCAGCATTTTCCTAACTACTGAGGCTAACAGGTCTGTAGTTCTACATTTTCTATCTCCCTCCTTTCTTAAATAGCGGGGTTGCATTTGCTATCATCCAATCTGCAGGAACCGTTCCAGAATCTATAGAATTTTGGAAGATGACAACCAATGCGTCCACTATCCCAATGGCCACCTCTTTCAAAACTCTAGGATGTAGGTCATCCAGTCCTTGGGATTTATCGACTCTTACTCCCATTAATTTTGCTAGTACTGTTTTTTTACTAATAATAATATAGCGTCTTTCACAACCACCGGATGTCTCAAAGCGCTTTACAGCCAATGAAGTACTTTTTGAAGTGTAGTCACTGTTGTAATGTAGGAAACGCGGCAGCCAATTTGCACACAGCAATGACCAGATAATCTGTTTTTTAGTGATGTTGATTGAGGGATAAATATTGGCCAGGACACCAGGGAGAACTCCCCTGCTCTTCTTCGAAATAGTGCCATGGGATCTCTTACGTCCACCTGAGAGAGCAGACGGGGCCTCGGTTTAACGTCTCACCCGAAAGACGGCACCTCCGACAGTGCAGCACTCCCTCGGCACCGCACTGGAGTGTCAGCCTAGCTTTATGTGCTCAAGTCCCTGGAGTGGGACTTTGAACCTGCAACCATTCTGACTCAGAGGCGAGAGTGCTGCCCACTGAGCCACAGCTGACACTTAGTAAACAAGGATTGCAGGAGCATGCATTAGGATATTGGAAATTTGCAATTAACCTGTTAGAATAATTTCTCCAAGTTGTTCTGTGCTTTCATAAACCACCAGGATAACACTTAAGTCATCTCTGCTGTACCCTGTTGGTGTGCAAGTAAGACTGAAGAAAATAAAACCCAGGAATTAGTTCTTCAGCATCTATCTGTATCACAGAAATATAATTTGGTGCCTCTGAAACTGTCACAGTTGCCTTCGATACGTGAAATAGCCAAACAATGTACATTAAGAGAAAACTATTGACAGCAGGATCCAAATGGAGCCTAAATATTATGAATGCCAAAAAGATCAGTCCGTAAAAGTTATGAATTCAGGGATTTGATAGTGGGCACTCGTTTTATCCATTGTGGTTGTGAAGTTATTGCAAACTAAAGCGGGCTTTGATTCAAATCAAACCAGTTCACAGAAAAGGCAGAACAGTATTAGCATAAGACAGTGAACAGCACACGACCTTCTATGGTGGTGATGCACTTGTAGGTGTCACACTACGGAACGCACACATCAAAAGGCCTGACTGACAGCCTCGTGCTGCCCAACAGCAGAGTGAAGAACAGTCGAGTTGTCTACCTGAGCAACGTGAATGGGGTAGAAATTGGACCTCGCTGCGCCCATTTTTTCAGGCGCAAAAAACATCGCCCAAAGCACCAATTTCACGGCGCTGTCCCCTACGTCGCAAGGACGCCTGAAATACGTCCGAGCCCCAAATTGGGTCGGATTTTTTTTTTTTTCAGGCGTCCTGGTGGCCATCTAAAGCAGGCATTCGGCCCCTTTGCCTACGTTAATGAAGGGGGCCTCAAGCCCCTGTTTTAGGACCCCTCCGAGAAATTGGGCTGCCATGACGATAGCAGGCCTTGGGCCTGCTCCGCTTGGGTTTTCTGGACACGCGCGCGGCCTAGCACCAGAAAGGTAGGACATTTTTTTTTCTCGTTTATGTTGATGTGGAGCCTCCCTCTTGGGGGGCGGGGGGGGGGGGACTTAGCTGAGGGCCACTGCCGGCAAGGCAAGTTTCCCAAAATTCAACTGCTTCGGATGGACGGGCTGCATCTGGGGGCGCGACAGGTGCCGGTGGCTCGCCTAAATTACCGATATGAAGCCCGAAGCCCCAATTTCGGGCCAGCCTCGTGCCCCACGGTGCCATCGGTTGGCCAGAACCAATTTCTACCCCAATCCGTACATAGTGTGTAAATAAGGCAATATACCCCTATTAATTTTGTGCTTTTAAAAAAAAAACCTTATCTTAGTAGTAGAACAAAACTTTGTCTTCTCAATGGTTTGGGAATAACTGTTACTTGTTCACAGTAGCTATGTTTGGTTTATCTTAGATTTATTCCTCTCTTTCACTTTGTTAAACGACTGGGAATAACAGCATGCTTATAAAAAAGGGAAGAAAGCTGAATCACTTAAAAAAAAAAGGGAATCTAACCCAAAGTCCAAGCGGTGACTTATATGGTAATTTCTGGCACAAAATCCCTGTAATTTATTTTTTCTGAGGACAAAATCCCATCATTTTTGAACGGATTTATGACATAAAAAGTATCAGTGGTGGCATTCTCCAACCTAATCTCCATATTGTGTCTCTGTCAACAGCCTTGGGAACAGATGAATGGCCCCACTGCTGCTTCCCAGACAAAGGATTCATTGCGGCTGGTGCTGCGGACACAGCAGAGATCCCTGTTGGCCTGTCCCATTTTTGCCTGCACTGCCACTTCTCTTTCCATCTGACTAAGCACAAGTCTGGCTAGATTCGTACTGTCTTCCACAGCATCGAGCGATTAGCAGCCACGGAAAGCCACTCCTGCGCCTTTGACAATGGGAGCAGGTCAGATTTCTGATTGCCTGTACAGCGGCTTCGGGCAGGAGTATCTCATAATAACATCAGTATCCCTGGACCAAAAAAACCCACCCCCCCATTATTGTTCAACTGCATCCCAGACTAATCAGGGTAAGATTCTCACTTCTTGAATCTATGGTACTTGAGCACGTTCGACAGATCACCATCTCTTTCCCCAGTTCCTTTGTTTCATCAGCTTGCTAAAGAAGGCATGACATAAACATCTAACTCCCCTACTTTTAACCTCTTCAGTTAAGACTGTTAAAAAACAGTTTGCCTTATTTTCTTCATGAAACAGCGGCAAACCTCTTTGCAGAATATTAGTGCACAGTAACAACAAACTAGATAAAAACTAAGACTCCATTATTTCAGTGGTATAAAAAGAACTTAATAATAATGCATTCAGCTATATGTACTCTTAACAAACCAGCGTCTGCTATTATTGACAACCTACATTAATCTGCTGAGTTGAATATGGTCAATGGCTGTGTCACATTTCAGAAGAGTTAATAAAATTGGTTTGTATCGTGCTTTGAGAGTTAATATTTCCGTGATTGTGACACACTTTCGGGGAGTTGAAGTACACCAGGGCTATCCAGCATTACTTGTAGTGCTCAGCTCAACAAAAAACTATCAGATATTTAAAAAAACAGAATCTTGGTCAGCTAACCCCACAAATAAGAGCAAGCAGATTGGAAAAAGTTCACATTCCAAAGACATTTATTTTTTTTAAAAGCTCGCCGTGCTAATGCTGTGGGCACAGCAAACGTTTGGAGAAAAAAAAAAGGTTGCAGGCAATATTCAAAAGACTTCAAACTCCACGTTCAAGAGTGTGACTGAATTTCAAGTCATCTGCCGAACATTAAGGTGCAGCTTCTAAAGATTACCAGCAAATTAAAGACATGACAGGCAGAAACATACTGCACTCGACATGGCAAGCATTTAAATCTTCTGTGGTTTTCAGTGAAAGCAGCAATAAAACAGGTTTTAGCACTCATTTTCTATTCCCGACACCAAGAGACAAAACAAACATTATCCTAATAAAAAGGCAAGCAAAGCGTACTTACATATTACAAGTCCACAAAAAGTGAATTACAAAATGAAGGATTGAAAGGAAGCTGAACCATGTAGAGTCCTGGGTAAATGTGATACCACAACTGAGAGCAGAAAGCAGGAAGCAGTGATATGGTTAGTTATTCAGCCTACATACACCTCCCCCACCCCCATCCTAACAGCTGTAGGGGCCATTATCCCTGTCACACAGCGCACGTACATAGTCCAAATAAAAAGTGCTTCTCAGTGCGATCAGGCCTGTGGGTGATAAAAATAAAAGTGGAACAAAAAAAACAGAGCATATTCTGTTAAATCCTGGTGGTGTTTGACCGGTGCGGTGGCCCTATCATCATTGAAAGCGGGAGCACTTTTTTCTCAGCCTGCAGTTTGCATCCCGAAGTGCTCATGTTTGCTTTGATTGTGGATCTTTAAAAGCCTCAGAGAGAGAGAGAAAAAAAAAGGCGTGTTTAAAGGGCCTGCGGATTCGAAATAGAGGCTCTGCCCTTTTTGGAGAGAAAAAAAAAACTGGTTTCCTCCCTGTGGGAACTCCAGTAGAAGTGTTGCTATGAGCGCCGTGCTGAGCTGATGTCGTGCTGTAGCTACTGACGTGAGGAGGTGAACGACAATCCCTCTTCAAAAAAAAAGGAGCTTCTCAGTGGTCTCTCTGATGTAATCTCTGAAAGCTGAACAGCTGATGTCAAAGGAATCCACCCAACATGCCTCACACATACGCACAATCTCGCTGCCAATCGCAAGCCTTGGCATGTTTTAGCACCACATGGTCTTCCCTTGTGCGCTTCAAGGGTTCCTACTTAATATGACAAAGAGGTTGGCCGCAATAATAAAGTCCAATACAGGCATTTTATGATTTTCATTTGGTTCTCATTTCTATCTGTACTGCTGAGTGACAAATGAGAGTTGACCGTGCGGTGACTCCAGAGGTCTCCCTCCAAAAAAGACATCTGCCAAATTAACTCTTTCCAGTCCATAATTTCTCCCAGTGAAAGCTCGCTAAGCAACCATCTCCGGAACACACTGAATGCTTGGCGCGCAGCGATAGCGGGCATTGCTTTAACGTCTCCATAAAAATCCTTATTGATTTGGATGAAGAGCCAGAAGAGTTGTCACTTTCACCAGCGCACTGCGAGCGCCCCTGAGTGTGTTAATGATTTATTAATTTCGCATGATTGTTTTACAGCACACACACACACACACACAGTGATAGATGCGGAGTAAGAGAGAAATAGTCTCACTTCCCCACCGTTGTGAACCGCACGCTTTGTCACAATAGTGCAAGATCAATGAAATGGTCATGTGTGAGTAGCAGAGTGACACCTCATTGCATTATTTGTTTGAGGTGAAATCAAAACAAAGTTTGCCAAATTGTTTCTTGTGAAGGCGGTACCATTTAAAATCAGAGTTATGAAAAGTTCGGGATATTCTGCTTCACATGGGGACAAAAAAATCCAAGAAGGGTCCATTACTTAAATGGAAGGAAAAGAATGGGCCGGATATTCCGATGTCTACGCACTGTGTACACATCCGTAGGGACATCGGAAATTCCAGTTTCAGGCATGCGAAGCGCATGCGCTGAAAACCGGCATTTCCGATCTGTCAAGAATGCTCTTGACAGATCGGACGCCTGCCCTGGAGAAGGGCCTCTGTGGGTGGAGAGTTCCGCTTTCTGGAGACCCTCCGCCCGCAGAAAACCCTTAGAAACCTTACGCCTGGTAAAAGCGGGCGTAAGGCCTGCTATTACCAGCATAATATTTGAAAAAAGTAAAAAAAAAAAAATTTTTCACTCATTTATACTTTTAAAAAAGGTAAGTTTATTTTTAGCCCCGTAAAAAACGTTAATTAATTTTTCAAAAAATTAAATTTTTGTTTAAAATATTTAATTTATTGTAATTTCAACTCATTTTAAAAATGTGATGTTTTTTAAATTTTATTTAATGTTTTACAGTGTTTTTGGGGTGCTCTCCATTCATATATTTGACAGGTCTATCTGTCAAGTGTATGAAGGGAGATTCCCTTCTCCTATTGGCTCCCCATGGCCCACGTGATCACAGGGACGCTTGCGAACCGCCTGCGCCCCTGGGATACGTGGGCCCTGCACATTTCGAGTTGGAGAGGCCCGGGAATGGAAGTATACGCACCTCGGGAGCCCTCAGGTAAGGGCGTAGATTTTTTCCAGATCGGAGGCCTCCGCACGCAGGAAGTCTCCGATCGGAAAATACGGCCCACTGTGCATAGAAAATGAAAGAGATCTGGAGGGGGCGGGGGGTCCCGATTGACATTAAATTGAAGCTATTACAACAATGCTTGGCAGATGTTGGGATGTATCAAATGGTCAATATTGAGCCGAAATAGTGAGGTAACCCTGCGACTTTATAAATCATTGGTGCGGCCCCACTGAGAATTCGATGTTATGTTCTGATCGGCACAATACAAAAAACAATATAAAAACAGAAAATGCTGGAAATACTCAGCAGGTCAGGCAGCATCTGTAGAGAGAGAGAAACCGAGTTAACGTTTCAGGTCGATGACCCTTTGTCTGTGTTTTCTCTCTCTCCACAGGTGCTGCCTGACCTGCTGAGTATTCCCAGCGTTTTCTGATTTTTATTTCAGATTTCCGGTATCCGCACTATTTTGCTTTTGTACAGAAACGATACAGCAGCCATTGAAAGGACACAGAAAAAAACCAGCCAGATTGGAGGGGTTGGATTATGAGGAGCGATAATGCCAACTGGGTATTTTCTCCCTGGAAAAGGTTAAGGGGTGATATGATTGCTGATTAAGGGAACTAGACACTGTGGTATGAGAGACATCCCTGGGGCGATGTGAGTTATCTCTGGGGGGGCGGGGGTGGTACGCGGGAGAAACTGTCTCATGGTGGATTCTATTTATTGTTTTATAAAGGAGTTAATTTGCTTCAAGTTGCACCAATGAAAACACGGATACACAGAGACGATGATGTACACAGCCCTCACCTCCAATCACCGTACACTACAGCGTGGTTTCAGTTGCCCAGCAACTGTCCAATCTAACCGAGCTCAGAACTCAGTCGGGTTTTTTTTTTTCTCTTTCAGTTGTGTCTGCCGGGACGTAACAGTGAAAAATGGACAGACGGCTAAAGACAGGTAGCGTTCAGAAGGACATACAAGTGGTGAGAAGCCAAGTACTGAAATGTGTCTTGCCAGCACCAGTGCACTTGCTGAAATCGCGGGTGAGACAACGGCGACTGACTCAACATGCGAATCTCAGCCTGTGAAGCGAAACGTTGACACCAGGCACAGCACAGCATCTATATCAAAGAGACGTAAATATGAAGACAGGTACTCCGAAATGGGATTTACTTGGCCTGGAGCCGGGGAATACCCTCAGCCGCAATGTGTGTGTGCTATGTGGTGAAGTCCTGTCGAATAACAGCCTGTAACCATCTCTTTTACACAGATGCTTGGAAACAAAACATGAACAACACAAGGAAAAAGCGCCAAACTTTTTAAAGGGGACACGGGCGCAGCTAACGGTGAGCAAGACAGTTTTGCGGTCTGCTGCTGCTGATGTCAATATTGAGGCCCTTGAAGCCTCATCGTGAGTTACAGAGTTGCGAAGTCAGGAAAACCTCACACCCATAGCAGAGGAATCAGAGAACCATAGAATGGTTACAGCACGGAAGAAGGCCATTCGGCCCGTCGAGCCCGTGCCGGCTCTCTGCAAGAGCACTTCAGCTAGTCCCACTCCCCCTGCCCTTTCCCCGTAACCCTGCAATTTTTTTTTCCTTCAGGTACTTATCCAATTCCCTTTTGAAAGCCACGATTGAATCTGCCTCCACCAGCCTTTCAGGCAGATCCTAACCACTCGCTGCGTAAAAAAAGGTTTTCCTCTTGTCGCCTTTGGTTCTTCTGCCAATCACTTTAAATCTGTGTCCTCTGGTTCTCGACCCAGTCCGCCAATGGGAAAAGTTTCTCTCTATCTACTAATGAACTAATACTACCTGCGGCTGCAGGCACGGTAAGCACTATGCTGGGAGAGAAGGCCCAAAAATTAATTCAGTTAGTGCCATTATCAAACAACACAGTGTCATGTCGAATTAATGACTTGGCCAATGATGTCCTGACTCAATTAGTGAACCATGTCATTAGCAACCAGCTCTTTGCTCTGCAGCTGGACGAATCCACAGACATGGCAGGCTTAGCTCACCTTCTGTTATACGTGCGGTACCTTTACGAAGGTGCAATACAGGAGGGGCCGCGAATTTCGGTTACGTCCCGTTTGGGGGCGGTAACCGAATTAGTGCCAGAGTTTTAGCGCCCCTGCCGCTAAATTCGGCTTACCGCCCCGGAGAGGAAGCGGAGAGCTATTTCAGGCACTTCACTTCCTCTTGGGGCGGTGTCGGGGACGCAAAACGCTGTAACGCTGAAGAGGAGGGCCGCTGCGAGCTCGGCAGGGACTCCGATGGCCCACCAGGGGCGGCGTGGTGCCGTGGCTGTAGCCAAGGGCCGCCACGGAGGGCCGACCTCGGCGGGGGGTCGCAGCCGCACCTCACCTTTAAATACCGCCCCGGTAGCAGAGTGCGGCCCGGGGTTCGCGACCCGTGAGGCTGGCGCTGACATCGGCCGCGGCAGCCTCGCGGGGCGCAGCCGAATTTCTGCCGCGGGCTGGCAAGGGACCATGGCAGGGCGCTAAGGGGTCACGTCGCACGGCGATGACGTCATCACCGGCGGCGCGGTGGCCCGGGGCGCTACCGACGGGGACGCGGCGCTATCGGGTAGCGCTTCAGCGACGCCCCGCCGAATTTCTCGGAGGGGGCGCTTCCCCCGGGCGATAAGCCCTTGGCGGCCTGTTAGCGATCCCCAGAGGCGCTAACGGCAGGCGCAAAGGAGCCGAATTTGGCGGCCGAGGACATTTTGTTTTGCCATTCGCTGCCTATCAGAACAACAGCTGAGGAGATTATCCGGTTGCTTGACATGATATCGTCTGGTCACAATTTATTGGCAACTGCACCAATGGAGCAAAGTCAACGACCGGTCAGCATTGTGGAGCAGTGACGCGCATCAGAGCAGTCGCTCCCAGTGCGATGTGGGTGCATTGCGGTATACAGAGGGGAGCACTCGCTGTCACAAGTGGGCCTACCAAACTGAAGGAGGTGCTGGACAACGCTGCGAAGATGCTAAACTTTATAAAAGCCCGACCCTTGAATTCCAGAACATTTTCCGCTCTATGTAATGAGATGGGAGGCGAGCACGCCAATCTATCGCTCCACACAAAGCTTCTGTGGCTTTCGCGTGGCGAGGTCTTGCGACGTCTCTTTGAACTTCACTCTGAGGTTAAGTTATTCTTTACAGACCACCCGTTCCCACTCTCTCACTGTCTGCGTGACACGACCTGGCTCTCACGGCCGGGCTGCTTGTCAGATACGCTCTCTCACCTGAATAAGCTAAATCTCGGACTCCAAGGGCTGACTGCAACCATCTTCAATGTCCAGGGCAAAACTGAGTCAATGATTTTTTTTTAAAAAAGCTGGAATTCTGGGCTCGCAATGTGGAGGAAAACAACACTGAAACTTTCCCCAAACGTGCAGGAAGTCCTGATGACGAATGAACTACGGTTGCAGGGCAGCGTTAAAAGTGACATCAAGCAACGTCTCACTGAACTGGCGAGGCAATTACGTGGGTGCTTTCCCTCAATGGGATGCGCAAACAGTTGGGCCTGCCACCGTTTCACGAATCTTTTTCTGCAGCACCCATGCCGCAAGACTCGCCAATAAGAGAACAAGAGAAACTCTTGGGCATCTCAACTGAGGGCGGACTTAAAACTGAGTTGTCCACCGAAAGCAGTTGGCTGAGTTTCGGGTCCAGATGGGGAGCGGAGTTCCCCAAATTGTCAGACGGGGCTTCAAGGTTTCGATACCGTTTGCTACAACTTTACCCGTGTGAAAGTGGATTTGAATCACTCACTGGAATGAAATCAAAGTCTCGGCAGCACCTTTGTGTAGAAAGCAACTTAGGATTCAGACTAACACCCATCACTCCAAGCATTGGTACGCAATAAGCAAAGTTTGGGAACCTCTGGTGCAAACCATGACAAGCTATTTCACCTTGTGCAGAACAGTAAAACCAGAGGAGCCGGCCAGCGCTGGAAGGGAGCTAAATTCAATACTGATCTGCACGAAACAATATTTCAGTGAGCAAGTGATCAATCTGTGGAACAGTCACCCAGGGAGGCGGTGGAAGCAGGCAGTATTGATTCATTCAAATGCAAATTAGATAGCGCTCTTTCAGAAATTAACATTTTGGGATGAGTAATTTGAGACATGACAGTGGTGAGTGTAGCACGCTTCGGAGCAACAGGCGACTTTGGACCTAAGGTCCCAAAGCTCTCCACCACTAAGGGTTTCCACGCCTTATGACTGGGTCTGTTGTAGATTAATTGATAGCGATTGATTGCCATAATTAGCCAACAACCCCATACAATGACACATATCGTTGTATCATGCAACTTCCAGGATGGTAGAAGGCGAACTTGGCCTTTTTTCATCTAGTAATTCCCATGTTCCTATTAAGACTTCTGCTGACACATTAGGCTGTTCCCACTAGTTGATGGTACAAGGACTAGGGGACACAGATTTAAGGTTTTGGGCAAGAGATACAGGGGGGATGTGAGGAAAAACTTTTTTACGCAGCGAGTGGTGAGGACCTGGAACTCGCTGCCGACGGAAGCGGTGGAAGCGGAGACACTCAATGTTTTCAAGGGTTGACTGGATAGGCACTTGAGGGAAATAAACTTGCAGGGCTACGGGGATAGAGCGGGGGAATGGGACTGACTGGATTGCTCTACAGAGAGCTGGCACGGACTCGATGGGCTGAATGGCCTCCTTCTGTGCCGTTATGACTCTATAGGATGTTCTTGCCATGGAGGGAGTGCAGCGAAGATTCACCAGACTGATACCTGGGATGGCAGGAATGACGTATGAAGAGAGATTGGGACGATTGGGCTTGTATTCGCTAGAGTTTCGAAGAATGAGAGGGGATGTCATTGAAAGTTATAAAATTCTAACAGGAATGAACAGACTGGATGCAGGAAGGATGTTCCCGATGGTGGGGGAGTCCAGAACCAGGGGTCACAGTCTAAGGATAAGGGGCAAGCAATTTAGGACTGAGATGAGGAGGAATTTCTTCACCCAGAGAGTGGTGAACCTGTGGAATTCTCTACCACAGAAGGCAGTTGAGGCCAACTCATTAAATATATTCAAGAAGGAGTTAGATATATTTCTTAAGGCTAAAGGGATCAAGGGATATGGGGAGAAAGCAAGGACAGGGTACTGAATTTGGATGATCAGCCGTGATCTCATTAAATGGCGGAGCAGGCTCGAGGGGCCGAATGGCCTACTCCTGCTCCTATCTTCTATGTTTCTATGTTTCTATTACATTGGCACTCTTTGAGAATCGGGAGTATTGCAAATGCTGTGAGTCAGCTGCGTAAAAAATGCAATAACTCAACATTACTGGAACTAAACCGACAGCCTCAAAAGGACAACCTGTATAGGAATGTAGGGAGTGAATTTTCAGGCCTCAAGCCTGCCGCAAACTGGGCAGTGGTGCCCCAAAATTGGTGGGCAAGGACCCACTGCCAAATTGCCGGGTTGCTGTGGCCGTGGCAATGTTCGTCGGGCCTGCTGCCGAGCAGCCGAAACAGCCCCCTAAATCAGGCAGTAGGCTCAGTCAAAATGCAAAGCGGGGTCCTAGGACTGTGGAGCCGTCCACGGGGTCCTAGGACTGTGGAGCCGTCCACGGGGTCCTAGGACTGTGGAGCCGTCCACGGGGTCCTAGGACTACAGAGCGAGTGGAGCCGTACTCGCTCAAACCAGTATCCGGCGGGCCCAAACCGCCAATCTGCCTCAGGATGCCCAATTTGCTGGCCGCAGCTCCATGGGTTGGATTCAATTGAGGCCAGGGCCTCAAACTCGCAGGGTCTCTCCGTCACCAGAACCGCTGGCCGGCACACTCGGCTAATCTGCCAGCCAAATGCCAAAGTCTACCCGTAGGTGTAACACTGGTGCAATAGAGGTCCTTCGGAGGCTGGTTTGAAGACGGATGGTTGATGCAATGTGCAGCATTTCTTTGCTATGCATCCAACCATGAATAGGAGTGATTTTTGATGGTAGTGTGTGTAGAAACCTTGGAAAATAGTCCATATTTCACACAACACTGACACCACTTACTTTATTGACCCACAGAAAGACCCAAAGGTGTCAAACTAAAGCTCTAATTACAGCACTCCTCTATTGGGAAACAAATAAACCACAATGTGAGTAAGGCCCATCCGTATGCAAGAATATAAGAAAGTGATTTTTAATTGGTTCAATTAGGGAATTACAGCTAGTTTAATAACTGAAATGGGAAAATATGAAAAATGGTGGGGAAATCTTTCCGTACTTGTCGAGGCACATTTAACGGGCCACATCCCGATAAAAAACTGTGACATACTTTTCTTTTGTTTAGTGTCAGCTGTGGCTCAGTGGGTAACACACTTGCCTCTGAGTCTGAAGGTTATGGGTTCAAGTCCCACTCCAGAGACTTGAGCACATAAAGCTAGGCTGACACTCCAGTGCGGTGCTGGGGGAGTGCTACACTGTCGGAGGTGCCGTCTTTCGGATAAGACGTTAAACCGAGGCCCCGTCTGCTCTCTCAGGTGAATGTAAAAGATCCCATGGCCACTATTTCAAAGAAGAGTAGGGGAGTTCTCCCCGGTGTCCTTGCCAATATTTATCCCTCAATCAACATCACTAAAAACAGATTATCTGGTCATTATCACATTGCTGTTTGCGGGAGCTTGCTGTGCGCAAATTGGCTGCTGCGTTTCCTACATTACAACAGTGACTCCACTTCAATAGCACTTCACTGGCTTTGGGACGTCCGGTGGTCGTGAAAAGTGCAATAGAAATGCAAGTCTTTTTGTTTCTGTTTGGGGAGTAAGAGGTGTGTATCATTTTTGTCATACTATCTGTTGTGCAAGATCCATTTTAACGTGATTTACATTTTCATTCTGCTTGCCAAATACCTTTATGATAAAGAGGCTCCTCAATATATTCCCTGTAAAAAAATATACTCGCTCCTCACTGGTCTGTTTTTGTTGTGCTCCATGAGGCACAGTTGAGATGTGTGGATAAGCATGTAATTCATAACATTTTGTACACCTGGTAAATCTCCTTTCCAGTACTGTAAGTACAGCTACACCCTCAAAAAAAATGTTAAGTGGAGAAAACTGGAGCCAGTCTATCTCTGAATCATGCAGATGTTTCGACCCTTATTGCCTGCGTTAATTTTGAGCTCTATTGTTTTGGCCCAATACAGGTCTGAATAGCAAAGCAGTTAGAATGAACTTTGAAAGCAGAAAACAAAAATCTTTTTAATTCATATATTTTTCAACGGGAGTTTTTTGTCCTCTCCTTGTTTCTGCCTACTTTTTGTAACTCCTCCTGAAAGTGTCAGCTCCTTGCTGAGACCTGGTTGTACAGGTGCCCTCATTGACAACTGCTCATTTTTTATGTCATGATGCGGCGATGCCGGTGTTGGACTGGGGTGGACAAAAATGAGAAGTCGCACAACACCAGGTTATAGTCCAACGGTTTTATTTGAAATTACGAGCTTTCGGAATCCCTCACTGTACCTGAAGAAGGAGCAGCGCTCCGAAAGCTCGTAATTTCAAATAAAACTGTTGGGACTATAACCTGGTGTTGTGCAACTTCTCATTTTTTATGTGTGAGCTAATACTGTGAAGGGTTGATTATAGGATCATTACTGTCACGTCCAGTCCTGTCCTCACTTGATGTCCGCACACTCGCACATCCAGCAGGGGTTTGCCTGGATAGCAATCAGGAGCGGGAACCTTGCCCATAAATCTCTCTTTCCTGCAGCACCGAAGCCAATTATGCCACCACTATGGCTGCGATCTGTGAACTCAGTGCAGACTGAGGGTGCTACCTGGCCTGTGTGGATCAGGTATTGACTGGACTAACCAGCTGAACCGGTAGTGAGCCTTAGCATGCATAAAAACGTAAGAAATAGGAGCAGGAGTCGGCCATTCGGCCCCTCGAGCCTGCTCCGCCATTCAACAAGATCATGGCTGATCTTCGACCTCATCGCCACTTTCCTGCACTATCCCCATATCCCTTGATTCCCTTAATATCCAAAAATCTATCGATCTCTGTCTTGAATATACTCAACGACTGAGCCTCCACAGCCCTCTGGGGTAGAGAATGCCAAAGATTCACCACCCTCTGAGTGAAGAAATTTCTCCTCATCTCAGTCCTAAATGGCCGACCCCTTATTCTGAGACTGTGACCCCTGGTTCTAGACTCCCCAGCCAGGGGAAACATCCTCCCTGCATCTACCCTGTCATATCCCCTTGAAGCCTCCTTGCATCCTCTTCACAACTTACATTCCCACCCAGCTTTGTGTCATCAGCAAACTTGGATATATTACATTTGGTCCCCTCATCCAAATCATTGATGTAGATTGTGAATAGCTGAGGCCCAAGCACTGATCCTTGCGGTACCCCACTAGTTACAGCCTGCCAACCCGAAAATGACCCGTTTATTCCTACTCTCTGTTTTCTGTCTGTTAACCAATCTTCAATGCACATTTGAATGAGTATGAATTCAGATATTACCATTACCTTGAATACTAAATTAGGACAATTTAAATCCAATCTAAAAGCCACAGCGCCCATCCCAGTGTCATCAAATTCAATCATTCTTTATTGATCTGTTTTGCGGTCTGCCCTGGCCAGTTAAACCGTTCCAAAATAATACAAAGAGGCATTTGGTCACAGTGTTTATAAGTTCGGAAGGGAAAAGTCAGCCTGTGTTCCCACTCCATGATCTCCATCCAGTGGAAGTTCATGTGTCAATGCTGGGTGAAGGCTTTATCAGGCACAGCTTTGATAAAGTTACCAACAGTTGGAGAGCCTGCTCACATTCACAACCAAGGCTCACAAATGAGCAAGGACCACTTGGGCAAGGTATTGTAGGGCAAACCTAAGGAACTGTATCCCAATAATGACGTCAACATTTTCAGCAGAGAAGTGGAGGGGGAAAACTGCAAAGTAGTCATAGAGTCATAGAGTTATACAGCACAGAAAGAGGCCCTTCGGCCCATCGTGTTCACGCTGGCCATCAAGCCCTGCCTATTCTAATCCCATTTTCCAGCACTTGGTCCATAGCCTTGTATGCTGTGGCGTTTCAAGTGCTCATCTAAATGCTTCTTGAATGTTGTGAGGGTTCCTGCCTCTACCACCCTTTCAGGCAGTGAGTTCCAGATTCCAACCACCCTCTGGGTGAAAAAGTTTTTCCTCAAATCCCCTCTAAACCTCCTGCCCCTTACCTTGAAACTATGCCCCCTGGTTATTGACCCCTCTACTAAGGGGAAAAGTTCCTTTCTATCTACCCTATCTAGGCAGAGACATTTTTCAGTACTTCCTTTGGTCTGCGCTTCGCTTGTGACAATGAATTCAACTTAGCTGAACGTCACCTGCTTTTCATGTATAAAGCCAAATATTGCAGTCAACTCCAACTCAAGGATCTGGTCTATAGAATATAGAGTACGTAAGCTATAGTAGTTTTGATGTTTCTGGCACATCTGATGCAGAGCAGAGACTGTACGACCGGCATTCTCTTCCCGGTGGTAGTGTTCTTGCGGGGCAGAACTTCAGCCTTCCCGGAACCCTGACCCAGTCTTCTGGGTTGGGGTCCTTTGGCCTGCAGGGCAGGATTAGAGGATGGTTAGAATGTGGAATTCTCTCTTTTTTGTTTTAACTCATTCACAGGATGTGGGCGCCGCTAGCATTTATTGCCCATCCCTAATTGCCCTTGAGCCACCTTCTTGACAACCGAGTGGCTTGCTCGGCCATTTCAGAGGGCAGTTAATGGTCAACCACGTTGCTATGGGTCTGGAGTCACATATGCTACTGGCGGTGGTGGTGATAGGCTGGTGGTGGTCAGAGTTGGTGTTAGGCCTCTGCCTGAATGTCTCATCACTCTCAGCCACAATCCCACCCGATTTCACGCGTGATCGCAGCGAAGAATCCAGTCCGATGTGTCTCACCTGCATTCCACAAGGAGTACCTGATAAACCATATCTAAAAGATCATTCAGAATTATCAGCACTGCCCATCCAGGGTACTGTAGCGTGTATCAAGAGATATAATCATAAAATGTTACAATGCAGATCGAGGCCCTTCTGCCCATCAAATCTTTTCCGCTGTTTTTAGTCAAATCCCACTCTCCTACTCTCTCCCCATATCTTTTAATGCTCCTCTTTTTCAAACAGCTAATTCCTTTTAGAAAGTACTTATGGACCCTGCTTCAGCAACAGCATGGGAACGGTAGCATAGTGGTAACGTTACTGGACTAGTAATCCGGAGGCCTAGACTAATAATCTGGAGACAAGAGTACCAAACCCTAAATTCAGTTAATTAAATAAATCAGGAATAAAAAACTAGTCTCAGTAATGGTGACCATGAAACTACTGGATTGTCATAAAAACCCATTTGGTTCACTAATGTCCTTTAGGGAAGGAAATCTGCTGCCCTGACCTGGTCTGGCCGATATGTGACTCCAGACCCACAGCAATGTGGTTGACCATGAACTGCCCTCTGAAGTGGCCTAGCAAGCCTTTCAGTTGTCAGGAAGGTGGCTCAAGGGCAATTAGGGATGGGCAATAAATGCTAGCAATGCCCACATCCTGTGAACGAGTTAAAAAAAAAAGAGAATTCCACATTCTAACCATCCTCTAATTCTTTTTGTGATTAACTTAAATTTGTACCCTCACACCAATTACTGGAGGCAATTTATCGCTAGTTTATCATAACCCTTAATAATCTGGAATAGCTCTATCAAGCCACCCCCTCAACCTTCTCCGCTATGTTAGCCGTGGCTCAGTGCTAGCACTCTCGCCCGAGTCAGAAAGTCGGAGGTACCAAGGGAGTACTGCACTGTCGGAGGTGCCGTCTATCGGATGAGACGTTAAACTGCGGTCCCATCTAGGCTCTCAGGTAGACCAAAAAGATCCTATGCCACTATCTGAAGAAGAGCAGGGGAGTTCTCCCCGGTGTCCTGGCCAATATTTATCCCTCAACCAACATCACTGAAACAGATGATTTGGTCGTTATCACATTGCCGTTTCTGGGAACTTGCTGTGTGCAAATTGGTTGCCGCGTTTTCTACATCGTGACTGAGCTTCAAACGTACTTTATTGGCTATATAAATGTAAGTCTTTTGTTCTTCCTTCTTCTTCTAGTGAAATATCCACAACCTCGCAGATTAATTTTCATAACTGTAACCTCTCATCCCTGGGAACATCCTAGTCAATCCACTCTGCCCCGTTTCCACTGGTTTTTTTATCCTTCTTGTAACAGGGTGACCATTATAATATAAAAAACACGGAAAAATGTTGGCATGGCTGTATGTAGGGCTGCGACTGAGATACCTGCACAATACTGTATATTTAAAGGACAATTTTGAATACTTAATATATATAACGTTTACATTTAACTTCACTCAATTACATACTTAAAAGTTAAACAGCTACAATTCAAAAAAAGTCTGCTTCTCTATATTTTTGTTCGGTGAGTATGCTTGCATGGGACAAGATTTAATCGCAGCCTTCAAATCATTGATAGTAACTGTTCTGTTGGTCAATATCCACTGATTCACTGCCAGAGGTCATGCTACATTGAGAACTGGCTTATTATTCCATTCATTTTTTAAAAATTGCATGATCCCGCGTCTCATTTAAGGAGATACTGGAGTCGGTGTCTAAGCTTTGCCCTTGGCAGGTGGTAGTGTGTTTACACTGGTAGTTCCTCCCCACTTTTGTAATTTGGAAGTTCTCATCCATGGTCTTTTCCCTCCCTATCTCTGTAACCTCCTCCAGCTTTACAACCCCTCACCCCGAACTCTCTGTTCTGACACCAGTCTCTTGTGCATCCCCTCCCTCCCTTTTCCCAACCATTGGTGGCCGTGCTATCAGTCACCTCGGCCTCACGCTCTGGGATTCCCTCCTCAAATTCCTCTGCCTCTCCATAATCCTCTCCTCCTTGAATACTTTCCTTAAAATCGAACTCTTTGATCAAGCTTTTGGTCATTCCTCCTATTGTTTCCTTCTTTGGCTCAGTGTTTGTTTTACCTTATCCCTCTTCCACCCGCCATAAACTTGAGCTCATCCAAAACTCTGCTGCCCCGTATCCAAACTCACACCAAGTCCCGTTCACCCATCACCCAGTGCTCGCTGACCTACATTGGCTTCTGATCCGGCAAAGCCTCAATTTTAAAATTCGGATCTCAGTTCCCACTGGCAGTGCTGTGCCTGTGGTGCAGGTTAGCTTCAGGTGTCTTCAGGTAAGCGTTCTCCAAGGCGGCCTTCGAGACACACGACAACGCAAAATTGTCGAGCAGAAACTGATAGCCAAGTTCCGCACCCATGAGGACGGCCTCAACCGGGATCTTGGGTTCATGTCACGCTACATGTAACCCCACCTGACGCAGAGTCATCCAGACTCGAGTCGTCGTTGGCTTGTTCTCTCTACACAGATGCGGCCGGACCTGCTGTGATTTCCAGCAAAAAAAGTTTTTTGTTTTCCATACAGACCCCAGCATCTGCCACATTGTCTTTGATGTAATGTTTTCCTGACTGACCTGTTTGGACACCATCTACACCTTTGATTGCCGTGATTATCTCTCTGCCGAGGTGTGATAAAGGGCAGTTGGAAAGATTAACTGTAATCATCTGGCTGTGTTCTCTGACTATATGTGCTGTACCTATATGTATCTCTTCACTTCACCTGACGAAGGAGCAGCGCTCCGAAAGCTTGTGATTTCAATAAAACTGTTGGACTATAACCTGGTGTTGTGCGACTTCTCACATTTGTCCACCCCAGTCCAACACCGGCATCTCCACATCTTTGCAGTAGGTGACACAGCTCCGCAACTGCCTCCGTACGGACCCAGAGTCTGAAGGGGCAATTCCCATTGTCCATTGCCAGATAGCTGTGCCAGGGTAGTGTGGTGGGTGTGGGCCATCTGGTTTTTTTTTACATGGGATTACATAGGATATACGGCACAGAAACAGGCCATTCGGCCCAACCAGTCCATGCCGGTGTTTATGCTCCATTTGAGCCTCCTCCCGTCTTTCCTCATCTAAATCTATCAGCATAACCCTCTATTCCCTTCTCCCTCATATGTTTATCCAGCCTCCCCTTAAATGCATCTATACTATTCACTTCAACCACTCCCTGTGGTAGCGAGTTCCACATTCTCACCACTCTTTGGGTAAAGAAGTTTCTTCTGAATTCCCTATTGGATTTCTTGGTGACTATCTTATATTGATGGCCTCTAGTTTTGCTCTACCCCACAAGTGGAAACATTCTCTCTGTATCCACTCTATCAAAATTTTTCATAATTTTAAAGACCTCTATTAGGTCACCCCTCAGCCTTCTTTTTTCAAGAGAAAAGAGACCCAACCTGTTCATCCTTTCCTGATATGTATACCCTCGCATTTCTGGTATCATCCTTGTAAATCTTCTCTGCACCCTCTCCAGTGCCTCTCTATCCTTTTTATAGTATGGTGATCAGAACTGTACGCAGTACTCCATGTGTGGTCTAACCAAGGTTCGATACAGGTTTAGCATAACTTCCCTACTTTTCAATTCTATCCCTCTAGAAATAAACTCGAGTGCTTGGTTTGCTTTTCTGTGCCAGCTGACCTCCCAGACACACCTTCTTTTATTCATTTTTGTCTACAAGCAGTAAAACCTGCGGTAGGGACACTTTGAAAACAAACCCCATATATTTCATTGTAGTCTCCTCTGCATTGGGGAGACCAAACGCAGATTGGGTGACCGTTTTGCGGAACACCTCTGTTCAGTCCGTAAGGGCGACCACGAGCTTCCGGTCGCCTGTCACTTTAATTCTCCGCTCCACTCCCACTCAGACCTCTCTGTCCTCGGCCTCTTACACTGTTCCAATGAAGCTCAACGTAAGCTCGAGGAACAGCACCTCATCTTTCGATTAGGCACTTTACAGCCTTCTGGATTCAACATCGAGTTCAACAATTTCAGATTATAACCTCTGCCCCTATCTTTTTTTTCCCATTTTTTTTTCTCTCTCTGACATGGCAACTGTTGATCATTCTGCCATTGCCATTTACACTTCATCTAGAGACATCTTTTGTTTCTTAACTTGTCCCATTACCATATTATTTTTCCTTGCACCATCATCCCTTTTGTTTCTTAACCTCTCCTGCCTTCCACCCTATCACAGACCTTCCCTTTTGTTCTTTCCTCCTCTCCCCCCTCTTCCTGCCCCGACAGTTGCTTGAAAACCTGTTACATCTCCAACGTTTTCCAGTTCTGACGAAGGGTCATCGACCTGAAATGTTGAGCTCGATTTTACCAGCCCTGAGGAGGCGGGTTTGGAGGCGAGATTGTTGGGAAAATGGGAAAAAATTGGGAGCAGGTCCCAACCCCGCTCCCAACCCGCCTCCGAACCATCTTCCCGGGAGGCGGGTCCCCGAGTCGCACAGGGACCCGTCTCCTAGTGGCGGGGAGGGGATTAGAGCCAATTAACTGCCTGTGAACAGGTAGTTAACAGGCAGTTAAGAGGCTTTTCACCATTTTCAGCCTGCTGATGCGGCCTTCCCGACAGCGGGAAACCCCGCCAGGGTCAGCGAGGCGAGCTGTGGGTCTGCTGCAGTGTAAGTGTGCAAATGACAGCTGCAGAGGTAGTGTGATGGGTGTAATGGTGCACAGGTAAGTATGACAGGTGAGAGAATGTAGTGAGAAATATTTTTATTCTGTTTATATGTATCTGCAGGTGACAAGATTTGATGTTTCTGGGAAGCCTCATCTGATCGGGAGAATTGACAGATGGCTTCTGCAATCTCACATGCAACGTTTTCTCCTAAGGAGTGGGTAATTGGTGAGCCTGGGTGTAAGGGCTCACCTTTGGACAGTGATTGCCAGTGTTTGACAGCACCCCAATGCTGTCAAACACTGTCAAATCATCTGTCAAAAAATTATGGGGCCTGTCACTTTAACAAAACCGGCAGATGAAGCGTTATGCACTGATATCATCTGACACCGGCTTTCCCTTAATTGGCCGTCAAGCCTGCAGGGCGGGCTTAACAAGGCCAATCAAAGGAAAATAGCGTCTGTTCCTCAGACGTCGCTAGGGGCGGGACTGGAACCTAGAAACCAGCAGTCCCGCCCCCAACACGCCTCCTCAGGTAAGATCCTGGCCAGTAACTCTGTTTCTCTCTCCACAGATGCTGCCTGACCTGCTGAGCATTTCCAGCATTTTTCTGTTTTTATTTCATTGTCGTTAATGCCTGCGTCTCTCTTTAAGAGCTCCTTTCCACACTAATGAGAATGCTGTTTGCCTTTAACATCTATTTTGAATGAGTGGACTTAATGCTGGGTGGGACTTCCAGCAGCAACTTGGAAGAGGGAGAGCAGCTGAGCAATGTCCTCATTTAAATGCAGTAGAGATGCAAAATTACTGGCAGTAATCATGGATCGGAAATGTGGTGGTGCGCATTCAGAGAAAGGAATTGTCGACCTCGGTAGAACATGTTATTTTTTGTCCCAGCTCGTAAGATTGACATTGGAATTATTTTACCTTTCTCCAAATCTAAATCTAACAAACTTGGATTTGGGTTGGGTCAGCTGCCACGGCCAAGTTTGGAGAAGCTTATCCTAGTTAAGCAGAGTCACTCTGACCCATAACCAGTTTCTAGCGCAGGGATCCTTCTAACCTTCTTAGTGAAGTTTGCTTTCACTGCCGACTGTAATAGTATAGTGCTGCACTCAGCTTTAGTTTCTCTTTCTCTGCCTAGGTTGTCATAGCCGATTCTTTATTATTTAGCAGCTCTCTGCCACTCTCTGCTATTTGGTTTAAATTACCATACTTAACCCTCTGTGGCACGTTTAAATTTACAGTATCTTTTTAAATTCGTTTATGGGATCTGGGCGTCGCTGGCAAGGCCCAGCATTTATTGCCCATCCCTAATTGCCCTCGGGAAGGTGGTGGCGAGCCGCCCTCTTGAACCGCTGCAGTCCGCGTGGTGAAGGTGCTCCCACAGTGCTGTTAGGGAGGGAGTTCCAGGATTTTGACCCAGCGACGATGAAGGATCGGCCGATATATTTCTAAGTCAGGATGGTGTGTGACTTGGAGGGGAACTTGGAGGTGGTGGTGTTCCCATGTGCCTGCTGCCCTTGTCCTTCTAGGTGGAAGAGGTCGTGGGTTTGGGAGGTGCTGCCGAAGAAGCCTTGGCGAGTTGCTGCAGTGCATCTTGTAGATGGTACACACTGCAGCCACGGTGCGCCGGTGGTGGAGGGAGTGAAGGTTTAAGGTGGTGGATGGGGAGCCAATCAAGCGGGCTGCTTTGTCCTGGATGGTGTCGAGCTTCATTTTATGTTTTGCACAAGATTTCAAGATTTTTAATTCATTATTTTAGCTCAGAATACCTTTTGTTGACTTCAGCTGCCTGGTCAAGTCAATTCTTCCCTTCAATTATTTGTTTCAGCATTTGTGCTAAAAGTATTAGCTGGTTTGTTGTTAAACCCCCAAGTTCAATATGTTTTTTCTGTTCGCCTACTAACTCTATTTTCCAGTGGTGGAAAATGGAACTGCAGGATGGTTGATGGTAAACATAAAGCATCCCGACAATGTCCAAGTCATTCCTTTCACACTCATCACCATTGTGGGGGGTGCCGTTATGTGTCACTGTTCGCTGCAACTCACTAAGACACTTCCAAAGGGGCACACAGATCTGTCTAAGAATGCAAAGTGTTGAAAATAAAGATTTCAATGTTTGACTCCACATTAACAGAAACTTCACATGAACATTGGCTAAAACACACAAGTGCCTACCCTTGTGTGTTGTTAGTTGGTATGATTGCACTAGGATGAGGATGAGTGTGAGGGGTGGCTAGTGAGATGGGGAAGTGATAATGTAGATAGAGAGAGAGGGATGGGTGAAGGTGCAAGGTAAGTTGGTGTGAGTAAGGAGGAGTAGGGTAGGGAAGGAAGAGTGATGGGGATGTGATGAGAGGCACAGCAGGATGAGGGTGAGTGTGGCTTTGCAGTAACGTTTTATGATCTATTGAGATCATTGGACGGTTTGAGCCACAGCAGCCTGGTCCTCCTGATGACATCCCTGCTTGTGCCCTCCTGTGCAAAGTGCAACCAGGCTGCGTTGGTCTCCTGGGGAAGTCTCTTCCGCCCATTGGAAGGGAAGAGAACCTCCCTGTGTGTTGTGACTCCCTCCATAAGCATATGGAGGGAGTCATGGGAGAGCCTGGGTGCAGCCGTGCACCTCTGTGCAGTGCTTGTCAGTGTTTGCAGCACCTCAATGCACTAGAACACTGACAGCACAACTGTCAAAGTAGATTTGCGCATGGTCCTTTTAAGGAAACCGGCTGATGATGCGTCACCAAACGACATCATCAGACCCGCTTCCTTCAATTGGCCGGGAAACTCGCTGGGCGGGCTTAACTAGCCCAATCAGGGGAAAGTCATGTCGGAGGCCGGGATGGAGTCAACAGCGGGGCCATGACCCACCAATGACCTCGCCTGCCATGGACCTGCCGAGGTAGGGAAAATCGCGGCCATACAGTGCAAGGGAGATCATTTCAAATCCGAAGAGGGAAGTAGTCATCACAGCAGAGGCGTATCTGTATCTGTCAAATTGCCTCCTTCACACCATTAGTGTCAATAACTTCTCCAGGCCCAAATCTCATTTCCCCCCCACCCCCCCCATTCCCTCTCAACTATTCCCGATCAGCCCTTACCCTTTAAGGGATCCTATTTTTATTGAAATTATTCCCCAAACCATTTTTGTTTGTTTGCTGAACAGTGTGATATGTTGGTGCCATTCATCTAAAAGCAAATCACTACATTGAAAAAACGCAATTATGGCAATTTTCCCCCCTACATTAACATAAGTGTACAAAAGAACATTAATGCTAATCCTTCAGAATTGTTTGATTATTTAAAAAGGTGCCTGATGGTGATAATTGCTCTCTAATCAATGAAAAATTAAATAGGACAGTTTCAAAATCTGGCAAAATTACACAAGAACCGAATAAAATAGTTCCATTATATAATTTTACACTCAGATAACAGACATAAATAAGTTTGCACCCTTAATTATTTTGTGATCGAAAGAAGTTCACTTATACTTGTGTCCACATAAAAATATCTACAATCTTACAGTACTTCAATTTTTCACACATTACCAAGTTCCAGATCCCACAAATATGAATTTTAAGATGACAGAATGAGGTCAATTTTAACTGACAGTGGGTTTTATGAGGGCGAGGCGATTGAGAAATGCACGCGCATGTCTAAATTTTAGGCCCAGGTTGGCATTACCAACGCCGAATCCCCCACCATCAACATCCCGGGGGTCACCATTGACCAGAAACTTAACCGGACCAGCCACATAAATGCTGTGGCAACAAGAGCAGGTCAGAGGCTGGGTATTCCGCGGTGAGTGTCTCACCTCCTGACTCCCCAAAGCCTTTCCACCATCTACAAGGCACAAGTAAGGAGTGTGATGGAATACGCTCCACTTGCCTGGATGCGTGCAGCTCCAACAACACTCAAGAAGCTCGACACCATCCAGGACAAAGTAGCCCGCTTGATTGGCACCCCATCCCCCACCTTAAACATTCACTCCCTGCACCACCGGCGCACCATGGCTGCAGTGTGCACCATCTACAAGATGCACTGCAGCAACTCGCCAAGGCTTCTTCGGCAAAACCTCCCAAACCCGCGACCTCTTCCACCTAGAAGGACAAGGGCAGCAGGCGCGTGGGAACACCACCACCTCCAAGTTCCCCTCCACGTCACACACCATCCTGACTTGGAAGTATATCGCCGATCCTTCAACGTCGCTGGGTCAAAATCCTGGAACTCCCTCCCTAACAGCACTGTGGGAGTACCATCACCACACGGACTGCAGCTGTTCAAGAAGGCGGCTCATCACCACCTTCTCAAGGGCAATTAGGGATGGGCAATAAATGCTGGCCTTGCCAGCCACGCCCACATCCCATAAACGAATTTTAAAAAAAATTTCTGGGCCTCATTTAAATGCTGGTGGACTACTTCCCACCCAGACCAGCCGTGAAGAGGGAGCTGATATGCTGCCAGCGGGCGATTGGGCCAGCTTCCAGGTAAGTGGTGGGGAGGGGGTTCAGGAGAATCTCACGGAAGTGAAAAGGGGAGGAGGAGAATCTGTGGCAGGGGAAGCCACAACTTTTCTTTTGGGAACGGAGGAGCACTCCTGCTGCTCCTGGCCCCAGTAAGCAAAGTTTTAGACTTATCTGACAACACCTCTTCTGCCTTCAAGCCTGTTTCTGCCTAGCGGGAAAAGCCACCGTAACTTTCCTGGTCCTAGAAGGACAAGGGCAGCAGGCGCATGGGAACACCACCACCTCCAAGTTCCCCTCCAAGTCACACACCATCCTGACTTGGAAATATATCGGCCGTTCTCATCGTCTCTGGGTCAAAATCCTGGAACTCCCTCCCTAACAGCACTGTGGGAGTACCTTCACCACACGGACTGCAGCGGTTCAAGAAGGTGGCTCACCACCACCTTCTCAAGACCAATTAGGGATGGGCAATAAATGCTGGCCTTGCCAGCGACGCCCACATCCCATAAACAAATTTAAAAAAAGTTAAAATTGCATCAGTGTCTTAATGACATAATAGAACCCTGATTTGCATAAATCTATGAGGCTCCTATCTACTTTCGGCGTGCGCTTCATTCGCCTGCAAAACCCTGGGGAACAGACAGGGTAGATAGAGAGAAACTATTTCCACTGGTTGGGGAGTCTTGGACTCGGGGGCATAGTCTAAAAATTAGAGCCAGACCTTTCATGAGTGAAATTAGGAAACATTTTGACACACAAAGGGTGGTAGAAGTTTGGAACTCTCTTCCGCAAACGGCAATTGATGCGAGATCAATTGTTAATTCTAAATCGGAGACTGATAGCTTTTTGGACATGGGCCAAAGGCAGGTATATGGAGTTAGGTGGCAGATCAGCCATGATCTCACTGAATGGCGGAACAGGCTCGAGGGGCTGAATGGCCTCCTCCTGTTCCTATATTCCTCTGTTCCTATGCAGGATAAAATGCGGGATCTGAACGTGTAAATAACCTGCTCGTTTTTAACTGCCCACCCGCCCAAGTCCCGCCGGGAGGGTAGGGTTAAATCAATCCCATATATTTGTAGCCAGACTGCAACTCAAGTGCAATTTTCGAGCATTTTCAGTGTTAAAAGTACAGTAGCTTTATTGCAGCATGTTGAAAGCCTTAAAGAAAAATTTCACTTCAAATATTCATGGAAGCGGACTGTTGCATTCTAAAAAGCTTTATTTTTTCTTGTCCAACAGTTTTAATCTTTTAGACACCGAATGCTGTGGGCAGCCACTTTCTGCCTAACTGCAGCTACCATTTAAAGCAGAATGCTGAGCATATTAAGTGTCATAATTAAGCAACAGTTACAGAAATTTAAGAGCTGTCAGAAATGTTTCACCTGCCATATTTTCCACATGAAACAGAGTATTTGTGTTCCTTCAGAGTGTTTGACGAATGTAGAAATAGTACTGAAATCGTAAGAATGGAAAAAAAAAACATGGTCTCGATGAGGTCGCAATGAAACGGAGCAATTTCAGTATGAATATCGGACGTGAGTGTAATATTCCTGTAAATACATACTGAGAACAATCACTTTCAATGTGTATTTTGTCTTTATTTCTTGCTCAGTCAATCACTTTTGATTTGTAAAAACTTCATTAGAAAACTAAATGTGCAAACCTATGCTGTGAATGGTGTCTCACATCAAGACCGCTCTTGACTGGATGCCAATGAAAACGAGGTAATTCTATTAAATCATTTATAATGATGAAAATACATTTTTGACAGAGTGTTCTGGCTGAGAAAAATGGACCTTAATTGTACTCTGAGGCTGAAATATTTGAAGAAAGCAAGTTAAATGGCTGACCTATTATTATAAAGACACTGCAAATGTCACAAATTGAAGTACTCACCCAGTGACTTGAGAGGAAAGGACCAAACGAACGCTTTGTCTGCAAAGTTCTCAGATACATCAGCTTCTCAAAATAGCAAGCAGCTATTTTCTACTGATTACTCTTTGAATAATCCAGCCAATATCTATGGTGCCACTGACATCAATGGTTTTTTTAAAAAAATCGGCACTCGTAAAGACAGCAGAGAATGAAAAGGGAAGTGCCAGTATATGATGTATAGAAAGCCAGAATATTGAACTGCTTTATATTCACTCCTACAGCAAATGCGATCTTCCGATAGTGACCGTTACCATTTGTTCCTTCGAAACCTGTTATCACAAGTGAATGATTCACTATTTCAGATTTCTGACTGCTGTCCTTGTTACAGTAATTGTGATGCTCTCCTGGGTACTAACAGTAAAAATGTCGCCATGTGCTCCATCGTAGGCTGTGACTCATTTCAAGCGCCCCCGAGTTCACAACACTCAGGAAAGTGAAGAGGTGGCTTTTTTTCCCCTTCGATGCTCATGATTTCAAACATGTACACAGACAAAGAATTATATAATTGAGGTTACAGCAATGATTTGAATGTGGAATTGACTTGAGACTTTGCAGCCATCGTTGTATGGCCCAAGCATCCTCCTCATTATTGTCAGCATTTTCCTTTCTGCACATTCATGCATGTCACAGTATAGAACGGGGATTTCCCCACCTCAGGGCTGAGCCCAATCTCAACGTCCTTACGCAGTGTGTAACAGCCTGCGTGCAGTTGCAGTCATCACTCAGTATCTCCATTGGATCACTTACTGTCAGCAGTTGAAATGTTCCCTACCTAACCTCAAATTATAGATAATAGCATTTAGTACAAATACCATACCTTTTGGATAATGCACAGTCTGAAGTGTGTTGCAAGGCAAGAAATCCAGGAGGGGGGTTGAGAGACATCGTTAACCGTGAGAGTGAAGCGTGAGGCACGCTTCTGAATTGTATAACTGCCTAAAAGCACACTTTAGAATGTGTTGTTGCTGATCTAGAAGTTAAAGGAGTACAAAGATCGGTGGGTTAGCAAGGTATGAGGAGGAGGACAAAGGGAGATAGATAGGTTAAGTGAGTGGGCAAAAATTTGGCAGATAGAGTACAATGTGGGAAAATCTGAGGTTATCCACTTCGGAAGGAAGAATGAAAAAATAAATTATTATTTAAATGGAGTGAGGCTACAAAATGTTGTGGTACAAAGGGATCTGGGGGTCCTAGTACATGAAACACAAAAAGTCAGCACGCAGGTACAGCTAGTAATTAGGAAGGCTAATGGAATGTTGGCCTTTATTGCAAGGGGGATGGAGTATAAAAGTAAGGAAGTTTTGATGCAACTTTACAGGGCGCTGGTGAGACCACACCTGGAGTACTGCGTATAGTTTTGGTCTCCATATTTAAGGAGGGATATACTTGCATTGGAGGCAGTGCAGAGAAGGTTCACTAGGTTGATTCCTGGGATGAAGGGGTTGACGTATGACGAAAGGTTGAGCAGGTTTGGCCTATAGTCATTGGAGTTTAGAAGAATGAGAGGTGATCTTATTGAAACATATAAGATTCTGAGGGGGATTGACAGGGTGGATGCTGAGAGGATGTTTCCCCTCGTCGGGAAATCTAGAACTAGGGGTCATAGTCTCAGAATAAGGGGTCGCCCATTTAAGACGGAGATGAGGAGGAATTTCTTCTCTCAGAGGGTCGTGAATCTTTGGAATTCTCTACCCCAGAGAGCTGTGGAGGCGGAGTCATTGAATATATTCAAGGCGGAGATTGACAGACATTTGAACTACAAGGGAGTCAAGGGGTATGGGGAGAGAGCGGGAAAATGGTGTTGAGGCCAAGATCAGATCAGCCATGATCTTATTGAATGGCGGAGCAGGCTCGAGGGGCCGATTGGCCCACTCCTGCTCCTGTTTCTTATGTTCTTAAGGGTCGAGTACCTAGGACACAGATTTTAGGTGATTGGCAAAAGAACCAAAGGTGACATGAGGAAACATTTTTTTACGCAGCGAGTGGTTAGGATCTGGAATGCGCTGCCTGAAAGGGTGGAGGAGACAGACTCAATCGTGGCTTTTAAAAGGGAGTTGGATAAATACCTGAAGGAAAAAAATTTGCAGGGCTACAGGGAAAGGGCGGGGGAGTGGGACTGGCTGAAGCGCTTTTGCAGATAGCGGGCACGGGTTCGACGGGCCGAATGGTCTCCTTCTGTGCTGTAACCATTCCATGATTCTATGATGCTATGACAGTAGTGAAGCCAGGGTTGTGGAAATTCCAGAGCATGGGAATTCTTTCCCCTTGGCCCCACCCCTCTGATGTCAAGGGCCATGTTTGGGGAAGCTGTATATTCTTCCCTATCGAGGCCCCAACGGGAACTAATGGCCTGGGCTGGGACCCGACAACTTTCTGCCCCCTCCACTGTACACCCAGCTACCTTACACCAGGATTACACCTTTGATCTGCTGAAAATTAGGGGCCAGTGTTCCCCACTTGAAAGTGATCTCTGTTTTCCTTCAAAAATGACCTGATAGAGGAAAATATACCCAACAGTGATTTATTGCCCTTTTAGGTTGCTACAATGGGAGTGATTATCCGAGCGGAGAGGCACGTCCCCCACTGCTGCCATTTTTTCCGTTCGTGGATGTGAATGGACAGGTATGTGCCGGTGCTTGGTAACGTTCCCTGCCACCAGTGCATGCTCAGAAAATTCCTCCCTCTGAGTACACACTGGGATTGGATAGAAAGTGACACTGCTTTGAAAGTTTCAAATCGATGGCAGAGCACTGCTGCGAACCGTGCAATTGAGCTACGCGATTGGATGAGAAGTTATCTCAGGACTTATTTTACTGCCTGATATGAGGGGCTATCAGAACGCCTGCCCATGACGAGGCAATTCTTGCTGCAAACGTGGTTTCGTCTCCTTTCTTTACTTGTGGTGTCTAGTGGAAGAAGATTAGCCTCCGCCGCCTCTTGACTTGGTGTCGAACGCTTCGTACAATCTTATCACCAAGAGACAGGCCAGTTGCTCAACCCTTTATCTGATTTGACACATTTTTCCTCAGATAGTGAAGCCCATTTGGACTTATGCAAACCTTCATTCTTTGAATGTTTTTCTGCAACCCTATTCCTTAACAGCACCAGTACTCTTAGTACGGGGGACCCACTGTGGTCCGCCTTCCCATTCTCTGTGGCCTTCAATAAACTTGCTGTTCCTGCATAGAACCGATGCACCATTACCCTGTGCTGCAGTGTGGTGGAGCAGTATTGAGAGTGGCCCTTACTCAAGACAACTTTGGACTCTAGCAAACAACCAAGATCAGTACTTTGCTGTAATTTAATTCCATTTTCTTACCGATAAGCCTGCTTGCTGTATTTTTCCAGACCTCTTAAGAGACGGAGCTGTGAGATCTGACTTCCAGAATGAAGAAACAGTCTATGCTATTGATTAGTTGCTGGCAAGTTGCGCAATGTATTCAACAAGATTGGAAATTACCAATAGATTCCCCCACCTCGTTGACAGAATGGCCTAAAATAGTAGCAAATTTTGCTTGTCGCATACCAATAACCAAGTGCCCAGGAATAATATGAAGAGGCAGGGTGTCCTCACATCCATAGAGCAGGTGACGAGCTCCGTTAAAACTGATGGACCTTATTGTTCATCGAAACCCCCCCCCCCAGTTTCTGTTTCTCCTGCTCAGTACCCCCTTTCCTACACCCTCAAAAGAGTTCTGGGATGTTCTCTTTACATGAGGAGTTCTCCAGAAGTACATACTGTTGTTGCTGCTGTGACTGCCTTCAACAGACGACAGACATAGTATGATTTTCTAAAACTGGCAGAACCAGGGTGAAAGTTCCAGCGTATTGCCAGGAGATACAGTATGTGCAATTACTTTATTGGGCCTGACTTCATGTACTTAACAGGATTTTGCTGAATATAGCTTTGAACAACTTGGGGAAGAAATTCAACCTTGTTGCGCCTGTTTTACATGCCACGCAATATTGGGTCGGGCCATTTTTGAGGCGACCCTGCCAGCTACTTAAAACAGGCTTTTGGGCCCGTACATGGGTAAATGAGGGGCCGAACGCATGTTTTAGACATCCTTTCCGAAATTGATACCGGTGAGCGGAGCAGGAGCCGGGGCCTGTTCCACTCGGGAATCTTCAACATTCGCTGTGGCCGCCAAACGAATGGCAACTTCAAGTTGTTCTGGTGGAGCCAGGAGGAGCTGTGCTCCCCCTGAACTTCAGAGTACCCCCCCCCCCCGCCAATCGCCCGTCCATTGCTGCTCCACCCCACCCTTTGGGGCGGCTGCCAGCGAGTGAAAGCGTCCCGACATTGATCCTCTTCCAAAGGCCGAGCTTTCTGAGCAGGCACGGAAAGCGCCGCAGCTCACCCAGTTAATATAAACGAGGGCCTCCCAGTTGGGGCTCGCGCTCCATTTCAGGACTAGAAACGGGCCCAGAAGAACTTGTCTCAGAAACATTGTAGAACAACTCGTGCTGCTGAAACATTGTACGATAAATTGCTTTTTAATTGCTGCAGGCTATCAAAAAGTAGCCCAAAAAATTGTCACATAATTAACAATTTCTAGCATTGCCTTTGTGCTAACATGTAGAAGCCTCCAAACTACTGCCAATGGAATGGAGTCTGACATGATGTTTTTCTGAGTATGGTATTCAGAATATTTTATGAAAGACTTGCATTTCTATAGCGCCTTTCACAACCACCAGACGTCTCAAAGCGCTTTACAGCCAATGAAGTATTTTTTGAAGTGGAGTTATTGTTGTAATGTGGGAAACGCAGCAGCCAATTTGCGCACAGCAAGCTCCCACAAACAGCAATGTGATAATGACCAGATAATCTGCTTTTGTTATGTTGGTTGAGGGATAAATATTGGCCAGGACACCGGGGATAACTCCCACTGCTCTTCTTCGAAATAGTGCCATGGGATCTCTTACGTCCACCTGAGAGGGCAAACAGGGCCTCGGTTTAATGTCTCATCCGAAAGGTGCCACCTCCGACAGTGCAGCACTCCCTCAGCACCGCACTGGAGTGTCAGCCTGGATTTTTGTGCTCAAGTCCCTGGAGTGAGACTTGAACCCACAACCTTCTGACTCAGAGGTGAGTGTGCTACCAACTGAGCCATGGCTGACACACACTGAAATTAAAGATGGCAGCAGGAAATGTTTTATCACCAGTTTTCTCCCCTCCCTTCCTCTTGTGAAGGTATTGACTCTTTGCTGGGGTACAGTTCTGAGAATCCAAGTGCCATCCGGCACCTCGGCTGTATATGTGTGAGTCCTGACAGGAAACAGAGT
The DNA here is from genome assembly GCA_030390025.1 of Squalus acanthias. Lineage (NCBI taxonomy): Eukaryota > Metazoa > Chordata > Chondrichthyes > Squaliformes > Squalidae > Squalus > Squalus acanthias. The sequence goes on along the minus strand of CM059441.1, from coordinate 61,143,685 downwards.
CCAATCCTATTCTCACTCAATGTCCACGCTTGCATACTTTAGCAAGTGGTTACTAGATAGCGATCAGGAATGGGAACCCGGCTGATTTTACTCCTTGGAACGCACGCGTGCTGAGCCAGTAGAGCCCCTACTGCTCGCCTGGTGGCTTAGTGGATTTTAGTCTTTACTCTCTGGGTGTTAAGCATTGTCGAGGTGGAGTACAGAGACTAATATCGGGCAGGGAGTATTGGATGTCTGTTGCAGAACCCACCCAACTTTCTTCACGATAATTTAAATTGAAAAAAAAATAAGGCATATAGGGGGGAAAATTGGGTCGCGCCCCCTTTTGGGGCGCTAACTTCGCTACTGGAAGCGCTCCCCCTCCCTCTTGGGGTGCTCCCATTGAATATCGCGGCGCTACGTGCAGCAGCGCTGCATGTGTCGGCATGTAGCGCCGCGGTACTGCAGGCCTCCCTCCCCTGATTAAAGGGGAGGGGCCTAGTGCAGCGCGCACCGGGGCCCTGCTGGACCACCGGGGAGCGGGGTGTTGGCAAAAGAGCCCGGCGCTCAAGAGGAGCGCCGGGCTGAGCGATCGCGGGAGGAGGCGAGAGGGGGCAGGTGCTGGCAGGCGGCCCAAAAGAAAATGGCCGCCCGGCACCTGCCCTTTCAGTTGCGCCACCCTGGCCGCAAAAATGCCCCCCTGACCCTGTCAGACACAGTGACGTAAGAAAACTACTAGGCACTTGGTCAAAACAAAGCTTTAATCAACTGTTTTTCAACATGGAGATCTAGTTGTGTCCTTCACTAGTTCCTGTCAAAGAATGTCCTGAGCAAGCTGGGCCCATGCCCGAGTATTTATACTCTCCCTGGACAGCGCCACCAGCAGGCCGCCCAGTATTATTTCATAAGTAATTTCCACATGAATGACAAGATTCATGTCACACAGCGTCCGGCGGTAGGTCAGGGGGCGTGAGCGACGTTTGCAGCGAACGGGCGCTGCGCGCGCCGATGGCATCATCACTAGAGGCGCAGTGCCACGGGGCGCTACCGGCTACCGCCGCCACTAACCTCCTGCTGAATTTGGCGCCTGGCGCTAACGGGAGGCGCAAGGCAACTGAATTTTTCCCCCATAAGTTCTTGCCACCAGGTTTTCCTCTGCACTCTGCGCAGACGATGATTAACACCCAGGCAGTAAAGGCGGAAATCTATTCCGCCGTGCAGTGAGGCACTGGGCCATGCAAACCTGGGAGGTGCCAGAAACAATCCCTGATCTTTTCTGTTGGATCAAGACAGCTGCTTTAGTGCTCTGAGTCTAGGAAAAAGATATAGAGGAGCAAATTTGCAGGGAAATTACAGAGAGGTGCAAGAACTATAGAGTAGTAATAATGGGAGACTTCAACTATCCTAATATAGACTGGGATTGTAATAGTGTAGAGGGCAGAGAGGGGGAAGAATTTCGGAAGTGTTTTCAGGAGAACTTTCTTGACCAGCACGTTTCCGGCCCAACGAGGAAGGAGGCATTGCTGGATCTGGTTCTGGAGAATGAGGTGGGTCAAGTGGAGCAAATGTCAGTAGGGGAAAATTTCGGGAACAGTGATCATAGGTTTAGATTAGCTATGGAAAAGGACAGGGAGCAATCTAGAGTAAAACTACTTAATTGGAGGAAGGCAAATTTCAGTGGGTTGAGAACGGATCTGGCCCGGGTAAATTGGAATCAAAGAACGGCAAGCAAATTAATGGGCTGCCTTTAAAGAGGAGATGGTTCGGGTACAGTCCAGGTACCTTCCCACGAGGGGGAAAGGTAGGGCAACAAAAGCCAGAGCTCCCTGAATGATGAAAGAGACAGAGAGTAAGATGAAGTAGAAAAAGAGCGCTTGTGACAGATGTCAGGTTGAGAATACAAGTGAGAATCAGGCTGAATATTGAAAGTTCAGAGGGGAAGTGAAAAAGAAAATAAGAGGGGCAAAGAGACAGTATGAGAATAGATTGGCAGCTAACATAAAAGGGAATACAAAAGTCTTCTATAGGCATATAAATAATAAACGGGTAGTAAGAGGAGGGGTGGGGTCGATTAGGGACCAAAAAGGAGACCTATGCATGGAGGCAGAGGGTATGGCTGAGGTACTAAATGAGTACTTTGCATCTGTCTTTACCAAGGAAGAAGATGCTGCCAAAGTCATAGTGAAAGAGGAGGTAGTGGAGATACTGGATGAGATAAAAATTGATAAAGAGGAGGTACCGGATGGGATGCATCCTAGGATGCTGAGGGAGGTTAAGGAGGAAATCACGGAGGTACTGGCCATAATCTTCCAATCCTCCTTGGATATGGTTGTGGTGTCAGAGGACTGGAAAATTGCAAATGTTACACCCTTGTTCAAAAAAGGGTGTAAGGAAAAACCCAGCAACTACAGGCCAGTCAGTTTAACCTCGGTAGTGGGGAAGCTTTTAGAAACGATAATCAGGGACAAAATTAACAGTCACTGGACAAGTGTGGATTAATTAAGGAAAATCAGCATGGATTTTTTTATAGGTAAATCGTGTTTAACTAACTTGATTGAGTTTTATGATGAGGTAACAGAGAGGGTTGATGAGGGCAATGCGGTTGACGTGGTGTATATGGATTTCCAAATGGGGTTTGATAAAGTACCACATAATAGGCTTGCCAGCAAAGTTGAAGCCCATGGAATAAAAGGGACAGTGGCAGCATGGATACGGAATTGACAGGAAACAGAGAGTAGTGGTGAACGGTTGTTTTTCGGACTGGAGGAAGGTATACAGTGGTGTTCCCCAGGGGTCGGTACTAGGACCACTGCTTTTCCTGATATATATTAATGACTTGGACGTGGGTGTACAGGGCACAATTTCAAAATTTGCAGATGACACAAAACTTGGAAGTATAGTGAACAGTGAGGAGGATAGTGATAGACTTCAAGGAGACATAGACAGGCTGGTGGAATCGGCAGACACGTGGCAGATGAAATTTAGCGCAGAAAAGTGCGAAGTGATACATTTTGGTAGGAAGAACGAGGAGAGGCAATATAAACTAAAGGGTACAATCCTAAAGTGGGTGCATGAACAGAGAGACCTAGGGTATGCGTGCACAAATCATTGAAGGTGGCAGGGCAGGTTGAGAAAGCAGTTAAAAAAGCATACGGGATCCTGGGCTTCATAAATAGAGGCATAGAGTACAGAAGCAAGGAAGTTATGATGAACCTTTATAAAACACTGGTTCGGCATCAACTGGAGTATTGTGTCCAATTCTGGGCACCGCACTTTAGGAAGGATGTGAAGGCCTTAGAGAGGGTGCAGAAAAGATTTAAGAGAATGATTCCAGGGATGAGGGACTTCAGTGACGTGGATAGACTGGAGAAGCTGGGGTTGTTCTCCTTAGAGCAGAGATGGTTGAGAGGAGATTTGATAGAGGTGTTCAAAATCATGAGGGGTCTAGACAGAGTAGATAGAGAGAAACAGTTCCCATTGGCGGAAGGGTCGAGAACCAGAGGACACAGATTTAAGGTAATTGGCAGAAGAACCAAAGACAACGGAAGGAAAAACTTGTTTACGCAGCGAGTGGCTAGGATCTGGAATTCACTGCCTGAAAGGGTGGTGGAGACAGACTCAATCATGGCTTTCAAAAGGGAATTGGATAAGTACCTGAAGGAAAAAAATTTGCAGGGCTAAGGGGAAAGGGCGGGGAGTGGGACTAGCGGAAGTGCTCTTGCAGAGAGCCGGCATGGGCTCGACGGGCCGAATGGGTTCCTTCTGTGCTGTAACCATTCTATGATTCTATGAAAAATCAACCAAGGTTCCCACTCCTATTTGCTGCTCAGTGGGCTTCAGCCAGATCCTGCGCACATATGGTTGTTGGCTGAAGAAGGCTGGGCAAAACTTATTTTTAAAGAAAATACTCTTTCAAAATGTCTTCCTAATATGATTGATGGGATTTTTACACAAATGCAAGGCTTCAAATGAAAGGTTTTAAGCCACCCCCCTGCCCCCGCTCTACTCCTCTCCCCCTCCCCCACGCCCCATAGCTCCAGAACATTTATCTAGTGAAACAGGTAGATGGCCAACAGTCATTCCCAGGCTCAAATGTGAAGAATGACCACTCGGATAGGGTAACAAAAGACAGCCGGTATCTGTGGATCTATATTCCGCCACCACCGGCACACCGTGGCTGCAGTGTGTACCATCTACAAGATGCACTGCAGCAACTCGCCAAGGCTTCTTCGGCAGCACCTCCCAAACCCGCGACCTCTGCCACCTAGAAGGACAAGGGCAGCAGGCGCATGGGAACACCACCACCTCCAAGTTCCCCTTCGAGTCACACACCATCCTGACTTGGAAGTTTATCAGCCGTTCCTTCATCGTCGCTGGGTCAAAATCCTGGAACTCCCTCCCTAACAGCACTGTGGGAGTACCTTCACCACACGGACTGCAGCGGTTCAAGAAAGCGGCTCACCACCACCTTCTCGAGGCAATTAGGGATGGGCAATAAATGCTGGCCTTGCCAGCGACGCCCACATCCCATAAAAACGAATTTAGAAAAATATTCCAACATGAGTCAATGCCTTCCGGAGAGGTAGGGAGTAAACATGGCGGGGAAAATATATCAGCTCTCCGGGTTACTTTTCTGTCACATCACAGTGATGTTAAGTATAAGTGAAACAATGATGCACTTCAATCATTAATATTTGACTTTTGTATCAAAAACAAGACTTGCCAAACATTTTTTCATAAAGCTAGAGCCATTTAAAACAATGCCACGTTCCACAAGTGGCAGATTGTTGCTTGATAGTCAGAAACTTTTGATGAAACATCTCCTTCGCTTCATTGCCTAAAATGTTATCATTTTGGATACAAAGTGGGAAAGCACAACTGTGACGTATTGTAAATGCATTCTGTCACATCAGGCCGATGAACTGTATAAACATTGTAGTTGCTAATGGGGTTGGGGGGGTGACTTGTACAGCAGAACTGCTGAGAAATATCTGCACATACATCGTACAAAAGTTGCTTCCCGTCAAAAAAAAAATGTAATTTAACGCTTCTGCTGGTTCTAGGGGTGGGTGATCCGATCCAGTGATACAGTATGTGATGCTGTTGAGGTTTTTTTGTTGCATAGAATCATAGAAATTTACAGCACGGAAGAGGCCATTTCGGCCCATCGTGTCTGCGCCGGCCGACAAAGAGCTATCCAGCCTAATCCCACTTTCCAGCTCTTGGTCCGTAGCCCTGTAAGTTACGGCACTTCAAGTGCACATCCAAGCACTTTTTAAACGTGGTGAGGGTCTCTGCCTCTACCACCCTTTCAGGCAGTGTGTTCCAGACCCCCACCACCCTCTGGGTGAAGAAATTTCCCTTCAAATCCCCTCTAAACCTCCTACCAATTACTTTAAATCTATGCCCCCTGGTTGTTGACACCTCTGCTAAGGGAAATAGGTCCTTCCTGTCCACTCTATCTAGGCCCCTCATCATTTTATACACCTCAATAAGGTCTCCCCTCAGCCTCCTCTGTTCCAAAGAAAACAACCCCAGCCTATCCAGTCTTTCCTTGTGGCTAAAATTCTCCAGTCCAGGCAACATCCTCGTAAATCTCCTCTGTACCCTCTCTGGTGCAATCACATCTTTCTTGTAATGTGGTGACGAGAATCAGACATATTATTGCATTTATCTTACAACACTGCCACTGGCAACAGCCCCAGGTTTGGCAGTGCTACTGTCAGTAAAGTGATTCTACTGCCTCTGGAAATCTGGTTTCCTTTGGGGACCTCTTGAACGCTGGAGAAACAGTATAAATGGCTGCCATCGGTAACGCCGGTTCCTTTTTGGCCGTTGGATGGATGTACACACTGGACGTTCCCTAGCCATTAGTCAGGGACCAGCAGCCAGATATTCAAATGACTACTCCCAACAGCTACGCCTGCGTAAGCCTGCATACGGCCCAGTTATTTGCCTGTGGCGCTGATCCACCAATGTAAATGCAGTTGATTCCAAGGTGCCGAGGCAGGATTAAAAGCTGCATTTCTGGAGGCTGGTTCTCATAAGAACATAAGAACATAAGAAATAGGAGCAGGAGTAGGCCAATCGGCCCCTCGAGCCTGCTCCGCCATTCAATAAGATCATGGCTGATCTGATCCTAACCGCCAATCTACTATCTATCACAGAACCATCTCCTGCATCTAACAGAATTGCACACACGAAATAGGAGCAGAATCAGGCTACACGGTCCCTGGGCCCGCTCCACTACCCACAGGGCCATGACCGATCCGAACCTAGACTCATGTCCAAATTCCTGCCCGCTCCCCGTAACCCTTAATGCCCTTTACTTCTAGGAAACTGTCTATTTCTGTTTTAAATTTATTTAATGATGTAGCTTCTACAGCTTTTTGTGGCAGCATATTCCATGGACCTACCACCCTCTGAGTGAAGTAGTTCCTCCTCATCTCAGTTTTGAAAGAGCAGCCCCTTATTCTAAGACTATGTCCCCTAGTTCTAGTCTCACCCGTCATCGGGAACATCCTCCCCGCATCCACCCGATCCAACCCCTTCACAATCTTATATGTTTCAATAAGATCGCCTCTCATTCTTCTGAACTCCAATGAGTAGAGTCCCAATCTACCCAACCTCTCCTCATATGACCACCCCCTCATCCCCGGGATTAACCGAGTGAACCTTTTTTGCACTGCCTCGAGAGCAAGGATGTCTTTCCTTAAGTAAGGACACCAAAACTGTATGCAGTATTCCAGGTGCGGTCTCACCAATACCTTGTACAACTGAAGCAATACCTCCCTATTTTTATATTCTATCCCCCTAGCAATGAAAGCCAACATTCCATTTGCCTTCTTAATCACTTGCTGCACCTGCATACTAACCTTTTGAGTTTCGTGCACCAGGACCCCCAGATCCCTTTGCACTTCAGTACTCTCCAGTTTCTTGCCATTAAGATAATAAATTGCTCTAGGATTTTTCCTGCCAAAGTGCATCACCTCACACTTTCCAGTGTTGTATTCCATCTGCCAAATCTCTGCCCACTTACTTAGCCTGTCTATGTCCCCTTGCAGGTTTTTTATGTCCTCCTCACTCACTACTTTCCCTCCCATCTTTGTATCATCTGCAAATTTTGATATGTTACACTTGGTCCCTTCCTCCAAATCGTTAATATAGATTGTAAAGAGTTGGGGGCCCAGCACTGACCCCTGTGGAACACCACTAGTTACTGATTGCCAGTCTGAGAATGAACCATTTATCCCAACTCTTTGCTTTCTGTTAGATAGCCAATCCTCTATCCATGCCTGATGATTGCGAAAGGTGCCTACAGGCCAGGAAGTAGAAACCTGCCTTCATGCCCTGTATACCCAGCAGCAACACCCTAAAATAAAGCCCTTTCCGCACGAGGTGAGATCGGACACCGATTACAGGGCAACTTTCCCTGTCTAAAGCACAGATATAGACTATGTGGTAAAACGTGGCTTGTGCGGTCCAATATACCATTCCATTTCCTACTGGCGTCTCCTTTCCGATTTATTTTTGAGTGTTAGAGTAGGGCTCATTTTTTAAATCACAATTTAACCAACGCCTCAGCAAACTTGAATTGAAAATTGAATTGTCATTTAAAATGAGTTTGCACATGGGCCGAAGCACCAAGTCTTCTACTCTTAGTTACTATTTTAATCCAGGCTGACTCTCCAGTGCAGTGCTGAGGGAGTGCTGCACTGTCGGAGGTGCCGTCTTTCGGATGAGGCGTTAAAACCGAGGCCCCGTCTGCCCTCTCAGGTGGACGTGAAAGATCCCACGGCCACTATTTCGAAGAAGAGCAGGGGAGTCCTCCCCCGTGTCCAGGGCAGTATTTGTCCCTCAACCATCATCACTAAAGCAGATTATCTGGTCGTTATCACATTGCTGCTTGTGGGAGCTTGCTGTGCGCAAATTGGCTGCTGCGTTTCCTCCATTACAACAGTGACTACACTCCAAAACTACTTAATCGGCTGTAAAGTGCTTTGGGACATAGAAACATAGAAACATAGAAGATAGGAGCAGGAGTAGGCCATTCGGCCCCTCGAGCCTGCTCCGCCATTCGATGAGATCATGGCTGATCATCCAAACTCAGTACCCTGTACCTGCCTTCTCCCCATATCCCTTGATACCTTTAGCTTTAAGAAATATATCTAACTCATTCTTGAATATATTTAATGACTTGGCCTCAACTACCTTCTGTGGTAGAGAATTCCACAGGTTCACCACTCTCTGGGTGAAGAAATTCTTCCTCATTTCTGTCCTAAATGGCTTACCCCTTATCCTTAGATTATGACCCCTGGTTCTGGACTCTCCGACCATCGGGAACATTCTTCCTGCATCTAGTTTGTCCAGACCTGTCAGAATTTTATATGTTTCGATGAGATCCCCTCTCATTCTTCTATACTCCAGCGAGTATAAGCCCAATCGACCCAATCTCTCCTCATATGTCATTCCTGCCATCCCAGGTATCAGCCTTGTGAATCTTCGCTGAACTCCTTCCATGGGACATTCTGAGGTTGTGAAAGACGCTACAGAAATGCAAGTCTTTCTTTCTTTCTAAGCTGATTCATCATTTACACACACCGTTAGATTTCCTTTGGTATTGTTCACTGTGTCCAATTGCAATATCACAGTCTCTTGCCTATTGACCAATGGCTCTCCGAATTTCTTTCTCTTTTTGCAATCCTGCCTCTTCTCACAGAATTAATTTTCAGTCTTAATCCTGCACCCTGTTAATACGCAAGAGCAATTGATGGGCCTGAATTTGCGGTCGGAGGCTTCGTGCGGGCGAATGCCTCTGAAAAGGAAGTAAGATACGTACCTACCTGATGGTCCCAGAGGTTCGTAGGCTCACGCTCCTGGGCCTCTATGCATGCGCATGCATAAAGACCCACGTATCCCGGGGGCACATGCGGTTCGCGAGTGCCCCTGGAACCACGTGGGCTAGGCCAGCCAATTAGATAGGAGGAGGAATTTCTTCTCTCAGAGGGTCGTGAATCTTTGGAATTCTCTACCCCAGAGAGCTGTGGAGGCGGAGTCATTGAATAGATTCAAGGCGGGGATTGACAGATTTTTGAAAGGTAAGGGAGTCGAGGGTTATGGGGAGCGGGCTGGGAAGTGGAGTTGAGGCCAAGATCAGATCAGCCATGATCTCATTGAATGGCGGAGCAGGCTCGAGGGGCCAAATGACCTACTCCTGCTCCTACGTCTTATGTTCCTATGTTCTAAAGAGGAATCCCTATTATGCTTATGGGGATTCCATTTACGTACGGAATCCCCATAAGCATAATAGGAATCGCCTAAAAAATACAAATTTCACACAACTTAAATAAAAATAAATCATTACATGTTCAAAATTAATTAAAATACAATTACATTTTAGAAAAATAAATGTAAACGTTTTAAAGGGGCTAAAAATAACCTATTTTTAAAAGTTTTTTTATGTTGAAATAATTTTTTTTTAATTTTAATATTTATTTAAACACTTACGCTGGTAAAAGAAGGCCCTACGCCTGCTTGTACCAGGCGTAAGAATTTCACGAGCATTCGCAGGACAGCAGTTGGGGCAAAACAGCCCAACTCTCCGCATCGCGATTGTCCATTTCCCGGCGATGCGGAGGGTCGGTCAAGCTGAAACTCGATGGGTCGCAAGTTTCAGGTTTTCGCGCCTGTGCCAGGCGCGCGGAAACCCGGAACTTGCGGGGCGCTTACGGCCGCGCACGGGGTCCTAGGGCCCGGGAAATCCAGGCCATTAAGTCTGAAAGTTTAGAGAAAAGCAAAAGTAGAAAAAAAAAGAGTCGAGAGAACATTGAAATATCGCTATCAATGCAGCCTTTTCTAAGCATATCTACACAAGAAAGCAGAAGGTCACAATAATAAAACCGAAACAGTTAGATAAAGTACCCATTGTTTCAACAAAGATTGCAGATTGGCCTTTAACCATGCATTGAGTGATAATGGAAAATGTGAGAGTTAATAGGACACAACTTGATACAATAGAGCCCGAATGGGCATATATGTGCTATCAATGATGCTCTGCACTGTTGGGAAAATGGCAAATACCAAATCACATTTGCTGCCTGGATTTCTTTTGCTGTAACTCAGTGCCAAAGTGCACCTAATATGGTGCATGCTTAGCAGCATCTCAACGCTATTATGGATGCACCATTGCCCCAAGCAAGAGCTGATCTCCATCAAATCCCCCTGTGGCGGCTGGAAAGGATCTTGACTCTTTAGGACTGCGATCGCTTTAAGAGCCACAAAAAAAAAGAGCTCTGCTTAAGGGGCATTCCTCGTCCAGCTCAGGTTCCGGCAACATTGCAAAACTCAGTGGCCGTCTCATTCGGTAAACGTGGGTGATCCTAGATGTTGTATGGAGTGTTCTGCAGTCGTGTTCAGGGTTGTCGGTCTTGAGGTGGTGGACATGCTCCTGTGTACGTATCTGATGCCAGGCACTGTCAGGCTTCTACATAATCTGGGCTCCTTTTTAGGCTGCTGCTTTCTGTGCCCATGCACCAAAGGCAAAAAACAGATATTGGCAATGCTGCTCATCCTGTAAAGTGTAGAGCATTTTCGGTTCTGCCATTGCTTGACTCCAGTTCAAAGTGAGGGCAAGCAATGGCAGGAGGACTTTAATATGGATCTGCAGAGAGCAGTGCCAGTGGAAGTAATGGTGCAGGAAATAGGCCTTCATTGGCTTTAAGTTTGATACTGCAATAAAGAATCCAAATACCTTTTTCAATTCCAATTTGGTGCTAATGGAGAACACCAGCTTCCACCTTCCGCCGCTGTTAAATCAATTTTTCCTATTTTCCACCAGGTTTAGGATTTCAAACTTAACATTTGATCTTATGCATTAATAGGTTATTAAGACTGAAAAGTAATTGTGTGAGAAGAGGCAGGATTACAAAAAAGAAAGAAATTTGAAGAAACCTTGGTTAACAATAGGCAAGAGATGGTGGGGGGTGGTGAATTTTTCGGGGGTTCAGTGGGCACGATGGGTGGCGGGTCAGGTGGGAACTATTTTTTTGGATGGTGGGTCGGGAACCCGCTGTCAACCCGCCGCCACGCACCTTTACCAAATGTCGGGTCCGTCAGCGCTGAGCAGACCCGACACGCAGCGGCGGGGGAGGCAATTCAGGTCATTGTGACCTTGTTAATAGACCATTAAGAACTTTTTTCAGCTCACCTTCAGAGTTTACCAGGTCGCCCAAGGGGTCCACGCTGCTCGGGGATCACGTCAGGTCAGCAGGGCGGGAGTTGTATGACCATGGAATCATCTCGTTACTTGACAGCTGCAAATGTGCTATAAAAGCTCCCATCTCACAGCTGTTCACTTTCCAAGCTCAGAAGCTGTTGCTTACTGCATTTGGAAGACAGATTGAGCTTTATGCAGGTTGCAAGTGTTTGGAGCAAACTCACTATCCAGTGTCACCTCATTTGAACAACCTCTTTCACCATTGACAGATCGCTTCTGTCATCTCAACTTCACCTGCCATCTATTACATCAGCATCGGTGCCCTTGAAACTATCTCACCTTGGTCCTCAGAATCCCACCATGATCAGCCCCAACACCAGTATCACTGGGCACACCAGCAGCACCAACAACAACACCAACGTTCTCCGTAATCAACTGATGCTGCACAGGACAGAGGGCATCAGCACCCGACCTACATTGCTGCCCGGGAGGCCAGGGATGGCCTCACCATGGCCACATTTACTTCACTTGACGCTGCACACCCTGGCTGCCACATGATGCACCAGGTTGGCACCACCCCACACCAACACCATAAAGCATCCCTACAATGCCCAAGCCGTTCCTTTCACACTCACCACGATTGCGGGGGGTACTGTTATGTCTCACCATTCACTGCAACTCACTAAGCCACTTACAAAGGTGCACACAAATCTGTCCAAGAATGCAAAGTGTTCAAAATAAAGGTTTCAATGTTTGACACCACCTTAACAGAAACTTTACATGAACATTGCATAAAACACCCAAGTGCCTACCCTTGTGTGTTGTTAGTTGGTATGATTGGACTAGGATGAGAGTGAGTGTGAGAGGTGACTAGTGAGATGGGGATGTGATAATGTAGATAAAGAGGGATGGGTGGAGGTGCAAGGTAAGTTGGTGTGAGTAAGGATGTGCAGGAGTAGGGTAGGGAAGGCAGAGTGATAGGGATGTGATGAGAGGCACAGCAGGATGAGGTTGAGTGTGGCTTTGTACTAACGTTTCATGATCTAATGAGATCATTGAAAGGTTTGCATTACTGCACCCAGGTCCTCCTGACGACATCCCTGCTTGTGATCTCCTGCAGCCAGGCTGTGTTGGTCTCCTGGGGAGGTCTCTTCTGCCCATTGGAAGGGAAGAGGACCTTCCTGTGTGTTGTGACTCCCTCCATTAGCATATGACATCACCAGACCCGCTTCCTTCAATTGCCGACAAACGCGCTGGACGGGCTTAACAAGCCCTATCAGGGGAAAATCATTTTGGACAGCGGGCTGGGGCCAGCAGCGAGGCCGGGACCCGCCACCGACGTCGCCAGCCACAGCTCACTGAGGTTAGTAAAATCCAGCCCTGTGATATTGCAGTTGGACACAGTGAACAATACCAAATAAAATATAAGGTGTCTGTAAATCATGAATTAATGTCAATGGCAGTGGCCGCTATCAGTGTCAGCTGTGGCTCAGTGGGTAGCACTCTCGCTTCTGAGTTAGGTGGCTGTAAAAGATCCCGTGGCACTACTTCGCAGAAGAGCCGAGGAGTTCTCCCATGTGTCCTGGCCAATATTTATCCCTCAATCAACATCACAAAAACAGATTATCTGGTCATTATCACATTGCTGTTTGCGGGAGCTTGCTGTGTACAAATTGGCTGCTGTGTTTCCACACATTACAACAGTGACTACACTTCAAAAAGTACTTCATTGGCTGTAAAGCACTTTGAGACGTCCGGTGGTCGTGAATGGCGCTATAGAAATGCAAGGCCTAAAAATTCGGTTGCTTTGCGTCTCCCGTTAGCGCCCTGCGGTGCTGCACCGCCGCCGATGATGTCATCGCCGTGCACAGCGCCCTGCCCCGCCCGCGATCTTCGGTAGCGGCCCCTGACTTACCGCCGGACACTATGTCCAACAGGGTCAGGGGGGCCTACCTGCGGCTGGGGCGGCGCAAATTAAAGGGGAGGTGCCGGGCAGCCATTTTTGTTGCTGGCCGCCTGCCAGCACCTGCCCCCATTGCCGTCCCCGGCCTCCTGAGCAGCCCCCCCGCCCGGAGTGCCAGCTGCGCTCCGTGAGCCCGGCACTTCTCTCGAGTGGCACTCCGATCCCTGGTGGCCCAGCTGGGCCCCGGGTCATGCTGCGCTAGGCCCCTCCCCTTTAATAAGGGGAGGACAGCCTGCAGTACCGCGGCGCGACATTCCGCTGGGCCACGTAGCGCCGCGATATTCCCTCGCAGCGCCCCAAGAGGGAGGCGGGGCGCTTCCAGTAGCACCCCACTTCCCTCTTGGGCGCTACTGGTCAATTTCGGCCGCTGTCTTTCTCTCTTTAATCTGAATGGGAAGCGGAGAATTTAGCCACATTTGGCCAAAGATTACAATCTAGTATATGTACTTGGGAGGCAAATTGTGAAGATCTCTCTCTATTCTGCTTTTAAAAGCAAAGAAGTGGGTTTGGACCTCTTGTCTCCTGTTAGAACTGCTCATTTGAATTGGGGCAAAGTGAGTGGTCTGCAGTGACCCAAATATCTCTGTTTGCCAGATATCATGTGGGGCAATGGGAGGCAACATTTGATGAGGTCACGTGAATGCATTACATGAGCAAATATTAGTTAAACAATTTTTCTGGAAGATCAAAACTTCAGTAGCCCAACCAACCCTGTGACATTGCAATTGGACACAGCGAACAATACCAAATGAAATATAAGGTGTGCGTAAATCATGAATTAGTGTCAATGGCAGTGGTGCCTATCAGGATGCCAGCTGTGGCGCAGTGGGCAGCACTCTCGCCTCTGAGTCAGAAGGTTGTGGGTTCAAATCCCGCTCCATGGGACTTTAAGTGCAAAAATCTAGGCTGATACTCTGAGGGAGTGCTGCACTGTCAAGAAGTGCCGCCTTTCGGGTGAGATTGTTAGTAATGAAAGGGATACTGAAAAAATTGTTGCTTTCCACAGATGGTGTTGAGATAACACATTGTGTGAGGTTTAATTTGAGTTGCAAACTATGCACCATTTGCGGCATACAATGTGAATTTTTATTCAGTGCGTACATTTGAATGGTTATGCTCTGTAGTAATATTCAATGAGGAATGTGATCTGCATGTTACTTCATAAGTGATCATGAATGCATGACGGACTAGTGCTACAATACAAATATCCTTGTTTGTTTTCTCAGTTTACCCTATTTTTCTCCTTTGGCTCCACAGCCATCTGCCCTCTTTGCGATGTTGCTGAATGGGGTGAATTTTGTTCGGGGAGTTGGGTTGGGGGCGGTGAAGGGGGGGCGGCGCGGCTCCGAGGCAGGCGGGAAACCCGGGAGGCCGAGCTTCCGTCAGGCCCTGCCGACTTTACCAGCAGGGCCTAATTTGAATGTGAGGCCTCGGTTTCCCGCCCGCGGCCATCCAGCTTGAGAGGCTGGCTGGCTGCGGGCGTGTAGGCCTCAGTTGCGAGGGGTCGGTTCTGGGGGAGGGGAGTCGGGATTGGCGGGAGGGGGGTTCAGCGATCGGGAGGGGGGAGAGAGGATTGCGGGGGGCGGGGGGGGCATCGGCAGGCGATGAGGGGTGGTCGGGGATCAGGGAGGTCGGGGATTGGCAGGCAAGCGTGGATCACGGGGGTGGTGGTCGGGGATCGCAGGGGGGATCGGGTATCACGCGGGGGGGGGGGGCGGCCAGGGATTGGGGGAGGGGGGCGGAGGATCGGCGGGGGGGTGGGTGGGGGGGGCGGAGGATCATGACTGCCTCATCATCATCGTTGTGGGGGGGAGAGGGGCGGGGGCAGGGGCGGGCAGGAGAGGCCTGGGATGGCGACCGGAGGCCTCGTGAATGGGTCTCCAATCGCAGGCATTGGGTTAGGCAGGGACTCTGGATCCAGGAGGTAGGTATAAAGCCACTTACCTCCTGGATGCAGCAGTCCCCGCCTCTGTTTAACTGCTGGGTTTCACGAATTGTGTGAAACCCGTCCACAGGCAGTTCAACACAAAACGGACGGGGAAAATAGAGGCTTCCAGCCTCATTACAATATTTATTTAAATTACAGTAACGCCTCCTGGCAGCGGGTTGGCTGCCCGCCCCCTGTAAAACCAGAAGTGGGCGGGTTGGAGCCGGGATCAGGTCGGGAATCCCATTTTTAACAATTTAACTGCCCCCACGCTCCAAACCCACCTGTTCTTTTATGGGAAAATTCCAGCCAAAATGTCTTTGGCCAGCAGTTTTAAAAGAGATAAAAAAATAACAGAAACAAGCATCTCATAGTACGTTTACAGATAACTCCCTTTAGCATCTTAAGTGAAACAAACAAAGATTTTAAAAAATATGTAATTAATGTATCTACATCGACACTTTAATTACAAATATTTCATAATCTTGAAATGTTAAAGGTGCATCATATTCAGGGATAAGTATTTAGCCAGACTTTTCCTCATTGTTTTCAAATGCACGATGGCAAAAATCTTGTTGAAATGCATCATCGCATCACTTGATCATGATGGCGTCATGACAAAAAATATGTATCGCTTTTCAGGCTGTTTTACCTGCCCGAACAAAAAAGGTTTGGCAAACACTTTTTTCCTTAAGACACTGCACCTTTAATGAAGAAAAGAAAGAAAGACTTGCATTTATATAGCGCCTTTCACGACCACCGGACGTCTCAAAGCGTTTTACAGCCAATGATGTAATGTGGGAAACGCAGCAGCCAATTTGCACACAGCAAGCTCCCATGTGATAATGACCAGATAATCTGTTTCAGTGATATTGGTTGTGTGATAAATATTGGCCCCAGGACACCGGGGATAACTCCTCTGCTCTTCTTCGAAATAGTGCCATGGGATCTTTTACATCCACCCGAGAGAGCAGACAGGGCCTCGGTTTAATGTCTCATCTGAAAGACGGCACCTCTGACAGTACAACACTCCCTCTTAGCACTGCACTTGGAGTGTCGGTCTAGATTTCTGTGCTCAAGTCTCTGGAGTGGGACTTGAACCCACAACCTTTGTGACTCAGAAGCAAGAGAGTGCTACCCACTGAGCCAACAAGCTTTATGTCATCGTGCATTTGAAAACAATGAGGAAAAGTCTGGCTAAAAACTTAATCGTGAATATGATGCACCTTTAACATTTCAAGATTATGAAATATTTGTAATTAAAGTGTCGATGTCGATGGATAATGACATTTTTAAAAAGAAAATCAGGGATCTGAATCTAAATTAGAACACAAGTCTTTCATTGTGCTGTGCTCATCACTGACAGTATGAGAATATCAGATTTGTGTCATTAATATCAGGTTCCCATATGTGTAAGAATTGCTTCATGCTATCTTCAGTGAGATAGAGGTTGCCTTATTATCACCTACTCTTTATTTCACTCTTGAGGTCCTTTGACACAATGCAGCAGTAACACAGCACACAATGAATAGATGAAGCTTTTTACTCGGCCATTCGGTTGTGTATAAAGACACAGCATCGGTTTAGGCGAAGAAACAGCCACGACAAAGAGCCTCGTATTAATGCTGTGAAGATACTGCTTAGCTCCATCTGTTCTTATCCCCCTTTTTCCAAACCCTCAGCTAATGGAAGGCAAAAGCTCCTTGAGAGAAAGAATAGATTTGCCTGCCTGAGAAAGAATTTGCACATCATGTGCCGAGGTTTCCTCCCATGCAGGAAGAATTGAATTGCACAGCCAGCCTGTTTATTCGTCTCCATATGCTGACCACCTTTCCGTGTGGTTAATCCCTGATTTAATGATCAGCAGTGTAATGTGAACCCAGCATTGTTTCACAAGGGGGAAAAAAAGATGTTCTTCTCTGCGATAAATAAAAACACTGACTTAAAAAATAATTAAACAACAAGTCCACACATCATGGTCTAGTGTTGCTAAAGTGCTTGATAGCGTTTTTTTTGCACAAATTAGACTGCTTCACAATGTCAAAATGTATATGTGATCAATTTTTGTTCTGGTTACATAACTGTACAGAACTCTTTTAAGACTGTGTAGCGTTTTTGTCCCAAATGAAGCTATAAAAGTTTACAGTTTATTCAGAAAACGTGAGGGGAAAACTTTTTTTACGCAGCGAGTGGTTAGGCTCTGGAATGCACTGCCTGAAAGGGTGGTGGAGGCAGATTCAATCGTGGCTTTCAAAAGGGAATTGGATAAGGACCCTGAAGGGAAAAAAAGTTGCAAGGCCACGGGGAAAGGGCGGGGGGAGTGGGACTGGCTGAAGTGCTCTTGCGGAGAGCCGGCACGGGCTCGACGGGCCGAATGGCCTCCATCTGTGCTGTAACCATTCTATGATCAGCCAGGATCTTATTGAATGGCGGAGCAGGCTCGAAGAAGCGAAAATGTATAAATGCATGTCCAGTACTAAGGATTAAGAACTAAGAATTCACTTAACCAGCTGACCTTCAGTTCCCCACAACAGTTCGCATGTAAGTCCGTTTTTTCATTTCGAACCTTTGCGAGCGACAGACAGGGATGGGTGGGTGGGGGAGGGGACGGTATATTACTCTTGGCAGTAGTGGACAAACGCTAACATGTTTGCATGACATTTCACCGTTCATTATTTTGATGCAGGTGTCACCGTGTTTATTTTAAATGGGTCAGCGCTGCCACTAAAGTCATGAACAACGGAAACTCATGTTAAACAGCCATCAGCGAATATTGGCAACACTAATTTCTAGGCCAAAAGAGAGCATCCTGGAGATGTAGGATCAATTCTGTTTTCTACATGAAATTTAACATCACACACTGGACTATAAACACTGATGTATTTACGCCAGCCCATCGCGGAAGTCTAGAAATGTCTTAAAAGTAATGCTGTTCGAAAGGAATAAACTGATAAACAATGTATCAAAGGTGTTGTGGAGCTGAATTGAGCTGAATTGACACATAGAAACATAGAAACATAGAAGATAGGAGCAGGAGTAGGCCATTCGGCCCCTCGAGCCTGCTCCGCCATTCGATGAGATCATGGCTGATCATCCAAACTCAGTACCCTGTCCCTGCCTTCTCCCCATATCCCTTGATACCTTTAGCTTTAAGAAATATATCTAACTCATTCTTGAATATATTTAATGACTTGGCCTCAACTACCATCTGTGGTAGAGAATTCCACAGGTTCACCACTCTCTGGGTGACACACTTCTCATCAACCCTTGATTTCAAGTAAATGAAAAATATTTTCATAGAATGGTAGAAATTTACAACGCAGAACGAGGCCATTCGGCCCATCGTGTCTGCGCCGGCTGAAAAAGAGCCATTCAGACTAATCCCACTTTCCAGCTCTTGGTCCGTAGCCCTGTAGGTTACGGCACTTCAAGTGCATATCCAGGTACTTTTTAAATGCGATGTGGGTTTCTGCCTCTACCACCCTTTCAGGCAGTGAGTTCCAGACCCCCACCACCCTCTGGGTGAAAAAATTCTCCTCAACTCCCCTCTAATCCTTCTACCAATTACTTTAAATCTATGGCCCCTGGTTCTTGACCTCTCTGCTAAGGGAAATAGGTCCTTCCTATCCATTCTATCTCGGCCCCATATAATTTTATACACCTCAATTAAATCTCCCCTCAGCCTCCTCTGTTCCAAAGAAAACAAACCCAGTCGATCTAATCTTTACTCATAGCTAAAATTCCCCAGCCCAGGCAACATCCTCGTAAATCTCCTCTGTACCCTCTCTGGTGCAATCACATCTTTCCTGTAATGTGGTGACCAGTATTCTAGCTGTGGCCTAACGAATGTTTTATACAGTTCAAGCATAACCTCCCTGCTCTTATATTCTATGCCTCGACTAATAAAGGAAAGTATCCCGTATGCCTTCTTAACCACCTCATCTAGCTGTCCTGCTACCTTCACTGATCTGTGGACATGCACTTCAAGGTCCCTGTTCCTCTACACTTCTCAGTGTCCTACCATTTATTGTGTATTCCCTTGCCTTGTTAGCCCTCCCCAAATGCATGACCTCACACTTCTCTGGATTGAATTCCATTTGTCACTTTTCTGCCCACCTGACCAGTCCATTGATATCTTCCTGCAGTCTACAGCTTCCTTCCTCACTATCAACCACACGGCCAATTTTTGTATCGTCTGCAAACTTCTTAATCATGCCCCTACATTGAAGTCTAAATCATTGATACGTACCACAAAAAGCAAGGGACCCAGTACTGAGGCCTGCGGAACCCCACTGGAAGCAGCCTTCCAGTCACAAAAACACCCGTTGACCATTACCCTCGGCTTCCCGCCACTGAGCCAGTTTTGTTAGTGAAAATCTCTGTGGAATTTTAACCCCAAGAAAACAGGTGGGTTTGGGTTGGGTGGGAGGTTAAAGTGGTAGAAATCAAAATCGTGCCTCCAACCCGCCCACTTTAATAGGGGCAGGCAACCAACCTTCTCCCAGGAGGCGGATTGGCACTTTAAATATTATAATGAGGCTGCGTGCCTCATTTTGAATCTCCATTTTCAATTTATCTCTGGGCAGCTGGGTTTCCTGGATATCGGGAAACCTGGCAGCTAAAGAGAGGCGAAGACTGCTGGATCCGGGAGGTAAGTGCCTTTCCACTTACCTGCTGGATCCACATACCTGTCTCGCCAACTACCCCCCCCCACCCAGCCTCCCATCGCCCCCACAATCGGACACCCCCCTGACCCTTCTGATCTCCCCCTGGCCTACCCCCTAGAGGCCTCCGATCTCCCCCACGAGGCCTCCGACCACACACCCACCCCCCATCCCCCCTCCGCCCCAAACCAGGCCTCCGATCTCCGATTCCCCCTTCAGCCTTCCGATCTCCGGCCCACCGATCCCGGCTTTCCGACCGCCCTTCCGATACCGGCCTCTCGACCACCGCCACCAGCTGCCCCCCCCCCCACCACCTCCTCCCGATCCCGACCTTCCGAACCCCACCCCCAACACCCCCCCCACCTCCCCGGCCTCCGATCGCTTCCTCCCTCCTCTCTGCGGCCTGGTGCCGCAGGTCTACCCGCCCGACAGCCAGCCAGCCTCTCAAACTGGCTGGCTGCGGCGGGGATGGGGCGCGGGGGGGAAGCAGAGAAAAAAAAAATGTTAATCAGGCCCTGCCGCTAAATTCAGCAGGGCCTGAGAGAAACCCGTTGTCCCGGGTTTCCCGACTGCAGTCCAACCCCCCTGCTCCCTACCTGCCTCCAAGTGAAAATCCTGCCCTCAGTATCTGTCTATGCAACAATTTCTATTGACAAATATGCAAACGTTGTTATAGCTATCCACTGATATGTGGGATCATTCAAATCGTTACACTGCATAGACAGGGTGGAATTTGAATAAGCCAAGAAATGTGGATCCACAGACTGTCTTAGTTCATTCGAAGTTTTAACATGTATTTCTTGCACCACTATTAAGAATCTCAAAGCTCAGCTGCATGTCTTTTCAAAGACAATTTAGAGATATAGCAGACTGATACCGATAATGTCATTCTCGTATAAACATGAAGTAGCAGTGGTATATAACAATATCTGATGGCATTTGGTGACAGGTGCTGAAATCCTGCAGGTATTAGATAGCGTTGAATTTTCTTTACCTTTCTATGTATTTTGCCAAGATAATTTAAGTGTATGCTTTCAGTTGAATTGCCGCTTGACAAGGTGTTAGGTAACATATTACCATGCATGTGAACAAAAAGTGTAGAATGACTATTATAAAAAAAAAAGCAAACCAGGCACTAGGGTTTATTTCTAGAGGGACAGAATTGAAAAGTAGGGAAGTTATGCTAAACATAGATTAGACCACACTTGAAATACTGTGTACAGTTCTGGTCGCCATATCATAAAAAGGATATAGAGGCACTGGAGAGGGTGCAGAGAAGATTTACAAGGATGATACCAGAAATGCGAGGGTATACCTATCAGGAAAGGACGAACAGGCTGGGTCTCTATTCGCTTGAAAAGAGAAGACTGAGGGGTGACCTAATAGAGGTCTTTAAAATTATGAAAGATTTTGATAGAGTGGATACAGAGAGAATGTTTCCACTTGTGGGGAAGAGCATAACTAGAGGCCACCAATATAAGATAGTCACCAAGAAATCCAATAGGGAATTCAGAAGAAACTTCTTTACCCAAAGAGTGGTGAGAATGTGGAACTCGCTACCACAGGGAGTGGTTGAAGCGAATAGTATGGATGCATTTAAGGGGAGGCTGGACAAGCATATGAGGGAGAAGGGAATAGAGGGTTACGCTGATAGATTTAGATGAGGAAAGAGGGGAGGAGGCTCGAGTGGAGCATAAACGCCGGCATGGACTGATTGGGCCGAATGGCCTGTTTCTGTGCTGTATATCCGATGTAATCCTATGTAATTATGCTACCAACCATCTCTGTCTTTACAAACGATTATGTGGAATCTCCATTATCCATCACAATGGAGGGAATCACCCTGACGAATAATGGAAATTGCCAAATAATTAACAGTCCCCAAATTTTGCTCTTGCATGTCTGATGTAGACGTGTATAATGCAAACACCATAAATAGAATTGTTCTTTTTTTGCTTGGAGTAGAGTGGTGCTAACAGGCTGTACAAGGAGGCGATGCCTTGCGCAAGATTTTGCCTTGCAAATCCTGGTGGCAAATCAGGAAGCGGAAATAGGAGCATAGATAATGGAGGTTCCAAAGCAACATTAGCCAGAAAAAAAAAAAAAGTTTACATTCCTACCAGCGCCACCCAGGTTTTTGATTGGCTGCCACATAAGATGGGGGGGCGGGGCTGATATTGTGAGTGCCTAGCGCTACTTAAAGGCAGCCTGCACCTCTTAAAGGAGAGCAGCAGTGTGCTTGTTGGAACTGTCTAATATTTGCAGTGTATATAAGGATGTCAGGTCAGATATTGGTGGCACAGATAAAACTATGCACTGTATAAATTTCGGGGATGATTTTAACCCTAGCCGCCCAGCAGAAACTGGGTCGGTGGGCAGTTCAAATCCCCCAGGTCACGTATCTGCCCTGGATCTGCCATGAGCTGAACTGCCAGGGTTTTTACCTGATCCACTGAGCAGGTGTCGAGGACACCCACCCAAAGCCAGCGGGGTCCCTTTTAGCATGTGCGTGTCGCGTCCCGATAATATCGTCAGCAGCCGACAGTAGTATTTCATGGAGGTCTGTGCAGGCAATGGCTGTCAGGGGAGCGGATCAGGGCTTGAGGAGGCCCGTAACGGTCCGAGTAGGAAGTCGTCGAAGGCACTTGAATGAGGTCCAGGGGCTGAACACCCCAGGCATCTTCTTGCAGCAGCGGATGTGTTTTGAACCGGCATCAAAACTCGGCCGCCGATAATTGGCCTTCAGTTAAATTGGGTAAGCCCCGAAAATGGACACGGGGATCGTGGTACGCAATCGTGCTGCCGTCTGATATTAATAATTGCTGCGCGCAGCCAGCGCCACCCAGGCTTTTGATTGGCTGCCGCATAAGATGGGGGGGGCCTAATACTGTGAGTGCCTGGCGCTACTTAAAGGCAGCCTGCACCTCTTAAAGGGGAGCAGCATTGTGCTTGTTGGATGTGGTGTCAGGAAGTCAAATCATAGAATCATAGAAACTTACAGCACAGAAGGAGGCCATTCGGCCCGTCGTGCCTGTGCTGGCTCTTTGAAAGAGCCGTCGTGCTCAGTCCCACATCCCCGCTTTTTGTCCGTAACCCTGTGAGTTCCTCATCCTCAAGAACCCGTCCAACTCCCTTTTAAAATTATTGATGGAATCAGCTTCCACCACCTTTTCAGGTCGAACGTTCCAGATCCCAACAACTCTCTGAGTGAAAATATTTCTCCTCATCTCCCCACTAGATCTTTTTCCAATGATTTTGAATCTATGACCTCTGGTTATTGACCCACTCACCAGAGGGAATAATTTTTCTCTCTCCACTCTATCAAAACCTCTCATCATCTTGAAAACCTCTATTAGGTCATCTCTTAACCTTCTCTGTTCCAAGGAGAACAGTCTGAACTTTTCCAACCTCTCCTCATAACTGAAGTCCCTCATCCCTGGTAACATCCTGGTAAACCTCCTCTGTACCCTTTCTAAGGCCTTTACATCTTTCCTGAAGTGTGGAGCCCAGAATTGTCCCCAATACTCCAGCTGAGGCCTAACCAGTGATTTATAAAGTTCTAACATGATCTCTTTGCTTTTATATTCTATTCCTCTATTTATAAACCCAAGTAACCCAGATGATTTTTTAACCATCTTATCAACTTGCCCTGCCACTTTTAAGGATTTGTGTATATGGACACCAAGGTCTCTCTGCTCATCTACACTTTTCAAAATCGTGCCATTTATAGTATACTGTCCTTCCATATTAGTCCTCCCAAAGTGCATCACTTCACACTTCTCCGCATCGATCTCCATCTGCCATGCTTCTGCCCATTTCACCATCTTGTCTATGTCATCTTGAAGTCTACAACTATCCTCATCACTATCTACTACTTTGATAATGCTGCTCCCTACACCTGAGTCTGGGTCATTTATAAAAAATGAAAAGAGTAATGGAGCCAAAACTGACCCTAGGGGAACACCACTGCAAACCACCTCCCAGTCTGAAAACCATCCATCCACCGCCACCCTCTGCTTCCTTCACTGAGTCAATTCCATATCCATACTGCCACTTTCCTCTTCATTCTATTGGCTTCCACTTCATTAAATGCCTTCCGAAAGTCCATATATACACAACTTCTACTGCAGTACTTTGATCAATCTTCTCTGTTACCGCATCAAAGAATGCAATCAAGTTAGTCAGAGATGATTTGCCTTTAACAAATCCATGCTTGCTCTCCTTGATTAACCCATGCCTTTCCAAATGAAACTTTATTTTGTCCCTGATAATAGTTTTCAATAACTTCCCCACCACCGATGTTAGGCTGACTGGCCCGTAGTTTCCCGATTTATCCCTCTCCCCTTTCTTGAATAGTGGTATAACATTAGCAACCCTCCTGTCCTCTGGCACCAATTCTGTATCCAATGAGGATTGAAAGATTGTGACCAATGCCTCTGCTATTTCCACCTTTGCTTCTTTCAGCAACTTAGGATGCATCCTATCCAGACCTGGTGACTTACCATCTTTCAGTAATGCTAATCTTTTTAGTACATCTTCTCTATCTATTAGTATCCTGTCCATAACTTCCCTCTCCTCTTCTAGCGTAACCTTCACATCATCCGCTTCCTTTGTGAAAACAGATGCAGAGTATCCATTTAATACCTTGCCTCTGTCTCTACATGACAACTTCCCTTTGGGTCCTTAATAGGCCCAACTTTTTCTCCTAGCTAACCACTTACATTTTATTTGTTTATAAAATGTTTTAGGGTTCAATCTAATCTCTTGTCATGACCTCACTTTGCCTCGCGTATTAACTTTTTCAAATTCCTCCTGCACTTCCTGATTACTAACTGAATCTTGCTCCTGACATTTGACATAAGCCTCCTTTTTTCTGTTTTATTTCATCTTTTATTTCCTTTGTCATCCAGAGCACATTAGCTCTCCTTTTTCCCTGCAAAGGAATATGCCTAGTTTGTCCCTGAACTATCTCTTCCCTGAATGCCCTCTATTGCTCCGTTACTGCTTTACCCTGCAATCGCCTTTTCCAATCTACCTGCTAGGTCCCTTCTTAAATCACTGAAACTAGCTCTTCCCCAGTTGAGTATTTGTACCTTTGATATTTTTTGGTCTCTTTCCATAATTATTCGAAACCGAATTATGTTGTGGTCACTGTTAGCTAGATGATCTCCTGCTGTAACACCCTCCACTTGCCCTACTTCATTGCCCAGAACCAGATCCCAGACTGCTTCCTTCCTTGTTGGACTGGAGACATATTGATCGAGAAAGTTCCCCTGTACACGTATTAGAAATTCCTCTCCTTCCCTACCTTTATCACTATGTTTTTTCCCAGTCTAGGGTAATTATTGGCCCAGAAATTGGAGTTCGATGGTTGCCGCGGGGGTAAGGATCCCCCGCGATATCGCACTCCGCGCCTACCTTTATGGTTTTGGCCCACACGAACTTCAGTTCCTGGGCCTCTCCCTGGTGCCGGCGCGCAGTGTGTGCATGTCCCAGAGGCGCAGTTAGTTCGATGCGACCTCTGGGATCACGTGGGCCAGTTAGAGCCAATGGCAGCACACCATCTTTCATTCATAGTTTTGACAGCAAGAGCTGTCAAAACTATGAATACAACAAGCCCCCAAAAGAACAGCTAAACCTCAATTAAATTTTTAAAAAAACCATCACATTAATAAAATAGCTATAGTTAAATAAATTAACCACTTTAAACAAAAATTTAAATTTTTGAAAAAATTTAAATTCTTTTTAAAAGTTATAAAAATAAACTTACCTTTCTTTAAAGTCTCTAAAAAAGATAAACCTGTTGAAAAAAATTGAAAATAATACTTAATTAACTACTTACCTTGTTAAAAGGGGTCTTACGCCTGCTTTCTTTATGTGTAAAATCTTCAACACTTACCTGTGCGTTCAAACCTGGAAAAAAACTAAGTGTGCTGCGTGCGCGCAACCTGTAGCGCGCACGCGGTTCACTTAGGAACCGCCCCCTTTGCCAAACACAAAGTGCCGGTTTCCCGCGCATGCGCAGTGCATGCAGGAAACTGGCACTTCGGGACCTAATACGCGGGAGTACACAATGCGTACTCGCCCACATTAGGTCTAATTTTCGGGCCAAAGTCTCCGAATATTTTGTTACACGCCTTTGAAATTTACCGACAAATTTGCTCATCTATCTCCTCACTATTTGGAGCTCTATAAAAATCACCCAACAATGTAACAGCTTCCCCTCTGTTCGTTAACTCAAGCCAGATAGATTCAGTCCTAGACCATCTAGTATATCCCTTCTATTTAGAATTGTAACATCATCCTTAATCAATACTACCACAGCCCCTCCTCTTTTTCCTTCTCTATCATTCCTGAATACTTGGTAACCAGGAATATTAAGAACCCATTCCTGGCCTTGTTTGAGTCATATCTCTGTTAATGCAACCATGTCATAATCCCATGCAATGTACCCTGTAATTTTATTTCGGCCCAGGGCGGCCCCATTAAGGGTTATTCAAAATACCGCGCATATGCTGTTTTTGCATTGAAAAGCCGGCTGCACGGGATCCCTGGTGCGTTGTGCAGCCGTGCAGCTTAAAGGGAACATGGATCCCATGTGGCAGCTTGTGCCTGCAGCTCACCAACCTTATTAGGTAGGCTACAGACCTTGACGTACGTCCAATTTTTGTTATTTTCCTCAATCTGGTCCTTGAAATTTTGGGGATATTCTCATTTTACTGCTGTTTATATCTCTCCGTCCGCTGATCTCATTGCTGCGCCTGCCTTTCTGCTGTTTTCTGGTTCCCCTCCCCCTGCCAATTAGTTTAAACCCGCCCCAATAGTACCACTTAACCTCTCAGCGAGAACATTGGTCCCTGCCCAGTTCAGGTGCAACCCCTCCAACTTGTACAGGTCCCGCAGCCCCAGAACCCAAGGGCCCAAGAATCTGAACCCCTCCCTCCTGCACCACTTCTCCAGCCACGCACCTGCACTCTTTACCTGCACTATCTTCCGGTTTCTATACTCACTAGCACGTGGCACTGGGAGTAATCCTGAGAATACTATCTTTGAGGTCCTGCTTTTTCATCTTTTTCCTAGCTCCTGTTTTGTAAATATGCGAGAAAAGGTGCACGAAGCTTTTCTGATGCTTCACTGGGGGCCTTGGAGCAGGAGGTGGAGAGAAGGAGGGACATCCTCTATCCTCAACAACAACAACTTGTATTTATATAGTACCTTTAACTTAGTAAAACGTCCCAAGGCACTTCACAGGAGTATTTTCAGACAAAAATTTTGACACCGAACCACTTAAGGAGAAATTAGGGCAGGTGACCAAAAGCTTGGTCAAAGAGTTAGGTTTTAAGGAGCGTCTTAAAGGAGGAAAGAGAGGTAGACAGGCGGAGAGGTTTAGGTAGGGAATTCCAGAGCTTAGGGCCTAGGCAACAGAAGGCACGGCCACCAATGGTGGAGTGATTATAATCAGGGATGCTCAAGAGGGCAGAATTAGAGGAGCGCAGATATCTCGGGAGATTGTGGGGCTGGAGGAGATTACAGAGATAGGGAGGGGGGCGAGGCCACGGAGGGATTTGAAAAAAAGGGGGACAGGAGGCCCTCGAGACATTTGCTCAGGAGGCATTGGGGGGGAAGTAGCAGTCAATGCCAGGAGTGTAGCTCCAAGAATATTATTGCAGTGCAGGAAGAAGTTTAATGATCTGACATGAGTTGTCAAGGTGAGTTCAATCTTCAAATGGCATATCCCACCAGCTGCACCACCAGACTCATCAACTGCTGAATTCACCTTTCTGCTGTTTTCTGGTTCATCGCCCACCTACCAACAATCTCTATCAATCAGTTCTCAAACCTTCAATTCATATGCTTAGAACATAAGAAGTAGGAGCAGGAGTAGGCCATTCGGCCCCTCGAGCCTGCTCCGCCATTCAATAAGATCATGGCTGATCTGATCTTGGCCTCAACTCCACTTTTCTGCCTGTTCCCCCTAACCCTGGACTCCCCTGTAGTTCAAAAATCTGTCTGTCTCAGCCTTGAGTATATTCAATGACCCAGCCTCCACAGCTCTCTGGGGTAGAGAATTCCAAAGATTCACGACCGTCCAAGAGAAGAAGTTCCTCCTCATCTCCGTCTTAAATGGGCGACCCCTTATTCTGAAACTCTGCCCCCTAGTTCTAGATTCCCCCACGAGGGGAAACATCCTCTCAGCATCTACCCTGTCCCAACCCCCTCAGAATCTTATATGTTTCAATAAGATCCCCTCTCATTCTTCTAAACTCCAATGAGTATAGGCCCAACCTGCTCAACCTTTCCTCATAAGACAACCTCTTCATCTCCGGAATCAACCTCGTGAACCTTCTCTGAACTGCCTCCAATGCAAGTATATCCCTCCTTAAATAAGGAGACCAAAACTGGACGCAGTACTCCAGGTGTGGTCTCACCAGCACCCTGTACAGTTGTAGCAAGACTTCCCTACTTATATACTCCATCCCCCTTCCAATAAAGGCCAACATTCCATTTGCCTTCCTAATTACTTGCTGTACCTGCATGCTAACTTTTTGTGATTCATGTACGAGGACCCCCAGATCCCTCTGTGCCACAGCATTCTGTAGTCTCTCTCCATTTAAATAATATTTTGCTTTTTTATTCTTCCTACCAAAGTGGATAACCTCACATTTCCCCGCATTATACTCCATCTGCCAAATTTTTGCCACCTCACCCTCACTCACTTAGCACAATGGCAAGCCTCACACCCACAACTCACAGCTCACACACACACTGGCAGCTATTCAACCATGACAGTCACATCGCCAAAATATATTACAGGAAACTCACTCCCACACTTCCCTCTTTTTTGCAGGAGAAGCTGATGTATACCAGGTGGCAGCAAGAAACTGGAGGAGGAGACGTACGGCTCCACGTTTTAACCCCCATGGACGAGATAGTGCTGGCCATCTTGGGAAGGGGCATCGCTGAGGCCATGGCCAGTGGCGGCGCTGAAACGACTGATGATCAGGGTTTCGGCATACCTGATCCTCCTTCTCGCTTCCCACTTCTCCCTCCTCCCTCATCCCACAATCTCTTCTGACTCACAAGCTGCAGATGATGTAAGCACGCACTTCTTACTCTGCCCTCTCCCCTCACCACAACCTAACTCTTGTCCTTTTTTTCCCATTTCAGATGCCCAAGGACTGGAACCTGCCCAGCCAGAGGAGAGAGATAAAGGAAACTGTCATGACGACGCGACACCATCACTTGATCTTACACTCGCAGTCGGCAGCTCAGAGACCGACA
The DNA here is from genome assembly GCA_030390025.1 of Squalus acanthias. Taxonomy (NCBI): domain Eukaryota; kingdom Metazoa; phylum Chordata; class Chondrichthyes; order Squaliformes; family Squalidae; genus Squalus; species Squalus acanthias. Next base: position 61,114,655 of record CM059441.1, on the reverse strand, counting down.
GTGCACACACACACATCGGAAGATAGGATAGAGGAGGGATTAGCACGTGGTGAAACGCCAGCCACGAGTGCACAGGAGCCGGGGCGGGGAGGAAGGGTACCACCGGTGCCAGCTTGCCAGAGGGCGAGGTCACACACTAGTTCTGCTGCAGAGGAGTCAGATGGGGACTTTGATGGTCCAGGCTAAAGAAGAAGGCTGAAATAAAAACAGAAAATGCTGGAGATACTCAGCAGGTCAGTATCGCCAGCATTTTCTGTTTTTATTTCAGATTTCCAGCATCTGCAGTATTTTCTTTTTGTAAAGAAGGCGGCCGATGGGCATGCACAACCAACTGCTTGGTGCCCTGGAAGGCCTGCCAGAAAGCCTGCGAACAATGTCTAGTTGCGTGGGGGAGTCCACCTCCAACTGAGTGCCGGGCTTTGCTCAGAGCTTGGGGCTCATCCGTTGCAACATGGAAATGGTGGTCACCTCCATCAGCACACTCGTAGAACCTGATCAACAAAGTCACAGCTTCCATCGCAGCATAGCTTCCACCGAATCTCAGACTGCTGCCTTGGAAGGTCAGACTGTTGCCATCGTGGCTCTGGATACCACTGCTGAACAGGGCTTCCAGTGCATCACAAGCCGTCCAGCAATCTGTTCTCCAGCAGATCACAAGGATTGCTGAGGAGTTGCCCTGGGAGAGTGGCACTGGCTCCACGGAACAGGAACCTGCTGTCCTAAGAACAGAAGAAATAGGAGCAGTAGCAGGCCATACGGCCCCTTGAGCCTGCTCCACCATTCAATAGGATCATGGCTGATCTTCGACATCAACTCCATTTCCCCCCCTATCCCTGTACCCTTGATTCCCTTAGTGCCCAAAAATCTATCGATCTCTGTCTTGAATATACTCAACGACTGAGCATCCACAGCCCTCTGGGGTCGAGAATTCCAAAGATTTACCACCCTCTGAGTGAAGAAATTCCTCCTCATCTCAGTCCTAAATGGCCGACCCCTTATCCTGAGACTATGACCCCCAGTTCTAGATGCTCCAGCCAGGGGAAACAGCCCCTCAGCATCTACCCTGTCAAGCCCTCTGAGAATTTATATGTTTCAATGAGATCACCTCTCACTCTTCTAAACTCCAGAGAATATGGGCCCATTCTACTCAATCTCTGCTCATAGGACAGCCCTCTCATCCCAGGAATCAATCTAGTGAATCTTCTTTGCACCCGCTCCAAGGCAAGTATATCCTTCCTTAGGTACAGAGACCAAAACTGCACACAGTACTCCAGGTGTGGTCTCACCAAAGCCCTACATAATTGCAGCAAGACTTCCTTACTCTTATACTCCAACCCCCTTGTAATAAAGGCAAACATACCATTTGCATTCCTAATTTCTTGCTGTACCTGCATTCTCTCTCAGGATGACAGCATTCCTGCTCCCACCCCTGCCACTCTGCCAGTGCCCTTGCTGCTGCCTGTCAGCCAGCCGGCCCAGACTGCTGCAGTCCAGGCCGAGATGGTTCAGTCTGAAGCCGGGCCCTCTAAGCCCAGAGCTGCTTGAGGTCGTCATCCAAGGCCATCTGCAGTCTCCTCAGTTGGAGGTCAGCAGCCTTCCACCACCCATGCTGCAGCCACTGGGGAAGCACCGCGTAGGAGCACGAGGAGAGGCAAAGGCACACGGAAGACAGGCAGTAAGGCAATGCACAAGTGCGATTTATCATTGTTGTTAGGTTGATCCAATGATTATTCTGATAAGTTATGATTTGACTGTTTTTTTACGTCTGCAGCCAAGTGAGGGAGGTACCAGTAAGTGCTGTCAGAAAGAGGATAATGTGATGGTTATTGAAAGAGGAAAGGTAAGGAGTGTGGGACTGTTGGTGAATGGGGAGTTGTAGTTGAGGTCACTGGAATCGCTCTTGAATCACCTGATCATGTAGAGTCCTGGCAGAAAGGGGTTATCTACGTTGCAGCCTTCCTTCCTCTTCCACTTCCTCTTCCTCCTCCTCCACTTCCTCTTCCTCCTCCACATGCTCCTCCTCCTCCTCATGCTCCTCCTCCTCAGTGTGCCATCTGACAGGTGGTGGCAAGGGCTGTGCCCTCATAATGGCCAGGTTGGGCGGCATGCAGGAAACTATCACAGATTTGGATACCCATTCATCTGAGTATTGCAGTGCTTCTCCTGAGAAGGCAGGCAGTGGAAGCGTTGTTTGAGGACACCGGTGGTGTGCTCTGTGATGTTCCTGATGGCAGCATGGCTCTCATTGTAGGCCTGCTGCGCAGGTGTACGCGGCTTCCTGATCGGAGTCATCTGCCAAGTCATGAGGGGTGACCCTTGTTGCCCAGTAGCCAGCCTTTAAGTTGCAGTACTGGTTGGAATACAGGCGGCACAGAGGACTGCCACAGAATGAATGAATCATGACTGCTGCCAGGATAGCGGGCATTTACCTGCATGATAGCTGCCTGTGGTCGCAAACCAGCTGCACAGAGAGGGAGTGGAATCCCTTTCTGTTGATGAATATTGCAGAGTTGGCCTGAGGAGCATGCAAGGCAATGTGATTGCAGTCAATGGCACCCTGCCCCATGGGGAGACCTGCAGTGCGTGCAAAGCATCGTGCTCTCTCCTCCTGCTTGCCACTGGCAAGTGGGAATGAGATGTAGGTGTTTTGCATGGTACGGAGAGCCTCAGTTTATACAGCAATGCACTGCAAACTGTGAGATGTTACTCCTATCTCCTGTTGCCACCTGAAAAGAGCCATAAAAATTTAGACCAATGGTCACCTTGGCAGGCACAGTCCTTGCCCTGCTCTGCCATATCTCAGTGACTACCTCCTTGGTGAGGTGACGGCGCCTCACGCACTGCTCCTCACCGAAGCTGAGGTAAGAGAATTGCTCCCTGAAGACCCTCTTCGGATATGGCCTCCTGCTGAGAGCCCTGCTCCTCCCACTCCTCCCTTTTCTGGCAGCTCGCCCTGCTCGCGCTATCTCCCTTCATTCTCCCAGTCATGTTCTATCACGAGTGTTGAAAGAAAAAGAAAGACTTGCATTCCTATAGCGCCTTTCACGACCACTGGACGTTCCAAAGCGCTTTACAGCCAATGAAGTAACTGTTGTAATGTGGGAAACGTGGCCGCCAATTTGCGCCCAGCAAGCTCCCACAAACAGCAATGTGAGGGGGCAACACGGTGGCATAGTGGTTAGCACTGGTGCCTCACAGCGCCAGGGACCCGGGTTCGAATCTGACCTCGGGTGACTGTCTGTGTGGAGTTTGCACATTCTCCCCGTGTCTGCGTGGGTTTCCTCCGGGTGCTCCGGTTTCCTCCCACAGTCCAAAAATGTGCGGGTTAGGCTGATTTGGCTATGATAAATTGACCCTTAGTGTTAGGGGGGGATTAAATACGTGGGGTTACTGGGATAGGATGGGCTATGTTAGGGGGAATTAAATACGTGGGGTTACAGGGGTAGGGTGGGATATGTGTACTGTGGGGATTAAAGCAGGGACAGGGTACTGGACTTGGATGATCAGCCATGATCGTATTGAATGGTGGAGCAGGCTCGACGGGCCGAATGGCCTACTCCTGCTCCTAGATTCTATGTTTCTATGATAATGACCAGATCATTTGTTATGTTGGTTGAGGGATAAATATTGACCAGGACACCAGGGATAACTCCCCTGCTCTTCTTCAAAATAGTGCCATGGGATCTTTTACGTCCACCTGAGAGAGCAGACGGGGCCTCGGTTTAACGTCTCATCGGAAAGACGGCACCTCTGACAGTGCAGCACTCCCCCAGCACTGCACTGGGAGTGTCAGCCTAGCTTTATGTGCTCAAGTCCCTGGAGTGGGACTTGAACCCACAACCTTCATGACTCAGAGGTGAGTGTGCTACCCACTGAGCCACAGCTGACACTCCAGTACACTGTTGGTCCTACCAGGCACCCCCATGTCTGGAGCCAACATCCTTGTGCAGTATATAAGAGCCAAAGGACTGTAGATTACTGAAAGTTTGACCAACTCGAGTAATCCTCCAAATACGCTTGCAAATCGACCAGCAGCCAGAAGAAATAATCCAGCAACTAGCCGGTAAGTACTGCATGATCCCGTTAAGTAACGCTGGCAGGGCGTCCTTCATGCCATTGAGCATCATGTCCTGCTGAGTGAGGCAAGGACAGACCGTTGGTTTGGCCGTCAACTTCCAAAATGGGAGCGGGGGCTTCAAATCAGCAGGGCACACTGATCAACGTCACGATCTGCCTGCTCTGCACATTGCCAGCGGACGGTAGGCGTGCGCGTGCAAACTACGATGCCAAGATGGCGTCCTGCGCACTTCCCCTTGGAAGTGTGCACGAGCATCTGGAGCCACATGTTCGAGTCTCTGCTGACTCAGCTAGTTAAGCCAGTAACGATCTCAGAGACGCAGACTAGAAGCTTTCCCCACTTCCTTTAGATCGCGACCTTGACAACTAGCCTCAGCAACCCTAGGTTAGAGAGGAGAAAATCACTTTCCTGATCACTGTCTAGTAACATCTAGATGTGTGAATACTGGGTGGAAATTGGATCAGGCTTAGCCGTGATGCCCTACGTAGTTGAGTGGCCGGTAGGCGGCGCGTGCAAACTATAATGCCAAGATGGCGTCCTGCGCACTTCCCGTTGGACATAAAGTTGAGACTCTGGAAGCTGACCTTCCCGGGTGGAATTCTAGCCCAGGATATAAAGCCTTCTTCAGAAGAGGAGTAAGCGCGGGAGAACAAATTGGTGGAAATGGGCAAAGCAAAAAAGGAGTGAGGCCCCACTAATTTGGTATTTCTAAATTTAAAAAATATTTTAAGGGTTTTTTAGGTTTTATTCCACTCCAATTTACAGACACATACCTCTATGGTTTCAACACTGTTTAAAATAATAATGCATACGTGTTTTACTCTACTTCTTTCCATTTTAAATCTTAATAAGAGCATCTTATTGAAAGTTTTTTTTAAATTTTTCACACCAGTGATCCTGAATTGCAAAATGATATGCAGTTTTGTGACTGTGCATACTTGTTTCCGCAAATTCACCCTGGGCTTAATTCGAACTTAGGCCCCAGAGGTGTTCAAAACCGCTACACCGCCCAATCCCCTACTGAGCCGCTATTTTTAAACTGTTCCCCACCACTGTGGGGAGGAAATGGTTTTGTTATTTTTAAACACACTGGAAACTCGTGCAAAACACAGCGAAGTGACTTCTTCAATATCACAGAATCACAGAATCCCCACAGTGCAGATAAAGGCCATTTCGGCCCATCGAGCCTGCACCGACACATATCCCACCCTACCCCCGTAACCCCACGTATTTAATTCCCCCTAACATATCCCATCCTATCCCCATAACCCCACATATTTAATCCCCCCCTAACACTAAGGGTCAATTTATCATAGCCAAATCAGCCTAACCCGCACATCTTTGGACTGTGGGAGGAAACCGCAGCACCCGGAGGAAACCCACGCAGACACGGGGAGAATGTGCAAACTCCACACAGACAGTCACCCGAGGCCGGATTTGAACCCGGGTCCCTGGCGCTGTGCGGTAACAGTGCTAACCACTATGCCACCGTGTTGCCCATTGTAGCCTGAGATGGCATTGTGCTGATAATCGAATACCACTTTCTGAAACACAGTAATCGTGCGCCAAAATATACTGCCTGCGGGATTTACTGCGGCGAGATCATGGCAAAGAATATCCCGAAGATTCCTCACACATTGGGGTAGAAATTCCGGGGGGGGGGGCTCTCCCGATCTCCTGTCATAACTTCGGTAGAAGATTGGTGGAACCCCCCGGAGAAATGGTCATTTACGCTGTTTCCCCTAAACCTTCCACCAATGTTATGGAGAATCACCACAGAAATTCTACCCTTGTGTCTTCTGAGAAAAATTCGAGTAGGCTGATGTTGATGAAACACTGGCTGTATTGCCAAGAACACCAGCGTATAGTTTACAGTGGTGGGATGTGAAGTAACGAACAAGTACTGCATTGATATTTCATGACGCAGTGGTGTGTTTCAATGCTAATCATCACAGTGTTTAGTAAACACTTCTAAAGAAGTTACCATCATGTGCCTCTCGCCAAAGGCTCTGCATTTCCTCTCCCATTACTCGAACTTTGCTGCCGTTGACAGTTCGTTCTCTGACACATTTTTCAGTCACTCAGGGGTTCTCCAAGACTGTTCCTTTCTCGTATGAATGACCTCTTCCAATCATCGTCCAACTCGGTCCACTTTTACATAGGATTACATAGGATATACGGCACAGAAACAGGCCATTCGGCCCAATCAGTCCATGCTGGTGTTTATGCTCCACTCGAGCCTCCTCCCGTCTTTCCTCATCTAAATCTATCAGCATAACCCTCTATTCCCTTCTCCCTCATATGCTTGTCCAGCCTCCCCTTAAATGCATCTATACTATTCGCCACAACCACTCCCTGTGGTAGCGAGTTCCACATTCTCACCACTCTCGGGGTAAAGAAGTTTCTTCTGAATTCCCTATTTGATTTCTTGGTGACTATCTTATATTGATGGCCTCTAGTTTTGCTCTTCCCCGCAAGTGGAAACATTCTCTCTGTATGCACTCTATCCAAACCTCTCATAATTTTAAAGATCTCTATTAGGTCACCCCTCAGCCTCCTGTTTTCAAGAGAAAAGAGACACAGCCTGTTCATCCTTTCCTGATAGGTAGACCCTTGCATTTCTGGTATCATCCTTGTAAATCTCTGCACCCTCTCCAGTGCTTCTATATCCTATTTAGAATATGACGACCAGAACTGTACGCAGTACTCTAAGTGTGGTCTAACCAAGGTTCGATACAGGTTTAACATAACTTCTCTACTTTTCAATTCTATCCCTCTAGAAATAAACCCTAGTGCTTGTTTTTTTTATGGCCTTGCTAACCTGTGGTGCAACATTTAGTGATTTGTGTATTTGTACTCCGAGATCCCTTTGTTCCTCTACCCCACCTAGACTCACACCCTCCAAGTGATAAGTGACCTCCCTATTCTTCCTACCAAAATGTAATACCTCACATTTATCTGTGTTGAACTTCATTTGCCAATTATATGCCCATTCTGCAAGTTTATTAATGTCCTCCTATAATTTGTTGCAGTCCTCCTCAGTATTGACTATCCCCCCCAATTTAGTATCATCTGCAAATTTAGAAATTGTGTTTCTAATTCCAAAGTCTAAATCGTTAATGTAAATTGTGAACAGCAATGGTCCCAGCACTGATCCTTGTCGAACACCACTACCCACCCACCTTCTGCCACTGTGAATAGCTACCCTTTACTCCCACTCTCTGTTTTCTGTCTTGAAGCCAGCTAGCAATCCATTCTGCTACTTGTCCCCTGACTCCGCATTCTCTGGCCTTATTCATTAGTCTATTATGGGGTACCTTATCGAAGGCCTTTTGAAAATCTAGATAAATGACAATTTTCTGCTGTAAATTCCACTACTTCACTTCTCCTAACACCCAGTTCATGTTGGCATTCTTGTCCCCTCAATTCAAGCAGGCATTCTTTCACCTCTTCAGTGCAGTGCTGAGGGAGTGCTGCACTGTCGGAGGTGCCGTCTTTCAGATGAGACGTTAAACCGAGGCCTCGTCTGCTCTCTCAGGTGGACGTAAAAGATCCCACGGCCACTATTTCGAAGAAGAGCAGGGGAGTTATCCCCGGTGTCCTGGCCAATATTTATCCCTCAATCAACATCACTAAAAAACAGATTATCTGATCATTATCACATTGCTGGAGCTTGCTGTGCGCAAATTGGCTGCCACGTTTCCGAAAAGTACTTCATTGGCTGTAAAGTGCCTTGAGACGTCCGGTGGACATGAAAGGCGCTATATAAATGCAAGTCTTTCTTTCCATCCCGGTTAACATTGAAACTCTGCTTCCTCCTTGTCCCCTTGAGATCATGGTGGTATATTTCTCCCCCTCCTCCGAGCACATGCTCCTCTTTCCCTTCAATTAATGCTGGCACCATTTTTGCCTCCCCTACCCCACCCCGCCATTCATATTAGCATTCTTCCCTCTTTCCCCAAGAACTTGCACTTTTATTGCACCTTGACTGTAGTACAACATTCCAAGATGCTTCCAGAGTCTTTGCCTCCTCTATCCTACCCTGAAAAGAAATTTCTCAGCATTAGCCCGAAATTTAGCTTGAGTCGTGCTCCTGTATTGAATTTGCTTTCGAGTTCTTTATAATCCAAGACTGACAAAAAGGACTAACTTTATTCAGGTTTGAAAATGATCATTGCAGGAGCAGGATCATCCAACAGTTCTCAAACTCTGCTCACAAACATCGTCAAGCAGTTCCCCTGTCTGGTGCAGACTGCTTCAAGCTAAATCAGACAATCTAGAGCCATCTGCCAGCACAATTTACACTTCATCTAGAGCCATCCTTTGTTTCTTAAGCTGTCCCATTACCATCTCCTTTTGCCTTGAATATCTCTTAATGTCTCTTAACCTCTCCTGCCTTCCATCCTATCACAGACCTTCCCTTTTGTTATTTCATCCCCTCCCCCCTTTCCCAGCTCCTACACTTGCTTAAAAATCTGTTCCATTTCCTGCTTTTTTCCAGTTCTGATGAAAGGTCATCGACCTGAAACGTTAACTCTGTTTCTCTCTTCACAGATGCTGCCTGACCTGCTGAGTATCTCCAGCATTTTCTGTTTTTATTTCAGATTTCCAGCATCTGCAGTATTTTCTTTTTGTAATCTAGAGCCATCTTTTAAGAGCATATAAGAACATAAGAAATAGGAGCAGGAGTAGGCCAATTGGCCCCTCGAGCCTGCTCCGCCATTCAATAAGATCATGGCTGATCTGATCCTAACCGCCAATCTACTATCACAGAACCATCTCCTGAACCTAACAGAATTGGACACACGAAATAGGAGCAGGATCAGGCTACACGGCCCCTGGGCCCGCTACGCTACCCACAGGGCCATGACCGATCCGAACCTAAACTCATGTCCAAATTCCTGCCCACTCCCCGTAACCCTTAATTCCCTTTACTTCTAGGAAACTGTCTATTTCTGTTTTAAATTTATGTAATGATGTAGCTTCCAGTTCTGACAAAGGGTCCCAGACCTGAAACGTTAACCCTGTTTCTCTCTCCACGGATGCTGCCTGACCTGCTGAGTGTTTCCAGCATTTTCTGTTTTTATTTCAGATTTCCAGCATCCACAGTCTTTTGCTTTTTGTAATTGAAATAAGTCCCTCATTGTTGCTTTATTTGCATCCGTTCTTGATGATCCTGCAATACAGTAGATCAGTGGAGGCCAACAGACATCCTGTGAGCTTCACCTGGCCCTTCTGCGGCTGAAGCACAACCTTTGAACACTTTGCATCGTTATCTTGCTCACACAATCTGGGTGTGAGAGGTGTCAAATGACAAAGAACACCAGCAGCCACAACAAAATCGGTAATCTTCCTTCCATTTTGATCTTGCTCTATAGTTTGTAATAGATGAGCTATTTGCTGCTGGATGTACAGTAAGACCTAATGCCGCCCTCAACTGTGTTGCAGCACAGGTTTGGACTTACTGATAAAAAAAAAAAATTCTCCCATTATGATAAACATATTTTTAGGAAATAGACTTTACGCACTTCTTAACTAATTCCTCCCCCCACCGCCCCCCCAAGAAGGTTAGTGTTGAATTTAATAGATTTTTTCTAAAACGAGTTCAACGTGCTCATTGCGATAATTTTGACCTCAGTTAGTGTCAGCTGTGGCTCAGTGGGTAGCACCCTCGCCTCTGAGTCAGAAGGTTGTGGGTTTAAGTCCCACTCCAGGGACCTGAGCGCAGAAAGCTAGGCTGACACTCCCAGTGCGGTGCTGAGGGAGCGCCACACTGTCGGAGATGCCGTCTTTCGGCTGAGATGTTAAACCGAGGCCCCGTCTACTCTCTCAGGTGGATGTAAAAGATCCCATGGCACTATTTCGAAGAAGAGCAGGGGAGTTATCCCTGGTGTCCTGCGCCAATACTTATCCCTCAACCAACAAAGCAAAAACAGATTATCTGGTCATTGTCACATTGCTGTTTGTGGGAGCTTGCTGTCTGCAAATTGGTTGCTGCGTTTCCCACATTACAACAGTGGCTACACTTCAAAAAGTACTTCATTGGCTGTAAAGCACTTTGAGACGTCCTGAGGTCATGAAGGCGCCATAGAAATGCAAGTCTTTTCTTTTCAGATACAGGTGGTCAGCTTCTTGACTAATGTATGGTCCCGACGAAGGGTTTTGACCTGAAATGTTAACTCTCTTTCTCTCTCCACGGATGTTGCCTGGCCTGCTGAGTTTTTCCAGCGTTTTCTGTTGTTATTTCGGATTTCCAGCATCCGCAGTATTTTGCTATCGTATTAGTTTTAAACTCACCAGTTGCTGAGAACAGGCCTGAGGGATTTTTAGCTCCCAGGCCTCATTATAATGTGACTGGCGGGTTTCCCACCGAATTTGACTGTCTTGACGAGAAACCCGAAACCCGAAACCCGTCCACCTGCGGGGGGGGGGGACACAATTCCCAGTGGGCCAGCCAGAGGCCTATTTTGCTCTTCCTCCAACTGTCCCTCCAACCAGGTTAGATAAGCAATACTGGCATCCATGGACAAGCAGAGAAAGACAGACGTCCCACCCAGTTAAAATAGCGCCAGGGTCCCAGTGACATCATCGGACAAATTTACATATATTTATTAGGCACCGCCCATTTAACGGCAGGTGCCTTTTTGACATGTTCCAAAGCCTCAGTTAAAATGGCGGTCGGTGGGTTCCCAACTTCCACGCTTCTTGAGTGTTGTTGCAACTGAATCCATCTAGGCAAGTGTTGAGTAGTCTATCACACGTCTGAAATGAGCTTTGTAGATAGTGGAGAGATTTTGAGGGCACAGGAGGTAAGCCACTCGTCTCACAATACCCAGGCTTAGCCCTGCTCTATAGCCACAGCGTTGAGCCCCCCCTTCACTACCGATCACTCCCCCCTCTTTCAGGAGCTCCCTGAGGACCGCTGCCGATGACGCAGTGGCCTGAAATTCAAATGGTCTTTGTCAACGAGCTGCCTGGGGATGCCCAGAAGGTATCTCCAGCTTGCTAGTCCGATGTAAATGAGGCCCGAGCCCCAGTATCGGAGGGCATCAGGCCTACTTGTTCAGGGGGCAGGGATTGATCCCTGGGTCCAGTTCACGCCAGCAGGCAGGCGCAAGCCAATTTTTAGGACGGGGGGACTAAATTGAACAGCCCCTGAAAACAGGTGCGGGGATCGCGATGCGCGATTAACCCGTGCCGGATCGTTGTAATGCAGGCAGCACGGCATTTTCATGCGGCCCCGCTCAGTTACATGATTTCTACAAGCTGCCAGCACTAACCGCGCTTTTGATTGGCTGCACGCATCAGCAGGGAGCCCAAAATTGATGCCTGCTAGCACTACTTAAATTTAGCCTGCACCTCTTAAAGGGGAACTGCATTGCGGCTGGCGCAGGTGCTGGGAGCCCTGCGTGAGCTGAATCTGACCCGAGAAAGACAGAGGAATGGATGAACAGATGGGAGAGCGCGGGCACCCAGGTTTTCCGACCCTGCATTGGGGGTCTTGGTGGAGGAGGACTGTCCTGTGTCTGCAGGGGGCCAGGAGGCGCTCCAGACACACGGTGAAATGGCAAGGGGAGCAGATAGCCGCGGAGGTCAATGCCAGGAGTCAAGCCCCGAGGACCTGGATGCAGTGCCGCAATAAGTTTAATGACCTCACAAGGGTGCTCAAGGTCAGTGACTGCATCTTCAAATTCCACATCTTACCAACTGCAGCACTTGCCTCACACACTGCTCAATGCACCACACCCCCATCACTCACCTACCCCCAATCGCTATCAATCAGCTCACCCTCACACGCTTAGCACTGTTGCAAGCCTCACACCCACGTCTCACAGCTTGCACACCCTGCCAGCTATTCAACCACATCACCCCAAACAGATGACATGACACTCACTGACACACTTCCCTCTCTCTTGCAGGAGAAGGTGGCGCACAACCAGAAGCAGCAGGAACTAACCGAAGGGGGAGAGGCGCACCTGCATGTCCGAACCCCCACGGAGCAGACGGTGCTGGTCATTATCGGAAGTGCCATTGCTGAGGCCAAGGCCAGCGGCGGGGCTGAAACCATTAGGTATGCTCATACCTAGTCCTCCTTCTCACATCCCACTTCCTCCTCATCCCACAATCTCTTCTGACTTGCACGCTGCAGATGGTGTAAGCACGCACCGCTTACTCACCTCCTCCTCGTGCTCCTGCTCCTCAGTTTCTCGCCTGATGGCTGGTGGTAAGGACTATCCCCTCATGATGGCGAGGTTGTGCAGCATGTTGCAGACCACCACGACTCTTGAGACTCGCTCAGCCAAGTACTGCGGGGCTCCTCCAGGCAGCTTCAGCACACCAATGGCCTGCTCGATCACATTTCTTGTGGCAGCAGGACTTTCATTGGAGGCATGCTGCACACATGTGCGTGGGTTGCAAACCAGAGTCCTGAGCCATGTTGTCAGCGGATAGCCCTTGTCGCCCAGTAGCCACCCTCTGGTTTGCAGTGGTGCCGGATAGACTGCTGGCACAGCGGCGGACTGCCGCAGAACGAAGACATTGGGCTGGATTTTCATGGGGCTGTGGAGGCGGGTTTGGAGGCGTGTGGGGGGTTAAAATTGCGAAACGTGGTGGGCGGACCTGATGCCGCCCTCCATTCCACCTCCACGCAATTTTGATAAAATCGTGTGCGGTGTTCCCGACTCCGTCCCGCCTCCAAGAGGCGGGAGAGGCCATTAAAGCCCTTAACAAGCCCTAAATTGGCTCTGTAATGCCATTTTGAAATGTTTTAGCTAGTTTAACCCTTTTCCGACGTGAAGCACGCCTGATCTGAAACATGCCAGTGAAACCTGGCGGGAGCACAAGTGGATAGCTGACTATCAGCTGCAGGTCCACTATTACAACGGAGATGTGATGAAGGTAGTAGTAGTATTAGGTCTGAAAGTCGCCTCTGATGCTGCTGCATTGAATGTCTTCAAAGACTGCCTGGCCTTTGCTGTGAGAGGACCTGGATGCAAAAAAATTCTCTCTCTCTCTCTCTCTGAGCTGCTGCTCAATTTGCATCCAGGTCCACTCACAGCAAAGGCCAGGCAGTCTCTGAAGACCTTCAATGCAGCAGCAATGATGACATCATCAGAGGCGACTTTCAGACTGAAACCACTAATTGGTTCATGGGTTCCCACATGCTGGAACTCAATTGCCCAATTAGGTGAAAATTGCATCAATCTCCCACATCCAATTGCAGTCAGGTGGATAACACGAAATGCGGATGACACGACCCCAACCTGCCCCAATATCAAAATCCAGCCCATTATGACTGCTGCCCGGATACCGGGCGTTGACCAGCACGATGGTCACACACCAGCTGGACGTTGAGGGAGTGGAATCCCTTTCGGCTCTGGGACATGGCAGAGTTGACATGCGGCGCCCGCAAAGCAATGTGGGTGCAGTCAACGGCACCCTGCACCACGGGGAAGCCTGCAATCCGAGCAAACCCTTGCACTCGCTCCACCTGCTTATCGCTGGCAAGAGAGAATGAAATAATGTTCGCTCTCTTTGAACAGAGAGTGTCAGGGATTTCCCTTACGCAACAGTGGATGGCAAATTGCGCGCTGTTGCTAATATCTCCAGCAACAGCCTGGAAGGAGCCTGCACATAAAGGTTCATCGCCACTGTCACCTTCTCAGCCACTGGCAATGCGGTCCTCGCCCTGCTCTGAGGTTGGGAGTTGTGGCTGCAGCAGGTGGCAGATTTCAGGGATGACCTCCTTAGTGAAGTGCAGACGTCTCACACATTGGTCATCACTGAGATTCAGGTGGGAGAATTGCTCCCTGAACACGCTGGGCGGATATGGCCTCCTGTTGAGAGCCCTTCTCCTACCCTCCTCCTCCTCCCTCTTCCAGCAGCTTGTCCTGCTCTGCGTGGCCTCTGCTCATTCTCCCAATCATGCTCGATTCAAGAGGAAGGCCTACTGGTGAACCCATGTCTGGGAGCAACTGGTTTGTGCAGAGGCCTTGAAGTCAGCAAAAAGTCCTTCAGCACCTGCCACACCACTCCCTGTAGACTTTTGAAACTTGCAACTATGGAAAGCACCAAAAATGTGTAGAACTGTAGCAACAGCCAAAAGAAATAAACCAGCAACTAACCTGTAAGGAGTTGATGATCCCTTTAAATAGCGCTGGTGGGGGGAGGTCCTTCCTGCTGCTTAACGCGGGTTCAGCTGTGCGAGCTTAGGAGAGGGCGTCGACTGGACCGTTGAGCTGCAAAAATGGCAGCGCTGGCGTCAAATCGGCGTTACACGCTGATTGACGTCATGATCCGCCTGCTCTGCATACTTCCGGCGCACATTTGCTGTGCCCGTGCTAACGCCTGCACCGAGATGGCGTCCGGCGCGGTTTGCATCATAAGTGTGCCGCGCATGCCATTTTGGAACTCTAAGGGCACCCAACAAACGGGTGCTACCGGGCCCAATTTCTCACCCAGTAGCGGCCTGAACATACAGTGCTAATTTCTGACTGAGAGGAACAAGCAGTTGTTGCACAAACCTGGAACGATCGTTCTGTTGTTTATTGTAACTAATCATAAATAAATATACCGCTGCCTATTTCCTGTATTTAATTATTTGTTGTAAAATATTTAAACTGAATGCAAACAGTGATATGTCTTGTAAAAATGTATTTCTATGACCGCTGTAATGGCTTGCTGCAACAGTACCCTGTCTCTGTAATGAGCGTATGCCCACATATGTTTGTGTAATATAGAAGGTGCCTGTAAGCGACGCTTGAACAGTCGTCATGTCCTCACCACCATGGACTGAAATTTGGTGAAGTATAAGATTAGAGTCATAACGGCACAGAAGGAGGCCATTCGGCCCATCGAGTCTGTGCCGGCTCTCTGCACAGCAATCCAGTCAGTCCCATTCCCCCGCTCTATCCCCATAGCCCTAGAAGTTTATTTCCCTCAAGTGCCTATCCAGTCTCCCCTTGGAAAACATTGAGTGTCTCCGCTTCCACCACTTCCGTCGGCAGAGAGTTCCAGGTCCTCACCACTCGCTGCGTAAAAAAGCTTTTCCTCACATCCCCCCTGTATCTTTTGCCCAAAACCTTAAATCTGTGTCCCCTAGTCCTTATACCATCAACTAGTGGGAACAGCCTTTCCCCGTCTAGCCTATCCAAACCCGTCATAACCTTGTACACCTCTATCAAATCACCCCTCAACCTCCTTTGCTCTAATGAAAACAAATCCAGCTTCTGTCCTTGTAGCTAAGATTCCCCCATCCCTGGAGCCATTCTGGTAAATCTCCTCTGCACCCTCTCAAGGGCCTTCACATCCTTCCTAAAGTGTGGTGACCAGAACTGGATGCAATACTCCAGTTTTGACCTAACCAGCACTTTATAAAGGTTCAGCATAACTTCTCTACTTTTGTACTCAATACCTGGAAACAAAGGTTTCTGTTCACAAACTATTTAGCAGCCTTCATTAACTTTGCAGCCACTGTGGTTTGAGATGTGGAAAATTTACCGGACAGTGCAAAGAGGCTATTCATTAACCTCTAGACTGCAGGAAGATATCAATGCACTGGTCAGGTGAGCAGAAAAGTGGCAAATGGAATTCAATCCGGAGAAGTGTGAGGTAATGCATTTGGGGAGGGCTAACAAGATAAGGCTATACACAATAAATGGTAGGACACTGAGAAGTGTAGAGGAACAGAGGGACCTTGGAGTGCATGTCCACAGATCCCTGAAGGTAGCGGGACAGGTAGATAAGGTGGTTAAGAAGGCATACGGGATACTTTCCTGTATTAGTCGAGGCATAGAATATAAGAGCAGGGAGGTTATGCTTGAACTGTATAGGACACTGGTTGGGCTGGAGTGCTGTGTACACTTCTGGTCGCCACATTACAGGAAAGATGTGATTGCACTAGAGAGGGTACAGATGGCATTTAAAAAGTACTTGGATATGCACCTGAAGTGCCGTAACCTACAGGGCTACGGACCAAGAGCTGGAAAGTGGGTTTAGGCTGGAGAGCTCTTTGTCGGCCGGCACAGACACGATGGGCCGAATGGCCTCCTTCTGTGTCGTAAATTTCTATTATTATTCTATTATTTTTGCTGAAAAATCTGCACATTTTCAGTCACATTGAGGCAGAGGACGTGAAAGCTTAGTTATAGCACATTCCTGCGGAGATTTCGAGCCATGTGGTCCACCTACTTTGCTTCAACCTATCACCTTGCTGCAGCTGCAGGTGATGACAATTACAAAAATAGGAACGTCCCATTCTACAATGTTGTCACATAATAGTGTCTTCCGAAGCGCAGTATCTAGCAGTCAGTGAGGAAAATTAAAGTCGCTGGATGAGGTTCATGTTCTGTCGACGTAGCAGTTACTGTTGGTATAAACTCTGGGAGTAACTCAGTTCAATGGGACAGTAAAACTAGGAGTGAGGCTTGGTGCATGTTTCTCAGTTGCGGCATGCTCCATCTCATTTTGCTGATCAGCCATGATCTCATTGAATGGCGGAGCAGGCTCGAAGGGCCGAATGGCCTACTCCTGCTCCTATTTCTTTTGTTCTTATGTTCTTATGTCTACTATATACGTTGGACACTTTAAAGGGGTAGTACTATTACTATTTATCAGTAGCAAATGACTATTGAATAAACTAAAGACTGTACGCGATGTAACTAGCTTTATTTAAACCACACCTTCTAAAAAGTCAAGTAGACGTGAAAAATCTTAAATGTTAAAAGAGTTATTAAAATAATCAAGTTCAACATTAACAATGACATTAACTGACTAGAAATTTCCAACACTGTGGTCCTACATGTCCCCGCCAAAGAACTCTGGAATCCTGCAACCCAACACTAGTTAGAGGCGATTAAGTATACAAGGTAAGTGCACCTTAGTGAGGTGCGAACTACTAAGTGAATACCTGTTTCTGCCCAAAATACACGGCGCGCTTAACGTGCTGCAACCGCTGACTTTGCAACTGACTAAAGTGGAAATGGGAAATGGTTAGCACTTTTTGCCCGATTTAAACAAGCGCGGTTTAAATGGTGGGAACCTTATCTGTTTTTCTCAATGAAAAGCATCGAACATGCAGATCAGAAATAACATTATGCAAATGATTAATTTTTGAAAAGAACTAAATTCACCCCCCCCCCCTCGACCTTGCCATCTCACGGGGCCTCTCTACTCCCAATCACAGATAATGCCATCTCTGATCACTTCCTTGTATCACTCTCCATTAACATCCCCCTTTCCCCTCCCAACCCCACTTCCTTCTGTATCCACCCCTGGATAAAACTCTCTCCCAAATCACTTACAACGGCACTTTCAAATTCCCAACTGTTTAGCCGTTGGTCCTATATTCGCCAAGACATTTCTGCAGCTACAGATCTGCTCAATCACGCTCTCACCTCCACCTTTGATGCCCTTATCCCCATTAAAACCATTACTCTCTCTCACCCTGGTCGTTCCCCCTGGTATAGCCCCCATCTCCACTTCCTTAAGTCCAAAGGACGCAGACTTGAACGTTTATGGCGGACAACTGGTTTAGCCATTCATCGCCAGATCTGACTGGACCACATAAAGCACTATCGGGCCCTGCTCTCCTCTGCCAAAACTGCTCACTGTCCCAGGATCATCCTGGAATACAAAGATAACCCCCGGCTTCTCTTTTCTCCACTACAAACCATCTTCTTAAATCCCACTCCCCTATTCCTCCACCCTCACCTCCAACAACTAGTGCGAGGAGCTCATGGATTTCTTTGTCTCTAAGATTGAGCTATCCGATCAGCTGCCTCTGCCACTTCCCTCCCTTCCCCTAGCCCACTGGGCCAAACTTCCTCTAAGGTTCTCTCCTGCCCTAGCCCTGAACTTGCATCTTTCTCTAGTTTCTCTCCTACCTCCCCTCATGCCCTCTCTGAGCTCATCTTGTCCATGAGACCCATCTCCTGCTCCCTCGACCCTCTTCCCTCCAAACTGCTGACTATACAACTTCTCTTCCTGGCCCCCATGTTAGCTGATATTGTTTATGGTTCCTCTCCTCAGGTACTGTCCCCCTCCCCTTCAAATGTGCCATCCTCACCCCACTCCTCAAAAACCCCACTCTTGACCTCTCTACCCTTGCAAACTAGCGCCGCATCTCCAACTTTCCTTTCCTCTCCAAAGTCCTTGAACGTGTTGTTGACGCCTCCCAAATCCGTGCCCGCCTTTCCCGCAAATCCATGCTTGAACCCCTCCAATTAGGTTTCCGCCCCGCCACAGCACTGAAAAGGCCTTTATCAAAGTCCATATTCATCCTTCTCGACCTGTCTGCAGCCTTTGATACAGTTGACCACACCATCCTCCTCCAACGCCTCTCCACCGTCATCCAGCTGGGTGGGACTGCCTCACCTGATTCCATTCTTATCGATCTCATCATAGCCAGAGAATCACCTGCAATGGCTTCTCTTCCCACTCCCACACTGTTACCTCTGGAGTCCCCCAAGGATCTATCCTTGGCTCCCTTCTATTTCTCATCTACATGCTACCCCTCGGCGACATCTTCCAAAAACACAGCGTCAGTTTCCACATGTACGTTTATTGCACTCAGCTCTACCTCACCACCACCTCTCTTGACCCCTCCACTGCCTTTGATTTGCCACACTGCTTGTCCAAAATTGGATGAGAAGAAATTTCATCCATTTGAATTCTTTTTATTTATTCACAGGATGTGGGCGTCGCTGGCAAGGCCAGCATTTATTGCCCATCCCTAGTTGCCCTTGAGAAGGTGGTGGTGAGCCGCCTTCTTGAACCGCTGCAGTCCGTGTGGTGAAGGTACTCCCACAGTGCTGTTAGGGAGGGAGTTCCAGGATTTTGACCCAGCGACGATGAAGGAACGGCCGATATATTTCCAAGTCAGGATAGTGTGTGACTTGGAGGGGAACTTGGAGGTGGTGGTGTTCCCATGCGCCTGCTGCCCTTGTCCTTCTAGGTGGTAGAGGTCGCAGGTTTGGGAGGTGTTGCCGAAGAAGCCTTGGCGAGTTGCTGCAGTGCATCTTGTAGATGGTCCACACTGCAGCCACGGAGGGAATGAATGCTTAAGGTGGTGGATGAATATTGGGAAGACCAAAGCCATTGCCTTCGGTCCACGCCACAAAATCCGTTCCCTAGGCAGTGTTTCCATTCCTCTCCCTGGCCACTGTCTGAGACTGAACCAGACTGTTTGCAATCTTGCGGTCCTTTTTGACCCTGAGCTGAGCTTCCCACCCCATATCCTCTCCGTCACAAAGACTACCTCTATAACATCGCCCGTTTCCGCCCCTCCTCAGCTCATCTGCTGCTGAAACCCTCATCCATGCCTTTGTTACCTCTAGACTTGACTATTCCAATGCTCTCGTGACCTCCCACCTTGCGCCCTCTGTAAACTTGAGGTCATCCAAAACTCTGCTGCCTGTATCCCATCACTCCTGTGTTCACTGACCTACACTGGCTCCTGGTCCAGAACACCTTGATTTTAAGATTCTCATCCTTGTTTACCAATCCCCCCATGGCCTCAGCCCCCCCCACCCCCACTCCCCCACCACCACCCCCCCTCCCTATCTCTGTAATCTCCTCCAGCCGTACAACCCTCTGAGATCTCTGCGCTCCTCCAATTCTGGCCTTTTGCGCATCCCCGATTTTCTTCGCTCCACCACTGGCGGCCGTGCCTTCAGCTGCCTGGGCCCTAAGCTCTGGAATTCCCTCCCCAAACCTCTCCGCCTCTCTCTCCTCCTTTAAGACGCTCCTTAAAACCTACCTCTTTGGCCAAGTTTTGGCTCACCTGCCCCAATATCTCTTTATGCGGCTCGATGTCACGTTTTGTTTGATAATCGCTCCTGTGAAGCGCCTTGGGACGTTTTACTACGTTAAAAGCGCTGTATAAATTCGAGTTGTTGTCGTTGTAATCATATCTGCCACGATCGGTTGTTGGATCCATTTCACATGTAACCATTCATTAAACAGATCACCAGCCCAAACATATCTTTGCGTTTTCTAGACCAAAACAGCTGTGAATAAAGCAATTTGCAATATCTAACCTGCAGCTCAAAAAACTGTACATAAATAGCCCAATGTCATGACAACATTGCACACTTCTGCTCAATGTTCATCCATGCTTCCTCAGCTATTGAGCATCTTGATACTATTCAGAATGTCAAATTGCTGTTACTATGGTAACAATCAAAGCGGTTCGAAAATGTTACAACATTTATGCTAATCCCTCACACCCCAGCAAGATTAAATCCTGTTAATGTGCAGGCCAGAATGAATCAATGGTCATTGAACCATGAATGGAGGATGAGTGAACAATTGAAATTTGACTTGGCGCTTTGAGGGAATAAAATCTTTGATGTTTCGTCTATTGTTTCACCAATTGAAATAGAGCTACTTTGTGGTGTTCGCTTCAGAGTTTTAATCTCTTCACACAAGGTGAGATCAGGAACCAGGATTTTTTTTTTGTTGAAAAAACTATAAAACTATTCACATATCTTAAATCTGAATCCCAATACAATTTGCTGTGCATGAACCGACAGTCAGTTAAATGGTCAATAAAACGCACAGCTTATTCCGTTCAACAGCAATTTGCTTAAAATCATTTTTTTCTTGCTGAAAACAAGCAACAACACAATAGTAAACTGTCTAGTGACATCTTTTTATCACCTATCAAGTGGACGCAATTGTATTACATATAGATATGTAAATATATAATCTGTGACAATTGAATTAAATTCATCCTGATATTACTACTGATTGAATTAAATACTAAATATTAATTTCTTGCCAAATTCAGTCGCACAGTATTATTGGAATGTTAAATCCTGTGGTTGGATTCTGGAAGCCATAGTCATTGCTCCCCATAATATCCTCACTCCATAACATAAGAACATAAGAATTAGGAGCAGGAGTCGGCCATTTGGCCCCTCGAGCCTGCTCCGCCATTCAATAAGATCATGGCTGATTTTCTACCTCAACTCCACCTTCCTGCACTATCCCCATATCCCTTGATTCCCTTAATATTCAAAAATCTATCGATCTCTGTCTTGAATATACTCAACGACTGAGCCTCCACAGCCCTCTGGGGTAAAGAATTCCAAAGATTCACCACCCTCTGAGTGAAGAAATTTCTCCTCATCTCAGTCCTAAATGGCCGACCCCTTATTCTGAGACTGTGACCCCTGGTTCTAGACTCCCCAGCCAGGGGGAACATTTTCTCAGCATCCACCCTATCAAGCCCCTTAAGAATTTTATATGTTTCAATTAGATCACCTCTCATTCTTCTAAAGTTGAGGGAATATAGGCCTAGTCTACTCAATCTCTCCTCATGGGCCAATCCCCTCATCCCAGGAACCAGTCTGGTGAACCTTCGTTGCACTCCCTCTAAGGCAAGTATGTCTTTCCTTAGTTAAGGAGACCAAAACTGTACTTACTAGCTAAAATAAAAGATAAACAGCAAGTTCAAATAATAACATTGTCGTGGATGACATACTCTCAGTGTGGTCCAAGGTGGTTTGATATCTTGGGGTTAAGATGATGTAGATAATACTTTCAGCCTTTGATATCAAAGCTTATGATTTCACTCAGCCTTTAATATGTCGCTTTCTTGTACCACGCTCTAGACTGCATGTTCTCCCTTTTGTATTCTGATTCCTGCGTGTGACATTAAAAAAACTTATTTGCTGTTGAGAATATCTTGTTCTAGGCAGTTCCTCTGATGGTGCAAACACTTGAGACTATCCAAACCAAAATGAGCCCTTTAAAATAAATGTCTTCTTTTAAAATCTTTATATTGCACCACCATTTCAGCAGCAATGAGAGTAGGGAGCTGTAGCTGAAGAAAGAACTTACATTTATTTAGAACCTTCATGACCTCAGGATGTCCCTACGTACTTTACAACTAATTAAGTTCTTTAGAAGCGTGGTCACTGTTGTAATGTGGGAAAACATGGCAGCCAATTTGCACACAGCAAGCTCCCACAAACAGCAATGAGATAAATGACCAGATAATCTGTTTTAGTGATTGAAGGATAAACGTTGACCACAACTCTGGGAAAACACCTCTGCTCTTCTTTGAATAGTGCCATGGGATCTTTTACATCTACAGGACATTTGCGACGTCCAATCGCTGGAAACTCTGATAGTGCAGCACTTCCTCAATGAAGTATCTGCTGACACTTTTAGCTTCTCACTGATGGGGGGGAATTTTGCCAGCCCTGGGGAGGTGGGTATGGAGGTGGGACTGCCGGGAAAATGGCAGAAACTGGGAGCGGGTACCGAACCCGCTCCCAACCCGCCTCCGTGCCATCTTCCCGGGAGGCGGGTCCCCGACTCGCTCAGGGACTCGTCTCCTCGAGGCGGGAAGGGGATTGCAGCCAATTAACTGCCTGTTAACAGGTAGTTAACAGGCAGTTTTGAGGCTTTTCCCCATTTTACCCCTGCAAGTGCGGGCTTCCCGACGGCTGCGAACCTCGCCAGGGTCAACGAGGTGAGTAGTGGGTCTGCGGGGGTGAGAGGGTCGAAAAGTGCGCTGTGGAGGTGAGTGATGGGTGCAAGTGTGGAGAGGTAAGTATGAGAGGTGAGTGTAAAGTGTTAGAAAAAGTTTCCTTACCTTTGTTTCTTCCTGCAGGCTTCAACCCTTGGGGATCCGGAGGTTCCTCATCTCAACGGCAGAGATGACAGAATGGCTGCTACATTCTCAGATGCAGCAGCCATCTGATTTCTGCTGAGGAAAGAGGTCTTGTTGAGCCTTCAGTACAAGGGCTCACCTTAGAACAGAGATTGTCAGTGTTTGACAGCTTCTCAAAGCTGTCAAACGCTGACAATTCATCTGTCAAAAGTTTTTGACAGATGAAACGTCATACGCTGATGTCCTCTGTCACCGGCTTTCCCTTAATTGGCCGGCTAAACCCTCTGGGCGGGCTTAACAAGGTCAATCAAGGGTAATAGCGTGGGTTGGCCGGACGTCGTTGGGGGCGGGACTGAAACCCGACAACCTGCAGTCCCGCCCCCAACGCGCCCCCATTGACAAAATCCAGCCCATGGTCTCCCTGTGGGAATCCCCTCATCTGACGAGTTTGGAAGAACAGGAGGACCAGCAAAGGAAGGCAAAGTAGATCAGGCGGAAGGAGAGGTGCTCTATACCTACCTGCCAGTATGCACATACCCGCATCTGCAGTGAGAGGTCAGTCCATTAGTACATGAGTGGACTCTGATTTTCAAAGGAAGCTGGAACAGCAGACCCAAGAGCACCACCATCAGCCAGTAAAGCCTGATCGATGGCACTTGCCAAGATGCTACCAGCCAAGTTTGGAAGACCTGGCAGGCAACAACTGTCTTCACAGGGACCAGGTCAACAGAGGACCTGAACCAGAGCTGCGCCAACAGCTGCTAGGTGACTTGCAGCTACCATGCAGTATAGGGCTGACACGGCCAGTAACAATACTGGTCAACTGTGGATTCAAGCCTACTTGCAGACTTACAGCATTGGTGCTGTGCAGTGGCGCACAGGACAACCATACTCACAACCACCTTATGCAGCATCACCCCTACGTCAACAGCCATCAAACAAGAGGCTGCTCAGTCACTTGCCTGCAGACTGATGACTGCATATCGAGACCGGGATTTTCAGCTTTGGCAGAATTGTGCTGTATCTTTGGCTGAGCAATATTTTCACTTACTCCAATGGCCCGCTCTGACCCTAGCTGATTTTCAGGGGTTGGGGCTCATAGAATCATCGGCATTTACAGCACAGAAGGAGGCCATTTGGCCCATCATGTCTGTGCCGGCCGAAAAAGAGCTCTCCAGCCTAATCCCACTTTCCAGCTCTTGGTCCGTAGCCCTGTAGGTTACGGCACTTCAAGTGCATATCCAAGTACTTTTTAAATGTGGTGAGGGTTTCTGCCTCTACCACCCTTTCAGGCAGTGAGTTCCAGACCCCCACCACCCTCTGGGTGAAAAAAGTTCTCCTCAACTCCCCTCTAATCCTTCTACCAATTACTTTAAATCTATGCCCCCTGGTTATTGACCTCTCTGCTAAGGGAAATAGGGCCTTCCTATCTAGGCCCCTCATAATTTTATACACCTCAATAAGGTCTTCCCTCAGCCTCCTCTGTTCCAAAGAAAACAACTCCAGCCTATCCAATCTTTCCTCATAGCTAAAATTCTCCAGTCCTGGCAACATCCTCATAAATCTCCTCTCTACCCTCTCTTGTGCGATCACATCTTTCCTGTAATGCGGTGACCAGAACTGTACGCAGTACTCTAGCTGTGGCCTAGTGTTTTATACAGTTCTAGCATAACCTCCCTGCTCTTATAAAGGAAATTATTCCGTATGCCTTCTTAACCACCTTATCTACCTGTCTTGCTACCTTCAGGGATCTGTGGACGTAAGTAAGAACATAAGGACATGCACTCCAAGATCTCTCTGTTCCTCTACACTTCTCAGTATCCTACCATTTATTGTGTATTCCCTTGCTTTGTTAGCCCTCCCCAAATGCATTACTTCGCACTTCTCTGGATTGAATTCCATTTGCCACTTGAAGTATTTAAATCATTTGCATTCTTTAAGGAAGTTCCCAGTGCTATGACTGGCTCCATCAGGGACCTTTCTGTGGAAAAGGGTGGGAGATTGGGGCTGGTTAAAAAAAACAAAATTGATTTTTTTTCGTGACTGGGGAGTTGAATTGATCGCCTCGCCATTATTCACCACATTGCAGGAAAGATATGATTGCACTAGAGAGGGTACAGAGGAGATTTACGCGGATGTTGCTAGGGCTGGGGAATTTTAGCTATGAGGAAAGATTGGATAGGCTGGGGTTGTTTTCTTTGGAACAGAGGAAGCTGCATGCCACACTGGACACCAGAACCAAATAGGCATTCCTAGCACCCAGTACTGCTCAGACCGAAATTTCAGAAATACATCTGATGATATATTTCCCAGCGTTTGTATTTCCCTTTGAATATGCCTTTCCATATTTGGGTGGGCACATCCTAAATAGCTTCTCGTGGTAAAGTACCTCAAGTGGCAGATGACAGTGGGGAGACAAGAGGAGAGTGTTCAGGGTGTTCAAACAACTGCCTGAAACTTCTCAGAGTTTATTTTTGGACCACTCTTTCTTCTGAAAGACCGCGGCCTAGAAATTCGGCTGGTTTTCGCCACTCCGTTTCCGCCATGAAATGGCGAAAAAACGGCGGCCGGCGCTTTTCTGCCCGCTGCTCCCACGGCGGCCGCCATTTTCGGGCCTATCCGCCTGAAATCCAACTGTGAGTCTTGTCATCCAATACAGGCTGACTCCACCACCGCAGGCCGCGAATGTACTGCGATCATGTTTGGTTTTCAGTTTAGGCAAACGGAATTTATTGAGGATGTGATTTAGGTCTGCGGGGCTGCCGTTGCCTGCCATCGGCGAGAGTATTTTAACGAGCCGGAGCGTGACGTCAGTCGGCGTGCAACGTCGAGTTGACGCCAGGTCATCCATTTTGGAGTTCGCCGCTCCCATTGCCGCCGGCGCTAAATCACGCCAGTGAGTGCTGCCGCTAAAACGGTGTTTCAGACGCGTTAACAGCCATGAGTTTTCTCAATGGGAAGTTGTTGGAGGCGGGACCCTTGTCGGGTTTTAGTCCCGCCTCCATCGACTTGTGGCCAACCCACGCTATTTTCCCTTGATTGCCCTTGTTAAGCCCACCGGTTCCAGAGAACGTCAGCGTATGACGTTTCATCTGTCAAAGATTTTTGACAGATGAATTGTCATCATTTGACAGCTCTGTGAAGCTGTCAAACAGTGACATTCTCTGTCGTTTGATGAGTTCTTGTATTCAAGATTCATCAAACCTCTTTTGTGAGCAGAAATTAGATGGTTGTTGCATTGGAGAATGCAGCAGCCATCTGTCATCTCTGCCGGTGAGATGCGAGACTCTCCGCATCCCCAACTCTTGAAGCCTGCAGGAAGAAACAAAGGTAAGTAAACATTTTCTATCACTTTCCACTCACCTCACATACTCACCTCTCCACACTTGCACCCATCACTTACCTTCACAGCCCACTTTTGGACCCCTCCGACCCCCGCAGACCCACTGCTCGCCTCGGTGACCCTGGCGGGGTTCGCAGCCTTCGGGAAGCCCGCACTTGTGTGGGTAAAATGGGGATAATCCTCTTATCTGCCTGTTAACTATCTGTTAACAGGCAGTTAAGTGGCTGTAATCCCCTTCCCGCCTCCAGGAGATGGGACCCGGCGCGGGTCGGCTACCCGCCTCCTGGCAAGATGGCACGGAGGCGGGTTGGGGGCAGGATGGGCACCCGCCCCCAAATTCTGCCATTTTCCCGGCTGTCCCGCCTCCAAACCCACCTCCCCAGGGCTGGCAAGATCACGCCCAATGTTTCTATTTTAACCTTATTGTAAAATTTCTATTTGGAAAAACAGACATTTTGAAGTAGTTTTGCTTGGCCCAACAAGCTCATCCCTAACACCTCGGAAACTATCCTGCCTACGCCACTGGGAAGCAGTGAAGTGGTTCCTTAGGAGTTTCCCACTGCAGCCCATTAAATTTTCATGCAAGCAATTTTTTATTCCCACCACAAGTACCCTCCATGCATACATCCAAATTTGAATTTGCAAATAGGTGCCAGCACTGCTGGAGCTAGGATACTGAAACGGAAAGTCTGATTAGATTCTGATGTCCTATTTTAAGGAATCTAATACTGGATTCAAGCAGGTAAGGGGCTTCTTTCTCTTGAAAAGAAAATTATGAAGGGTTTGATAGAGTAGACGCAGAGAAGATATTTCCGCTTGCGGGAGAGTCCAAAGCTAGGGGCCATAAATATAAGATATTCACTAATAAATCCAATAAAGATTTTAGGAGGAACTTCTTTACTCAGAGAGTGGTGAGAATGTGGAACTTGCTACCACATGGTGTAGTTGAGACAAATAGCATAGATGTCTTTAAGGGGAAGTTAGATAAGTACATGAGGGAGAAAAGAATAGAAGGATAGAAGTGACCTAATTGAGGTCTTTAAAATTATTAAAAATTTTGATAGCATGGATACAGAGAGAATGTTTCCACTTGTGGGGAAGAGCATAACTAGAGGCCATCAATATAGGATAGTCACCAAGAAATCCAATAGGAGATTCAGAAGAAACTTCTTTACCCAGAGAGTGGTGAGAATGTGGAACTCGCTACCACAGGGAGTGGTTGAGGCGAATAGTATAGATGCATTTAAGGGGAGGCTAGACAAGCATATGAGGGAGAAGGGAATAGAGGGTTATGCTGATGGAGTTAGATGAGGAAAGACAGGAGGAGGCTCGAGTGGAGCATAAACACCAGCATGGACTGGTTGGGCCGAATGGCCTGTTTCTGTGCCGTACATCCTATGTAATGTAATCCTATGATATACAGATAGAGTTCGATGAAGTCGGTGGGAGGAGGCTCGTGTGGAGCATAAACACCGGCATAGACCAGTTGGGCCGAATGGCCTGTTTCTGTGCTGTAAAGAGGCAGAGTAAGTTGACTCAGTGATGATATTCTGTCCTTTGTTGTGTTTAGCAGCTTTATGAACATGAAGATGAAAGACATCCTGTTTGCCATTTAGTGAAAATGTCGGGGAAATCTTGTTTTGTCCTCAAACTAACTTTGGTGTTAAAATAATTGACAGAAGTGATTTTCACCACCACATTTAGCCATTACTAAATGTGCCGCTAATATCTAGTGATAGAACATCAATAGTTAGTCGGAACTGTCCAATTCAATGTTTAAGGTGTCTGTCAAATAGCTGTTTGGGCATGTGACTCAATCACTTGTGCTGCCAGTCAAGGCTGTTGGAAATTTATCCTGGAACAAAGGTAAGTACTTGAATGCTCAAAGAAAAGAATGTTCTTTCTGTTATGCCAGCAACCGAAAATGATCTTTTTTAAAAAGTAACCATCTCAAGCTTTGCTTCACATTTAGTGCTAATCTTTCTTTCAACAGTAAATGTTTAGGGTTAGGGTTAGCTACAGTAAACTCTATTCCGCCATTGCCATGCGTGGCATTTGTGCTGTAGCAGTGAGCATTTATATGCCCGTATTTCGAGAACATGAGCACCAAGCAATTTACCTCCTGCATATGCAGTAATGGAAAACAATCTTAACTACAGTAAACTCTCGTTTAAACGGCACCTAATCAACCGGAATTCTTTAATAACCAGCAAAATAGATAGCCGGTAATCTTGCCGAATCCATCCATTTTTCGTTTTTCCGAGTTTCCCGCGGTGGCTGAATTAGTCGCTGGTTTTTATTTTTTTTGTGTTAAAAATTGCCTACCTCTCTGTTATCCGGAATTTCTAATCAACCAGCACCATCCCGGTTCCGTCAGTGCCGGATATGAAAGAGTTTCCTGTAGTTTTCTCCAGCAACATCTTTAGGACCGTGACTTGTCTGTGGTTGGTATATCTAACTTGGACCTAGGATTTTGCTACCTTTATATTTTGCTGCCAAGTGTACTCGTTACGAAAAAAAAATACTACAGGGAAAGCTCACAAAATTTATACTTGATAGTCTTGACCCAGTTAGTTACATGGGCAAAAGCCTGAAGCTGCAGATTACCTGTTATTCTCGTTTTTTATTTACCAGTGGCTGTCCCAGGCTTTGGAATTATTACGACCATTACAATCTTCCTGTTTTTATGACATTATCAGAACATCAATTTATTATCTTGTTACATTATACTGCCCTCCCAAAAGATAGTTCCCTTGTATTTTTCATGAGGTTGCTTCGAGGGCAACATATGATTTATAGCAAAACTTTATTTCAGTTCAGCGCTGGGCTCAATGCTGCAACCAGGGCAGCCGGGACTTCAGCACAATCTTACGAAATTGCACTCCCAAGTTCAGAGCATCGCCTCTGGGAGTGAATATAGGGAAGTCGGGAAAGTAATGGACAGGCAATTGTGGGGAGCGTGTGCCCAAGTTCCCAATAGGTGCTCCCATCAGGTGAAGCTCTGCACTGGGGGCATGATTTCATAAAATATCTTTAGTATGCACTACTCACAGGTGAGTTTCTGCAGTTCTCCAAAAATGACCGGGAGTCCTTCTTCTTAGGCAGTGCCTCGGAACCGAGGATGACTCGCTTCCGCACTAAAAATGAGTTCTCAGGTGACTGGTGAGTCCAATGCGGGGCCTACAGTCTCTGTCACAGGTGGGGCAGACGGTGGTTGAAGGGGCGGGTGGGTGGGGTGCTTGGGTTGACGTGCGCTCCTTCCACTCTTGGGAGTAGCTGGTAATTGTCGTGGCATTTCCCTTGGATCATTTATAGATATCAACAATTTAACAAATAGGAACACTGTTAAATTTCCACTTCAGATTTTACCTGAGGGACTTGCAGTTATTGGCTGTATCATTCACAATTGTGGATAAATCGCTTATAAATCATCTGAAGTACAGAATGTTCAAACAAGCGGAGAATTGTGCATCCCTCGATTTTAAAATTCTCACCCTTGTTTTCAAATCCCTCCATGGCCTCGCCCCCCTCCCTATCTCTGTAACCTCCTCCAGCCCCACAACCCTCCCGCCCCGAGATATCTGCACTCCTCTAATTCTGGCCTCTTGAGCATCCTCGATTTTAATCGCTCCACAATTGTGCTATTTATGAGTCTTCCTTATGATATTCTTTTGAAATATTTTATTAGAACAGCTTAAGAGATTGTAACTATATGTTAATCATATTCAATGGACTTTTGTGTTAGATATCTGTTTGTAAATGAGGTAGATTCGGGATAGTTCAGGTGGTGTATTTTGCACGACATACTGAAAGCATTTAATGACACAAACGTTTTAATGATATCCAGCTCCAGCGGTCATGTCTTTTACTTCTAGACATTCCTCCTATGTTACTGCCCATGTCTAGCGGTTCTATACGTACTGCTCGATAAGCCACTGCATAAGGAACTGATTAACTCACTTCACAAAGTCTATGTGTATTCCGGTCTGAGGAACACAAATCATGTGGTGCACATGTTGAATATAGCTTTAAGGATAATTGATAGATACGTAAAACATTGTCCAAACCAAAGTATGAGTACCGTGCTGAGATAGACATTTGTTACAGAAGCTGAGAAGTCCTGATTCAAAACAGATCGGGTCCCACATGTTGACCCATATCAGACGAAACTGTCACACTCAAATGTATATACCTCTCTCATTTACACATTTAAATATTTGAGGTATTTCAGACAAATTGAGGCACATTCGATCTGGATGGCGGTGCTGAATTATCGAACACAGTCTGTCACGATATGCTATTCAGAGAATAAAACAAGGATTGTTTAATTAGGGCTGTCCCCATGGCTCTGAGCATA
Source organism: Squalus acanthias (assembly GCA_030390025.1). Classification (NCBI taxonomy): domain Eukaryota; kingdom Metazoa; phylum Chordata; class Chondrichthyes; order Squaliformes; family Squalidae; genus Squalus; species Squalus acanthias. The sequence continues at coordinate 61,084,255 of CM059441.1, read as the reverse complement.
AGTGTACAAAAGATCCAAAGTTTAATCCCTGGCCTCTGCTAAGTTGGCTGTCCTCAGGTAATGGGTTGCCCTCGGTGACCCTGCCTCAGTAAAGAGGGTAGAAAAATCAGACAGGGCTGCACTCCTGATCCTTATACAGTGACCTATGTTGGGCGAAAATGGGATTAGGCTCAGCTATGATACCCTCCTTTCCAAATAACATGGCAACAGTCACTATTTGAGTTTACACAGTGAATGAGGCCTATAGAACCATAACCTAGCACGAGGCATCTCTGTCGGCAGCGGGGGAAAGGAAAAGAATAAAGAAAGACTTGCATTTACATAAGGCTTTTCACGACCACCGGACGTCCCAAAGCGCTTTACAGCCAATGACGTACTTTTTGAAGTGTAGTCACTGTTGTAATGTAGGAAACGCGGCAGCCAATTTGCACACAGCAAGCTCCCACAAACAGCAATGTGATAATGACCAGATCATCTGTTTTTAGTGATGTTGATTGAGGGAAAGGAAAAGTATGTGACCAAATTGGGAAAAAAAAGAAAACAATTTTTCATTCGAATATCTAAATCTCCCACTCCCAAATGAATATTTTATGTGGTAATCTGCAGTTACTGTTAATTGTTTCATCAGCATCTAATATTGTTTAAGTTCGTTCATCAATTCCTTCTTTTGTCTGTGCACAGGGAACTTCAGAATTGAACAATTAATTTAACCGGAAGAATTCCTGTCCAAGACCTGTGCCCAATTAGGTGCTATACAACATCTGTATTAAAACATAAGAACATAAGAAATAGGAGCAGGAGTAGGCCATTCGGCCCCTCGAGCCTGCTCCGCCATTCAATAAGATCATGGCTGATCTTCTGCCTCAACTCCACTTTCCTGCCCGATCTCCATATCTCTTGATTCTCCTCGAGTCCAAAAATCTATCGATCTCAGCCTTGAATATACTCAACGATTCAGCATCCACAGCCCTCTGGGGTAGAGAATTCCAAAGATTCACAACCCTCTGAGTGAAGAAATTCCTCCTCATCTCAGTCTTAAATGGCCGACCCCTTATCCTGAGACTATGCCCCCTAGTTCTAGACTCTCCAGCCAGGGGAAACAACCTCTCAGCATCTACCCTGTCAATCCTTCTCAGAATCTTGTATGTTTCAATGAGATCACCTCTCATTCTTCTAGACTCCAGAGAGTGTAAGCCCGATCTACTCAATCTATCCTCATAGGACAGCCCTCTCATCCCAGGAATCAATCTAGTATTTAACATAATGTCCCTCTAAATATTGAACTTGAATTTACCCAAAATAATTCACACTGTAAGACAAGGAAATAATCAAATATTAAGCCACTGACTGCACTTCAAAAGTAATCCATTGGCTGTAAAGCGTTTTGGAATATCCTGAGGGTGTGATAAGGTGCTCTATTAATATGTTTTGACGAAAGGTCATCAACCTGAAACGTTAACTCTGTTTCTCTCTCCACAGATGCTGCCTGACCTGCTGAGTATTCCCAGCATTTTCTGTTTTTATTTCAGATTTCCTGCATCCGCAGTATTTTGCTTTTATATTAATAGGTGTTCCTTTTTCTTTTGTGACCCTTTTATGTTCATTCGTTATTCATATGAAAGACAAGATATTAAACTATTTGAACATTTGGCTTTGCATAAAGTAGCGCATCAATTTTGATCATTGTGAACTGTAATAGGACAAGATCATTTCCAGGTACGAATTGGTTTAATTCACCGATGATGCTAAAAGGAACTGAGTCTGAGGGAGCAGCCAGAGACTTTCAAAAGCAGTTGCACAAAATCGATAAATGAGCGGAACAGTGGCAGATGGCATTTAGTAGTAAACTGCAAGGTGCTACACACTGGAAGGAAACATGAATGTCACAGTGGCCTCGAGATGGTGTCAACCAAGCTATAGGCCAAGTCCATTAGGACATGGGAGTGTCAGCACGTTCGGCACTTAACAGGTCAAATCGCTGTGGAGCCGGAATAAATAAAACAAATCGAATGCTGAACTATATTATCAAACCAGTGGAGTGTAAGTCATGCTAAAACTGTAATGTCAGATTGCGCATTAAGTGCTGTATTTGATCACCAAGACACAAGCCATTCAGGCCTCGGAGAAGGTTTTATAAGCTATTCTTTCATACAACTTTACATAGTCCGAATTGTTTGCAGAATCATAGAAACATAGAAACATAGAAACATAGAAACATAGAAGATAGGAGCAGGAGTAGGCCATTCAGCCCCTCGAGCCTGCTCCGCCATTCAATGAGATCATGGCTGATCATCCAAATTCAGTACCCTGTCCCTGACTTCTCCCCATATCCCTTGATCCCTTTAGCTTTAAGAAATATATCTAACTCCTTCTTGAATATATTTAATGAATTGGCCTCTACTGCCTTCTGTGGTAGAGAATTCCACAGGTTCACCACTCTCTGGGTGAAGAAATTCCTCCTCATCTCAGTCCTAAATGGCTTACCCCTTATCCTTAGACTGTGACCCCTCATGAACATTTCCCGAAAACCTACATCCACTGCTGCGTTACATACGTGATTGCGTTTAAGAATCAGTTTATGCAGCATAACGGGAATGTTATGTTGCCCCAGAGGATCACTTTGACCCTATATTAACAATAGCAGTATAAACAAGGATTTAGATAGCACCTTTAATGTTGATAACGTCCCGCGGCACTTCACAGAGGCGCAATCAGGAAACGGATAGCGAGCCAAAGGAGGAGAGATTAGGAAAGGTGACTAAATGCTCGGCCAAAGAAGTGAGTTTTAGGGAGGGTCTTAAAGGAGGAGAGAAAGGTGTAAGAGGCAGAGGGGCTTAGGGAGGGAATTCCACAGTGTGGGGCTAGAGTCATAGGGCTCAATTTTCACCGGCCCGTGGAGGTGGGTTTGGAGGCGGGAGTGGTGTGAAAATAGCAGATTCGGGGGTCCCGAACCCATCCCGCCCCCAACCCACCTCCATGCCAGTTTCCCAGGAGGCAGGTATCCGACCTGTGCTGGGACCCGCCTCCCCGAGGCGGGAAGGGGATTAGTGGCAATAAACTGCCTGTTAACAGGTAGTTAACAGGCAGTTTTTTGCCTAATCCCTATTTTTGGCCCTGAAGTGTGGGCTTCCCGACAGGTCCGAACCACGCCGATTCAGCGAGGCGGACCGTCGGTCTGGAGGGCTTGGAGGGGTCGAGATGTCCGGTGTGCAGGTGAGTGATGGGTGCATGAGTGCAGAGGTAAGTGTGTTTGGTGTGTGTAAAGTGTTTTAAGAACTTTTACTTACCTTAACTTTGTCCTGCAGGCTTCCTTAAGGTGTCGGGAGTCCCTCACATTCACGGCACAGAAAGCAGAATGGCCGCAGAGCTGTCAAAAGCTGCAGTCTCTGCTTTCTGTGCTGGATTGATTTCTAACTGAGTCTAAGTACAGGGACTCACATTAGAAATCATATTGTCAGTGTTTGACAGCTTCACAGAGCTGTCAAACACTGAAATTTCATCTGTCAAAAGCTCTTGACAGATGAAATTTCAATGGCTGACATCACCTGTATCCAAGGGACCCTTGATTGGCCTGCTAAGCCCGCTGGGCGGGCTTAACAAGGTCAATCAAGGGAAAATACAATGGGTTGGCCACAAGTCGATGGAGGCGGGACTACAACCCAAAAAGTGGGAGTCCCGCCTCCATCACGTCCCCATTGACAAAATCCAGCCCATAGAGTCATAGAGTCATACAACACAGTAAGAGGCCCTTCGGCCCATCGTGTCCGCACCGGCCATCAAGCCCTGTCTATTCTAATCCCATTTTCCAGCACTTGGTCCGTAGCCTTGTATGCTATGGCATTTCAAGTGCTCATCTAAATGCTTCTTGAATGTTGTGAGGGTTCCTGCCTCTACCACCCTTTCAGGCAGTGAGTTCCAGATTCCAACCACCCTCTGGGTGAAAAAGTTTTTACTCTAATCCCCTCTAAACTAGGTGGCTAGGTGGCTGAATGGTGAGGCAAAGAGAAGGGGGGGATGCACAAGATGCCAGAGTTGGAGGAACAGAGACTTTGGGGGTTGAAGGGGGGGGAGGGTACAGAGATAGGGAGGAGCAAGGCCACGTAGGCATGCAAAGTTGAGGATGTGAATTTTAAATTTAAGTCGTGTGGGCGGTCCAGGAGCCAATTTAGGTCAGTGAGATGGGGGGGGTGTGATGGGCGAGTGGGACCTAGTGCAGGATTGGATATGGGTAGCAGAGTTTTGGATGAGTTGAGTTTACAGAGGGTGGCGAATGGGAGGCCAGCCAGGAGAGCATTCGAATAGTCGAGGCTTAAGGTGACAAACGCATGGATGATGATTTCAGCAGTCGATGGGAAATATAATGGAGGTGGAAGTTGACAGTCTTTGTGGTGGAGAGCGTCAGAAAGTCAGACACTCAGCTTGGGGTCAAATAGGATGCTGAGGTCACAAGCAGCCTGAGACAGAGGCTAGAGAGGGGAATGAAATTAGTGACAAGGGTACAGAAGGAAATTTTAGCTCATCCAAGACTGGATGCTGGACAAGCAGTCTGACAACACAGTTGAAGTGGAGGGGTCGAATGAGGTGCTAGAGAGGTGGAGCTGGGTGTCCTCGTGCAAGAAACACAGAAAGCTAGCATGCAGGTACAGCAAGCAATAAGGAAGGCAAATGGCAGGTTGGCCTTTATTGCAAGGGTATTGGAGTATAGGAGTAAGGAAGTCTTGCTACAATTGTACAAGGCCTTGGTGAGACCATACCTGGAGTACTGTGCACAGTTCTGGACTCCTTATCTAAGGAAGGATATACTTGCCTTGGAGGCGGTGCAGCGAAGGTTCACTAGACTGATCCCTGGGATGAGAGGGCTGTCCTATGATGAGAGATTGTGTAGATTGGGCCGATACTCTCTGGAGTTTAGAAGAATGAGAGGTGACCTCATTGAAACATACAAGATTCTGAAGAGGATTGACAGGGTAGATGCTGAGAGGTTGTTTCCCCCTGGCTGGAGTGTCTAGAACTAGGGGGCATAGTCTCAGGATAAGGGGTCGGCCATTTAAGATTGAGATGAGGAGAAGTTTCTTCACTCAGAGGGTTGTGAATCTTTGGAATTCTCTGCCCCAGAGGGCTGTGGATGCTGAGTCTTTGAGTATATTCAAGGCTGAGATCGATAGATTTTTGGACTCTAGGGGAATCAAGGGATATGGAGATCGGGCGGGAAAGTGGAGTTGAGGTCGATGATCAGCCATGATCTTATTGAATGGTGGAGCAGGCTCCTAATTCTTTTGTTCTTATGTGGAGGTTGACCCCATGATGATGTCACCAAGAGGCAGCATGTAGATGTGGAAGATGAGGGGGTCAAGGATAAATCCTTAGGAACTCTGGAGCTAACAGTACAGGGGCAGATAAAGAAGGCCACTGCTGGAGATGTTCTGGCTATGATTGGATTGGTGAGAATGAACCAAGTAAGGGCAGTCCCACTGAGCTGGACAAAGGACGAGGGATGTTGGAGCAGGTTGGTGCGGTCCACCGTGTCAAAGGCTTTAGAGTGGTAGAGAGGAGGACGAGGTGGAATAACGCACCGTATTCACAGTAACAGAGGTTATCATTTGTGTCTCTGGTTGGGGCCGTTTCGGTGCTGTGGCTGGGACGGCAATATGATTGGAGAGATTGAAACATGGAGTTGCGGAAAGATGGGCACGGATTTGGGAGGCGACAACACGTTCAAGGATTTTGGATAGGAAAGGGAGATTGGAGAACCAGCAGTCGTTTTTTGAGGAGGGGGGAGATGACGGCAATTTTCAAAGCGAGGAGAGGGAACCTAATGTTAATTAAACTTTCTTGGACCTCAGCATTAATTCTATATAGAGGCAATTATTTTGTTCTAAATTGGGAAAGCCAGCTTCATAACCCGTGTGAGAAACGCATTGTTTTTTGGCGGATGTATTACAATGAGCAGTCTGATTTTTTGTTAATGGTACTTGTGAGATCCTGAGCACAGCATAGAATTGCCTTTCTGCTATGGACACTGAACAGCACCCTTTTTAATCACTTGCTTTGCTTTTTATTCATACTACTGCAACATTATTTTGTTGAGCAATAATAAATCGAGCTGATAAATGTGATCCAGTGGTCTACAAAACGTAAGTTGCCAAATAGTGCGAGTTAATTCAGCTATGACTTAAGTGTGTGTCATATTTCTACTGCAGTTCTATATATTTCTACTATACAGTCCCTTTAGTGTTGTTTTTGGGTCCATTTGCTATTTAGGTGTGAAGTGACGCATATGGTGATACACACATGATTGACATTTAAGCCAACATTCTTTGTGCATTTGGCAGCCAAGTACTGTATGTTGTCATGTGATACTGAAGTGTCAGGCAAAAGTTGTTTTGCTTGGTCATGGGGCTCATAAATCATCAAATGTAAACCAGTGGTCACATGTACTGTATAAACTAGCGACCAATAATAAAGTCCTGCTTCAGAAACTATAGAATCAAAGGGGGAGAAATTCGGGATCGCCCCGTTTGGGGGGCTAACTTTCAAAAGTTGAAAAAGTTAGCGCCTGTTTTTCAACTTTTAAAAAACTCGGTTTCGCGCTCCAGGAAGGGAGCGGAACGCTAAATCAACTCCACTTCCTTCCTGGAGCGCAACAGGCAGCAGCGCGGGACAGTGGGCCACGCAGCGCTGCCGCGTTGGAAAGCTCCTTCCCTCCCTTAAAGGGAAGGGCCGTCGCTGCTGGCTCTGCAAGGGGAAAACTTACCTGGTACCCCATGGCAACCGCGATCCGGCCCGACCAGCTCGATGCCCTGCAGCAGAGTGCCGGGCTGATCGAGCGCTGGCGAAGAAAATTGAAAAAAAACCCAGAAAGAGCATTTGAGAATTTTTTCCGCTTACCTCGGCCACCTCGCCTTTAAGTATCGCCCCCCCCCCGAAGCGCCCGGCCTTCCGATGAACGCCTCCTGCAGCTGCCGGTGTTTTTCGCCCGGCGATGCTGCAGGGGGCGGAACCGAAGTTCGGGTCCGGGGCGCTACCGGGGCGGCGCGCACGGCGATGACGTCACGATCTCCGGGCGAGGGAGATCGGGGCGTAACGCCATACCGCCACCGCGAAATATAGCGGGAGTCAATATTCTCGGCGCGCCCGGTCGGTAAGTGAATAGCGCGCCGTTATCGCCTCCCCACGGAGGCGATCACCGGAGGTGTTAAGGTGCCCGATAATGCAATGTTTCATGACCCAACTCCTGCTGGATTTTATTCAGTGTTCTTGGCTTACAAAATTGGTTACTATTTCACTGGCAAATGCAATTTTCTACCATTTAAATATGCAAATGTGACCTCGGGAGGATGAGTGCCTGGAGGAGGGTTGTGGGACCCTTGGTGGAGGAAATGCCATCAAAAGACGGAGGAGCCAACACTTGAATTAGGAAACGGCATCCTCAGCCTGCAAACCTTGTCACAGAGGGTGGCGAATCTTTGGAATTCTCTACCCCAGAGAGCAGTGGAGGCTGAGTTTTTGAATATATTCAAGGCGGAGATAGACAGATTTTTGAACCATAGGGGAGTCAAGGGTTATGGGGAGCGGGCAGGAAAGTGGAGTTGAGGCCAAGATCAGATCAGCCATGATCTTATTGAGGGGCCAAATGGCCTACTCCTGCTCCTATTTCTTATGTAGAACAAGTAGGAAGATAGGCATAGGAGGAGGCCATTCAGCTCCTCGAGCCTGTTCCACCATTCAGTTGGATCATGGCTGGTTTGTATCTTACCTCCATCTACCTGCCTTGGTTCCGTAACCCTTAATACCCTTGCCTAACAAAAAGCTATCAATCTCAGTTTTGAAATTTTCAATAGACCCTCAGCCTCAACCGCTTCAGATTTACGCAACCCTTTGTGTGAAGAAGTGCTTCCTGGGATCAGCGTTGAACGGCCTAGCTCTAATTTTAAGGTTATGCCCCTTTGTCTGGACTCCCCCACCAGAGGATACCTTATCAAATCCTTTAATCATCTTAAACACCTCAATTAGATCACCCCTTAATCCTCTATACTCCAGGGAATACAAGCCCAGTCTGTGCAACCTGCCCTCATAATTTAACCCTTTTAGACCCGGGGTCATTCTGCTGAAACTGCGCTGCACCTCCTCCAAGGCCAATATATAAGTCAATTAAAGAGCAACCATGGACAATCTGAAACACAACACCAGGGTTCAAGTCCCCAGGTGGAGGACAGTGACAGAAGCTCTGATGCTAGTTGACCGATGATGATAACAGACAAAAATCAAAATATTTTAAAAATGTAAGGGCAGAATGACAAAAATTAATTTGCTTGATATGCTGCAATACTGATTTTCTTGCCAATGCTTTGTATTCTGAGACCAGTAGTTATAGGAACATAAGAACAGAAGAAATAGGAGTAGGAGTAGGCCATACAGCCCCTTGAGCCTGTTCCGCCATTCAATAAGACCATGGCTGATCATCGACCTCAACTCCACTTTCCAGGCCGATCTCCATATCCCTTGATTCCCCTAGAGTCCAAAAATCTATCTATCTCAGCCTTGAATATACTCAAAGACTGAGCATTCACAGCCCTTTGGGGCAGAGAATTCCAAAGATTCACAACCCTCTGAGTGAAGAAATTCCTCCTCATCTCGGTCTTAAATGGCCGACCCCTTATCCTGAGACTATGCCCCCTAGTTCTAGACACTCCAGCCAGGGTAAACAACCTCTCAGCATCTACCCTGTCAATCCCCTTCAGAATCTTGTATGTTTCAATGAGATCACCTCTCATTCTTCTAATCTCCAGAAAGTGTAGGCCCATTCTACACAATCTCTCATCATAGGACAGCCCTCTCATCCCAGGAATCAATCTAGTGAACCTTCGTTGCACCGCCTCCAAGGCAAGTATATCCTTCCTTAGATAAGGAGACCAAAGCTGTGCACAGTACTCCAGGTGTGGTCTCACCAAGGGCTCTGTACAATTGTAGCAAGACTTCCTTACTCTTATACTCCAACCCCCTTGCAATAAAGGCCAACATGCCATTTGCCTTCCTTATTGCTTGCTGTACCTGCATGCTAGCTTTCTGTGTTTCTTGCATGAGGACACCCAACTCTCTCTGAACACCAACATTTGAAAGTTTCTCACCATTTAAAAAATATTCTCTTTTTCTATTCTTCCTACCAAAGTGAATAACCTCACATTTCCCCACATTATACTTCACGTTATTGAACAAACTCTAATATTGCTGTGTAATTATAGACAAACTTTATCATTACAAACTCGTGGGAACTGGCAGAATAACTCCTGATCCTGTCTCTTGACAGTAATAGCTTTTCCAATGAATCCCAGGGAAAAACTGTTACAATGAGTGATCTGTCATAACCTTTTTTTTATCATAATACGAGTACACATGAAAGCTAATGAATTGAAATACAAGCCCACATTGTGCAGTGAGGTATATACTGTTATTTTTGTTGAAAATCAATAGCTTTGTTTCCATAAAGCCTTCTTAAGGCATTCCCCTCACTAAGTAGAGTGAATATTACCTTTTCTGTAGGTCCACATTAATACATATGGGCACTATATATAATCATTTCAGCACGGTATACGCTGAATGCATTTCTATCCCCAGGCTCTTCGGCAGAAAGGGATCTGCACCAGAGTGCTTAAAACCACAGAACACAATTTGAATGGCAAATGATTGAAATTAGTTTTATTTTAATAACATAGGATGTGGGCGGTTGGATGGGAAAAGGGATATCGTTTGTGGATGAAGTAATGAATAAAATAACTGCATACTGCTTTTTTAGATCTTGAAAATGAAACCAGGTTCAAACACAAATTGCTGTGTAGCACTTTGCCTTTTTCTTGCCTGTGTAAAAAAGACTGGCGATTACGAGTGATCCAAGTCTTTCACTTCCCTGAATTCTTTGCGTTTTCTCTCTCTCACTGCCGAACTCAAGATGAGTGTGGGGACGTAGCTAGTGCGTTACAAAACTTAAGCATCGCCTAAATCATGGTTCAATCAACTGTACGTTGAATTAGAGACAGAAAGGAAACAACGGCTTTAAAGAGCACCAATTCTTTCAACTTAGCTATTCAGTTTTATTTTTAGCTTTATTCCTCACCTCAGACTTAAACCTATATGGATAACTTGACTTAATTATTCATTGGCAACCAACCAAAGCACACCTGTTGAAATGGGATCGTCATCAGAGGCTTTATCTGACAGATATTTCTTTAAAAAAAAATGGAATTCAAATGGGTCTTGCCAGCTGCATATCGAAGCTGCTTGCCTCAGAGAGAAAAATCCTGCTCTTGGAGAAGTGTGACCCTTTCTTTGATCAAACTAAACTATTTCTTAATAATGCGCCTCCTGTTCGGTCCTTGTACTACATTCCCTGATATGATGACTCACGGATGACGTGGGCAAGAGTACTGTTTGTAAACCTCGAACCCATGTGCGTGCAGCCAGCGTGACTTGCCAAGACAGTCTGCCAAACAGCTAGCATGCCATCTCTCTAACCTTTCCACGGGGCCTCTTTACCACGTGAGTTGTCAGAGCTAACATAATTTCAGTGCTCGCACTGAAAGCCAGGAACTACTTGCCACTTGCGGCTACCACTCTCACCACCCCGCTTTGCTCCATTTTGCAAATTGTTCTCTGACTTTAGAAATGGGTGGGGGGGGGGATTTTCTTGAAGGGCGATGTTAATTCACAAGCTAAAACCTTCAGTTGCTTTTTTATTAAATATCCACCGGCAAATCATTCTTGCCATCACCGCAGGACAAAGAGTCAAATATGCCTGAGGTAAATCGCCATTATCATTGTTCGGTTACCTCTGCAATGAGATCCAGACTGCCTGCCACCCTAAGACCTCAGCATTTCACAAATATTTATTGATTGGTTGCAGGCGAATAAATAGAAAAAAAATATAGCACGTTCAGTATCAGACATAGACAAGCAAACAAATATTGCCGCTGGCCGATGATTGAGCAATGTGTGTCTTATTATACATGCAAAGCTCGAAATATATTAATGATTAATTTAATGGTGTCACCTGTCAGTTACCTCCTTGTAGAAAGTAGGTCAGGGCGGACCCCACCCTTGGAAATTGTAATGGGATTGTTTTTGGGGCAACTAGCATTTTAGTGAACGCATCAATGAACACAAATAAGGAGCAACTAACTGCTGACTCATCAACAAATTAAATGGCTTGTCAATTTGAGCATTAAAGAATCTATGATCTGCACTGTAAAACATTGCAGCTACTTAATTCTGAAGGTTTAAACGCCCCGATTATGGACACAGCAAAATTCTATATTGTGTAATTTTGAAAAAGAAGAAGGGTAACAATAGAACAGTACTTGCACTGGGGAATTGCAAAGGAAATCAAGCACACTGCAACAGAGTACCCCTCCAGACAGCCCCTTTCTATAATTACATTACCTAGAAAAATGCATCTGTTAACTCTTTAAGCACAGGTGGGATCTTCAGTTGCTTCAAGCAGTGAAATAGAACCGCAGAGGACGGCACTTCAACTCAGAATGCCCGTCCCAGCATATTTGGAAAACTTTGAAAGTTTTTGTCGTGCTATCGCTTAAACAGAACACCAGTCGATGGCTGCAAGGTGCAAAGGAAGTTCAGCACTCATAAGGTTAACAGACTGTTAAAGCATAACCTTGGCACGTCTCTCCATGCTGAACAAAAACATCTACTAGACCTTAAAGGAACAAAAAAAAAATAGTGCTGTGGTATTACTATCTGAAAAAGTAATCTGAAATGCTTTATAATAAAAAGTCAACACACTTTGTACAAAGGTCACTATCCAGCAAGCCCAAATTCAGTCTAGTGCATATATTTGAAACTTTGCTGTCTAAACCTAGTTCCTTTTAACACAGTTTTCACCAGCATTTTCATGGAGACTTGTGTATGCTTTGATGTGTTACAGTATCGAATACCAGCATATGTGGTCTAGTTCTTCCTTTGTTTATGCACCATTAGCTTTGGCTGCATATGCTATCCTACATAATTATTGTCTTCCAAAACATTATCTACATTTCCCACAGTTGTCTGATCATGAAGGCTTTTGTTGGCCAGACTATGGAATGTGATTCAAGTCTTTTCAGCTATCTTCACGTCAAAAAAAAAAATACCAATTCTAATTTGAATCATAACACGGCAGGCATGAATGTCTTGTCAGAAATTAAAGCTGTACAAAGATCATTTTTCCCTGTTGTTTTTCACACTCTTTCTGTTGGAGCCAAAGCTGTGATCTTGCTCAAATTAAAAAAAAATAGTCTATGTGAAAGTAAGGCTTATTATAGTTAATTTACCTTTTCAGCCAGTGTTTGCTTCTTTCTCTGAGCTTTTGTATTGTCCTTGTTCCCCACCTGCAGGGAAAAAGAATCAAACACAAAAAAAAATCAATTAAGGAATGCGACAGAGAAATCTACCCCAAACGAGACTATAGCACTGAACATGCCAATAAAATTGAGCTTGACGAATGGTCACTGAGCTAAGAGATACATTTTGCAAGGAAGGACAGCAAATATCTATTTTTAAAATTGGTATATAGTGAATAATTTGCAGTTCATTAATAATATAACTCAAAGAAATATAAGCAGAACCTATCAGACAAAGCTAGCAGAGCCTTTTTAAAAAAATAGCTTTCAAAAGCTTCTTTGGAAATATACCTACACTACACCCTCTATCTTGCAACACTCCTCTGAAACAGTCTCTGCTTTCTCCATCAGAGGCAGACCCTACCAGGCAGCCATCTTGCCTCCTTCTCCTTGAGCTATGTTACAGGCACCGTGGTACATTAGTTTTTTTTTAGCCAGACTCCAGCATCATTATCATATTGCTGAGCTCTCTCTAAACCCTTCCGCCCCCCCCCCCCCCCCTCCTCAGCAGTAGAGACTGAAAAACGTGACATGCATGCCCACTGCCTACTCAGACTCATCCGGAACAGCCAATCGGCAGATACTCGGAGAAGGAGAGTGGAGGATGGGCCAGTTATATTAGCTACTTGTCAATTGTCTTCCTCATTCAGGCTTCCTAAACAATACCACCCCTATGTGGTATCTATGCAAGCCATCAGCGTGAAAGCAGTGGTAAACTGCGGAGTGGAGTAAGCGAATGTGCCGACTGAAGAACAGCTGCACACAGCTGAACTAAGACCCATTTCCTTATTAGTCACGTGCAAAACAAGTAACTTTAGATGCGTTTGGGGGAAGGGTGCGTAATATCTCGCTCTTAAAAAAAAAAGCTGGGCATCGTTTTGGATTGTTCTTGAAAGGTTTTTGCAGTCGCCAGGTAATTTTTGTTACCGGAAATCCAACAGCTACTGCGTTTAAAAATGCATAATTGCTTTTACACTTTGTGTGTCAGATGCGTCTAAAACAGCTTCACAGCACGTTGCTTATAGCCTCATATCCTGGATCAGTCAAAGGTCAAAGTTTGCCACCATAGTACCTCATCGCAGGCAGTGCGTTGTTCAGCAGCAACAACAAAAAAGGAAGCCCGAGGTAGAAGCCCGGGTCCCCATGAGACCGAGCAGTTTGTTTTTTAATGTGAGCTGGGATTCTCAGGAATAGCATTTCGCCTCTTTCAGCAAAGCACTTCCACAATTTCAGCCTCTCTCCCGGCTGCTGCGATTGCTGCCGCTGCTGCCCTCTGCCAGCTCATGCTGGTCTCTTCCTGTCCGCTTCTGCTCTCTTTTAGCTCCTACTAACCCCCTTGCTCCTGCTGCTTTCCACCACTTCCTGACATTCTCTCCCTCACTGCCGTCTCCCCGCTCCGGCTACTCTCTCCCAACTCCCGCAAAAAGAAAAAAGAAGCTTGCATTTCTACAGCGCCTTTCACGACCACCGGAAGTCTCAAAGCACTTTACAGCCAATGAAGTACTTTTTGAAGTGTTGTAATGTAGGAAACGCGGCAGCCAATTTGCGCACAGCAAGATCCCACAAACAGCAATGTGATAATGACCAGTTAATCTGTTTTTGTTATGTTTGATTGAGGGATAAATATTGGCCCCAGGACACCGGGGATAACTCCCCCTGCTCTTCTTCGAAATAGTGGCCATGGGATCTTTTACGTCCACCTGAGAGAGCAGACGGGGCCTCGGTTTTAATGGCTCATCCGAAAGACGGCACCACCGACAGTGCAGCACCTCCACTGGGAGTGTCAGCCTAGATGTTTGTGCTCAAGTGCCTGGAGTGGGACTTGACCCCACAACCTTCTGACTCAGAGGTGAGGGTACTACCAACTGAGCCACAGCTGACACTGATAACTACGTTCCCTTACTATCTAAAACTGCTACTGCTGTAAAGGGAATTAAGGGTTACGGGGAGCGGGCAGGAATTTGGACATGAGTCTAGGTTCGGATCGGTCATGGCCCTGTGGGTAGCGTAGCGGGCCCAGGGGCCGTGTAGCCTGATCCTGCTCCTATTTCGTGTGTCCAATTCTGTTAGGTTCAGGAGATGGTTCTGTGATAGTAGATTGGTGGTTAGGATCAGATCAGCCATGATCTTATTGAATGGCGGAGCAGGTTCGAGGGGCCAATTGGCCTACTCCTGCTCCTATTTCTTATGTTCTTATGTTCTTATGTACTGTCTTTCTGGCTTCTGTTGCTTTCCTCTACTCCCCAGCACTCTCTCCCAACATCCACTGCTTTTCTTTTGGTTTCTGTCACTGCCCCTGGCTCACTCCTGCCTTTTGCTGCTTTTCCCTGCCTCCTGTTCGTTTTCCCAGGCTCAGGCTATTTTCTCCTGTCTCTATTGTTCTCTCCTGGCTCCCACCAAACTCTCCCAGATCTTGCCACTTTCTTCTGCCCTCTCTGGCTCCACTACTTTCTTCCAGGTTCCATTGCCCTCTCTCAGCTTCTGCCGCTTTCTCATGTCTCCTGTCCCTCTCTTGCAGGTCCCATTGTTCTCACCTGCCTCCTTGTGCTTTCTACTAGCTCTAGAATATAATGCCACCTGACAATTAGCCTCCTTATTCCGAGCAGTCTCTCTCAGTGCATCTCCACAGAAGTCCTCAATCCACTCCAAGAGCCTTGGCTGCTGGAAGGGCATATCAGGTAATTGCAGGTGAACTGTCTACCATTTTCGATCCATTCATTTTAATGGACAGAAATTCGCGAGGCGTGTTCCAGAATTTCCCAATATGTGCTCCTAGATGACTCCTTCATGACAGATGCATACACGCAGAAAAAACAGCTGTTTGGTGTCTGCACACATGCACGTTCCAATAAGAGTCGCTGGATTGTGGTGAGGAGTGGGAGCGACCCCGCAGTCCCGATCTCCCCTCGCTGACCCAGGTACATTGAGGCTAACTGTACCATTTTTATTGCCACCTAGCCTGAGGCCTGGTCCTTGCTGGTCTGTATGGTTTACTATCACACCAGGTGGTGCATCTTGTATCCGTGGTCATAGAATCTCCAACATATGAGTCTAGAAATAATTATTGGTGATTTTAGCAGGCATAAGCTTAACAAGTTCACATGAAATTCCTCTGCCGCTACTTTAACAAAGTCATCAACCCAATTAAAATGAATGGACTATTGGCTTCAGTTAAAATGACAGAGACAGATCACATGAAGCATCCAGCTGATAATATTGACCAGTCATTTCTCAATAGTGGTTTTAAATTCATGGTCACAATCGTCAGGAGTGGCTTGTCAAACAACAACAACAACTTGTATTTATATAGCGCCTTTAAGGTAGTAAAACGTCCCAAGGCGCTTCACAGGAGTATTACAAGACAAAAAATTTGACACCGAGTCACATAAGAAGAAATTAGGGCAGGTGACCAAAAGCTTGGTCAATGAGGTAAGTTTTAAGGAGCGTCTTAAAGGAGGAAAGAGAGGCAGAGAGGCGGAGAGGTTTAGGGCGGGAGTTCCAGAGCTTAGGGCCGAGGCAGCTGAAGGCACAGCCACCAATGGCTGAGCGATTATAATCAGGGATCCTCAAGAGGGCAGAATTAGAGGAGCGCAGATATCTCGGGGGGGTTGTGGGGCTGAAGGAGATTACAGAGATAGGGAGGGGCGAGGCCACGGAGGGATTTGAAAACAAGGAGGAGAATTTTGAAATTGAGGCGTTGCTTAACCAGGAGCCAATGTAGGTCAGCGAGCACAGGGGTAATGGGCGAACGGGACTTGGTGCGAGTTAGGATACAGCGCAGCCGAGTTTTGGATGACCTCAAGTTTACGTAGGGTAGAACGTGGGAGGCCAGCCAGGAGTGTGTTGGAATAGTCAAGTCTAGACCTATAATTTTTTAGTTTATGTCCTGAAACATTTCCATTATTATCCTTTAAGGGCTACAGCTGCAAACCATAGAAAAGATTAATGTTCCTTGTCATTGAAAGTGGAAAACAATTTTAAGTATTTTAAAATGACAATTATGCAAGGTGGCACAGTGTGTCGGTGTTGCAGCATGCTGCATCATGGAGTAGTGCGTACCGCTGGCAAGGCCGGCATTTATTGCCCATCCCTAGTTGCCCTTGAGAAGGTGATGGTGGGCCTTCTTAACCACTGTAGTGGTTTGATCCAACCAAGTGCCTTCTAGGCTACTTCAGAGGGAAGTTCAGAGTCCATCGCATTGGTGTGCAATTGGAGTCATATATAGGCCAGACCAGGTAAGGCTGGCAGGTTTGCTTCCCTAAAGAACATAAGAAATAGGAGCTGGAGTAGGCCATTCGGCCCTTCGAGCCTGCTCCGCCATTTAATGAGATCATGGCTGATCTTCTACCTCATCTCCACCTTCCCGCACTATCCCCATATCCCTTAATTCCCTTAGTTCCCAAAAATATATCGACCTCTGTCTTGAATATACTCAACGACTGAGCATCCACAGCCCTCTGGGATAGAATTCCAAAGATTCACAACCCTTTGAGTGAAGAAATTTCTCCTCATCTTAGCCCTAAAGGACAGGAACCAGTCGGGGTTTTACGACAATCTTACAGCTTCATGGTCAATTTTACTGCTACCAGAATTTGTTATAAGTTCAATTCATGCTCTCTGGATTACTCGTTCAGTCGCATAACCACTACGCTACAGGACCCGAGTTTGGAGATGCGAGCATAGGATTTCTCACGCAATGAGGTAGCTTTTGTTGCCGGGATGTACACAGGGAGGAAAAGCCGCAATTGTCTCTTTTGCACCACTCGGCACATGGTTGGAGAACTTCATGAGCAGGCGTATAGGGAGACTATTAAGTGAAAGAGGAAAAAAATCATAAAATATCTTTATACGAAAAGCTCCCAAGTTCTGACAGTTCATCAGAATAAGCCGGAGTGACTCATGCTCCAAATTTTCTTCTTTCCTTCCCTGTAGAGAAGAGCTGAGTCTCTGCCCAGATCGCTCTCATATAATACGCCACAAAGAACAAGAAGCATAAATGTTCTATTCCAGCACACTGCTTCCCAAATTAATTTTTTCCCCATTTTCTCCTATTTGGTCCCCACCCCATCTTTCCCGAATGCCTTCACTCTCTCGCTGGGGTATGGTTGCACATGAACTGGTTGATAGCTTGCCCAAATGGCCATTATTCAGGCTGAAGCTTTGACAGTGAGTCATGGAGCTGAGCCTTATATGTTCTTATCTGGTCTCCATACACACACACGTGGGCTGGATTTTGAATGACCCGTGGAGTCGGGTTTGGAGGCGTGTGGGGGTTTAAATTTGCGGGGTCGGGGGTCCCGACCCCATCCCGCCTCCAAGAAGCGGGAGAGGCCATTAAAGCCCTTAACAAGCCCTAAATTGGCTCTGTAATGCCATTTTGAAACGTTTCAGCTAGTTTAACCCTTTTCCGACGTGAAGTATGCCTGATGTGAAACACTCCAGTGAAACCTGGCGGGAGCACAAGTGGATAGCTGACTATCAGCTGCAGCTCCACTATTACAACGGAGATGTGATGACGGTAGTATTAGGTCTGAAAGTCGCCTCTGATGCTGATGCATTGAATGTCTTCAGAAACTGCATGGCCTTTGCTGTGAGAGGACTTGGATGCAAATCTCTCTCTCTCTCTCTCTCTCTTTCTGTCAATTTTGCATCCAGGTCCACAGCAAAAGCCAGGCAAGTCCTCTCTCACCAACAGCCAGGCAGTCTCTGAGACCAGACAGTCAGCAATGATGACATCATCAGAGGCGACTTTCAGACTGAAACCACTAATTAGTTCATGGGTTCCCACATGCTGGAACTCAATTGCCCAATTAAGTGAAAATTGCATCATTCATCCACATTAATCTGGAGTCGGGGGGGGGGACCACGAAATGCGGATGACACGACCCCAACCCGACCCCAAGACAAAATCCAGCCCACACACTTTCAGAAGAGGTTGGCAGATAGTGTTCAGGAGTGGCAACCCCAGCGGACTTCCCTTCCCTAACCCAGGGCATTGTAGTCCATGTCACTGACCTGGCTGAGACCTGCGACTTCAGCATCCACTGGTGACTTAGCCGAGGACCTTTCTGGTCTGCATGGCTCAGAGATTGACATGTTAGCTGTGAGCCACCAAGATGGTTAAATTAATAAATCGCCAAAAAAAAAATTGACCACAGTGAAGAGCTGGAAGTTTGTAACTGAAATGAAAAATGTAGCACTTGGTGTCCATTGGTACTGCCCTTTAGTATACTCACACATTGATGCATGGTCAAACTGATGTAGGTTTCAAGCTGCAATTTCCCACACATTGAACCACTGAAAGGAGAGTTTCCCAGAAAGGAGAGTGAAAATAAATTGGACATGAGTTAACCCATGCCACTTAAACACATAGGGGGAAAAATTGGGTTGCGCCCCCTTTGGGGCGCTAACTTCGCCGGGGCGCTACTTTTAACGCCTCGAAAAAGATAGCGCCCCACCCCGCGCCGGAAATTAAATGGTAGCGCCCCAAGCAGGAGGCAGGGCACTACTGGAAGCGCTCCCCCTCCCTCTTGGGGCGCTCCCATTCAATATCGCGGCGCTACGCGCAGCAGCCCCACGCGCGTCGGCACGTAGCGCCGCGGTATTACACGCCACCCTCCACTGATTAAAGGGGAGGAGCCTAGTGCAGCGTGCACCGGGGCCCTGCTGGACCACCGGGGAGCGGGCTGCCGGGAAAATAGCCCGGCGCTCAAGAGGAGTGTCGGGCTGACCGATCGTGGCCGGCACCCCGCAGGAGGAGGTGAGAGGGGGCAGGTGCTGGCAGGCGGCCCCAAAAAAATGGCCGCCCGGCACCTGTCCTTTAATTTGCGTCACCGCGGCCACAAACACGGCACTCTGACCCTGTCGGAGATAGCGTCTGGCAGTAGGTCAGGGGGCGCGACGAAGTTTGCAGCTGGGGCATGAGCGGGGCGCTGCGCACAGTGATGACATCATCGGCGGAGGCACAGCGCCCCGGGGCGCTACCTGCTACCGGCTGCTGCTAACCACCCGCTGAATTTCGCGGGAGGAGTTAGCGGCGCTGTGCCCGGGCGCTAGGGGCTTTGCGCCCCATTAGCTCGGGCGCTAACAGGAGGCGCAAAGCAACCCAATTTTTCTCCCATACACTATAAGAGAAAGATCTGGGCAGAGGCTCGGCCCTTCTCCACAGGGAAGGAAAGAAGAAAATTTGGAGCATGAGTGACTCCGGATTATTCTCCTGCACTGTCAGAACTTGGGAGCTTTTCTTATGAAGGTATTTTATTATTTTGGTCCAAACATGGACAAAAGAGCTTAAATCCAGAGGTGAGGTGACAGTGACTGCCCTTGACATCAAGGCAGCATTTGACCGAGTGTGGCATCAAGGAGCCCTAGTAAAACTGAAGTCAATGGGAATCGGGGGGAAAACTCTCCACTGGCTGGAGTCATACCTAGCACAAAGGAAGATGGTTGTGGTTGTTGGAGGCCAATCATCTCAGCCCCAGGACATCGCTGCAGGAGTTCCTCAGGGCGGAGTCCGAGGCCCAACCATCTTCAGCTGCTTCATCAATGACCTTCCCTCAATCATAAGGTCAGAAGTGGGGATGTTCGCTGATGATTGCACAGTGTTCAGTTCCATTCGCAACTCCTCAGATAATGAAGCAGTCCATGCCCGCATGCAGCAAGACCTGGACGACGTTCTGGCTTGGGCTGATAAGTGGCAAGTAACATTCACACCACACAAGTGTCAGGCAATGACCATTTCCAACAAGCAAGAGCCTAACCACCGCTCCTTGACATTCAACGGCATTACCATCGTTGAATCCCCAACATCAAACATCCTGGGGGGGGTCACCATTGAGCAGAATCTTAACTGGACCAGCCACGTAAATACTGTGGCTATGAGAGTAGGTCAGAGGCTGGGTATTCTGTGGTGAGTGTCTCACCTTCCGACTCCCCAAAGCCTTTCCACCATCTACAAGGCACAAGTAAGGAGTGTGATGGAATACTCTCCAGTTGCCTAGATGAGTGCAGCTCCAACAACACTCAAGAAGCTCGACACCATCCAGGACAAAACAGCCCGCTTGATTGGCTCCCCATCCACCACCTTAAACATTCACTCCCTCCACCACTGGCGCACCATGGCTGCAGTGTGCACCATCTACAAGATTCACTGCAGCAACTCGCCAAGGCTTCTTCGGCAGCACCTCCCAAACCCGCGACCTCTTCCACCTAGAAGGACAAGGGCAGCAGGCGCATGGGAACACCACCACCTCCAAGTTCCCCTCCAAGTCACACACCATCCTGACCTGGAAATATATCGGCCGTTCCTTCACCGTCGCTGGGTCAAAATCCTGGAACTCCCTCCCTCACAGCACTGTGGGAGCATCTTCACCGCACGGACTGCAGCGGTTCAAGAAGGCGGCTCACCACCACCTTCTCAAGGGCAACTAGGGATGGGCAATAAATGCTGGTCTTGCCAGCGATGCCCACATCCCAGGAATGAATAAAAAGAAAACATCTTGCCTTCATTATTATAGTGAAGAATCACACTGGCAGAGATCTGAGAGACCATCCTTTACCCTTTCTGTTTGTAGGAAGTTGTGTGCCACAGGAGAACCTGAAAACTGGGGGGGAAAGTAACTAAAAAAATAGGGAGACATCGAATCTAATATTAGTATGGCTGCTATGGCAACTTAGTCACGTCTGCTTTCAGCTGTGACACACAGTTTATATCTTGTGACTTATAAGTTTATTTCAGAGCTGTTTCTTGTTTTCTCTTAAATCCAAACTGAAATGCTATTCCTGGGCATGACTCATGATATGATGCCTGACGCCATTTAAAAATAAAATTAAAATAGTTTACTCATTAACTTTGTGCATAATTTGGATCATGGCTTAGTAAGACATCAGTAACAGTGAAGATTAATCTTTCCTATGCTTTGTCAATAAGACATCATTAGTGTCAGATTGTTATGTCCCGAAACCCATTTCCTCCACTATTAAACCTCCTTTCAGCTATATGTTTCCATACAATCAGTGTGATTATCACAAGAAGTCGAAATATTGCTTGTATCACATCAAATATTTGATTACTGATATAATTGTTGACCTTTTTGATCCCACTAATTCACAGTCACACTATGCTATGGACAAGACCATTAATCTCACTAGCCAATAAATGTGGAGGCAGGGAATTGAGTATGTAAGTTAGCGACAGAGTGGCATCGCACTTGTACCCCTGTTTCCATTTTACAATTCTCATCCTCCGTTCAAATCCCTCCGTGGCCTCGCCCTTCCCTCTCTCTGTAACCTACTCCAGCCCTCCAGCCCTCCGAGAACTCTGCGTTCCTCCAACTCTGGCCTCTTACACTCCCTGTGCCTTCAGCTGCCTAGCTCCGAAGCTCTGGAATTCCCTCCCTTAACCACTCCGCCTCTCCACCTCTCTCTCCTTGTTTAAGACCCACCTCTTGGGCCAAGCTTTCAGTCACCCCTCCGAAGATCTCGTCTATTGGCTCTGTGTCAATTTTTGTCTGATTCGATTCTATGAAGCATCTGGGGACATTTTCCTACATTGAAGGCGCTGTATGAATGCAAGTAGTTGCTGTTGTGGTTGCCAGAATGGATCTACTTCAGCATGAGGTGGGTGTGAGAAAGGTTGCACTGTTTGCTTCTCCAGGTCACGCGTCCTAGAGGACAGCATGCCTGGCATAAGGTGGCAGCCAGGTTCAACACTGCGTGCATTACACACAAGATCTAGGAACAAACACAGGAAAAGTTGTCACACCCTAAGGAAGGTGCCAAAGTCATCCTATTCAGTTGCTCCATTACTTCTTCTTAGGCAGTCCCTCGGAACCGAGAATGACTTGCTTCTACACTAAAAATGAGTTCTCAGGTGACTGATGAGTCCAATGCGGGACCTACAGTCTCTGTCACAGGTGGGGCAGACGGTGGTTGAAGGGGCAGGTGGGTGGGGTGCTTGGGTTGACGTGCGCTCCTTGCGCTTGGCTTCCGCTTGCTCCCGGCGAAGAGACTCGAGGTGTTTGGCGCCTTCCCGGATGCTTCTCCTCCACTTTGTGCGGTCTTGGGCCAGGGATTCCCAGGTGTCGGTGGGGATGTTGCACTTTTTCAAGGAGGCTTTGAGGGTGTCCTTGAAGCGCTTCCTCTGCCCACCTGGGGCTCTCTTGCCGCGTCGGAGCTCCGAGTAGAGCGCTTGTTTTGGGAGTCTCGTATCGGGCATGCGGACGATGTGGCCCGTCCATCAGAGCTGATCGAGCGTGGTCAAAGCTTCGATGCTGGGGATGTTGGCCTGAGCGAGAACGCTGACGTTGGTGCGCCTATCCTGCCAATGGATTTGCAGGATCTTGCGGAGGCAGCATTGGTGGTACCTCTCCAGTGCTTTGAGGTACCTGCTGTACATGGTCCATGTCTCGGAAGCATACAGGAGGGCGGGTATCACTACTGCTCTGTAGACCATGGGCTCCATTAACCAGTTACATGGCCTGTGTCTGCATACCACAAGATGTTGCAGCATGACCTGTTGCATGTTTACTGCTTGCCCATGCCAAGCTCACTCACAACCTTACAGGTTCTAGTGCAGACCAGGCATGCCCACATTACAGCTGTAACATCATTGCAAACCTTAGCACTGTCATATTGTCAAATGGCTAACACAGACAAGCACTGTAACGCAGCCTAGCTGCATGATACATGGTCACTTCCTGGGACCCGCGGTGGACAGCAGCTTCGACACATGTGCGCCACTTGTGCACGTTCCCCTTCACCTTACAACACGGAAAGACTACTTCTCCTATGCACAAGAACTTGGCTCTCCTGAAGGAGGCCGCCCAGGATGAACTTGCCTAAAGAGCATCGAAGGGGCAAGAGAAAGGCAAGACACAGGCTGCCTCCAAGTTATCATCCAGTGCGTATGATCCAGTTGTTATATCTTGCCTCTCATTTTACCAATTCTCACACAGCCACACACACAGTCACAGAAACAGCAGGAACATTTTAGCACGTAACACACAATGTATTTATGATATAATGAGGTGAGGGTTTTGTTCCTGATAGAGCTGTCCTAACAGGGGTAAAGAAACTGCCATGAGGGTAGCTGAATACTGCTTGGGTGGAGCTATATCTAAGCTTGACTATTATTTCAAGGCCCAAGGTACAGCAGAGCAGAAAGCTGCTCTTTAGTGGGAAATGTCCTAAACAGACATATCCTGAGGTTAGTTAATAACTAATTGCTATTGCTGAGGAAAGTTTATTTGTTGAAAGAAGATCCTGAAACAACAATGCTGCCCATCCTCCGGAGACTCCTCAGAAGGGAATGGCTCATTGGCCTTCTGACGCTCTAAGTTGGCAGCTGCTTGCCAATCCTAGACTTACTTTCTTTGAGATTCCCCACTTGTGATTTGTTGCTGTTTTATGAATGTCCTTGAGCCAATCAGGTGCAAGTTTGACAAACACGTTGCACGTATGATGCTGAGATGGATATTGCAGCATTTATAAAGGTTGATTTTTTTTCTGCATTGTTAATGCTAGCAGGAGTCATGGTGGACATCAACTGTCAATCTTCATGCCATTAAGATATGATAATTGAAAGAATAATTGTGATGTTATCACTGCAAAATATCTAAAGATAATAAAGCAGGAAAGGTCTCACTCTATAAATATGCACCTAATATATAAGACAATATACGATAGCTTCTAATTATTTGGCATGACATTGTGCAACAAATCTTGTGTATTTCTACACTTTTCACTTGTAGCACCATTTGCCACCCAAATGGTGCAATTTTTCACAAGAAGAAGTGGAAATGCTGAGCAATAACAAATCAAGTACTGCAATAAATCACTTGCCTTGCTGATATGCTAAAAATCAACTAAATTTCATTTTGTGTTATTACAGAAAATGAACAAGCACAGTAAAGGTTTAAAAATCTGTGCCGATCATCTCGTTCCTTGATCCCCAACCCCCACTCCCACCCACCACCCGCCAGATGCCTCACTGAACCTGACTGTTTCTGGGTTCAGCCTAACTAATAGATCGTGGGTGAGCGACAGGCGTGAGTCATGGCTATGACTGGTAACTTGCCCATGGGACAGTGGGGACAAAAAGCCTGCAGCAGCTTCAAGAGTCGTTATTGTCGAAAGTGCACAAAGAGGTAGGAGCATGATTGTGAGTGAGCATCCACAATAACGAGCAGTCGTGAGAGTGGCAGAGTATCTCAATTTTCTGACAAGGCAGTGGAGGTTTTATTGGAACACATGCACAGAGGTCCTCTTCCTTGTGGATGGTTACCATATCTGATGGCGATTTGGTTATGATGCCTGGCTGGAGGTGGCAAAGTAAAAGCATTGTTCGAAGGACTTGGCTGCAGTGCTAGAAAAACTTTCTCTGTCTCACCAGGCCGGCCAAGGTAGGAAACTCCACTCAAACCGCACATCAACTCTGTGTTTACCCACTATGCAGCAGAAAAAACTTTGCTGAACTTCTCTTTTCTATTAACAGATCCTTTCCTGACATCCTGAAATGATGTTCCCTCTGGCAACTCCTTCCATCTACCAGCATATGATGCTTGTTCCTGTTATCATATTCATTATGGTTAGAAAGAAAGAAAGAAAGAAAGAAAGAAAGAAAGAAAGAAAGAAAGAAAGAAAGAAAGAAAGAAAGAAAGAAAGAAAGAAAGAAAGAAAGGAAGAAAGGAAGGAAGGAAGGAAGAAAGAAAGACTTGCATTTCTATAGCGCCTTTCACGACCACCGGACGTCTCAAAGCGCTTTACAGCCAATGAAGTACTTTTTGAAGTGTAGTCACTGTTGTAATGTGGGAAACACGGCAGCCAATTTGCGCCCAGCAAGCTCCCACAAACAGCAATGTGATAATGACCAGATAAACTGTTTTGGTGATGTTGATTGAAGGATAAATATTGGCCAGGACACCGGGGAGAAATAGTGCCATGGGATCTTTTAGGTCCGCCTGAGAGAGCAGACGGGGGCCTCGGTTTAACATCTCATCCAAAAGAAGCCTGATAGATTTGTGTTCCTGTATGTCCGACAGTCAATGTTAATAATTCGACCCTTTCCACTCCTCAAAGAAGACTGCCCATAACAGGAGGATGAAAAGCTGCACAGGAGGAGGAGTCCTAACCTCTATCCTAGTGGCCTGTTGGAAGAAGGCAGCTCAAGACATCCAGGAGAGGGAGAATGTGGAGGAATCAGGGCACTCGGAAACAGGATTCCTGGACCTAGCTCAGGATTTGTGCCCAACTTTTTCCGTCCCTTCCTTCCCAGCCTCCTGATTCACTCTGCCTCACTCATTGGAACCACAGCAGATAGGGAATATCAATTCTTTGTCAGTCATTTTGCAGAACGCTAACCGAGAGCAAGTTGCCATTAAGACTGCATTGGAACATTTGTTCCTTTTCTCTTTCTGTAGGTATACTACACGAGTCAGGGTTGGGGTCCAGGGAGATGCTAGACGGTAGCACATGTGAACAGGCACCATCATGTAATTCTAAGCCTGTAAAACACCAGCTCAGGAATATTCATAGTGTGGGATTTTGGCAGAGATTTTGAAGAGAGTCTACTGATCGAGGCCACTTCCTGCTTGCTCAGCCAGTCCCCATCATTCCATCAGTAGACTTTCTTCAAAATCTCTGCCAAAATCTCACACTATGAATATTCCTGAGCTGGTGCTTTACTTTCATTGGAACCGAAGTCTGATGAGGCAGTCACGGCCCGCTCTTCCACGGGTCGATGGAGTGGCTGGCTCCTCCGTCGCTGCTGTTCGTGCTCCTGTTCCTCCTCCTCCTCCTCGTCTCCCTCTTCCACCTCTTGAGGTGGTGCGGCTATGCCTGGTGGCAATGGCTGTGCCCTCATGATGGCCAAGTTGTACAGCATGCAGCAGACGATGTCGAAAAGGGACACCCGCTCAGCCGAGTACGGGAGGGCTCCTCCCGAGCAGTTACGGCAGCGGAACCGTTGCTTGAGCACTCCGATGGTCTGCTCAATGATGTTCCTGGTGGCAGCATGGCTCTCATTGTATGAGTGTTGGACACAAGTGTTTGGGTTGCGGAGGGGAGTCATGAGCCAGATGGAGAGCGGATAGCCCTTGTCTCCCAGCAGCCATCCGCGGGCTTGATGTGGTGGCTGGAACAGAGTCTGGTGCAGGATAAAGGCATCATGGCTGCTGCCAGGATAGCGGGCATTGACGGTGAGGATTCGCTGTGTGTGGTCGCACACCAACTCCACATTAAGTGAGTGGTAGCCTTTGCGGTTACGGAATACCTCAGGATTGTTATGAGGGGCCCGCAAAGTGACGTGGGTGCAGTCAATGGCGCCCTGCACCATGGGGGAAGCCCGCTATCCTGACAAAACCACATGCACGCTCGCGCTGTTTCTCTCTGGTCATGGGGAAGGAAATGTAGTCCCTTCTCCTTCTGTAGAGAGCATCTGTGGCAATGGACGGCGAACTGCGATATGTTAGATATGTCTCCTGTTGCACACTGGAAGGATCCGCTGGCATAGAAATTGAGGGAGACGGTGACCTTGACTGCCACTGAGAGAGACGTGGTGCTCCTGATGTGAGGCTCGAGGTCTGGCTGCAGGAGGTGGCAGAGCTCTGTGACCACATCCTTGGTGAAGCGGAGCCTTATAAGACACTGCTCCTCAGTGAGATTGATGCAGGAGAAATGCTGCCGGAATACCCTGGGAGGGTAAGGCCTCCTGATGAGAGCCCTCCTGCCTCTGGCCACGTTTTGCAATCTTTCTCTCTGTCTCCATTGCCTCCGACGTTGACGCTGGAGGGCGAGGTCCAGTGCCAGTACAGCCCCCATTAAATTATGGAAATGTTGCACTTTAAAATCTCACCGAAATGGAAGTGATGAATTTTTCTGAGGCCGAAGACTCCTTCAAGTGGAAAGCGCTGAAATCGCTCAATGCGCCTGTCAAACTGACAAGGCAGCATTCTTCGCCGACTAAAAATAAAGCGGATGTTGACGCCTTTATATAGCGCTCCTCCAGCGTTCATCCGACTGCAGACCGCCTCCTCTACCTGTCGTTGCTAACGGCAGGCGCTCAGGCAGGGGGAGGCGCGAGAGTGAATTTCTGAGTCGTGGCGCCACCGGGGCGCTGCGCAGCCGGATGACGTCACGATCTCCGGGCGCAGGAGAGCGTGGCGCTAGTGGTTACCGCTGCCGCAAAGCTCCACCTCAATTTCGCGGGCGTCGATACTATCGCCGCGCCCGGTCGCAAAGCCAGTAGCGCCCCGTTAGCGCCCCCCGGAGGCACTAAGTTACCGAATTTCTCCCTCCTGGTTTTTAGAAAAAGTAGGGCTTCCTTAGCATAAAGGATGGCTGCAGTCATCTGAGAATGTGCCTTGGAGGTAGGGAGGAGGGTTCATGCAAGGGATCTAAGGTGTAAAATGTGACAGATTCCTGAATCAGATCCTGACAAATGGTGTCTGGCCTGGGGGTGACCGGGGGCATCCTCAAACCCCTTTGCGTACCTTCACCATCAGAAGACTGAGGGCTCTCCTCCCCTTGGCCTTTCCATGGTTAATCTGCGTCGCACAGCGAAGTTGTAGACCAACCAGCAAACAACGGTGCACGACACTTTGGCTGGTGTGTGTTGTCGGCACCCCCCGTGACCCATCAAAGCATCTGAATGTCCGAGCGTGTGTTTGATGATGCCTCTGGGTTTGACATGTGTCCATGGATTCTGCACAAGTGTGATCTGATAGGGCTTGGTGTCCAAAGAGCCAACCTTGCCCATTTTTACCGTTGTTAACTACGGATAGTCATCATGATTGCTGCCCAGAGAGCGGGCATTTACCTGCATGATTCTGTGCACAGACTATGAGCACATTAACCTAGTGGAAGCCATTGTGGTTCATGAAGGCTCGGCTACTGTGGACAGGAGCATGCAGGACTACGTGTATGATGCCCCACACTTGACGAAATCCTGCAATCAGGGCAAAACCGAGGGACCTCTCTTCCACTTGTCCATGGGAAAATTATGAACGTCATAGAGTCATAACGGCACAGAAGGAGGCCATTCGGCCCATCGAGTCCGTGCCGGCTCTCTGCAGAGCAATCCAGTCAGTCCCATTCCCCCCACTCTATCCCCGTCGCCCTGCAAGTTTATTTCCCTCAAGTGCCTATCCAGTCTCCCCTTGAAAACATTGAGTGTCTCCGCTTCCACCACTTCCGTCAGGCAGCGAGTTCCAGGTCCTCACCACACGCTGCGTAAAAATGTTTTTCCTCACATCCCCCCTGTATCTCTTGCCCAAAACCTTAAATCTGTGTCCCCTAGTCCTTGTACCATCAACTAGTGGGAACAACCTTTCCCCGTCTAGCCTATCCAAACCCGTCATAATCTTGTACACCTCTATCAAATCACCCCTCAACCTCCTTTGCTCTAATGAAAACAAATCCAGCTTCTCCAACCTGTCCTTGTAGCTAAGATCCCCCATCCCCGGAACCATTCTGGTAAATCTCTGGTAAACGTGTCTGCTGTGGCAAACACTGTTTCAGTCTCCGGCAGGTTGGCTAATGTTACTTATGTCCCCTGTGGTAGCCTGGAAGGAGCTGAAGGCAAAAAAGTTTCAGGGTTGCAGTGACCTTTATAGCAACAAGCAGTGCTTGCTCCTCCTGGCCACACAAAGAAAGGTTTTTTACTTATCTTTTGGGACTTCTGCTGGATGTCCGGCCGGTTTCACTGGCCAGAGTGACCACAGTGGTCGCTCCGGCCAGTAGGACGCCAAAATTGCATTGGGGTCCTAGCTCAATGATCGAACTCCGATTCGCATATATTAATGAGGCGTCCGCCTAAGTCAGGAAGATGCCTCAACCTCGCGGCATTAAAATGGCCATGGGGGCGCTATTGGAGCAGGAAAAAGAGCCGCTCGCTTTTAACACCCGCTCCGATCGGTTTCCACTGGGCGGAGTGGGAGTAAAAATCACCCTATAGACGTGAAGGACAGTCACCAAAAATGATTCAGAAGAACCAAAATAAAAGGATTCAAAACATACCTGTTAACACCAGATTGTCCCTTTAAAGGCTTTTGCACTCAGACAGAAAAGTCTGTAGGCTGCCCAAATTATACGAGTCTGATAAGAAACAAGTGTAATCATGTTGTGAACAGGGGCAGGCTGGCTATATGGGAAATCAGGAGATTTCCTCAGGGCCCTTGTGAATGGCTGTAATCGTGCCCCACTTTCGGGTTTGCCAGTCCGCCCAAGGGGGCACTAACGGGGCGCAAAGCACCTAGCGCCCAGGTGCAGCACCGCTAACGCCTCCCGGTGAATTTCTCGGCGGCAGAAGCCGGTAGCGCCCCACGGTGCTGCGCCTCTGGCGATGATGTCATCGCCGTGCGCAGCGCCTTGCTCGCGCCCCGGCCGCAAACTTCGCTCGCACCCCCCGACCTACCGCCGGACGCTATGTCCGACAGGGTCAGGGGGGCGTGTTTGCGGCCGCGCAAATTAAATGGCAGGAGCCGGGCGGCCATTTTTTTTGGGCCGCCTGCCAGCACCTGCCCCCTCTCGCCTCCTCATGCGGGCTGCCGGCTGCCTTGTGAGCGCCGGGCTGTTTTGCCGGCACCCCGCTCCCCAGTGGTCCAGCAGGGCCCCGGAGCACGCTGCGCTGGACTCCTCCCCTTTAATCAGGGGAGGGAGGCCTGTAATACCGTGGCGCTACGTGCCGACGCGCGTGGCGCTGCTGCACGTAGCGCCGCGATATTGAATGGGAGCGCCCCAGGCAAAAGGGGGAGCGCTTCCAGTAGAGCCCCTGCCTCCTGCTTGGGGCGCTACCACTCAATTTCCAACGCGGGGGTGCTAACTTTTTCGAGGCGTCCCGGCAAAGTTAGCGCCCCAAAGGGGGCGCAACCGAATTTCCCCCCCTAAGTATTTGGTCTGTCTTGATTTTTACTTTGCTTACCAGTGGCATGACAAAACATCAAAAATAATATCCTGCTTTGGACGGGAACTTGGAAATAAAAATCAAGGTAACATCAGGTTTTGTGTGATTTTAGGCCATTCTTATTTCTTGACTGGTATATTTGAGTAGGCTGATAGGAAATGTTATCTAAATTTACTTCTAACTCCTCTAGTTGTGCATTGTTTACAGATTTGGGCACATTTGATGGTAAATGCAGAATCAGGGGGTGGATTTTCATCTTCACCATCTGGACGGTAGGCTGGCAGCCCGCCCTTCATAGAAGTTGCCAGATTTTTATTCCGTTGAAAGGAAAATTTGGCGGGTTCTATAAAGCTTGGGCTGTGCACCCGACCAGATTACAAAGTTATATTATAAAACACAAACTGAACAACGGAAGTACAGAAGTGGGGAAATTCCAAGCGCAGAAAGGCAAGAAATCTAATACGATAGCAAAATACCTGCGGATGCTGGAAATCCGAAATAACAACAGAAAACGCTGGAAAAACTCAGCAGGCCAGGCAGCATCCGTGGAGAGAGAAGCAGAGTTAACGTTTCAGGTCGAAGACCTTTCGTCAGAACTGGAAAAAAGCAGGAAATGAAATAGATTTTAAAGCAAGTTTAGGGCTGGGAAAAGGGGGAGGGGATGAAAGAACAAAAGGGAAGGTCAGTGATAGGATAGAAAGCAGGAGAGATTAAGAGACATTGAGAGACATTAAGAGATATTCAAGGCAAGAGGAAGTGGTAATATGACAGGCTATGTCTCTTAATCTCTCCCGCTTTCTATCCTATCACTGACCTTCCCTTTTGTTCTTTCATCCCTCCCCCTTTTCCCAGCCCTAAACTTGCTTTCAAATCTATTTCATTTCCTGCTTTTTTCCAGTTCTGACGAAAGGTCTTCGACCTGAAACGTTAACTCTGTTTCTCTCTCCACGGATGCTGCCTGGCCTGCTGAGTTTTTCCAGCGTTTTCTGTTGTTATTTGGCAAGAAATCTAACCAAGGTTATGGGTTCAAGCCACTGCAGTGCAGTACTGAGGGATGAGACGTTAAACCGAGGCCCCGTCTGCTCTCTCAGGTGGACGTAAAAGATTCCACGGCATTATTTCGAAGAAGAGCAGGGGAGTTCTCTCCGGTGTCCTGGCTAATGCTTCTCCCTCAACCAACACCTAAAGACAGGTGATCTGGACATGATCACAGTGCTGTTTGTGGGAGCTTGCTGTGCGCAAATTGGCTGCCACGTTTTCTACATTACAACAGTGACCACACTTAAAAAAAAGTACTTAATTGGTCATGAAAAGCGCCAAATAAATGCAAGTCTTTCTTTTTATTTATCTTGTTACTTGCTGTGCAATCAAGTCTCACAGTTTGGGACTGGGAGTTCTAATTTCACTTGTTACCCTGTTTCTATTCCTTTTCTTTTGATTGGCTGGCTGTTCAAATGAATATGTGGTCCTGTTGGTACATATGAATTTGTGATTGTATGCACAATAATGAAGTAGCATCAACAAAGTAGCCATGGAAATGGGAAGGTTCAAGGAATCATCGATCAACCGGCAACCAAAAAGCTTCTTTACTTGCACCTCAGAACTGAGATGAAATCCACATCAGATATTTTTCATGCTGCTATACATGTACAGTGTGAGAATAATTTATGGGGGTAATATAGTAGCATGGATAGAGGATTGGTTAATGGACAGAAAACAGAGAGTAGGGATAAATGGGTCTTTTTCAGGTTGGCAGGCTGTAACTAGTGGGGTGCCGCAAGGATCAGTGTTGGGGCCTCAGCTATTCGTAATCTATATTAATGACCTAGATGAATGGACCCAGTGTAATGTATCCAACTTTGATGATGATACAAAGCCAGGTGGGACAGTAAGCTGTGAGGAGAATACAAAGAATCTGCAAAGGGATATACTGTAGATAGACTAAGTGAGTGGGCAGTAAGGTGGCAGATGCAGTATAATGTAGGGAAATGTGAGGTTATTCACTTTGGTAGGAAGAATAGAAAAACAGAATATTTTTTAAATGGTGAGAAACTTTCAAATGTTGGTGTTCAGAGAGAGTTGGGTGTCTTCGTGCAAGAAATACAGAAAGCTAGCATGCAGGTACAGCAAGCAATAAGGAAGGCAAATGGCATGTTGGACTTTATTGCAAAGGGGGTTGGAGTATAAGAGTAAGGAATCTTGCTACAATTGTACAGGGCCTTGGTGAGACCACACCTGGAGTACTGTGCACAGTTTTGGTCTCCTTATCTAAGGAAGGATATACTTGCCTTGGAGGCGGTGCAACGAAGGTTCACTAGATTGATTCCTGGGATGAGAGGGATGTCCTATGATGAGAGATTGTGTAGAATGGGCCGATACTCTCTGGAGTTTAGAGAATGAGAGGTGATCTCATTGAAACATACAAGATTCTGAAGGGGATTGACAGGGTAGATGCTGAGAGGTTGTTTCCCCTGGCTGGAGTGTCTAGAACTAGGGGGCATAGTCTCAGGATAAGGGGTCGGCTATTTAAGACTGAGATGAGGAGGAATTTCTTCACTCAGAGGGTTGTGAATCTTTGGAATTCTCTGCCCCAGAGGGCTGTGGATGCTGAGTCTTTGAGTACATTCAAGGCTGAGATCGATACATTTTTGGACTCTAGGTGAATCAAGGGATATGGAGATCGGGCGGGAAAGTGGAGTTGAGGTCGAAGATCAGCCATGATCTTATTGAATGGCGGAGCAGGCTCGAGGGGCCGTATGGCCCACTCCTGCTCCTATTTCTTATGTTCTTATAATGCTGCTCCATGTACAGAGGATTTGGGGAGATGGCCATTTAAACCCAGGATTAAATTGCTACTCATAAGCAGGATCATTTCTGGTCTTGGCCCAGTGTGCCAGTGTAAGTTGGGTGATGTGATGGTCACAAGCAACAACAACTCGCATTTATATAGCGCCTTTAACGTAGTAAAATGTCCCGGGACGCTTCACAGAAGTGTTAGCAAACAAAATTTGATCAAACAAAAATCTCCACGCTATATAAGGTACGGTAGCATAGTGGTTATGTTTCTGGACTAGTAATCCAGAGGCCTGGATTAATGATCTGAGAGATGTGAGTTCAAACCCCACCACAGGCAGCTGGGGAATTTAAATTCAGTTAATTAAATAAATCTGGAATTAAAAGCTAGTATCGGTAATGGTGACCATGAAACTACCGGATTGTCGTAAAAACCCATCTGGTTCACTTATGTCCTTTAGGGAAGGAAATCTGCCGTCCTTACCTGGTCTGGCCTATATGTGACTCCAGACCCACAGCAATGTGGCTGACTCTTAACTGCCCTCTGCGGTTCAAGAAGGCGGCTCACCACCACCTTCTCAAGGGCAATTAGGGATGGGCAATAAATGCCAGCCTTGCCAGTGATGCCCACATCCCATAAACTAATAAAAAAAATTAAGGAGATAGGTGACCAAAAGCTTTGTCAACGAGGTAGGTTTTAAGGAGCATCTTAAAGGGGGAGAGAGAGGTGGAGAGGTTTAGGGAGGGAATTCCAGAGCTTAGGGCCTAGGCAGCTGACGGCACGGCCGCCAATAGTGGAGCGATGAAAATCGGGGATGCGCAAGAGGCAAAAATTGGTGGAGCGCAGAGATCACAGAGGGCTGGAGGAGGTCACAGAGATAGGGAGGAGCGAGGCCACGAATGGATTTGAAAACAAGAATGAGGATTTTAAAATTGAGGCGTTGGTGGACTGGCAGCCCATGTAGATCTGCAAGCACAGCAATGCTGGGTGAACACCCGACACGGCCTGTGCTAAACCTGCCTCCATGTCCAAATGCAGCGTATTAACACAGAATGGATGAGCAGCAGGCGTGGTTAAAGTTTGTCATTAATTGCTCGCCAATTAGCTGGCAGGAAAATGCAAGCTGGGACCCTAGATAGCCTTTTTTTTGGTAGAATTAAGAACTGAAACACTCCCAGTTTCAAATCTGGCAAAGTCTTCCACATCTGGATGTCACCACTCCGGCAAAATTTGAATGTAAAATTTAAGTTCTTCATTATTTCTAGCGGGAGTTTTTGTTACTAGCCCAAACGTGACCAGGAAGCGTGTGTGAGCTACAAATGGGGCTGGGCCAGGTGTAACCGGCCTCCTCCCTGATAGGGCCGTACGGATAAGAGAATTGTCCCCTTAAGCTCCAACATTTAATGATTACTAAGAATTTGTTAACTGAACCAAATGTTGTGTAAAATTACAACGTTTCATGGCAAGTGAACAGTAGGAATATGGTGCAGCCAGTTGATGTTCTACATGGAGCAATAAATGTGAGAAGTCGCACAACACCAGGTTATAGTCCAACAGCTTTATTTGAAATCACAAGCTTTCGGAGCGCTGCTCCTTCGTCAGGTGAAGTGAAGAGATGCATATAGGCACAGCATATATCGTCAGAGAACACTGCCAGAAGATTACAGTTAATCTTTCTAACTGCCCTGACTATATATGCTGTGCCTATATGCATCTCTTCACTTCACCTGACGAAGGAGCAGCGCTCCGAAAGCTTGTGATTTCAAATAAAGCTGTTGGACTATAACCTGGTGTTGTGCGACTTCTCACATTTGTCCACCCCAGTCCAACACCGGCATCTCCACATCATGGAGCAATAAGACCAAGGTTCACCTCAATTCATCACATGCAACACTTCTGATTAATACCATCCCATTACGGGGGTAGGAAATCTTTTCACACGAGGGTAGTGGGAATATCGGCGTCAAATTTCACTTATTTTCTGATAGCTGGTTGTAGAGATCTGTTGGAAAGGAACATGGCACAGAATCCAGACGCGGTTATTAAAAATAAAGGGAAAATTGCTCGTGAGCTTCTTCTCTGCCCCATTTTTGGGGGGGATGTGGGCCGGCATTTATTGCCCATCCCAGGTTGCCCTTGAGAAGGTGGTGGTGAGCCACCTTCTTGAAGCGCCGCAGTCCGTGCAGTGAAGGTGCTCCCACAGTGCTGTTCGGGAGGGAATTCCAGGATTTTGACCCAGCGACGATGAAGGAACGGCCGATATATTTCCAAGTAGCTGATTATCTAAGGCAATAAGCAAACACACCTGCCGTAGCTAGTACTACACTAGGACATATGTGTAACTTGCTTCTCTATTCAAATAGCAACCATTTAATTGGCATTTTCTGTGTGAAATGTAGCCTCAATTGTTCTGTGTAATCTACAGAATTGTATTAAACATTCATCGAAAGGAGAGGAAATTTTCCTTTCCAATAGATATTAACGGTTTGAAAATGTACAACCTTGGCTGAATTTCTACAGTAAATAAATTATATTCTGAATGATTTAAAGAAAAGATACCTAATCATGATATCTCAATATAATTTTAGCACAGGTTTGAAAAGAGCTTTTACACGATACATATGTTGGAGAATGCCATGGTTTTTACCTCACGCAATTGGAATATAGAGTTAATTCCATGCCGGGAATAAAACAACCTGACCAGAGGTACTTTCCCACGAGCCACCACCAGTTTAAAAATAACTCAAACTGCTGTGTAATTGCTCCCACCATCAATGAGCGCTTGCTGTAACCAAGGCAACTCCCTTGCCATGGCTGTCCATCAACTTGCTGGAGCATTAATTTCACAAAAAAAAAATTAACTAGGCTGATCCACAAATAAAACATACACCGCCCACGACAACTTTACAGAAATATCACCAAAATAGAGACGGGCAAACTTCAACGGTTACCCTCCAATAACCAACATGCACATTCTTTCTTCCTGCAGTTTTTGATGGCCAACTGTTGACTATTGCAACTGCTGATCGCATGAGCATCAGGAAGACAAGTTCTCTTAAAAGGTCCAACTTGTTACTGCATACAATTCCATCCCAGGAAACTGATGGTGGATCAAAACTGCACTTACAATATAGAATCATAGAATGCGTACAGCACAGAAGGAGGCCATTCGGCCTGTCAAGCCCGTGCCGGCTCTCCGCAAGAGCACTTCAGCTAGTCCCACTCCCCCCGCCCTTTCCCCGTAGCCCTGTACTTTTTTTTTCCTTTCAGGTACTTATCCAATTCCCTTTTGAAGTCGTGATTGAATCTGCCTCCACCATCCTTTCAGGCCGTGCATTCCAGATCCCAACCACTTGCTGCGTAAATAGGTTTTTCCTCATGTCGCCTTTGGTTCTTTTGCCAATCACCTTAAATCTGTGTCCTCTCGACTCTCCGCCAATGGGAACAGTTTCTCTCTATCTACACTGTCTAGACCCCTCATGATTTTCAATACCTCTATCGAATCTCCTCTTAACCTTCTCTGCTCTAAGGAGAACAACCCCAGCTTCTCCAGTCTACCCACGTAACTGAAGTCCCTCATCCCTGGAACCATTCTTATAAATCTTTTCTGCACCCTCTCTAAGGCCTTCACATCCTTCCTAAAGTGCGGCGTCCAGAATTGGACACAATACTCCAGTTGAGGGCCGAACCAGTGTTTTATAAAGGTTCATCATAACTTCCTTGCTTTTGTACTCTATGGGCTGGATTTTGATACTGGGGCGGGTTGGGGTCGTGTCATCCACTTTTCGTGTTATCCACCCGACTGCAATTGTATGTGGGAGATTGATGCAATTTTCACCTAATTGGGCAATTGAGTTCCAGCATGTGGGAACCCATGAACCAATTAGTGTTTTCAGTCTGAAAGTCGCCTCTGATGATGTCATCATTGCTGCTGCATTGAAGATCTACAAAGACTGCCTGGCCTTTGCTGTGAGAGGACCTGGATGCAAAATGAGCAGCAGCAGCCCATAGTCTGCTCCCAGATATTTTTGCACCACCACTCCCAGATATATATGCCTGCCAGCCAGCCAGCGAGCGATCTAAATGTGCTCCCGCCAGGTTTCACATTCGTGGTTCAGAACAGGTGTGCTTCACGTACAAAAAGGGTTAAAATCACAAAGGCCTTTCAAAATGGCATTATAGACGCAATTTAGTGCTTGTTAAGGGCCTTAACAGCCTATCCCGGCTCTTAGAGGCGGGACGGAGGCGGGACCAGCAGACACGATTTAATGAAAATTGCGTGGAGGTGGGATGGAGGCGGGCTTGTGCCCGCCCGCCAGTTTTCGCAATTTTAACCCCCCACACGCCTCCAAACCCACCTCCACAGGTCAATGAAAATCCAGCCCAAAGCCTCTATTTTTAACCTGTGTTCATAGATTTCTTATTTAGCATGGGGAATTAAAAGGCTTAGGCAATGGTTGCAGTTGTATCAAAAGGAGAAAGACATTTTTTTCCCATTTTCTCCCTATCGCTCTTGAAGATGTTGATTTTCGCTGAGGTTTGATTTCATAGGCATCACCAACCCTCCACCACCCCACCCAAAGTAACTGTTCTTCCTGTGGGCGTCTGGCATTTGAAAGACAGGTTGAAGATTTGTTGTATCTTGCAATCATAAAAGATATGCTTCCTATGGGTGCAAAAGTTGTTTGGTGGGTCAGTCAGCTAAGTTTCTGCCTTCCCAGGGGACATCCTCTTGACTGAGGGGTTCCAATCTGTCATTCGCCATGCTTCTTCAATAACAGGATGATGGCAGCCACAAGAGGACAAAATACTGCAGTGCACTTGCTGGGTTTGGGCAAAGACTTTGTCCTCTTCGTACCAACTTAGATCTGCAACATGGCAGGTTAAGCAACTTGATACAGGAGAGTTGAAACCAATTCTGTCAAAGTGAACCGGGGCACTTTTGATCGCAGTGTCATGATTTTAAGTGCTACTGTCAACAGACACTTAGTACACAGAAACTGCAATTTGACCCAATTTAATCAGTCGATGAGCTTAATTGCTGATTTACTAACAGGCTCACCAACCTGTTTCCAATGTTGAGCCGAGCTGTTGGAAAGCTCCGTTCCCAATGGTTGCACGTGCTGCCCCTTGTTTCAAAGCACAGCGAAGGCAAGGAAACATGAAGGGAGCCCTCAGTTTCAAGCAGTAGTTATGGGGTCCTCATAGTGAGCGAGGACAGTGCTGTGAAATGTGAAGTTAGCCACTTTGGTAGGAAAAATAGAAAAGCAGAGTATTTTTTTAAATGTGAGAAGTCGCACAACACCAGGTTATAGTCCAACAGTTTTATTTGAAATCACAAGCTTTCGGAGCGGCTGCTCCTTCGTCAGGTGAAGTGAAGAAATACAAATGGGCACAGCATATATAGACAGAGAACAATGCCTGTGCGGAGAACAATGCCAGACGACTACAGGCATCTCCGCATCATTTTTTAAATGGTGAGAGACTGGGAAATGTTGGTGTTCAGAGGGACCTGGGTGTCCTTGTACACGAATCACTGAAAGTTAACATGCAGGTACAGCAAGCAATTAGGAAAGCAAATGGTATGTTGGCCTTTATTACAAGAGGATTTGAGTATAAGAGTAAAGACGACTTACTGCAATTATCCAGGGCCCTGGTGAGACCACACCTGGAGTATTGTGTACAGTTTTGGTCTCCTTACCTAAGGAAGGATATACTTGCCTTAGAGGGAGTGCAACGAAGGTTCACCAGACTGGTTCCTGGGATGGGAGGATTGTCCTATGAGGAGAGATTGAGTCGACTAGGCCTATATTCTCTCGAGTTTAGAAGAATGAGAGGTGATCTCATTGGCCTGTATTTTCCGATGGGAGGCTTCCTGCGTGCGGAGGCCTCCGATATGGAAAAAATCTACGCCATTACCTGCTGGCTCCGTAGGTCTGGACATTTCCAGTCCTGGGCCTCTCCTGGTGCGCGCGCGAAGAGGCCCAGGTATCCCAGGGGCGCATGTGGTTCGCAAGCGTCCCTGGGATCGCGTAGGCCATGGGGAACCAATGGAAGAAGGGAATCCGCCTTCACACTTTTGACAGGTCTCTACGCATAGACCTGTCAAAAGTATGAATGGGGATCACTCAAAAAACACACTAAAAGATTAAATACATTTTTTTTAAATCACGTTTTTAAAATTAGTTAAAATTACATTAAATTAAATATTTAAAACAAAAATTTAATTTTTTGAGAAAATTTATTAAAGTTTTTTATGGGGCTAAAAATAAACTTACCTTTTTTAAAAGTATTTTTAAATTATAAATGAGTGAAAAAAAAAATTTAAAACTTTTTTTTAAACTCTTATGCTGGTAAAAGCAGGCCTTATGCCTGCTTTTACCAGGCGTAAGATTTTTAAAGGTTCTCAGTGGGCGGAGGTTCTGCAGAAAGCAGAACCCGCGGAGGCCCATCTCCCGGGCAGGTGGAGAATCTGTCAAGAGAATTCTTGACAGATTGGAAGTGCCGGTTTTCAGCGCATGCACTTTGCAGGCCTGAAACCGGCACTTGCGAGGCCCCTACATGTGTGTACACAGCTCGTACACACCCGTAGTGACGGAAAATATGGGCCATTGAAACATACAAAATTCTTACAGGGCTTGACAGGGTAGATGCACGGAGGATGTTTCCCCTGGCTGGGGAGTCTAGAACCAGGAGTCACAGTCTCAGAATAAGGGGTCGACCATTTAGGTCCGAGATGAGGAGAAATATCTTCACTCAGAGGGTGGTGAATCTTTGGAATTCTCTACCCTAGAGGGCTGTGGAGGCTCAGGTCATTGAGTATATTCAAGACAGAGATCGATAGCGTTTTGAATATTAAGGGAATCAAGGGATATGGGGATAGTTCAGGAAAGTGGAGATGAGGTAGAAGATCAGCCATGATCTTATTGAATGGCGGAGCAGGCTCGAAGGGCCAAATGGCCGACTCCTGCTCCTATTTCTTAGGTTCTTATGATTTCTTTTATGCAGCTTGGAGATTCTCTAACGCTGACTTTTGTTGAGCATTCGCAAGCAAAGGACAATATATGCATGTGCTGCACCCATGTGTAAGTGGCACCCTGAGGTCATCGACCTGAAACGTTGACTCTGTTTCTCTCTCCACAGATGCTGCCTGACCTGCTGAGTAGCTCCAGAATTGTTCTGTTTTTAGTTCAGGGTCCGGACACTGACGGTCATGTTAACACATCACCTGACCAAGGCCTGATCGTAAAATGTACAGAAATGCTTTGGTTCGTTTCTTGCACAGGTATACTGCGCGAGAAACAGCAGATATATAGAAACCACTATGGAAGAATTGGTTCTTAATTGTGACTATTCTCAATTTATTTTACCTGAAATTTGGCCTCACTGGTTCCTTTAGCGCACATTTTTTTTAAATCTAAAATTTTGTATCATGATGCTGATAGTTCCAGCTCCTTTCTCTGGTGCCTTGCATTGTGCACTGGTATGTGAAGACTCCTACTTGAATGCTGTAAAATTTCATTAATGGATGATAATAAATGACTCTTCTTAGATAAGCTGCACAGCAGTTTTCCAGTCTGGACTCCCTGCACAATTCACCATACCTGACTTAGTGGGCAAGCAGCAAGGTCTTCTCATTTCAAGTTTAGAAACATAGAAAAATAGGAGCAGGAGTAGGCCATTCAGCCCTTCGAGCCTGCTCCGCCATTCAATATGATCATGGCTGATCCTCTATCTCAATACCATATTCCCGCTCTCTCCCCATACCCCTTGATGCCTTTTGTGTCTAGAAATCTATCTATCTCCTTCTTAAATATATTCAGTGACTTGGCCTCCACAGCCTTCTGTGGTAGAGAATTCCACAGGTTCACCACCCTCTGAGTGAAGAAATTTCTCCTCATCTAAGTCCTAAATGTCCTTCCCCGTGTCCTGAGACTGTGACCCCTCGTTCTAGACCGCCCCCCCCCCCCCCCAGCCAGGGGAAACACCCTCCCTGCATCCAGTCTGTCTAGCCCTGTCAGAATTTTCAATGAGAACCCCTCTCATTCTTCTAAACTCTAGTGAATACAGGCCTAGTCAACCCAATCTATCCTCATATGACAGTCCTGCCATCCCAGGAATCAGTCTGGTGAACCTTCGCTGCCCTCCCTCTATGGCAAGTATATCCTTTCTTAGGTAAGGAGACCAAAACTGCACACAGTACTCCGGGTGTGGTCTCACCAAGGCCCTGTATAACTGTAGTAAGACATCCTTTGTGACTAAACCAGCAGCCAAGAGTGGCCCTGGATCCTTCTGATTATTCCCCTTTCCTTTCGGTAGGGGGACCACTGGATCTCTGTTTGGCGCTTATGCGTGATAACATGGCTCAGATTGGGGAACGCCATGTTGGGATCCATAAAAAATGACCCCATGCCCATTTGTTGGCTGTGGCTCAGTTGGTAGCACTCTCACCTCTGAGTCATGAAGGTTGTGGGTTCAAATCTCACTGCTGCTTGTGGGAGCTTGCTGTGTGCAAGCTAACGGCCGCATTTTTATACAGTTCAGAAATACTTTGCTGACTGTAAAGTGTTTTGCGACATCCTGAGGTCATGAAAGGTGCTATATAAATACAAGTCTTTCTTTCGTTCCATTCCCTGGAACAATATTTTGGAACTTGTGCTGCGCTATCGTGACCAAACTCGATCACAGTCCAATCCTGGGAAAACCTCGCGATACAAATGGGATAGCAGTGACATTTTAACAGTTATGCCTTGTAGACAAGCTTCATATATTCCTGACTTCAGGGAAACAGCAGTGTCAACTTTACTCTGGAGATTATTAATCAGTCCTTACTTAAACAGTAATCAGTCTCCTTAATGACTAACTGCAAATAGTTTCTATTCACAGATCAGGGGGCTTGGACCCCCTGCAGATAATTCTTTGTCATTCACTCTAAGCAAAGAAATCCTTATGAATAACAAAAGGAAGTGGGTTAACTCTTCTGCTGATTGATGGGAATCGATTATCAGTCTCGGCACTTGGTAAAGCTGGGAGCAGCGGTTGGACGCAAGACACATACACAGAGCTAATAGCTGCCTTATTTATGGTCTGTGCAGTTTTATTTAAAAAAATACTCCAGGATTCCAGTTCGGAAGGTAAAGTCATTGCTTGCTGACGTGACCTCATGCCCTTCATAATTTAATGCACTGACTGTAGGAGTCACTCACTGCTGTGCAGCCTCCAGGACCGCCTTTGTTGTGAGCTTCGCTAAACCATCATTATTGAAATTCCGGGATCGTTTTGACAGGAGGTACTTTTGCAGTGCAGCCAACTGGCTGAGCCAGTATTTTCCTTCCTCTGCCCTCAAAAAAGACAGGTCATCCTGCCTTGTATTCCCTCGAAGTGACCAGCAGAGCCAGGAACAAACTCAGTTACAGTAGTGCCAGGTGAATTTGAATGACTGCCCGTCAAACTAATAACCTGGTTAGGAGTTTGCTATCCTACTGCCTGTGCTCGCTGCTATTTCTCTGATCTGTAACCAGGAAACACGAAAGTGTAGTTTTATGCTGCAGGGTTGTTTCTGATATAAATCTAACATTGATTCAACTCCAAAATAAAATGTGCAATGCAATTCTTTAGTTTAGCTACAAATCTCAGCACCATGTTAGAAGTGGAACTCACATCAAAGTCAATTGCAAATAATTTAGTCCCCTAAATTCAAAAATGGTCTATTTAGAGATTTTGTGCTTTCCGACACGTCTCCTGTTACGCTTTTCCCCCCCTGAATCCTCTCCTTTAAAATGTAACGATATCACCTTCCCCCATCATAGTGGTGCAAAAATGTCA
Source organism: Squalus acanthias (assembly GCA_030390025.1). Taxonomy (NCBI): domain Eukaryota; kingdom Metazoa; phylum Chordata; class Chondrichthyes; order Squaliformes; family Squalidae; genus Squalus; species Squalus acanthias. Next base: position 61,041,348 of record CM059441.1, on the reverse strand, counting down.
CCACTTCAGGTTATGGGTTTCATACCAACACGGCAGCAGTGTTGACTCACTGTAAATGCTATTGTGGGCTTGCACTTTGATCTATGTTGCCTGTCTCCAGGCAACAGCGAATGCCAGTGTGATAATGTGATGTCAATACTTCGACATCCATGCAACTGAATTCCAGCTAAGGGCTGTGGTACGATAGACATTGTAGATCAGGAGCCTAACCTCCAGCTAGAGCTGAACTGAACTGTATTGGGAATCACTCTGTGTAAGAGTGCAGACAGAAATGAAGAGGGCTGAATAGACATTTCTGTGGCTGACGAACCGAACTGTGTCAAACAGAGGTCTGCATATCACTTGAGATGTTCGTGAGGAGCAGTCGATTTGCAATATTTCCTTTTGGACATCTGCTCGCACCTCTGGTCACCCGTTACAACTTGACGCAAAGAAAAGACATACTTGAACTATGCATGTGGCCTAATCAAACATCCCCCAGCACAATACACAAAGGCAGTACCTTTGCACTGGGGACTGCTACTAGCTTTCCCTCCCCCAACACAAATGCAAAGACCCACCCTCATTAGTATTCATGCAAGTGTTGAATCATCAGACATTGTTAGGCCACTCCCCATCCCCAACTTCATTCACCATTATCACCTGAACTTCTTACTCTTGTCAAGTGCAAAATAATGCTTATCTTTGCATTGTTAATGAGCTGAACACTTGCACTTGTTCCTGCTGAATATACTAAGACTGCAGAGGTAATTATGCACGGTTGAAGATCTTACACATCTAAAAACATCTAACAGGGATGAGATGCAAGGCTAGTTCCTGAAAGTCAAGACAATGTTGCTTGTCATATGTTGACAGATAACTGGTGAGGTTACTAAAAATACCTCATTTGCACAGGAAGAATACTTTCAATGTGGTTCAGGATGTTTCAACCATTTCATGGTTATAGGTGAGCCCTAATTTATTAAATATATTAGGCGAGCTTAACATAGATGTGGAGATGCCGGTGTTGGACTGGGGTGGACAAAAATGAGAAGTCGCACAACACCAGGTTATAGTCCAACAGTTTTATTTGATTCAAATAAAACTGTTGGACTATAACCTGGTGTTGTGCGACTTCTCAGTTTTATTTGAAATCACAAGCTTTCGGAGCGCTGCTCCTTCATCAGGTGCAGTGAAGAGATGTATATAGGCACAGCATATATAGTCAGAGAACACTGCCAGTGATTACAGTTAATCTTTCTAACTGCCCTTTATCACACCTCGGCAGAGCTTAACATAGCTCTTGAACTGCAGTTTCCCTGGGACAGAAAGTGTAAGATTTGCATTACACGAACTTGCTGTGTGCCACTGAGTTTTTCGACCATGTTAATGACCTGTCCCAAAGAATCGGCTGAAAATCGGTGGTGTTGTCAACATACATGTGTTTATACTGCTGCAGACTCTGGCCCCGATATTAACTGGGAGAAGCGCTGGGAGCAGGCTCGCATTGGAAACCCAGGAGTATGTTCAGCGCGTCTGTCAGTGGCTTTTTAGCTCAGCCACCTATCATTTTACTTCGGGGTTTGCCATCCAGTTAGCGGTACCGGGGGGGTGAGGAAGATCCGCGTGACGCGATCTCAACTCCAGTATTTAAAGGACCAATCCAAAGAGGCAATTTGGAGGAGTTGGAGTTGGAAACGAGAAGAGGAAGTTAAAGAACGGAGTCGAGATGTTCTGGTTCACTGATGCCTCCGTTGATGTGCTGCTATGGGGCTGTGAGGAGCCGGAGGGACAGACGACTCCCCAGCAATGGGAGGAAGAAACCTGCGGCAGAAACAAAGGAGGCGAAGTTGGAGGTTGCCCAAGGGGTGAGCATCAGCAGCCTAGTGCCACGCTCCTGGATGGAGTGTAGGAAGCGGTTTAGCAGTTTAATGATCTAACCAGGTCAGGAAAGGTGAGTATAGTTGCACATTCACCTGCTGTGTGCATCACCCCAACCCCCTCACTCTGCCTTCTCAAGTATACTCCATCACATCCCTCCTCAAACCCACTTACCTTGCAGGTACACTCGTCCTTCTCTGTCTATGCACTTCCTCACATCCCCATCTATCCATCACCACTCCCACTCATCCTTATCCTTATGCAAATTCCTGCCTCTCCCTCAGTCACCCTCACCAAATGCACTCCATCCATCGGCTGAACACATGCCATTGCACTCACTCATAGGTCTGTTCTTTCCCTCATTGCAGAAGAAGAGAGCACAGAACACCAGGGAGAGGGAAAGACCCGGAGGTGGTCCTCCAGCAATTTCACAACTAACAACTGCAGGGGCGGAGGCGCTAGAGATCAGTGGAGTTTCAGTGTCCCTGGCCATCGGAGATGTGGAGCTCCCAGCTACCTGGTGACATATCAGTCACCCACATGTCATACGGCACTCAGTTATGTTGACTTGATTTCAACAGCGAGTGAAATATGATCATCGTCATAATGATAGCTTGCAACATTCTTACCTTGCCAGGACTAAGCCATGTCTTTCATCTTCGACAGGGCCTTCACGCATGTAGCAGGATTTGCTGGAGGTCGCTGATGACAATTCCTGAGAGCAGCTGAGTCCATCTGAGGGTGCACCGTCGCAGGACTCATGCAGACCATGCACCAGCTCAGATACTCGCACTTCATGGGACCTCGTAGACAGATAGTTGGGTTTTCACCTGGTGACTCACACTTCACAAGTGAGCAAGAGCAGATGGTGGTGCCGGGGACAGCAGTGGAGAGTCGCGTGGGACCCTCTCCAAGCTCAGCTCAGCTGGACATAGATGCTGTTCTCCGTGGGCCAGCCATGAAAAGGAGAATCACTGAGGAGCAGCAGAGAATGTGTGAGATGCACTGACAGGGCTTCTAATCCCACTCACCACAACTGCGCTGCAATTGGAGGAGTCCACCTCAAGCGTGGGTGAGTTGATGTCGCAGGCCATTGAGATGATGTGTTCTCCATGGATAGAGTGGTCTGCGCCATGGAACATCAACCGCTCCAATCAAATGAATCCATGCATGCCTTGAGATTGTTGAGCAGACTCTGGATCTCAACAGGTCTGCCACCTTAAATCGAATGACAGATACCTTAGCCTTCAGTGAGACTCGGCCTACTTGGCTGTGTGTCAATCACCCCAGGACTGGCGTCGGCCGCTGCAGAGCCCTCATGCAGAAGTGCGGCCACAGCCAAACTGAAACTCCCGACTGTGAGTGCGGAGCGGCATCTCAAACAATGGAGCATCTCCTAGCACGCCCTCAACTACCAGAGCCATGCAGACCTAAAGATCTGAGGGGCTTCAACTCTCGAGCCAGAGCCTGCGTGGAACAGTGGCGAGGGAAGGTGAAGCAACATGACACCACGGCGACCTTAGCCTTGGCCATACAGCGCCGCATTGATCTGCACCAAAGTGCTCTCCAGCACAGCAGGAGCAGCAAAATGCGGCTGGGCCATGAGAGGGATGATGGCGAAAAGGGACATGGAACTGGGGACTCCACTCAAAGCGCTTCCACTTCTCACCTGTTGCCCCCCCCCACCCCCCAACTTCAGCCAGTAGCCCACACGCTGCCTCGTCTCGCGATGGCCGAGTCTGCCCCTGCACTGGTGCAAGTGAAGCAGTCTTTGGCGGGGTCCTCACAGGCTGCAAAACCCAGAGGACGTCGGCCAAGAGCATCTCAGCCATCAGAGCAGGGATCTGAGGAGCCTGCCTCTACCTCTGCTCAAGCCACAGGGGTTGCACCATATAGGAGTTGTAGGAAAAGGAAGAGTAAAGCTTTGTAGTTACACAAGGGTAGGCACATGGGTGTATGAGACAATGTTGTGTTGTTAAGTTTCAGTTCTTTAGTTAGGTCACATAAATATTATTCCTTTGCACCACTTCCCCATCTTGTCCATTCTTGGGTGCTGGGTGACAAGTCATTTTTTAACTTGTTTGCTGATGAATGGGGTGACATGAATTTATGGTGACCAGTGCGGGGATGTTCAAGGGGTGGTTGGTTGTTTGCAGAACTGCTTTATGTCAGTGGCATTGGGGGAGTGCGGGAGCGGGAAGAGTGGCCGTTGCATGTGCTTGTGGCATGGGTCCACATGTGCAACCTAAGTGACTCTTGCATTAATAAGGGCATCCCTGGCATCCCAGGCAGCAATGTGAGAAGCTGGGGGTGGGGGGTGCATTGCCCTCATCGCCTTCCTCCTCCTCGTCTTCCTCCTCCTCTCCCTCTGAATCGTCCAAGGAGGATCTGAGCTCTTCGCCTTGTTCCTCCTGCAGGTCCAAACCTTGCTGCTGCACAATGTGCAGAGTACAGCACACTACGGCCATTCTGGAGACCCTGGCTGGTGCATACTGAAGGGCCTCCAGATCTGTCTAGGTACCTGAAGCACATCTTCAGCATGCCGATGGCTTGTTCGATCACACATCTGGTGATCATATGGCATTCATTGTCATGCTGTTGCGCTTCATTGTTCAGGTTTCTGAGGAGTGTCATCAGCCAAGTTTGAAGTGGGTATCCCTTGTCTCCGGGCAGACATCCCTTAAGTGTGCTTGCAGGTCCGAAGACATCAGGGACCTTGGAATGCCGCAGGATGAAAGCAGCATGGTAGCTCCCCGGGAATCTTGCGCACACCTGCATAAATATCTTTTGGTGGTTGCACACCAGCTGAACACTGATGGAGTGGAAGCCCTTGCGGTTGACGAATACTCCTGGTGATCTGGGGGTGTGCGGATTGCCACGTGTGTGCAGTCGATGACGCCCTGCACCCGGGAAGACAGCCAGAGCCGTAAACCCGAAGGCTGCTCATTCTAACTGGCGTCATCGCAGGCGAAGTTGACATAATTGCCGTCCCTGGCAAACAAGCCATCATTCACCAGTCTCATGCATTTGTGGGCCGCTGACTGGGAGATCCTGGATATGTCTCCGGCAGAGCCCTGGAAGGACCCGAAGGCAAAAAAGTTGAGGGTGGTGGTTACTTTGACAGCCACTGGGCGCTAACGGGGCGCAAAGTAACTAGCGCCTGGGCGCTGCGCCGCTAACACCTCCCGCGAAATTCAGCGGGAGGTTTGCGGCGGCGGTAACCATTAGCACCCCGCTCACGCCCCGGCCACGATCTTCAGTAGCGCCCCCTGACTTACCGCCGGACGCTATGTTCGACAGGGTCAGGGGGGTGTACGTGCGGCCGGGGCGGTACAAATTAAAGGGGAGGTGCCGGGTGGCCATTTTTGTTGCTGGCTGCCTGCCAGCACCTGCCCCCGTTGCTGTCCCGGGCCTCCTGTGAAGCCCCCCCCCCCCCCGCGGGGTGCTGGCTGCGCTTCATGGGCCCGACACTTCTCATGAGTGCCGGGCTCTTTTGCCGGCAGTGCCGATCCCTGGTGGCCCAACTGGGCCCCGGGTCGCGCTGCGCTAGGCCCCTCCCCTTTAATAAGGGCCATGATGCGGAGATGCCGGTGTTGGACTGGGGTGGACAAATGTGAGAAGTCGCACAACACCAGGTTATAGTCCAACAGGTATCTCTTCACTTCACCTGACGAAGGAGCAGCGCTCCGAAAGCTTGTGATTTCAAATAAACCTGTTGGACTATAACCTGCTGTTGTGCGACTTCTCACTTTAATAAGGGGAGGAAGGCCTGCAGTACCGCGCCACGTAGCGCCGTGATATTCACTCGCAGCACCCCAAGAGGGAGGGGGAGCGCTTCCAGTAGCGCCCCACGTCCCTCTTGGGGCACTACCAGTAAATTTCGGGTGCGGGGGGGGGGGCGCTAATTTTTTTGGGGCGCTAAAAGTAGCGAAGTTACCGCCCTAAAGGGGTTGCAAATCAATTTTGCCCCCCAGGTCTTCTTCTAGCAGGCTGCAGATGTCCGTCACCACCTGACGCGACAACATGAGCCTCCTGAGACACAGCTCTTCAGGCATGTCAAGGGAACTGAGCCTCTGCCTGTAGGCCCCGTTTCGCGGTTAGTACCTCCTGCGAGCTGCACCCCTCTGCTGCTCCCCTCCCTCCTGTACAGCTACAGGTCTGTGACCAGCAGGCTGCTGGTGCTGCTGCTGGTCATATCGCTCCTCATCTCAATCATGAAGGCAGCCAAAGCACCAGCCATCCTGCTGTGATAGAACAAACCTCAAAGTATAGAAAGTCAACCTTTCAGCAAAAGTACTGTGAGTACTGAGTATTAATTGCCATATTTCCATTGAGATGGATTGACCCCCCCTCCATTGCCGCTGTGTTCTCGCCTTGCTTTCACTGGCGGGTTTCAGGAAGCTCGGGAAACCAGAGGACCCGACGTTAAACTCAAAAGCCTGTGTCAATGTCGCTCTAATTGAGCGATTAACATGTGTTAATTGGCAACCTGCCTCTCCCGAGGGGCGTGCGTGCTCGCAGCCTAACGCGCTCGAGTGAAATGCGGAAGACGACGGGTTGGAGCCGGGTTCCTGACGCGCTGTCATTTTCCCCGAGTTTAAACCCCCCCTCCCCCCACCCCGCGCCCATGTTAAAAGTCCCCCCTCTGTATCTGTTGCACAAAGTGGAAACTTTTCTCATGTGATTTGGACGTTTTGTTTTTAACACGCCAATCACAGACGTCTTTTAAGATCTCGCCTTCGTCCAAGGCCAAAAATAACTTCAGGTTTTTGGGGGGCACTTCTGCCACCCCCCTATGCACATGACACCAATACTTCAGTTGGCACCAATCCGTTTCCTTGGCAGACGGTGGCGGGCTCCCTCTGTGTGGCAGGCATCCCTGCTACATCGTTAATGGGCTGGATTTTCAATGACCCGTGGAGTCGGGTTTGGAGGCGTGTGGGGGGTTAAAGTTGCAGATTGGGGGGTCCCGACCCCATCCCGACTCCTGAGTCTAAGTACAGGGACTCAAGTTAGAAATCATATTGTGAGTGTTTGACAGCTTCACAGAGCTGTCAAACGCTGATATTTCATCTGTCAAAAGCTCTTGACAGATGAAATGTCAGTCTGTGACGTCACCTGTTGCCGGGTGGCCCTTAACTGGACTGCTGAGCCCACTGGGCGGGCTCAACAAGGTCAATCAAAGGAAAATACATTGGGTTGGCCACATCTCGATGGAGGCGGGTTCACAAGCCAAAATGTGGGATTCACGACACCAATCCGACCTGAGTATTAAAATCCAGCCCAATGTCTCCCAACCCCAGAAAAATGGGTCGGGTCACGCCGGGGTCAGGACAGCAGGCAGAAATCCAGCCCCCGGAAGGAAGTCCAGCCCTATACCAACGTGTACGTTTTTACACTTTCCGACGTGAAGAGAATCAAGGCGCGGCCACGATTGTCCCGATCCCGTCGAACAGCGACTCAGCACGCTACCCGCGTACTTGTGAGAATCAGCGCCGCTGTTGCTGTGTACACATACACGTGAAGACAAAGCACCAACAATCCTGCGTGAGCATTAACGGTAAAACATCGCAAAAAATTCAGTTTAGGTGTCATAAAAATTCACCGTAAACTTTTCCACACCAAGTCTGAACACTTCCATGATCCCGAAAAATGGCTTTGGAATCCCATCCTCAGCGCCAAAAATGAAATATATGTGGGTAGAACAAATGAAGGACAGAGACAGGATGAGTTGCTCGTCAAGGTGCTTGTTTACTAGGCCAGAGCGAACTGGGCATGCTCATACTAAACCATGTGACAAACCATGTGATAATACATTACAATATTCAAGGCTGAGATCGATAGATTTTTGGACTCCAACGGAATCAAAGGCATGGGGATCGGGCGGTAAAGTGGAGTTGAGGTTGAAGATCAGCCATGATCTTATTGAATGGCGGAACAGGCTGGAGGGGCTGTATGGCCGTCTCCTGCTCCTATTTCTGATGTCTTATGTTAAAGGTTAGCAGAGCCCAGCTGTTCGACTTTAAATCCTGGAGCATAGTAGACAATCATTAGCCTCCTAATGAATAGTTAATAGAATATTCCCTGTGTGAAATTCACCTTTCAGCTAAAAGCCCGCTCAATTGCTTTTGTGGTTTCTTCATCTCTGTATTTCTAACAGTAGAAGCTCAAACTGCTCCATGGCTTTGGCTTGCCCGACTTTTGCAATCTTCTCCAGCCTTCTTTTTCCCTCCCACACCCTTTGGTCCTCCAACGCTGGCCTCTTGTGCATCTTGCCCTCTTCTCACCCCAGCATTAGTGACAGAGCTTCCAACCGCCTCAACCCTAAACCTCTGGCACTCTCGTTCTGAACCCCTCTGTCTCCTCACTTCTCCCTCCGCCTTTCGAAACCTACTCAGAACTCATTTTCAACCAAACCTTCTGTCACAACTCACCCACAAGGGCTCACAACTCGTTCCTTTTATCTATTTTATTGATTTATTTTCTCTCCCCAGCCTCCATAAAGTGCCTTGAGACATTTTCTACACTAAAGGAACTCTACAAATGTAAGTTGTTTGGATTTCAGGAGAGAAAGGAAACCAACAACAGTGATACCTTATAGTTTTTTTTTAATGAATCTTCCCTTTCTGGCTTGAATTCGAACTAAATTGGTACAATTTGTCTTTCAGGTTGATTTGCCCCATGACAAGATATTATCTGGCTGGTGCCATCAAATTTTCCCCCTGTTTTCTCTCTAATTTACTTTCCTGAACCATTGGCTCGCTTTCTTTCTCTCTCTCTCTCTCTCTCTTTCTCAGAGAGAGAGAGAGAACAGTTACACAGGCACCAAACACCCTCCAGTCCCTCACCCAAGTGACTATTGATTACTTATAGAACTTGACAGCGATTGCCCACAGGTTATATGATTACGGGGAACATCACAGCCAAGCAGAATCCGATCCGTACCAAGCCCCGTCCGAACCCAGCACCGTCAGATACCTGCTTCCAGTATAGATCACTCTATAGCATTTAGGAAAGGAGTCCAAGCCAAGTTTTCCTTCTTTATTTCAAGGCTGCCTGCGCCATTTGCAGTGTCCCTCCTGAGTCTCCTTCCACCTTACTTCATCTCACCCGATCAACATATCTACTGATAATTACAAGAGGATTTGAGTATACGAGTAAAGACGTCTTACTGCAATTATATAGGGCCCTGGTGAGACCACACCTGGAGTATTGTGTACAGTTTTGGTCTCCTTACCTAAGGGAGGATACACTTGCCTTAGAGGGAGTGCAATGAAGGTTCACCAGGCTGGTTCCTGGGATGGGGGGGGATTGTCCTATGAGGAGAGATTGAGTAGACTAGGCCTATATTCTCTAGAGTTTAGAAGAATGAGAGGTGATCTCATTGAAACATACAAAATTCTTCCAGGGCTTGACAGGGTAGATGCAGGGAGGATGTTTCCTCTGGCTGGGGAGTCTAGAACCAGGGGTCACAGTCTCAGAATAAGGGGTCGGCCATTTAGGACTGAGATGAGGAGAAATTTCTTCACTCAGAGGGTGGTGAATCTTTGGAATTCTCTACCCCAGAGGGCTGTGGAGGCTCAGTCATTGAGTATATTCAAGACAGAGATCGATAGATTTTTGAATATTAAGGGAATCAAGGGATATGGGGATAGTTCAGGAAAGTGGAGATGAGGTAGAAGATCAGCCCTGACCTTATTGAATGGTGGAGCAGGCTTGAAGGGCCAAATGGCCGACTCCTGCTCCTATTTCTTATGTTCTTATGAGTCTCCAGCTCAGGTCAGCTAACTAGGGCAGATCAAGCATGGAACATTTCTGATATGCGTGGCTTAGAGATGGAGTCTTTTACCCCTTGAGTAATCGTGGTGGCTGCTCTTCAGTTATATTCCTCCTTTGGCGCACTGAATTAATGATTACCCACTGCAACCCACCTACAGAAGATAGGTTGGCATTTGAACCACAGCCCTCCAAGTGGAAATGCTACTACTCTGTTTCTGGCTACTTTCCTTTGATTTTTTTTTTCCGGCTGAAATCTGAAACTAAAGATACTGATCACAGCTGAATCTGGAAAATTCAAGTGTTGGATACCAGAACTGGGAAGCAAATTATTTTATTGCTGCCACTGGCCCACCTACACAGAGCTGATGGTTTATATCATTACTCATAGACTACTCAATGGCATGATTCAGAGAATCATAGAAATCTGCAGCACAGAAGGAGGCCATTCCTTAATGTTTGGAGAGTAATTTATTACGAATATTAATTGTGCAATTTTAAATAAAATATTTTTTAAGACTTTATTTCTGCTCTTCCCTTTCTTGCATTTTATTTCCTCTTCTATTTTTATTTTAACTTTGCTTTCACTTTATGACTATTAGTCCGACTCTTAGGGGGGAATTTTCCCAGCCCTGGGGAGGCGGGTATGGAGGTGGGACTGCGGGAAAATGGCACCTCTGACAGTGCAGCACTCCCTCAGCACCGCACTGGAGTGTCAGCCTAAATTACTGTGCTCAAGTCTCTGGAGCGGGACTTGAACCCACAACCTTCTGACTCCGAGGCGAGCGTGCTACCCACTGAGCCACAGCTGACACTCTTGACGCGCGTGCTGCCAACGAAGTCGAAGGAGTTGCGCCCGCGCAGTTTCTGTATTTTTTCGGTTGTTCGCTAACTGAAAAGAAAATATTGTCGCCATTACAAAGTTAACACTTCCAGAGAGAACGGAGGGGCGGGGGGGGGGGGGGCGTGGGGGGTGAAACAAGATCGCTGCTGCCGAACAGAGCCGCATCAGGAAAAGAAAATCTGTGCCAGCAAAACTCAGTAAACGACCATTTGTATTAATTTTCCTCTCCTTTCCCTTCACAGGGAGCTCGCGCACCGTACAAATAAATCTCCACAACCCCCGCGAAAATATCACACATTAATACTGAAACCAACCCAGGCTATAATTATACATTATTAAAACAACTCATAGCTCCATAGATTCCATAGATTTAGGCCTGCGATGTGACTATATTATTATACGTTCATACTTAAACCACCACAGATTTATGCGCAGAACACTTCGGCACAGCTTCCAGTCATTGGCAGCAGCTTCCGGTACGTTGGCAGCAGTCACTCCGAATTTTAAAACATATACCCTTTTTAGACTCACAGGCTGGAATTTTTCAGGGTGTCAGCGGGCGGGATCGGTGGCGGGCCGGGTGGGAAAGTGGTTTTTTTTTGACAGCGGGTCGGGACCCCGCTGTCAACCTGCCGCAACACGCCTTTCCCAATGTCGGGTCTGTCAGCGCTGAGCAGACCCGACAGGCAGTGGCGGGCGACCCAATTAAACTCATTAGCATCTAGTTGATAGATCATTGACAGGCTTTTTTAACTTACTTTTTAACTTTAACTTCATGGCCACAGCAACCACGCTGTTCGGTGACCATGTCTGTCAAACTGAGGCAGGAGTTCAGTGGCCATTGCTCCAGCTGATTCCTTGACAGTTTCAAATGTACAGTAAAAGCTCCCACCTGACAGATCATCACTTTCCTCAGCCACAAGCTGTTTCTCAGTCCATTTCCAGCACAGATTCTGCAGGCTTTCCACTTTCCACTCTCCATCCACTCTCACCTCATTGGAAGAACTCTCTCACCATTGATAGAATGGTTCTGTCATCTTTACTTCACCTATTCCATCAACATGGGTGCCCTTTATATTGTCTCACCTTGGTCCTCAGAATCTGACCACGATCAGCCCCAACACCAGCAGCACCGGACACACCAGCAGCACCAACAACCACACCAACCTTCTCCGCAATCACCTGATGCTGCACAGGACACAGGGCATCAGCACCCGAGCACATTGCTGCCCGGGAGGCCAGGGATGGCCTCACCATGGCCAGATTTACTTCACTTGACGCTGTGCACCCTGGCTGCCACATGACGCGCCAGGTTGACATCACCCCACACCTACAACATAAAGCATCCCTACAATGTCCAAGCCATTCCTTTCACACTCACTACCATTGCGGGGGGCGGGGGGGGGGGGGGGGGGGGGGGCGGGGTAGGGGTTGGTACCGTTATGGCTCACCACTCACTGGAACTCGCTAAGCCACTTCCAAAGGTGCACACAAATCTGTTCAAGAATGTAAAGTGTTGAAAATAAAGGTTTCAATGTTTGACAGCACATTAACAGAAACTTCACATGAACATTGGCTAAAACACACAAGTGCCTACCCTTGTGTGTTATTAGTTGGTATGATTGGACTAGCATGAGGGTGAGTGTGAGGGATGGCTGGTCCACTGGAAAGAAGGCTTCAAAATTTGTTCTTTAGCAGATCAAAATGCAGAAGTGTAAAGATTTTCGAGACGTTTAATATGATTTTCTCCAGTCAAATAAAGACCTGAGTTATTTCATCAGCAGCCTAGGTAATGAGGTTGTACCTGACGAGACACCTCAGCAGTGACACAGGAAGAGTTCATGTAACTGTTGGACCAGATATCACCAAAACCAAGGCGGAGGGAAGTAGACATGTCTTTGGAACAGCAACCCCAGGCCACCTTCTCATTTCAGTGCAATTTCCATTCATCAAATGACATACATGTGGCACTTTAAGTGATGGCCCTCGGCTAATATCTGAAAACAATTTAAATAATAACACTGTTCAGACATGTAACATCTTAATTAGATAATATGTTTTGAAGATTCAGATATTTAACCCGTAGGATTTTAAATGAAAGAATGGTGCATATTTTGGTGCCACTTTCAGTTAAATTGTCACATCTGATAAACGAACTTCAAAGCACGACAATTTCAGATCTAAGTGAAAGTGCGGAAACACTATCACGCACACAATTATATGTGAGTAACAAGCCAATAACACGGTCTCTCAGAATAACCAACAACAGGACAATTACTTTGGGTTAGCTACTTGGAATATTTTGTTTGGTTCAGTTGCACTGAATGACTCTCCCCCGAATATGCCGTCTTCTCAGTTCACCATGAAGTTTTTCTGCCACCTAGCTGCCGCTCTTCCAGTGAACTCAATTTACCAGTGCGTAAAGCGCTATGGAATCTGTTTTCACTGTGATGATTGCTGGACTGCAGAGAATTAAACGAGAATAAAAAACCTCCGTACACAAAGCCCGTGGGTGGCCTGTGCCACTTCTAACAATCAAATACCACTCTGAATCAACTAATCAGCTTAATGGACTGTCTTTATTGAAACCAGACCTTTTTTTTCCCCTAATTTCTCTTGTGGTCATTTCCCTGAAAATATCACAAGTGCCAAGTCTGTAGATGGCTTTCAGGCTTTTTTTTTCTGACCACTTGGAGTGTTTTCAATTAACGTAACTGCTTTGAAAGCTAATGAAAAGGGGCCTTATATATTTCAGGATTTGTAGTACCGAAGGAAGCAATATAAATTAAAACATGTGACAATCACAATCTTGAGAGAACTTACCTTCCATAAGATGTAACTATAATTTCAAGAATGCCAATGCTTCTAACATCTATTCACAGATAACGTCGTTCAGACATACGTCCAACTGAATTACACTTGCACTAAGTGAAAATGGGGGAGAAATTTGGTTGCTTTGCGCCTCCGAAGGCGCTAACGGGGCGCAAAGCAACTAGCGCCGCCAACGCCTCCCGCAAAATTCAGCGGGAGGTTAGCGGTGGTGGTAACCGTTAGCGCCCCGCGGTGCTGCCCCGCCGGCGATGACGTCATCGCCGTGCGCAGCGCCCCGCTCGCGCCCTGGCCGCCATCTTCAGTAGCGCCCCCTGACTTACCGCCGTACGCGATGTCCGACGGGGTCAGGGGGGCCTACCTGCGGCCGGGGCGGCGCTATTTAATGGTGAGGTGCGGGGCGGCCATTTTTGTTGCTGGCCGCCTGCCAGCACCTGCCTCCGGCCTCCTGTGAAGCCCCCCCGCCACGGAGTGCCGGCACTCCGATCCCGGTGGCCCAGCTGGGCCCTGGGTCGCGCTGCGCAAGGCCCCTCCCCTTTAAGAAGGGGAGGAAGGCCTGCAATACTGCAGCACGACATGCCGCAGCGCGTGGTTCTGCAGCACGTAGCGCCGCGATATTCCCTTGCAGCGCCCCAAGAGGGAGACGGGGCGTTTCCAGTAGTGCCCCGCTTCCGTCTTGGGGCGCTACCGATAAATTTCGGCCGCGGGGGTGCTAATTTTTTCGGGCCGGCGAAGTTAGCGACTCAATTTTCCCCCCAATGTCTTCCAGTCTAAAACTTACCAGGTACAGTCGCTAATATTTATTTCCTTGAAGGACCAGGAGACCTTCGAATGCATTCCAATGGCCCCAGTACACAAAGAGGGCAAAGAACCAAACACCTTTCCATTATACAGGCTCATATCCCTCCGAAACAGCAACTAAAATATTTGCGAACATCCCTGTGGCCCTTGGACTAGTCTGTCTGAGCTCGATTTTGCAATTCTCACCCTTGTTTTCAAATCCCTCCACGGCCTCGCCCCTCCCTATCTCTGTAATCTCCTCCAGCCCTACAACCCTCCGAGATCTCTGCGCTCCTCCAATTCTGGCCTCTTGCGCATCCCCGATTTTAATCGCTCCGCCATTGGTGGCCGTGCCTTCAGCTGCCAAGGCCCTAAGCTCTGGAATTCCCTCCCGAAACCTCTCCACATCTCTCTCTCTCTCTAATTCCTCCTTTAAGACGCTCCTTAAAACCTACCTCTTTGACCAAGCTTTTGGTCCCCTGTTCTAATATCTACTTATGTGGCTTGGTGTCAAGTTAACGCTTCTGTGAAGTGCCTTGGGATATTACACTACGTTAAAGGCGCTATATAAATGCAAGTTGTTGTTGAACAAAAAAGATTTCACATGTCACAACTCTCAAGGGACAACACCATGTGACCAATGTTCCCTGTAATTTTTTTTGGGTGCGCGGCCCCTTTAAGGGGCTGCCCGGCCCATTCGAACCTTCGGCGGGTGTGCAGTCTTTCCATTGAGAAACCGGCAAGCGGCCCACGCGGGAGCTTCGGACAGCCGCGCGGCCACACAGCTAGACGGGAACATTGCAATGTGACTCTTCAATGTTGTATGTACATCACTGCAACATTGCAAACCCTGGTCTTCACCCTCGATGCACAGAAAGCTTTCAATCAGGTCGAGTGGAGCCTCTTACACCCTTTACTCAAGTAGACGATCTGTCGCAAAGCATTCAGATGACAAAGCAAAATCGTGTACACTGTGCTGTCCAAGGATGTGATTGCACTAGAGGGGGTGCAGAGGAGATTTACGAGGATGTTGCCTGGGCTGGGGAATTTTAGCTATGAGGAAAGACTGGATAGGCTGGGGTTGTTTTCTCTGGAACAGAGGAGGCTGAGGGGAGACCTAATTGAGGTGTATAAAATGATGAGGGGCCGAGACAGAGTGGATAGGAAGGACCTATTTCCCTTAGCAGCGAGGTCAATAACCAGGGGGCATAGATTTAAAGTAATTGGTCGGAGGTTTAGAGGGGAGTTGAGGAGAAATCTCTTCACCCAGAGGGTGGCGAGGGTCTGGAACTCACTGCCTGAAAGGGTGGTAGAGGCAGAAACCCTCATCACATTTAAAAAGTGCTTGGATATGCACTTGAAGTGCGGTAACCTGCAGGGCTACGGACCAAGAGCTGGAAAGTGGGATTAGGCTGGATCGCTCTTTACGGCCGGCACGGACACGATGGGCCGAATGGCCTCCTTCTGTGCTGTAAATGTCTATGATTCAACAACAACAACTTGTATTTATATAGCGCCTTTAATGTAGTAAAACGTCCCAAGGCGCTACATAGGAGTATTTTTAAGACAAAAAAAATTCGACACCGATCCACATAAAGATAAATTAGGGCAGGTGATCAAAAGCTTGGTAAAAGAGGTAGGTTTTAAGGAGCGTCTTAAAGGAGGAGAGAGAGGCGGAGAGGCGGAGAGGTTTAGGCAGTGAATTCCAGAGCTTAGGGCCGAGGTAACAGAAGGCACGGCCACCAAAGGTTGAGCGATTATAATCAGGGATCCTCAAGAGAATTAGGGGAGCGCAGATATCTCGGAGGGTTGTTGTGGGGCTGAAGGAGATTACAGAGATAGGGAGGGGCGAGGCCATGGAGGGATTTGAAAACAAGGATGAGAATTTTGAAATCGAGGCGCTGCTTAACCGGGAGCCAATGTAGGTCAGCGAGCACAGGGGTGATGGGGGAACGGGACTTGGTGCGAGTTAGGACATGGGCAGCCGAGTTTTGGATGACCTCAAGTTTACAAAATTGCTGACTAGCCACCGGTGTGGCTACGGCGACACTGTTTTGCATTAATTTTACAAGAAAACGGCTTACGCACAATACAGGTAAATATACTTCACGTGCGTCTGTTTACTTAACAAACATCCACCACCATTCAATAACCAAGGACGTAAAGCACTTACAACAATCAAAAAACAACTGCGCGCACTCTGCGTTTCATCTTCCCATTTTACCAACAAGCAGGTTAAAGTACCAATACATACACGTGCAAATAAGTACTGAGATCACGTTAGCGACAGCGGCAACTGTTGCATATTTTTAATTTACTCATCCAGAATGCAATTAGCCACAGCTGGATACCCAATTAGCCTCGTGGGATGAGTGGCTAACTGGACAACGCTGCTGAACTGCCGCATCCCCAGGGAACACTGGTGGCTTCACCTCCCCTTGTGCACCACCTCCAATGGGGTACAGGAAACTCTTTATTGTCCGGCACCGACGGGACCGGCGTGGTGCCGGTTGATCAAGAAGTCCGGATTACAGAGAGGTATACTTACCAAGGTACGAGAGCCCCGTACACGGCCACAGGTGCAGGAGCCCCGGTTACACGGCACTTGTGCAGGAGTCCCGGTTACACGGCACTTGTGCAGGAGTCCCGGTACACGGCCACAGATCCAGGAACCCCGGTTACACGGCCACAGATCCAGGAACCCCGGTTACACGGCCACTAATATATAGTAAAACTTACCTGAACCTACTCCTGAATTTTGCCGGTTAAGAGAGATTTCTGGATATTTAGGAGTCGGTTAAAAGAGAGTTTCCTGTATTAAGCTGGGATGTCCATTCTTTACTCCTTCTTTTTGCCTTAACTACAGACGTAGATTATATTCTCCAATACACACCAGCAACTCCCCCCACCACATTCTCAAAGCTGAAGTAATCTGGCTGTGAGATCTTAAGCAGTGAACGCCCCTGAGAAATAAGTGAAATGTTACAGCAAACAAGTTACTCTTTAATAGGACAGAAAATGTTGGAGATACTCAGCAGGTCAGGCAGCATTTGTGGAGAGAGAAACAGAGTTAACGTTTCAGGTTCGATGACCCTTCGTCAGAACTGGAAAAAGCTGTCCAGGGTCCCAAACACTCCTTTCCAGGTGAAACAGCGATTTACTTGTACTTCTTGCAATTTAGTATACTGTATTCGCTGCTCACAATGCGGTCTCCTCTGCATCGGGGAGACCAAACGCAGATTGGGTGACCGCTTTGCGGAACACCTCCGTTCAGTCCGTAAGGGTGACCCCGAGCTTCCGGTCGCCTGTCACTTTAATTCTCCGCTCCACTCCCACTCTGACCTCTCTGTCCTCGGCCTCTTGCATTGTTCCAATGAAGCTCAACGTAAGCTCGAGGAACAGCACCTCATCTTTCGATTAGGCACTTTACAGCCTTCTGGACTCAACATCGAGTTCAACAATTTCAGACCATAACCTCTGCCCCTATCTTTTTTTTTCTCTCTCCCACATGGCAGCTGTCTTTCACTCTGCCATCGCCATTTACACTTCATCTAGAGCCATCTTTTGTTTCTTAACTTGTCCCATTACCATCTCCTTTTGCCTTGCAAATTCTCTTAATTTCTCTTAATCTCTCCTGCCTTCCACCCTATCACAGACCTTCCCTTTTGTTCTTTCCTCCTCTCCCCCCTTTCCCTGCCCCCGCACTCGCTTAAAAACCTGTTACATCTCCTGATTTTTCCAGTTCTGACGAAGGGTCATCGACCTGAAACGTTAACTCTGTTTCTCTCTCCACAGATGCTGCCCGACCTGCTGAGTATTTCCAGCATTTTCTGTTTTTATTTCAGATTTCCAGCATCAGCAGCATTTTTGCTTTTGTATTCTTTAATAGGGACTGATTTAAAAAATATATATATATTGTTTTATGGGGTTTAAATTGGCTAACCCCTGAAAATGGGCGCGGGGATCACGGTCCGCGATTAATCCACGCCCGCTCATAGCGTTGCAGGCAGCCTGTTAAATTTGCGCTACCTGCTGATTTAAACGGTAGCTGCCTGCGTATCAGCAGGAGGCCCAATATCGTGAGTGGTTAGAACTACTTAAAGGCAGCCTGCACCACTTAAAGGGGAGGTGAAGTTTGGCTACAAGAAGAGGTGTTTTTTTTTTGAAAAGTGAATCTGGGTTGTAACACTTTGAGGAATGGCTGGGCATATGAGAGAGCGGGCTCCAAGGTTTTCTGACAATGCACTGGAGGTCTTGGTGCAAGACATGGAGAGAAGGAGAGACATCCTTTGTCCACAACCACAACAACTTGTATTTATATAGCGCCTTTAACGTAGTAAAACATCCCAAGGCGCTACACAGGTGTGTTATAAGACAAAAAATTTGACACCAATCCACATAAGGATAAATTAGGGCTAAAGCTTGGTCAAAGAGGTAGGTTTTAAGGAGCGTCTTCAAGGAGGAAAGAGAGGTAGCGAGACGGAGAGGTTTAGGCAGGGAATTCCAGAGCTTAGGGCCGAGGCAACAGAAGGCACGGCCACCAATGGTTGTGCGATTATAATCAGTGATGCTCAAGAGGGCAGAATTAGAGGAGCGCAGATATCTCAGGGGGGTTGTGGGGCTGAAGGAGGTTACAAAGATAGGAAGGGGCGAGGCCATGGAGGGATTTGAAACCAAGAATGAGAATTTTGAAATCGAGGCATTGCTTAACCGGGAGCCAATGTAGGTGTGCAAGAAGTAGGGTGCAATCAGCCCTCCAGACGTATGCCCAGGAGGTAGTGGGAAGAAGCAGCGGTGAAGGCCAATGCCAGGAGTGTTGCTCCAAAAACATGGATGCAGTGCAGGAAGAAGTTGAACAATCTAACCCGAGTTGCCAAGGTGAGTGAGTTCATCTTCAAACAGCATATCCTACCAACTGCACCACGAGACTCCTCCATTGCTCAATTCACTACACCCTCATCACCCACCGACCAACAATTTTTTTTTATTCGTTCCTAGCATGTGGGCATCGCTGGCAAAGCCAACATTTATTGCCCATCCCTAATTGCCCTTGAGAAGGTGGTGGTGAGCTGCCTTCTTGATCCACTGCAGTCTGTGTGGTGAAGGTACTCCCACAGCGCTGTTAGGGAGGGAGTTCCAGGATTTTGACCCAGCGACGATGAAGGAATGGCGATATATTTCCAAGTCAGGATGTGTGACTTGGAGGGGAACTTGGAGGTGCTGGTGATCCCATTCAGGTGTTGCCCTCGACCTTCTAGGTGGTAGAGGTCGCGGGTTTGGTAAGTGCTGCCGAAGAAGCCTTGGCGAGTTGTTGCAGTGCATCTTGTAGATGGTACACACTGCAGCCACGGTGCGCCGGTGGTGGAGGGAGTGAATGTTTAAGGTGGTGGATGGGGTGCCGATCAAGCGGCCTGCTTTGTCTTGGATGGTGTTGAGTTTCTTGAGTGTTGTTGGAGCTGCGCTCATCCAGGCAAGTGGAGAGTATTCCATCACACTCCTGACTTGTGCCTTGTAGATGGTGGAACGGCTTTGGGGAGTCAGGAGGTGAGACACTCGCCGCAGAATATCCAGCCTCTGACCTGCTCTTGTTGCCACAGTATTTATGTGGCTGGTCCAGTGAAGTTTCTGGTCAATGGTGAACCCAGGATGTTGTTAGTGGGGGATTTGGTGATGGTAATGCCGTTGAATGTCAAGGGGCGATGGTTAGACGCTTGCTTGTTGGAGATAGTCATTGCCTGGCACTTGTGTGGCACAGATGTTACTTGCCACTCACCAGCCCAAGCCTGACTGGGCATGGACTGCTTCATTATCTGAGAAGTTGCGAATGGAACTGAACACTGTGCAATCATCAGCAAAGATCCCCACTTCTATCAATCAGGGCTCAATCCTTCAATTCATATGCTTTACCTCACCCTCACACATTTAGCTCTGTTGCAAGGCTCGTACCCACAACTCACAGCTTGGACATACTGGCAGCTATTCAACCATGACAGCCACATCACCCAAACACATTGCAGGACACTCACTGACACACTTGTCTCTTTCTTGCGGGAGAAGGTGGCGCATAACAGCAGGCAGCAGCAAAGAACTGGAGGAGGACAAGCGTGCCTGCATGTTTGAACCCCCTGGAGGAGACAGTGCTGGCCATCATGAGAAGGGGCATCGCTGAGGCCGTGGCCACTGGCGGTGCTGAAGCGACTGATGATGAGGGTATCAGGATACCTAATCCTCCTTCTCTCATCCCACTTCTCCCTCATCCCTCAATCTCTTCTGAGTGAGAGGCTGCAGATCTGCACGCACTTATTACTTTCTCCTCTCCCTTCACCACAACCCAACCCTTGTCCCTTTTTCATTTCAGATACCCAAGAACTGGGACCTACCCAGTCAGTGGAGGAAGAGGAAGAAGAAAATGAAAATGTAGAGACACCGTCACTCGATCTTACACTCGCAGCCACCAGCACAGAGACTGACACTGCGTATTTTTTAGAGACTGGGATAGAGGAGGGATCTGCACGTGGTGAGACACCGGGCACAAGTGCGCAGGAGCCAGGGCAGGGGGAAAGGATAGCGCAGGTACCAGCTCGCCGGAGGGCGAAGTCGCACACTAGTTCTGCTGTAGAGGACTCAGATGAGGACTTCGATGGGCCAGGCTACAGAAGAAGGCTGATGGGTTTACATAACCAAATGCTTGGGGCACTGGAAAGCCTGCCAGAAAGCCTGCGCTCAATGTCAAGGAGCATGGAGGAGTCCAGCACCAATTTGGCACAGGGCTTTGTGCAGAGCTTGGAGCCCATCCTATCCAACATGGTCAACTCCATCAGCACACCTGTGGAGCCCACCATGATGTCTCAGCTTCCATTGTAGCACAAGCAGCTTCCATCAAAGGTCCGAGTGTGCAGTGGAAGCTCAGACTGCTGTCACCATGGCTCTGGATACCACTGTGCAAAGGGGTTTCCAGGGCTTCACAGCAGTCCGTCAATCTGTCCTCCAACAGATCACTAGGATTGCTGAGACGCTGCAACAGCACTGGCCCCATGGAATATGAACCTGTTGTCCTCTCTCAAGATAACAGCATTCCTGCTCCCACCCCTGTCACTCCGCCAGTGCCCTTGCTGTTGTCAGCCAGCCAGCCCAGACTGCTGCAGCCCATCCCAGAATGGTGCAGTCTGAAGCCAGGCCCTCTAGGCCCAGAGCTGCTCAAGGTCGCCCTCCAAGGCCATCTGCAGTCGCCACAATTGGAGGTCAGCAGCCTTCCACCGCCCATGCTGTAGCCACTGGGGAAGCACTTCGTAGGAGCACTAGGATAAGCAAAGGCACACGGAAGGCAGGCACTAAGGGAATGCACAAGGTTGATTCAGTTTTTTTTATATGGATTACGTAAGGAGTGAATTTATAAAATTGGATTTGAATGTGCATTTTCTGGGTTTTTTCAATGTTTGTGTTTGGGAAAGAGGATGATGTGATGGTCAGTGATGGAGTAAAGGAATGCAGCATGGGACTGTTGGTGAATACGGAGGTGTGGTTGAGGTTACTGGTATTGCTCATTAATTATTTCATCATGTACAGCCAGGGCAGAAAGAGGTTGTCTGTGTTGTAGCCTCCCTTCCTCTTCATGTTCCTCCACTTCCTGTTGCACTTCCTCCTCCTCCACTTCCTCATCCTACTCTTCCTGCTCCTCAGCTTCTCGCTTGATAGGCGGTGGCAAGGGCTGTTCCCTCATAATGGTGAGATTGTGCAACATGCAGCATACTAGCACAAATCTTGATACATTCTCAGCTGAGTGCCGCAGGGCTCCTCCAGAGCGGTCCAGGCAGCGTGAGCGTTGCTTGAGGACGCCGATGGTGGGCTCTGTAATGTTCCTTGTGGCAGCATGGCTCTCACTGTAGGCCTGCTGTTGCATGTGTGCGTGGGTTCCGGACCGGAGTCATGAACCGTGTCATGAGTGGACAACCCCTGTCGCTCAGTGGCCAGCTTTTGACTTGCCGTGGTGGGTCAAATACAGGTGGCCCAGAGGACTGCCGCAGAATGAAGGAATCGTGACTACTGCCAGGATAATGGGCATTCACCTGCATGACGCGCTGCCTGTGGTCACACACATTGAGGGAGTGGAATCCCTTTCGGTTCATGAAAATGGCCGCGTTCACATGAGGTGCACGCAAGACAATGTGCCTGCTGTCAATGGCACCCTGCACCATGAGGAAACCTGCAATCCGTGCAAACCCTCGTGCTCGCTCCGCCAGCTTCTCTCTGGCAAGAGGGAATGAGTTTAATCTGTTTCTCAAACAACAGCCTGGAAGGAACCAGACGCATTAAAGTTAAGACCCACGGTCACTTTGACAACCACAGGCAATGCTGTTCTTGCCCTGCTTTGAGGTTGCAGTTGTGGCTGCAGCAGTTGGCAGATTTCAATCACAAACTCTTTTGTGAAACAAAGACGTCTCATACATTGTTCCTCGCTGAAGTTGAGGAAAGAGAATTGCTCCCTAAAGACCCTGGGGGGATGTGACCTCCTGCTGAGAGCCCTTCTCCCCCTCCTCCTCCTCCCTCTTCTAGCAGCTTGTCCTGCTCTGCGTGGCCTCTGCTCATTCTCCCAGTCATGCTCAATTCCCAGAAGAAGGCCGATCAGAAGTCCTTCCATGTCTGGAAGCAACTTTGATGCGGAGATGCCGGTGTTGGACTGGGGTGGACAAAAGTGAGAAGTCGCACAACACCAGGTTATAGTCCAACAGTTTTATTTGAAATCACAAGCTTTCGGAGCACTGCTCCTTCGTCAGGTGAAGTGAAGAAATACGAATCGGCACAGCATATATAGACAGAGAACAATGCCTGTGCAGCGTACAATGTCAGACGACTACAGTTAATCTTTCTGACTGCCTTTTATCACACCTCGGCAGAGAGACAATCAGGTCAGTCAGGAAGGCATTATATATTAGTTGTATCTTGCTATGTCTTTGATATAATGCCTTCCTGACTGACCTGATTGTTTCTCTGCCGAGGTGTGATGAAAGGCAGTCAGTAGATTAACTGTAGTCGTCTGACATTGTACGCCACACAGGCTTCGTTCTCTGTCTATATATACTTTGCCGATTCGTATTCCTTCACTTCACCTGACGAAGGAGCAGCAGCTCCGAAAGCTTCTGATTTCAAATGAAACTGTTGGACTATAACCTGGTGTTGTGCGACTTCTCACTTTGGAAGCAACTTGTTTCAGCACAAGCTTTTAAATCAACAGAAAAGTACTTCAGCACCGGCCGACCACTCCCTGCAGACTATTCAAACTGTAGCAAAGTATAGGAAAGCTCCAAAAACCCGTTCAATCGCACCAGCAGCCAGAAAAACTAATCCAGCAACTAACCTGCCAGTAGTTCCTGATCCCTTTAAATAGCGCTGGTGGGGATACTTCATTCCGTTTAACGCCGTATCGAGCTGTGCGAGGTTAAGACAGGGCATCGGCTGGAGAGTGCAGTTGGAAAATGGCAGCGCTCTCATCCAATCAGTGTAGCACGCTGATTCGCGCCATGAATCTGCACACTGCCGGCGGTCGTTGGGTGCGAGCGCGCAGCCCCCTTTACCAAGATGGCGCCCGGCCCACTTTCCTTGGGAAGCATCTCAAGCGTCAGGTGGCCGCGTGGCGCCTAATAACGGACGCCACGCGGGCCCAATTTAGCCCCCCCCCATATTCTTTGCTGGACAGCAGAAAGGAAAAACTTAATGCTGAAAATTGGAAAAAAAAACATTGAAAATTCAGGCCCATCAGTGTTTGAAATAAGAAAAGACAGATCAACATTTTCGTTTCGGACCCTTCAAATTAGGACTCAGGCACTGATGGATCAGCTGTGCATTTGCAGCTTTTAAAATGGCTAAAAAAATGTTTTGACGTGATGTAAATTGTTCACAGCTGTGAGGCATCAGTATTAGTTAACTGAGGATTTACGTTCGTATCAAATATCTGTCTAACATCACACACCATTGTTTATCTCAGTAAACGTTTATCTTGGTATGGCACCCAAGCTGCTGATATCGGCCATGAGGATGTCAGTCATAATGCCATTTGGCTGAGAATTGTGCACAGGCTGCTCTTTCTCCTGTGTAAATTGATCAAGGTACTCAAACCGCTTGCTCTCGTAGCGAGCTGACGTAGTGGTCCTCTGGATATTGCTAACAATAGCCACTAAAATTACTTCAGTCTTATTCGGCAAAGGATACTAGGCACAAGAAAAGGATAAAAAATGCACTGAAGGAGTGGTGTACAATTAATTACATACCTATTAAGGGCGTACATTTAGGCAGGGTACAGAACTATTATGATAGCAAAATACTGTGGATGATGCTGGAAATCCGAAATAACAACAGAAAACGCTGGAAAAACTCAGCAGGCCAGGCAGCATCCGTGGAGAGAGAAACAGAGTTAATGTTTCAGGTCGAAGACCTTTCTTCAGAACTGGAAAAAAGCAGGAAATGGAATAGATTTTAAAGCAAGTTTAGGGCTGGGAAAAGGGGGAGGGGATGAAAGAACAAAAGGGCAGGCCAGTGATAGGATAGAAAGCAGGAGAGGTTAAGAGACATTGAGAGACATTAAGAGATGTTCAAGGCAAGAGGAGGTGGTAATGTGACAGGTTAAGAGACAAAGGATGGCTCTAGATGAAGTGTGAATTGCGCTGGCAGAATGAAAGACAGCTGCCAGCTTTGGGAGGGAAGAAAAAAAGGGCCAAAAAAAAGTGTGGATAAGAAAAAATAAAATAAAAATATATATATATGTGATGGGGGCCGGTGTTATGATCTGAAATTGTTGACCTCTATGTTGAGTCCAGAAGGCTGTAGAGTGCCTAATCGAAAGATGAGGTGCTGTTCCTCGAGCTTACGCTGAGCTTCCGTGGAACAATGCAAGAGGCCGAGGACGGTGAGGTCAGAGTGGGAGTGAAGCGGTGAATTAAAGTGACAGGCGACCGGAAGCTCGGGGTCCCCCTTACGGACTGAACGGAGGTGTTCCGCAAAGCGGTCACCCAATCTGCGTTTGGTCTCCCCAATGTAGAGGAGACCACATCGTGAGCAGCGAATACAGTATACTAAATTGCAGGAAGTACAAGTAAATCGCTGTTTCACCTGGAAGGGGTGTTTGGTGCTCTGGACAGTGGGAAGGGGGGATGTATAAGGGCAGGTGTTGCATCTCCTGCGCTTGCACGTGAAGGTGCCAGGCGAAGGGGAAGGTTGCTGGGGGTGGTAGAGGAGTGGACTAGGGTGTCGCGGAGGGAGCGGTCCCTGCAGAATGCTGAAAGGGGAGGTGAGGGGAAGATGCGTTTGGTGGTGGGATCACGCTGGAGGTGGCGGAAATGGCGGAGGATGATCCGTTGAATGTGGAGGCTGGTGGGGTGAAAGGTGAGGACAAGGGGAACCCTATCGTGGTTCCGGGAGGGAGGGGCAGAGGTGAGGGCAGAAGTGCGGGAGATAGAACGGACACAGTCGAGGGCCATGTCAGCCACAGTAGAGGGGAATCCTCGGTTGAGGAAAAAGGAAGACATGTCGGAAGCACTGGTATGGAAGGTGGCATCGTCAGAGCAGATGCGGCGGAGACGGAGAAACTGGGAGAATGGAATAGAGTCCTTACAGGAGGCGGGGTGGGAGGAAGTGTAGTCCAGGTAGCTGTGGGAGTCAGTGGGCTTGTAGTGAATGTTTGTCAATAACCTATCCCCAGAGATGGAGACAAAGAAGTCGAGGAAGGGAAGGGAAGAGTCGGAGATGGACCATGTGAAGGTGAGGGAAGGGTGGAAATTGGAAGTATAGTGAATGAAATTTTCTAGTTCAGGGCGAGAGCAGGAGACGGCACCGATACAGTCATCAATGTACTGGAAAAGGAAGTGAGGGAGGGGACCCGAGTAGGACTGGAACAAAGTGTGTTCCACATATCCCACGAAAAGGCAGGCATAGCTAGGACCCATGCGGGTACCCATAGCAACACCTTTGATTTGGAGGAAATGAGTGGAGTCAAAGGAGAAGCTGTTCAATCTGAGAACAAGTTCAGCCAGGCGGAGGAGGGTGGTGGTGGATGGGGACTGGTTGGGCCTCTGTTCAAGGAAGAAGCGGAGCGCCCTCAGGCCATCCTGGTGGGGGATGGAAGTGTAGAGGGATTGTACGTCCATAGTGAAAAGGAGGCGGTTGGGGCCGGGAAACTGGAAACTGTTAAAGTGGCAGAGGGCGTCGGAAGAGTCACGGATGTAGGTGGGAAGAGACTGGACAAGGGGAGAAAAAATAGAGTCGAGATAGGAAGAGATAAGTTCCATGGGGCAAGAACAGGCTGAAACGATGGGTCTACCAGGGCAGTCCTGTTTGTGGATCTTGGGAAGGAGGTAGAAGCGGGCTGTGCGGGGTTGGGGAACTATGAGGTTGGCGGCCATGGGGGGGAAGATCTCCAGAGGAGATGAGGTCAGTGACAGTCTTGGAAACGGTGGCTTGATGTTCGGTAGTGGGGTCATGGTCCAGGTGGAGGTAGGAGGAGGTGTCGGAGAGTTGGCGTTCAGCTTCCACTAGGTAGAGGTCATTATGTTGTGATACAGCACCATAAGGGGTTGCACATAAAGTGTGGAAAATTTCTGAGCTGAAAGAAAGGAATGATTACAAATGGTTTGTGAATCAGACTCCCCAGACCACCAAAGGTCCACACAGGGTCCAATGTGCAAGTGTCTCTAGACCACCAGAGGCCCACACAGTGTCCAATGTCCAAGTGTCCCTGGACCACCAAAGGTCCACACAGGGTCCAATGTCCAAGTGTCCCTGGACCACCAGAGGTCCATACAGTGTCCAATGTCCAAGTGTCTCTAGACCACCAGAGGTCCATACAGTGTCCAATGTCCAAGTGTCGCTAGACCACCAGAGGTCCACAAAGTGTCCAATGTCCAAGTGTCTCTAGACCACCAGAGACCCACACAGTGTCCAATGTCCAAGTGTCCCTGGACCACCAGAGGTCCACAAAGTGTCCAATGTGCAAGTGTCTCTAGACCACCAGAGGCCCACACAGTGTCCAATGTCCAAGTGTCCCTGGACCACCAGAGACCCACACAGTGTCCAATGTACAAGAGTCTCTAGACCACCAGAGACCCACACAGTGTCCAATGTGCAAGTGTCCCTGGACCACCAGATCTCCACACAGTGTCCAATGTGCAAGTGTCCTGGACCACAGGAGGTCCACACAGTGTCCAATGTGCAAGTGTCCCTGGACCACCAGAGACCCACACAGTGTCCAATGTGCAAGTGTCCTGGACCACAGGAGGTCCACACAGTGTCCAATGTGCAAGTGTCCCTGGACCACCAGATCTCCACACAGTGTCCAATGTCCAAGTGTCTCTAGACCACCAGAGACCCACACAGTGTCCAATGTGCAAGTGTCCCTGGACCACCAGATCTCCACACAGTGTCCAATGTGCAAGTGTCCCTGGGCCACCAGAGACCCACACAGTGTCCAATGAGCAAGTGTCCCTGGACCACAGGAGGTCCACACAGTGTCCAATGTGCAAGTGTCCCTGGGCCACCAGAGACCCACACAGTGTCCAATATGCAAGTGTCTCTAGACCACCAGAGACCCACACAGTGTCCAATGTACAAGTGTCCCTAGACCACCAGAGACCCACACAGTGTCCAATGAGCAAGTGTCTCTGGACCACCAGAGGTCCACACAGTGTCCAATGAGCAAGTGTCTCTAAACCACCAGAGACCCACACAGTGTCCAATATACAAGTGTCTCTAGACCACCAGAGACCCACACAGTGTCCAATGTACAAGTGTCTCTGGACCACCAGAGACCCACACAGTGTCCAATGTACAAGTGTCTCTGGACCACAGGAGGTCCACACAGTGTCCAATGTGCAAGTGTCCCTAGACTACCAGAGCTTGCCAAGGCATGCTACATGACAGTGCTTGGGAAGGTGGAAATATATTCACTGTTACATTAGGACGGATCAGATAGAGTTGCTCCGTTCAATCGCTCAATTTAATAATATTACCAGGAATAAAACTATGTTCCACCAATAGAACCCCGAGAATGGAATAACCTTTAAAATACCTGTGCATATACTTTCCACAGTGCACATCTTCCAAAACAAATGACAACATGCTGATGCCAGTAGACTTCAGACAACACCACCGCACCCCCCTCCATCCCCCATATGTACACGCCCTAGCCTGTTTGCCAATTCCCACCTGCTATTATGGTGGGAAAACTTGGGATGATGGTATAGAGGGAGGAGAAGGATGGATATTTTGAGCTATTTGTACTATTTTTTTTTTAAGAAAACGTTACCTAAGCCTGACAAATGCTTATATTTGTAAATGTGAATCCAAAATGGTTCAATTCAGATAGCTTTGGTTTGTCAAATTGTTGCACTCTCACTCCTAGTATTGGATTTCAAAACCAGTCCACTGAAAGATCCTTTTCATTTTAAAGTAGTGGACAGTTTGAACGCTGAGATTCAATTACAACTGTAACTTTCTCGAATACATCATTCCATTTTTACATACATGGGATCATTTTCTAACCGTGTGCCTCAAGTAGGAAAGCCTCGACCCGCCTCCCACACATGTCAGAAATTAGGGTGAGCGCAGCAGATGATGTTCTGGGCGTTTAAATTAGTAGGTGGAAAATCATGCGTAGCTTGCACCTGAACTTCTGATGTGTGCTGTCAGTGGGCAAGGCTCCCCCGCTAGAAGTACAATCGGAAAATTACCCCTTTGGGTTTTTATCCAGTTTTTTGACATATTTTTACTGATGGTGGCTCTCAGTACAAATTATATAAGATAAGTTCTTTCGATTAGGCACTTTACAGCCTTCTGGACTCAACATAGAGTTCAACAATTTCAGACCATAACCTCCTTTTTTTTCCATTTATTTTCTTATTTTTTCTCTCTCTCCCACATGGCAGCTGTCTTTCATTCTGCCAGTGCCATTTACACTTCATCTAGAGCCATCTTTTGTTTCTTAACTTGTCCCATTACCATCTCCTTTTGCCTCGCACCATCTCTTAATGTCTCTAAATCTCTCCTGCCTTCTATCCTATCACAGACCTTCCCTTTTGTTCTTTCCTCCCCTCCCCCCTTTCCCTGCCCCCGCACTTGCTTAAAAACCTGTTCCCATCTCCAGCTTTTTCCAGTTCTGACGAAGGGTCATCGAGCTGAAACGTTAACTCTGTTTCTCTCTCCACAGATGCTGCCTGACCGGCTGAGTGTTTCCAGCATTTTCTGTTTTTATTTCAGATTTCCAGCATCTGCAGTATTTTGCTTTTTTATATAAGATAAGTAATCTTTTGTCATCAGTTTTGCAGGTTCATGCGGCAAATTCTGAGTCCAGTAATGGTAAAAGACGATATAAATATCTGGGGTTTCTCCGTAATCAACCGTAGGTTATTCTCTGCCGATCTACAGGAGTTACATTTCAAAGGACTGTCTCATTGCCATCCTGTGGAATTTGACCTGTATGTTTTCACCTGTCAACACCCTACTTTGGTAAGGCTTTCAAGCTACCGTCCCATGTGACCTTCATGAAGAAGCTGGAAGCGGTAGTAGCACATGGCTGAATCTTGGATTTTATCCGGGGTGCTTACTCCATCTTCAAGATCAGCATGAGTGCAGATGGGAGACTCTGGGGGAAAACTTGTGGTTCAAGCATTATCGGTTCGAGTCGTGTCCTGCGTCCGACTGAAGGAATCAGCCTGTGGGCCATGCTATTTTCGTGGTTGTGCCTCATTTGTATTAAATCAACAAGCTGCCGGTACCACATACGCTCATTATCGGCAGCTTGCCAATTTGGAGGGCAGGAATATCTGATGGGACCGCCTGTACTTAAAGGTAGCCTGCAGCACCTTAAAGGGGAAGTGTAAGAACATAAGAAATAGGAGCAGGAGTAGGCTATTCGGCCCCTCGAGCCTGCTCCGCCATTCAATAAGATCATGGCTGATCTTCTACCTCATCTCCACTTTCCTGAACTATCCCCATATCCCTTGATTCCCTTAATATTCAAAAATCTATCGATCTCTGTCTTGAATATACTCAACGACTGAGCCTCCACAGCCCTCTGGGGTAGAGAATTCCAAAGATTCACCACCCTCTGAATGAAGAAATTTCTCCTCATCTCAGTCCTAAATGGCCGACCCCTTATTCTGGGACTGTGACCCCTCGTTCTAGACTCCCCAGCCAGGGGAAACATCCTCCCTGCATCTACCCTGTAAGAATTTTGTATGTTTCAATGAGATCACCCCTCATTCTTCTAAACTCTGTATTTTTCAGTGGTGGATAGTGGACAGCGATAATGTGCAGCGGCAGGCAGGATGACTTTGCACAGGGTGTCCAGTTTCTTGTGTGTAAGAGTGGAGGTGCTCATTGACCAAGCGAGTAGCAAGGAGAAGGTTCTCTTCCTCTGTGATGGGCGCCAAGATAAATTAGTCAATAGACATGGAGAGTGGTGACAGAGCATGTAAATACCACCAACATTGTCTCCAAGACCTGGCTTCAGTGCAGGAAAATTATTAATGATCTGACCTGGACTGCCAAGGTAAGACTGCTCTTCATGTTCTTGCCATGGAGGGAGTGCAGTGAAGATTCACCAGACTGATACCTGGGATGGCAGGAATGACGTATGAGGAGAGATTGGGTTGATTGGGCTTACACTCGCTGGAGTTTAGAAGAATGAGAGGGGATCTCATTGAAACTTATAAAATTCTAACAGGACTAGACAGACTAGATGCAGGAAGGATGTTCCCGATGGCCGGGGAGTCTAGAACCAGGGGTCACAGTCTAAGGATAAGGGGTAAGCCATTTAGGACAGAGATGAGGAGGAATTTCTTCACCCAAAGAGTGGTGAACCTGTGGAATTCTCTACCACAGAAGGCAGTTGAGGCCAACTCATTAAATATATTCAAGAAGGAGTTAGATATATTTCTTAAGGCTAAAGGGATCAAGGGATATGGGGAGAAAGCAGGGACAGGGTACTGAATTTGGATGATCAGCCATGATCTCATTGAATGGCGGAGCAGGCTCGAGGAGCCGAATGGCCTACTCCTGCTCCTATCTTCTATGATTCTATGATTCATATCTCTCATACTCTCTGCAAAGCTTTGTCGGATCCTATTTTAACCCCAGCACTTTCCCATTTCCCTTTCCCATTTCTGATACTCAAGTCAGCACTACACCTGATTTCTGCTTCCAATCATACGAACGTACGACAATGACAGACAGGAAAAGACCCACTGGTCCATCCAGCCTGTCCCACACAACTGCAAAGCCTTGTGCATCCCAATGCATACACTCCCCACCCTACCCCACCCAAAAGCCAGATAATCTCCTGGGAGAGGTGATAAAACAGATGAAAACCCAGGCCAATTAGGAGGAATAAATCTGGAAAATTCCTCTCACACTTTTAGAGAATCAAGTCTAGTCTAGGAGATCGCACTGGCCCTGATCTCACCTGAAAACCTGACACTGCCCTCACAACTACTTTCCCCTCTTGGCCACACTTGCTAAGCTGCATCTTGCATTCTGAAAACACTTAAACAGGCCACATATCAATCCATTTCGATCTTCTTGCAGGAGAAGCTGGCACACAACTGGAGCAAGAGTATCACAGGAGAAGATCCTGCCACTCTCCAGACACTGATACCAATGGAGGAGGCTGCCATCAACATCACTGGCAGAGAGAGGGCACACAGCATCGGAGATTGCTCGACTGGAGGCTAAGCACAGCTGGGCATCTCCCGTCCTTTTTTACTTTCATAAGAACATAAGAAATAGGAGCAGGAATAGGCCACTTGGCCCCTCGAGCCTGCTCCGCCATTCAATAAGGTCATCGCTGATCTTGGGCTCAAAGCCACTTCCCCGCCCGCTCCCCATAACCCATCATTCCCTTATCTTGCAAAAATCTGTCTATCTCCACCTTAAATGTATTCAATGACCCAGCCTCCACAGCTCTCTGGGACAGAGAATTCCACAGATTTACGACCCTCTGAGAGAAGAAATTCCTCCTCATCTCAGTTCTAAAAGGGAGACCCTTTATTCTGAAACTATGCCCCCGAGTTCTAGATTTCCCCATGAGGGGAAACATCCTCTCTGCATCTACCTTGTCGAGCCCGCTCAGTATCTTATACGTTTCAATAAGATCACCTCTCATTCTTCTAAAATCCAATGAGTATAGGCCCAACCTGCTCAACCTTTCTTCATAAGTCAACCCCCTCATCTCTGGAATTAACCGAGTGAATCGTCTCTGAACTGCCTCCAACTTTCTACTTAACTGTCACGCACACAGTCACACACTCAGCATGACAACCTGGTGAGGCATTGCGCTCCCACTCACTTGCTACTCTTTACCTTGTCACGATGTGCCAACCCTTGCCTCTCTCTCAATTTTTTTTTAGGTCCATCAGATGACTTAGACCTTGTCGTCACACAGACTAAGGGAGAGAATCCTCCAAAACAATACACCATCATTTGCTCCCACCCTTCCAAGCACCAGCACAGACATTGGCATCTTGCGTGGTATAGATAGTAAGTTGGAGGGTCTGCACTGGGTTATTCACTGAGCGCAAGTGAGCAAGAGCAGGTGAAAAAGACGGCCCAGGAAGCAGCTCACCTAACTCTGCAGAAGGGGACAGATATGGAGGCTTTCGGGGTACAGCCTTGAAAAGAAAGATGCTGTCTGTGCACCCGCAATTGCTCAATGCATTTCACTGCTTGCCAGGGAGCTTCTGCAACATGTAAGAGAGTGTGGACGGAGTCCAGTGCCAAATTTTGTGGGGTCCTGGCGCAAGGTATTCGACACTCTGCATTCAACCATGGAGTATGTGTCACCTCAACGGACCCTCCCTGCAGCAGTCTGTGGCACCAGTGATAGCATCTTTGAGGGATGCTAGTATTACATAGGATTACATAGGATATACGGCACAGAATTCGGCCCAACCAGTCCATGCCGGCGTTTATGCTCCACTCGAGCCTCCTCCCGTCTTTCCTCATCTAAATCTGTCAGCATAACCCTCTATTCCGTTCTCCCTCATATGCTTGTCCAGCCTCCCCTTAAATGCATCTATACTATTCGCTTCAATCACTCCCTGTGGTAGCGAGTTCCACATTCTCACCACTCTCTGGGTAAAGAAGTTTATTCTGAATTCCTATTGGATTTCTTGGTGACTATCTTATATTGATGGCCTCTAGTTATGCTCTTCCCCACAAGTGGAAACATTCTCTCTGTATCCACTCTATCAAAACCTTTCATAATTTTAAAGACCTCTATTAGGTCACCCCTCAGCCTTCTTTTTTCAAGAGAAAAGAGACCCAGCCTGTTCATCCTTTCCTGATATGTATACCCTTGCATTTCTGGTATCATCCTTGTAAATCTTCTCTGCACCCTCTCCAGTGCCTCTATATCCTTTTTATAATATGGCGACCAGAACTGTACGCAGTACTCCAAGTCTGGTCTAACCAATAGAGGTCATGATGTGGAGATGCCGGCGTTGGACTGGGGTGGACAAAAATGAGAAGTCGCACAACACCAGGTTATAGTCCAACAGATTTATTTAATTTTACAAGCTTTCGGAGCTGTCGCTCCTTCTTCAGGTAGGGTAGCTGTGAGAGAATCTCCCAGAATTCACAATATAAACACAGAAAAAATGTATTCAAATCTTTCCCTACATCAAAGACACACTAAGAGCACAGCCAAGACAATGAGATGTGTCCCAGGGGGTCCAACGTGTCAAAACACCTGCTGGCTGCATATCCTCTCCATTTGTGTTGGTTCTTGTGTTAGTTTTTTTTAAAAAAAACCTGGAAAGACCGGCCATGATGTCAAGTCACGTTCTGTATCGTGACATGAACCCGATATTGCGATTGAGGCCATCCTCATGAGTGCGGAACTTGGCTATCAGTTTCTGCTCTATGATTTTGCGCTGTCGTGTATCCCGAAGGCCGCCTTGGAGGATGCTTACCCGCAGATCCGAGGCTGAATGCCCCTGACTGCTGAAGTGTTCCCCGACTGGGAGGCAACCCTCCTGCCTGGCGATTCATACAACGTATGAACGGACACCGCGCAACAATCACCAGGCAGGAGGGTTGCAGCTCTTCCGCTTCCTCACCGTGCTCTAAGTCATCTGTGACCCGTCCCTCATCATGCTAAAGGTCCTTGTCCAATGGCGCTCCACGTGTTGAGCCCGTTGTAGCGCAAATTTATGCAGCATACAGCAAATTACGATCATACAGGATGACGTAAGAAAACTACTAGGCACTTGGTCTAAGCGTTAAACAAAGCTTTAATCAACTGTTTTTCAACATGGAGATCTAGTTGTGTCCTGAGCAAGCTGGGCCCATGCCTGAGTATTTATACTCTCCCTGGATAGCGCCACCAGCAGGCCGCCCAGTATTACTTCATAAGTCATTTCCACATGAATGACAAGATTCATGTCACAGGACATTGTGGGCAAACCTGTCCAGAATCATTGCTTGTAGACTCCACAGCTGTGCTCGCTGAGGGTTGTAGTTGACCATGCATCTGAGTGTAGAACAGTTGGACTGCCAAGCGTGGCTTTCTGAGAGGAGTCATGAGCCAAGCAGCCAGCCTCTCACTTGCTGTGCAGGGGAAAAGAGTGGGGGGGGGGGAGGGGGTGGAAGAGGCTTGTTTCAATATGAAAGCATCAGGTCAGCTGCCAGGAAATGGGGTACAGACCTGCCTGATACACTGCTGGTGACCACGCACAGTTTCACAACAATGGAGTGCAAGCCCTTGCGATGTATAAAGGCAGTGGGGTAGTGTGAAGATGCCTGCAGAGCAACGTGGGCGCGCTCAATGGTGTCCTGGATTTAGGGGAAGCCTGGAAGCTGTGTGAACCCCAGATGCCTACCCTGCTGTTTCCGGTTGTCGATGGGGAAAGTAATGCAAGTGTTTCATCTGGCATTCGTCACCTGCTTTATGCAAGCAAGAAGTGCAGGGAGACTGATGTTATCGATAACCCTTCTGGCAACCTAGAAGGAGCTGGAGGCAAAGAAGCGAGGGCTGAAGTGACCTTGA
Organism: Squalus acanthias; assembly: GCA_030390025.1. Taxonomy (NCBI): domain Eukaryota; kingdom Metazoa; phylum Chordata; class Chondrichthyes; order Squaliformes; family Squalidae; genus Squalus; species Squalus acanthias. The sequence continues at coordinate 61,006,231 of CM059441.1, read as the reverse complement.
CTGCAACAGATAGTGCTGTGCTAGCTGTGGGAGTTAGCTGAAGATATGTTATAGGAGGTGACACAACTCTATCGCGGCCTCCCTAGAGAAGCAAAGTCTCCTTTTGCCTCGCACCATCATCCCTTTTGTCTTTTAATCTCTCCTGCCCTTCCAGCCTATCCCTTTGTTCTTTCCTCCCCTCCCCCCCTCTCCCTGCCCCTACACTTGCTTAAAAATCTGTTACTTCTCCAACTTTTTCCAGTTCTGACGAAGGGTCATCGACCTGAAACGTTAACTCTGTTTCTCTCTCCACAGATGCTGCCTGACCTGCTGAGTGTTTCCAGCATTTTCTGTTGTTATTTACTCCTTATACACTGTTGTTCAGCAAACTGCAAGAACGTTGTCCTGGGCCTACAATACCATCCACAAATGTTGCACTAAAGATAATGAAGATACAGCTATGTGAAAAACAAAACAGAAAGGAATTTTAAAGGCAATATTTTACTGACAACCACACTTTTACGCAGCAAGTGTTACACTGATCGATTTAGAGTTAGATGAGGAACAACGGGAGGAAAAGAAAAGAAAGACTTGCATTTATATAGCGCCTTTCACGACCACCGGGCGTCTCAAAGCACTTTACAGCCAATGAAGCATTTTTGAAGTGGAGTCACTGTTGTAATGCAGGAAATGCGGCAGCCAATCTGCGCACAGCAACGTCCCACAAATAGCAATGAGATAATGGACCAGATAATCTGTTTTTGTTTATGTTGGTTGAGGGATAGCTATTGGCCAAAGACAACGGGGAGAACTCCCCCGCTCTTCTTCGAAATAGTGCCACGGGATCTTTTATGTCCACCTGAGAGAGCAGACGGGGCCTCGGGTTAACGGCACCTCCGACAGTGCAGCACTCCCTCAGCACTGCACTGGAGTGTCAGCCTGGATTTACGTCCTGGCGTGGGGACTTGACCCCTCAACCTTCTGACTCAGAGGTGAGTGTGCTACCCACTGAGCCACGGCTGACAGGAGGCGCGAGTGCAGCATAAACACCGGCATGGACTGGTTGGGCCAAATGGCCTGTTTCTGTGCCGTATATCCGGTGTAAATGTATAAAGCCCAGAGCAGGAAATTCCAGCAGCGCCCACTTTAAACAGGCAAGCACTGCTGAAAGAGTGTACAGGTGGAAAAGATCACCAATCTACATACAAATGACTAAAATGAAGAGGTGTAATGTGGCTCATACACCACTCTCTATCCATAGCCTCCCTCCAAAGTGGGAGTTTGCTGAATTTGACGCCCATGTAGTCGTCATTCAAGACGTTCAGTGAAGCACATTCCTGAAATGATTGATGTGTGCACCATCGCTGAATAGGCCTTCTACTATCTTCCCTTTTAGCTATTTTTCTCTTTCCTTATTCTGAAGCTGTGAACTTGAGATTTCGGAGCCCTTATCAGTTGTGCTATGAGTAAACAGGAGAATTCACTTGTTTATTTTTTTTCTTCTGCTAAAGCAACCGTCATTGTCAGTTGTATTACCAGACAGTACTGAAAGGTTACAGTCCCCAGTGTCAGCTTGTTACTCATAGTGACATTTTATGAGCAAGTTAAGCAAGACAGATTGTTTATCCACTGAAGCTCTCCAAAAATAAATTATTGTCTTCTCCGAAAAGATGAGGCACGGGTCAATTTGCTGACTATAAATGGGCAATCTTATTTGAAATCGTGAGGCGTGGCAGGTTAAGGAATTATTGTGAAACCCTAAGGAAATCTATTTGCTGGGCCTAAACAGAATCTATTGTAATGCATCAGATTTTTAACTTGGCAAATTAAGTAACTGAGATTGATCCTTGTCCTCAAGTCAGTGTAAAAATTATTCAGAGAGCCATAAAGAACCTTCCTGCTCTTTGCACGTGAATCAGACACTTCCCATAACACGGTGAAAATGCACAAAAGCAAGGGTTAATAGCATTCACCTCTGATACATCACGGAAGAAACATTCTTTTGCTCTTTCTCTCTCTCTATATATATACAGACAAGAGTCAATCATTTCTGAATGTGCAGCGTGTATAAACATGTTAGCTGTGCCTGAAGCATGTCTGATGAAGAGATACTATATTGCTTCTGACGAGGAGAACGATTGGGTACTTTATGATGTCTGCATAAGCCCAAGACTGAAATGGTACAGTTCCTAAATGTAAAAGTAATAAAAAACATTATTGATTACTCAAGCATCTGGATTTTATTACAAGGAAGCATGCTATTATAGATGGCTGGGCTGTCTAGCGCCTGTGCTAGTTGAGTTCCATTAGCTGCTAATTGCCACCTCTGTTCGTCTGTAATAGCAGGAACATGGACATCAGCCACAAGGAGCTACACTTTGCTTTTGACACTTTATACATGTGCCGACTGCGTATATATTTCTTAGGTTTGAACAGAACATCTCCAAAATATCACCAACCTTCCTTTGGCTATGCACTGCTATATTGAAGCAGCAGAAGTTCAAATTATACTGACACAAGAAAACTACTAGGCACTTGGTCTAAGCATTAAGCAAAGCTTTAATCAACTGTTTTACAACATGGAGGTCTAGTTGTGTCCTTCACCAGTTCCTGTTGTGGAATGTCCTAAGCAAGCTGGGCCCATGCCCGAGTATTTATACTCTCCCTGGGCAGCGCCACCAGCAGGCCGCCCAGTATTACTTCATACATAAATGACAAGATTCATGTCATATACAACTTACCCTTTTTGCTTATTTTGTAAGTTGTTTACTGCGCCCCCACCCCCCCCATCCCACCATCTCCACACACACTAATTGTAGTTTCAGCAGTGCCACCTACTGTTGACAAAGACTTCCAACGTAAGAGGTTCCTTGAAAGATCTCCCTGTCAGAAGATTTAATAAGAACTCGATGAGAAGGAATAGAATGCCTTCACTGACACAGAAAGGCAAGCAGGTGATATAAGAACAGAAGAAATAGGAGCAGGAGTCGGCCATACGGCCCCTCAAGCCTGCTCCGCCATTCAATAAGATCATGGCTGATCATCGACCTCAACTCCACTTTCCAGCCCGATCTCCATATCCCTTGATTCCCCTAGAGTCCAAAAATCTATCGATCTCAGCCTTGAATATACTCAACGACTCAGCATCCACAGCCCTCTGGGGTAGAGAATTCCAAAGATTCACAACCCTCTGAGTGAAGAAATTCCTCCTCATCTCAGTCCTAAATGGCCGAGCCATTATCCTGAGACTGTGACCCCTAGTTCTAGACACTCCAGCCAGGGGAAACAACCTCTCAGCATCTACCCTGTCAATCCCCTTCAGAATCTTGTATGTTTCAATGAGATCACCTCTCATTCTTCTAAACTCCAGAGAGTATCGGCCCATTCTACACAATCTCTCATCATAGGACAGCCCTCTCATCCCAGGAATCAATCTGGTGAACCTTCGTTGCACGGCCTTCTTCCAGTGACCTGCTTCATCGGCCTTCTATGCTGCTGTTGAAACACCACCAAGATACTCCTCCCTGCCGCCGAATAGTTCAGCCATGATCTTATTGAATGGCGGAGCAGGCTCGAAGGGCCAAATGGCCGACTCCTGCTGCTAATTCTTATGTGATTCGGAACTGACTAGAAGAGAAGCCTACGCTTCATGCGGAATAAGGATGCAGTTATACTACAAGTACCAGTCTGAGACCAGTGCTTGGGTGGACTCGAGTTGGATAGATTGGGGTTATATTGTTCCTCAGCTTGGATTGGTCATGCTCTGAAATGTGTGCTTGGACATGCACACATCATTGACATTGGCGTGTTGGTGCATCACACATCAATGTTCTTATGCACAGCAAATGTACTGAAACGTGTCGCAAACTGGAGTCTGGAATTACATAGAATTGTACAGCACAGAATCAGGCCAGTCGGTCCAAATGATCCATGCTGGTGTTAATGCTCCACATGAGTCTCCTTCCACCTTACTTCATCTCACCCTATCAACATATCTACTGATAATTACAAGAGGATTTGAGTATCAGAGTAAAGACGTCTTACTGCAATTATATAGGGCCCTGGTGAGACCACACCTGGAGTATTGGGGACAGTTCTGGTCTCCTTACCTAAGGAAGGATATACTTGCCATAGAGGGAGTGCAACGAAGGTTCACCAGGCTGGTTCCTGGGATGGGGGGATTGTCCTATGAGAAGAGATTGAGTAGAAGAGGCCTATATTCTCTTGAGTTTAGAAGAATGAGAGGTGATCTCATTGAAACATACAAAATTCTTACAGGGCTTGACAGGGTAGATGCAGGGAGGATGTTTCCCCTGGCTGAGGAGTCTAGAACCAGAGGTCACAGTCTCAGAATAAGGGGTCGGCCATTTAGGACTGAGATGAGGAGAAATTTCTTCACTCAGAGGGTGGTGAATCTTTGGAATTCTCTACCCCAGAGGGCTGTGGAGGCTCAGTCATTGAGTATATTCAAGACAGTGATCGATAGATTTTTGAATATTAAGGGAATCAAGGGATATGGGGATAGTGCAGGAAAGTGGAGATGAGGTAGAAGATCAGCCATGATCTTATTGAATGGCGGGGAGGCTCGAGGGGCCAAATGGCCTACTCCTGCTCCTATTTCTTATGTTCTTATGTTCTAATCTGTTTTTAGGTGTTGGATGAGGGAGAACTTCACTGCTCTTCTTTGAAATAGTAGATAAAAGTAATAGGGCTGGATTTTCTCAGCCCCGAGGAGGCGGGCATGGAGGCGGGACAGCCGATAAAGTAGCAGAAAGTGGGGCCGGATGGCAAAACTGCCCCCGTCCCGCCTCCGTGCCCTTTTGCCAGAAGACGGGAAGATGTGCTGCTTCGGGTCCCGTCTCCTGGAGGCGGGAAAAGCATTTAATCCTTTTAACTGCCCGTTAACAGGTAGTTAACAGGCAGAAAAAAGGATTAGTGCCATTTTACCTTCACAGGTGAAGGCTTTCCGACCTCGGTGAACCCCGCCGGGTTGGAGGAGACGTGGAGGAGGTCTGCGGTGGTCGGAGGTACCTGGAAGTAAGATGTAGAGGTGAGTGATGGGTGCAAGTGTGCAGTGGTAAGTATGGAAGGTGAGTGATAAGTTTAAAAAAGTGTTCACTTACCTTGTTTTCTTCCTGCAGCCTTCAGCCGCGCTGGATCGGGAGACCCGACATCCTCCTTGTCGATTTCACAGACTGGCTGTTGGATCCTCCAAACCAACAGCCATGTGAAATTTACAAAGTTGAAAGGTTTGATGAGTCCTGAACACAAGGACTCATCAAACTACAGAGAATGTCAGTATTTGACAGCTTCACAGAGCTGTCAAACGCTGACATTTCTTCTTTCAAGAAGTCTTGACAGATAGCACGTCTGACGTTGACGTGCTCTGTCAGTGAATTCCTCCCTAATTGGCCTGCTGAGCCCACCGGGCGGGCTTAACAAGGTCAATCAGGGGAAAATCCCTCTGATTGGTCAGGCGAGGATGGAGGCGGGACATTGACACAACAAGCAGCAGTCCCACTCCAACTCGTCTCCATTCACAAAATCCAGCCCCAAGTATCTCAAATGTTTGGGAAAATACCTCCATGTAATGGGCTTTCTTTACACATCTCCTTGTATCACGACATGATGTAGTGGCAGCTAAAGGAGACAATTATGCTGGACCATTGTTTTTAAGGGTGCCATTGTGATGTCTGTAAAACTTGACATTGTGAATATTCTCTATTTCTTTATAAATAACCTGTTAACATCTGGAGAAGCTGGGGTTGTTCTCCTTAGAGCAGAGAAGGTTGAGAGGAGATTTGATAGAGGTGTTCAAAATCATGAGTAGATAGAGAGAAACTGTTCCCATTGGCAGAAGGGTTGAGAACCAGAGGACACAGATTGAAGGTGATTGGCAGAAGAACCAAAGGCGACAGATGGAAAAACTTTTTTACGCAGCGAGTGGTTAGGATCTGGAATGCACTGCCTGAAAGGGTGGTGGAGGCGGACTCAATCGTGGCTTTCAAAAGGGAGGGCCTGACTTGGAAGTATATCGCCGATCCTTTATCGTCGCTGGGTCAAAATCCTGGAACTCCCTCCCTACTAGCACTGTGGGAGCACCTTCACCACACGGACTGCAGCGGTTCAAGAAGGCGGCTCACCACCACCTTCTCAAGGGCAATTAGGGATGGGCAATAAATGCTGGCCTTGCCAGCGACGCCCACATCCCATGAACGAATAAAAAAAATAAGTACCTGAAGAGAAAAATTTTGCAGGGCTTACGGGGAAAGGGCGGGGGAGTGGGACTAGCTGAAGTGCCCTTGCAGAGAGCCGGCATGGGCTCGACGGGCCGAATGGCCTCCTTCTGTGCTGTAACCATTCTATAATAAGCAGAAATAAACTATTTTGCTTCCCTCTTTAATGAATATATTTATTTGAGCATCATAATTTAATTTTCTCCTCTTTTTGTGGATAAATGGGAGAGTTGGTATGTGCTCTTAGTGATGGACACTTCTGAGTGCGATTCATCACACAGTGCAAACAAATTAAATAGTTGCATGATTTTTTGCATTTAGCTGCAATTAACTGCATGAATGATGACCAGAAGTAATGATGACAGTATAAATAGATTCAGCATACAGTTGATGTGGTCAGGAGGGAAAGTAGATTGAGGAACATGGTGAGGGGGTGGATGGGTGGAGTTGATTTCTGAAAAAGCTCATTTTCTTCTCTTACAGAAAGGTTTCTTCTCTTCCTATAAAATCTTACGTTCTATTCGAAGTAGTTTATGTAAAGACAAGATCGTCAAATATTCACTCTTAAAAAAAAAGCACTTGCAAACACAAGGGCCCAGAAATTGATCTCGCTCTGTTCCCGCGGGGGTAAGCCTTCCCCGCGATCTCTCACTCCGCTTGTGCTTTTTCAGATCCAGCTCGCACGAACTTGATGTTCCAGACATCAGCTGGGCAGTGCTTGCGTATCCCACCGGCGTAGTGAATTCGTGCGAGCTGTGGGATCACGTGACTCAGTTAGAGCCAATGGCAGCACACCATCTTCCATTCATAAGTTTCACATACGTGCTGTGAAATCTATGAATCTTACACCCCCCCAAAATAACAGCTAAACCTCAATTAATTTTTTTTAAAAAACCATCACATTAATAAAATAAGTATAGTTAAATAAATTAACCATTTTAAATAAAAAATTAAATTTTTGAAAAAATTTAAAATCTTTTAAAAAGTTATAAAAATAAACTTACCTGTCTTTAAAGTCTCTAAAAAAGATATACCTGTTAAAAAAAATTCAAAAAAATACTTAATTCACTAATTACCTTGTTAAAAGTGGGTCATACTCCTCCTTTTTCCATTTCTAAAATCTTCCGTCCTTACCTGCGCGTAAAAGCACGAAGTGCACAGCGTGCGCGCAGCCTGTAGCGCGCACGCGATGCACCGAGGAACCACCCCCTTTTCCAAAGACCAAGTGCCGGTTTTCAGCGCATGCGCAGGGCATGCAGAAAACCGGCAATTGGAGAGAGAATACGCGAGAGTACGCAGTGCGTACTCTCGCGCAGCGGGATCAATTTTTGGCCCATGGTGTCCTAAAGCGCTTCACAACCAATGAATTACTTTTTAAGTAGGCCAACACATAAGCCAATTTGTGCACAGCCAGATCCCACAAACAGCACTGAGCCAAATGACTAGATAATCTGGGGGTTTTTTTTTGCTTTAGTTGAGGGATACGTTGGCTAGGACATCAGGACAGCTCCTCTGCTCTTCTTCAAATGATGTCATGGGATCTGTTACATCAACCTGAACAGGAAACTGGGGCCTTAGTTCAACATCTTATCTGAAATGCATTCAAATTAGGCCCTGCCGTTAAAGTCGGCAGGGCCTGCGGGAAACCCAGCCTCTTTCCCGCCCACCTCGGAGGCCCCCCCGCCCCCAACCCGCCTCCCTTGAGAAAATTCCGGCCAATGCCTCTGACAGTGCAGCATTCCCTCACTGCTGTATTCAAGTATCATCCTAGATTATGTTCTCGAGTCACTGGAGTAGGGCTCACACCCACAATCCTCTGACATCGAGGCAAAAGTGCTGCCACTGGTTCTGATACACAGAAGAAAATAATCTCCTGCCCATGCCCGAATCCCAATCCTGACTTTTCCTGAGGACCACTGTGATGCTAGCAGCAGGGCAAACTTGGACTCCATTTCACCAGCGGGCTCTACACACTTTGCCAGCAACATTGAAATAAGGCCCGAGGCCCAATTTCTGGAGCGCCTTGTGCCTCACCATTCAGGTGCAGGGGGCATGAACTACGTCCCTCCTCCCACCTCCATGCACCCAAAAACAGTCAAGGCCTAATTTCTAGGTCATGGAGTTAAGTTCCACATGTACACTGATAACACCCAGCTCTACCACCTCTCCCAATCCATCTAATTTTTTTTTATTCATTCATGGGATGTGGGCGTCGCTGGCAAGGCCAGCATTTATTGCCCATCCCTAATTGCCCTTCAGAAGGTGGTGGTGAGCCACCTTCTTGAAGCGCTGCAGTCCGTGTGGTGAAGGTGCTCCCACGGTGCTGTTAGGGAGGAAGTTCCAGGATTTTCACCCAGCGACGATGAAGAAACGGCCGATATACTTCCAAGTCAGGATGGTGTGTGACTTGGAGGGGAACTTGGAGGTGGTGGTGTTACCTTTGTGCTGTCAGACCGCTTGACCAACATGCATTCCTGGATGAGCCGCAATTTCCGGCAGTCAGACATTGGGAAGATCGCAGCGATGATCTTTGACCCGTGCTACAATCTCCCCGCCCTTGCCACCGATTCCATCCCCCTCTCTGGCCACAGTCTTAGGCTGAACCAGACTGTTCGCAACCTCGATGTTCTATTCAACCCCCAAGGTGAGTTTCCGAACTCCGAACGCCTCCATGACAAAGACTGCCGACTTCCACCTCTGACACATTGCCCGCCTCAGCCCCTACCTCAGACCGTGTGCTGCTACAAATCTCATCCAACACTTTGTCATCTCCAGAGTTAACTTTCCAATGCTCTCCTGCCCGGCCTCCCATCCGTATCCTATCCTGAGCCCCACGCACCCTTCACCCCTGCTCTCACTGTTTCCCGCCCACAAAACTGGCCACGCCCCCAGATCAAATTAATCACCATGGCGAGTTTCCTCTCAGTGCGCCCGTTTGCGGCCTTCAAGGAGGCTTTTAAAATGAAGCTGTTTTTTAAGCGCAACAACAACAACGTGTATTTATATAGCGCCTTTAACGTAGTAAAATGTCCCAAGGTGCTGCACAGGAGTATTTCAAGACAAAAAATTTGACACCGAGCCACATAAAGATAAATTAGGGCAGGTGTCCAAAAGCTTGGTCAAAGAGGTAGGCTTTAAGGAGCATCTTAAAGGAGGAAAGAGAGGTAGCGAGGCGGAGAGGTTTAAGCAGGGAATTCCAGAGCTTAGGGCCAAGGCAACAGAAGGCACAGCCACCAATGGTGCAGCGATTATAATCAGGGATGCTCAAGCGGGCAGAATAATGGTCCAAAGATGTGCGGGTTAGGTTGATTTGGCTATGATAAATTGACCCTTAGTGTTAGGGGGGATTAAATACGTGGGGTTACGGGGATAGGGTGGGATATGTGTCGGTGCAGGCTCGATGGGCCGAAATGGCCTCTATCTGCACTGTGGGGATTCTGTGATTCTGTGATTCTGTGAATAGAGGAGCGCAGATATCTCAGGGGGTTTGTGGGGCTGAAGGAGATTACAGAGATAGGGAGGGGCGAGGCCATGGAGGGATTTGAAAACAAGTATGGGAATTTTGAAATCGAGGCGCTGCCAATGTAGGTCAGCGAGCACAGGGGTGATGTGTGAACGGGACTTGGTGCGAGTTAGGACACGGGCAGCCGAGTTTTGGATCAGCTCAAGGACTCTAAGCGAAAGGACGTTTTAAAAGCTTTAAAATATTTTTTTAACTTTACTAATAAACTGACGATTGTACACCAATAGTAAATGGTTCTGTATAGTTTTATTAAAGTCATTTTCAGTGATTTAAAAACGGATGGTGGACTAGACACACTGATAAAAAAATGCTTATTTTTGTGATAAACTCATTTTCAGCTGTATTAATAAAACATGCACCAGGAAATATATCACCGAATATTTTTTAATGCAAATTTTTTTTTAAATGTTCTAAAACGCTGCCCGATTGCGCTGGTTCATGGAAGATTTTACGTTTGACGATATGCAAATGAGTTTGAGCGGAAACGTGAACAAAAAAAAACCACTTCTGAAAACTAGCGCAATTTTCAGCGCAATTTATGCCCGGATCGCCAGTTGCGCCTAAAGTAGAAACTCTTGCCCCTTATGTTTAAAATTCTCACTGTCGTGTTTAAATCCCTTCATGGCCTCACCCCTCCATTTCACTGTAATCTTCTCCAGACGTACAACCCTCCCAGCCCCTAAATCTCCATTCCTGCTACTCTGACCTCTTGTGCCTCCCTCCCCCCTCACTTCGCCCCACCATTGGCGGCCGTGCCTTCAGACATCAAGGCTCCACGCTCTGGCATCTTTTCCCTAAACCCTCTGGGCTGGATTTTGATACTGGGGACGTGATGGAGGCGGGACTCCCACTTTTTGGGTTGTAGTCCCGCCTCCATCGACTTGTGGCCAACCCACTGCATTTTCACTTGATTGACCTTGTTGAGCCCGCCCAGTGGGCTCAGCAGGCCAAGTAAGGGCCACCCGGCAACAGGTGATGTCACAGACTGACATTTCATCTGTCAAGAGCTTTTGACAGATGAAATATTAGCGTTTGACAGCTCTGTGAAGCTGTCAAACACTGACAATCTGTCTTCTAACTTGAGTCCTTCCTCTCACGCTGAGCTTGAAATCATCCCAGCACAGAAAGCAGAAGGCTGCAGTTTTTGACAAATCAACGGCCATTGTGCTTTCTGTGCCGGTGAGATTTCTGACTCCCGAGACCTGAAGGGCTGACACCTGCAGGAGGAAGTTAAGGTAAGTAAAACTTTTTCCCACACTTTACACTTACCTTACACACTTACCTCTGCACACATGCACCCATCACTCACCTGCCCACCGGACATATCGACCCCTCCAACCCCTGCAGACCCACGGTCCGCCTCGCTAACTTGGCGTGGTTGGGACCTGTCGGGAAGCCCACATTTCAGCCATTAAAATCGGGATTAGGCAGAAAACTGCCTGTTAACTACCTGTTAACAGGCAGTTAATTGTCACTAATCCCCTTCCCGCCTCGGGGAGGCGGGTCCCAGCACAGGTCGGGTACCCGCCTCCAGCGAAACTGGCATGGAGGCGGGTTGGGGGCGGGATGGGTTCGGGACCCCCGAATCTGCAACTTTAACCCCCGACACGCCTCCAAACCCGCCTCTACGGGTCAATGAAAATCCAGCCCTCCGTCTCTCCACCTCCCACTCCTCCTTTACAACCCTCCTGAAAACCCAACTCTTCGAGCAAGCACTTGGCCACCCCTCCTAATATCTCTTTCTTTGACTTGCATGGTGCCCATTTTTTTTTTTACCGATTACACCTCTACAAAATGCCTTGGGACGTTTTTCTACATTGAAGGCACTCTATAAATGCAAGTTATTGGGACAACTTATGCTTGCTGTTTAGTTTTCTCAATTCGCTCAATGACAGTTGCAAAGTTTGACTTATTGCTGCCTTCAGGAAGAATCTTCCACAGGGCTTATCTCTCAGTGTACGGAGGCATTCCTGCTAACTGCTGATTCTCAAATGTTCACATTTCCACAACTCACTAACTTGCAGAAATTGGATAACTTAACTAAAGCTTTGCTTTAAACACTACACGGAAAAAAGTGAAAGCTCAATAAAATCCCAAATATTTTTATTTTAAAAAGAAAATGCTGTAGCAGTACACTCAATGAAAGATGTGTGCTGACTCTACATCAGCCTGTACCAGTGTATACAATATTTATTGATTGCTGTTAGTATTAACATAATGGCACAGTTCCTCAGTGGATTGGACGCGCTGCAGTAACACTGGGGCAAGAGATTCTTCTTGATAAAATCCAGGTCAAAGCATTGGAAATACTGAGTTTCTTTTGTTGGCACTCTATTCATGAATCAGTCTCTGGCCGTATTTTTTATTCTTTACTGAATATTTGCTACCCTGTGAAAGGAGGGGTAGAAATTTGTCTTGGACGGGAGCGCCAGTTATCTGCCCCGCCCAGTTCTATTGGTCTATGGGACTGAATATTGGGCGGAGCGTATAACAGGAGACCGATGCGATAGCGTCCGTTTCTCATCCCTGCGCATGTCCAGTTTCACCCCCATTGAGTCTCAATAGGGTAAGAAATAAAAGGTTGAGACAAGTGTGTAAACAGTCAATAAATAAGCCAAAATCTGATTTTCACAGCATTGGAGCCAATATGCCTCAACGGATTATTCTTCTACTACTTCCTCCACTACTCTGCCCAACAGTGTGCCTTAACCCCCAATCTCAGAAGAGCTTCCACCGCTGCACTCGAATGATATTGCTATCTTTCCCAACTTGTCATCCTTTTGACTGACAACTTAACAACAGTAGAAGAGGAACATAAGAACATAAGAAATAGGAGCAGGAGTAGGTATTTGGCCCTTCGAGCCTGCTCCGACATTAATAAGAACATCAGAACATAAGACGTAGGAGCAGGAGGAGGCCATTTGGCCCTCGAGCCTGCTCCACCATTCAATAAGATCATGGCTGATCTGATCTTGGCCTCAACTCCACTTTCCTGCCCGCTCCCCATAAGCCTTGACTCCCTTACCGTTCAAAAATCTGTCTATCTCCACCTTAAATATATTCAATGACCCAGCCTCCACAGCTCTCTGGGGTAGAGAATTCCAAAGATTCACGACCCTCTGAGAGAAGAAATCCCTCCTCATTTCCGATTTAAATGGGTGCCCCCTTATTCTGAAATTATGCCCCCTAGTTCTAGATTCCCCCACGAGGATGATGGCTGATCTTCTACCTCATCTCCACTTTCCTGCACTATCCCCATATCCCTTGATCCTTAATATTCAAAAATATATCGATCTAATGGAAGAGCAGGTTTATGCTGTGGACTGACTTAAATGTGACCGCCATGGAATCACTTAAACTTTGCGATGTTCTTTTCTGATTTTTGGACTTAAAGGAGCATTTTCTTTGAAGCAATTCTCGTTTGAAAACACATTAAAACCATTTATTTAAATTGTGTTGAAATAGATCATCATTTAACTTGTGCACGGCATAACTACGCTGAAAACGAGATACGACTCTAAAACTTCTTCTCTCTCCCAAAAAAATTGCTAAGAATTGCCAAGCATTTTTCACGTGGACGATGCTCCTGGAAAAAATAATAATCCAGGCCTTTCTAGAAATACAGGCCGAGAAATTGGTGGGTGATGCGCCCGTTTAAAGGCATAACACGGGCACCAAAGCGTCCAACGTGACGGGCGGCGTGTGTGTGCACATTCCACGCTGGAAGAGCGCCGCCCGCCATGTTGGTAGGCATGCAAATAAGGGGCCTAATGCCTGTCCCTTTGCTAAATGGGTCTGCCCTGTAGACAGCCGAAGCAGCTGCCCGAAATCCAATGTCAATTTACTGGCGAGCTGTCAGAGCACACCCAGCATACGCCGGCGGCTCATTTAAGTGAGGCCTGACGCCCAATATCTGGTGGTCCTTGGGCCGTACCGCTCCGCAGCAGGGACAACCAATTTTTTGGGCCATAGTTTTAAATCTCAAAAAAAAACCTGCCAAACAGATTGACATGAATCTTGTCATTCACGACTTATGACATAATACTGGGTGGCCTGTTGGTGGCGCTGTCCAGGGAGAGTATAAATACTCGGGCATGGGCCCAGCTTGCTCAGGACATTCTTTAACAGGATCTAGTGAAGGACACCTAGATCTCCATGTTGTAAAACAGTTGATTAAAGCTTTGTTTAACGCTTAGACCAAGTGCCTAGTAGTTTTCTTACATCACAGATAGTTTTTTTTTTCAATTTTATGCATCATTTTCCCACCATCCCAAAAGTGTTGACTCCTTGCTAGGGTACGATGCTATTGCCAGCAGTTACCCTTTAGTATTTTCCTATGCTGCCATTATTAATGAATGACATTTGACAGTGAGCTATTCCACATGCACTTCCACCAGCCTCTGCAATATGTTTATTTCCATTCAGGCAGCTGAAACCTGCTCATAATTTGCATGCTTTTGAGTTCTCTGGACAGCCTGATTCACAGAAATAAAAATCTTAATTAATGGGAAGGGTTTGGTTCCACAAACGCTTAAATGACATTCACTGAAAATAAAATGGCCCAATGATACACCACAGTGCTAGTGTCGGTATTAGCCAGTGCAGTTTGGGACCCAATGATACAACACAGCAGCATAGGAACATAAAAACATAGAAAAATAGGAGCAGGAGTAGAACATTCGGCCCTTCGAGCCTGCTCCGCCATTCAATATGATCCTCTATCTCAATACCATATTCCTGCTCTCTCCCCATACTCCTTGATGCCTTTTGTGTCTAGAAATCTATCTATCTCCTTCTTAAATATATTCAGTGACTTGGCCTCCACAGCCTTCTGTGGTAGAGATTTTCCCAGGTTCACCACCCTCTGAGTGAAGAAATTTCTCCTCATCTCAGTCCTAAATGTCCTACCCCGTATCCTGAGACTGTGACCCCTCGTTCTAGACCCCCCCAGCCAAGGGAAACATCCTCCCTGCATCCAGTCTGTCTAGCCCTGTCAGAATTTTATACGTTTCAATGAGATCCCCTCTCATTCTTCTAAACTCTAGTGAATACAGGCCTAGTCGACTCAATCTCTCCTCATACGACAGTCCTGCCATCCCAGGAATCAGTCTGGTGAACCTTCGCTGCACTCCCTCTATGGCAAGTGTATCCTTTCTTAGGTAAGGAGACCAAAACTGCACACAGTACTCCAGGTGTGGTCTCACCAAGGCCCTGTATAACTGTAGTGAGACATCCTTGCTCCTGTACTCAAATCCTCTTGCAGTGAGCAGTACCTATATGAATCATCCCTATCTGCAGTCAAGCATTGCATCACAGCAACAGTGTTGGTATGAGTCAGTGCAATTTGAGGCCCTGTTTGCAAGCACCTATGCCCCTCCTAGAGTTGTAACCTGTCTTTTTTTGGACTGGATCAACCAGTTTTTTGAGTGGGCGCTGCAGAAATTCCTAAAATGTGAACCATTTGTGGAAAGGTTCAGTTCTTTTTTCCCCACATGTTGGGCCAGAACTTGCTGGAGCGGCCCATCTCAAGGCGTACGCCGTTAGTTAGACTTTTTCCTGCACCCTTCAGCACAAAACATTTTTTGTGCCTTAACTTGCTGGAAGTATGAGCAGATAATGGTGTGGCATCTGGGACCTTAGTGAACAGCGGAACCAACAGTGTATCTGCCTAATCACTGGCCCAGAATTTGCAGTTGTACCAATGGCGAAACTGTCAACGTTTGCCGTCATTGCTGTGTGAAACTGACAGGAACTTCTGGCATCCGCACACGTGCAGTTAAACGTGGAAATCCGGAAGTTGCTCTCAGTGAAACCCTGCTCCTCCACAGGGTGCGCTGTTGCAGTCTTCGCAGACGCAATCAACAGAGAATCAGTGATTTGCCGTGAACTTCAACTTTTTACGCACTATTCTCGCTGTGAAAACCATTGAGCAAGTTAAGCCTTGTTGAATGAGGCGTAACAGAGTTTTTAACAGCGTACTAAGTCATAATTACTGCTGAACAACCTCTCTGGCCCTGAAAAACTAATTTTATATCATGGAGTATCATTCCCTCCATTACATAATAAACATTCTGTCGATTTTTAAAATAATCAAAATTAATTTTTATTTTATTTTTGTTTGTTATTTCAGCTTTTGCCTTAATCCCATGTGTATGTCCCAATTTTTATTTCGCTCTCTATAAAATGATTAAAAGTGAATGATAAAACCTATTTTTAACTTCCTGGTTTGCTATCTGTGAGAATTTTTCAATGTGATTGGCTGTTAAGCCTGCTTGATGACATCACTCTTTCTAAATGCCACAGATAAGAACATAAGAAATAGAAGCAGGAGTAGGCCATTCGGCCTCTTGAGCCTGCCCCGCCATTCAATAAGATCATGGCTGATCTGATCTTGGCCTCAACGCCACTTTCTCGCCCGCTCCCTATAACCCTTGACTCCCCTGTAGCTCAAGTATATACCTATCTCCACCTTGAATATATTCAATGACTCTGCCTCAACAGCTCTCTGGGGTAGAGAATTCCAAAGATTCATGACCCTCTGAGAGAAGATATTCCTCCTCATCTCAGTTTTAAATGGGCGACCCCTTATTCTGAAACTCTGCCCCCTAGTTCTAGATTCCCCCATGAGGGGAAACATCCTCTCAGCATCTACCTTGTCGAGCCCCCTCAGAATCTTATATGTTTCAATAAGATCACCTCTCATTCTTATAAACTCCAATGAGTAGAGGCCCAACCTGCTCAAACCTTCTTCATAAGACAACCCCTTCATCTCAGGAATTAACCTAGTGAACCTTCTCTGAACTGTCTCCAATGCAAGTATATCCCTCCTTAAATAAGGAGACCAAAACTGTGTGCAGTACTCCAGGTGTGGTCTCACCAACGCCCTGTACAGTTTTGTAGCAAGACTTCCCTACTTTTATACTCCATCCCCCTTCCAATAAAGGCCAACATTCCATTTGCCTTCCTAATCACTTGCTGTACCTGCATGCTGACTTTTTGTGTTTCATGTACGAGGACCCCCAGATCCCTCTGTACCGCAGCATTTTGTAGTCTCTCCCCATTTAAATAATAATTTGCTTTTTTATTCTTCCTACCAAAGTGGATAACCTCACATTTTCCCACATTATACTCCATCTGCCAAATTTTTGCCCACTCATTTAACCTCTCTTTTTCCCTTTGCAGACTAGGGCTTGATTTTAATAGCCCTGAGGAGGCGGGTTTGGAGGCGGGTCAGCTGCGAAAATCGGAAAAAATGGCTTCAGACACCCAACCCACCTCCATCCTGCCCCCACCCAATTTTCGTGAGTGTCTGTTCAGCTGCTCCCAAACTGACCCGACTCCAACCGGTGGGACAGGTAGTTAAGGCAGGTAAGAGCCTGTTAACTGCCTTGATAATCCTATTTTGACAGAGGTTTCCCATTTTCGTGCCTCTGGCTCCTGTTTCCCGCTTGTTAGAAACAGTCCTGCTGCAAGGAGACGAGTTGGTGGAGGACATGATCTGTAATCATTATTGGTGCAGAACTTTAAAAGCGCTCCTCTAACATGGCTGGCATTCAAATGCAACAACTTTGTTGTTGGCGGTTTGGGATAAGATTTTGCAAATCTACTGACCTTGTGACTGGTCAAGCTGACACACATCTGCTGTTTGAACTGATTGGAATAATTTCAGGCCACTTTGATTGTGCGCTTGCAAGCTTCTTGCCTCAACTGAAATCTTTAACAATGGGATGGGAACTATTTACATCCTCTCATCCTGGTCGTCAGATTCGGAGGAAGAGCAGCGCGGCTTAGTGCTGCCGGATGAGCAGGTGGCTCAGCACACAGCCTCCATGGAGGAAGATGAAGAGGACGAGGACAAGGAGGAGGATGAGAAGGAGGACGGGGTGTGACGCCTTGCGGGGCCAGATGTGGCCAATCCAGCAGCTGGCAACCACATTGCTGGCCATCAGGCAAGGGATGCACTCATCCATGCCAGATTCTCGTAAGCTAATGCTTCAACCACAGGTGGCCGGCACATGGAGATGAATATAAGTCTGACAGTCTCAAACCCCAGGCATCATCTGTCCAATAAACAGTGGTTTACGCTCAGCATCACCACCATCATTCTACATGGAAATCACCCTGAGCTCTCACTCTTGAACTTCCATTTCCCAGAACACAGAGGCCACACTTTAGGTGATCTCAGCAGATCATTAAACCTTTTTCCACACTGAACCCATGTGCGGCTGCACACAGACCTCGAGCTCACCTCCTCAGCAATTTGCAGCCAAGCTGCCTTGGTTTGCGGAGGAGGCCGCCTCCTTCCGTTTCCAGGAAAGAGGAGATCATGACATTCTCTAACTCCCTCAACAAGAGCATGGAGAGAGCCCTCACTGAACCTGGGTGCAACCTTAGTTAATGGGGCTGCCATTCCTGCAGCAGCCAGCAACTTTAAGAGAAAAAAGCATTAATATTACTAAGCCAATGATTGGAATAAATCTGGCATCTTTTTCATTTCATAGTCAGATAATAAATTGATATATAAAAAAATCATAAATATCTTTCTGGAATAATATGGCCAGCAATTTCATTCATTAAATTTTGTTCGGAACAGACGCTGTCAACTCCCATTTCTATATATTACAGCACCAATCCATCCCATTGACATTTTTCCAAAGGGGACCCTTTAAATTTTCCTTCAAACAACACGTCATCAGACGCGAGAAACTGACAGCCTCCAAGCAATTGTCTGGAGGGAACTGCATGCCGGCCGTAACGAGGTCAATCAAGCCAAAATAGTAAGTGATGGGAGGCGGCAGCCGAGAGCGTGTCGGAAAGCCGCTGAGCAGTGGGTCCACCCTCAACCCGCCTCCATTAATAAAATCGAGCCCAAATTTGTGTCCTCCTCACAACTTGCTTTCCCACCTATCTTTGTATCATCAGCAAATTTGGCTACAATACACACGGTACCTTCATCCAAGTCATTAATATGTATTGTAAATAGTTGAGGCCCCAGCACTGATCCCTGTGGCACCCCACTAGTTACAGTTTGCAAACCTGAAAATGACCCATTTATCCCGACTCTCTGTTTTCTGTTAGTTAGCCAATCCTCTATCCATGCTAATATATTACCCCCAACCCTGTGAGCTCTTATCTTGTGCAGTAACCTTCTATGTGGCACCTTATCGAATGTCTTTTGGAAATCCAAATACACTACATCTACTGGTTCCCCTTTATCCACCCTGCTCATTACATCCTCAAAGATCTCTAGTAAATTTGTCAAACACGATTTCCCTTTCATAAAACCATGTTGACTCTGCTTGATTGTATTATGATTTTCTAAATGTCCTGCTATTAATAATAGATTCCAGCATTTTCCCAATGACAGATGTTAGGCTAACTGGCCTACAGTTTCCTGCTTTCTGCCTCCCTCCTTTCTTGAATAGGGGCGTTACAGTTGCGGTTTTCCAATCCATAGGGATCTCTCCAGAATCCAGGGAATTTTGGTAGATTACAGCCAATGCAAACACTATCTCTGCAGCCACTTCTTTTAAAACCCGAAGATGTAGGCCATCGGGTTCAGGGAACTTGTCACCCTTTAGTCCCATTAGTTTGCCTAGTACTTTTTCTCTAGTGATAGAGATTGTTTTAAGTTCCTCCCTCCCTATAGCCCCTTGATTAGCAATTATTATTGGGATGCTTTTAGTGTCTTCTACCGTGAAGACCAATACAAAATATTTGTTCAAAGTCTCTGCCATTTCCTTGTTTCCCATTATTAATTCCCCAGACTCATCCTCTAAGGGACCAACGTTTACTTTAGCTACTCTCTTCCTTTTTATATACCTGTAGAAGCTCTTATGGTCTGTTTTTATATTTTTTGCTAGTTTACTTTCATAATCTATCTTCTCCCTCTTTATCTTTTTTAGTCATCCTTTGCTGGTTTCTAAAAATTTCCAAATCCTCTGGCCTACCACTAACCTTCGCAACATTGTATGCCTTTTCTTTCAATTTGATACCATCCTTAACTTCCTTAGTTAGCCACGGATGGTTCATCCTTCTCATAGAGTCTTTCTTTCTCATTGGAATAAACCTTTGCTGAGAGTTATGAAATATCTCCTTAAATGTCTGCAACTGCTTATCTACCGTCTTACCCTTTAATCTATTTTCCCAGTCCATTTTAGCCAACTCTTTCTTCATACCTTTGTAATTGCCTTTATTTAAGTTTAGGACATTAGTTTCAGACCCAAGTTTCTCACTCTCAAACGGAATTTGAAATTCTATCATGCTATGATCACTCTTCCCTAGAGGATCCTTTACTATGAGATCATTAATTAATCCTGTCTCATGACACATTACCAGATCGAAAATAGCCTTCTCCCTGGTTGGTTCCACAAAATATTGTTCTAAGAAACCATCCCAAATACATTCTATGAACTCGTCCTCAAGGCTACCCTTGACAATTTGATTTGTCCAATCTACATGAAGATTAAAATCGCCCATGATTATCGCAGTACCTTTCTTACAAGCCTCTATTATTTCTTGATTTATACTCTGTCCTACAGTGTAGCTACTGTTAGGGGGCCAATAGACTAACCCCACCAGTGGGCAACACGGTGGCATAGTGGTTAGCACTGGTGCCTCACAGCGCCAGGGACCCGGGTTCGAATCTGACCTCGGGTGACTGTCTGTGTGGAGTTTGCACATTCTCCCCGTGTCTGCGTGGGTTTCCTCCGGGTGCTCCGGTTTCCTCCCACAGTCCAAAAATGTGCGGGTTAGGTTGATTTGGCTATGATAAATTGACCCTTAGTGTTAGGGGGGGATTAAATATGTGGGGTTATGGGGATAGGATGGGATATGTTAGGGGGAATTAAATACGTGGGGTTACGGGGGTAGTGTGGGATATGTGTACTGTGGGGATTAAAGCAGGGACAGGGTACTGGATTTGGATGATCAGCCATGATCGCATTGAATGGTGGAACTGGCTCGAATGGCCTACTCCTGCTCCTAGATTCTATGTTTTCCCTTATTATTTCTTATCTCCACCCAAACTGATTCTACATCTTGATCTTATGAGCCAATATCATTTCTCACCACTGCACTGATCTCATCCTTTATTAACAGAGCTATCCCGCCTCCTTTTCCTTTTTGCCTATCCTTCCAAAATGTCAAATACCCCTGAATATTCAGTTCCCAGCCTTGGTCACCTTGCAACCTCGACTCTGTAATGGCTATCAGATCATACCCATTTATTTCTATTTGTGCCGTCAACTCATCTATCTTGTTACAAATGTTGCGTGATAAAGAGCCTTTAATTTTTTCCCTACTCTGACTCTATTTGCTGGTGCAAGCTTATGCTTGTACGCTCGATCCCTTCCTGTCACACTCTGGTTATCATTACCCCTATCGCTACCCTGCACTATTGCCTTCTCCTTTCTCTTTGACTTTCTAAATTCCCCTTAACCTGAACCCTCCCCCTCCCCCCCCCCACCGCACTATTTAGTTTAAAGCCCTATCTACCGCCCTAGTTATTCGATTCGCCAGGACACTGGTCCCAGCATGGTTCAAGTGAAGCCCGTCCCAACGGAACAGCTCTCTCTTTCCCCAGTACTGGTGCAGTGCCCCATGAATCGAAACCCATTGCTCCCACACCAATCCCTGAGCCACGCATTCAACTCTCTGATCTTATTGACCCTATGCCAATTTGCTCGTGGCTCAGGTAGTAATCCAGAGATTATTACCTTTGTGGTTCTGCTTTTTAATTTGGCCCCGAGCTGCTCATACTCTCTCAGCAGAACCTCTTTCTTCGTCCTACCTATGTCGTTGGTACCTACGTGGACCGTGACAACTGGATCTTTCCCCTCCCACTCCAAATTCCTCTCCAGCCCCGAGGAGATGTCCTTAACCCTGGCAACACAACCTTCGGGACTCACGCTCTCGACTGCAGAGAACATTATCTATCCCCCTAACTATACGGTCTCCTACCACTACTACATTCCTTTTTACTCCCCCAACTTGAATGGCCCCCTGTACCACAGTGCTGTGGTCAGTTTGCTCATCCTCCCTGCAGTCCCTGCTCTCGTCCACACAGGCTGCAAGATCCTCTATAGATGGTGCCAGATGGAATGTCACATCGGAAAAGGGCAAATTGATGCCATAGAGCCCGCTAAAATTTTGTGGGCAGCTTTCTTCAAGATCAGCAGTGCGCGCCGACACTTCGCCGCTGACCGCAAAATCTGGGCCAATCAGATTTAAGGATTGAGAAACAAACAGAGGAACAACTGAGAAGGAGGGTGAATTAGAGTCAAATCAGGTACAGCAAGAGAAATAAAGAGGAAAGGAAAGGTTGGATTAAGAGAAAAAAGAAAAGTTAGATTTTTTTAACATATTAAATTGACATTTTCAAAATCTCCAACAACAATTCACTACCTGAAGGAATGAGACTCCACAGTTTAAATTGCTCACTTTCTGGGTCGGAGAGGTGGATTGGCAGTCATTAACAATGATCACGTCATTAAAAAGGTACTTACGCTATTAATTACTAGACTTAACTTTCTGCGGCGAGTTTAATTGGCAACTAATGTGCAAATCCAGCAAGTTGTTAAAAATTCCGGGGAGGCTAAGGGCGGGATATTGTTGCTGCGAAGGAAATTGCGGAGTGGCGTAAAGCGACAAGCAAGTTCTGGAAATTCGCAACGCACTGCGCAATATCTCTTAATCCCCTGAATTTGCTGGCCAATTTGCACATTAATAACTGCGTGCGTCATTCACACACCCTTATTTTTACATCAAGCGTGACCATCGTGTCTTATGATGCGGAAAAATTGCTGATTAAAATAACTTAACATTTTTATTAGCAGCAAAGGAAACGTCAAAATTCAAGGCATGACCCCATTGTCTGTTCCAGTTTCAGTTTTGGAATTTACAGAGCGTGGTAACCCTAATTCCACAGATCTAAAAGCTGTTCCTCTTTAAAGCACATAACCACGTGCATGAGGCTACAACACTAGATTTTACAAAGGATTAAGTGTGCCTTCTACTATTGGAACCCTGAAGACATTATTGGAATTTCAAACTTGGTGGCCGGGATTGGGCTCACCGCGGCGGGTCCGCGGCGGGCGATGTTAGTGGCGGGTCGCGGCCCCTCTGCTGGCTCCATCCGGCTGCGTGAAAAGAACTTACGTTGATAGGTCTTGTTAAGCCCGCCCAGCACATTTCCCGGTCCAATTAGACGAAGCGGGTCTGGTGACGTCATTCATGACGCGTCATCAGCCGGTTTCCTTAAAGGGACCATGGCCAACTTTCTTTTGACAGTTGCGCTGTCAGTGTTCTACAGCGTTGAGGTGCTGCAAACACTGACAAGCACTGCACAGAGGCAGAGGGCTGCACCCAGGTTCTCCCATGACTCCCTCCATATGCTTATGGAGGAAGTCACAGCATGCAGGGTGGTCCTCTTCCCTTCCCATGGGCGGAAGAGACCTCCCAAGAGACCAACACAGCCTGGTTGCACATTGCAGAGGAGGTCACAAGCAGGGACGTCATCAGGAGGACCAGGCTGCAGTGGCGCAAACCTTTCAATGATCTCATTCGATCACACAAAACATTAGTACAAAGCCACACTCACCTTCATCCTCCTGTGCCTCTCATCACATCCCCATCACTCTGCTTTCCCTACCCTACTCCTGCACATCCTTACTCACACCAACTTACCTTGCACCTCTACCCATCCCTCTCTATCTATCTACATTATCACATCCCCATCTTACTAGAAACCCCTCACACTCACCCTCATCCTAGTGCAATCATACCAACTAACAACACACAAGGGTAGGCACTTGGGTGTTTTATGCAATGTTCATGTAAAGTTTCTGTTAATGTGCTGTCAAACATTGAAACCTTTATTTTCAACACTTTGTGCTCTTGGACAGATTTGTGTGCACCTTTGGAAGTGGCTTCGTGAGTTGCAGTGAATGGTGAGACATAACGGCACCCCCCGCAATGGTGGTGAGTGTGAAAGGAATGTCTTGGGCATTGTAGGGATGCTTTATGGTGTTGGTGTGGGGTGGTGCCAACCTGGTGCATCATGTGGCAGCCAGGGTGTACAGAGTCAAGTGAAGTAAATCTGGCCATGGTGAGGCCATCCCTGGCCTCCCGGGCAGCAATGTGGTCGGGTGCTGAGGCCCTCTGTCCTGTGCAGCATCAGGTGATTGCGGAGAAGGTTGGTGTTGTTGTTGGTGCTGCTGGTGTGCCTGGTGCTGCTGGTGTTGGGGCTGATCATGGTCAGATTCTGAGGACCAAGGTGAGACAGTATAAAGCGCACCCATGTTGATGGAATAGATGGCAGGTGAAGTGGAGATGACAGAAGCATTCTGTCAATGGTGAGAGAGGTTCTTACAATGAGATGAGAGTGGAAAGTGGAAAGCCTGCAGAATCTGTGCTGGAAATAGACTGAGAAACAGCTTGTGGCTGAGGAAAGTGATGATCTGTCAGGTGGGAGCTTTTACTGTACATTTGAAGCTGTCAAGAAATCAGCTGGAGCAAAGGCCACTGAACTCCCACCTCAGGTTCAAACTTGGTCCCTGAGCAGCGAGGACCCCGTGGGCGAGCAGTTAAAGTGAAAAGGTAAGGTTAAAATCATTATTAAAGGTCTGTCAACAACCCAATAATTGGGTCGCCCGCCTCTGCGGGTCGGGTCGGATCGGAGATCACACACGCGCCTGTGGGAAAGGCACGTTGTGGGGTCCCGACCCGCTGTCAAAAAAATCAAATTTTCCACCTGACCCACCACCAATCCCGCACCCTGACCCCCCGGCCCCCCGCCCCCCCCAGAAAATTCCGGCCACAGTCATTGTCTTGTGCAGCAATGTATAATATTTCTGAGGCGAGTAGATTTTCCATGTCCTTGCCCATAGGCCTCCAACACCCAACCCAATTGACGATTCTTCATGTGTGAGCCTAGCGAGTGAGTGTCAGCCCCTATTCGACTGCAGGAGGCTGCCACAATTTTCCGATCCATGCTTGCAGTATGCCAGGTGCCTCACCCTGATGAGGACTTGGAACATCTACCCTATAGTTCATTTGTGAGGCAACATAATTGTACATTTATAAGTTGGCATTTAGCGTATAATCAGGTGTCGACTGCTGGAAGTACCGAGATGGGCATATTGGATAAGGCTCGGGACAGGTTAGGCTGTGTTGCCCCCCTGCAGTCAATTAGGCTGCAAATACCCATTGTCTGGGCTGAGGCCTGAAGAGTGATCATTTCTGCGAAGTACTGGAGGGCAATTGGGAATGTGCAACCAAATAACAGCAAGGAGTCAACGCAAAGAAAGGAGAAAATCGGCAACAACTGATACAGGTTAAAAAAGTATTACTTTCATGACACTTGACATCTTATTGAGGCAGCATGGAATACTTCATAAAGGTGGCATATAAGGGTAATGGCCTAAAAATTTGGTTGCTTTGTGCCTCCCGTTAGCGCCCTAAGAGGGCACTAACGGGGCGCAAAGCAACTAGCGCCCGGGCGCGGCGCTGCCAACGCCTCCCGCGAAATTCAGCAGGAGGTTAGCGGCAGCGGTAACCGTTAGCACCCCGAGGAAACTGCACCGCCATTGATGACGTCATCGCCGTGCGCAGCGCCCCGCTCGCGTCCCGGCCGCGATCTACGGTAGCGCCCCCTGACTTACCGCTGGACGCTATGTCCGATTGGATCGGGGGGCCTACCTGCGGCCGGGGCGACGCTAATTAAAGGCGAGGTGCCGGGCGGCCACCTGACCAGCCCCCCCACTGGGTGCTGGCTGCGCTCCGTGAGCCCGGCACTTCTCCTGAGTGCCGGGTTCTTTTGCCGGCACTCCGATCCCTGGTCCCCAGGTCACACTGCGCAAGGCCCCTCCCCTTTAAGAAGGGGAGGAAGGCCTGCAGTACCGTGGTACGACGTGACGCAGAGCATGGCGCTGCGGCACGCAGCGCCACGAGATTCACTCGCAGCGCCCCAAGAGGGAGGCAGGGCGCTTCCAGTAGCACCCCGCTTCCCGCTTGGGGCGCTACCGATGAATTTCGGCCTCGGGGGCCGCTGCTGGAAGTACAGATATGGTCATATTGGATAAGGCTCGGGACAGGTCAGGCTGTGTTGCCCCCCTGCAGTCAATTAGGCTGCAAATTCCCATTGTCTGGGCTGAGGCATGACGAGAACGGGGTCAGTTGCTGCGCCCCGGCGAAGTTAGCGCCCCAAAGGGGGCACGACTCAATTTTTCCCCCAATGTTTCCATTACGAGCTGGTGGCAGGGAGCCTCACCCACTGCCAGCACTAATGCAAAAATCGAGGGCAATGGACGGACAATCGCGGGCAGCTCGCTCAGCATACACTGGTGTTCTTGGAAAGATGCACGTACTTGGAAAAGTTGCCCCTCAGTGAGATGACACTTCACATATTAATAAGGTGTTAGCTTTTCGGTGTCAGCCTTGGCTCAGTGGTTGCACTCTCACCTCGGAAGCAGGGTTCACGCTCCACTCCAGAAATCTGAGCAGGCTGACACTTCAGTGGAGTGCTGAGGGAGTGATCCACTGTTGAAGCCGCTGCCTTTTGGATGAAATGTTAACCCGAGGCCCCGTCCGTCCTCTTAGCTCGAATTTTTTTTTCAGTCGTTTTTATGGGATGTGGGCGTCGCTGGCAAGGCCAGCATTTATTGCCCATCCCTAATTGCCCTTGAGAAGGTGGTGGTGAGCCGCCTTCTTGAACCGCCTGCAGTCTGTGTGGTGAAGGTACTCCCACAGTGCTGTTAGGGAGGGAGTTCCAGGATTTTGACCCAGCGACGATGAAGGATCGGCCGATATACTTCCAAGTCAGGATGGTGTGTGACTTGGAGGGGAACTTGGAGGTGGTGGTGTTCAAGAGCAGGGGAGGTGTCCCGGCCGACATTCGTCCCTGAACCAACATCACTGAGAAGGTTTAATGGGTCATTTATCACACTGCTGTTCGTGGGATCTTGCTGTGCGCAAATTGGCATTTTCCCTATTTCACAACAGTGGTTGCACTTTAAAAGTACTTGCTATCTGTGAAGCACATTGGGAGCGTCTGAGGTTGTGAAAGGCACTCTGTAAGTGCATGTTTTTTCTTTTTCAATGGATCTGACGCTATTGCTGTGAATAACTTTCGGTGTCCCTCTGGGATCAGGAATGAGGTTAGGGGCCCCTGCAGTGGCTCCAGTGGTCAAACACACTGTGCAGCAATGGTGAAGCGTCACACAGATTGGAAGGAACGAGGTTCAATCCTGATCTTTGCTGATCCGGGGTTGTAGCTGGGGCACTACAATTGGCCTTACTTTACCTGTGCTGGAAAGGGGAACATTAACCCTTATTAATATTAATATTAAATGAACACTGATGTAAGAAAACTACTAGGCACTTGGTCTAAGCGTTAAACAAAGCTTTAATCAACTGTTTTTCAACATGGAGATCTAGTTGTGTCCTTCACTAGTTCCGGTTGAGGAATGTCCTAAGCAAGCTGGGCCCATGCCCGAGTATTTATACTCTCCCTGGACAACGCCACCAGCAGGCCACCCAGTATTACTTCATACATGAATGACAAGATTCATGTCAAACACTTCATTGCAGAAACCAATGGATGCTGCTCCTAGTCCCTACCCAGTGATTTCTGCTATAAACTGCACCCAAACACATTGTGGAAAGGAGAGGATTTATCTTGGATCTGATGCTCCTCTCTGAAAGAAAGACTTGCAGTTATATACAATAGCAAAATACTGGAAATCTGAAATAACAACAGAAAATGCTGGAAACACTCAGCAGGCCAGGCAGCATCCGTGGAGAAACAGAGTTAACGTTTCAGGTCGAAGACCCTTCGTCAGAACTGGGAAAAGTTGGAGAAGTAACAGGTTTTTAGTTACAGCTGCCATGTGACTATTAACCTCGGCCCTTCGTCAGACCTGAAACGTTGACTCTGTTTCTCTCTCCACGGATGCTGCCTGGCCTGCTGAGTGTTTCCAGCATTTTCTGTTGTTACTTGCATTTATATAGCGCCTTTCACACTCTCACGGCGTCCCAAAGCGCTCTACAGCCAATGAAGTTTGAAGTGTATTCACTGTTGTAATGTAGGAATCGCGGCAGCCAATTTGCGCACAGCAAGCTCCCACAAACAGCAATGTGAGAATGACCGGATCATCTGTTTCAGTGATGTTGACTGAGGGGCAAATATTGGACAGGACACGGGGGGGGGGGGGGGGGGGGGGGAACTCCTCCTGCTCTTCTTCGAAATAGTGCTTTTACATCCACCTGAGAGGGCAGACAGGGCGTCGCTTTACCATCACATCCGAAAGACACTCTATCAAATAGCTTACTGACGCTCATTGATTAGGCTCGCTCGTAAAGAATAGCCAAGGCATGGGGGTGGAGTGGGGGGGGGGGTGCTGCTAGCACCTGTGAAACCAGCATGACTCACCACCTTCAGCAGAAGTGAGAAAAAGAGAGATAATTAGAGGGATCTAGGCTCTCAGAAAAATAGAGTGCTTAGTTTTAAGAGATGTAAACAATTGCAGTAAGCTATGGCCATGTACATTATATTGCCAATAAATTAATCTTTTTCATGTGCAAAGTTTTTGTGACGGATTTTTCCACGTTTTGCTGCTGTTTCTAAATGAGGGGCTGATACAATTGTCATGATGCGAAGAACAGATAGTAAGATGATCAGTGAGTTTACAATTCTGAGATGTTAGGATACACGCTATAAACAGCCTCATCTAATAACGTCAAAATGCACTTTGAAGAATATGTTGCGGTTTGCTGCACGTCGCGGTATGAATAGTGACCAGGGTTAAAATCCAAATTGCCCAGTTATAATCTCTTTGATCCGCAGCTCGGTTCGAAACCAGCACTGGGAGGTGGGAAGTTTTAATCGGAACTGGCATCAGAGTCAGCTTTCGTTATACTATGAATGTTACTCTCAAATTTTAAGTTCTGATCAAATCTGAATTTGCTGCCATTGTGTAAAGTGATAAACGTTCGAAGAAAAATAAATAATGGGCTCAGACACCCGCTGCCTATCAGCCTTCTCTTCTTTCGCTCCCTTCCCCCAGCCCCCGAAGGTCAGAAGTCCAAAGCTGTCATTAATCAGTGCCATATGAGAAAGGATAGTTTAAAACATGGAAGAATGGAAATTTCACCAGAGACTGCCAGAGTAATTGGTTGATCCTCTTGCTGTAAGACCTGAGAGCTGAAAGGGCACAGTGTGGCGTATCCCCTGAGGAAAAATAAGCTAAGCATGCCATTACACTCTGACGCTTCATAAACAAACATCTGCATCTGGCAGAGAGATTGAGGGTTGGATGGCATTAACTACGGAATGCTACTGAAGGACTGCTTGGAGGTTTTCCAGATTACCTGGAACGAGCAACTGAATGTTTCTCTACCCACCGCCCCCCCCCTCCCCCCACCCCACCCAACCATGTTTCCAGCCTAGCAGTTATTAATAAAATACTGTCCAAAATTGGGCTCATGTAAGCTTTCAATTATTTTCATTATTGAAGTAACAAGCTACGCGTTTTTTCCACTGAAATCTCTCCTTGCTATTAAATATGCATTTACTACTATTTCTTACAGCTGTAGTATCCTGTTTCTTTATCCCTTTCCTTGGGCCTCTCTAAGGTCTACAATGCCAGTCAAAATTATGAGAACAGTTCTCAGTTTAGTCGACACTGTTTCATTTGTTGCTCTAACCAAAAATCAAGGTCCTTAAACACATGGAGGCTAATCCTTAAAGTGATAGTCGACCTGCTCTGTCACCAGAATTTGACCAAAGCAAGCATATCTTGAGTTTCCTTTAAAGCCAGGAAGGAAACTGAACCAGAAAAACCGCACAGATCTGTTTAAGGTGCAGCTTGCAGCATAGTCTCTTTTTCCAGTAGATTTCAACACCATCAAAAGTGTGTGCTAGGCGGTTGCTTCCATGTGTCGGAAACAACTGGGGGAGGGGAGGTCACGCAGACATTAAAGAGAAACTCATGTACTGTACTTCAAACAACTGTTTCAAAACTTGGGGAGTGTGATGTTTCTGAATCTTGCTTTGCAATTTATACAGCTCAGAAAATAGACGTCATATAATTTTTCATCACACACACACACACACACACACACACACCTCATAATTTGAAACAATCTTTAAGTCACAAAAAAACCATGGAGCCAGCAAACAAATCTACGGCCTGGAGTTTCGGCCGGGTGGCGCAGTTTTGTTTTGGCGCAACTCACCCGAAATCGGCCGAACCAGATCGAGGAATTCCGAGCGCCAGTTACGTCCGGCGCAATCGCGTTTCCGCCATCTTTTGCGCTGGTTGGAAGCTGGTCCCGCTCGCAAAACAGGCCGCGCCCCCAGATCGAATTAATCACCGTGGCGAGATTCAGCTAATTGCGCCCATTTGCGGGCCTTCGAGGAGGCTCTTAAAATTAAGCTTTTTTTTTTAGGCGTAAGGACACTAATAGGAACGTTTTAAAAGCTTTAAAATATGTATTTTTTTACTTTATTAAGAAAATGACTACTGTACACCATTGTAAATGGTTCTGTATAGTTTGTTTAAAGTCATTTTCAGTGATTTAAAATCAGGTTACTCACAGGTGGTGCACTAGGCACACTGATAAAAAAAATGCTTATTTTTTGTGATTAGAACACAAGAAATAGGAGCAGGAATAGGCCACTTGGCCCCTCGAGCCTGCTCCGCCATTCAATAAGGTCATGGCTGATCTTGGGCTCAAAGCCACTTCCCCGCCCGCACCCCATAACTCTTCGCTCCCTTATCTTGCAAAAATCTGTCTATCTCCACCTTAAATGTATTTAATGACCCAGCCTCCACAGCTCTCTGAGGCAGAGAATTCCACAGATTTACGACCCTCTGAGAGAAGAAATTCCTCCTCATCTCAGTTCTAAAAGGGCGACCCTTTATTCTGAGACTGTGCCCCCGAGTTCTAGATTTCCCCACGAGGGGAAACATCCTCTCTGCATCTACCTTGTCGAGCCCCCTCAGTATCTTATATGTTTCAATAAGATCATCTCTCATTCTTCTAAATTCCAATGAGTATAGGCCCAGCCTCTCAACCTTACCTCTTCAGTCAACCCCCTCATCTCTGGAATTAACCTAGTGAATCGTCTCTGAACTGCCTCCAATGCAAGTATATCCTTCCTTAAATAAGGAGACCAAAACTGTACGCAGTACTCAAGGTGTGGTCTCACCAATACCCTGTACAGTTGTAGCAGGACCTCCCTGCTTTTATACTCCAACCCCCTTGCAATAAAGGCCAATATATTCGGGTGTATTAATCAAACTTTACCAAATTACCACTCTTAAATATATCAAGGAATATTTTTTACATTCTAAAACGCTGCTCGATTGCACTGGTTCATGGCAAATTTCACACTAGGTGATATGCACATGGGTTTGAGCGAAAGCTTGAGGGGAAAAAAAACACTTCTGAAAACTAGCGCAATTTTGGACCCAATTTGTGCCCGGGTCGCCGATTGCATCCAAAGCAGAAACTCCAGGCCATATCTGTGTTTCTCAAATCTCTACAATCCATAAACGATAAAATAACGTAATAAAATTGTTCATTAGCACACATACAGCATATAAATGGATTCCTTTTGTTGCCAAACTCCCTGCCAAACCACTGTTAGCCATTTTAGAACATAAGAACATAAGAAACAGGGGCAGGAGTGGGCCAATCGGCCCCTCGAGCCTGCTCCGCCATTCAATAAGATCGTGGTTGATCCAATCTTGGCCTCAACACCATTTTCCCGCTCTCTCCCCATACCCCTTGACTCCCTTGTAGTTCAAATGTCTGTCAATCTCCACCTTGAATATATTCAATGACTCCGCCTCCACAGCTCTCTGGGGCAGAGAATTCCAAAGATTCACGACCCTGAGAGAAGAAATTCCTCCTCTCTCAGGGTCTTAAATGGGCGACCCCTTATTCTGAAACTATGCCCCCTAGTTCTAGATTCCCCCACTAGGGGAAACATCCTCTCAGCATCCACCCTGTCAATCCCCCTCAGTATCTTATATGTTTCAATAAGATCACCTCTCATTCTTCTAAACTCCAATGACTATAGGCCCAACCTGCTCAAACTTTCGTCATACGTCAACCCCTTCATCCCAGGAATCAACCGAGTGAACCTTCTCTGCACTGCCTCCAATGCAAGTATATCCCTCCTTAAATATGGGGACCAAAACTGTACGCAGTACTCCAGGTGCGGTCTCACCAGCATCAAAACTTTTATACTCCATACTTTCAAAGTGCAAAACAGCATAGTCAACCCAGTAAGGATATGTTCGCCTTCCCATTTAATCCTACTTGTTTGGTTGGCCTTCTGTACTTTCAAACCTCACGTTTTTATCCCATTGTATTTTTGTTAAGTTCCTGAGGCAGGGTTTGTTAAGGTTCTCTGTCAGGACATTTACTACAGTATTTGACGAATGGCCGATCAATCACCTTCTGTCCAGAAATTCGTGTGACCTTGTAGAAATGAATCTCTACTTTGTGTACAGTGCATATCTTCTCCTGTGGGTTCAGTTCCAGTGGGTACTTTAATTAACCACACTCAGATTTGCTACACAAAAAAATGGGGGTTTTTGCACAGTCATTTGGCACAGTCACTGGTAAAAAAAAACCCTGCCAGCTTGTTAAAGGGAAGGTAACAACGCATTGTAAAAATAAAAGTCAGCGAATTGCCGTACAGGAATCTCGCCCCAACCGCGGTTTTACCATACGCGGATTTCACGTATACACGGTTTCCACTCTGCGACAATTTTTGCCAACCGCGGCCGTGAAATTCGCGTATCCGTAGTTTTCAATTTAGGAATAAGGTAAATAACATGATTTTTATAGTTTTTTTATTGTGTTTATACACATTTCACAGAATCCCCACAGTGCAGATAGAGGCCATTTCGGCCCATCGAGCCTGCACCGACACATATCCCACCCTATCCCCGTATTTAATCCCCCTAACACTAAGGGTCAATTTATCATAGCCAAATCAACCTAACCCGCACATCTTTGGACTGTGGGAGGAAACCGGAGCACCCGGAGGAAACCCACGCCGACACGGGGAGAATGTGCAAACTCCACACAGACAGTCACCCGAGGCTGGATTCAAACCCAGGTCCCTGGCGCTGTGAAGTAACAGTGCTAACCACTATGCCACCGTGTTGCCCATTTATACTGAATTTGCCAACCGCGGTTTTACTAACCACGGGGGTTTTCAGGGACGTCTCCCCGCGGGTGGGGAGGGATTCCTGTACACCTTTTTTCATAAAAATCTGTTTGGCAAAACTTTTTTTGCTTGGTGCGAGAGGGGAGCCAGAAGAGTCGTTGCTCATTTTCATGTTATGGCCAGCACGTGCAAGTGATGTGATGATGCTTTATCGATCTGATTTACATCATTTGTGTGTTTGTGAGAAAGGGGCGCACAGGGGGCACACTGCGCAAGCCTGTTCGTGTAAATTCAGGCAGCACATAATATTCATGCTGGGATGGGGCGGATATCAGGCATCTCCTGACTCCCCAAAGCCTTTCCACCATCTACAAGGCACAAGTCAGGAGTGTGATGGAATACTCTCCACTTGCCTGGATGAGTGCAGCTCCAACAACACTCAAGAAGCTCGACACCATCCAGACAAAGCAGCCCGTTTAATTGGCACCCCATCCACCACCTTAAACATTCACTCCCTCCACCACCGGCGCACCGTGGCTGCAGTGTGTACCATCTACAAGATGCACTGCAGCAACTCGCCAAGGCTTCTTCGGCAGCACCTCCCAAACCCGCGACCTCTTCCACCTAGAAGGACAAGGGCAGCAGGCGCATGGGAACACCACCACCTCCAAGTTCCCCTCCAAGTCACACACCATCTTGACTTCGATGTATATCGGCCGATCCTTCATCGTCGCTGGGTCAAAATCCTGGAACTCCCTCCCTAACAGCACTGTGGGAGTACCTTCACCACACGGACTGCAGCGGTTCAAGAAGGCAGCTCACCACTACCTTCTCAACGGCAACTAGGGATGGGCAATAAATGCTGGCCTTGGCAGCGACGCCCACACTCCATAAAAACGGAAAAAAAATCTCTGACACCGTGTACCTATTAAAGGAGAGGTGCACTCTGTCTGCAGAAGGAAGGAAGCACTTGAAAGGACCGAGATGGCTGCAGCAAGCACTGAGAGTATACATCAATTCTCTGATGCTGCCTTGGAGGCCCTGGTCTGGACAGGAGGTGGGCCATCCTCTTCCATCCAGGGGATAGGAAGTCCTCCAGGCATCAACCCAAGAGACAGTGGGAAGAGATCACAGAGCATGTGAACGCCAGGAGCTTAACACCCAGGTCATGGCTGCAACGTCGGAAAAAGTTCAACTAGCTCAACGGAGTGATCAAGGTAAGAATACTGCACTCTTACTCTCCGCTCACAACACCACCACTTCCAGCCTCAGTCCTCACAAAACTCCCCTTCCCCACTGCCCGACACTCTCCTACAATCACTGCACCACAGGTCACTACATCTCCTTGTCCGCGCACTCATTAACCCTCGCTTCCCCACAACTCACACCTGATACAACTATTCCACCATGAAACACAGAATCATAGACATTTACAGCACCGAAGGAGGCCATTCGGCCCATCGTGTCCGTGCCGGCCGACAAAGAGCCATCCAGCCTAATCCCACTTTCCAGCTCTTGGTCCGTAGCCCTGTAGGTTACGGCATAACCAAGTACTTTTAAAATGTGGTGAGGGTTTCTGCCTCTACCACCCTTTCAAGCAGTGAGTTCCAGACCCCCACCACCCTCTGGGTGAAAAAAGTTCTCCTCAAATCCCCTCTAAACCTCCTACCAATTACTTTAAATCTCTGCCCCCTGGTTATTGATCCCTCTGCTAAGGAAATAGGTCCTTCCTATCCACTCTATCTAGGCCCCTCATAATTTTATACACCTCAATTAAATCTCCCCTTAGCCTCCTCTGTTTCAAAGAAAACAACCCCAGCCTATCCAATCTTTCCTCATAGCTAAAATTCCCCAGCCCAGGCAACATCCTCATAAATCTCCTCTGCACCCTCTCTAGTGCAATCACATCCTTCCTGTAATGTGGTGACCAGAACTGTACGCAGTATTCTAGCTGCGGCCTAACTAGTGTTTTATACAGTTCAAGCATAACCTCCCTGCTATTATATTCTATGCCTCGGCTAATAAAGGCAAGTAACATTCTCCAAACACCTCATAAGACTCTCACAAACACACTGCCTTCTTTCTTGCAGGAGAAGGTCACACACAACCTCCGCCAGGAAGCTGTCACTGGAGGGGGGGGAAGAGCCTGCCTGCGCACCATCTCCTCTCTCAAAGATAACATGCTGGCCATCACGGGCAGGGTGTCATGGGGCACTGGTGGTCCGATGCCCCACCTCCTTCTCCCATTTGTCAGGCTCCTCCTCCTCCTCCCGCTACAGCTGTTCCTCCACCTGCACTTGCTGCTGCCCAGGTCGTGGTAAAGACTTGTCCCTCATGATGTGCAGCTTACAGCAGACGACCACAGCTCTGGATACAGGACTTATACTGCAAAGATCCCCTGGAACGGTCCAGGCAGCAGAAGCATTACTCGCGCGCTCCAACTGTTTGCTCGATCACATTTCTGGTGGCAATATGGCTCTGGCCGGCCAGCTCCGCACCGTGCCTGGGTTCCTGACGGGAGTCATGAGCCATGTCCAGAGGGGATAGCGCTTGTTGCCCATTATCCAGTCTGTAACTTGCCGGCCTGGTTGGCATAAAGGCGGCGTGGAGGACTGGTGCAGGATGAAAAAGTCACGCCTGCTGCCAAGGTACCGGGCACGGACCTGCACGATGCGCTGCCTGTGCTGACAGATCAGATGGACGTTGAGGGAGCAGAATTCTTACGATTGATAAAGATGCCAAGTTGACCCCACAGAGTTGCCTGTACCAATATGGCAGGTGGCTCACTTTTAGTTCGTTATGAGCGCGCACTTTCTACCCGTCATATTGGAAGCTTAGGAGTGTGTTTAGTGCACGGTCGAAATCTTAGGCCAATGCTTCTTGCAAAACCGGCTTGTCAAAGCTCAAGAGCCAGAAAAAGAAAACGTATTACTAGCGAAGAGCCACAAGATTTAAATAGGAAACCTAACTCATCAGTGTTAGTTACATACACACTTTACGTGAATTCTGGTTTGTATTTGTTACTCTTTCATTTCTCATCCCTCCCTACCTCATGACCACCTCTCCCCCCCCCCCCACTCTCATTTTCTCTGTCTCGTAATTTAACCCTTGTGGAGCTCTGATATCTGGTGAGTCTGCGCTGCACCCCCTCCGAGGCCAATATTATCTTCCTGAGGTGCGGGGTCCAGAACTGACCGCAGTCACTCCAGATGGGGTTTGAGCAAGGTTCTGCACAACTGAAGAATCACTTCCTTACTTTTCAATTCCAAACCTTGTGAAATAAAGGCCAACATTCCATTCGCCTTATGCACAGACACTGAAATCCCTTTGTACATCCACAGCTCCTGCTCCCTCGTTATTAAGAAAATGCTCTGATTTGTCTTTCTCAGGTCCTAAGTAGATGACGTCACATTGAGCTCCATCTGCCATAGCTTTGCCCACTCACTCGGAGGGGGGGGGGGAGTTTTCCCAGCCCTGAGGAGGCGGGTTTGGAGGCGGGACTGCCGGGAAAATGGCAGAAACGGGTCCCAACCCCGCTCCCAACCCGACTCCGTGCCATCTTCCCGGGAGGCGGATCCCCCGAGTCGCGCAGGGACCCATCTCCTCGAGGCGGGAAGGGGATTAGAGCCAATTAACTGCCTGTTAACAGGTAGTTAACAGGCAGTTTTGAGGCTTTTCCCCATTTTACGTCTGCAAGTGCGGGCTTCCCGACGGCTGCGAACCTCGCCAGGGTCAACGAGGCGAGCAGTGGGTCTGCGGGGGCTGAGAGGGGTCGACATGTCTGATGTAGAGGTGAGTGATGGGTGCAAGTGTGGAGAGGTAAGTATGAGAGGTGAGTGTAAAGTTTTTTAAAAAGTTTCCTTACCTTTGCTTCTTCCTGCAGGCTTCAACCTTTGAGAATTTGGAGGTGCCTCATCTCCATGGCAGAGATGACAGAATGGCTGCTGCATTCTCAGATGCAGCAGCCATCTGCTTTCTGCTGAGGAGAGAGGTCTTGGTGAGCCTGTGTGCAAGGGCTCACCTTAGAACAGAGATTGTCAGTGTTTCACAGCTTCTCAAAGCTGTCAACTGCTGACAATTCATTTGTCAAAAAATTTTCGACAGATGAAGCGTCATACGCTGACGTCATCTGTCACCGGCTTTCCCTAAATTGGCCGGTAAGGCCGCAGGGCGGGCTTAACAAGGCCAATCAAGGGAAAATAGCATGGGTTCGTCAGACGTCGCTGGGGGCGGGACTAGAACCCGGAAGGCAGCAGTCCCACCCCCAACTCGTCTCGGCTGGCAAAATCTAGCCCAGGCTGTCTGTCACTTTGTAACTTCCTGTTCCCTACCAAACCTACTGTGCCTCTTAACTTACTTTCATCTGCAAACTTGGATATGCAACTCTCTATTCCTTTATCCAAGTCATTAATATATATGGTGAAACGCTAAGACCCCAGTAGAGATCTCTGGGGAACATCACTTGTCACAAGCCGCCAATCAGAGAACATTCCCTTTATCCCAACTCTCTGTCTGGCCTCCCAACCAATTACCGACCCACGTCACAAGGTTATCTCCAATTCTGTGCACTCATTTCTGCTATTAATCTCTTGTGTGGAACCTTATCAAATACCGTCTGGACGTCCATCTAGACAACATCCATAGACACCCCCTTGTCCAGCATGCTAGTGACATCCTCAAAAAATTCAATGGGATTAGTCAGCCATGACCTACCCTTCACAAACCCATGCTGAATCTCTTTCATCAGCTGATACTTCTTCAAGTGCTCAGTCACTCTGTCTCTGATGATAGATTCCAGTAAATTGCATTAAACTGACAGGTTTGTAGTTTCCTGGGGGGAAAAATTTGTTTGATTTGCGCCTCCCATTAGCGCCCTAAGAGAGCGCTAACGGGGTGCAAAGCAACTAGCGCCCGGGTGCGGCGCCGCCAACGCCTTCCGCAAAATTCAGCAGGAGGTTAGCGGCGGTGGTAACCGTTAGCGCCCCGCGGTGCTGCGCCTCCAGCGATGATGTCATCGCCGAGCGCAGTGCCCCGCTCGCGCCCCGGCTGCGATCTTCGGCAGCGCCCC
Source organism: Squalus acanthias (assembly GCA_030390025.1). NCBI lineage: Eukaryota > Metazoa > Chordata > Chondrichthyes > Squaliformes > Squalidae > Squalus > Squalus acanthias. The sequence goes on along the minus strand of CM059441.1, from coordinate 60,968,237 downwards.
CTGGCTTACCGCCGGACGCTATGTCCAACAGGGTCAGGGGGGCCTACCTGTGGCCGGGGCGGCGCAAATTAAAGGAGAGGTGCCAGGCGGCCATTTTTGTTGCTGGCCACCTGCCAGCACCTGCCCCCGTTGCTGTCCCGGGCCTCCTGTGAAGCCCCCCCCCCACTGCGGAGTGCCTGCTGCGCTCCATGAGCCCGGCACGTCTCTTGAGTGCTGGGCTCTTTTGCCGGCACTCCGATCCCTGGTGGCCCAGCTGGGCCCCGGGTCGTGCTGCGCTAGGCCCCTCCCCTTTAAGAAGGGGAGGAAGGCCTGCAGTACCGTGGCGCGACGTGCAACAGAGCGTGGTGCTGTGGCACGTAGCGTCACGATATTCACTCGCAGCGCCCCAAGAGGGACGCGGGACGCTTCCAGTAGCGCCCAGCCCCCCTCTTGGGGCGTTACCAGTGAATTTCGGGCGCGGGGGCGCTAGGGGGCGCGACCCAATTTTCCCCCCTTGGTTTCTCCCTCTAACCCCTCTTAAATAATGGAGTGACATTTCCAATTTTCCAATCCAAAGGCACAATTCCTAATTCTAGATATGGTGGCACATTTGGGCTAATTTTAACTCGTTTACATTGCATTACTTCAAAATATATTGGTTAACTGGATCAGAATTGAAGCTGTTTTATTGCAGATAATAACGTCCTTATGTTAATCAACATCTCCTATTTCAGGATTAAGTAATTTGCGGGGCTATGGGGAAAGAGCAGGGGGAGTGGACTAATTGGATAGCTCTACCAAAGAGCCAGCACAGGCGCGATGGGCCAAATGGTCACCTTCTGTGCTGTAAGGTTCTTGGCAATGAATGGGCAGGTACAAAACCTTGCGCTCATAGACTCGCACTTCAGCCACAGAAGGTCAGGTGCAACTTGCGAGCTGCCAATAGGCAACCCCTGACCGGGATTGTTTTTACAGTGGTAGGAAATTTCGGAAGTTGGCCAGGACAACTCTAACTGATGGGACTATGGCTTGCAGGGTCACCTGGAGCCAAGTGGAAAGAATGGTGTTAGGTCTACCACTCCAGGGCCCATTAATGAGCCATGCTGGCAGTTCAATCATTAATAGTACCTTAGAGTACTCCAGACTTGTCTAGCTCCGGTAAAGGATTACCAAGTCTGTCACAGCGGTTAACTTGGTTCCAGTCATAAAACAATAAGGAAGGTAGTTTGTGACACCCTGTCCACTGCATATGAATAAAAGGTCAGTACTATGATTTCCCTGATGGCTCAATTATAAATGTACACTGTGAGGCAGCACTGAGCCAGAAAGAAAGAAAGAAAGAGAGCAAGAAAGACTTGCATTTATATAGCGCCTTTCACGACCACCGGACATCCCAAAGAACTTTACAGCTAATGAAGTACTTTTTGAAGTGTAGGCACTGTTGTAATGTAGCAGCCAATTTGCACACAGCAAGCTCCCACAAACAGCAATGTGATAATGACCAGATAATCTGTTTCAGCGATGTTGGCTGAGGGATAAATATTGGACAGGACACCGGGGATAACTCCCCTGCTATTCTTCGAAATAGTGCCATGGTTTACGTCCACCTGAGAGAGCAGACGGGGCCTCGGTTTAATGTCTCATCCGAAAGACCAGGAAGACCAGGAAGATCCTAGGTTTGATCCTTCATCTGTTTTACATAGGATTACATAGAATATACAGCACAGAAACAGGCCTAGCCTCCCCTTAAATGCATCGATACTATTCGCTTCAACCACTCCCTGTGGTAGTGAGTTTCACTCTCTGGGTAAAGAAGATTCTTCTGAATTCCCTAATTGATTTTTTGGTGACTATTTTATATTGATGACCTCTAGCTCTGCTCTTCCCCACAAGTGGAAACACATTCTCTGGCCGGGATTTTGCTGACCCCAGCGGGTCCGGGGCGGGCGATGTTGGTGACGGATCCCGACCCCGCTGCTGGCTCCAGCCCGCTGTCCAAAATGATTTTCCTCTGATAGGGCTTGTTAAGTCCGCCCAGCGCGTTTGCCGGCCAATTAGAGGAAGTGGGTCTGGTGATGTCATTTCATGACGCGTCATCAGCCGGTTTCCTTAGAGGGACCATGGCCACCTTACTTTTGATGTTTGTGCTGTCAGTGTTCTATCGCATTGAAGTGCTGCAAACATTGACAATCACTGCAGGGCTGCACCCAGACTCTCCAATGACTCCCTCCATAACATGACTCCCCTCCATATGCTTATGGAGGGAGTCAGAGCACGCAGGGAGGTTCTCTTCCCTTCCCATGGGCGGAAGAGACCTCCCCAGGACACCAACACAGCCTGGTTGCACATTGCACAGGTCACAAGCAGGGACGTCATCAGGAGGACCTGGGTGCAGTGGCGCAAATATTTCAATGATCTCATTAGATCATGAAACATTAGTACAAAGCCCCACTCACCTTCATCCTGCTGTGCATCTCATCACATCCCCATCACTCTGCCTTCCATAGCCTACTCCTGCACATCCTTACTCACGCCAACTTAGCTTGGACCTCCACCCATCCCTCTCTTTCTATATTATCACTTCCCCATTTCACTAGCCACCCCTCACACTCGCCCTCATCCTAGTTCAATCATGCCAACTAACAACACACAAGGGTAGCCACTGGGGTGTTTTATCCAATGTTCATGTCAAGTTTCTGTTAATGTGCTGTCAAACATTGAAACCATTATTTTCAACACTTTCCACTCTTGGGACAGGTTTGTGTGCACCTTTGGAAGTGGCTTAGTGAGTTGCAGTGAATGGTGAGAAATAACGGCACCCCCCGCAATGGTGGTGAGTGTTAAAGGAATGGCTTGGAACATTGTAGGGATGCTTTATGGTATTTGTGTGGGGTGGTGCCAACCTGGCGCATCATGTGGCAGTCAGGGTGTACAGCATAAAGTGAAGTAAATCTGGCCATGGTGAGGCCATCCCTGGCCTCCCGGGCAGCAATGTGCTCGGGTGCTGATGCCCTGTGTCCTGTGCAGCATCAGGTGATTGCGGAGAAGGTTGGTGTTGTTGTTGGTGCTGCTGGTGTTGGGGCTGATTGTGGTGGGATTCTGAGGACCAAGGTGAGACAGTATAAATGGCAACCATGTTGATGGAATAGATGGCAGGTGAAGTAGAGATGACAGAAGCTTTCTGTCAATGGTGAGAGAGTTCTTCCAATGAGGTGATGCTGGATGGAAAGTGGAAAGTGGAAAGCCTGCAGCATCTGTGCTGGAAATGGACTGAGAAACAGCTTGTGGCTGAGGAAAGTGATGATCTGTCAGGTGGGAGCTTTTACTGGACATTTGAAGCTGTCAAGTAATCAGCTGGTGCAATGGCCACTGAACTCCTGCCTGAGGTTGACAGACATGGTCACCGAACATGGTTCCTATGGCCATGCAGTTAAAGTGAAAAGGTAAGTTAAAAAAGCCTGTCAATGATCTATCAGCTAGATGCTAATGAGTTTAATTGGGTCGCCCGCCGCTGACTGTCGAGTCTGCTCAGCGCTGACAGACCCGACATTGGGAAAGGTGCATGGCGGCAGGTTGACAGCGGGGTCCCGACCCGCTGTCAAAAAAAACCACTTTCCCACCCGACCCGCCACCGATCCCACCCGCTGACCCGCTGGAAAATTCCAGTCTCTGTGTCTACTCTATCAAAACCTTTCATAATTTTAGAAACCTCTATTAGGTCACCCCTCAGCCTTCTCTTTTCAAGAGAAAAGAGACCCAGCCTGTTTATCCTTTCCTGATAGATATACCCTTGCATTTCTGGTATCATCTTTTAAATCTTTTTTGCACCCTCTCCAGTGCCTATATATACTTTTTATAATATGACGACCAGAACTGTACACAGTACTCAAAATGTGGTCTAACTAATGTTCAATACAGGTTTAGCATAACTTCCCTACTTTTCAATTCTATACCTCTAGAAATAAACCCTAGTGCTTGGTTTGCTTTTGTTATGGCCTTATTAACCCGTGTCGCTACTTTTAGTAAAACTTTTGAGTTGAGTGATCTTAGCCAGAGCAACGCTGTGTGGTCCGCAATTTTCCACAGCATTCCTCGGTCAGGGAAGGGGAAAATCAGTCATGGTTCTTGCTCCTGACTGCTATCCCGTGACTCTTGTTAGAAGTGTGCTGTGTAGATGTCACATTCAGATAGACTAGGCTCAGCTATGATACTTCCCTGTGGTCAAATTGCCTGTTAACATCCACTGTCTAGAGTCATGTGCAAATAATGGTCAATTGGACAAAGTACAAGAGGGCTAACAGTTCGCACAGAACTATACACTGGCAAGCAAAAAAACATTACAATTACTGGCTTTCTGACTTGTTCCTGGCTGTGAACAAGGTGGCAACAACAACAACAACTTGTATTTATGTAGCACCTTTAATGTAGTAAAACGTCCCAAGGAGTATTATAAGACAAAAAATTTGACACCGAGCCACATAAGGAGAAATTAGGGCAGATGACCAAAAGCTTGGTCGAAGAGGTAGGTTTTAAGAAGCGTCTTAAAGGAGGAAAGAGAGGTAGCGAGGCGGAGAGGTTTAGGCTGGGAATTCCAGAGCTTAGGGCCGAGGCAACAGAAGGCACGGCCACCAATGGTTGAGTGATTATAATCAGGGATGCTCAAGAGGGCAGAATTAGAGGAGCGCAGATATCTCGGGGGGTTGTGGGGCTGGAGGAGAGTACAGAGATAGGGAGGGGTGAGGCCATGGAGGGATTTGAAAACAAGGATGAGAATTTTGAAATCGAGGTGTTCCTTAACTGCGAGCTGACCACCTGGAATTTCAGAAGCTGCTTAAGGTGCTGTTCTCCGTATACTCCAATTATTCATCCCTACCTGCAGTGTGATGTCAGCAAACAAAACCACATATACATGCTCAGCAAAATCTTGCTTCTAATCTCAATCGTCACTATTTTTGCGCAATGATAGTGAGGGCATATATTAATTTTATCAACATTTTATCAAATGTTTTCATAGTTTTAAGAATAGGTGTGAATACTTTGGCTGAATTGCCTGATTTTTATTTGATACTAAAATTTTAAATGGAATACAGTACTTTTGTTTAGGTTGAATATAGTTTTATACCAGTCTTCTGGCATTACATTGTGAACGCTACTTGAACTGAAAGTTTAGTGGAATTGTCGAAGGAAGCATTGAACATATTAGGTTCCTTCTGAAAGAAAGGGAAAATTGGAGGAAAAATCAGAATGTCACTGTAATGCACTGTCACCAGACATGAATTCCTACCCCTTTGTAATGGAAGGTCAATCATTTAAAAAGGTTCCTCAATATAATTAGAAACATAGAAAAATAGGAGCAGGAGTAGGCCATTCGGCCCTTGGAGCCTGCTCCGCCATTCAATATGATCATGGCTGATCCTCTATCTCAATACCATATTCCCGCTCTCTCCCCATACCCCTTGATGCCTTTTGTGTCTAGGAATCTATCTATCTCCTTCTTAAATATATTCAGTGACTTGGCCTCCACAGCCTTCTGTGGTAAAGAATTCCACAGGTTCACCACCCTCTGAGTGAAGAAATTTCTCCTCATCTCAGTCCTAAATGTCCTCCCCCGTATCCTGAGACTGTGACCCCTCGTTCTAGTCCCCCCAGGCAGGGAAAACATCCTCCCTGCATCCAGTCTGTCTAGCCCTGTCAGAATTTTATACGTTTCCACAAGATCCCCTCTCATTCTTCTAAATTCTAGTGAATACAGGCCTAGTCGACCCAATCTCTCCTCATACAACAGTCCTGCCATCCCAGGAATCAGTCTGGTGAACCTTCGCTGCCCTCCCTCTATGGCAAGTATATCCTTTCTTAGGTAAGGAGACCAAAACTGCACACAGTACTCCAGGTGTGGTCTCACCAAAGACCTGTATAACTGTAGTAAGACATCCTTGCTCCTGTACTCAAATCCTCTTGCAATGAAGGCCAACATACCATTTGCCTTCCTAACTGCTTGCTGCACCTGCATGTTTGCTTTCAGTGACTGGTGTACAAGGACACCCAGGTCCCTTTGTACATCAGCATTTCCCAATCTATCACCATTTAAATAATACTCTGCCTTTCTGTTTTTCCTACCGAAGTGGATAACTTCACATTTATCCACGTTATACTGTATCTGCCATGTATTTGCCCACTCACTCAACATTGACTAAATCGCCTTGAAGCCTCTTTGCATCCTCCTCACAACTCACAATCCCACCTAATTTTGTGTCATCAGCAAACTTGGAAATATTACATTTGGTTCCCTCATCCAAATCATTAATATATATTGTGAATAGCTGGGGCCCAAGCACTGATCCCTGCGGTACCCCACTAGTCACCGCCTGCCACCCCGAAAAAGACACATTTATTCCTACTCTCTGTTTCCTGTCTGTTAACCAATTTTCCATCCATGCCAGTATATTACCCCCAATCCCATGTGCTTTAATTTTGCACACTTACCTCTTATGTGGGACTTTATCAAAGGCCTTCTGAAAATCCAAATACACCACATCCACTGGTTCTCCCTTATCTATTCTACCAGTTATATCCTCAAAAAACTCCAGTAGGTTTGTCAAACACGATTTCCCTTTCATAAATCCATGTTGACTTTGTGTAATCCCGTTGATATTTTCTCAGTGTCCTGTTATCACATCCTTTATAATAGACTCTAGCATTTTCCCTACTACTGATGTTAGGCTGTTTTCTCTCTCCCTCCTTTTTTAAATAGTGCGGTTACATTTGCCACCCTCCAATATGTAAGAACTGTTCCATAATCTATAGAATTTTGGAAGATGACTACCTCTTTTAGTACTCTGGGATGCAGATTATCAGGCCCTGGGGATTTATTGGCTTTCAGTCCCATTAATTTCTCCAGCACTATTTTTTTACTAATATTAATTTCCTTTAATTCCTCTTTCTCATTAGCGACCATATATTTTCCGAAATAACACAAAATCAACCTTTTCCTCTGACCTATTATGCTTTCTTGAATCATCAAAAAGTCTTCCTTGTCATTCCTTACCTAGTAAAATCATAGAATGATACAACACAGAAGGAGGTCATTTGGCCCATCGTGCCTGTGCCAGTTCTTTGAAAGAGCTCTCCAATTAGTCCCACTCCCCTGCTCTTTCCCCATAGCCCAGTAAATTTTTCTTTTTCAAGTATTTATCTAATTCCCTTTTGAAAGTTATTGTTGCATCTGCTTCCACCGCCCTTTCAGGCAGCGCGTTCCAGATCACAGCAACTCGCTGCGTAGAAAATTTCTCCTCATCTCCCTTCTGGTTCTTTTGCCAATTATCTTAAATCTGTGTCCTCTGGTTACCGACCCTCCTGCCACTGGAAACAGTTTCTCCCTATCTACTGTATCAAAACCACTCATAATTTTGAACATCTATTAAATCTCCCGTAAACCATCTCTGCCGCATTGAATAACGCAGATTAAAGAAAGAAAGACTTGCATTTCTATAGCGCCTTTCATGACCACCGGACATCTCAAAGTGCTTTACAGCCAATGAAGTACTTTTGAAGTGTAGTCACTGTTGTAATGTGGGAAACATGGCAGCCAATTTGCGCACAGCAAGCTCCCACAAACAGCAATGTGACAATGACCGGATAATCTGCTTTTTTGGTTGAGGGATAAATATTGGCCAGGACACTGGGGATAACTCCCCTGCTCTTCTTCGAAATAGTGCCAAGGGATCTTTTACATCCACCCGAGAGAGCAGACGGGGCCTCGGTTTAACGTCTCATCCGAAAGACGGCACCTCCGACAGTGCAGCACTCCCTCAGCACTGCACTGGAGTGTCAGCCTAGATTTACGTGCTCAAGTTCCTGGAGTGGGACTTGAACTCACAACCTTCAGACTCAGAGGCGAGGGGGCTGCCCACTGAGCCACAGCTGACACCATTTACAATGATCTTGTTATATAGTTATATGTTATAAGACACACAAGAGTAGCCTAGATTAACTGATCTTTGACTGCCTTTCTCTCCTTTCCTTTGTGGAAGTACTTAGCCTTTGTTCAGTGTTTCCCCCAGTGCTGCATTTAAAAATAAAATTCACCAAGCAGCCTCACCCATGTTTTGATGCAGAGCAGTGTTACGCTAACACATTGTCCAGTGACATTGCCTGTAGCCACCATTTTACTGGTAGCCACAAGATCAGCACTGACTGATACAAGACATCATGGGAACAGGGCTTTTGAATGTTAAATCTCCCGCCCCTTAAGAATGCTGGGCATTAGAGATGCATAGATATTCTAGGGTGCAAATCATGGGAGATACATCGTATTGCCCACAATAAATTTTGACATGTAGAAAGAGGGGCAAGTACTGCCCCAATTTCCACCAGGCCCTCTCACGTTATGGCATTTCCATACAAATTTCACAGAGGAAATTTGGGGCCTAGCTCTTTTAGGCAAATGAGTCAATCAGCAGCAAACCCAGTTTAATCTGAATACTGTACATGTAAAGTAATTGCTACGGGAACAAGGAACCAAAAGAAGAAGTATATGTTAAAGGAACAGACACACACCATGATGATGAGGAAATGGATCTCGGGTAATTGCTGACAAACCCAGGAAACTGTCAGCCCATGCTTGGCTGTGGTGAAATAAAAAGGCAAATAAGTTACTGGATTCCATTTCCATAGAGGACAAATCAAAAATGATTGTATTGCTGATATTTACGGTGCTAATTTGACTACTATATCCATTTTCTTGTGACCTAATTTTTTTACACTGATACCTATGCAGCTTTCCAGATCCTAACATGGTCACAACTGTAGAAATGACTTTCTGTATTCTGTGAGTATATATTTCATAGAATTAGCGAACAAAACAGAATACTCAAAAGTTTGTCTTAACTTTTTCCTTTTGAGGGGTGGAGGGGCATACATCTTACTGTAGTTCTGAACAGGTCACGTTAGCCTTGACAGATCTTGAAATTCAGTTGTCTGTCACGGCTAAATTGACCAAAATTATTGGCTAGCAACTACATTCTCAACATTAGTTGCTCACTTGGATTAGTTCTAACACGTGGAGTGAAGTTCACTCAATTTATAGCTTCCAAGGAAAGGATTTAATTTGACCTCTGCCGTGCAGCACAGAGCTTCCAGTTATTTATCTAATACGTTAATGAATCTTAATGCCAAAAGATTAACAATAAGGCAATGCAGAATGATGTTAGGACAAAAGGCTGTACTGCCATCAGACCATAGCGCGAGCCGTTACTCAGATAATGATGCAGTATGTAATTCATGTTGCAAAGCCAATGGTGTCAGAGAGGTTGTGACCCTTTTATCTGCTTCGGTTGTCATACCTGTGACGTGCCGGCTAATAACTGTGAATGGAGTGCAAGCTCGTGGGATTCCCTGAAACTTAATCTGATGCTATTATTCACAGAAGTTTTACGCCTCCTTTATACTGCAGGTACCCAGTTTGACACCTGAAGTCAAATTAACTGCTTGAACCCACAACTTTATCACAATTTGTGCGCCGATGTGATACAAAAAAAACCATGTCACGTCGATGAAGAAACTGTGACACAACTGGCTCATTGTGCGTCAGGGCGAGATATTATCATTCAATGCATTATCATTTAAGTACAGCATGATGTAAGGCATTGGTGAGGCCTTTCAGGCATTATGCAAAGCAAGATTTTTTGAAGAATTAGAACTCAAGTCCGTGGGCTTTGTTAATAAACATTTACCTGACCCATTAAAAAAATTGCACTTGGAAAATTGTTTGACATATCTTCAGGGTAGGAATCGAGGTAATTGGATCAAATTTCACATTCACTTGAAAGCAACTAATCAAACAGAAGTAAACCTTTCACATAAATATCCAGTACATTTCATCACCTCAATCGTCATTGCCAAAAAAATCAGATTTTATTCCCCTCCCCCCATCCCAAAAAAAAATCCAGAAAGCCTTTAGATGCCATGAAGGTTTTCTATGTTCTCTTCGTGTTTCTTCTCCCTGCCGCCACCATTTTAACAAGTCCCACCATTTTTACTTTGAAACCTGTATCTTTCCCCTCCTTTCATTTGATGTAGAATCATAGAATGGTTACAGCACAGAAGGAGGCCATTCAGCCCATCGAGCCCGTGCAACCTCTCAGCTAGTCCCACTCCCTCGCCCTTTCCCCGTAGCCCTGCAAAATTTTTTCCTTCGGTTACTTATCCAATTCCCTTTTGAAAGCATGCACGATTGAGTCTGCCTCCACCACCCTTTCAGACAGTGCATTCTGGATCCTAACCACTCGCTGCGTAAAAAAGTTTTTCCTCATGTTGGTTCTTCTGCCAATCACCTTAAATCTGTGTCCTCTGGTTCTCGACCCTTCCGCCAATGGGAACAGTTTCTACCTACTCTGTCTATCTTCTGATGATTTTGAACACCTGCATCAAATCTTCTCTCAACCTCTGCTCGAAAGAGAACAACCCCAGCTTCTCTAGTCTATCCACGTAACTGAAGTCTTTCATCCCTGGGACCATTCTTGTAAATCTTTTCTGCACCCTCTCTAAGGCCTTCACATCCTTCCTAAATGTACTAGCTTCTGGGCTCTGCTTGTCCCCATCTCTCGGGGGCCTCAGGCTCTGTTCCCAGACCTTGGCACTTACTGTTTGCTGAGGCTTCTTTCCCAATGTTTCTCAAAGAAAGAACTTTCATTTCTATCGTGCCTTTCATGACCTCAGGACATCCCAAAGCACTTTACAGCCAATTAAATACTTTTGAAGTGTCATCACTGTTGTAATGTAGGAAACGTGGCAGCCAATATGCACACAGCAAGCTCCCACAAACAGCAATGTGATAATGACCAGATAATCTGTTTTAGTGATGTTGGTTGAGGGATAAATATTGGCCAGGACACCGGGGAGAACTCCTCTACTCTTATTTGAATAGTGCCATGGGATCTTTTACATCCATCTGAAAGACAGCACCTTCGACAATACAGCACTCCCTCAGTACAGCACTGGGAGCATCAGCCTAGATTCTGTGCTCAAGTTTCTGGAGCGGGACTATGACCCCAAGACCTTCTGACTCAGGCAAGACTGCGACCACTGAGCCGTGGCTAATACCTTTCAACACTACTTGCACGCACAAAGTCATTGCCAGTTTTCCAGAACTGTATGTAAATACATCTTCAATGCTGGTCAATGTCTATCAGGCATGTGCGACCTCCAGGAACAGCACAGAGAAAATAGAAAAAGATTAAATCAAAACGAAGAGAGAACAGAAAAAAACGAGGTCAGAGATGGAAAAATTCGAATGAATTGTCAAACAAGAAAACCAAAGAGAAAACAAAGAATGCAGAAGAGGTAGGGAAATGAGTGAATGATTCAAACCAAAAAAAAGAGAAAAAGAAATGTGGCAAGAAGAGAAAATATGTGAGAGGCAGAAAACAGAGAGACAGAAAGAAGATAATAGTAGGAGAAGCAGAAAGACAGTTCCAAGAATACAGAGAAACTCTTTAAAAACAATGAAGAGCAACAAGAGGCAACTAGTAACTTAATGTAAGTGGTGTGTCCAGGCTGCCAGAGGACTACTGTCATCTCACCCTCACACTTCTGCATTTCAGACTAGCAAAAGACAATCTATAACCGAACCACATTCAAAATTCAAAATCTATGGGAGTATTAAAGTAGAGTTGCTTGTGACCGAAAGAAATGACAATCTTAATGTGACCGTCCTAGTCAGTCAGCTTTTTAGGTTCCACTTTCAGCCTTGTGTTGCACTCCTTGATTTGTTTGACAGACCCATCCTACAAGACTGTAGAAACCAGCATTAAAAAGAAAGATTTTGCATTTTGAGAAAAGTTTTGATTATTCTTTGCATTGTTATGCAAAAAGGTGTTAAAACACGATTTATTGGAAAAGTTTCCCCTCCCCCCCCCACATCTATGCTACTTGCAAATTAATGAGAAAGCTGGAAGAATATGGAAATGCCTTGTATAGTATTGGAGAGTTCCAACAACCCTGGATCTCCTAACTCTGTACATGTTCTTACCTCAGTAAACAATCCTGGTTTCTTCTTGAGTTCTTCGCATTTCCTCTGCTTGCAGATCTGATGCCCAGTCTTCCGGTTCTTGCAGTTGCTACATTCCCCACAATTGTCTCTCTTCATGCAAGGGTGACAGACCCCGCAGCGTTTGCGTTTCTTCTTTTGATAAACAGATGGATCCACCGAACCCAAGGCTGGGCTTTTCAGTTGAGATGGCACCATAATGGTCCCGGCATCCAAGTCCTCGTAGCTGGACTTCGAATACTCGTCAGTCAGTTGATGGTCTTCAATTGCCGCGCCGTCCTCCAAGAAGTCTTCAGTTGTTGCCTTGATAAAGGCCGACCCATTCTCTGCGTTAACGATGGGTTTCGCCTTCTTCATAGTTGCCTTTTTTGCCTTGGGGAAAACGAAGGCGATTGAAGCAGTTGAAGACAACACAGGCTTTTTTGCGGATTTATTTTTGATCTTGGAATTCTGGATCTCAGCCCCACCAACTAATACTTTTGATTTCCCAACGGGCTTGATGAGGACCGGGCCTTGGGTTTTCTTCAGAAAAGAATGAAACACTAACTGTGTTAGCGATCCTGTGCTGGAATTTCCAGTTGCGTGGACTGTTTTTCCATTCAGTTGATGGCACTTTTGCTCGCAATGCTTCCCTGCTTCCACACTGCTGATGACCAGTGGCTTTTCCACCAAAGGAAAGTCTTCTTTTCTCCACTGCCCGCCTTTTTCTTCTGTTAATGTACCGTTATGGGATTCTGTAGGGTCGAGCATGTTCAAGCACACTTTTCATCATCTAAAACACCTCAAAACAAGTATTAGTGCTTCAAAATAGTCAGGTGTGGTTCCAATTTCTTCCACAAAGGTTGCCTGTCACCATGGTTACTTTTGCCTTGGCCAATCGCCTCATTCGAGTCAGGAAAACACTTCTAAAAAGAAATAAAGTGCAAAATATTGCAACTTAAACCAAAGTTTGATTGCAGTCATTAATCACACATTTAAGTGACAGGAGAACATAGTTGGGTCAGTCTAGGTCAGGTAGACTCTGACCTTGAGAAGTTTACATAAACAAGCATGATAAAAGAAAATGACTGCCAAGTTTTGCTTCCACAAAAGTTTCCTATCCTTGCAAATTGGGAAATAGTGGGAGAAAGAAGAACAATTCACATCAATCTTAAGCGACTTTATCTTATTGAAACATATAAGATTCTGAGGGGGCTCGACAAGGTAGATGCAGAGAGGATGTTTCCCCTCATGGGGGAATCTAGAACTCGGGGGCACAGTTTCAGAATAAGGGGTCGCCCATTTAAAACTGAGATGAGGAGGAATTTCTTCTCGCAGAGGGTCGTAAATGTGTGGAATTCTCTGTCCCAGAGAGCTGTGGAGGCTGGGTCATTGAATATATTTAAGGTGGAGATAGACAGATTTTTGAACAATAAGGGAGTGATGGGTTATGGGGAGCGAGCAGGGAAATGGAGCTGAGCCCAAGATCAGATCACTGAATGGCGGAGCAGGCTCGAGGGCCAAATGGCCTACTCCTGCTCCTATTTCTTATGTTCTTATGTACCCATTTCCCGGTGTGCTGCGCCACTCAATTTTTGATAAACTTCATGAATTCAAAACATTTTTTTTTCAAACTCTCCAGCCAACCAACTTATTGTCAAACTATGTAGTCTCCGGCGAGACTTTGAAACAGAAGAAAATGGTGGGCAGTTAGACAAACCAAGAGTGAAATGAAATGTAGGTTTACAACCATTAAAAGGAAGACCATCTCAAACTATCAACATTTTGAACACAAATGGAGCTTGGTCAAACACACTTCATATAAAATAACTCAATTTGCAAAAACGCCAACAGTAAGACTTGGAAAGTGTTATAGAACATGCAGAATATTTTGAAAAGATTATTGTAATGCAACTTTTTCAGTAAAGAAAGAACTTGCATTTATATAGCACCTTTCATGACCTCAGCATGTCCCAAAGCACTTCAAAGCCATTGAATTACTTTTGAAGTGGAATCACTGTTGTAATGTAGGGAAACGTGGCAGGCAACTTGCCCACAGTAAGCTCCCACAAACAGCAATGACCAATTTGAACTTTTTGTTTTAGTGGCATTGGTTGAGGGGTAAGTATTGGTCAGGACTCCAGGAGAACTTTTACTTGGGACCTTTTGCATCCACCAGAGAGGGCAGAGTTAGCCTGCTCTAACGTCTCATCCAAAATACGCACCGCCGACAGTGCAGCACTCCTTCAGGACTGCACTGAAGTGTCAGCTGATGTCATGTGCTCAAGTCTTGGAGTGGGGCTTGAACCCACAATCTTCTGACTCAGAGGCGAGTGTGCTATCAACTGAGCCACAGTTGACACATCTACATATTCATTGGGAGTACTTTTTTTTGTGTCAACTTCTACATCCCCCATACAAAAACCTCCACAAAATCCAAAGCAATTATGCATTATGGAGCAATTCCTCCCATAGGTTTTAATCTTTCAAAAGTGTTTTGAATCAGGACCCAACATTGTGAAATCTGCCTTAAACTTAGACCCATGGATTGAAACTTCCATTCCCCCATCAACATGACAGAACAAATCCTTAAATGATAGCACTATTTGCAACATTACTCCAAATAGTAAACTTAGATCAAGTCTATAATGTTGCATTTGCAAATAGCAGCACTATGTAAAAAAGTAAAGGGAAGATATTTCCTGTTTTTGTAAAGCTACACGTAGCATCCTTTGGGGAGAGTGGGCGAAGGTGACTAATGAGTTACTGTAACTGAATTAGGCTGTCCTGTTGCATCAGTCGTTATATGATTAGAAGGTATGATAATGTACACAGTAACGCCTTACTGCAATTATACAGGGCCCTGGTGAAACCACACCTGGAGTATTGTGTACAGTTTTGCTCTCCTTACCTAAGGAAGGATATACTTGCCATAGAGGGAGTGCAACGAAGGTTCACCAGACTGGTTCCTGGGATGGGGGGATTGTCCTATGAGGACAGATTGAGTAGACTATGCCTATATTCTCTAGAGTTTAGAAGAATGAGAGGTGATCTCATTGAAACATATGAAATTCTTACAGGGCTTGACAGGGTAGATGCAGGGAGGATGTTTCCCCTGGCTGGGGAATCTAGAACCAGGGGTCACAGTCTCAGAATTAGGACTGAGATGAGGAGAAATTTCTTCACTGAAGGTGGTGAATCTTTGGAATTCTCTACCCCAGAGAGCTGTGGAGGCTCAGTTGTTGAGAATATTCAAGACAGAGATCGATAGATTTTTGAATATTAAGGGAATCAAGGGATATGGGGATAGTGCAGGAAAGTGGAGTTGAGGTAGAAGATCAGCCATGATCTTATTGAATGGCGGAGCAGGCTCGAGGGGCTGAATGGCCGACTCCTGCTCCTATTTCTTATGTTCTTACACAGCTACTTTTCAAAAATGGGCAAAAAACAGTATTTGGGAATAAGATTTGAACAATAGTTCCCTTTGTGCATTTTGTTTATGGAACCCACTCTAACTTAATTGTTCAGGAAGGGAAACACTGCTGTCAAAGAAAGAATGCTTATTCCAGATTTAATAAGAATTGAACTGTAAATATTTATTACTGGCAATGAAATGTTACTTCTAATTAAACCAGTAAGTAGAACAGGAGGAAATGAATGTAAATTTTTATTTAAAAAAATAAGTTTACAACACATATTGGGAAGCACTTCTTTGCTCAAAGACTGATAAATACTTGGAGTAATCTGCCCAATGGAATCATAGAGGCAACACTATTTGGGAGGTGCAAGTGGAAAGTTGGATGCTACAATGGGAGAGTTTGGATATTAGAGGGATCGGCCCAATGGCCTTTCCTCGTTCGTGCATTTTCTCAGAAGTAATCGGTTTACTCATTAGGTAGTCTTGTCTGTGTTGAACAAACTATTTTAGACATATTTTTTGGCCCCTTTGTCTTAAGGAGCCCCGCACGGCAAAAGCTTGGGAAACGCTCCCCTTTCTCAGAGACTGGTCGGTATTTCCATTGAAGTATTTTGAAATTCCTTTTTGGTAATTGATCATTAAAAAAATATATATATATCACCCTGCAACGAATATTCTAACCGTGGATGTGTCCGAGTTAGCAGATATGCACGTTTTCCATTTGAAAGACGAAAAACTCTGATGTGGAGGCGTGTGTTTGCAGTTGAGAGTCTGAAGAAGGACTGTTGTCTTTGTTCCAGTCACCAGGACCCAGTCACTCATTGCTGACAGTTCACAGCGCCAGAAAATGCCCCTTTCTTTGGGTTTAGGGTTTGGGGGTATTATCATATTCACTTACTTAAGTACATTGATTAAATATGTGGGGCTGACAATCACTTCGATAACCTCACACACACACATATGTGTGTGCATATATATATAGAGAGAGAGATCTTTCGAACAGTTGACTCCCCCAACCAACCATAGATCTGAAACAAAGCCAGATCTGCCCCCGACCGTAGCCGATTTAAAATACTATCTCCCCTGCTATTTTGAATTGAGTTTGAGAGGAATTGGTTGAATCTGACGCTAGCAGAAGAGGAAGCCCGCTTCTCTTGGTGTTAAAGGGGTTCCCAGCCACAGTAGAGTCTGTCTGCTGGGCTGTTGCCGGAAAAAGTTGCACGACTTCCTTAAAGCCGCAGCTCTCACTCAGCACGTGGCTGGGGGGGGGGGGGGGGGGGAAGAGAGAAAAAAAAGAGCTTTTAAAGTGGGCAAACTTTAAAACGGCGCTCAAACATCTCCGAAGCACACCGTTCGAACAGAACTGATTCACACCCCAACCAGAGAATTGACAGCACTTGCAACAATGCACACAACAGCCAGGCAAGAGAATCCAATCCATCAGATCCCGGCTGCAATAGGGCAGAGAGAGAGAGAGAGAGAGGGCTCAGACAATAGAATGGAATTGCAAATTTAATCGCACAGGCCCGCGGTGCAAAGACTACAGTAACTTAAAGATTAGCGGCGCAATACACATGGAGATTGAGCAACTTTTGTTATTGTTGTAGTTGCTTTCACTGTTAGTCCTTTTGGCAATTTCGCGTTTATTGCATGCGTCTGTGTCACCGAATGTCAGAGTTGCTTTGTTGTGGTCAGACGCTGTCGCTTTGAGTATTAAAATAAAAGCAATGTGGGTTTGCGTTATTATTTTTTGTTGCTGAAATATGCCGACTGCGATGTTAAAGAAAGCAAAAGATATTAAAGGGAAAAAAAGACAGTTCTCCACTGAACAAAGCTCCACTTACCGGCTGAAAAGGACCGCCTGAATTAGCCTTGCCTTTTGAAGAATGAAGTCACATTGTTCACGCTTGTGAAAGTGCAAGTGATCATTTTGAAAACTCTGGGGGGAAAAAAAAATTACAAGAGGTTCCCCCCCCACCCCCGACCCCCCCAAGAAACGTACCGCACGTTGCAAGTGTAAGTCACAGAAGAAACGTGTGATCTGAGTGATTAAAGGGAAGCAGTTTTTTTGTTGTTGTGTGGAGCTCTCCCTGGCCTCAGCCGTCCCAGCCCGGACGAAGAGGCAAAATGAGGTTAATGGATAAGAACCGTCGCTTGGAGACTGTGAGACGGAGCGGATTCCTAGCGGGGGGCATCATTACTATAGGGCTTCCTGATTACCGAGAGCTCTACAATGCAAAATCCATCATCCTGGCAGTAAACTTTTTATAATTGGGACAAACATTCCCCCCAAATGTTCTTCCTACGCACTGCTATTGTCCTCTCTAACTCACTCCCTGGCTTAGGCAGATACACATGGGTTTGGAAATGCGTTTATGGGTTATGTAAATTTCATGGCATTAAATAACCTCCAAGAAAGCACTGATGCACAACATGTGGAGCCCTGATTCTTGGGATATCTCTGGAAAAGTGAACATTAGGTCATATCAGTAATCTACTTAAAACTTGATTGAAACACAAACTAATTTGAAAGACGATTTATTTCAATTTAACGACTGTTTATTTTCCGATTAGTGATAATGCAAGTATGGATTTATTCAATACAGCTTTCTTAGAGTCGGTACAATATCAAATATTTTTTTTCTGATAGAGCTCCCAGATTTCTGAAATTCTCTCAATTAGCGTGTACCTCACATGGCGGTAAACAGTGATCGGTACTATCTTTTTTTAAAAAAATACCAAAATCTCGTGCAGCAACATTACATCTGTTTAGATTTTTTACCCGCGAAGAATTATACTGTTCTCACATTTACAAGCTAACGATAAATCCGAGTCATTATTTATAACATTTAAATAATGTACTTTTTTTTTACAATTGAACACAGTTAATATACCCCAGCTTATTGCTTCGGTTGAAGTGTCCAACGAAGGGAATGAAAACAAAGACGAACAAAGAAAAACCTGGCCATCTCAGTGGTCACGAGTGATAAACGTTTTATTTATGAAAAACTTTTTCAAAGTTGTCTTCACATTTCCAAGTGCGTGGTATTAAAAACGTATCTGTAATTTATGGTCGAGACAAAGCAACACAAAGCGGCACCAAATTTATGCTTGTGTAAAGTATCGTTTTTGCAGGTCTGTTTGGTGTACACAGTTGTCGAAAATCCAAGAATAAGGCACTGTTTCCAGTGTATTTTTGCAAGACCTCAAGAGAATTGCACATATACGGTTTGCCCACCACTGATCAGACTGGATTACAATAATTATTCACCCCACCCCCACACACAGCAAACCAGCCACTACAGTGCCCGAACCAACCATAAATTAACAATCACACAGTCCGGGTAATCGTGTGATGGTCGATTTATTAATTTTCATGTCTTTTGTTGAACACACATATAAATACATATTGGCGCAAGAGGAGGAATTGGTATTGTGTTAAACATATGGCACTTTCAATTGCCGTTTTAGACCTATTCAGCGTTCAATTCAATCTCAGGAAACAAAGGCTATATAGGAAGAGATTGGTTGAGCACAACACTGGTGTGTGCTGTGTGTATGTGGGAAGGGGGAGGGGAAGGGAACCCTTCGGAATTCCTTTTAATTCCAGGCAATATCCATAGACAAACATCAGCATGTATTCACACACACACATTAATGGGTCAGTATAATAGCATCATTTTAAAGTCTTATAATTAATAACTATTAAAACAAAGTTTTTTTCCCCTTAATTAGTAACTGCTAAGGTAATCTGACCTGACTGTAGTCAACTAAAAAAAGACTTGCATTTATATAGCGCCTTTCATGACCTTTACAGCCAATGCAGTACTTTTGAAGTGTAGTCACTGTTGTAATGTGGGAAATGCGGCAGCCAATTTGCGCACAGCAAGGTCCCACAAACAGCAATGTATTAATGACCAGAATATCTGTTTTTGTTATGTTGATTGAGGGATAAATATTGGCCAGGACACCGGGGAGAACTCCCCTGCTCGTCTTCAAAATAGTGCCCTGGGATCTTTCACGTCCACCTGAGAGAGTTTAATATCTCATCCGAAAGACGGCACCTCCGACAGTGCAGCACTTCCTCAGTACTGCACTGGGAGTGTCAGCCTAGCTTCATGTGCTACAATCCCCTGGAGTGGGACTTGAACCCACAACCTTCATAGAACTCAGTAGAGCAAGTGTGCTACCCACTGAGCCACAGCTGACACCAACTATCGCTGCATCAGTTGTTGCAACTGCACCCCCTTGCAAGGATGCAATTTTGAGTGCAGTAACAATTACATGTGTCTATTTCCAGGATGGGGAGTTATTTTCTTACATTTAAAAAAACCATTAGCAGCAACAATGTAAAGGCTTGCATGTCAGAGTATACAGTCTGGGGTTAAATTTGCTTTAAGTGTAAAATAATCCCATACCTGCAGTTCAGTGGCACCACAGTTGCCTTGAATTTGCCTAAATTTACACTGTGCTTACCAAAATCAGTGCCTTAAGCTTTAAATTAATCATAAAATCAATAGAATGCAGCACATTTTTGGGAAGATGAGGAGTTAGAGAAATGACCATTTTTCGTAGCGGCTTGATACGACTGGGAGGCTTGCTCAGCCATTTAAGAGGCAGTTGTTGAGTATATTCAAGACTGAGATCGATAGATTTTTGGATATTAAGGGAATCAAGGGGTATGGGGATAGTGCGGGAAGGGGGAGTTGAGGTCGAAGGTCAGCCATGATCTCATTGAATGGCGGAGCAGGCTCGAGGGGCCGTACGGCCCACTCCTGCTCCTAATTCTTGTGTTCTTAAATGAGGAAGAATTGCAACAGAACGCCAACTCTCAGATGTAGCAAGAAAGTAGAGGAAGAAACAATTTTAGATTGGGAAATGAAGGCATAACACACTGATGTTATCTGCCAGATATGTCCTCATGAGATGAATTTCCATCCATCACAGGATAAACTGATATCAGCAGGATTTAGTCTTAGATATAATGTTAATATTGATTACACAAAGAAAGAAACCCTGTAATACTGTTATTTTCCCCATAGTGACTAGTGCCTTTATTTTTTGTGTTCCCATAAGCTAAGGATGCAGGCTAAGATTGGACAACTTTTTCTTACCAATATTATCATCTTTTATTCCGAGGACAGGCTAAATGCTGAGTGAAACTCTCTCTACGTAGCCCTAACAATGTGCCTTAATTTCAACCAAGCAAAGCTATTCCCCTTCTCCCAATATTGGTTTCCTCATGGCTTCTGAGAAAAACTGCCAATTTAAGGCCTTTTTATGGTTAATTTTATTCTATGTACATACAAGAAACTGAATTGAAATGGCCTAAACTCATTTCATGTATGGTGTCAGCCATGGCTCAGTGGGTAGCATTCTTGCCTCAGAGTCAAAAGGTCTGCGTGGTTCAAGTGTCACTCCAGAGACTTGAGCACAAAAATCTAGGCTGACACTTCAGTGCAGTACTGAGAGAGCACTGCACTGTCGGAGGTGCTGTCTTTTGTAAACTTGAGCTCATCCCAAACACTATTGCCCATTCTCTAACTTGAACCAAGTCCTATTCACCCATCACCCCTGTACTTGCTGACCTACATTGGCTCCCAATCCAGCAATGCCTCGATTTTAAAATTCTCATTCTTGTTTTCACATCCCTCCATGGCCTCGTCCCTCCCTATCTCAGTAACCTCCTCCAGCCCTACAACTCTCTGAGATTTCTGCGCTCCTCCAATTCTGGCTTCCTGCACATCCCCAATTTTCATCACTCCACGGATTGGTAGCTGTGTCTGAAACCGACTCGGCTCTAAGCTCTGGAATTCCCTCCCTAAACCTCTCCGCCTTGCTACCTCTCTCTCCTCCTTTAAGACGCTCCTTAAAACCTACCTCTTTGACCAAGCTTTTGGTCATCTGCCCTAATTTCTCCTTATGTGGCTCAGTGTCAATTAGTTTGTCTTATAATACTCCTTTATTGGGGGGAGGGTTCAGGTGAGGGGAAACTTAGAAAGTTAAAGAGAAAGGACAAGGCAATAGTGCAGGGTAGCGATAGGGATAATGATAACCAGAGTGTGACAGGAAGGGACAGAGCGTACAAGCATAAGAGTGCACCAGCAAATAGGGTCAGAGTAGGGAAAAATGGTAAAAAGACAAAATAAAGGCTATTTATATGAATGCATGCAGCATTCCACAAATAGAAATAAATGGGTATGATCTGATAGCCATTACAGAGATGTGGCTGCAAGGCAACCAAGGCTGGGAACTGAATATTCAGGGACATTTGACATTTTGGAAGGATGGGCAGAAAGGAAAAGGAGGGGGGTTGCTCTGTTGATAAAGGATGAGATCAGTACAGTAGTGAGAAATGATCTTGGCTCGGAAGATCAAGATGTAGAATCAGTTTGGGTGGAGATAAGAAATAATAAGGGAAAGAAGTCACTGGTGGGAGTAGTCTATAGGCCTTCTAACAGTAGCTACACTGTGGGACAGAGTATAAATCAAGAAAGAATGGGGGCTTGTAAGAAAGGTACTGCAATAATCATGGGCGATTTTAATCTTCATATAGATTGACAAATTAAATTGGCAAAGATAGCCTTGAGGATGAGTTCATAGAGTGTATTCAGGACAGTTTCTTAGAACAATATGTTGTGGAACCAACCAGGGAACAGGCTATTGTAGATCTGGTAATGTGTAATGAGACAGGATTAATTAATGATCTCATAGTAAAGGATCCTCTAGGGAAGAGTGATCATAACATATAGAATTTTACATTCAGTTTGAGGGTGAGAAACTTGGGTCTGAAACTAGTGTCTTAAACTTAAATAAAGGCAAGTACAAGGGTATGAAGACAGAGTTGGCTAAAGTGGACTGGGAAAATAGATTAAAAGGTAAGACAGTAGATAAGCAATGGCAGACTTTTAAGGAGATATTTCATTACTTTCAACAAAGATATATTCCAGTGAGAAAGAAAGACTCTACGAGAAGGATGAACCATCCGTGGCTTACGAAGGAAGTTAAGGAGGGTATCAAATTGAAAGAAAAGGCATACAATGTTGCAAAGATTAGTGGTAGATTGGGAAATTTTTAGAAACTTTCAAAGGATGACTAAAAAAATAATAAAGAGGGAGAAAATAGATTATGAGAGTAAACTAGCAAGAAATATAAAAACAGACAGTAAGAGCTTCTACAAGTATATAAAAAGGAAGAGAGTAGTTAAAGTGAACGTTGGTCCCTTAGAGGATGAGACTGGGGAATTAATAATGGGAAACAAGGAAATGGCAGAGACTTTGAACAAATATTTTGTATCTGTCTTCACGGTAGAAGACACTAAAAGCATCCCAATAATAGTGGAAAATCAAGGGGCAAAAGGGAGGGAGGATATTAAAACAATCACTATCACTAGAGAAAAAGTACTAGGCAAACTAATGGGACTAAAGGCTGACAAGTCCCCTGGACCTGATGGCCTGCATCCTAGGGTCTTAAAAGAAGTGGCTGCAGAGATAGTGGATGCATTGGTTGTAATCTTCCAAATTCCCTAGACTCTGGAAAGGTCCCAGTGGATTGGAAAACCACAAATGTAACGCCCATATTCAAGAAAGGAGGGAAACAGAAAGCAGGAAACTATAGGCCAGTTAGCCTAAAATCTGTCATTGGGAAAATTCTGGAATCCATTAATAAGGAAGTAGTAGCAGGATATTTAGAAAATCATAATATAATCAAGCAGAGTCAACATGGTATTATGAAAGGGTAATCATGTTTGACAAATTTAATAGAGTTCTTTGAGGATGTGAGGAGCAGGGTGGATAAAGGGGAACCAGTAGATGTAGTGTATTTGGATTTCCAAAAGGCATTCGATAAGGTGCCACATAAAAGGTTACTGCACAAGATAAGAGCTCATGGTGTTGGGGGTAATATATTAGCATGGATAGAGGATTGGCTAACGAACAGAAAACAGAGAGTCGGGATAAATGGGTCATTTTCAGGTTTGCAAACTGTAACTAGTGGGGTACCACAGGGATCAGTGCTGGGGCCTCAACTATTTACAATCTACATTAATGACTTGGATGAAGGGACCGAGTGTACTGTAGCCAAATTTGCTGACGATACAAAGATAGGTGGGAATGCAAGTTGTGAGGAGGACACAAAGGCCGCGATTTTGCCGGCACTCAGAGGGTGGGTTCGGAGGCAGGTCAGCTGTTAAATTGAAAATGATTGACGGCGGGTTGTCAACCCGCCGCGATCCCGCCTCCGTCTGCGATTTCACAACAGACTTGACACCAAGTGGCAGGTGAGGAATTTAGGACCCTTAACTCCTTGTTAAGTGCTTGTTAATTGCGATTTGGACATGCCTTTTCCTAATTTCCAACATTTTCAACAGGTTTCATGACATTCGGATATCACGCCAGGTAAGTGTGTCGGAAGGACCAACGAGCTGGATACTTCACAGCTGCAACTGCAGTCTAAAAGCAACACTCTCACATCTGCTCAATTTCAAATGTCAGCGGTTGCTGATTTCACGATTTAGGAGACACATTTTGTCTTGAGGCTGTAAGTGTGTGGTGTTAACTCTATATGCACTGCCACCTCCTTGGAGCAAGCTCTCTCGCCATTGACAGATCGCTTCTGCCATCTCAACCTCAGCTGCCATCTATTTCAGCAACATCGGTGCCCTTGAAAAAATCTCACCTTGGTCCTCTGAATCCCTCCACGATCAGCCCCAACACCAACATCACCAGGCACACCAACATCACCAACAACAACACCAACCTTCTCCGCAATCACCTGATGCTGCACAGGACACAGGGCATCAGCACCCGACAACATTGCTGCCCGGGAGGCCAGGGATGGCCTCACCATGGCCAGATTTACTTCACTTGACGCTGCACACCCTGGCTGCCACATGATGCGCCAGGTTAACACTACCCCACACCAGCACTATAAGACATTCCTACAATGACCAAGCCATTCCTTTCACACTCGTCACCATTGCGGGGGGATACCGTTAAGTCTCACCATTCACTGCAACTCACTAAGACACTTCCAAAGGTGAGCACAGATCTGTCCAATAAGGCAAAGTGTTGAAAATAATGATTTCAATGTTTGACAACACATTAACAGAAAATTTGCATGAGCATTGCTTAAGACACCCAAGTGCCTACCCTTGTGTGTTGTTAGTTGGTATGATTGGACTAGGATGAGGGTGAGTGTGAGGAGTGGCTAGTGGGATGGGGAAGTGATAATGTAGATAGAGAGGGATGGGTGGAGGTGCAAGATAAGTTGGTGTGAGTAAGGATGTGCAGGAGTAGGGTAGGGAAGGCAGAGTGATGGGGATGTGATGAGTGGCACAGCAGGATGAGGTTGAGTGTGGCTTTGCAGTAACGTTTCATGATCTACTGAGATCATTGAAAGGTTTGCGCCACTGCAGCCTGGTCCTCCTGACGACATCCCTGCTTTTGCCCTCCTGTGCAATGTGCAACCAGGCTGCGTTGGGCTCCTGGGGAGGTCTCTCTGCCCATGGGAAGGGAAAAGAACCTCCCTGTGTGCTGTGACTCCCGCCATTAGCATATGGAGGGAGACATGGGAGAGTCTGGCTGCAGCCGTGCACCTCTGTGCAGTGATTGTCAGTGTTTGCAGCACCTCAATGCTGTAGTGCACTGACAGCACAACTGTCAAAATCAATGTGACCGTGGTCCCTTTAAGGAAACTGGCTGATGACGCGTCATCAAATGATGTCATCAGACCCGCTTCCTATTAATTGGTCGGGAACCCCGCAGGGCGGGCTTAAGAAGGCCAATCTACGGAAAATCAATTTCAGAGAGCGGCTGCAGACGTGAGCGGGACCGGAACCCGCCAATCAGCTCTCCCACCACCATCCCGCCTCCACAGGGAAAATCCTGCCCACAGAGTCTGCAAAGGGATATAGATAGGTTAAGTGAGTGGGCAAAAATTTGGCAGATGGAGTATAATGTGGGGAAATGTGAGGTTATTCACTTTGGTAGGAAGAATAGAAAACAAAGTAATATTTAAATGGAGAGAGACTACAGAATGCTGCGGTACAGAGGGATCTGGGTGTCCTCGTACATGAAACACAAAAGGCTAGCATGCAGGTACAGCAAGTAATTAGGAAGGCAAATGGAATGTTGGCCTTTATTGCAAAAGGGAATGGAGTATAAAAGTAGGGAAGTCTTGCTACAACTGTACAGGGCATTGGTGAGACCACACCTAGAGTACTGCATACAGTTTTGGTTTCCTTATTTAAGGAGGGATGTACTTGCATTGGAGGCAGTTCAGAGAAGGTTCACTAGGTTGATTCCTGGGATGAAGGGGTTGTCTTATGAGGAAAGGTTGAGCAGGTTGGGCCTATACTCTTTGGAGTTTAGAAGAATGAGAGGTGATCTTATTGAAACATAAGATTCTGAGGGGGATTGACAGGGTAGATGCTGAGAGGATGTTTCCCCTAGTGGGGGAATCTAGAACTAGGGGGCAGAGTTTCAGAATTAGGGGTCACCCATTTAAGACGGAGATGAGGAGGAATTTCTTCTCTCAGAGGGTCATGAATCTTTGGAATTCTCTACCCCAGAGAGCTGTGGAGGCGGAGTCAGTGAATATATTCAAGGCTGAGACAGACAGATTTTTGAACTACAGGGGGAGTCAAGAGTTATGGGGAACAGGCAGAAAAGTGGAGTTGAGGCCAAGATCAGATCAGCCATGATCTTATTGAATGGCGGAGCAGGCTCGAGGGGCCGAATGGCCGACTCCTGCTCCTATTTCTTGTGTTCTCCTGTGAAGCGCCGTGGGATATTTTACCATGTTAAAGGCGCTATATAAATACAAGTTGTTGTTGTTGTTGTCCTGAGGTCATTAATGGTGCTATAGAAATGCAAGCTCTTTATAGCTGGGAGGGAAAGTAGACCTTTATTCTATCAGCCTAGAATAGACAAAAACCCTGATTTGAAAGAGTATTATTTACACATATTGTACTGCTCAGTTGCTGATAAGTGGCTTCATAAATACTATTCTGCTGCACGTGCATGATATTAATAACATCCAGGGCCAGACCTTCCTATGGGAGAAAAGTATGTTTTTCTCTCCAGCTAATAACTTGCTAACATGTGGAAAAGTAATTTTGTTACTGGCAGCAAAAAATCATGACATGTGTAATAATTATCCTTTAACACTTCTCACGCAGTTAATAAGCCACTTAAACAATATAAATGATAAAAAGTTCAGAAATCTGACTTGGAGTGTCACATTGATATCTCAACATCAATTTAACAATCAGGCCCTTCAAATACCGATAAGCAAGTAACATCTCTACAAGATGCACTGCAGCAACTCGCCAAGGCTTCTTCGGCAGCACCTCCCAAACCCGCGACCTCTTCTACCTAGAAGTATTTCTTCACTTCACCTGACGAAGGAGCAGCGCTCCGAAAGCTTGTGATTTCAAATAAAGCTGTTGGACTATAACCTGGTGTTGTGCGACTTCTCACTTTAGAAGTACAAGGGCAGCAGGCGCATGGGAACACCACCACCTCCAAGTCACACACCATCCTGACTTACAAGTATATCGCCGATCCTTCATCGTCGCTGGGTCAAAATCCTGGAACTCCCTCCCTAGCAGCACCGTGGGAGCACCTTCACCACACGGACTGCAGCGGTTCAAGAAGGCGGCTCACCACCACCTTCTCAAGGGCAACTAGGGATGGGCAATAAATGCTGGCCTTGCCGGCGACGCCCACATCCCATAAACAAATAAAAAAACATGAGAACATTTCTGGTGGGAAAAACAATTCACTGCCATACAAAAGAAGGGTACAGTAACCTCGTGTTTCTGATACGGGACTAGCAATTTAGACTTATGGTACCTGACTAGCAACCCAGGAGTTGTATGTTCAAACCCAGCAGCTTTCATTGCAATAAAGATCTGGTCATTTGTGGGCTAGGACCAGAAAGTGGCATAGAAAGCTGCCAGAACTTTGTAAAACTCCAACAGGTTCGCTAATGTCCTTCAGCGAAAGGAGCTGCCACCCCTATACGGACTGGTCGACCCATCACAACATTCCCACACTATGTGCTTGACTCTTAATGCCCTCAGGGCGACAATTGCCAGTGTCACCAACGCCCAAAGAACAAATAAAAAGGAAGTGTGGTAATATGTGACAGATAGATGTGTGCTGTCTTCACCACTTGGGGGATCAGGTTGGAGGTCTGAAAGAAGATGCAAAAACAAAAGAAAAGCACAAAGCTAATGGGCTTGTTGGGCTTAACAGCTTCTTGTCTTCCTGAAAATTCTTATATTTTAATCGAAGTTGTTTCGGTAAAGACAAAATCATGTCAGGTATTCAGACTCAAAAAACAGAGAACATGCATTTATATAGCATCTTTCCCATCCTCAAGACGTACTAAAGCACTTCACAGCCAATGAATTATTGTTGAAGCGTAGTCACTGCTGTACTGTAGGCAAATGCACCAGTCAAGTTGTGCACAGCAAAGTCCCACAAACAGCAATGAGATAAATGACAGGTAATGTGTTTTAGTGATTGTGGTTGAGGGACACGTTGGTCAGGACACAAGGAGAAGCCCCCTGCTTTTCTTTGAATAGTACCATGGGATTTTCTTTTACATTCACCTCAACAGGCAGACAGGGCTTCAGTGCAATGTATCATCGAGAAGTACATAGTGTAACTCATGCACCTCCATACGAACATAAGAAATAAGAGCAGGAGTAGGCCATACGGCCCCTCGAGCCTGCTCCGCCACTCAATAAGATCATGGCTGATCTTCGACATCAACTCCACTTTCCTGCCCGCTCCCCATATCCCTCGATTCCCTTAGAGTTCAAAAATCTATCGATCTCAGCCATGGAAATAGTGGATGCATTGGTTGTCATCTTCCAAAATTCTATAGATTATAGAACAGTTCTTGCAGATTGGCGGGTGGCAAATGTAACCCCACTATTTAAAAAAAGAGGGAGAGAGAAAACAGGGAACTACAGACCGGTTAGCCTAACATCAGTAGTAGGGAAAATGCTAGAGTCTATTATAAAGGATGTGATAACAGGACACTTAGAAAATATCAACGGGATTAGACAAAGTCAACATGGATTTATGAAAGGGAAATCGTGTTTGGCAAACCTATTGGAGTTTTCTGAGGATGTAACTGGTAGAATAGACAAGGGAGAACCAGTGGATGTGGTGTATTTGGATTTTCAGAAGGCCTTTGATAAAGTCCCACACAAGACGTAAGTGTGCAAAATTAAAGCACATGGGATTGGGGTAATATACTGGCATGGATTGAAAATTGGTTAACAGACAGGAAACAGACAGTAGGAATAAATGGGTCTTTTTCAGGGTGGCAGGTGGTGACTAGTGGAGTACCACAGGGATCAGTGCTTGGGCCCCAGCTATTCACAATATATATCAATGATTTGGATGAGGGAACCAAATGTAATATTTCCAAGTTTGCTGACAACACGAAACTAGGTGGGATTGTGAGTTGTGAGGAGGATGCAAAGAGGCTTCAAGGCGATTTGGACAAGTTGAGTGAGTGGGCAAATACATGGCAGATGCAGTATAACGTGGATAAATAGAAGTTATCCACTTCGGTAGGAAAAACAGAAAGGTAGAGTATTATTTAAATGGTGATAGATTGGGAAATGCTGATGTACAAAGGGACCTGGGTGTCCTTATACACCAGTCACTGAAAGCAAACATGCAGGTGCAGCAAGCAGTTAGAAGGCAAATGGTATGTTGGCCTTCATTGCAAGAGGATTTGAGTACAGGAGCAAGGATGTCTTACTACAGTTATACAGGGCCTTGGTGAGACCACACCTGGAGTACTGTGTGCAGTTTTGGTCTCCCTACCTAAGAAAGGATATACTTGGCATAGAGGGAGTGCAGCGAAGGTTCACCAGACTGATTCCTGGGATGGCAGGGCTGCCATATGAGGTGAGATTGGGTTGACTAGGCCTGTTTTCACTAGAGTTTAGAAGAATGAGAGGGGATCTCATTGAAATGTATAAAATTCTGACAGGGCTAGACAGACAGACCGGATGCAGGGAGGATGTTTTCCCCTGGCTGGGGGGTCTAGAACGAGGGGTCACAGTCTCAGGATACGGGGTAGGACATTTAGGACTGAGATGAGGAGAAATTTCTTCACTCAGAGGGTGGTGAACCTATGGAATTCTCTACCACAGAAGGCTGTGGAGGCCAAGTCACTGAATATATTTAAGAAGGAGATAGATAGATTTCTAGACACAAAAGGCATCAAGGGGTATGGGGAGAGAGCGGGAATATGGTATTGAGATAGAGGATCAGCCATGATCATATTGAATGGCGGAGCAGGCTCGAAGGGCCGAATGGCCTTCTCCTGCTCCTATTTTTCTATGTTTTCTATGTTTCTATTAATATACTCAACGACTAAGCATCCACAGCTCTTTGGGGTAGAGAATTCCAAAGATTCACAACCCTCTGAGTGAAGAAAGCTCTCCTCACCTCGGTCCTAAATGGCCGACCCCTTATCCTCAGACTGTCACCCCTGGTTCTCGACTCCCCAGCCAGGGGAATCATCATCCCAGCATTTACCCTGTCAAGCCCTCTCAGAATCTTATATGTTTCAATGAGCTCACCTCTCATTCCTCTGAATTCCAGAGAGTATAGGCCCAGTCTACTCACTCTCTCCTCATAGGACAACCCTCTCATCCCAGGAATCAATCTCGTGAACCTTTGTTGCACCCCCTCTAAGGCAAGTATATCCTTCCTTAGGTACACTGTACTCCAGGTGTGGTCTCACCAAAGTCCTGTACAATTGCAGCAAGACTTCCTTACTCTTGCACTCCAAACCCCTTGCAATAAAGGCTAACATATGATTTGCCTTCCTAATTGCTCACTGTACCTGCATGTTAACTTTCTGTGTTTCGCATACAAGGACAATCAAATCCCTCTGAACACCAACATTTAATAGTTTCTCACCATTGAAAAAATACTCTGTTTTTCTATTCTTCATACCTAAGTGAATAACCTCACATTTTCCCATATTATACACCATCTGGCACCTTCTTGCCCACTCACTTAACCTTTGCAGATTCTTTGGCTGGAATTTTCCCAGCCCTGAGGAGGCGGGTTTGGAGGCGGGACTGCTGGAAAAATGGGAAAAATTGGGAGCGGGTCCCAACCCCGCTCCCAATCCGCCTCCGAACCATCTTCCCGGGAGGCGGGTCCCCGACTCGCGCAGGGACCTGTCTCCTAACGGCGGGAAGGGGATTAGAGTCAATTAACTGCCTGTTAACAGGTAGTTAACAGGTAGTTAAGAGGCTTTTCCCCATTTTCAGCCTGCTGATGCGGCCTTCCCGATGGCGGGAGACCCCGCCAGGGTCAGCGAGGCGAGCTGTGGGTCTGCTGTAGTGTAAGTGTGCAAACGACAGCTGCAGAGGTAGTGTGATGGGAGCAATGGTGCACAGGTAAGTATGACAGGTGAGAGAATGTAGTGAGAAATATTTTTATTCTGTTTATATATATCTGCGGGTGCCAAGATTTGATGTTTCTGTGAAGCCTCATCCGATTGGGAGAATTGACAGATGGCTTCTGCAATCTCACATGCAGCTGCCATCTGTTTTCTCCCAAGGAGAGAGTCATTGGTGAGCCTGGGTGCAAGGGCTCACCTTTGGACAGTGATTGTCAGTGTCAGCACCTCAATGCTGTCAAACACTGACAATTCATCTGCCAAAAAATTATGGGGCCTGTCACTTTAAGAAAACTGGCAGATGAAGCGTCATGCGCTGACGTCATCTGACACTGGCTTTCCCTTAATTGGCTGGCAAGCCCACAGGACGGGCTTAACAAGGCCAATCAAGGGAAAATAGCGTCTGTTCCTCAGACGTCACTGGCGGCGGGACTAGAAACCGGAAACCAGCAGTTCCACCCCCAACGCACCTCCTCAGATAAGATCGTGGCCTTTGTGCTCTCCTCACAGCTTACTTTCCCACCTAGCTTTGTATCATCAGCAAACTTGGATACATTGCACTCGGTCCCTTTATCTAAGTCATTAATATAGATTGTAAATAGCTGAGGTCCAAGTAACGATCCTTGTGCCACCCCACTAGTTACAGCCTGTCAACCTGAAAATTACCTGAAGTTTATACCTACTCTCTGCTTTCTGTCCTTTAACCAATCCTCTATCCATGCTAATATATTACCCCCAACCCCATGAGCCCTTATCTTGCGTAACAACCTTTCGTATGGCACTTTATCGAATGCCTTTTGAAAATCCAAATATATTATATCCATTGGTTTCCCTTTATCTACCCTGCTAGTTACATCCTCAAAAAACTCTAATAGATTTGTCAAACACGATTTCACTTTCATAAAACCATGTTGACTCTGCTTAATCATATTATGATTTTCTAAGTGCCCTGTTACCGATTCCTTAATAATGGATTTCAGCATTTTCCTGATGACTGATGTCAAAATAACTGGCCTGTAGTTCCCTGTTTTCTCTCTCCCTCCATTCTTGAATGGTGGTGTTACATTTGCAGCCTTCCAATCAACTGGGACCATTCCAGAATCTAGGGAATTTTGGAAGATCAAAACCAATGCATCTACTATCTCTGCAGCCACCTCTTCTGGAACCCTAGAATGTAGGCCATCAGGTCCAGGAGATTTTTCGGCTTTCAGTCCCATTAATATCTCCAGTACTTTTTCTTTACTAATATTAATTACTTTAAGTTCCTAACTCTCATTAGTCCCTTAGTTTCCCACTATTTCTAATATATTTTTGTGTGTTGCACTGTGAAAACAGATTCAAAATATTTGTTTTAAGTTTCTGCCATTTCCTTATTCCCCATTATAATTTCTCTTGTCTCAGCCTCTAAGGGGTCCATGTTTACTTGTGCTACTCTCTTCTTCTTTACATACATGTAGAAGCTCTTACAATCTGTTTTTATCTTAGTTTACTCTTATATTTTATCTTCTCCCTCTTTATCAATTTTTGGTCATCCTTTGCTGGTTTCTACAACTCTCCCAATCATCAGGCTTATTACACTTCTTGACAACATTACAAGCCTCTTCTTTTAATCTAATACTATCCTTAACCTCTTTAGTTAGCCACAGATGGATCACTTTTCCCATGGAGTTTTTATTTCTCAATGGAATGTATATTCATTGAGAATTATGAAATATTTCTTTAAATATTCGCCATTGCTTATCTACCATTGTACCTTTTAATCTAATTTCCAAATCTACCTTAGCCAACTCGCCCCTCATACATATGTAATTGGTTTTATTTAAGTTTAAGTTTCGGATTTAAGTATGTCACTCTCGAACTCAATGTGAAATTCTATCATATTATGATCACTCTTCCCCAGAGGATCCCTTACTATGAGATTACTAATTAACCCTGTCTCATTATGTGGGTATATCACTTTGGATCAGAAGGAGGAGAACAGGCTTACCCAGAGCACACAAGACTGTCTCCAAATGTCCGGTGTGCTCTGTGTAAACCTGTCCTCTTTCTGATCTACAATGATATACCACAGATAGCTGCTACACTCATGATCTCAGGCACAAAACTCTGTACTATTCATGTTTCTCATTGGTGTGTTGATACTTGAAAACCTCCCTCATCACAAATCTCACTAACCCCAAGACTGAACCAGAGTAAAATAATCACTTTAATATGACTAGGCAGCTGCAGACTGCTGCATATTTTTTTTTTATTTGTTCCTGGGATGTGGGCATCACTGACAAATCCAGCATTTATTGCCCATCCCTAATTGCCCTCGAGAAGGTGGTGGTGAGCTGTCTTCCTGAACCGCTGCAGTCCGTGTGGTGAAGGTACTCCCACAGTGCTGTTAAGGAGGAAGTTCCAGGATTTTGACCCAGCGACAATGAAGGAACGGCCGATATATTTCCAAGTCAGGATGGTGTGTGACTTGGAGGGGAACTTGCAGGCGATGGTGTTCCCATGCGCCTGCTGCCCTTGTCCTTCTAGGTGGAAGAGGTCGCGGGTTTGGGAGGTGCTGCCGAAGAAGCCTTGGCGAGTTGCGGCAGTGCATCTTGTAGATGGTACACACTGCAGCCACGGTGCGCCGGTGGTGGAGGGAGTGAATGTTTAAGGTGGTGGCTGGGGTGCCAATCAAGCGGGCTGCTTTGTCCTGGATGATGTCGAGCTTCTTGAGTGTTGTTGGAGGATCAAAATTCCAGCTCTCCGCACCCAATGTACACCTGTGTTGCCAGTGCAAGGGAGTGCAATTTCAGCCACTTAAGGCCTAGAGATAAAAAGGGCCTGGTGCCTATTCACTGTACCACCCAATTCCTTATAACCATGTGTTTTGGCAATTACATCTTATAGGCAAAGATTTTCACTGTTTGTAACTCATCAAATCATCATTTTATGATTGTTTCATTGCACCTTCGTGTCTGTCTGGTCTATTTGTAAACAGATGCTATAATTTGAGAGAAAAATTAATTTGCTTGCTCATCAAGTGATAATTTTACTGTGGACCAAGACCATTCGGCCTTTCGAGTTTGCTCCTTTAATAAACCGTGTAAAATTGACCCTGTCATGGATTTGTCAGTTTAATTTTCTACGGCAATGTGCTGCATAAAGACTTCCTTATCTTGAGAATATTTTTCATTCCTCACATCTGCACCATTCACATCAGACCTGGTCTGCTGGCCTTCCACAGACAACGTTGCTCCTCCTCCTCCCACGTGCATTTCATAAGCCTTCCTTCTCTTCAAAACTACCATTACTTTGGGCTTTTAAAATGGCGCATTGCCCATCTGCAGCACGAATAATGCACGCAGAAATTATTATTTTTTAAATTTCGCCAAGATTTGTAATGCAGGAAGCAAAGTTGAATGGTCAAATGATCCCCAAGCATGCTAAATCTGACATAGACACCATTCATCATAACTTTGTTGTCTTATATCTCTGTAATTAAAGGTTTTCATTACGTGCTCACCCGTTATCCCTCAAATTCCTACCCACGAAAGCACCACACTTGATAACAGCGCACAATGCAAAACTGCATGCGACACTTCTACCTGATTGGCTTATGAATCATATCGACTGACTAGGGAGTGAAACAAGCTATGAACAATTAGTAAAACAGCTATCAGCTTGTACACATGCTGCAACAAAACTCTGTATAAGGAAGCCTCTCCTAATCGCTCTCCTCATCCTGTTAGTGACGACTAATAATCCTTCGTCATTACCTCCTCAATCCGAGGAAGGTGCCTTGGGACATTTTTCTATAGTGAAGGTGTGATATAAATGCGAGGTGATGTTATTATTGTTGTTGAAATAATCTTTCCCTATTCACCGTATGATTACCCTTAATACTGTTAAAGACCGTTAACATTGCTCTTAGCCTTCTCTGCTCCCGTGGAAATAGTCACAGTCTCTCGTCTCTCTTCATAACTATATTGCGGAGATGCCGGTGTTGGACTGGGGTGGACAAAAATGAGAAGTCGCACAACACCAGGTTATAGTCCAACAGTTTTATATGAAATCACGAGCTTTCGGAGCGCTGCTCCTTCGGCAGGTAAAGTGAAGGAATACAAATCAGCAAAGCATATATAGACAGAGAACAGAGTACGCTACACATTGTTCTCTGTCTATATATGCTTTGCTGATTCGTATTCCTTCACTTTACCTGACGAAGGAGCAGCGCTCCGAAAGCTCGTGATTTCAAATAAAACTGTTGGACTATAACCTGGTGTTGTGCGACTTCTCATTTTCATAACTATAGTTCCCCATCCCTGGCATTGTCTCGGCGAATCTATGCTGTATGTTCGCGATGGATCTAATATCCTTTCTATATAGGGGTGCCCAAAACCGCACTACCCTAACTGTGGCTTAACTATTGGCTCATACAAATTTATCATAAACTGTTTGATCTTTTACTCTTTGCCCCATTTATAAAACGAAAAATGCTACTGGTCTTTTAAATGGCCTTAGCTATCAGCATTCACAATAGCAAGTAATTGTGTATTTGAACCCCTAGGTCTCTTTGTTTATCCACAGGCTTCAGTGTCTTTCCATTGAATGTGTCAGCTGTGGCTCAGTGGGTAGCACACTCGCCTCTGAGCCTAGAAGGTTGTGGGGTCATAGTCCCACTCCAGGGACTTGCGCACATAAAGCTAGGCTGACACTCCAGTACAGTGCTGAGGGAGTGCCGCACAGTCGGAGGTGCCGTCTTTCGGATGATATGTTAAACCGAGGCCCCGTCTGCTCTCTCAGGTGGATGTAAAAGATCCCACGGCCACTATTTATACTTAACCCTCAACCAACATAACAAAAACAGATTATCTGGCCATTATCACACTGCTGTTTGTGGGAGCTTGCTGTGCGCAAATTGGCTGCTGCGTTTCCCACATTACAACAGTGACTCCACTTCAAAAGTACTTCATTGTCTGTAAAGCGCTTTGAGACGTCCGGTGGTCGTGAAAGGCGCTATAGAAATGCAAGTCTTTCTTTAATGGTATACTCCCACTCCTTATTTTCCTTCCAAAATACATTACCTTACACTAGCCTACATTAAGTTGCAACTGCCACGGTCTGCCATTCTATCACGTCTAGATCCTTCTGAAATCGTCCACAGTCCTCCTTGTTGTTGACCAAACCCATTACTCTCACGTCATCTGTTTGAGGTGCGCTGCGAGAAAGATGAGTGCAGCAGAATGGAAGATATTACTCTTTGCACTTTTTGTGATCAAGGACAATACAGTTATATGGGAGAGTACAGACCATGCTCTAAAACACGTGCTTGCACTCTAGCCTGAGATGAGCCACCTCCACCACCACTCTACCAGCATAACATTCACATTACCCACCCAGCTATCACCGCCATAAGGAGTCCAAAACCCTCTCTCCAAAGTAATCAGTGCCTGATACAAAGTTTGAAAACAGCAATCCAATATATCACCAAGTGAATTCAGTAGTGGGTTGCCAAAAAGCTAAGATATAAGTTTGCAGTGCTAAACAATTTTGGAGTAAGCTACTGCATGCATTATTCTGAATAACATAGCTATGCACTAGAAACATAACTCCCTACAATTAGAGCATAGGAGCATTGCATTTAACAAATCTCTCTTTGAATAAATCTTCGTCATCACTTACCAGCCTTCATTGGTTCCACTGGTTTTACTGTAGTGGTCGATCGCTGTGTCAGCTGTGGCTCAGTGGCTAGCACTCTCGCCTCTGCGTCATGAATAGCTGTGGGTTGCAAAGTCCCACTCCAGAGGCTTCAGCACAAAGATTTAGGCTGATGCTTCAGTGCAGTGCTGAGGGAGTGCCGCACTGTCGGAGGTGCCGTCTTTCAGACGAGACGTTAACCTGAGGCCCCGTCTGCTCTCTCAGGTGGGCGTAAAAGATTCCATGGCACTATTTCGATAGAAGAGCAGGGGAGTTATCCCCGGTGTCCTGGCCAATATTTGCCCCTCAATCAACATCACTAAAAACAGATTACTGATCATTATCACATTGCTGTTTGTGGGAGCTTGCTGTGTGCGAATTGGCTGCTGCGTTTCCTACATTGCAACAGTGACTACACCTCTTTAAGTGCAAAATGTTATTAGCATTGAACTGATGGCAGGTTGTAAGGATACAAACTAAAAGATCATAACTAGAGCCATCACACGGAATAGTTACTCTAATTTATTTCTCTATATTACGATTTGTGCAGGTATTGTGAATCAGGAATGAGAAGCCATCTTTAACAGTATTACTTCCCCATCTCTAATGGCATTGTTAGTCTACGAAATGAGTTTATCTCTTGCTATCTAGATAAAGCATGTACATAACTGAAAGTTCCCCTTTGATCAGCCTACACTGGCTGCCTTTAAAAACTATCAGAAAATGACAAGCTCCATCACGAGTTACCACAAACTGGCACGGACACGATGGACCGAATGGCCTCCTTCTGTGCCATGAATTTTTATGATTCTATGAAGGTTGCCTGTCTTTGTAAAGGGATATCATTTTCAAAGAAAAAAGAGACTTTCATTTCTATAGCACCTTTCACAACCTCAGGACGTCCCAAAGCGCTTTACAGCCATTGAAGTACATTTGAAGTGTAGTCACTGTTGTAATGTAGGAAACACAGCAGCCAATTTGCGCACAGCAAGCTCCCACAAACAGCAATGTGATAATGACCAGATAATCTGTTTTAGTGATGTTGATTGAGGGATAAATATTGGCCAGGACACCGGGGATAACTCCCCTGCTCTTCTTCGAAATCGTGCCATGGGATCTTTTTTACATTCACCACAACAGGCAGGCGGGGCCTCGGTTTAACCTCTCATCCAAAAGACGGCACCTCCGACAGTGCAGCACTCCCTCAGCACCGCACTGGAGTGTCAGCCTAGTTTTTGTGCTCAAGTCTCTGGAGAAAGTACTCAGTAAACTCTTCCTTAGCAATGCAGGCGATTGTACAACACCATATAATTCCAACACTTGTGAGTGACATCATTTGCTAAAAATGATGCAATAAAATGTTTGCATAACAGATTTTGTGAATTCAGTGCCTCTATGAGAAGAATGTAACAGAAGTTGATACTCTGCTGATGGTTACAGTTTAATAGGAGTGAGCTGGAAAAGTCCAAACCCTCTTTTTGCAACACCTCAGTGAAACTGATTAGAAGTCGAAGATTGACATTTAAAGTAATATTGGGAGAATTCAACACTGGAAGCATGGAATGAAGTCAGATCTTTGTTGGTGTATTAATTTATTTCAAACATGAAAAACCTTTGTAAATAACTCACACCGTCAAAAGTAATTTAACAAATGGCATTTTAATTGCTAGTAAAGACTTTGTGTGGTTAGAGGCATGAATCATTGTCTTCAATGTTATTCATAACTAAGGGCGTAAACTGTCAGCCAGTGGCTCAGTGGGTAGTACTTTCTCCTCTGAGACAGAAGGTTGTGGGTTCATAGTCCCACTCCATGGAACTTCAGCACAAAAATTCTAGGCTGACACTCCAGTGCAGTACTGAGGGAGTGCTGCACTTTTGGATGAGATGTTAAACCGAGGTCCCGTCTGCTCTCTCAGGTGAGCGTAAAAGATCCCGTGGCACTATTTTGAAGAAGAGCAGGGGAGTTGTGTCCTGGGGCCAATATTTATCCCTCAATCAACATCACTAAAACAGATTATCTGGTCATTATCACATTGCTGTTTGTGGGAGCTTGCTGTGCGCAAATAAGCGGCTGCGTTTCCTAAATTTCAACAGTGACTATACTTCAAAAAGTACTTCATTGGCTGGAAAGCGCTTTGGAAGGTCCGCTGGTCTTGATAGGCACTATAGAAATGCAAGTCTTTTTCTTTTCTCACCATAGCTGTTTCCTTGTGGAAATGCTCATTATTTAAAGGGAAATTCACTTGAGAATTAGCTGCCATTGTAAAAGTATGGAGCTTTCAAGTTTTAATATTGTTATAAATGAATATATTATAAATGTTCTAAATGAGTAAGTGCAGCTCAGTTGTAATTTGTGCGGTAATGAGAACAGAAAATGCCAAGGTCATCGACCTGAAACACTGGCTCGTATTTTCCGATCGCGGGCCTCCCGCGGGCGGAGGACTGCGATCTGGAAAAATCTGCGCCCTTACCTGAGGGCTCCCGGGACGCACACGCTTCCGCTCCTGGGCCTCTCCAATCTCCAAGTGCGCAGGGCCCACGTATCCCAGGGGCACAGGCAGTTCGCAGCATCCCTGGGATCAAGTGGGCCATGGGGAGCCAATCAAAGAAGGGAATCCCCCTTCATACACTTGACAGGAAGACCTGTCAAATATATGAATGGAGACCACCCCCAAAAACATAATGGCCCAGAAATTCGCCTCTCCGGCTTACCGCGGGGGTAAGGATCGCGCGCGCACTTACCTACCGCGTCTGCCGTTCTACTTCTGGCCCACGGGGACTTCAGCTCCTGGGCCTGCCCCAACTGCCGGCGCGCAGTGCTTGCGTGTCCCAGGGGCGTAGTTAGTGCGATGCGTCCCCTGGGATCACGTGGGCCATGGAGAGCCAATGGCAGCAGACCATCTTTCATTCATAGATTTGAAGACCTGTCAAATCTGTGAATTGAAATCGGCCCCAAAAGAACAGCTAAACTTCAAATACATTTTTTAAAAAACCATCACATTTTTAAAATAACTATAAGTTAAATAAATTAACTACTTTAAACAAAAATTTAAATTTTTGAAAAAATTAAAATACTTTTTAACAGTGCTAAAAATAAACTTACCTTTCTTTAAAGTATCTAAAAAAGATAAACCTGTTGAAATTTCTTTTTAAATTGTAATTAATTAACCACTTACCTTGTTGAAAATGGGTCCTGCGCCTCCTTTTTAAAAGCGTAGTTTCTTCAATACTTACCCTCCCGAAGAAACCTGAAAAAAAACATAAGTTTGCTGCGTGCGCACAGCCTCTCCCGCGCACGCGGTTCACCCAGGAACCGCTCCCTTCACCAAACCGGAAGTTCTGGTTTCCCGTGCATGCGCAGTGCATGCAGGAAACCGGCACTTCAGGAGGCCTTACGGGTGAGTACACAGTGCGCACTCACCTGGCAAGTGCTGAATTTTTGGCCCAATAAAACTTTAAATAAAATATTTTTTTAAAAAATCACATTTTTAAAATGACTTGAAATTACAATAAATTAAGTATTTTAAACAAAAATTTATAAAATAATTAAAGTTTTTTACAGGGCTAAAAATAAATTTACCTTTCTTTAAAGTATTTTTAAATGATAAATCAGTGAAAAAAATTTTTAAAAACTTTTTTTCAACTCTTATCCTGGTAAAAGCAGGCCTTACGCCCGCTTTTACCAGGCGTAAGAATTGTAAGTGTTTTCTGCGGGCGGAGGGTCTCCAGAAAGCGGAACTATCTGCCCGCAGAGGCCCTACTCCAGGGCAGCCGGAGGATCTGTCAAGACCATTCTTGACAGATCGGAAATGCCGGTTTTCAGCGCATGCGCTGTGCATGCCTGAAACCGGCATTTCCGATGTCCCATACGGGTGGGTACACAGCGCGTACACACCCGTAGGGATCGGAATATCTGGGCCGTTAACTCTACATTCCTCTCTCTGCAGATGCTGCCTGACCTAATGAGTGTTTCCAGCATTTCCTGTTTTTATTTAGATTGCCAGTATTTTGCTTTTTGTACTATATGCAGTGTTACTTCAAGTGCAAAAAGTTATTAGCATTGAACTGATTCCAGGTTGTAAGGATACAAACTAAAAGATCATAACTAGAGCCATCACAAGGAATAGTTACTCTAATTTCTTTCTCTATATTACGATTTGTGCAGGTATTGTGAATCAGGAATGAGAAGCCATCTTTAACAGTATTACTTCCCCATCTCTAATGGCATTGTTAGTCGACGAAATGAGTTTATCTCTTGCTATCTAGATAAAGCATGTACATAACTGAAAGTTCCCCTTTGATCAGCCTACACTGGCTGCCTTTAAAAACTATCAGAAAATGACAAGCTCCAGCACGAGTTACCACAAACCGGCACAGACACGATGGGCCGAATGGTCTCCTTCTGTGCCGTGAGTTTCTATGATTCTATGAAGGTTGCCTGTCTTTGTAAAGGGATATCGTTATCAAAGAAAAAAGACTTTCATTTATACAGCACCTTTCACAACCTCAGGACGTCCCAAAGCGCTTTACAGCCATTGAAGTACATTTGAAGTGCAGTCACTGTTGTAATGTAGGAAACGTGGCAGCCAATTTGCGCACAGCAAGCTCCCACAAACAGCAATGTGATAATGACCAGATAATCTGTTTTAGTGATGTTGATTGAGGGATAAATATTGGCCAGGACACTCCCCCTGCTCTTCTTTGAAATAGTGCCTTGGGATCTTTTTTACATTCACCACAACAGGCGGGGCCTCGGTTTAACGTCTCATCCAAAAGACGGCACCTCTGACAATGCAGCACTCCCTCAGCACCGCACTGGAGTGTCAGCCTAGTTTTTGTGCTCAAGTCTCTGGAGAAAGTACTCAGTAAACTCTTCCTTACAACAGTGACTACACCTCTTTAAGTGCAAAATGCTATTACCATTGAACTGATGGCAAGTTGTAAGGATACAAACTAAAAGATCATAACTAGAGCCATCACAAGGAATAGTTACTCTAATTTATTTCTCTATATTACGATTTGTGCAGGTATTGTGAATCAGGAATGAGAAGCCATCTTTAACAGTATTACTTCCCCATCTCTATTGGCATTGTTACTCTACGAATTGAGTTTATCTCTTGCTATCTAGATAAAGCATGTACATAACTGAAAGTTCCCCTTTGATCAGCCTACACTGGCTGCCTTTAAAAACTATCAGAAAATGTCAAGCTTCATCACGAGTTACCGCA
The DNA here is from genome assembly GCA_030390025.1 of Squalus acanthias. Lineage (NCBI taxonomy): Eukaryota > Metazoa > Chordata > Chondrichthyes > Squaliformes > Squalidae > Squalus > Squalus acanthias. Next base: position 60,926,461 of record CM059441.1, on the reverse strand, counting down.
AACCGGCACAGACACGATGGGCCGAATGGCCTCCTTCTGTGCTGTCATTCGGATGAGATATTAAACCGAGGCTCCATCTGCTCTTTCAGGTTGATGTAAAAGATCCCATGGCACTATTTCGACGAAGAGCTGGGGAGTTCTCCCCGGTGTCCTGGGGCCAATATTTATCCCTCAATCAACATCACTAAAACAGATTATCTGGTCATTATCACATTGCTGTTTGTGGGAGCTTGCTGCATTACAACATACATTATTACAACAGTGACTGCACTTCAAAAAGTACTTCATTGACTGTAAAGCGCTTTGGGACATCCGGTGGTCGTGAAAGGCGCTATAGAAATGCAAGTCTTTCTTTTTTTTTCAGCGAGGTTCACTGCCCAGCAGCCTGCACCTTCGTTACTCGGTACACTCAATGGTACGAAATCCAGAGATTTACGAAAGTGGCTTCAAGTATTTTAATCAGAAAATGACTCCAAGAGACTATGTGTAACTTTATGTTCGGCAGTTGCGCAGCGCCAAATTAAGGTTACTTTAAGTGAAAATCCGAGATTTTATTAGTTTTAAGACTGCAGCTAACGAGGGGCCAGTGAATTAAAAACATAGACACGGAAAACAGTGCTTTATGTGAAGCAATTTTATATAAATTAACGAAAGAGGGCGGATGTGATGCTCTGATTCTTAATCGTAGGAGTCAGAAAGATTAAGGACTAGAAATGCTGACATTAGTAACTCATTGCATGCCTCTTTGCTTTGCAGTGGGTTCAGTATCTGAAGTTTATCATCTGCTCCCTTGTTCAGGTATGTGTGGTGATACATATTTTGACCATGTGCATGCTGTATCAGATCTGTGCAAACGTGCAAACTATCACACTCAGCACACCCTTCACAGCCTGAAAACCCCCAGTACTGCAACTGCTAAACAGTCCTGTGTAAAGGCTTAGCATTCCTAGAGACTCAAACTCAAACAAAGGTGTCCAGAATTCTTAAATAACAACAGGAAATGCTGGAAACACTCAGCAGGCCATTGAGTTCAACAATTTCAAACTATAACCCCTGCTCCCATTTGTCATGCTGTATGATTTTGCCATCCCCATTTGCAACATAATGGGCCAGAAATTCGGCTTTCCGGCTTCCTGCGGGTGCAAGCATCACGCGCGTACTTACCTACCGCGCCTGCAGTTGTGCTTTGGGCCCACGAGGACTTCGGGCCCTGGGGCTCCTCCAGCCGCCGGCGCGCAGTGCTTGTGTATCCCAGGGGCGCAGTTAGTTCAAAGTGTCCCCTGGGATCACGTGGGCCATGGAGAGCCAATCCTAACAGGGCATTTTCATTCATAGATTTGACAGGAAGACCTGTCAAATCCATGAATAGAGAGCGGCCCCAAAACCACACTTAAACTTCAAATAAATTTAAAAAAAAACATCACATTTTAAAAATAACTATAAGTTACATAAATTAACTACTTTAAACAAAAATTTAAATTTTTGAAAAAATGAATTATACTTCTTAACGGTGCTAAAAATAAACTTACCTTTCTTTAAAGTATCTAAAAAAGATAAACCTGTTGAAAATTTTTTTAAATTGTAATTAATTAACCACTTACCTTGTTAAAAACAGGCCTTGCGCCTCCTTTTTAAAAGCGCAGCTTCTTCCATACTTACCTCCCGGAGAAACCTGAAAAATAACCTGAAGTTCGCTGCGTGCGCGCAGCCTCTCCCGCGCACACGTTCGACTTCTGAACCCCTCCCTTCAGGGGAACGGAAGTTCCGGTTTCCCGCGCATGCGCAGTGCATGCAGGAAACCGGCACTTCAGGTGGCCTTACGGGTGAGTACACAGCGCGTACTCACCCGACAACAGCCGAATTTCTGGCCCTTTATCTTTCCTGCCTCTTACCTTAGCACAGTATATTCCTTCAATTCCTTCCTCCCCTCCCCCGCACCCCCCCCCCCCCCCCCACCCCACTCTCCCTGTCTCTGCACCTGCTTAAAATCTGTTACATCTCCAGCTTTTTCCAGTTCTGATGAAGGGTCCCAGACCTGAAACGTTAACTCTGTTTCTCTCTGCACGGATGCTGCCTGGCCTGCTGAGTGTTTCCAGCATTTTCTGATGTTATTTCAGATTTCCAGCATCCGTAGTATTTTGCTATTGTATCTAGAATTCTTGCCTTGTGTGGCGAAATCAATTTCTTCAAAACAAAATCTGTGCACAGGGCACTGCCTTCAGAATCGTGTGTTTGTCAAACCTCTTTCAGGTTCAGAAGATGGTGTGCAGCATCAGTAATGAACTCACATTCCTCTGCCCATTACTTTATAATGTGGATAAATGTGAAGTTATCCACTTTGGTAGAAAAAACAGAAAGGCAGAGTATTTCCTAAATGGTGAAAGATTGGGGAATGCAGATGCTCAAAGGGACCTGGGTGTCCTTGTACATGAGTCACTGAAAGTGAATGTGCAGATGCAGCAAGCCATTAGGAAGGCAAATGATATGTTGGCCTTCATTACAAGAGGATTTGAGTACAGGAGTAAAGAAGTCTTACTCCAATTATAAAGGGCCCTAGTGAGACCACACCTGGAGTACTGTGTACAATTTTGGTCTCCTTACCTAAGGAAGGAGATACTTGCCATAGAGGGAGTGCAACGAAGGTTCACGAGATTGATTCCTGGGATGGCGGGACTGTCGTATGAGAAGAGATTGAGTAAACTAGGCCTGTATTCTCTTGAATTCAGAAGAATGAGAGGGGATCTCATTGAAGCATACAAAATTATGACAGGGCTTGATAGGGTGGATGCTGGGAGAATGTTTCCCTTGGCTGGGGAGTCTAGAACCAGGGGCCACAGCCTCAGGATAAAGGGTAGGCCATTCAGGACTGAGATGAGAAGAAATTTCTTCACACAGAGGGTGGTGAATCTTTGGAATTCTCTACCCCAGAGGGCTGTGGAGGCTCAGTCATTGGGTATATTCAAAACAGAAGTCGATAGATTTCTGACTAGTAAACGCATCAAGGGATATGGCGATAAGGCCGGTGAATGGAGTTGAGGCAGAAGATCAGCCATGATCTTATTGAATGGTGGAGCAGGCTCGAAGGGCCGAATGGCCGTCTCCTGCTCCTATTTCTTATGTTCTTCTGTTTAGTGTTTACTGTAAATGGATTCGTGTTCTCCTTAAACTTCAGCAAAGAAATATCCAAAAGCCTTGTGCTCATTGGTGAGATTGCACAGCACGATTCCAACCGAGTTATTTGTGGAGTAAGAGGAGTCAGACCTCTTTTCCAACACGACAAGGCATGTAAGTGACGAAAGGTCATCGACCTGAAACGTTGACTCTGTTTCTCTCTTCACAGATGCTGCCTGGCCTGTTGGGCGTTTCCAGCTTATATTTATGCAAGTGATGTCATGATGAGGTTATCAGATTGTTTGCTTATAAACTGATCAAACATTTTTAATGAAGGTGGCGAGAATTAAAAACAAAACGTAAGAACATAAGAATTAGGAGCAGGAGTCAGCCATACGGCCCCTCGAGCCTGCTCCGCCATTCAATAAGTTCCTTGGCGATCTTCGAACTCTGGATCCCCATATTCCTTGAATCCCCGAGAGTCCAAAAATCTATCGATCTCAGCCTTGAATATACTCAAAGACTCAGCATTCACAGCCCTCTGGAGTAGAGAATTCCAAAGATTCACAACCCTCTGAGTGAAGAAATTCCTCCTCATCTCAGTCCTAAATGGCCGACCCCTTATCCTGAGACTATGCCCCCTAGTTCGAGACACTCCAGCCAGGGGAAACAGCCTCTCAGCATCTACCCTGTCAATCCCCCTCAGAATCTGATATGTTTCAATGAGATCACCTCTCATTCTTCTAAACTCCAGAGAGTATAGGCCCAATCTACTCAATCTCCCCTCATAGGACAACCCTCTCATCCCAGGGATCAATCTAGTGAACCTTCGTTGCACCGCCTCTAAGATAAGGAGACCAAAACTGTGCACAGTATTCCAGGTGTGGTCTCATGAAATCCCTGTACAATTGTAGTAAGACTTCCAGTACTCCCAACCCCTTGCAATAAAGGCCAACTTGCCATTTGCCTTCCTAACTGCTTGCTGTACCTGCATGCTAACTTTCTGTGTTTCCTGTACGGGGACACCTAAATCTCTCTGAACACCAACATTTAATAGTTTCTTACCATTTAAAAAAAAACATTGCCACTTGCTTCCTGTTTTCAGTGCAATGCAGTACATTCCCTCATCTGATAAAATCAGTGGGAGAGATCTTCAGAATATTGAAGGTATAAATGATGTGGAGATAAGCAGGCTAGCAGGCAGCAAACAGAGAACCAGAGGCCACAGGTTAAAAATAAAGAAGTTTCAAGAGGCAATCAGTTTCTTCATGGTTTTTACAAGTCTCACCAATGCCCATTACCTCTTACCTTGATGGCTCCATCCATAATTCTTTACTTATAGAGGCTCTTAACCTTACTTATTTTCTCTGAGTTAAGATGAAACTCAACACAGTTCCTCTGTTGGTAAGATGTCTTCATGAAGTTCAGTTTCATATTCCATGCTAACAACTCATAACTCAAAGGTCAAGTTTGTCCATGACGCAAAAATTGGAAGTATAGTGAACAGCGACGAGGATAGTGATAGGCTTCAAGAGGATATAGACAGGCTGGTGGAATGGGCGGACACATGGCAGATGAAATTTAACGCAGAAAAGTGCAAAGTGATACATTTTGGTAGGAAGAACGAGGAGAGGCAATATAAACTAAAGGGTACAATTCTAAAGGGGGTACATGAACAGAGAAACCTGGGGTATATGTGCACAAATCATTGAAGGTGGCAGGGCAGGTTGAGAAAGCGGTTAAAAATCGAGAACCAGAGGACACAGATTTAAGGTGATTTGCAGAAGAACCAAAGGTGACATGAGGAAAAACTTTTTTACGCAGCGAGTGGTTAGGATCTGAAATTCACTGCCTGAAGGGGTGGTGGAGGCAGATTCAATTGTGACTTTCAAAAGGGAATTGGATAAGTACCTGAAGGAAAAAAATTTGCACAGCTACGGGGAAAGGGCGGGGGAGTGGGACTAGCTGAAGTATTCTTGCAGAGAGTCGGCATGGGCTCAATGGGCTGACTGGTCTCCTTCTGTGCTGTAACCATTCTATGATTCTATGATTCCAATGCTGTTCCCACATCGCTCATGACCCTTGGGCAGCATAAAATAAAACATTGGTGCTTGTGAAAGCCATCCAGGTTTGAGGGAAAAAATATATATTTCTGCTGTGGTCTTGTATGCCAATGGCAATGTCTGCATGGACAGATTATAAAATACAACCTAGTCTGAGATGCATACATGTTGTGTTGGACTGCAGGCTTTTCTAAACAAATATTTACTCATTGAGCGGAGAATTGTCAGTGCTGCAAAAGAGAAGACGAGGATAAAGACTCCCACACTCTTTACATAAGAACATAAGAACATAAGAAATAGGAGCTGGAGTAGGCCATTTGGCCCTTTGAGCCTGCTCCGCCATTCATCAAGATCATGGCTGATCTTCTACCTCAACTCCACCTTCCCGCACTATCCCCATATCCCTTGATTCCCTTAGTTCCCAAGAATGTATCCACCATAGTCTTGAATATACACAAAGACTGAGCATCCACAGTCCTCTGGCTTAGAGAATTCCAAAGATTCACAACCCTGAGTGAAGAAATTTCTCCTCATCTCAGTCCTAAATGGCCGACCCCTTATTCTGAGACTGTGACCACTGGTTCTAGATTCCCCAGCCAGGGGAAACATTTTCCCAGCATTAACCCTGTCAAGCCTCTTAAGAATTTTATATTTTTCAATAAGATCACCTCTCATTCTTCTAAACTCTAAGGAATATAGGCCTAGTCTACTCAATCTCTCCTCATAGGGCAATCCCCTCATCCCAGGAACCAGTCTGGTGAACCTTTGCTGTACTCCCTCTAAGGCAAGTATGTCTTTCCTTAGGTAAAAGTGAGAAGTCGCACAACACCAGGTTATAGTCCAACAGTTTTATTTGTTGAAACTGCTGGACTATAACCTGGTGTTGTGCGACTTCTCACTTTTGTCCACCCCAGTCCAACACCGGCATCTCCGCATCATTTCCTTAGGTAAGGAGACCACAACTGTACTCAGTACTCCAGGTGTGGCCTCACCAATGCCCTGTGACATGAATCTTGTCATTCATGTGGAAATGACTTATGAAATAATACTGGGCGGCCTGCTGGTGGCGCTGTCCAGGGAGAGTATAAATACTCGGGCATGGGCCCAGCTTGCTCAGGACATTCTTTAACAGGAACTAGTGAAGGACACAACTAGATCTCCATGTTGAAAAACAGTTGATTAAAGTTTTGTTTAATACTCAGACAAAGTCCCTAGTAGTTTTCTTACATCACCCTGTATAATTGTAGTAAGATTTCTTTACTCTTATATTCTAAACCCTTTGTAACAAAAGCTAGCATACCATTTGCTTTCCTAATTGCTTGCTGTACCTGCATGTTAACTTTCAGTGATTCATGTACAAGGACACCCAGGTCCCTCTGAGTGCAAACATTTCCCAGTCTCTCACCATTCAAAATTATTCTGCTTTATTGTTTTTCCTACCAAAGTGGATAACTTCATAAATATGTTTAATACGTTGCTGCAGTGGGCAAGGAGCAAATCTTCTCCCAACTAAACCCCAGCAGAGCACCACTGCCTCTCTGTAACAGTGTGAATCTTTCTCTTTTTCATACAAGACATTCTTGTGGCCAGTCAGAGTGAGACTAACGCAATGCTGATCTCTGACAGTTTGCTGTGGACTTGGAACCACAAGGAACTGACAGGAAACTCCTTCAACCTCATTCCACCTAGGACCTTTGCAGACATCAGAGACAACAGTCTTTCTCTCTTCAGTATGGACTGTAATCAAACTCAGCATCCCACACAGGCTGAGATAGAATGCCACCCACTATACCACTCAATAGCCAGCATTGGCCAGTTTGTCAATGATGGATAGGAGACCTATGAACTATTATCAATGTGATGCTCTATGTGAAATATTAACAATCAGTTTGCCATATTAATATTCTTATAATAAAGTAAGATTATTTCTAAACTATATTTAGGTTGGTGTTTACTGTGCCTATGCTCTTTAGCAGAGCAGTATAAGATTTCTGTTTTGTATGAAGTGTGACATTTTTATCTATCTGAGCAATGCTATTTTCATGCTGGTCTCTTTAAATGTTGTGAATGTTCTCCCCTCCCCTATCATTCATACACAGACCTTTGGAATCTTTGGAATTCTCTACCCCAGAGAGCTGTGGAAGCTGAGTCATTGAATATATTCAAGGCTGAAATACAGGTTTTTGAGCAACAGGGGAGTCAAGGGGTACGGGGAGCGGGCAGGAAAGTGGAGTTGAGGCCGAGATCGGATCAGCCATGATCTCATTGAATGGCGGAGCAGGCTCGAGGGGCCGAATGGCCTGCTCCTGCTCCTATTTCTTATGTTCTTATCCATGCTGATATTGTGAACAGGTTCCTTTAAGTTGAAAGGGATGCAACAACATTGTTACTTTATTGCCCAGTTTTCTTCACAAACTCTTTGGGGGGAACTTTAACATGTGTGAGTGGCTGCGGGTGGGGGGTTAAATGGCCAAAAATTCCAAGCGTGTCAGGAAGCCGGCTCCAACCCGCCGACTCCTGGGGATTTATCCGAGGCGGGACGAGGGGCGGGCAGACAACCCCGCTCCCAGGAGGCGGGTTGGCATTTTAAATATGTTAATGAGGCTGGAAGCCTCGGATTTAACCTGCTGTGCAGGATTTTTTTTTTTAAATTCATTTTATGGGATGTGGGCATCACTGGCAAGGCCAGCATTTATTGCCCATCCCTAATTGCCCTCGAGAAGGTGGTGGTGAGCCGCCTTCTTGAACTGCTGCAGTCCGTGTGGTGAAGGTGCTCCCACAGTGCTGTTAGGGAGGGAGTTCCAGGATTTTGACCCAGCGACGATGAAGGATCGGCCAATATACTTCTAAGTCAGGATGGTGTGTGACTTGGAGGGGAACTTGGAGGTGGTGGTGTTCCCATGCGCCTGCTGCCCTTGTCCTTGGTGGAAGAGGTCGCGGGTTTGGGAGGTGCTGCCGAAGAAGCCTTGGCGAGATGCTGCAGTGCATCTTGTAGATGGTACACACTGCAGCCACGGTACGCCGGTGGTGGAGGGAGTGAATGCTTAAGGTGGTGGATGGGGTGCCAATCAAGCGGGCTGTTTTGCCCTGGATGGTGCCGAGCTTCTTAAGTGTTGTCGGAGCTGCACTCATCCAGGCAAGTGGAGAGTATTCCATCACACTCCTGACTTGTGCCTTGTAGATAGTGGAAAGGCTTTGGGGAGTCAGGAGATGAGACACTCGCCGCAGAATACCCAGCCTCTGACCTTCTCTTGTTGCCACAGTATTTATGTGGCTGGTCCAGTTAAGTTTCTGGTCAATGGTGACCCCCAGGATGTTGATGGTGGGGGATTTGGCAACGGTAATGCTGTTGAATGTCAAGGGGAGGTAGTTAGACTCTTACTTGTTGGAGATAGTCATTGCCTGGCATTTCTGTGGCGCGAATGTTACCTGCCACTTATCAGCCCAAGGCTGAATGTCATCCAGGTCTTGTGGCCGGCTGGGGTTCCCGGGCCTCGGGAAACCCGGCAGCTGCAGCGAGTTGAGGACAGCCTCAGGGAGCACTCCTCGTGAGCCAGGAGGGGCAGGAGAGCTTCCTCCCGGCCCCTCCAGCTCACCCAACATCCCGCCATCAGACTCCCCACACATACAAACCTTCCATTCTGACCGGACCATCCCCCAGGTCAGGGATCGGACCCTCCCCTCTGGGGTCGGGGATCGGACCTTTCCCGGTCCTGCGGCCTGCTCCGGAGTGCTCCCCGCCCGACTGGAAGCCAAGCCTGTCAATCAGGTCAACCGCCGGGTGGGGAACCTGTCAATAACGTAAGACGTGCGCTGTGGAGTTAAATCTCCACTGCACGGGGGAAAACCCAGACTTTCGGGTTTCTCACGCGCTATCGCATCCCGCTCCCCACCCCCCCTCACCTCGCTGCCAGCGCGTCGGGAAGTAAAATGTTCACAAATCATGAAATGGATGAGACGTAGACAAGGATATCTCAGTACTTTATCACTGGAACATTAAAGTATTAATCCCCACAATCAGACAACAAATGTCGGATTTGTTAACGGACTTAAATGGATGCTTATCTTTAACTTGTCTCCTGTTTATGCAGCTGAGCTGGAGACTGAAATTGATGACTTATTTTTCTTGAACTTCTTGCCAAACAGTCTTTATCCGCAGCTTTTATTTAAAACGTATTTTGACTGATTTCCGAAGTCACTGGGTCACATATCCAGATGATGGCCCAGAGCTATGAGGCCTGGTTCTCCAATCAGGTACCCTGCTAGCCCCGGCAACAATCGGGTGAGCAGGAGATCGAGGTCGAAGCCGGCAGCCCATAGGGACGTTTCTTGTTCGATGTGAAGGGAGCCTCATTTTACACCCAGAGCTGTTTTGAGAGTCAGAGGATTAGGACACATCGTTCATGCAACGCCCTCATTAAGGACGGAAAATGATCATTTGAGGAGTATCACATGAACGCACGAGAGCTGAAATTACAGTGACAAGGGTTTTCTCTTCACCCCGGACTTGCGACAAACTCTTAAGATATTGGGCAGGTAAATACACTCTAGTTCGTAGGGACTGAGTTCTTGCGTATGGTATGGTCTGAGATGCTGAATGCAAGAAAAATATCTGAAGTAAAAAAAAAAACCCAAAATTCACCTGTTACCCTCTACTTTCAAACCTAATGCTCCGCCTCCCTCAGCGGGGTTGAACGTGCAGTGTCAGTCTGTATCTCTGGGGGTCAAATTGGTCGAGTACCTCCTTGTGCTGGGTGAAGAGAGGGCCCTGCAATCACTAGTGCCACATCTAATTGGGGTGGATTAACTCGCGTGCCCAGTAGCCTCGTGTAAGTACGTCTCATTTAAGTGCAGTGTATTGTGATCTGATTTGCTTTTATTATTAATGCAGCGTGTAAACATTCTAGGGCCTGTTTCTTCATGCATTTTATTACCGTTTGGCCCATAAATTCGGCCGCATGACGCCCACTTTTCGGGCGCTAACTAGCCTATTAAACTGACCTATTTGAGGCCCCCACTTCAAGATTGGTTTGGCCTTAGGCAGCCGATGCTGCACTCAGTCAACCAGACCTTGGTACCGCCTATTACCTCCAAGTTAAGCTTTTCAAATTTATTTACCTGAATGTGGAGTGCTCCCCCAGACTTAGCATTTAAAGAAAGCTCGTCGCCACTAACGACCGCACCCACCTCCCGGCCTCCGATTCCAACGTCTCCCGACCCCCCGGCCTCCTCTCGACCCCTCAGGCTTCCTATTCCCCCCCCCCCGCCACCGCCATCTCCTATCTGACTCCCCAACTCCCAGCCTCTGATCCCGAACAACGATCCTCCCCCTCCGGCTTCACTCACCCGAGGGCCCAATCTTGCTACAACTGTACAAGGTATTGGTGAGACCACACCTTGAGTACTGCGTACAGTTTTGGTCTCCTTATTTAAGGAAGGATATACTTGCATTGGAAGCAGTTCAGAGACGATTCACTCGGTTAATTCCAGAGATGAGGGGGTTGACTTATGAGGAAAGGTTGAGCAGGCTGGGCCTATACTCATTGCAATTTAGAAGAATGAGAGGTGATCTTATTGAAACATATAAGATACTGAGGGGGCTCGACAAGGTAGATGCTGAGAGGATGTTTCCCCTCGTGGGGAAATCTAGAACGCGGGGGCATAGTTTCAGAATAAAGGGCCGCCCTTTTAGAACTGAGATGAGGAGGAATTTCTTCTCTCAGAGGGTCGTAAATCTGTGGAATTCTCTGCCCCAGAGAGCTGTGGAGGCTGGGTCATTAAATACATTTAAGGTGGAGATTGACAGATTTTTGCAAGATAAGGGAGTGAAGGGTTATGGGGAGCGGGCGGGGAAGTGGCTTTGAGCCCAAGATCAGCCATGATCTTATTGAATGGCGGAGCAGGCTCGAGGGGCCAAGTGGCCTATTCCTGCTCCTATTTCTTATGTTCTTATGTTCTCCTCTTCGCCAGCTGACTGGTTGTGCCACATCGGCTCCACTGTGCCCTGAGAAACAGCTGAGTCATCTGTGCCCTCACCTGCCATTCCCCTGCTGCTTGCCATTCTGTTAGCAATTTTCGGCAATGAGACTGCTGAACCTCTGCATCTTGGCTCACTCAATGCGATCGGCCAGCATATTGAAACTGCACAAGTGAGATTGCTGTACATTGGCTCCAAGGTGTTGATAGCCCCATTGGGAGCATTCATTAGCAAAACCGAATTTGGGATTAGTACCTCAGTCACAGGGAGCTGCTCTGCAGTGGTTACTGGGCATTTTCTCACTGAAACACAGAAGGTGGAGAGGGGATATGACTTCTGTTTTTAGAGTCCGTGCTATAACAAAACACATGCAGCTACCAGGGTCAGTTAAGCATACCATCTGAAAGAAATGCTTCATGCGCCTTGACTGCTAAGGTGGTATGCTGCAATACATAGGAGCAGGAGTAGACCATTTAGCTCCTCGAGCCTGTTCCGCCATTCAATGAGATCATGGCTGGTCCATATCCCTTAATACCTTTGGTTAACAAAAATTAATCTATTAATCTCAGATTTAAAATTAACAATTGACCCAGTATCAACTGCCGTTTGCAGAAGAGAGTTCCAAACTTCTACCACCCTTTGCGTGTAGAAGCGTTTCCTAACTTCACTCCTGAAGGGCCTGGCTAGACTCACCAACCAGCGGAAATAGTTTCTCTCTATCTACCCTATCAGTTCCCATTAATATCTTGAAAACGTCGATCAAATCACCCCTTAATCCTCTAAATTCCAGGGAATACAACCCTAGTTTGTGTAATCTCTCCTCGTAACTTAACCCTTGAAGTCCGGGTATCATTCTGGTAAACCTACGCTGCACTCCCTCCAAGGCCAATATATCCTTCCTAAGGTGTGGTGCCCAGAACTGGTGTGGTCTAACCAGGGCTTTGTATAGCTACAGCATGACTTCTACCCCCTTGTATTCTAGTCCTCTAGATATAAAGGCCAGCATTCCTGGAGCCTTTTTGATCATTTTCTGTACCTGTCCATAACATTTTAATGATCTATGTACCTGGACCCCTAATTTCTCTTGTACATTTAGAGAAAGACCATATATTTGAGTGGCTGAATCACATTCCATAAGAATTAGTCCAACTTTCTTGTATTTAATGCATGTATTGAGGGCAGTGAATGATTATTATGTGAGTAGATAGAGGGAGAATGAAGAGGATTTTAAAATACTAGTCCAACATCTGGGAAGAAGGAGGGAGGCCCCCAACTTCTCCCTCCCTCACCCCAACTACAGCTTTGTGCCGAGTAGCTCAAGTGTCATCGAAAGAATTGAGGTGCTGGCAATTGTGTGGACTTTATTCGGTACAGATCTGTTCTCACTGAATATATACAAGGAGTATACAGGCACAAGTCAGGAGTGTGATGGAATACTCTCCACTTGCCTGGATGAGTGCAGCTCCTACAACACTCAAGAAGCTCGACACCATCCAGGACAAAGTAGCCCGCTTGATTGGCACCCCATCTACCACCTTAAAGATTCACTCCCTCCACCACCGGCGCACCGTGGCTGCAGTGTATACCATCTACAAGATGCACTGCAGCAACTCGCCAAGGCTTCTTCGGTAGCACCTCCCAAACCCGCGACCTCTCCCACCTAGAAGGACAAGGGCAGCAGGCGCATGGGAACACCATCACCTCCAAGTTTCCCTCCAAGTCACACACCATCCTGACTTAGAAGTATATCGCCGATCCTTCATCGTCGCTGGGTCAAAATCCTGGAACTCCCTCCCTAACAGCACTGTGGGAGCACCTTCACCACACGGACTGCAGCGGTTCAAGAAGGCGGCTCACCACCACCTTCTCGAGGGCAACTGGGGATGGGCAATAAATGCTGGCCTTGGCAGCGACGCCCACATCCCATAAACGAATAAAAAAATACTGCCTGCAAAGAGAGAAGCAAAGGTAAGACATTTATATTGTTAGGAAGATGTATGGTAATAACTATGGGTCATTGTGCCGGCAACAGTAGATGTGATTACACAGACGTGGATCATGCAGTTACATTGTAAGGATGTAAAACAGAATGCAGCTTCTTAAGAAGGTTGCAAATGAAGGAAGCATTGTAGGTACAAAAGCAAAATACTGTGGATGTTGCAAAACTGAATGCCCAACTTGAAGAATTTCTGCTCTTCTCTCCGACAGGATTTCCGTTTTGTCTCTTTTTTGGTCTTTCCTCCCCTTCCCCCTTTCCCTGCCCCTGCTTAAAACCCGTTACATCTCTAACTTTTTCCAGCTCTGCCGAAAGGTCACCGACCTGAAACGTTAATTCTGTTTCTCTCTCCGCAGATGCTGCCTGACCTGCTGAGTGTTGGAAGCATTGTAGGTATCTGTTGAGGATGTTAAAGGGAGTCTGTAGCAAAATAGTTACACATGTGAAGAAGCACTTAAATGAGTGGAAGTTCGTGCTTTGTAGCCTGCAGTATGCCTGATCCTCAGCTCATAAAGTTGTGAGTTCCCAATACAGTCATGCTGCCTCATTCCGTCTATGGCCTCTTGGCCCCCGCTGTTATAGGGTAGTCGCCTCACACGGAGTCAGTGGGTGCTAGTTCACCATTGTTCCTGCCCGTTAGGTGCGGATTTTTCCTGCCAGCAGATAGAAAACAAACATATCTTGGAATCACAGGGAAATGTGCCCGGCCGCTAACCCTCGCTGTGAGATTCTATGAACATATTTTTTTAAAAATTCATTCATTCATGTGGGCATCGTTGGCAAGGCCAGCATTTATTGCCCATCCCTAATTGCCCTTGAGAAGGTGGTGGTGATCTGCCTTCTTCAATCACAGAGAATAGTTTAGAGTCAACCAGATTGCTGTGGGTCTGGAGTCATTATATAGGCCAGACCGGGTAAGGATGGTAGATTTCCTTCCCTAAAGGACATTAGTGAACCAGATGGGTTTTTACAGATTTATTTAATTAATAGAATTTAAATTCCACAGCTGCTGTAATGGGATTTGAACTCACATCTCTTGGGTGAGCAGTGCAGGCACTCTGGATTACTAGTCCAGTAATATAACCACTATACGACCGTACCCCCTATCCATGCAAATCGTTTGTGTTGGCAGTGTGCACAGTAGTCCAACTTTACAAGACTTACGTGCACCAACAGAAGCATATTTCTGCACCGCCAACAAAGCAAAAAGGGGCGTCCATGTACATGTGCCAAAAAGCTGAAAGTTTGCCCGAGTGCTTTGCAAGCTGCCTCAGTGCAGCGGCACCAGGGCGAGAGGAATCTCCTTGTATCGTGCATTGTAAGGCCACGGATGTAGAGTGGGAAAATTCGAGGCACTCTGACCGTAGCATTCTTCCCGAGATCTGACCACTTTTCCACATTTGCTCTCACAACCCATCAATGTGGGGAGACTGTATCCACAGGCTCCAGCCAGGGATTTCTGACCGCTTCTAATGGGCGAGTGGCCTCTGCTCCCAAAAAGAAACACTCTTTTACTGCGTCACCTGGAGCCAGTTCTCCGGGGCACCTTTGTCATGGAGCAGTCCTGCTTCTTTGCCTTCTGCCCTTCAATCTCTTGGTATTTCAATATTGCACTGGAGAGGGTACAGAGGAGATTTACAAGTATGTTGCCGGCTGGGAGTAGAGGATCTTAGCTATGAGGAAAGACTGGATAGGCTGGGTTTGTTTTCCTTGGAACAGAGGAGGCTGAGGGGAGACCTTAGTGAGGTGTATAAAATTATGAGGGGACTCGATAAAGTGGATAGAAAGGACCTATTTCCCTTAGCAGAGGGGTCAAAAACCAGGGGGCACAGATTTAAAGTAATTGGTGGAAGGTTTAGAGGGGATTTGAGGGGAAATTTCTTCACCCAGAGGGTTGTGGGGATCTGGAACTCGCTGCCTGAAAGGGTGGTAGAGGCAGAAACCCTAACCACATTTAAAAAGTGCTTGGATGTGCACTTGAAGTGCGGTAACCTGCAGGGCTACGGACCAAGAGCTGGGAAGTGGGATTAGGCTGGATAGCTCTTTGTCGGCCGGCGCGGACACGGTGGGCCGAAATGGCCTCCTTCCGTGCTGTAACTTTCTATGATATTGCGGTGATGGTCTTCAGTGCAGTTCCCTTTTAAATACAAATAGCAACCTTTAAGAGTTTCTGGCTCACCCTATATCCTGCTCACACACAGCCCTGCGCCCGGGCCAATGTGCTCAGCGAACATTAACAAATTATTGTAATGAGCTGACCTCAAGAAGTCATGCGAGGTTATCTACCGTAGTAAAATATGTGCCACGTGCAGCGATCCAGTCCCGTTGGCACGGTGACGGGACCAGATACTAAGCCTATAAGGTCTATAAAGATTTACAACAGTTATGGAAATTGTGTGAAATTTTATAAAAGGGCCAGGGTTAGAAATTTTTAAAACGGTAGGATTTATGCTGCAAATCGGTGGAACCTCATGAAAAAAATTACCAGCCAGTTGAACGGAAGTGGTGACAGAATTGATCGGAGCGCCGCTCACTCACTGCAGGTTCAACTGGTGTCAGGTTGCTGCTACTCTTTCCAAAGCGAGGGCAGTTGGCACCCCCTGTTGGCTCAGCTGTTGTATGGAGACAGATTTCTGCCAGGTCCGAACAGCCAAGCAGACTCATTCTCCAAACGATACTACAATCTAGGAGGCATGCACATGCAAGACGTCTTGTTCCACCAAACACAGAAATGGGCTCAAATGAACCTCGGGCTGAAACTATACGTGGATTCACGCTTGTGTTGGAGGGGTACGACATGGAAACGAGAAAAGCAGAAAGAGGCCAAAATGCATCAGAATTTAAATCACAAAGCACGTGTGCTCTTTATTTTAGACGGATCATTTAAGATCAAACAAGTATGTCAACACGCACGTTTATAACATTTAAAAGTTAAAGTCTATGCTCATCATTATACAAATTAGTAGCAGTTCTCTACTGAAGACTCTCAGTGCTGGAGAATCTTGCCACTTTGCAATCAGTTCCACGCGCTCCTATCGATTGCCTGTATGGTAGCGCTCCCCCATACTGTGTCCCATGGCAACATATCGACTGAAATCGGACAGCGGCATCTCATATTGCACCAACATGACATTAATATTATTCTTGGATCCTCTTTGAACAGGGCAGAAGGATCTTGTTTTTGCGGATGTTCATTGGCTGCGAACGGGATTGGAGATCATCATATCTGTTGAGCGTTAAGCTACCGCTGCGGGCTCTGGTCCCGCAACGCAGCATCTTAAAGCAGCAACTGGCAGCATCGCACTCCTCAAGAATGTGTGTCAACTCCAGTGGCTCCCAAAGATGAGTAATCACAGCTCACAGCCTTTTTTTTTTACGGCGTGTTTTTGGGAACAAGATAAACAAAAACAGTACATTCTGTACTCTTGGAAAAATCCGAAAATACAAGTTTTTGAAACCTGCTCATGTTTTAGTCCACCGAGTGAAAACTCCTTCCAACCGAGCTGCATTTCCTTCTTTGAGAGTGTTGCAGCAACACGCACACAGTAACCTCCCTCATTAGGCAGTTAGACGCACCACACCCTCTCCAAGTACATGTAATTTACAACATTCACCGATCAAGATCCTGCAGCACACTCCCTTGATAACGTGCTTCCTTAATAGCTCTCAAAGATAGCATTATAATGAGGGCCCCACAATGCCTGAAGTACAGCAAGTCACACACACACACACACGCACAAAGGACTGAATCATTTAACTTCTGACAGCACATAATTCTTCATGTTACTAACAGGATACTTACAGCATTTGCAGCCTAAGAATGACTATTAACCATTGAAACACTTGTCACACCATTGGTTGCGCTAAGACTATTCTCCTGTATTTTGTTTTTAAACAGACCAGAAATTGCGCCAGCTCATAGAAACTGACAGCACAAAAGGAGGCCCTTCGGCCCGTCGTGCCTGTGCTGGCTCTTTGAAAGATCAGTCGTGCTCAGTCCCCCCCCCCCCACCCCGCTTTTTGTCCGTAACCCTGTAAGTTCCTCAAGAACCCGTCCAACTCCCTTTTAAAATTATTGATGGAATCAGCTTCCACCACCTTTTCAGGTCGAGCGTTCCAGATCCCCACAACTCTCCGAGTGAAAAAAAATTCTCCTCATCTCCCCTCTAGATCTTTATCCAATGATTTTGAATCTATGACCTCTGGTTATTGACCCACTCGCCAGAGGGAATAGATTTTCTCTCTCCACTCTATCAAAACCTCTCATCATCTTGAAAACCTCTATTCGGTCACCTCTTAACCTTCTCCGTTCCAAGGAGAACAGTCCGAACTTTTCCAACCTCTCCTCATAACTGAAGTCCCTCACCCCTGGTAACATCCTGGTAAACCTCCTCACAGAATCACAGAATCCCCACAGTGCAGATAGAGGCCACTTCGGCCCATCGAGCCTGCACCGACACATATCCCACCCTATCCCCGTAACCCCACGTATTTAATCCCCCCCTAACACTAAGGGTCAATTTATCATAGCCAAATCAACCTAACCCGCACATCTTTGGACTGTGGGAGGAAACCGGAGCACCCGGAGGAAACCCACGCAGACACGGGGAGAATGTGCAAACTCCACACAGACAGTCACCCGAGGCCGGATTCGAATCCGGGTCCCTGGCGCTGTGAGGCAACAGTGCTAACCACTATGCCACCTCTGTACCCTTTCTAAGGCCTTTACATCTTTCCTGAAGTGTGGGGCCCAGAATTGTCCCCAATACTCCAGCTGAGGCCTAACCAGTGATTCATAAAGTTCTAAACTGCAGACTTTAAAGTAAAGAGCACAAATGACTTCAACACAACGAAGTTGAACAGGTTGTACCGGCTCAGTACACTTGCACTACAGAAATATTTGTCAACAGTATCATGCAGGACCTTAAAACAGGATTCATTTTGATGATCTAGGATTTGTATTTGTTTCCCAGAGGTAGTGTTTTTTTTACTATTCATTCGCGGGATGTGGGCATCACTGGCAAAGGCTGGCATTTATTGTCCATCCCCAGTTGCCCAAATAGTGGCTAAATACAACTGAGTGGCTTGCTCAGACCATAGCAGAGGCAATATACACTCAGATTTGAGTACAGGAGCAAGGATGTCTCACTACAGTTATACAGGGCCTTGGTGAGACCACACCTGGAGTACTGTGTGCAGTTTTGGTCTCCTTACCGAAGAAAGGATATACTTGCCATAGAGGGAGTGCAGCAAAGGTTCACCAGACTGATTCCTGGGATGGCAGGATTGTCGTATGAGGAGAGATTGGGTCGACTAGGCCTGTATTCACTAGAGTTTAGAAGAATGAGAGGGGATCTCATTGAAACGTATAAAATTCTGACAGACTGGATGCAGGGAGGATGTTTCCCCTGGCTGGGGGGGTCTAGAACGAGGGGTCACAGTCTCAGGATACGGGGTAGGACATTTAGGACTGAGTTGAGGAGAAATTTCTTCACTCAGAGGGTGGTGAATCTGTGGAATTCTCTACCACAGAAGGCTGTGGAGGCCAAGTCACTGAACATATTTAAGAAGGAGATAGATAGATTTCTAGACACAAAAGGCATCAAGGGGTATGGGGAGAGAGCGGGAATATGATATTGAGATAGAGGATCAGCCATGATCATATTGAATGGCAGAGCAGGCTCGAAGGGCCGAATGGCCTACTCCTGCTCCTATTTTTCTATGTTTCTATGTTAAGAGTCAACCACATTGGTGTGGGACTGGAGTCACACGGAGGCCAGAACGGGGAAAGGGTTTTTTTATCCCTAAAGGGCGTTTGCGAAGCAGTTGGGTTTGTACGACAATCTGAGAACTTCATGATCGCTTTTACTGATACCAGCTTTGTATTTACAGATTTTCTAAAATTCAAATTCTTCAAATACTGGTGGTATTTGAATTCACAAGCTCTGGATTACTAGTCCAGTAACATTATCGCACCCCTGTGTTGCACCTACATGAATCCAAATTCACTCTGATCAGAACAACAGGAGCGATGCAAGTACCATGCCATTTAACCCACACGACTGTCCAGTATTTGCAAGCGCTGGTCACCTGCTGAACAAAAAGTTAACGGAGCTGAACTAAGTACTGGCGTGCACCTCGCTGCCCTGATTGTACTCAAGATTTTGCTGAGATATGAATGCCAAACAATACACAACGATATGGTTCTGTGCCACGACCGTTGACCTGTGGAGGACAAACCTATACGCGAGGGCCCGGAGGATTAGTGTTCGAATAAAGCCCAAAGGTTGGGCCCACCTTTTACATATCGGACACCACTCTACATGCTTAAAATGCTCCCCAGTGTGCACAGACACAAAATACATGTGCATTTTCTTGTCTGGCTCTCTGAATCACACTTGTAACTCTCATATTAATAGTTCTCAGTTGCTGCCTGAAACTGCAGCCATTTTTATAACTGTCTCAGCATGACTAACAGTTCCAGAAAGGCAGGAAACTTGTCAAAATTGTACTTCAAAACAGTCCACATGTTCATGCTTTGACACACCAGGGGTACAGTAGCATAGTGTTCAGCATAGTGTTTATGTTACTGGACGAGTAACCCAGAGGCCTGGACTAAAGATCCAGCAGACACGAGTTCAGAATCCCACCACGGCAGCTGGGGAATGTAAATTCAGTTAATTAATAATTCTGGAATTAAAAAAGCCAGCGTCAGTAATGGTGCCCAAACTACTGGATTGTCGATAAAAACCATTCCGGTTCACTAATGTCCTTTAGGGAAGGAAATCTGCCGTCCTTATCCGGTCTGGCCGCCATGCGACTCCAGACCCACAGCAATGCGGTTGACTCTTAGCTAAGGGCAATTAGGGATGGGCAATAAATGCTGGCCTTGCCAGCGACGCCCACATCCCGTGAATGAATTAAAAAAAAACTTGCTCTACAATTGGTTTTCCCTGTGTCCCACACGTTCACTTTGCATTGAAACATGTAAAGCATTTTATTTTTGTCAGCAGAAAATGTTGGAAATACTCAACAGAGTTAACGTTTCAGGTCGATGACCTTTCGTCAGAACTGGGACCCCAGTAACTCTGTTTCTCTCGCCACAGATGCTGACTGACCTGCTGAGTGTTTCCAAGCATTTTCTGTTTTTATTTCAGATTTCCAACGTCTGCAGTATTTTGCTTTTTTATTTTTGGGAGCCTTCGTTCAGACACATAGAAACATAGAAGATAGGAGCAGGAGTAGGCCAGTCGGCCCCTCGAGCCTGCTCCGCCATTCGATGAGATCATGGCTGATCATCCAAACTCAGTACCCTGTACCTGCCTTCTCCCCATATCCCTTGATATCTTTAGCTTTAAGAAATATATCTAACTCATTCTTGAATATATTTAATGACTTGGCCTCAACTACCTTCTGTAATAGAGAATTCCACAGGTTCACCACTCTCTGGGTGAAGAAATTCTTCCTCATTTCTGTCCTAAATGGCTTACCCCTTATCCTTAGATTATGACCCCTGGTTCTGGACTCTCCGACCATTGGGAACATTCTTCCTGCATCTAGTTTGTCCAGACCTGTTGGAATTTTATATGTTTCGATGAGATCCCCTCTCATTCTTCTATACTCCAGCGAGTATAAGCCCAATCGACCCAATCTCTCCTCATATGTCATTCCTGCCATCCCAGGTATCAGCCTTGTGAATCTTCGCTGAACTCCTTCCATGGCAAGAACATCCTTCCTCAGATAAGGACACACGAAGGCATTATGTTACAAAAATAAACTTCCATCTCTCATAGCACAAAGGTAGCATACAAGCCCGCGTTGTGTTAAATCGCTGACGTCACTACTTCTAACAATGCTGAAATAAACCGGTGTGTTGACCAGCCCGTGTACTGAGTCAAGCTCCACCAGTTGTGATCCCAGAGGGATTCATTCTACATCTTTGGAGAAATCAAGTGCAGCTGTTTGTAAAATTGAAAGTGCTGGATCTGCTCAAGACAACAGTCAAGTCGATGGATCAGCATGAAGCGTGTCTCCTTGAGTGAAAAAATATTGCTGGGTATTCGAAAACATCAAATCCAAGTATCTCACTGAAACGTATAAAATTCTGACAGGGCTAGACAGACTGGATGCAGGGAGGATGTTTCCCCTGGCTTTAGAACGAGGGGTCACAGTCTCAGGAAACGGGGCTGGACATTTAGGACTGAGATGAGGAGAAATTTCTTCACTCAGAGGGTGGTGAACCTGTGGAATTCTCTACCACAGAAGGCTGTGGAGGCCAAGTCACTGAATATATTTAAGAAGGAGATAGATAGAGTTCTAGACGCAAAAGGCATCAAGGGGTATGGGGAGAGTGCGGGAATATGGTATAGAGATAGAGGATCAGCCATGATCATATTGAATGGCGGAGCAGGCTCGAAGGGCCAAATGGCCTACTCCTGCTCCTATTTTTCTATGCAGCAGTTAATTGAGAATCGTGGATCATCCAAGATAGTCATCTCATCAATGAGATGGTGCTAAAAATCACTGCAGGTTTACAGATTGATAATCCATCATCAATTATTGAGGAATAACCTCGTCCATATTTAATGTTTGAATTTGCAGTCTAGTTTCACAATCCCATGCTTGCACAATCGGCGTGCAGCACCCGTCATAAACATAGGAAGTAAACATCATGAGCTGGATTTTCCTTGAAGAGGCAGGTTAGCATTAGGAAAAAAGAAAGACTTGCATTTATATAGCACCTTTCACAACCACCAGACGTCACAAGGCGCTTTACAGCCAATGAAGTACTTTTGAAGTGTAGTCACTGTTGTAATGTGGCAGCCAATTAGCTCCCACAAACAGCAGTGTGATAATGACCAGATAATCTGTTTCAGTGATGTTGGTTGAGGATGAATATTGGCCAGGACACCGGGGATAACTCCCCTGCTCTTCTTAGAAATAGTGCCATGGGATCTTTTACGTCCACCTGAGAGAGCAGACGGGGCCTCGGTTTACCGTCTCATCCGAAAGACGGCACCTCCGACAGGGCAGCGCTCCCTCAGCACCGCACTGGAGTGTCAGCCTAGCTTTATGTGCTCAAGTCCCTGGAGTGGGGACTTGAACCCACAACCTTCTGACTCAGAGGCGAGAGTGCTACCCACTGAGTCCACAGCTGACACATTTCTGCCCACAGAACAGGACTTCTGCCCACCTTCCTGTCCCCACCATAACCCTGACCCAAGGGTGATCACAGAATCCCCACAATGCAGATAGAGGCCATTTCGGCCCATCGAGCCTGCACCGACACATATCCCACCCTATCCCCGCGTATTTAATCCCCCTAACACTAAGGGTCAATTTATCATAGCCAAATCAACCTAACCCGCACATCTTTGGACTGTGGGAGGAAACCGGAGCACCCGGAGGAAACCCACGCAGACACGGGGAGAATGTGCAAACTCCACACAGACAGTCACCCGAGGCCGGATTCGAACCCGGGTCCCTGGCGCTGTGAGGCAACAGTGCTAACCACTATGCCACCGTGTTGCCCAGACATGCAAGGTGGGCTCCCAGCAGGATCCCAGTCACCAGAATGGAGCCCCGGGCTGCAAGGCAGGAGAGTCCCAGTGGTGTTGCAGCGGGGCAGAGATCGAGACCTAAAACCTTGTCCTTTAGGCTGAAATGCCGGGAGAGAAGGCCTTTACTAGGCCTGCTCCCTGCCTCAGGAGACCTTGGGGCCATTACCAGCGCTACCCCGGGCCGAGCGCCAACTTCCTCTTGGTGCCCTGGGGAGCGGCAGCAACAAGGGCAGGCTGGAGGAAAATGAGTCGGGGACAATTCCCCGCTTCCCCACCTAAATTTACACGTGGCGGCCACAAAAAGGGGGTGGTCAGCAGCAACGCTGGCAGGGGCATGAGGAGGAAAACCCAGGTGAGGATGGGGAGGCAGTAGTAGGCCTCAGCAACCCGTCTTCACTCCACAGTCTTCCCGCTTTTACCGAGGAAAATCCAGCCCATGCGTAGCCTGTTGATTTTGTAACGTGAGGTGAGCAACGGTGTTGAAAGGTTTAATACACAGCAATTAATACTGCAATCTTCGTCACTGGGTCAAAACTCCTGGAACTCCCTCCCTAACAGCACTGTGGGAGTACCATCAGCACACGGACTGCAGCGGTTCAAGAAGGCGGCTCACCACCACCTTCTCAAGGGCAACTAGGGATGGGCAATAAATGCTGGCCTTGCCAGCGACGCCCTGATCACAGAAACGAATAAAAAAAAAATTTTTTTTAATCTTCAAAGTGATTTGATCACAATAATATAGAGATTTTCTACTCCGTAACAAAGGCTTTGCAAATATTCTTTCATGTAAGCTGTTCCCAAGTTTAGTCCATACAGTTAATCATTGACAGGATTGTGATTCTGCACAATGGGATAATCACTGAGCAATTTCATTATCAGTTTGGGGCTGTTAAAAAGCAGGACATTCACATTCACCGTTTTTAACTTCCAACTCTATGGTCTTTTCAGTTGTACTTCTGATGTTTTTGTGTGTGCATGTGTGATCAAATCTCATTCAAGATAACAGTCTTTACTACTTCATAGCATATGGTCAACACCACCATTCAACTAACCATTGGAGAAACAACATACGATGTATGCTATTACTTTGCCTGTAATTGGAATATTTCCACCTCCGTAACATTGCCCGACTCCACCCCTGCCTCAGCTCATCCGCTGCTGAAACCCTCATCCATGCCATTGTTACCTCTAGACTTGACTATTCCAATGCTCTCCTGGCTGGCCTCCCACATTCTACCCTATGTGAACTTGAGGTGATCCAAAACTCGGCTGCCCGTGTCCTAACTCGCACCAAGTCCCGTTCGCCCATCACCCCTGTGCTCGCTGACCTACATTGGCTCCTGGTTAAGCAACGCCTCGATTTCAAAATTCTCCTCCTTGTTTTCAAATCCCTCCGTGGCCCTCGCCCCTCCCTATCTCTGTAATCTCCTCCAGCCCCACAACCCCCCGAGATATCTGCATTCCTCTAATTCTGCCCTCTTGAGCATCTCTGATTATAATCACTCAACCATTGGTGGCCGTGCCTTCAGCTGCCTAGGCCCTAAACTCTGGAATTCCCTGCCTAAACCTCTCCACATCTCTTTCCTCCTTTAAGACGCTCCTTAAAACCTACCTCTTTGACCAAGCTTTTGGTCACCTGCCCTAATTTCTCCTTATGTGGCTCGGTGTCAAATTTTTTCGTCTTATAATACTCCTGTGCAGCACCTTGGGATGTTTTACTACGTTAAAGGCGCTATATAAATACAAGTTATTGTTGTTCATTATTCAGACAGAAGGCAATGGGAGGCTTTGAATACAGCCTGCGAAGCAAAACACAGTAATATACTAACACATCTCCAGTGGTGTTGCACACAGACTGTCTGTGGTGGATGTTGAAGTTCAGGAGTGAGCAGGAATATGGGGATGAGGCAGAATGGGGAGTGAATAGCGGGCAAGGCCTGAGGCATGTCAGAGAATTGGAGACAAGGAACAAGCGGTAAGGAGAGCCAAGGTGACCCAGGATTGCAGTGGCAGGTTCCAGCGGTCAGGAATCATGGAAGAAATATCAACAGGCTAAGGGGCCACGACAATGCAGACTGCACTTGATGGAATGGATGCCATGGACCAAAGTGTCTCTTTCTGTCCAACACTTTATGTAAACAGTGAAACAATCAGAAATAGTAAAATCACTCAACCAATGAGAAAGTTCAGACATAAATTTAAACTGAAGCAATCAAAGCTGATACACAAGCCTACAAACTAATAGAAAAATATTATATGAATATATACGACCAAAGTTATTTCTAGCTTATCCACCATGGACTTTCATTCAATAAATTGTAATTATTTTCTAAACTGAAATTATCAGATGAACTATAAGTAGCACAAATTAAACATATTGCTCATTACTTGCCATGGTTCATAGGTCAAAAAAAAATAAAGTCGGATGAGATGACCACTGACAAAAATAGGAAACAATTCTATGAAAAATGACAGGACTAATGGTGGTTTTCAATCGACTGTGTGCCATCATGAAATTATTGTTAATACGTTTCTGTAAAAGGCCCATCAACTCTATTGCCGATTTGCCAGCGTTCATTTCAGCATAACCCACCCAAAGTCACAGGCATTTCAGTCCTTCTGAAATCAGGGATGGAACCTGGTGTGGTGTGATCACTATAGCCAGGAACAGAGCCTCAGTAAACAAGTCTTCTCTTACCCTACATTTTTCCTAAGGAACCAAAAAGTTCTAAAACTGAACGCAAAAAGATGGACAGGGCATTTCATTTTTCCAGCTTCAGGTTGTTCACGAAGTTCTTCACCTGGAAGGGAAGCGGAAGAGAAGAAAAAAAACACTACAGTACATATCAAGATATATTTTCAGAACATGATCCCGAAATTCCACACTGTGAGACTTGAGTTGCAGCCACCAATGTTCTCGAGAGCCGTCGGCATCAATTACCACTCTGTGCCTTGTTGTAATGCTCTTCTGCTACTGTTGGGGCAACTCTATACGGGGTCACGCACCATGGGAGCATGGCGCAGGCTTTGTCCTCCACAAGCCATCCACTGACTTGATTTTCTTCCTTGAAGAGGCAAAGGAGGGCCAAATATTGAAGGATGCATGCAGCGTGACAACTTCCAGCATATCTCATGTTGACGTGCAGAATCTTTTGTATGTTGTCACACACAATCTGCGTATTCAGGAATTGGAAGGTGTTCCTATTGAGGAAGTTGACTGTAGGAGCTTCCAAAGCAATGTGTGTGTGTGCCATCTATTGCAGCCTGGGCCTTGCGTGTGTGCCATCTATTGCAGCCTGGGCCTTGTGTGTGTGCCATCTATTGCAGCCTGGGCCTTGTGTGTGTGCCATCTATTGCAGCCTGGGCCTTGTGTGTGTGCCATCTATTGCAGCCTGGGCCTTGTGAGTGCGCCATCTATTGCAGCCTGGGCCTTGTGTGTGTGCCATCTATTGCAGCCTGGGCCTTGTGTGTGTGCCATCTATTGCAGCCTGGGCCTTGCGTGTGTGCCATCTATTGCAGCCTGGGCCTTGTGTGTGTGCCATCTATTGCAGCCTGGGCCTTGCGTGTGTGCCATCTATTGCAGCCTGGGCCTTGTGTGTGTGCCATCTATTGCAGCCTGGGCCTTGGGAAAGGCAGCATCCCTGTAAAACTGAATTGTCTTATCTTGATGCCCCAGTTCTCATGTAAAATGCATCATAAGAACATAAGAAATAGGAGCAGGAGTCGGCCATTTGGCCCTTCGAGCCTGCTCCACCATTCAATAAGGTCAGGGCTGATCTTCTACCTCATCTCCACTTTCCTGAACTAACCCCATATCCCTTGATTCCGTTAATATCCAAAAATCTATCGATCTCTGTCTTGAATATTCTCAACAACTGAGCCTCCACAGCCCTCTGGGGTAGAGAATTCCAAAGATTCACCACCCTCTGAGGAAGAGATTTCTCCTCATCTCAGTCCTAAATAGTTGACCCCTTATTCCGAGACTGTGACCCCTGGTTCTAGACTCCCCAGCCAGGGGAAACATCCTCCCTGCATCTACCCTGTCAAGTCCTGTAAGAATTTTGTATGTTTCAATTAGATCACCTCTCATTCTTCTAAACTCTAGAGAATATAGGCCTAGTCTACTCAATCTCTCCTCATAGGACAATCCCCCCATCCCAGGAACCAGTCTGGTGAACCGTTGTTGCACTCCCTCTGTGGCAATTATATCCTTCCTTAGGTAAGGAGACCAAAACTATACACAATACTCCAGGTGTGGTCTCACCAGGGCCCTATATAATTGCAGTAAGACGTCTTTACTCTTATACTCAAATCCTCTTGTAATAAAGGCCAACATACCATTTGCTTTCCTAATTGCTTGCTGTACCTGCATGTTAACTTTCAGTGATTCGTATACAAGGACACCCAGGTGCCTCTGAACACCAACATTTCCCAATCTCTCACCATTTAAAAAATACTCTGCTTTTCTATTTTTCCTACCGAAGTGGATAACTTCACATTTCTCCACATTATATTCCATTTGCCATGTTCTTGCCCACTCACTTAGCTTGTCTATATCCCCCTGAAGTCTCCTTGCATCCTCCTCAAAACTTACATTCCCACCCAGCTTTGTAATCATCAGCAAACTTGGATATATTGCATTTGGTCCCCTCGTCCAAATCATTGATGTAGACTGTAAGTAGTAATCTATTCAGTAATAGATTATCAGTAACCCAATGAGTGTAATCCCATATTGCAATCCGGCTGATATTACAGAGATGCCCGTGGCTGCTTCTGCTTGAAATTACTATTGGGTGTGGTTGTCATTTTCATCGCCACAGACAGAGCAGTGTGAGCAGAACTTCCGGTAGCCCCTTTACTAAAGTGCACTCTTCTAATACACATTCCCACACCAAGTTCCTCATGGGACCGGCGACGCCTGTATATTCTTCGGCGGGAGTAATATTTGGTGGGGTGGGAATCCTCCTCAAGTGATGCCTCACTCTCCGTTCCTCAATCCCCTTCTGCTCCTCCTCGATAATAGCATGCAAAGCTATGCCCATAGGGAATGCCGTACCTGCTTCTGAGCAGCCCTCACCAGCGGTTGGGTAGTCTCGCACTGCGAGAAGCGAGTCCAAGGCTGTGCAGGCTGGAATGCCAAAAATAATGACACACACACACCCTTATACATCTCTCATTCTAACTTACTCCTTGTGCGCTGTGAGTGCAACACCAAGCAATTCAGGGCTGCAGCACCACTGGCCCTCGTCACCATATATTAACCCAAAAAAGGCAAAAGACACAAGTGGGGCTTAAACAGAGTTTCTGTCGCACTTCTGGCCAAGTTAGAACAGCAGAGTGAGAACAGTTCCAAGGAAATTCCCGTTCTAGGCATTAAAATAAACACAACAGAAATGCATCTGTCCCAGCGGTGACATCAATCACCAGGCAATAAAAGTTAATGAGCTTAAATCAACTCCTTACACATCATGTGTTGTGCACACAAAACAAAGATTGTTTTCCACCAGACCTGTACAATGTGTCTTGTACATGAAGCGCTGTATGGCCATCGCAGTCATCATATTAAATATTATATTAGTGGCGTGGCGCAGAATAAAGGAAAGTTGAGCAAGGAAATGTAAAAAGAACGGCACTGTACCTGTTCGAAAAGCTTTTCTTGTCTTGATTTATCATCTTCAAACTCTTCATTGACATCCAACACCAACACTGGAATGCTCTTCAAATGTTCAAAGTGGAGTCTGTTGAAAATGAGGAAAAGGGAGTTAAATCCCCATCCAAAAAACACTATTTTTTTCTCCAGAACATATTTTATATTTTCTGGCCTTCCACTGGTCCTATTTTCTCCAAGTTGCACATGACACACTGACCCAAGAAGCTTGTTCCCAGGCTTCAGCCAATGTCACTTGACTAAAGCACAGGAAACACAAAAGCTCTCCTGGGGGGGGGAAACACTTGCACCAACTTTCTTCCCCCACTCCTGTGGGGAGATGCCTGGTCTATGTTTGTGCTTCCATCTGACAGCATGGCTGACATTAAGGGGGTGATTTTCTCACTGGGGAGCTTTTGGAGGCGGGACTCCCACTTGTCGGGTTTCAGTCCCGCCTCCAACAACTTCTGGCCAACCCACGCTATTTTCGCTCGATTGACCTTGTTAAGCCTGCCCAGCGGGTTTAGCAGACCAATTAAGGGAAAGCTGGTTACAGAGAACGTCAACGTATGGCGTTTCACCTGTCAACATTTTTTGACAGATGAATTGTCATCGTTTGACAGCTCTGCGAAGCTGTCAAACACTGACATTCTCTGTAGTTTGATGAGGTCTTTAAAATGAGATGGTTGTTGCATCTGAGAATGTAACGGCCATCTGTCATCTCCAACACGGAGGACCAAGACTCTCCGCATACACACCGACTGAAGCCTGCAGGAAGAAACAAAGGTAAGTACACTTTTACTAACACTTTGCACTTACCTCAGATACTCACCTCTCCACTCTTGCACCCATCACTTACCTTCACACCACACTTTTGCACCGCCCCCCCCCGACCCCTGCAGACCCAGTACTCGCCTCGCTGAGCTGGCGGGGTTCAGAGCCTTCGGGAAGCCCACACTTGTGAGGGCAAAAATTGGATAATCCTGTTTTCTGCCTGTTAACTACCTGTTAAAGGGGAGGTGCATTGTGGCTGCAAGAAGTGGCGGGAGTTCTTTCAAAAGTCAATCTGGGCTGTTTTCAGACAATGCACTGGAGGTCTTGGTGGAAGAGGTGGAAAGGAGGAGAGATGTCCTGTATCCACAGGGAGGCAGGAGGCCCTCCAGACACATGCTCAGGAGGCAGTGGGAAGATAGACGGCGGAGGTCAATGCCAGGAGTGTTGCTCCAAGAACATGGATGCCGTGCAGGAAGAGGTTTAATGATCTCACACGAGTTGTCAAGGTGAGTGAGTTCATTTATCAAATGCCATATCCTACCAACTGCACCACTAGCCTCATCCACTGCTCAATTCACTACACCCCCATCACCCATCCACCAACAATCTCTATCAATCAGTACTCAACCATAAAGTTAATTTGCTTTACCTCACCCTCTCACACTTAGCTCTGTTGCAAGACTCATACCCACAACTCACAGCTCGCATACATGCTGGCAGCTATTCAACCATGACAGCCACATCACCCAAACACATTGCAGGACGCTCACTGACACACTTGTCTCTTTCTTGCGAAGGTGGCGCATAACAGCAGACAGCAGGAACGAACTGGAGGAGGACAAGCGCGCCTGCATGTTTGAACCCCCGTGGAGGAGACAGTGCTGGCCAACATGGGAAGGGGCATCGCTGAGGCCGTGGCCACTGGCAGGGCTGGAGGGATCGACGATGAGGGTATCTGAGCGTATCGACATACCTAATCCTCCTCCTCTCATCCCACTTCTCCCTCATCCTGCAATCTCTTCTGACTCACAAACTGCAGATGATGGTGTAAGCACGTACTTCTTACTTTCTCCTCTCTCCTCAACACAACACAACCCTTGTCCCTTTTTAATTTCAGATACACAAGAAATTGAATCTTCCCAGTCAGTGGAGGAAGAGGAAGAAGACAGTGAAGATGAAGAGAAACCGTCAACTCAATCTTACACTCGCAGCCACCAGCTCAGAGACTGACACTGCGTATTTTAGAGGCTAGGATAGAGGAGGGATCTGTACGAGGTGAGACACCGGGCACAAGTGCGCAGGAGCCAGGGCTGGGGGGAAAGGATAGCGCAGGTACCAGCTCGCCGGAGGGTGAGGTTGCACACTAGTTCTGCTGCAGAGGACTCAGATGAGGACTTCGATGGGCCAGGCTACTGAAGAAGGCCGATGGGTGCACACAGCCAAATGCTTGGTGCACTGGAAAGCCTGCCAGAAAGCCTGCGCTCAATGTCAAGGAGCATGGCACGGGGCTTTGCGCAGAGCTTGGATCACATCCTTTCCAACATGGTCAACTCCATCAGCACACCTGTGGAACCCACCATGATGCAGTGTCTGATGGCCCATGTCACAGCTTCCATCAAAGGTCTGAGTGCTGCAGTGGAAGCTCAGACTGCTGCCATCATGGCTCTGGATACCACTGTTCAAAAGGAACTTCCAGGGCTTCACAGCAGTCCAGCAATCTAGGATTGCTAAGGCGCCACGCCACCCCGGGAGAGTGGCAGTGGCATGGAGCACAAACCTGCTTTCTCAGGATGACAGTATTCCTGCTCCCAGCAATGCCACTCCGCCACTGCCCTTGCTGTTGCCCGTCAGCCAGCCAGACTAGGCTGCTGCCGCTCATGCCCAGATGGTGCAGTTTGAAGCTGGGCCCTCTAGGCTCAGAGCTGCTCGTGGTCGCCCTCCAAGGCCATCTGCAGTCTCCTCAATTGGAGGTCAGCAGCCACTGGGGAAGCACCTCGTAGGAGCACTAAGAGAGGCAAAGGCACACGGAAGGCAGGCACTAAGGAAATGCACAAGGGTGATTAGTTTATTTCTGTATGCATTGTGTCATGATTGAATTTATAAAATTGGACGGGAATGTGCATTTTCTGGTGGTTTTTATTTTTGTCCTGTGGGAAGGAGGATGGTGTGCTGGTCAGTGATGGAGGAAAGGTAAGGAGCGTGGGACCGTTAGTGACTGGGGAGGTGTGGTTGAGGTTACTGGTATCGCTCATTAATTATTTCATCATGGACAGAAAGGGGCTGCCTACGTTGTATCCTCCCTTCCCCTTCCTGTTCCTACACTTCCTGTTGCACTTCCTCCTCCTCCTCCCCTTCCTCGTCCTCATCCTCATGCTCCTCAGCTTCTCGCCTGATAGATGGTGGCAAGGGCTGTTCCCGCATAATGGCCAAGCTGTGCAGCATGCTACCACTAATCTTGATACCCGCTCAGCTGAGTACCACAGGGCTCCTCCAGAGCGGTCCAGGCAGCGGGAAGCGTTGCTTGAGGACGCCGATGGTGGGCTCTGTAATGTACCTTGTGGCAGCATGGCTCTCATTGTAGGCCTGCTGTACACACTGTGATCCAAGTCATGAGTGGATAACCCTTGTCGCTCAGTGGCCAGCCTTTGACTTGCCGTGGTGGGTCAAATACAGGTGGCACAGAGGACTGCCGCAGAACGAAGGAATCGTGACTACTGCCAGGATAACGGGCATTCACCTGCATGACGCGCTGCCTGCGGTCACATACCAGCTGCACATTGAGGGAGTGGAATCACTTTCGGTTCATGTAAATGGCAGAGTTCCCATGAGGCGGACACAAGGTAATGTGCAAGCAGTCAATGGCACCCTGCACCATGAGGAAACCTGCAATCCGTGCAAACCCTCGTGCTCGCTCCGCCAGCTTCTCTCTGGCAAGAGGGAATGAGATGAAGCGGCCTCCCTGTAGAGAGAGTCTCAGTGACCTCCCTTATGCAACAGTGCACTGCAAACTGCGAGATACAGCAGCAGCCTGGAAGGAACCAGACGCACAAAAGTTGAGAGCCACTTTCACCTTGACAACCACAGACAATGCGGTCCTTGCCCTACTTTGAGGTTGCAGTTGTGGCTGCAGCAGTTGGCGGATTTCAGTCATGACCTCTTTCGTTAAGCGAAGACATTTCAAGCATTGTTCCTCGCTGAACTGGAGGTAAGAGAATTGCTCCCTAAAGATCCTCTGCGGGTATGGCCTCCTGCTGAGAGCCCTTCCACTCCTCCTCCTCCCTCTTCTAGCAGCTTGTCCTGCTCTGCGTGGCCTCTCTTCATTCTCCCAGTCATGCTCAATTCCCAGAGGAAGCTCTACCAGGCCACTCATGTCTGGAAGCAACTTGTTTCAGCACAAGCAGCAGAATGGATAGCTAGCTGGCTACAAAACAGAAAGCAGAGAGCAGGGGTAAAGGGTAGCTATTGAGAGTGGCAGAAGGTGGGAAATGGGGTCCCACAAGGATCAGTGCTGGGACCACTATTGTTCACAATTTATATTAATGATTTAGACTTTGGAATCAAAAACACAATTTCTAAGTTTGCGGACGATACCAAATTGGAGTGGGGGTGGGGGGCAGGGGGAAGATAGTTAATACTGAGGAGGAATACAACAATTTTTTTTTCTTTGTTCATGGGATGTGGACGTCACTGGCAAGCCCAGCATTTATTGCCCATCCCTAATTGCCCTTGAGAAGGTGGTGCTGAGCCGCCTTCTTGAACCGCTGCAGTCCGTGTGGTGAAGATACTCCCACAGAGGATTACTCCCAGTGCCACGCGCTAGTGAGCGTAGGAATAGTAGGATAAAACAGGTTAACGCATGGCTGGAAAAATGGTGCAGGTGGGAGGGCTTCAGATTCCTGGGGCATTGGGACCAGTTCTGGGCCAGAGGGACCTATTCAAGGTAGACAGGTTTCACCTCAACTGAGCTGGGACCAAGGTGCACAAAGGACTGGGAGAGGCAAACAGCACCAGAGTAAAAAACTGTTCAGAATTAGGAGGGATCAGACACAGGGCAAATGTGAGGCAGTCTAAGATGGGGTTGGAGTGCACGTGTGTAAATGTACGGAGCGTGGTAAATAAGCTGGTGAGCTGCAGGCACAAGTCGCCATATGGGACTGTGATACAGTGGCAATAACAGAGACCTAGCTCAAAGAAGGGAAGGATTGGGAAGTGAATATCCCTGGTTACAAGGTATTTAGGAAAGATAGGGAAGGAAGTAAAGGAGAAGGGGTGGCAGTATTGATCAAATAAACTATTATAGCACTGCAGAGGGATGATGTAGTTGAGGGGCCAAAGACAGAGTCTATCTGGTGCGAGTTAAGGAACAATAGAGGAGCTATTACACTGATGGGTGTTTACGGGATCTTGGGTTTATGTCACGATACATGACGTGATCCGGACTCGAGTCGTCGTTAGCTTGTTCACAGATGTGATTCCCAGTAAAAAAGTAAAAATTTTCCCAGTAAAAAAGTAAATTTTTTTTAAAGCTTTTCGTTTTACATACAGACGGCAGCTTTTGACACGTTGGAACCCCTGCGACTACACCTCATTGTCTCAGTTGTATCTTGCTATGTCTTTTGATGTGGTACCTTCCTGGCTGACTTAATTAACTTTATCACACCTCGGCAGATAGTCAGGATGATTTAATTTATTGGTCTGCAATTGTAAAGTACACATGCTTTTTTTTCCATCTATATATGCTCTGGCGATTCTGTATCCAATTTACTTCACCTGAGGAAGGAGCGATAGCTCCGAAAGCTTGTGATTTCAAATAAAACTGTTGGACTATAACCTGGTGTTGTGCGACCTCTCAATTTTGTTTACTATAGGCCACCAAATAGTGGGAAGGAGATAGAGGAGCAAATTTGCTGGCAAATTTCAGAAAGATGCAAGAACTATAGCATAGTGATAATGGGGGACTTCAATTTTCCTAATATAGACTGGGATAGTAACAGGGTAAAGGGCAAAGAGGGGGAGGAACTCCTGAAATGTGTACAAGAGAACTTTCTCGATCATTGTGTTTCCAGCCCAACGAGGAAGGAAGCAGTGCTGGATCTAGTACTGGGGAATGAAGTGGGGCAAGTGGAGCATGTTTCAGTGGGAGAGCATTTGGGGAACAGTGATCATAATAACATCAGGTTTAGAATAGTTCTGGAAAAGGACAAGGTACCCTCAAGCGTAAAAATACTGCAGGAGGGCTAACATCAGTGAGCTGAAAAGGGATCTGGCCCAGGTAGACTGGAGTCAAAGATTGGTCGGCAAAACAGCAATTGAACAATGGGAGGCCTTCAAAGAGGAGATGGTTCAGGTACAGAGTAGACACATTCTCATGAGAGGGAAAGGAAGGGCATCCAAAGCTAGGGCTCCCTGGATGACTAAAGATATAGAGGTTAAAATGAGACAGAAAAAGGAACCTTATGACAAATGTAAGGTTCATAATACAGTGGAGAACCAAGCTGAAAACAGAAGTACAGAGGAGAGCTAATAAAGGGAATAAGAGAGGCAAGGAGAGAGTGCGATAATAGATTAGTGGCTAACATAAAAGGAAACCAAAAGTCTTTTATAAACACATAAATAGTAAAAGGGCAGCCAAAAGGAGGGTGGGGCCAATTAGGGACTAAAAAGGGGATCTTCTCGCGGAGGCAGAGGGCTTGGCTGAGATACTAAATCTGTACTTTACATCTGTCTTCACTAGAGAAGAGGAGGCTGCCAATGTAGCAGTAAAGGAGGAGGCAGTAGTGATATTGGACAGGATAAAGATAGAAAAAGAGGAGGTACTTAAAAGGTTGGCAGTCCTCAAAGTAGAAAAGTCACCCGGTCCGGATGGGATACATTCTAGGTTACTGAGGGAAGTAAGGGTGGAAATTGCGGGGACTCTGGCCCCAATCTTCCAATCCTCCTTAGATACGGGAGTGGTGCCAGAGGACTGGAGGATTGCAAATGTTGCACCCCTGTTCAAAAAAGGGGAGATGGATACACCCAGCAACTACAGGCCAGTCAGCCTAACGTCGGTGGTGAGGAAACTTTTAGAGACAATAATCCGGGACAGCATTAATTGGCATTTGGAAAAGTATGGGCTAATAAATGAAAATCAGCACGGATTTATTAAAGGCAAATCGTGTTTGACTAACTTGATCGAGTTCTTTGATGAAGTAACGGAGAGGGTTGATGCGGGCAGTGCGGTTGATGTTGTGTATATGGACTTTCAAATGGCGTTTGACAAAGTACCACATAATAGACTTGTTAGCAAATTATAGCCCATGGGATTAAAGGTACAGAAAGCAGAGAGCGGTGGCGAAAGGTTGTTTTTCAGACTGGAGGGAAGTGTGCAGTGGTGTTCCCAGGGGTCAGTATTAGTATCACTGCTCTTTTTGATATACATTAATGACCTGGACTTGGGTATACAGGACACAATTTCAAAGTTTGCAGATGACACGAAATTCGGAAATGTAGTAAAGTGAGGAGGATAGTAACAGACTTCAGGAGGACAGAGACAGACTGGTGAAATGGACAGACACATGGCAGATGAAATTTAATGTAGAGACTTGTGAAGTGATTCATTTTGGTAGGAGGAATGAGGAGAGGCAATAGAAACTAAATGGTACAATTTTAAAGAGGGTGCAGGAACAGAGAGACCTGGAGGTGTCTGTACACAATCTTTGAGAAAGCAGTTAAAAAAGCATATGGGATCCTTGGCTTTATTAATAGAGGCATAGAGTACAAAAGCAAGGAAGTTATGCTAAACCTTATAAAACACTGGTTAGGCCTCAGCTGGAGTATTGTGTTCAATTCTGGGCACCGCACTTTAGGAAGGATGTCAAGGCCTTGGAGAGGGTACAGAGGAGATTTACTTGAATGGTACCAGGGTTGAGGGACTTCAGTTATGTGGAGAGTCTGGAGAAACTGGGGTTGTTCTCCTTAGAGCAGAGAAGGTTAAGAGGAGATTTGATAGAGGCGTTCAAAATCATGAATGGTTTTGATAGAGTAAATAAGGAGAAACTGTTTCCAGTGGCAGAAGGGTGGATAACCAGAGGAGGTAACTGGCAAATGAACCAGAGGCCACATGAGGAAACATTTATTTACGCAGCGAGTTATGATGTGATCTGGAATGCACTGCCTGAAAGGGCGGTGGAAGCAGATTTTGTAACAACGTTCAAAAAGGGAATTGGATAAATTACAGGGCTCTGGGGAAAGAGCAGGGGGAGCGGGACTAATTGGATAGCTCTACCAAAGAGCCGGCACAGGAACGATGGGCCGAATGACCTCCTTCTGTGCTGTATCATTGGATGATTCGACCTCTTACGGAGGCCTGGGCATTAAGTCACCTTTCTGCAGACTCAGTTGTGGAATGGTGCCTGAAGAGAGGCAAGGCAGAAAAACAGGAACAAAAGGGCAGCAAGAATTAACTAAACACTAAGGAAAGAATCAGGTGAGCACCCCATTAAGCAGCTGGCACTGGAACTGACAATTTGTCATGAAATTCAAGCCCAAAGAACTGAAGAATTGGAAACAATTTCACTTACTCTGTGGAGTGTTTCACGAGCCAGTTCTCATGTCGAGAATGCAGCTGTTTCAGGTAGTCCAGCTGAACTTCCTTTTCTTCATCTCTCCCTCTTCGATGAAGTCTTTCTAAACATTTCTGTGGGAAAAAAAACTGACGGTTCTCACAAAACCTTTTAGAGGCAGATCACACTTCAAATAACGCATTTAGGTGTCAGCTGTGGCTCAGTGGGTAGCCCCCTCGCCTCGGAGTCAGAAGGTTGTGGGTTGAAGTCCCACTCCAGGGACTTGAGCACGTAAATCCAGGCTGACACTCCAGTGCGGTGCTGAGGGAGCGCTGCACTGTCAGAGGTGTCGTCTTTCGGATGAGACGTGAAACCGAGGCCCCGTCTGCTCTCTCAGGTGGACGTAAAAGATCCCGTAGCACTATTTTGAAGAAGAGCAGGGGAGTTATTCCCGGTGTCCTGGCCAATATTTATCCCTCAACCAACATAACAAAAACGGATTATCTGGTCATTATCACATTGCTGTTTGTGGGAGCTTGCTGTGCGCAAATTGGCTGTTGAGTTTCCCACATTACAACAGTGACTACACTTCAAAAGTACTTCATTGGTTGGAAAGCGCTTTGAGACGTCCGGTGGTCGTGAAAGGCGCTATAGGAATGCAAGTCTTTCTTTCTTTCTTCAACCCATCACTGATCCAAGTTAGATGCAGTAACAATTCCCTTTGGTCAAAGGTAACATCACTTTAAAGGGACTAAATTATACAAAAAAGTCCTTTCAGGAAAAAACTCCCGTCGTAAATATGGGCAAATGT
The DNA here is from genome assembly GCA_030390025.1 of Squalus acanthias. Lineage (NCBI taxonomy): Eukaryota > Metazoa > Chordata > Chondrichthyes > Squaliformes > Squalidae > Squalus > Squalus acanthias. The sequence goes on along the minus strand of CM059441.1, from coordinate 60,888,978 downwards.
GATCAGAACCCAAGTCAACACGATAAAGGGCAACTTGATCCACCAAAGCTGGTTCCCATCGTATTCTAGCTCCCTCGGCCTTGCATCCATCTGTGTTTTGAATGCCCTAAAGTCTGCATTTCTACTACTTTCCTAGCAGATAGGCCAGACCAAGTGTTGGTGGCAGCTTCCCTGTCCTGAAGGACATCATTGAATCAGTTCGGCTCTTACAACAATCCAGCAGTCGTCAATGCCATTTTTTTCTCTGATGTCAGCTGACAAATTAGCAAATTTATCGGGTGAAAAATTCAGTTGCTTTGCGCCTCCCGGTTGTGCCCTAAGAGGGCGCTAACGGGGCACAAAGCAACTAGCGCCCGGGCGCGGCGCCACCAACACCTCCCGCGAAATTCAGCGAGAGGTCAGCGGCGGCGGTAACCGGTCGAGCTCCGCGACGCTGCGCCGCCAGCGATGTCGTCATCGCCGTGCGCAGCGCCCCGCTCGCGATCTTCGGTAGGGCCCTCTGACTTACCGCCGGACGCTATGTCCAACGGGGTCAGGGGGTCCTACCTGCGGCCGGGGAGGCGCTATTTAAAGGCGAGGTGCTGGGCGGCCATTTTTGTTGCTGGCCGCCTGGCAGCACCTGCCTGCGCTCCCGTCCCCGGCCTCCTTACTCCCCCCCCCCGCGGACTGCTGCTGCGCTCCAAGAGCCGGGCACTTCTCTTGAGTGCCGGGCTCTTTCGCCGGCACTCCCGATCCCCGGTGGCCCAGCTGGGCCCCGGGTCGCGCTGCGCAAGGCCCCTCCCCTTTAAGAAGGGGAGGAAGGTCTGCAGTACACGGCGCACGTGCGCGACTCAATTTTTCGCCCAATTTAATTTCACAATTTGTCGAGGTGGGATTTGAACTCATAACCTCTGGATTGCTCGTCCAACAACATAACTGTTATACATAACCTGGCATGAAGACGTTCCTTCTGATGTCAGCATCCCAACTGAAATCTCATGGCCAGGCGAGAGTTCTGCACGTGCTTATACAATTAGGCACAGCCCCACTTCCGGTTGTTAAATTTGATATGTTTTGAAAGCATGGGTGGGAATTCCCGGTTTCCCAAAACATTTAAAATAACTCTGTCAATTTAGAATATGCCCGGGCCCCTTGAGCCGTCTTTAAACCAGGTCTGACACCACACTGGATCTGTCACTGGAGAAGATACCATTTATTTGCTCTGGAGCCAGATTACGTCCCATTTTTGTGCAGCCACGAAGTGAACGTTTGATGCAATATTCAGGGTTTACATTACCTGTGACTATTGTTTCTCTGAACTGTAGAGACTGATGTTTAGCCCTACCTTGAATTGTATCCCACTGACACTTGGAATCATCTTTGTTGCTCTTCTCTACCACACTGTTATTAACAAATTCCTCTTCCAGCATGACAATGCTGGAACTGTATAAAACACTGGACCGGATTTTCCGATCGGAGGCTTCCTGCGTGCGATTGCCTCCGAGCGGGAAAAATCTACGCACTTACCTGTTGGCTCTGTAGGTCCCGAGACTTGCGATCCTGGGCCTCTCCTGGTCCGCACGCGCAGAGGCCGCGGTATCGCAGGGGCGCAAGCGGTTCGCAAGCGTCCCTGGGATCACGTGGGCCATAGGGAACCAGTCAAAGAAGGGAATCCCCCTTCATACTTTTGACAGGTCTCTCCGCACAAATCTGTCAAAAGTCTGAATGGGGATCACTTAAAAAACAGTTAAACATTAAATAAACGTTAAAAAATCACATATTTAAAATTAGTTAAAATTACATTAAATTAAATATTTTAAACAAAAATGTAATTTTTTGAAAAAAATAATTAAAGTTTTTTACGGGGCTAAAAATAAATTTACCTTTTTTAAAAAAGTATTTTTAAATTATAAATGAGTGACAAAAATTTTTTTTTTTACATTTTTTTAAACTCTTATGCTGGTAAAAGCAGGCCTTACGCCTGCTTTTACCAGGCGTAAGATTTTTAAAGGTTTTCAGCGGGCGGAGGTTGTGCAGAAAGCGGAACTCCCCGCCCGCAGAGGCCCTTCTCCAGGGCAGGCGGAGATCTGTCAAGAGGATTCTTGACAGATCGGAAGTGCCGGGTTTTAGCGCATGCGTTTCGTTTCGTACATACCTCGTACACACCCGTGGGGGATCGGAAAATCCGTCCCACTAGTTAGGCCACAGCTAGAGTACTGCGTACAGTTCTGGTCACCACATTACAGGATACATACATAGATACATAGAAGATAGGAGCAGGAGTAGGCCATCCGGCCCTTCGAGCCTGCTCCGCCATTTAATGAGATCATGGCTGATCCTCCAATTCAGTATCCCGTCCCTGCCTTCTCTCCGTAACCCTTAACCCCTTTTGCCTGTAGAAATATATCTAATTCCCTCTTAAATATATTTAATGAGCTGGCGTACACTGCCCTCTGTGGCAATGAGTTCCACAGGTTCACCACCCTCTGAGTGAAGAAATTCCTCCTCATTTCTGTCCTAAATGGTTTAGCCCTTATCCTTAAATTATGTCCTCTAGTTCTGTTCTCACCCGCCAAGGGAAACATTCCTTCTGCATCTAGTCTGTCTTGACCTGTCAGAATTTTATACACTTCTATGAGGTCCCCTCTCAATCTTCTAAACTCCAGTGTGTACATCCCTAAACTACATAGTCTCTCCTCATAGGTCAATCCCGCCATTCCTGGTATCAGCCTGGTGAATCGCCGCTGCACCCCCTCCATGGCAAGAACATCTTTCCTCAGATGAGGCGACCAAAACTGTACACAGTACTCGAGGTGTGGTCTCACCAGTGCCCTGTACAGCTGCAGCAAGGTATCCCTGTTCCTGTATTCCAACCCTTTTGCTATGAAGGCCAGCATACCGTTTGCCTTCTTGACCGCCTGTTGCACCTGCATGCTCGCCTTCAGTGACTGGTGTACAAGAACACCCAGGTCTCTCTGTACTTCCCCCCTCTCCCAATTTATTGCCATTTAAATAATAATTTGCCCTCCCGTTCCTGCACCCAAGGTGGATAACTTCGCACTTGTCCACATTATAGTGCATCTGCCATTTATCCGCCCAATCACCCAGTCTGTCCAAATCGCTCTGGAGCTTCCTGGTCTCCTCCTCTGAGCCCACCCCCCCTCCTAGTTTAGTGTCGTCTGCAAATTTGGAAATGCTGCATCCTACTCCCTGATCCAGGTCATTAATGTAAATTGTGAACAGCTGGGGACCCAGGACAGATCCCTGTGGTACCCCACTTGTTACTGCCTGCCATTCAGAAAATGAGCCGTTTATTCCAACTCTTTGTTTTCTATCTGACAGCCAGTTCTCTATCCACGTCAATACTTTCCCCTTTATCCCATGAGCTTCAATTTTCCATGCTAATCTTTTATGTGGGACCTTATCGAAGGCCTTTTGGAAGTCCAGGTACACCACATCTACTGGCTCTCCCCCATCTATTTTACCAGTTACTCCCTCAAAAAATTCCAATAGATTAGTCAAGCACGATTTACCCTTTGTAAATCCATGTTGACTCTGTCCTATCCTGTCCCCATTTGCTAAGTGCTCCGCTATTTCATCCTTAATGATGGACTCCAGCATTTTGCCCACAACTGATGTAAGGCTTACAGGTCTGTAATTACCTGCTTTTTCCCTACCCTACTCTAGTGATTGCACTAGAGAGGTGTAAGAAATCGTGAATTGGAAGAAATAACTCGAGACAAAAAAGTCTCTTCAGAATGGTGTTAGAATAACTGGATAGACGCTTAGAATTTGCTGATGTTCTTGGTTCCCTGCGGATGTTCTAACATTCTGCACCATGGCGGCGACCTTTTTTCCAGACTAGCTGCCTGCTGTGTGTGTGTGCTAGAAAGGCTGTTGGACTGTATCTTTGATAATCTACCCTAGGCCCACCCCTAAAAAGAGAGTAAAAGAGATCTCAAAAGAGCTTTTAGCACAGACGGTGAAGGGGAGGGAAGAGCTGTTCGCGCTCACCAGCCGTCTGTCCGATCAGGACCGATACCAGCTGCTTGTCACGGTTGTGTCTATCTTGATTGCGTGTTGTACTTAACTTAAACTGCCGCTCCTGAATAAAATGCCTTACAACTCCTAAGGCCCTTTGGGTAATCTGTGTGTGACCTGCGATCCAAATCTTACAGAGGATACAGAGGTGATTTACGAGGATGTTGCCTGGGCTGGGGAATTTTAGCTATGAGGAAAGATTGGATAGGCTGGGGTTGTTTCCTTTGGAACAGAGGAGGCTAAGGGGAGAATTAATTGAGGTGTATAAAATTATGAGGGGCCTAGATAGAGTGGATAGGAAGGACCTATTTCCTTTAGCAGAGGGGTCAATAACCAGGGGGCATAGATTTAAAGTAATTGGTAGGAAGATTAGAGGGGAGTTGAGGAGAACTTTTTTCACCCAGAGGGTGGTGGGAGTCTGGAACTCACTGCCTAAAAAGGTGGTAGAGCAGAAACCCACATCGCATTTAAAAAGTACTTGGATATGCGCTTGAAGTGCCGTAACCTGCAAGGCTACGGACCAAGAGCTGGAAAGTGGGATGAGGCCGGATAGCTCTTTTTCGGCTGGCACAGACATGATGGGCCGAATGGCCTCCTTCTGGACCGTAAATTTCTATGATTCTATGAGTGACAATAGTACACAGTACTCCAAGCACTGGCCCGACTACTGCATTGTACAGGCTGAGCTTGATCTCAGTAGATTTGTATCCCACTATTACGAATATACATCCGAGCATTTCATTAGCTTTTTTTTAAAACTGTCTCACCACATTGTCTTACGCATTGATAGAAATGACTCCACTGGTACTTCCAGTTTCCTCCCTTGTGCTGATTCTATTCTATTAACGTCATGCTTACGTCACACGTCATTCTGTTCAACGTGAAACACTTTGCATTTGCCAGTATTAAGTTTCAGTTCCAGTCATTTGCATAAATTATCCAAATCTTTCTGCAAATATCTAGCTGCATTCTCAGTTTTTTTTAATGTGTTGCCTACTTTAGTGTCATCCACAAATTTGACGCTATTGCTGTTGGTGTCAGAGTCCGGCTCATTTATATAGAAACAAAGAAACATAGAAAAATAGGAGCAGGAGTAGGCCATTCGGCCCTTCGAGCCTGCTCCGCCATTCAATATGATCATGGATGATCCTCTATCTCAATACCATATTCCCGCTCTCTCCCCATACCCCTTGATGCCTTTTGTGTCTAGAACTCTATCTATCTCCTTCTTAAATATATTCAGTGACTTGGCCTCCACAGTCTTCTGTGGTAGAGAATTCCACAGGTTCGCCACCCTCTGAGTGAAGAAATTTCTCCTCATCTCAGTCCTAAATGTCCCACCCCCGTATCCTGAGACTGTGACCCCTCGTTCTAGACCCCCCACCCCCCCAGCCAGGGGAAACATCCTCCCTGCATCCAGTCTGTCTAGCCCTGTCAGAATTTTATACGTTTCAATCTCATTCTTCTAAACTCTAGTGAACACAGGCCTAGTCGACCCAATCTCTCCTCATACGACAGTCCTGCCATCCCAGGAATCAGTCTGGTGAACCTTCGCTGCACTCCCTCTATGGCAAGTGATGCAAGAAAACTACTAGGCACTTGGTCTAAGCATTAAACAAAGCTTTAATCAACTGTTTTTCAACATGAAGATCTAGTTGTGTCCTTCACTAGTTCCTGTTAAAGAATGTCCTGAGCAAGCTGGGCCCATGCCCGAGTATTTATACTCTCCCTGGACAGCGCCACCAGCAGGCCGCCCAGTATTACTTCATAAGTCATTTCCACATGAATGACAAGATTCATGTCAGTAAGTATATCCTTTCTTAGGTAAGGAGGCCAAAACTGCACGCAGTACTCCAGGTGTGGTCTCACCAAGGCCCTGTATAACTGTAGTAAGACATCCTTGCTCCTGTACTCAAATCCTCTTGCAATAAACAAGCAGCAGCAAAGGTTAATGCACCGTGCACTGACCCCTGCAAAAACATCACTCAACACCTTCCCCCCTCTGCAAGAAAAACACCTCACTCTACTCTGGCTTCCCTATCTTTTCGTCAACTTTTGCATTCAGTCCCGTACTTTACCCAGGGTTCTCATGGCTTTCAGCTTAATTAAAATCTTTCATACAGAACTTTATCTGAAACCTTCTGAAAGTCCAAGCAAAATATGCTGTAAGGAATTCTACAGTTCACTTTATCTGTAACACCCTCGAAGGAACTACGGATGTTTGTCATAGAGTCATAATAGCACAGAAAGAGGCCATTCGGCCCATCGAGTCCGTGCCGGCTCTCTGTAGAGCAATCCAGTCAGTCCCATTCCCCCCGCTCTATCCCCGTAGCCCTGCAAGTTTACTTCCCTCAAGTGCCTATCCAGTCTCCCCTTGGAAAACATTGAGTGTCTCCGCTTCCACCACTTCCGTCAGCAGCGAGTTCCAGGTCCTCACCACTCGCTGCGTAAAAAAGTTTTTCCTCACGTCCCCCCTGTATCTCTTGCCCAAAACCTTAAATCTGTGTCCCCTAGTCCTTGTACCATCAACTAGTGGGAACAGCCCCATCCCCGTCTAGCCTATCCAAACCCGTCATAATCTTGTGCACCTCGATCAAATCACCCCTCAACCTCCTTTGCTCTAATGAAAACAAATCCAGCTTCTCCAACCTGTCCTTGTAGCTAAGATTCCCCATTCCCAGAACTATTCTGGTAAATCTCCTCTGCACCCTCTCAAGTGCCTTCAATTCCTTCCTATTTGCCAGACATTAATAGAAAGAATGAAAGACTTGCATTTATATAGCGCCTTTCACGACCATTGGATGTCTCAAAGCACTTTACAGCCAATGAAGTACTTCTGAAGTGGAGTCACTGTTGTAATGTGGGAAACGCAGCAGCCAATTTGCGCACAGCAAGCTCCCACAAACAGCAATGTGATAATGACCAGATCATCTGTTTTTGTTATGTTGGTTGAGGGATAAATATTGCCAGGACACCGAGGATAACTCCCCTGCTCTTCTTCGAAATAGTGCCACGGGATCTTTTACGTCCACCTGAGAGAGTAGACGGGGCCTCGGTTTAACGTCTCATCTGAAAGACGGCACCTCCGACAGTGCAGCACTCCCTCAGTACTGCACTGGGAGTGTCAGCCTAGATTTATGTGCTCAAATCTCTGGAGTGGGACCTGAACCCACAACCTTCTGACTGAGGCATGCGTGCTACCCACTGAGCCACATCGGAGACTCTCTCTTTTTGAATCTATTTATTTCTATATAGATACCCTTAATGGTTTCCATTCCATAGAATTCACAGCAGAGAAAATACCCTGAGCAGATGTTTTTTTGAACAGTAACATTTTATTTTTCCTTAGAAGTTTGGCAACCCTTACGACATTTAAACAAAACAAGGGAACATTCCACCACACACTGATAACATCAGCTGGGCACTGGTCAGGATTGGAAGCAGGTGAATGTTATACTGATACATAACGGAGACAAATTCTGTCCAGGCAACTACAAACCTATTAGCCTACCTCTGTACCAGGCAAACGCAGGAGACACTTGGAGCACTGCGCACAGTTCTGGTCTCCATGGGGGCGATTTTCCCAATGGAGGCGGGTTTCAGTTTGGGTGGGTTCCAAACTCGCCTCCACTGAGAGGTGGGAAAAAATTGCGATTTTCCCCCTAATTGGCCAGTTGATTTCAGAGCTGTGGGTTGCCCCCTGGGCCAATTAGTGTTTTGGGGCTGAAACTCGCCTCTGCTGACGTCACTTATCCAGCCTCATTTAAGGGCTGCTTGCTGCCTTGGCTCATTCCACTGGATTTTTGTCGATGCTGCACCACCTCCAACATTTTTTGAGAAACTACAATGGCCAACTGCAAGGCAAGGGCCTCCCCGAGGTTCTCAGATGAGGCGCTGGGCATGTTGGCTGAGGGGGTGAGAGCCAGCAGGGAGGTGCTCTTCCCCTCATCTGGGAGGAAGAGGCCTCCCAAAGAAACCTATTACAAAAAGGATATAGAGGCACTGGAGAAGGGGCAAACAAGATTTACAAGGGATGGTATGCCGGTGTTTATGCTCCACACGAGCCTCCACCCACCCTACTTCAGCTAACCGTATCAGCATAACCTTCTATTCCTTTCTCCCTTGTACCTACCTAGCTTCCCCTTGAATGCATCTCTGCTATTCGCCTCAACTACTCCCTATGGTAGTAAGTTCCACATTCTCACCACTCGCTGAGTAAAGAAGTTTTTCCAGAATTCCTTGTTGGATTTATTCGTGACGATCTTACATTTATGACCCCTAGTTTTAGATTCCCCCATAGGCAGAAACATTTTCTCTACATCTACCCTATCAAACCCCTTCATTATTTTAACGACCTCTATCAGGTCACCCCTCAGCCTTCTTTTTACTAAAGAAAAGAGCCCCAGCCTGTTCAGTCTTTCCCGACAGGTATAACCTCTCAGTTCTGGTATCACTCTTGAAAATCTGTTTTGCACCTTCTCCAGTGCCTCTACGTCCTTTTTGTAATATGGAGACTGGAACTGTGCCCAGTACTCCAAGTGTCTCCTGTCTTTGCCTGGTACAGAGGGTAGGCCAATAGGTCTGTATCTGGACTGAATTCAGAAACATAGAAAAATAGGAGCAGGAGTCGGCCATTCGGCCCTTCGAGCCTGCTCTGCCATTCAATATGATCATGGCTGATCCTCTATCTCAATATCATATTCCCGCTCTCTCCCCATACCCCTTGATGCCTTTTGTGTCTAGAAATCTATCTATCTCCTTCTTAAATATGTTCAGTGACTTGGCCTCCACAGCCTTCTGTGGTAGAGAATTCCACAGGTTCGCCACCCTCTGAGTGAAGAAATTTCTCCTCATCTCAGTCCTAAATGTCCTACCCCGTATCCTGAGACTGTGACCCCTCGTTCTAGACCCCCCCAGCCAGGGGAAACATCCTCCCTGCATCCAGTCTGTCTAGCCCTGTCAGAATTTTATACGTTTCAAATGAGAATTTGTCTCCGTTATGTATCAGTATAACATTCACCTGCTTCCAATCCCGACCAATGCCCAGCTGATGTTATCGGTGCGTGGTGGGATTTTGTTTAAATGTTGTAAAACTTCTAAAAAGGAAAAATAAAAAGTTATTCTTCAAAAAAAAAATCTGCTCATGGTATGCGTTGGAAATCAGGGGTGTCCAAAATGTATATGGTTATGCGGATAAAATTGTGACGCAAATAATGCTGTTTACAGGATGGTATTAGAGCTGGAGACAAAAAGCCTCTTCAGACGAGTATTAGAATAATTAGATAGATGCTTAGAATCTGCTTGTGTTTGGGTTCTCTGTGGATGTTACAGCATTCTGCAGTGTGACGGTCATATATAATCTTGCTTTCAAGCTAATTAGCTAATAATCCAGTTAGGATTTCAACTTTGTTTATGTATCTCTAATTGGATCAACTAAGGCTCAATGCCTACGTTTCTTCTATTATTACTAATAACCGTGATATAATGCTGAGGTAGGAATTGGAGTTAGTTTAACAAAACTGCTTGTCAAGATAATTAAAAGTTAATTAGTATAGAAAGACTCGGAATAAAAGGAATTTAGGGGAGTTAAGGGGCTGGATTTTGATACTGGGGCGGGCTGGGGTCGTGTCATCCACTTTTCGTGTTATCCACCCGACTGCAATTGGATGTGGGAGATTGATGCGATTTTAAATTAATTGGGCAATTGAGTTCCAGCATGTGGGAACCCATGAACCAATTAGTGTTTTCAGTCTGAAAGTCGCCTCTGATGATGTCATCATTGCTGCTGCATTGAAGGTCTGCAAAGACTGCCTGGCCTTTGCTGAGAGAGGACCTGGATGCAAAATGAGCAGCAGCAGCCCTAAGTCTGCTCCCAGATAGTTTTGCACCACCACTCCTAGATATGTCTATTATTCCTCCTCCTCCTCCTACTACTACTACCTTCATCACATCTCCGTTGTAATAGTGGACCTGCAGCTGATAGTCAGCTATCCAAATGTGCTCCCGCCAGGTTTCACAATCGTGGTTCAGAACAGGCGTGCTTCACGTAGAACAAGGGTTAAAATCACAAAGGCCTTTCAAAATGGCATTATAGAGGCAATTTAGTGCTTGTTAAGGGCCTTAACAGCCTATCCCGCCTCTTAGAGGCGGGACGGAGTCGGGACCAGCAGTCACGATTTAATGAAAATTGCGTGGAGGCGGGATGGAGGCGGGCTTGTGCCCGCCCGCCAGTTTTCGCAATTTTAACCCCCCACACGCCTCCAAACCCACCTCCACGGGTCAATGAAAATCCAGCCCATGCTATCCATCTCAGGATGGAGTAGTTTATTATATGAAAGTGAGAGAACGCCCGGCTGAAGTGGAACAGCTCTGGCTCGGGCCTCATGATTGAAAGGCCAGGTCGAGTACCAATTGTACCAGGGAGGATAGGGACCAGGGAGATAAGACATAAATTCCAAAGGATGAACCTTCAGAAAGATTAAACAATAAGACAAATTGGCTGAGATCATGAGACCGCTGTAGGGGAGGGCTTTCATCCAAAAATTGAGACAAAGGACTCAACGCCCCATTGGGTACTGAGGTGTTAGGGGAGCATCTGTAGGTTAAATGGTCGTCAATAATTTGGCCTCAGGCCCACCCCTAAGAGAGAATAAAAGTAACACCCTGAGGGCTCGCCCACACAGACGGTGGAGGGGCGAGCCAAGCAGAAGGTGGGCTGGTGGAACGCGCTTTCGAGAGTGATCCCAGGCTCACCAACTCGGAGTTCTAAAGGAGAGGAAGAGAGGCCGCAAACCAGAGAACTGTTCGTGCACGCCAGCCGTCTGTCCGATCGGGACCGGTACCAGCTGCTTGTCACGGTTGTATGTTTTTGCTGTATTACTAGTGTGTTATATTCCGTCTCAAAACTCTGATTAAAACACAATGGGCTGGATTTTCCAAGCCCCGAGGAGGCGGGCATGGAGGCGGGACAGCCGGTAAACTCGGAGAAAGTGGCGGCGGATGGCAAAGCCGCCCCCATCCCACCTCCGTGCCCTTTTGCCAGGAGGCGGGAAGATGTGCAGCTTCGGGTCCCGTCTCCTGGAGGCGGGAAAGGCATTAAATACTTTTAACTGCCCGTTAACAGGTAGTTAACAGGCAGAAAAAAGGATTAGTACCATTTTACCTTCACAGGTGAAGGCTTCCCGACCTCGGTGAACCCCGCCGGGTTGGAGGAGACGTGGAGGAGGTCTGCAGGGGTCGGAGGCACCTGGGAGTAAGGTGTAGAGATGAGTGATGGGGGCAAGTGTGGAGTGGTAAGTATGGAAGGTGAGTGATAAGTTTAAAAAAATGTTCACTTACCTTGTTTTCTTCCTACAGCCTTCAGCCGCGGTGGATCGGGAGAGCCGACATCCTCCTTGTCGATTTCACAGAATGGCTGTTGGAACCTCTGTTCCAATAGCCATGTGAAATTTACAAATTTGAAAGGTTTGATGAGTCCTGAACACAAGGACTCATCAAACTAAAGAGAATGTCAGTGTTTGACAGCTTCACAGAGCTGTCAAACACTGACATTTCTTCTTTGAAGAAGTCTTGACAGATAGCACGTCTGACGTTGACGTGCTCTGTCAGTGACTTCCTCCCTAATTGGCCTGCTGAGCCCGCAGGGCGGGCTTAGCAAGCTCAATCAGGGGAAAATCCCTCTGGTTGGTCAGGCGAGGATGGAGGTGGGACATTGACACGACAAGCAGCTATCCTGCCTCCAACTCGCCTCCATTCACAAAATCCAGCCCAATATACCCACCATATTGGTTTGCAGTCGATCCTGATTTTTTGAAAGATTAGAGATAAGCTACTGATTGGCTTAATCGCAACATATGTTTGAGTTGCAGCAGAATGCACCACCAACATCCACAATAATGAGCGTAAGGAAAGAGATTCAGCACAATATGTTCCAAGACGTCAGCCTCTCCTGAACAAAGTCACAGCCCTTTAAAAGTAACTGAGGCTGACGGACCACCTAGGAAGCATTTGATCAAAGAGCCACAATGTTAAAAAGTAGATCTGGAGGAACAAAGCTTCTCCGAAGAGCAAATCATTCACCGGAAAATGTAATTTGGTTGAAAAATGGATTTGCCTGCATCAAATTTCCTTTGCAGAAATGTGGGAAATGCCAAGACGTATCCTCTCCCAGTTCACAGCACCATTTCATATACACTGATACACTGTTTAGTGAGTGTTGTTAAACATCAGCACACCGCTTACCTCAGGAGATGCTTGAAGGTAGATGATTCCTTCCAATGCTATTCGGTTGCCAAACTGATTGAGAAGGTAAGTGTGCCAGTCCTGGTAGATGGTCCATTCGATCTCATTCAAACAACCCAATTCATAGAGGTTGGAAGCAAATATGTACCTGTATAAATAGTCACAAATATAGGCTAACTCAATTAAAGTTTTCCAATCCTTGAAGAGCTTTTGCAAATTTATAGGCCAATTTCTGGTAAAAATGGTGATGTAAGCAGACTAGAGCTATTGACTCGGAAATTGGTTTGAAGCTGGGGAGTAGGTTATAGCCTTGAAGGTTCCTCCATGCTTCAGTGACATTATTCACTGAGTAGCTGAACCATACTGTTTGTGAAGATTCAGGCTCAATCTCCTGTCTGTGTTAGCTGATTTAAGCCGGGGCAATATTAGGGTTGCTACAAGTGGTCTCAATTGCCCCAGGGCTAGGGAGAGAGGAAAAGTCAACCACAATTCTATCTCTGGTTCAATATACAATGGAAAATGCACATGTTGGATGCCGAGAGGACAGGATCAGCTTAGACTGTAATGCCTCCCTGATTAAATAGTCTTCCAAATCAGTGTTGAGGCTCACATATGAGGAATAGCTACTTTGGTGAGGTATCAGAGGGCAATTGGTGCCATGGAACCATACTTCATTAAAGGAGTTAATCATTTCAGGAGAGGAGAGAAAAACTGGCAAGGAAAAAAAAAACTATAACCTCGCAGTTGAATTTTTGACCTGGTCATTTTCAGAAGTGTATTAATACGGAGTGTGTGATGTCAAAACTACGGGTTTATTTAGAAGTCCTGTGTAATTAATACAATGGTGGAGTAAGTCGGCAGCTGCTGGGAGATGCCAGTTTTGACAATCTGACGGGGAGGAAGCAAGAGGAGGTCAGTCCCATCTTTCACCGGGAGAAGTGACAGGGCATGTCATTGCGACTCTGGCACCTCTCCCTGCAGAAAGATCAAGCGCAGCATTGCCAGAGAAACAGGAGTAGGTTACATGCTCCAATCTCCTCCTTCAATCTGGGGCACCTATAAAGAGGAGCAAAAAACTAACTCAAATAAGGGAGAGAAAAAAAGTCACAGAAGAAAATTCTGTGCAATTAATATTACACACAAAACCAGTAATTAAAAAAAAATATATTTGTTCACGGGATGTGGGCGTCACCGACAAGGCCGGCATTTATTGCCCGTTCCTAATTGCCCCAGAGAAGGAGGTGGTGAGCCGCCTTATACAACGGAGAGGCTTGCTGGGCCATTTCAGAGGGCATTGCTGTGGACTCATCAGCCACCTGAGAACTCATTTTTAATGTGGAAGCAAGTCATCCTCGGTTCCGAGAGACTGCCTAAGAAGAAGAAGCAGTTAAAACCCATTGCTGTGGGTCTGGAGTCACATATAGGCCAGACCGGGTAAGGACAGCAGATTTCCTTCCCTAAAGGACATTAGTGAACCAGATGGGTTTTTACAACAATCCAGTAGTTCCATGGTCACCATTACTGACACTAGCTTTTATATTCCAGATTTATTCAATTAACTGAAATTAAATTCCCCAGCTGCCGTGGTGGGATTGTGAACTCATGTCTCTCAGATCATTAGTCCAAGCCTCTGGATTACTAGTCCAGTGACATAACCACTATGCTACCGTACCCAAGTTGACATATGTAATGAATATTGTCAGAGACTGAGTGGTGCAGTTTCTTTTGACCTGTGGGACCCAAGGTTTGAATCTAGTCCATGCTGATAGAATGAATGAAAGTATTCTGTCCACTGCTGCAAAATGAGTTAGAGACAGTGAGAACCTAGTGGGCACAAGTCACAACCCAAAACTACCCATCATTAACCATTTCACACAGGAAGGCCACAAGGATGGTTGGAATCCAGAAGTAGAAAGGCCACACTGGTGCAGTAAGGGGCGCTCCTCTGAAATTGCTCGTGATTGAAGTTCCACTACCTTCACCTCGATGAACACAAAAACATGATCCGCAAGGATCAGTGCTTGGGTCTCAGCTATTCACAATCTACATCAATGATTTGGATGAGGGGACCAAATGTAATATATCCAAGTTTGCTGATGATACAAAGCTGGGTGGGAATGTAAGTTGTGAGGAGGATGCAAGGAGGCTTCAAGGGGATATAGACAGGCTAAGTGAGTGGGCAAGAACATGGCAAATGGAATATAATGTGGAGAAATGTGAAGTGATCCACTTCGGTAGGAAAATAGAAAAGGAGAGTATTTTTTAAAATGGTGAGAGATTGGGAAATGTTGGTGTTCAGAGGGACTTGGGTGTCCTTGTACAAGAATCACTGAAATTTAACATGCAGGTACAGCAAGCAATTAGGAAAGCAAATGGTATTTTGGCCTTTCTTACAAGAGGATTTGAGTATAAGAGTAAAGACGTCTAACTGCAATTATATAGGGCCCTGGTGAGACCACACCTGGAGTACTGTGCACAGTTTTGGTTCCCTTACCTAAGGAAGGATATACTTGCCATAGAGGGAGTGCAACGAAGGTTCACCAGACTGGTTCCTGGGATGGGGGGATTGTCCTATGAAGAGAGATTGAGTAGACTAGGCCTGCATTCTCTGGAGTTTAGAAGAATGAGAGGTGATCTCATTGAAACATACAAAATTCTTACAGGGTTTGACAGGGTAGATGCAGGGAGGATGTTTCCCCTGGCTGGGGAGTCTAGAACCCGGGGTCACCATCTCAGAATAAGGGGTCGGCCATTTAGGACTGAGATGGGGAGAAATTTCTTCACTCAGAGGGTGGTGAATCTTTGGAATTCTCTGCCCCAGAGGGCTGTGGAGGCTCGGTCGTTGAGTATATTCAAGACAGTGATCGATAGATTTTTGAATATTAAGGGAATCAAGGGATATGGAGATAGTGTGGGAAAGTGGAGATGAGGTAGAAGATCAGCCATGATCTTATTGAATGGCGGAGCAGGCTCGAGGGGCCGAATCCTGCTCCTATTTCTTACATTCTTATATCAGAGTCAACAGTGTGGCCATGTAGTTACCTATCACTATAGACTGATCTTTCAAAAATCTGCACTGGCTCTTCTGCCTTCAGTAGTCTGGGGGAGACTGGTGCCAAATGTGCCTTGATTCGGCTCATACAGGAATAGGACTGGAAGGTATAAGACCACCGGTGAGGGTCCTGATACAGCATCTGAAGTATGTTACCAACATTCTTTTGCGTGGACGACAGCTCCTGGGGAAGAACAAACAATTGTCACTCAAAACCGTGAATGCTGAAAACCAAGATACAACAACAACTTATATTTATATAGCGCCTTTTTTAAACATAATAAAACGTCCGAAGGCGCTTCGCAGGAGCACTAACAAAAATCTTTTTTTTTGACACCGAGCCACATAAGGAGATGTCAGTGGAGATGGCCAAAAGCTTGGTCGAAGAGGTAGGTTTTAAGAAGAGTCTTAAAGGAGGAAAGAGAAGTAGAGAGGCGGAGAGGTTTAGGGAGGGAATTCCAGAGCTTAGGACCCAGGCAACAGAAGGCACGGCCACCAATGGTGGAGCGATTAAAAATCGGGGATGTTCAAAAGTCCAGAATAGGTGGAGCGCAGAGGTCGAGGGGGATTCCAGGGCTGGAGGAGATCACAGAGATAGGGAGCGGGCGAGGGCCACGGAGGGATTTGAAAACAAGGAGGAGAATTTTGAAAATCGAGGTGGTGCTTAACCGGGAGCCAATGTAGGTCAGCGAGCACAGGGGTGATGGGCGAACGGGACATGGTGCGAGTTAGCTCACGGGCGGCAGAAGTCTGGATGACCTCAAGTTTATGGAGGGTAGAGCTAGGGAGGCCGGCCAGGAGTGCGTTGGAATAGTCAAGTCTAGAGGAAATACAGCAAATTCACAGCAGTTCAGTCAGCAGCTGAAAGAGAAAGTCAGGTCAGAGTCTTAGGATGAGACGAACAGAACTAAAAGGATCTCATCTGAAACGTTAACCCATCTTTCTTTCAGATGCTGACTGACTTCCAGTATTTATAATTTTTATTTCAAACAATTTCCTTTTAACTTTGTTTGTTCAAAAATTGTAAAGAACAAAAAACAAATGTTGCAACCAATCTGTAAGGTCGCACGAACAGCAGTGAAATAAATGGCCACATAACCTTTTTTTTTAGTTGTGTAGGTTGAGGATAAATGTTGGCCAGGCACCAGGAGAACTCCCCTGCTCTTCTTCAAAATAGTGCCGTGGGATCTTTTATGTTCAGCTGAGAGAGCACTTCAGACAGTGCAGCACTCCCTCAGTACTGCACTGGAGAGGCAACCTAGATTTTTAAAAACATTTTATTCGTTCCTGGGATCTGGGCGTCGCTGGCAAGGCCAGCATTTATTGCCCATCCCTAATTGCCCTTGAGAGGGTGGCGGTGAGCCGCCTTCTTGAACTGCTGCAGTCCGTGTGGTGAAGGTACTCCCACAGTGCTGTTAGACAGGGAGTTCCAGGATTTTGACCCAGCGACAAAGGATCGGCGATATATTTCCAAGTCAGGATGGTGTGTGACTTGGAGGGGAACTTGGAGGTGGTGGTGTTCCCATGCGCCTGCTGCCCTTGGCCTTCTAGGTGGTAGAAATCATGGGTTTGGGAGGTGCTGCCGGAGAAGCCTTGGCGAGTTGCTGCAGTGCATCTTGTAGATGGTACACACTGCAGCCACGGTGTGCTGGTGGTGGAGGGAGTGAATGTTTAAGGTGGTGGATGGGGTGCCAATCAAGCGGGCTGCTTTTATCCTGGATGGTGTCGAGCTTCTTGAGTGTTGTTGGAGCTGCACTCATCCAGGCAAGTGGAGAGTATTCCATCACACTCCTTATTTGTGCCTTGTAGATGGTCGAGTCAGGAGGTGAGATTATGTGAGATGTGCTGACTCAGAGGCAAGATTGTTGCCACTGAGCCTAAGGTGACACCAAGTACTTATTGCGAGCTTCTATTTTTGGTTCACTTTTGTCTGCTATTTAACAGACTGACAAGGCTAACAACACCAGCACTGATGCTTTTCCTTTTGTAACTTTATTCACATATCTCTGTTAATTATTGAAATTATTTAATTATCCTTTAAGTCAGAGCACTCAATAATAGTTCATTTATGACACCATGATTAATCTTAAAGCAAAATTCCTGCTGGGAATTTTATCTTAAATCATGTTATTGAGAAATCAAGATTTATCGTGGAAAGCCTTCCACATACTTCAATTTGAGCCGCATATCTCTTTCTGTTTTCAAACAACTTGCACGTACTGTATATTGTCCTCCGTCGCAAAATGTAGGCAAAACAGTAACGCGAATATAAAACTGTTTCATGCCACCAACTTTCTCGCTCGTATTAGCAACCAGAGCACCCTTAAATATTTCACTGCTAAGAAATTCCTGATTTTTTCCCCCCCTTGCCTTTCATCTTCCAAAGCAGATTGTAGGACTATCTCGGCCAAATTGAAGCAATTAGGGTTAGACAGAGGAGTTGGTTTTCTGTGACAAGTTACCCGGTTCAAAACTTTTGAACAAGAACATGATTTCGTGCAGTATAGTCGCTCAACATCGCTGTTTCAAATTTGGCCAATGATCGCATTTGGTTTATATTGATGACCTCAGGAATGGCAGTGTTAAAATGGCTGTGGTATCTGAAGTAGCTACATTTTGGTCAAAATGTATCATGAAAGGAACAGGATTGGATACGCGATAACGTGTGAAGGTTCTGCTGAGGGAGTTTGAGCAGCTAGGGGCCAAATTAAAAAGCAGAACCTCGAGGGTAATAATCTCTGGATTACTACCTGAGCCACGAGCAAATTTGGCTAGGGTAAATAAAATCAGGGAGTTGAATGCGTGGCTCAAAGACTGGTGTGGGAAAAATGGGTTTTGCTTCTTGGGACACTGGCACCAGTACTGGGGCAGGAGAGAGCTGTTCCGTTGGGACGGACTTCACTTGGCCAGTGCTGGGACTAGTGTCCTGGCGAATCGAATAACTAGGGCTGTGGAGAGGGCTTTAAACTAATTAGTGGGGGGGAGGTTTCAAGAGAGCAAAAAATAAAAATGACAACAGAGAGGGTCATAGACATAGGTAGCAGTAGGGGAATCACAAATCAGAGCGTGGCAGGAAGGGACAGAGTGTGTGGAGTAAAAGGTAAACTGGTAAAAAGTGAAAAAGCAGGAACTAAGTGCCACAAAGCATATTTGAAAGTTCTCTATCTGAATGCACGTAGCATTCGTAACAAAATAGATGAGTTAATGGCACAAATAACTACATATGGTTATGATATTGAGGCCATTACAGAAACATGGCTGCAGGGTGACAATGCCTGGGAATTAAACATACCAGGTTATTTAACGATCAGGAAGGACAGGCAGGAAGGAAGGGGAGGTGGGGTGGCTATGTTAATAAAGGAAGGAATCACTGTAATACAGAGTAATGATATTGGGTCAAAAAATCATGATAATGAAACAGTTTGGGTGGAGATAAGGAATAATAAGGGGAAAAAAACATTAGTGGGCGTAGTCTATAGGCCTCCGAACAGTTGCAACTCTATTGGACGGAGTATCAATCAGGAAATAGTTGAGGCATGTAATAAGGGAACATCTATAATTATGGGGGATTTTAACTATCATATTAATTGGACAAATCAAATGGGGCAGGGCTGCCTTGAGGATGAGTTCATTGAGTGTATTAGGGATGGGTTTCTTGAGCAGTATGTAACTGAACCGACCAGGGGGCAAGCAACCTTAGATCTGGTCCTGTGTAACGAGACAGGATTAATTAAAAATGTCCTAGTAAAGGATCCCCTTGGAATGAGTGACCATAACATGGTTGAATTCCATATTCAATTAGAGGGTGAGAAGGTTGGATCTCAAACAAGCGTGCTAAGCTTGAATAAAGGAGACTATGAAGGTATGCGAGCGGAATTGAGTAGAGTGGATTGGGAAAATAGATTAAAGGGTAAGACGACACATGATCAGTGGTGTACATTCAAGGAGTTATTTTACAACTTCCAAAAAAAATATATTCCACTGAAAAGAAAAGGGTGTAAAAGAAAGGACAGTCATCCGTGGCTAAGTAAAGAAATTAAGGATAGTATTCGACTAAAAACAAGGGCATATAAGGTAGCGAAATCTAGTGGGAGGACAGAGGATTGGGAAAACTTTAAAAGGCAGCAAAAAATAACAAAAAGATTGATTAAGAAAGGGAAGATAGATTATGAAAGTAAATTAGCAAAAAATATAAAAACAGATAGTAAGAGTTTTTATAGTTATATAAAAAGAAAAAGGGTGGCTAAAGTAAATGTTGGTCCCTTAGAGGATGAGACCGGGAAATTAATGGTGGGAAATATGGAGATGGCAAAAACACTGAATGAATATTTTGTATCAGTCTTTACAGTAGAGGACACTAAGAATATCCCAACACTGGACAAACAGGGGGCTATAGGGGGAGAGGAGCTAAACACGATCAAAATCACTAAGGAAGTGGTACTCGGTAAAATAATGGGACTCAAGGCGGATAAATCACCTGGACCTGATGGCTTACATCCTAGAGTCTTGAAGGAAGTGGCGGTAGGGATTGTAGATGCATTGGTAATAATTTTTCAAAACTCCCTGGATTCCGCTAAGGTCCCGGCAGACTGGAAAACTGCTAATGTAACACCCTTATTTAAAAAGGGCAGTAGACAGAAGGCTGGTAACTATAGACCGGTTAGCCTAACATCTGTGGTAGGTAAAATTTTGGAGTCCATTATTAAGGAAACAGTAACAGGACATTTGGATAATCATAATTTAATAGGACAAAGTCAGCATGGTTTTACGAAGGGGAAGTCATGTTTGACAAATTTGCTGGAGTTCTTTGAGGAAGTAACATATAGAGTGGATAAAGGGGAACCAGTGGACGTAGTGTATTTAGACTTCCAAAAGGCATTTGACAAGGTGCCACACAAAAGATTATTGCTTAAGGTAAAAAATCACGGAATTGGGGGTAATATTCTGGCATGGATAGAGGATTGGCTATCTAACAGAAAGCAAAGAGTTGGGATAAATGGTTCATTCTCAGACTGGCAATCACTAACTAGTGGTGTTCCACAGGGGTCAGTGCTGGGTCCCCAACTCTTCACAATCTATATTAACGATTTGGAGGAAGGGACCAAGTGTAACATATCAAAATTTGCAGATGATACAAAGATGGGAGGGAAAGTAGTGAATGAGGAGGACATAAAAAACCTGCAAGGGGACATAGACAGGCTAAGTAAGTGGGCAGAGATTTGGCAGATGGAATACAACACTGGAAAGTGTGAGGTGATGCACTTTGGCAGGAAAAATCCTAGAGCAATTTATTATCTTAATGGCAAGAAACTGGAGAGTACTGAAGTGCAAAGGGATCTGGGGGTCCTGGTGCACGAAACTCAAAAGGTTAGTATGCAGGTGCAGCAAGTGATTAAGAAGGCAAATGGAATGTTGGCTTTCATTGCTAGGGGGATAGAATATAAAAATAGGGAGGTATTGCTTCAGTTGTACAAGGTATTGGTGAGACCGCACCTGGAATACTGCATACAGTTTTGGTGTCCTTACTTAAGGAAAGACATCCTTGCTCTCGAGGCAGTGCAAAAAAGGTTCATTCGGTTAATCCCGGGGATGAGGGGGTGGTCATATGAGGAGAGGTTGGGTAGATTGGGACTCTACTCATTGGAGTTCAGAAGAATGAGAGGCGATCTTATTGAAACATATAAGATTGTGAAGGGGTTGGATCGGGTGGATGCGGGGAGGATGTTCCCGATGACGGGTGAGACGAGAACTAGGGGACATAGTCTTAGAATAAGGGGCTGCTCTTTCAAAACTGAGATGAGGAGGAACTACTTCACTCAGAGGGTGGTAGGTCCATGGAATATGCTGCCACAAAAAGCTGTAGAAGCTACAACATTAATTAAATTTAAAACAGAAATAGACAGTTTCCTAGAAGTAAAGGGCATTAAGGGTTACGGGGAGCGGGCAGGAATTTGGACATGAGTCTAGGTTCGGATCGGTCATGGCCCTGTGGGTAGTGGAGCGGGCCCAGGGACTGTGTAGCCTGATTCTGCTCCTATTTCGTGTGTGCAATTCTGTTAGATGCAGGAGATGGTTCTGTGATAGATAGTAGATTGGCGGTTAGGATCAGATCAGCCATGATCTTATTGAATGGCGGAGCAGGCTCGAGGGGCCGATTGGCCTACTCCTGCTCCTATTTCTTATGTTCTTATGTTCTTATGAAGCTACCACAACTAATCTGAAGAGGGTCAGTCAATTTTTCAAGTGCTTCTACGAAATTAATTGGAACTCTTTGCCTGATTCATCATGTGAAGCACTTTGAGATACAGTATGTTGAGATAACAAGCCATTGTATAAATTCAAGTAGCTGTGGTTTAACATATGGGTTACTTGATTTTATCGTGGATTACAAATCATCAGATGCCCGGAGAGGTATTAACGTCTCATCCAAAAGACGGCACCTCTGACGGTGCAGCACTCCCCTGGAGTGTCAGCCTAGATTTTTGTGCTCAAGTCCCCGGAGTGGGATTTGAACCCACAACTTTCTGACTCAGGCGAGAATACTACCCACTGGGTCACATGATAGCAGAAAGTGGCAGCTTTCAATAACATGAACTGTTGGGACTTCTTTATACCGGCGATCAACAATGATGCTAAAATAGCATAGTTGGTAAAAAAAAAAAGGCCAATCTCATTTAGGTTGAAGATGATTCAGGTAGGGTATAGCTCCTCAACAACTCCTGCAGCTGAATGCGACTACAGACAACACAATGAATGTTATTTGTGTCTTCGGCATTCTTGGCTAGTCAGTAGCAATTTTTGAACTCTTCGATCCTGCCAAGAAGTGAACTCTATGGCACCTACCTGTGGTAGTTATTGCTCCTGGAGTAAACCTGGCCAAAATGCCCAGTTTAAAGCTGTGATCAAGCTAAAATGAATGAGTCCCAATTGAAGTCACCATTGACCAGAAACTTAACTGGACCAGCCACGTAAATACTGAGAGCAGGTCAGAGGCTGGGTATTCTGCAGTGAGTGTCTCACCTCCTGACTCCCCAAAGCCTTTCCACCATCTACCAGGCACAAGTAAGGAGTGTGATGGAATACTCGCCACTTGCCTGGATGAGTGCAGCTCCAACAACACTCAAGAAGCTCGACACCATCCAGGACAAAGCAGCCTGTTTGATTGGCACCCCATCCACCACCTTAAACATTCACTCCCTCCACCACTGGCGTACCGTGGCTGCAGTGTGTACCATCTACAAGATGCACTGCAGCAACTTGCCAAGGCTTCTTCGGCAGCACCTCCCAAATCTGCGACCTCTTCCACCTAGAAGGACAAGGGTAAACATAGAAACATAGAAACATAGAATCTAGGAGCAGGAGTAGGCCATTCGGCCCGTCGAGCCTGCTCCGCCATTCAATACGATCATGGCTGATCATCCAAATCCAGTACCCTGTCCCTGCTTTAATCCCCACAGTACACATATCCCACCCTACCCCCGTAACCCCACGTATTTAATTCCCCCTAACATATCCCATCCTATCCCCATAACCCCACATATTTAATCCCCCCTAACACTAAGGGTCAATTTATCATAGCCAAATCAACCTAACCCACACATTTTTGGACTGGTAGCAGGCGCATGGAACACCACCACCTCCAAGTTCCCCTCCAAGTCACACACCATCCTGACTTGGAAGTATATCGCCGTTCCTTCATCATCGCCGGGTCAAAATCCTGGAACTCCCTCCCTAACAGCACTGTGGGAGTACCTTCACCACACGGACTGCAGCGGTTCAAGAAGGTGGCTCACCACCACCTTCTCAAGGGCAACTAGGGATGGGCAATAAATGCTGGCCTTGCCAGCGACCCCCACATCCCATAAACAAATAAAAAAAAAAGGAAGGCTTATTTTTCACCTCACAGGGCTCATTATGAAGAGCCTGGGTCAGAACAATGCACACAGGAGATCAGTGGAGGGGGAGACAGCTGAGTGAAAAGTGGTATCAAATTGATTCAGCAGGCAGCTATTTTGGTTTAGCCTGAAGCGAACAGTGGGATTCTGCTGACTAGCATGATTCAAATTGGATTTCGAGTGCAAGACTCTTTCTTTTGTAAACTGGTTATGAAGAAAATTGGTCTGATCGCCAGACATTCAGCTCACTGAATCACAGTTAAACCAGGTCTGACTGTAAATATTCTAAAATGATTGTAAAGCGAGGACAGCGATGTACTGACTGGAGACCTACCAGCTCCGCGTGACATTTGGTGACAGCGTAAGAATTTGATACCCACCTCGGTGCAGCTGGAAACTGGAATGTTGCACCATTTGCCTATCGGCTCTTGAATAATTTCCCATTGGTTACTGGCCATCTGCTCCAACCGTTGAGCAAATGTGGACTTACCCACAGCTAAATAAAAGCAGAAAACATTGTTCAGTCTTACAGAAGTATGGATAGCGTCACCAAGAAGTGTTCAAATAGTTTTAGTCTACATTTTGATTACCATGCTGGATACTCGTACCAGTTCTTCCTGGCCATGTTGGCGAGCAGGAAACGGTAGCATAGTGGTTATGTCACTGGACTAGTAATCAGTAAACCTGGACTAACGAGACGTGAGTTCAAATCCCACCACGGCAGCTGGGGAATTTAAATTCAGTTAATTAAATAAATCTGCAATATCAGTAATGGTGATCATGAAACTACCTGATTGTCGTTAAAATCCATCTAGTTCACTAATGTCCCTTCAGGGAAGGAAATCTGTCGTCTTTACCCGGTCTGGCCTATATGTGACTCTTAACTGCCCTCTGAAATGGCCCAGCAAGCCACTCAATTGTCTCACCACCACCATCAAGGATAATTAGGGATGGGCAATAAATGCTGGCACTTGCCAGCGATGACCACATCCCATGAACAAATAAAAATCACTTGCTTAGTGATTATTTTTTCAGACGCCATGTAGCTAACCGTTCCAGGAAATGCAGCGGCCAACCTTATTGAAGCTGATCCAGCTGAATATGTTCTCAGGGACTTGAGCACATAAAGCACGGCTGACACTCCCAGTGCAGTGCTGAGGGGGTGCTGCACTGTCGGAGGTGCTGTCTTTCGGATGAGACATTAAACCGAGGCCCCGTCTACTCTCTCAGGTGGATTTTTTATTTATTTATTCATTCATGGGATGTGGGCGTCGCTGGCAAGGCCAGCGTATATTGCCCAGCCCCTAGTTGAGAAGGTGGTGGTGAGCCACCTTCTTGAATACAATTAAGTGGCTTGCTAGGCCATTTCAGAGGGCAGTTAAGAGTCAACCACATGTCTGGAGTTACATCTAGGCTGAGTTCCTTCCCTACAGGGCATTAGTGAACCAGATGGGTTTTTACGACAAACCGGTAGGTCACCATGAAACAATTCCAAATTCCAAATCGGCCTCATGCATTGTTCCATGGAAGCTCAGCATAAGAGCACCTCATCTTTCGTTTAGGCACTTTACAGCCTTCCGGACTCAATATCGAGTTCAACAATTTCAGATCATAACCTCGGCCCCTACCACATATATATACACTTTATCCACCCTTTTGGTTCGTGCCTTTTTCCTTTTCTCTCTCTCCCCCTACGGCAGCTGTCTCTCATTCTGCCAGCATTTCACACTTCATCTTTTGTTTCTTAACCTGTCCCATTACCATCTCGTCTTGCCTTGAGCATCTCTTAATGTCTCTACTTACCATAGTTTTCCCTCCCCCCAGCCTCCCCCTTGCATTTTTATCTGTTTCATTTCCTGCTCTTTTCTCAGTTCTGACGAAGGGTCTTCGACCTGAAACGTTAACTCTGTTTCTCTCTCCATGGATGTTGGCTGGCCTGCTGAGTTTTTCCAGCGTTTTCTGTTGTTATTCCAAATTTATTTAATTGAATTTAAATTCCCCAGCTGCCATGGTGGGATTTGAACTCACAACTCCAGATCATTAGTCCAAGCCTCTGGATTACTAGTTCAGTGACATAACCACCATGCTACCATACCCCTGGTGGATGTAAAAGATTCCACGGCACTATTTTGAAGAAGAACAGGGGAGTTCTCCCCGGTGTCCTGGCCAATATTTATCCCATCATCATCAACATCACTAAAACAGATTATCTGGTCATCATCACGTTGCTGTTTGTGGGCGCTTGCTGTGCGCAAATTGGCTGCCGTGTTTCCTACATTACAACAGCGACTACACTTCAAAAAAGTACTTCATTGGCTGTGAAGCGCTTTGGGATGTCCGGTGGTCGTGAAAGGCGCTATAGAAATGCAAGTCTTTTTCTATGTACAGACTGCTACATCTAGAAATGCTATCAATAGCTAACAATCACTGTGAAGTTTTTACATTATTTAAAAAAGCAAATTATTATTTAAATGGAAAGAGATTACAAAATGCTACAGTTCAGAGGGACCTGGGGGTCCTTTGTGCATGAAACACAAAAAGTTAGCATGCAGATCCAGCAAGTAATCAAAAAGGCAAATGGAATGTTGGCCTTTATTGCAAGGGGGTTGGAGTATAAAAGCAGGGATGTCCTGCTACAACTGTACAGGGTATTGGTCAGACCACACCTTGAGTACTGCGTACAGTTTTGGTCTCCTTATTTAAGGAAGGATATACTTGCATTGGAGGCGGTTCAGAGACAATTCACTCGGTTAATTCCAGAGATGAGGGGGTTGACTTATGAAGAAAGGTTCAGCAGGTTGGGCCTATACTCATTGGAATTTAGAAGAATGAGAGGTGATCTTATTGAAACATATAAGATACTGAGGGGGCTCGACAAGGTAGATGCAGAGAGGATGTTTCCCCTAGTGGGGAAATCTAGAACGCGGGGGCACAGTTTCAGAATAAAGGGCCCTTTTAGAACTGAGATGAGGAGGAATTTCTTCTCTCTGAGGGTCGTAAATCTGTGGAATTCTCTGCCCCAGAGAGCTGTGGAGGCGGAGTCATTGAATACATTTAAGGTGGAGATAGGCAGATTTTTGCAAGATAAGGGAGTGAAGGGTTATGGGGAGCGGGCGGGGAAGTGGCTTTGAGCCCAAGATCACTCCCACTCAGACTTCACCGTCCTCGGCCTCTTGCATTGTTCCACTGAAGTTCAGCGTAAGCTCGAGGAGCAGCACCTCATCTTTCGATTAGGCACTTTACAGCCTTCTGGACTCAACATCGAGTTCAACAATTTCAGATCATAACCTCGGCCCCTATCATATATATATTTTTTATCCACACTTTTTGTTTGTGCCTTCTGTTCTTCTCTCCCACATGGCAGCTGTCTTTCACTCTGCCAGTGCAATTTACACTTCATCTAGAGCCATCCTTTGTTTCTTAACCTGTCCCATTACCATCTCCATTTGCCTTGAATATCTCTTAATATCTCTTAATGTCTCTTAACCTCTCCTGCCTTCTATCCTATCACAGACCTTCCCTTTTGTTCTTTCATCCCCTCCCCCCTTTCCCAGCCTCTACACTTGCTTAAAAATCTGTTCGATTTCCTGCTTTTTTTCAGTTCTGACGAAAGGTCATCGACCTGAAACGTGAACTCTGTTTCTCTCGTCACAGATGCTGCCTGACCTGCTGAGTATCTCCAGCATTTTCTGTTTTTATTTCAGATTTCCAGCATCTGCAGTATTTTCTTTTTGTATCAGCCATGATCTTATTGAATGGCTCGAGGGGCCAAGTGGCCTATTCCTGCTCCGATTTCTTATGTTCTTATGTTTACCATCTCCATTCAACAGAGCCATTGCACAATAAATTGTTAGCTATTTTGCACATCCTTTGTTGGTGCAAAGTGGGTTTAGCATCAAACTGACTCAAACACAAGCACCGCGTCATTGCAATTTAAGTTAAATGAACTAAAAGCAATTCAGATTTCCAGTTGCAGTGAGATGGCTCCTAGAGGAAGTAGTTTCACACTACTTCAGCTCTTGGCGCCAGAGGAGATGTTGTTTTGACGTTCAGCCCATAGTCAAACGGGTTGTCAAGACTGAGAGCAAACGGTCCAACCGGAGAGGGTGGATCAGTCAGTGTTTGATGAAAATCACATCTAATTTTTTTTTAAATTAGTTCATGGGGTGTGGGCATCGTTGGCAAGGCAGGCATTTATTGCCCATCCCTAATTGCCCTCGAGAAGGTGGTGGCAAGCCGCCTTCTTGGACTGCTGAGGTCTTTGTAGCTGAGTGACTTGCTAGCAGTTAAACCACCAACGCCGCCTCCGCAAGATCCTGCAAATCCACTGGCAGGATAGGCGCGCCAATGTCAGTGTTCTCGCTCAGGCCAACATCCCCAGCGTCGAAGCTTTGACCACGCTCGATCAGCTCCGATGGACGGGTCACACTGTCCGCATGCCCGACACGAGACTCCCAGAACAAGCGCTCTGCTCGGAGCTCTGACACGGCAAGAGAGCCCCAGGTGGGCAGAGGAAACGCTTCAAGGACACCCTCAAAGCCTCATTGACAAAGTGCGACATCCCCACCGACACCTGGGAATCCCTGGCCCAAGACCGCACAAAGTGGAGGAGAAGCATCCGGGAAGGCGCCGAACACCTCGAGTCTCTTTGCCGGAAGCAAGCGGAAGCCAAGCGCAAGGAACGCGTGTCAACCCAAGCACCCCACCCACCCGCCCCTCCAACCACCGTCTGCCCCACCTGTGACAGAGACTGTAGGTCCCGCATTGGACTCATCAGTCACCTGAGAACTCATTTTTAATGTGGAAGCAAGTCATCCTCGGTTCCGAGGGACTGCCTAAGAAGAAGAAGCAGTTAAAACCCATCGCTGTGGGTCTGGAGTCACATATAGGACAGACCGGGTAAGGACGGCAGATTTCCTTCCCTAAAGGACATTGGTGAACCAGATGGGTTTTTACGACAATCTGGTAGTTTCATGGTCGCCATTACTGACATGCCAGATTTATTTAATTAACTGAATTTAAATTCCCCAGCTGTCGTGGTGGGATTTGAACTCGCGACTCCGGATCATTAGCCCAGGCCACTGGATTACGAGTCCAGTAACATAACCACAATGCTACCGTACCCCTAATTGATGTATCAAAAGAGCTGGATTCTTCTGGCCAAACAATCTTTGAAACCCAGTTTTGCCTTTGAGAAGCAGCTGTGAGACAACAACAACAACTTGTATTTATATAGCGCCTTTAACGTAGTAAGACGTCCCAATGCCCTTCACAGGAGTATTATGAGACAAAAACCAATAGCCAGCAGACTCTTATAACAACACATTCAAAAACATGCTGCTGGTCACATGCAGTGTTTGTTCAGTGCTGTGTCAGCACTCTCCTGATTAGATTGTCATCGATTAATAGCCTGGTAAAACACATTCGTTATTTCGAGCACTTGGGTACGCTCGGTGACTGTTTATCCAAATGCCTACATCTGTTAGTAATCAACTGCATTGACTTGAATGACTTTGTCTTGGTACACTTCATGTAGAGCCAAAAGAATAGAATGGAAGTCATTCTCTCAACATGTCGATGCAGAAGCTACTTTGAGGGTTGGTAGCTTTCTTAGAATAACCCATTTTAAGCTAAGAAATGCAGCGGAGAGAAAACCTGTAAACAACAGACTAAAATATCCGTTTTTTTTGTCACAATCCGGTCCGTATAAACTGAAGCCCACCTGGTCGTGCCACCATCAGGCCAGACGTGGGCCGGGAATTTGCGGCGGGGACGACAGCGAACTGGCAGCGTTCGCCGCCATTCCCCTTAGTAGAGGGGTCAATAACCAGGGGGCATAGTTTCAAGGTAAGGGGCAGGAGGTTTAGAGGGGATTTGAGGAGAAACTTTTTCACCCAGAGGGTGGTTGGAATCTGGAACTCACTGCCTGAAAGGGTGGTAGAGGCAGGAACCCTCACAACATTCAAGAAGCAATTAGATGAGCACTTGAAACGCCATAGCATACAAGGCTACGGACCAAGTGCTGGAAAATGGGATTAGAATAGACAGGGCTTGATGGCGGGCGCGGACACGATGGGCCGAAGGGCCTCTTTCTGTGCTGTATAACTCTAGGAATCTATTCCGCCTTTGAAACTGACCGCAGCTTCGGGATTTGGCGCAGGAGCGGGTGGAAATCCCGAATTTGCGGTCTGTCAATGACAGCTCCGAAACAGGCTGCGCTGTGCCCTCCCCCCACCGTCCCCCAGCCGGCAATCTGTGTAATCAGCCAAATCATTGAAACTGACGAAAACGGCGGCTCTTCCGCGGCAAGCTCGCTGTTAGATTTCCCCACTAAAAGTTAGACCAGAAGGGATTGGGTGTAACTGGGGTCTTATAAGAACAGAAGGATTAGGAGCAGGAGTAGGCCATTCGGCCCCTCGAGCCTGCTCCGCTATTCGATAAGATCATGGCTGATCATCCACCTCAACTCCACTTTCTCACCCGATCCCCACATCCCTTGATTCCCAGAGAGTCCAAAACGTCTTTGTACAAAAGCTCACTGCTGTAGGTTTGATCTGTTCAGGGGACAGCACCAGGAGGAGATAATAGTCAGGGGGAGATAATAGTCAGTTTCCAACACTGGGGTGGATCAATGGGATAAAAATGGGGCGAATTCTCCAACGGGCAGCCGATCCACTCCCCCACATTCCCACTCGGTGCCACAGCTGAACATCACCCACAGCTGTTTTTCTTTAAACCCTCCTGTATATATATTTATTTTTAGTGCATTACAGAATGTTCAAAGCAGTCGTTGCGAAGCCGAGCCTCGAGTCGAGTCACGGCGGCACAACTCAAACCGCGCGGGCCTGACCGCGCCTGCCGCGACCTTTGGGACAACGAAAGCGAGGAGGCGGGAAACACTCCCAGGAGCGAACGAAACGACAGCGACGGCGCTCGCAACCGACTCGTGAAAACAAACCGCTTGCAACAGCTCAGGATTCCGCAGTCTTCACTGTGAAGTTGTTCTGGGTGTTTTTTAAAAATGAATACGGGCCTCCTGAGATGTATGCAGTGGAAGCGGGTGGGTGCCCGGCTGGTACGGTGGGTGCCGGGGTCAGGCATTGGGTGCCGGGTCACGCATTGGGTGCCCGGGTCAGGCATTGGGTGCCCGGGTCAGGCATTGGGTGCCCGGGTCAGGCATTGGGTGCCCGGGTGGCAGACCTCGTGGTTCGGAGACGTGAGGGACTGACTAACCATTACGCCAGATGGCAGTACTGAAGCAGTCCGACCGCAGTGTGCGTTGCACGACGGGCAGCGAGTCAGGGCGTCTGACTGGTCACACACTCGCCAAGACGCTACCATTGCAGAGGTAGTCACACCGGCCTGGCAATGGCTGTGGGGAGCTGTCTACAGGTGCTCTGGGGCAGTAGAGAGCCAGATGCAGAGCTGTGCCGTCCTCTGGGCATGGGTGCCTGCGAACCCGCCCCGCCGGGCCGGCACTGCCAGTAACTGGGTACTGCTCACCTGCAGCCTCCTCCTGGGCACGGCCCTGTGGAGTGGAACCACCTCCCCTTTCGGCAGCCCTCGGACACGGGCTGAGCTGCTAGAAGGCCGCCTCACTGGCTGGGCCCACCTCGGCTTGCCTTCCTTTCCCTTCACTGTTTGCACATCACGTCTTATACCGCTGCCCTTTCAGCCTTGGCAGCGAGCGGTGATGCCTGGGGACCCTCCCCAAGGGCTGCAAGAAATAGTGCGTCCCCATTCTGCCACTAACCTTTAACTGTCTGCATCGCTTTAAATTTCACCTACATGCAATTTGTCACTCCCACCACTGGGGGGCCACCTCCTGTGCAGCAGTTAATAATTCTACACATGGCCGAACCCCAGTCAATGAGTGTCACTAGCAGACGGTCATCCTGGTGGGATTTGTACCATCTCTGAACTACTTAGAGCTCAGTACAAAAGTCAGCACTTTTAACAGCGTTATTACTGCTAAACGAATGTTAAGGGCCTGGAAAACGAATTTTAATTTTGTGTAGTGCGAAATTTGTCCATTTTAATAAAAATCTAAATTTTTAAGAAACTTTTCACTTTTTTTTTTAAGTTTGTCCATCTTTATTTCAGGTTTGCCTTTTCCCCATGTGAGAGCCCCAAGCTTTGTTTTGCTCTCTCTAACGTTTTTTTTAAAAAAGTTTGAATTTTAAGAGCTTACCCACTTCCTTGTTCGCTGGCTCGGAGAATTCTGCCTTGTGATTGGCTGCTCGGACAGCCTGATGACATCACGGCAGCTCGCGCAAGGGGATCCCCACTGTGCCACGCTGATTTGAACTGAAGGTCGGAAAACTCTTTACGCTCTCGACACAGGGACCGCGAGATCCTTGTGCGAACGTACTTCGGGACCAGCAACGAACACCAGGCTTCGCCGCTGTCTGCAAATTCCGGGCCATCAAGGCAGCTTAATGGACAAGTGGTCACCTAATACAGGTTTAGCTGTCGCTGCACACATGCTAGATGGAACATTAAAAACAAACTTGGTACAATTTGATCGTAGGAGTGAGCCGTTGGCACAGTGCTAGCATTCCCGCCTCTGGGCCAGAGAATGCTGGGTTTGAGCTCGGGCCTTGAATTCTGGGTTGACAGCCAGCAGGATACTTGTGGGTGTGGGTGGCCACCCCCGCCCCCCTCATCGTATGGGTTTTTGGGAGCCATTAAACATTCGCGCCACACAAGTGCCAGGCAATGACTATCTCCACCGCCCCTTGACATTCAACGGCATTACCATTGCCGAATCCCCCACCATCAACATCCTGGGGGTCACCATTGACCAGAAACTTAACTGGACCAGCCACATAAATACTGTGGCAACAAGAGCAGGTCAGAGGCTGGGTATTCTGCGGCGAGTGTCTCACCTCCTGACTCCCCAAAGCCTTTCCACCATCTACAAGGCACAATGAGTGTGATGGAATACTCTCCACTTGCCTGGATGAGTGCAGCTCCAACAACACTCAAGAGGCTCGACATCATCCAGGACAAAGCAGCCCACTTGATTGGCACCCCAACCACCACCTTAAACATTTACTCCCTCCACCACCGGCGCACCGTGGCTGCAGTGTGTACCATCTACAAGATACACTGCAGCAACTCACCAAGGCTTCTTCGGCAGCACCTCCCAAACCCGCGACCTCTTCCACCTAGAAGGACAAGGGCAGCAGGTGCATGGGAACACCACCACCTCCAAGTTCCCCTCCAAGTCACACACCATCCTGACGTGGAAATATATCGCCGTTCCTTCATCGTCGCTGGGTCAAAATTCTGAAACTCCCTCCCCAACAGCACTGTGGGAGTACCATCACCACACGGACTGCAGCGGTTCAAGAAGGTGGCTCACCACCACCTTCTCAAGGGCAATTAGGGACGGGCAATAAATGCTGGCCTTGCCGGCGACGCCCACATCCCATAAACGAATAAAAAGAAACCCTCCTGCCGTACAGGACTGACCAGTGTATCGGCTGGTATAAAGATGGTTACAGACCATGGAAGGAGCATTAACACGGCCAGTCAGACTGCGAATCCTTCCACTACTTCACACAGTTCCCCAAAGGGAGAAGACACAAAAGAAGAAGAAGACAATTTGATTTTTTTTTGTTTAAGTTTCACGACAGAGGGGAAACCAGAGCACGCCCAGGCTTGAGTAATGAATGGAATGGATAACGTTTTGCCATTTGTCAGCTGGCTTATAATAACCTCTGCCTGGCTTTAAACAGTTCCAGGCTCCAGATCACATTGGCCCAGATCACCAGTCCAGGCGGTTTGTGCTAACGTACCTGGAAAAACAAGATTTGAATTTTCAACCCATTGAGCTGTCATTTGGCCAGTCCGAGACCAGTAGCTTCAGAGTGCCAGGTGCGCCTCTCAAGGCTGAAGTTGTGCTGCAGGTTTTCTACCAAGAGGCAGTTCAGCACATGTGGGCTTTCACTTATGATCAGAGCGTCACTCTCCCGACAGCTGTTTTTTCCGATGTTGAGAAAGCAAGGCCGGTAGCCCACTTTCTCAAGTGGCATGAGACGAGCTTCTTGCGGGAGGTTCTCAAAGCACCAGATGAGTGCAAAGGAGTCAGACGGGCTCACGAGTTATACTGCCACTTTCAGACTGATTTGCTTCAGCTGTAAAAGTGGCAGTAAACTGCAGTCTAGACTTCGAAATTTACAAGCTGGCTGCTGTTTGTATTCCTGCAATTTAGTTTCAATAATTCTTCATATAAATGAATGTAATTATGCAAGTTTTTTTAAATTCGTTTTATGGGCTGTGGGCGTCGCGGGCAAGGCCAGCATTTATTGCCCATCCCTAATTGCCCTTCAGAAGGTGGTGGTGAGCCGCCTTCTTGAACCGCTGCAGTCCGTGTGGTGAAGGTACAAGCTAACTACTGTTAGGGAGGGAGTTCCACATCATTTAAGGAGGTAAACGTTGTTTCTCCGATTTAGTGACTGACATCTGGTAAAATGTCCAGCCCATCAAGTCAGCGTAGGTTAACCAGAACGATACCCGGACTCCAAGGGTTAAGTTACGAGGAGAGGTTACACAAATTAGGGCTGTATTCCCTAGAATTTAGAAGGTTAAGGGGTGATTTGATTGAAGTTTTCAAGATATTAAAGGGAACAGACAGGGTCGATAGAGAGAAACTATTTCCGCTGGTTGGGGAGTCTAGGACTCGGGGACATAGTCTAAAAATTAGAGCCAGACCTTTCAGGAGTGAAATTAGGAAACACTTCTACACACAAAGGGTGGTAGAAGTTTGGAACTCTCTTCCACAAACAGCAATTGATGCGAGATCAATTGTTAATTTTCAATCGGAGATTGATAGCTTTTTGTTAACCAAAGGTAGTAAGGGATGTGGGCCAAAGGCGGGTATATGGAGTTAGGTCGCAGATCAGCCATGATCTCATTGAATGGTGGAATAAGCTCGAGGGGCTCAATGGCCTCCTCCTGTTCCCGTGTTCCTAACTGATGGACTGCAGGCAAGGTTTATTCCCAAGTCATGTGACAAGGAGGACGGCGAATGCAGAACAAGGTATTATTTTGCGTGTTGTTCTGTGACTCATACAATAGATTTGTTGCAAACTAACTGGATTGACACGAAAGACAAATCACCAGTTCCACTGTGCACGGGAAGTGTTGCCGTTTTGTTAGCTTGACTCTTGACCTGTAGCGGATGAGAATCTAGAAACTGTACAATTTGACAGAAGGTGAATTCAGGGCATGGATCCTTCCGAGGATATGGAACGATGGCAGAAACTGAAAGATAAAACGCCATGCTTCTCATCTGAAATACTAGCCAATTTCAATACAGCTCCCTCCAAGACTCAGAGAGAAGACTGGCTGCTCGGGTGTAGGTCACTATCTCACCTCTTCTGCTGTGAGCCTAGACTAGGTGTTGACAGACAATTAAAGCATAAACAGAGACTAATCTAATTCTGCTGTCACACTTTCCAGCAAGAGTCGCCTGTACTTACTAAATGCGTAATATGCACGTGATCTTTTTCATAGTTTTGAAATGTTACTGGAGACCAAAATTGCAAAGAGTACGGCGGCTCTTAATCTGCCCTTTCGTCTTTGATGCCAATCCATCTTTTCAGAGCATCGGAACAGTTTGCAAGGACATAAGACCATAAGAATTAGGAGTAGGCCCTACGGTCCCCCCCCCCGCCCCCACCCCGCCACCCAAGCCTGCTCCGCCATTCAATAAGATCTTGGCTAATCTTCAACCTCAACTCCACTTTCCCGCCCGATCTCCATATCCCTCGATTCCCCTCGAGTCCAAAAGTCTATCGATCTCAGCCTTGAATATACTCAACGATTCAGCATCCACAGCCCTCTGGGGTAGAGAATTCCAAAGATTCACAACCCTCTGATTAAAGAAATTCCTCCTCATCTCAGTCTTAAAAGGCCGACCCCTTATCCTGAGACTAGGCTCCCCTAGTTCTAGACACTCCAGCCAGGGGAACAACCTCTCAGCATCTACCCTGTCAAACCCCCTCAGAATCTTGTATGTTTCAATGAGATCACCTCTCATTCTTCTAAACTCCAGAGAGTATAGGCCCAATCTACTCAATCTCTCCTCATTAGGACACCCCTCTCATCCCATATCAAATCACCAAAAAGTATTCCGACAGAAACAGGCCTTGCACATTTTAAAATATATATATGCATGTGATCTTCAAGAACATGATCTGTTTTTTCCCTAGGTGTGCTTTTCTTGGCACACTCACAATTTGCCTATTCATAAACTGCTCGCATTTCTACCTTTGATCTCCAGAAACATACGAGTACAATCTGCAGTCATCATTTCGCCCTTCATTGCACCATATGCTCAAGTAATGCCCAGGGAGAGATAGAAGGGTTACCAATTTGCAAGATTAGCTCCCTGAAATCAACTCCTCCCTTCAATTAGATAGAGGAACTATAGTATAACTTGGGAACACGAGAGAGAGTCGAGAGTTTTACCCAAAAATTGTTGGGGCATCTAGGGGCATAGTCATTGACACTATCTGAAGCCTTGAGTAAAGAAAGTCTTCCTACAAACTGGTATTTTCTACTTTTGTTATTCACCAATCATATCCTGAGGGGTCTTGACAGGGTGGCTGTGGAGAGGATGTTTCCTCTTGTGGGAGAATCTAGAACTCGGGGTCATAGAGTCATAGAGTTATACAGCACAGAAAGAGGCCCTTCGGCCCATCGTGTCCGCACCGGCCATCAAGCCCTGTCTATTCTAATCCCATTTTCCAGCACTTGGTCCATAGCCTTGTATGCTATGGCGTTTCAAGTGCTCATCTAAATGCTTCTTGAATGTTGTGAGGGTTCCTGCCTCTACCACCCTTTCAAGCAGTGAGTTCCAGATTCCAACCACCCTCTGGGTGAAAAAGTTTTTCCTCAAATCCCCTCTAAACCTCCTTGAAAAAACCTTGAAACTATGCCCCCTGGTTATTGACCCCTCTACTAAGGGGAAAAGTTCTTTTCTATCTACCCTATCTATGCCCCTCATAATTTTGTACACCTCAATCAGGTCCCCCCTCAGCCTTCTCTGCTCTAAGGAAAACAACCCCAGCCTGTCCAGTCTCTCTTCATAGCTGAAGCGCTGCAGCCCAGGTAACATCCTGGTGAATCTCCTCTGCACCCTCTCCAATGCAATCACATCCTTCCTATAGTGTGGCGACCAGAACTGCACACAGTATTCCAGCTGTGGCCTAACTAGCGGTTTGTACAGCTCCATCATAACCTCCCTGCTCTTTACTGTTTAAAAATATGGGGTCGCCCATTTAAGACAGAGATGAGAATTTTTTTCTCACAGAGGGTCGTGAGTCTTTGGAACTCTCTTCCTCACAGGGCGGTGGAAGCAGAGTCTTTGAATATTTTTAAGGCAGAGGTAGATAGATTCTTGGTAAGCAAAGGGGTGAAAGGTTATCGGGGGTAGGCGGGAATGTGGAGTAATCAGATCAGCCATGATCTTATTGAATGGCGGAGCAGGCTCGAGGGTCCGAGTGGCCTACTCCTGCTCCTAATTCGTATGTTCGTATGTATCACAATCTTTCTTCTTCCCGCCACCCCCGCATTGTTCTGCCTAACCACACTGCTGTAAAAATTCAGCCCAATGACAGTGCAGCAAAAACACATCTCAGATATACAAAAAACCAAGGTCAGGGTGTTCCAGTTCGAGAGCCAATTATCAATGAGCATGAACAGAAGCAAATGATGATATACTGCTACAGACTACAAGAGGAACTCAAGAAACTTGATGAAAATGATGATGAGTCTCATATTGATTCAGAATGGTCGGACAGGCATGCTCTGAAAACAATAATCAAGGAAAAAATTAACAGGCACTTGGAGAGGTTTAAGCTATTGGCAGGATAGGCGCACCAACGTCAGTGTTCTCGCTCAGGCCAAGATCCCCAGCATCGAAGCTTTGAACATGCTCGATCAGCTCCGATGGACGGGTCACACTGTCCGCATGCCCGATACGAGACTCCCAAAACAAGCACTCTACTCGGAGCTCCGGCACGGCAAGAGAGCCCCAGGTGGGCAGAGGAAACGCTTCAAGGACACCCTCAAAGCCTCCTTGAAAAAGTGTAACATCCCCACCGACACCTGGGAATCCCTGGCCCAAGACTGCACAAAGTGGAGGAGAAGCATCCGGGAAGGCGCCGAACACCTCGAATCTCTTCGCCGGGAGCAAGCGGAAGCCAAGCGCCAACAGCGGAAGGAGCGCACGTCAACCCAAGCACCCCACCCACCCGCCCCTTCAACCACCGTCTGCCCCACCTGTGACAGAGACTGTAGGTCCCACATTGGACTCATCAGTCACCTGAGAACTCATTTTTAATGTGGAAGCAAGTCATCCTCGGTTCCGAGGGACTGCCTAAGAAGAGAAGAAGCTAATTAAGGAGAGCCAACATGGATTTGTAAAAGGCAGATCGTGTTTTGACTAATCTAATTGAATTTTTTGATGAAGTAACAAGGAGGATTGATGAAGGGAATGCAATTAATGTTGTCTACATGGAGTTTAGGAAGGCGTTTGACAAAGTACCACATAGAAGGCTCATTTGAGGCTCATGGAATAGGTGGGTCAGTGGCAGCTTGGATAAGGAATTGGCTTAAGGACAGAAAACAGCGAGTTGTGGTAAATGGCTGTTTTTCAGACTGGAGGATGGTAGACAGTGGTGTTCCCCAAGGGTCAGTGCTGGGGCCACTGCTTTTTTTGATATATATAAATGACCTGGATATTGGAATACAGAGTAGAATTTCTAAATTTGCCGATAACACCAAACTTGGGGGTGTGGCAAACAGTGAAGATGATACCAATCGACTGAAACAGGACATAGATAGGCTAGCAGAATGGGCAGACAAGTGGCAGATGGAATTTAATACAGAGAAGTGTGAGGTAATGCATTTTGGCAGAAGGAACAGAGAGAGGCAATATACACTTAATGGCACAGTTTTAAAGAGTGTGCAGGGACAGAGGGACCTGGGAGTTAATGTGCATAGGTCCCTGAAGGTGGCAGGACATATTGACAGAGTGGTTAGCAAAGCAGATGGGATCTTGGGCTTCATAAATAGAGGTATTGAGTACAAAAGCAGAGAAGTTATGCTGAACCTTTATAAAACGCTGGTTAGGCCACAACTGGAGTATTGCGTCCAGTTCTGGTCACCACACTTTAGGAAGGATGTGAAGGCCCTTGAGAGGGTGCAGAGGAGATTTACCAGAATGTTCCGGGGATGAGGGATTTTAGCTACAAGGACAGGTTGGAGAAGCTGGATTTGTTTTCATTAGAGCAAAGGAGTTTGAGGGGTGATTTGATAGAGGTGTACAAGATTATGATGGGTTTGGATAGGCTAGACGGGGAAAGGCTGTTCCCACTAGTTGATGGTACAACGACTAGGGGACACAGATTCAGGGGGAGAAATTGAGTTGTGCCCCCTTTGGGGCGCTAACTTCACCGGGGCGCTACTTTTAGAGCCCCAGAAAAATTAGCGCCACCGCGGCCGAAATTCCCTCGCAGAGCCCCAAGAGGGAAGCGGGGCGCTACTGGAAGTAGCCATCGCAGTATTGCAGGCCTTCCTCCCCTTCTTAAAGGGGAGGGGCCTTGCGCAGCGCGACCCGGGGTCCAGCTGGGCCACCGGGGATCGGAGTGCCGGCAAAAGAGCCCGGCACTCAAGAGAACTGCTGGTCTCATGGAGCGCAGCCGGCACTCCGCGGGGGGCGGGTCAGGAGGCCGGGAACGGGAGCGGAGGCAGGTGCTGGCAGGCGGCCAGCAACAAAAATGGCCGCCTGGCACCTCCCCTTTAATTTGCGCCGCCCCGGCCGCAGGTAGGCCCCCCTGACCCCGTTGGACATAGCGTCCGGCGGTAAGTCAGGGGACGCTACCGAAGATCGCGGCCAGGGCGCGAGCGGGGCGCTGCACAGTGATGACGTCATCGGCGGCGGCGCAGCGCCACTACTAACCTCCCGCTAAATTTCGCGGGAGGTGTTGGCGCCGCCGCGCCTGGGCGCTAGTTGCTTTGCGCCCTGTTAGCGCCCTCTTAGGGGACTTGGGGCGGGATAGGATACAGGCAGCATAGAGTTGATGAGCTGGAAGTTCAACCCAACCGCATATGGTGGGTGAACTGATAACACTCACTGTTCAAAAGCACCCTCGCCAGTCAACTAAAGCTTCAATTCACACTCACAAGTTCAGGGTCAGTGTGAAGCAAATTCCGCTTCACACTGGCATTATACGCAGCGTAAACTGGCTGCCAAGGCCCAAGACTCTTCCTTCTGGTGTCGTATTGGGCCCCGATGCCAAATTCAGGCTGTATTTACGTTCTGACTGTCATGTTATTGCAAAGCGAATCCGTCTCACACTAACGTCACATTTCCTCTTAACAAGAAACACTGACTGTGTCCTTAGAAATATCCACAGGCTAAACTATCCAGCCCTCTTGACAGGGAATAGCGGCAATAGCAAGATTAGGCATTTACAAAGATGATATAGTTGCATACTGTAGCTTCAGTTTATTTTTCTTACTATAGAATAACACAATCTGCTCTAAATTCTTTTTTTCAATCGAGAAACTAAGGTGATGAACCAAGGTCCAAAGTACTGGACACCACTAAGGTTCAAAAGAGTAAACAATATGGGCCGTATTTTGCGACCCCTACGGGTGCGTACGAGATGCCCACACGCCCGTACGGGCCGCGCAAGTTCCGGGTTTAGGCTTGCGAAGCGCACGCGCTGAAACCCGGCACTTGCGATCGGTCAAGAATCCTCCGCATCCCCGGGAGATGGGCCTCTGCGGGTGGAGAGTTGCGCTATTTGCCCAACTTCCGCCCGCTGAATGCCGGGAAATTCTTACGCCTGGTAAAAGCATGGCGCAAGGCCCGCTTTTACCAGCATAAGAGTTTAAAAAAATAGAAAAATAAATTATCACTCATTTATACATTAAAAACACTGTCAAATAAGGTACATATTCAAAACAGTTTCACAAAATTACGAGGAACAGCACCTCATCTTTCGATTAGGCACTCTACAGCCCTCTGAACTCAACATAGAGTTCAACAATTTCAGATCATAACCTGGCCCCTATCACATATATATATATATATATATTTTTTTTTTTTTATCCACTTTTGTTTGGCCTTTTTTTTCTTCTCTCCCACATGGCAGCTGTCTTTCACTCTGCCAGCGCAATTCACACTTCATCTAAGCCATCCTTTGTTCCTCAACCTGTCCCATTTCCACCTCCTCTTGCCTTGAATATCTCTTAATGTCTCTTAGCCTCTCCTGCCTTCTATCCTATCACTGACCTTCCCTTTTGTTCTTTCATCCCCTCCCCCTTTTCCCAGCCCCTACACTTGCTTAAAAATCTATTTCATTTCCTGCTTTTTTCCAGTTCTGACGAAAGGTCTTCGACCTGAAACGTTAACTCTGTTCCTCTCTCCACAGATGCTGCCTGGCCTGCTGAGTTTTTCCAGCGTTTTCTGTAGTTATTTCAAAAAATTAATTTATTTAAAATATTTAATTAAATGGCATTTTAATTAATTTTAATTATGTAATTTTTTTATTTCTTTATTTCATGTGCTGGTGTATTTTTGAAGTGATCCCCATTCATATTTATGGAGATTCCGTACGTACGCAACTCCCAGAGGTATGAATGGGGATTCTCTTCTTTTATTGGTTGGGCCGGCCCACGTGATCCCAGGGATGTTTGCGAACCGCCTGCGCCCCTGGGATACGTGGGGCTCTGCCCGCGCGGACCCGGAGAAGCCAAAGGATCGCGAGTCTCCGTATCTCCCGGGCCAGCAGGTACATTCGTAGATTTTTTAACAGGTCGGAGGCATCCGCCCCGCGGGAAACCTCCCATCGCAAATTCTGGGCCAATAGAAGTCTGGAATTAGGGATTACGTGATTGCAACTTTGTTTTTTAAAGCCGGGAAGACATAAGAACATAAGAAATCGGAGCAGGAGTAGGCCATTCGGCCCCTCGAGCCTGCCCCGCCATTCAGTAAGATCATGGCTGATCTGATCTTGGCCTCAACTCCACTTTCCCCGCCCGCTCCCCATAACCCTCGACTCCCCCCGTAGCTCAAATATCCGTCCATCTCCGCCTTGAATATATTCCGTGACGCTGTACAAAGGAGACAAATGGAGGAGTTACAGTTTGGTGGCCTCGAGATCGATGGAGTTGAAGGAAACGATACCATGTGTGCACTGATTCCGACACAATGGGCCCGCAATTTGCGGGGGGGGAGCAGTGAACGGCAGACCGCAACTTTCGGAGTTCCGCGTTGGGCTACGCCGGCGCCAAATCCTGAGGCTGCGGTCAATTTCAAAGGCGAAATGATGATGATGGCAAATTCTGGGCTGCGGAGACGTGGGGGTGGGGGGGGGGAAAGAGTGTTTCGGTGGCATAGTTTGCACTTTTGAAGAAATTCTGTAACAATCCTGAGAGTTTATGAAGATTACAAGTTTCCCCATGATATTTCTGCATTTATTTTTCAACACCCCCCCCACCCCCCCAAAAAAAATACTTTTCTGCATTAACCAGTATGAAATATTTGACATGGCTCATACTTTTTGCAAGTAATTTTTTTTTTTTGAATGTTCTTTGCGTTGCCCTACCGATATTTCCTTCTACTGAAATCCTGGTCACTCTCGGTCTTCGGCTGTGATTCTCAATCGCGGCAGCCGTGGTGCACAACCGTTTCGGGGCAGGTTCGGTTCCCATCCTCAGCTCGGCGCCGCGGCAGCGATCCCAGCGTCGGTTCGCGGCGGCGGCGATCAGCCTCCTCTGCCGGGGTTGCAGACGCGGACCGCTGCGGAGCAAATAACTGGCCGGCCAGCCTTCAGTCAAACCCCTGGGTGGCATTAACCAGCCGGGCAATTTCACGCATGTGGCATTTCTGAGGGCTGCAGACATGTTGCGAGCTGCAGTTTGCCAAGTCCGGCCACAGACATGCTGCAGATAACGTGTGGCTCGGTTTCACAAGCACAGAAGCACTCACACAACGCTGCAGTCCCCATTCTCCCACCTTGCTTCC
The DNA here is from genome assembly GCA_030390025.1 of Squalus acanthias. Classification (NCBI taxonomy): domain Eukaryota; kingdom Metazoa; phylum Chordata; class Chondrichthyes; order Squaliformes; family Squalidae; genus Squalus; species Squalus acanthias. The sequence continues at coordinate 60,846,719 of CM059441.1, read as the reverse complement.
TTCCTCCTGCAAGCAACCTCTTAATTATTTGGTGAAGCAGTTCCGGGTTGATAGAAACATGCAGGACTTTATTTTCACGGCTGCCGTGGTCAATTGAGAAAGAGGTCGGACTGCATCTTAAGGCTGGTTGGGAAATATCTGAAGGCGCATTAGTCCACAGACTCTGATGAATAATCTATGTCAGTGATGCTGCAGACCTTCAGTCATTCAGAACAATGCTGCCACATGTCACCGTCATGTGATTCCCACGATGTCCACAGCCAGAAACTGGAATAAAGAAAACCATTGTCTTTCAACCCCCCCAGTGTAGAGCTCCGGACAGCACACACATGCAGGAAGGAATGTCCGAAAATCCAGCGGAATTACACATAATCTACAGTGGGCGAATTACACCCTCGCGGTATTTAATAATAATTTTAAAAAAAATTATATTTGATATATAAAACAATTCACAGAAAGACTTGCATTTCTATAGCACCTTTCCCGACCACCGGACGTCTCAATACGTTTTACAGCCAATGAAGTACTTTTTTGAAGTGTTGTAATGTGGGAAACGCGGCAGCCAAGTTGCGCACAGCAAGCTCCCACAAACAGCAATGTGATAATGACCAGATAATCTGTTTTTGTTATGTTGATTGAGGGATAAATATTGGCCAGGACACCAGGGATAACTCCCCTGCTCTTTTCAAAGTAGTGCCATGGGATGTTTTACATCCACCTGAGAGAGCAGACAGGGCCTCGGTTTAACATCTCATCTGAAAGACAGCACCTCCGACAGTGCAGCACTCCCTCAACACTGCACTGGAGTGTCAGCCTAGATTTTTGTGCTCCAAGTGCCTAGCATGGGACCTGAAACCCACAACCTTCTGACTCAGAGGCAAGTGTGCTACCAACTGAGCCACTGCATTTAATTAAGTGGAAGAGAGTCCTCAGCAGTGGTTCTTGACCAGCTATCCTGACTAGAGCAAGTATTGTGTCAACTGAAAGCCTTAATATTGGCCCAGAAATTCGCCTCTCCGGTTTGCCGCGGGGGTAAGGATCGCGCGCGCACTTACCTACCGCGCCTGCCATTGACCCCTGGGCCCACGGGGACTTCAGCTCCTGGGCCTGCTCCAAGTGCCGGTGCGCAGTGCTTGCATGTCCCAGGGGCGCAGTTAGTGCGATGCGTCCCCTGGGATCACGTGGGCCATGGAGAGCCAATGGCAGCACACCATCTTTCATCTATGAAGATGACCTGTCAAATCTATGAATTGAAATCGGCCCCAAAACAACAGCTAAACTTCAAATAATTTTTTTTAAAAACCATCACATTTTTAAAATAACTATAAGTTAAATAAAGTAACTACTTTAAACAAATTAAAATACTTTTTAACAGTGCTAAATATAAAGTATATAAAAAAGATAAACCTGTTGAAAATTTTTTAAAATTATAATTAATTAACCACTTACCTTGTTGAAAACGGGTCCTGCGCCTCCTTTTTAAAAGCGCAGGTTCTTCAATACTTACCCTCTCGGAGAAACCTGAAAAAAAACCTAAGTTTGCTGCGTGCGCGCAGCATCTACTGCGCACGCGGTTCACCTCTGAACCCCTCCCTTCACCAGACCGGAAGTTCCAGTTTCCCGCGCATGCGCAGTGCATGCAGGAAACCGGCACTTCAGGCGGCCTTACGGGTGAGTACACAGCGCGGACTCACCCGGCAAGTGCTGAATTTTTGGCCCAGTGTGTGGGAAGTTCGTCTCTCAGATGATTTTTAACTTCATTACTAGCTAACAGCGTGTGGCTGGATCTCCCATCCACCCCCTATTCAAGTAACAACAGCAATGTAGGCACAGTGGGGCATTATTTTTTTTAATTTATTCATTCACAGGATGTGGGCATCGCTGACAATGCCCAACATTTATTGCCCTTGAGAAGGTGGTGGTGAGCCGCCTTCTTGAACCGCTGCAGTCCGTGTGGTGAAGGTACTCCCACAGTGCTGTTAGGGAGGGAGTTCCAGGATTTTGACCCAGCGACGATGAAGGAACGGTGATATATTTCCAAGTCAGGATGGTGTGTGACTTGGAGGGGAACTTGGAGGTGGTGGTGTTCCCATGCGCCTGCTGACCTTCTAGGTGGTAGAGGTCACGGGTTTGGGAGGTGCTGCCGAAGAAGCCTTGGCGAATTGCTGCAGTGCATCTTGTAGATGGTACACACTGCAGCCACGGTGTGGCAGTGGTGAAGGGAGTGCTTTGTCCTGGATGGTGTCGAGCTTCTTGAGTGTTGTTGGAGTTGCACTCACCCAGGCAAGTGGAGAGAATTCCATCGCACTCCTGACTTGTGCCTTGTAGATGGTGGAAAGGCTTTAGGGAGTCAGGAGGTGAGACCATCGCCACAGAAAACCCAGCCTCTGACCTGCTCTTGTAGCCACAGTATTTATGTGGCTGGCCCAGTTAAATTTCTGGTCAATGGTGACCCCCAGGATCTTGATGGTGGGAGATTCAACGATGGTAATGTTATTGAATGTCAAGGGGCGGTGGTTAGATTCTCTCTTGTTGGAGATAGTTATTGCCTGGCACTTTTGTGGCGTGAATGTTACTTGCTACTTATCAGCTCAAGCCTGGATGTTGACCGGGTCTTGCTGCATGCGGGCATAGACTGCTTCATTATCTGAGGAGTTGCGAATGGAACTGAACATTTCTCCCTGGTTCCCAAGCTTCCTCCATTAGTCAAACCCGGATGCACAGCTGTTGACAGTACTGGAGCTTCTATTGCTGTAGTACCAGCTTCAGTTTATGTATGCATAGTAGGAGAGCTGCTACCGAAACATGGTGGGGCATTATCGCCATCCTGATTCACGCCCCATGTATACCGCAGAACCACTGCTATTTGTAGTGGTTTCGCAATATGTGTTGGTTCTGAACTTACCCTGTCGCGGGGCAGAATTCAGAGTAGAAGCAGCAGCTGGTAAACCCATCGCGGCCACAACAACACGTTTCTGGCTGTAGGACTTGGCCGATGATGGGGCAGATCCATCGGAAAAACCGCTCGTGCAGAAGCGGAGTACGTTAGGGTGAGAGTTCAGCCTCCCTGGACTGACCAACGGCTCCAGCTAAGGCACTGCTGCCTCTGGAAGAGTGTTCGGGGACCGTGTTGCAAAATGGTTCTTGACCTCTTCTGCGGCAGGAGCGCCACCGCCTTTGTACCACAGTTGAGGCTGGCACGGTGGCAGAGAATCAAAAAATATAGGAATGGATAGTGTGGCATCGCAGAGTTGATTGGTGGAGGGTGTGAAGTGGTGAACGAATGTTTTTAATTGATACACCAAAGTGGCAACTTACTCAGGGAGATACATCAAAACCAGTGCAAGAGAGAGTGTCTCCAAGTGGATGACTCAATGGAGAGTATTGCTGCGATCTCATGTAGTCTGTGCATCAGAGCACAATCACAGTTGCATTCTGCATTCTTGAAATGTCTGATTCTTGTTACTACTTGCTCACAAGGATTTTTAATATCGCACCATTAGCAGCCATTCAATCCCTCCCGTCTCAACTTGCACACAAATAATATAAAAATGTTGATTAAGAACCAAGCCTGGTGATCCCTGAGGTGGATTGCGGATAATTGTATCTTAATTAGACACACAGTACACTGTAGCCATTATATTGTTGCACTTTTAACTAGGAAGTCTTTGAATGCTTGATTAATTGGATCCAGGTTAGTCAGAGTTTGCTGGCCTGGCCAATTCCAATTTGTCAGCAGCAGTAGTTTTTGTGTAACAGCATAGTTAGGAGTTTATGATGTGTTCTGCAATATCTTTGCTTTTTTTTTGCTAAATTTATTGGCAATTGAATTATTCAGTTGTGGATTATTTGTATCCTGTGTCTGGTTTAGATGGTTTGAGAAAGGATTTTGCATTTTGCTACGGTGTATTTCTTGTCAGTGTTGTAAGGATTGGTCTCATGTAGAATAATATCAGATTCATGACTATACATTAATGTCTAAATATATCAGTGGGATCACAATGGTTCTCAAAACTCTGTACATTTTCCTTCCCTATGTGCAGTACGTTACACTCGTCTGCACTAAGTTCCTTCTGCCATTGTTCTGTCCACTTACATATTTCGTCCAACTCATTCTGTAATTTCTGGTCTGGTCTAAGATCCTGAGGGGTCTGGACAGGGTGGATGTGGAGAGGATGTTTCCTCTTGTGGGAGAATCTAGAACTAGGGGTCACTGTTTAAAAATAAGGGGTCGCCCATTTAAGACAGAGATGAGGAGAATTTTTTTCTCACAGAGGGTCGTGAGTTTTTTCGAACTCTCTTCCTCAGAGGGTGGTGGAAGCAGAGTCTTTGAATATTTTTAAGGCAGAGGTAGATAGATTCTTGGTAAGCAAGGGGGTGAAAAGTTATCGGGGGTAGGCGGGAATGTGGAGTAATCAGATCAGCCATGATCTTATTGAATGGCGGAGCAGGCTCGAAGGGCCGAGTGGCCTACTCCTGCTCCTAATTCGTATGTCTCCTCTGATTCCACTCCCCCTTCTACTTTCGAATCAACTGCAAATTTGACCAACTTGCAGTGAGTTTCTGAATCCAAGTTGTTGATGGAAGTTAGAAACAGGAGTGGTCATAACACTGATCTCCGGCACACAAAGTACATCTGCCCACCTCAACCTGTTGGTTTCCACCTTTCAACCAACTTCTATTCCAGTCCCAAGATTTACTTTGAATCCCCAGCTCTTTGAGCTTAGTAAAAAGTCTTGCGTGTGGAGCTTTATTAAATGCCATTGTTGTGGAGTATTTTAAACCAACACTCGACACAAGGTTTTCAGATCGATAGTCAAGTTGTCTTTACGCCGGTGGGGAGACAATCTGCTCTGTCTTTAGCCAGACTTCTCCAAATTGTTACAGCAAACACTACATTTTTATACATTAAAATAAGCATGGCCGGCTCATGCTAAATTCATTGCCTGCAACCTGATTGGATCTTGGCCCGCATGCACCTTCACGGATTGGTTACAAATCTTAATGTAAACATGTGTAAGCTGCCTCCTCAATCAATCACTCAAACTGCTGAACACTGATCAAAAGATACCTTGGAATGTGACCCAGATAATAAAGCAGTTAAAGGCAGTTGAAATGCTGGACATCCTGTCTCCATTTAATTGTTTTATTTCTCTTCAAAGTCAGCTATCTTAACCGTATCTTTATAGATGTGGCCTTTCATGTTAGCACCTGTCTTTCTTACACCATTCAGTGAAACTGCCAGCGATGTCATCTTAACTCTTTCCCCACTGCACCATAAATGCTTTGGGCCAAATATTCGGCCCTTCCCGGGTGAGTACACAGTCCGTACTCACCCATAATGCGTCCCGAAGTGCCGGTTTCCTGCATGCACTGCGCATGCACGGGAAACTGGAACTTCCGGTATGGTGAATGGGGCGGTTCCTAGGTGAACCGCGTGTGCGGTAGAGGCTGCGCTCACGCAGCAAACTTAGATTTTTTTCAGGTTTCTACGCGAGGGTAAGTAGTGAAGAAACTACGCTATTAAAAAGGAGGCGCAAGACCCGTTTTCAACAAGGTAAGTGGTTAATTAAGTATAATTTTAATTTTTTTTCAACAGGTTTATCTTTTTTAGATACTTTAAAGAAAGGTAAGTTTATTTTTATCACTTTTAAAAAGTATTTTAATTTTTTCAAAAATTTAAATTTTTGTTTAAAGTGGTTAATTTATTTAACTATAGTTATTTTATAAATGTGATGGTTTTTAAAAAAAAATTATTTTAAGTTTAGCTGTTCTTTTGGGGCCGATTTCAATTCACAGATTTGACAGGTCTCCTGTCAAATCTATGAATGAAAGATGGTCTGCTGCCATTGGCTCTCCATGGCCCACGTGATCCCAGGGGACGCATCGCACTAACCCTGGGACACGCAAGCACTGCGCGCCGGCTCTTGGAGCAGGACCAGGAGCTGAAGTTCCCGTGGGCCCAGAGGTTAATGGCAGGCGCGGTAGGTAAGTGCGCGCGCGATCCTTACCCCCGCGGCAAGCCGGAGAGGCGAATTTCTGGGCCTTTATTAAATATCATTGTAGAGCTTTCAACAGTGCAGTCAGGTTGGCACTTCCTCAAAGAACTCAAGAAGGTTGGTCAGATAAGATCTCTCCTTCTGAATTCATGTTGACTGCTGTTATTATTCTACAGATAATCGTCACGTTTGCACCTGATAATCAATTTTGTTATTTTACATGGAAATTGATTAAGCTTAATGGATCTGTTGTAGCCTGCACATGTTTTACCACTAGTCTGTTTCCAGTCTACTGGTCTCTCGTCAGTGTCCACTGACTCCCTTGTAATGATTGTCAATGCCTCACAACTCTCCTTCCTGGTCTCTCAGCACTCTGGGCGAAATATTATCTGTCCCTGGGGATTTATTGGTCTTGAGCCCCTTTCCGCTTATCTAGAACTTCCATCTCATTGCTATCAAAGTCATCCATTTTGTTTGCGTTATTTCTGTTTGGAAGGGCATTTACTCAAAAACTCGGAGGAAGTAATCATTCAGAAGATTAATATAAAAACAAATATTACATAGGATTACATAGGATATACAGCACAGAAACAGGCCATTCGGCCCAACCAGTCCATGCCGGCTTTTATGCTCCACTCGAGCCTCCTCCTGTCTTTCCTCATCTAAATCTATCACCCTCTATTCCCTTTTCCCTCATATGCTTGTCCAGCCTCCCCTTAAATGCATCTACACTATTCGCTTCAACCACTCCCTGTGGTAGCGAGTTCCACATTCTCACCACTCTTTGAGTAAAGAAGTTTCTTCTGAATTCCCTATTGGATTTCTTGGCGACTCTCTTATATGGATGGTCTCTAGTTAAGCTCTTCCCCACAAGTGGAAACATTCTCTCTGTATCCACTCTGTCAAAACCTTTCATAATTTTATTGACCTCTATTAGGTCACCCCTCAGCCTTCTTTTATCAAGAGAATAGAGACCCAGCCTGTTCATCCTTTCCTGATATGTATACCCTTGCATTTTTGGTATCATCCTTGTAAATCTTCTCTGCACCCTTTCCAGTGCCTCTATATCCTTTTTATAATATGGCGACCAGAACTGTACGCAGCACTCCAAGTGTGGTCTAACCAAGGTTCTATACAGGTTTAGCAGAACTTCCCTACTTTTCAATTCTATCCCTCTAGAAATAAACCCTAGTGCTTGGTTTGCATTTTTAATGGCCTTGTGACCTGTGGCGCAACTTTTAGTGATTTGTGTATTTGTACTCTGAGATACCTTTGCTCCTCTACCCCACCTAGACTCGCACCCTCCAAGTGATAAGTGACCTCCCTATTCTTCCTACCAAAATGTAATACCTCACATTTGATTGTGTTGAACTTCATTTGCCAATTATTTGCCCATTCTGCAAGTTTATTAATGTCGTCCTGTAATTTGTTGCAGGCCTCCTCAGTATTGACTATCCCCCCCAATTTGGTATCATCAGCAAATTTTGAAATTGTGTTCTTGATTCCAAAATCTAAATCGTTAATGTAAATTGTGAACAGTAGCATTAAGGGCTTTGATAAGCATGTTAAAAGTAAAATAGAGTGTAGGGGTGAAGTGAGAAATCTAGTTGTGAAGGACTATGATATGGAGAGATACTAAGTTAATATTTTGTATTCGATTTACAAATGATGTTGGAAGTGAGAATGAGGTGAATGAGTGGAGGATATGGAACTATTCTTAGAGATAACAGTAAAAAAAAAATGATTGTGAAAAAAATAATAGAACTGAAGGTCCACCCAGCCTTAGACTGTTGAAGGAGGTCAGGGAGGAGATTGCAGAGTCTCTGACCATAATTCGTCAATCTCTGTTATATATGCAAATTGGAACAAGCAGTCAATCTAACAACAACAGAAAACGTTGGAAAAACTCAGCAGGCCAGGCAACATCCGTGGAGAGAGAAACAGAGTTAACGTTTCAGGTCGAAGACCTTTCGTCAGAACTGAGAAAAGGTCAATCTAACACCTCTGTTCAAGGAGGACGAGGATAAACCAGAAAACTATAGACTAGTTCATCTGAAGTCAGTTGTCAACAAGCTCTTAGAATCCACGTTTCATTTTTTTGTCTGCTTTATTACTCTATTATTTTGCTACCTCTCACTCTGCCCATTATTTCTGCCTCCTGCATCACCAGTAGCGAACTGATCTGACCACTGTACCTTATCAAGGTCAAACAGGTATCTCTCCAGTTCTTTGTTCATCCTTCTAACCACACAAATATCCAGAGTCTTAGCTTTGACCTGGCACCAGTACTTAACCATCTTGCCTTGTGTCCATGTTTTGTGTAGCAACTTGGAGGTGGTTTTATTTGTTGCTCTTCGTAACAGGGCTGCTGGTTCTTGACCATCTTAAGGGCAAGAGAGTGGGAGCCCGGTGTGGAGGTCAGGAGACCGAGAGGCCTTGGAGGGAATTTTCGTTGAGGATCTCAGTTATGTAAGACTCCTGAGGTCAGGAGATTTGGAGAACTGATTCTGCGACCAGGAGTGCAAGAAGGCCTGGGAGCGCTTGGAGCAGACCTTGGCTCTGAATCACTCGGGGCGTGCCTGGAATGAGTCTGGATGGAGAGCACAGGCAGCTATTGAGTCTAAGACCGGGTCCCATGTCAAGGTCTGGTGGGACTGGCGATCTGATTGCAAATAGGAAGATGAGACAGAGTTGGTCTGTGACGGCTGCTCTAGACGTGGGTTCAAACATGACCACTAGATGACAGGAGTAGTGTTTCGCACTGATCAATGAGTGGACATTACCAGTGAGCAGTGACCAACGTAAAGAGGTTACCAGGACCACTGGGAGATTTTGCAGTCCCATATATCCCACAGAGCAATCACCTCATAGGATTACATAGGATATACAGCATTCAGCCCAACCAGTCCATGCTCCACTCGAGCCCCCTCCTGTCTTTCCTCATCTAACTCGATCAGAATAACCCTCTATTCCCTTCTCCCTCAGTATAAACCTCGCATCTCAGTGCAAACAGACTCTCAGGCACAGATGGATCAAGCTTCAATTTTTAAAATAATTGATTAACCATTAGACTGCCAGTAGGTTCAGCAACCTCCTGTGTCCCCGAACCATTTAGTTTCGTTAGCTTTCAGTTTAGTAGTGTGAAACTAAGAATTAACATTCATATTATAATAATAAAGATATTAAAATATCAGGCAAATTTGGCTGTAAACTACCAAAGTACATACGAAAACACAAAATTGCATAAAAGAAGAAATTAAATGCTTACTTGTTATTTCCCCTATCATTCATTTCTTCCTTCTATTGTCTCTTTCCCTATTTGCTCTCTCTTATTTTCTCTCTATCCTATTTTTCTGACTTTAAAATCCTTAACTTGCTGGGTTTTTTCTGCCTCCCTGCCTCTGTTATACATTTTTGAAGTGAAAACAGCTTTGAAATTTGCCATTTGATGGGCTGAGAGTCAGATCTGAAGCCAATTTCAGTATCTCACATGGCAAGAACCGAAAGATTGAGAGGACCATATTACATTTAAATCCCCCCAAAAAGTTCTGTATCAAAGAGGAAGGGACTGCTGAGGGGCGAGTAACATCATTGGTAGCCATAGGATGAAGGGTGCACCTGGACAAATAAAATTGTTCATGATGCACTATTCATCGAGATTGTTCCATAATTGGTCCATAGTGGAACCAATGACATAGGTAGGAAAGGGTTGGGGTCCTACAGGCAGTGTTTCAGAAGAAGGGAAAAAAATTAAAGACCGGACCTCAAAGGTGATAATCTCTAGGTTACTCTCAGTGCCGCGTGCTAGCGAGTACAGAAACAGGAAGATAGTGCAGGTGAGTGCGTGGCTGGAGAAGTAGTGCAGGAGGGAGGGCTTCAGAGTCCTGGGGCATTGGGACCAGTTCTGGGGCAGGAGGGACCTGTACTAGCTGGACGGGTTGCACCTGAACAAGACTGGGACCAATGTCCTCACGGAGAGGATAAGTGCAGTGGGAGAGGTTTTAAACTAATTTGGCGGAGGGGGGGGGGGGGGGGGGGGGGGGGGGGCACCAGGATGCAGCAGCAGAGAGGACAGACAAGGTGGGTAGAAAACTAGGAGGGACAAAGAGCAAGAGAACAAAGAATAGTGTAGAAAGAGCAGGAGTTAAATGGAGAGAAAAAAAACGTTAATGCGAGGAGTGTTACGAATAAGGTTGACGAGCTACTAACAAGTTGCCACATGGGGTTATGATCAACGTACCCTCCAAGGTGCGCGGGCGTGTGGCCGCACACCCGTCGGGAGGTCCCGCGCAGGCCGCTCGCAAGCTGGAAGAGTAAACGAGCAGCAAATTTAAAGGACCGCACACGAAAAAAAAATTAGAGGGAACATTGGTTATGATATAGTGGCTATAACAGAGACCTGGCTCAAACATGGGCCGGAATGGGAACTCAACAGTTCTAGCTACAATCTATTCAGGGGGGATAGGGAAGGGAAAGGGAAAAAGAAAGGGAGGTGATGGGGGTGGCAGTACTGAGAGTGTTTGAAGACCAGGACCTCAAACCCGGCACTAAGCTCATGGTCTACAGAGCAGCAGTGATACCCGCCCTGCTGTATGCCTCATGGACCATGTACAGCAGGCACCTCAAAGCACTGGAGAGGTACCACCAACGCTGCCTCCGCAAGGTCCTGCAAATCCATTGGCAGGATAGGCGCACCAGCGTCAGTGTTCTTGCTCAGGCCAACATCCCCAGCATCGAAGCTTTGACCACGATTGATCTGCTCCGATGGACGGGTCACATTGTCCGCATGCCCGATACGAGACTCCCAAAACAAGCGTTCTACTCGGAGCTCCGACATGGCAAGAGAGCCCCAGGTGGGCAGAGGAAACGCTTCAAGGACACCCTCAAAGCCTCCTTGGAAAAAGTGCAACATCCCCACCGACACCTGGGAATCCCTGGCCCAAGACCACACAAAGTGGAGGAGAAGCATCCGGGAAGGCGCTGAACACCTCGAGTCTCTTCGCCGGGAGCAAGCGGAAGCCAAGCGCAGGCAGCGCAAGGAGCGCACGTCAACCCAAGCACCCCACCCACCCGCCCCTTCAACCACCGTCTGCCCCACCTGTGACAGAGACTGTAGGTCCCACATTGGACTCATCAGTCACCTGAGAACTCATTTTTAATGTGGAAGCAAGTCATCCTCGCTTCCGAGGGACTGCCTAAGAAGAAGAATATTGATCAAGGATAATATTGCAGTTCTACAGAGGGACGATATACTAGAGGGTTCAAAGACAGAATCTATTTGGTTAGAGTTCAGGAACAGAAAAGGAGCTGTTACATTGCTGGGTGTTTATGATACACCCCCAAATAGTGAGAAGGAGATAGAGGAGCAAACCTGTATCCAAATTTAAGAGAAATGTACAAATAATAGAACAGTAATAGTGGGGGACTTCAATTACTCAAATATAGACTGGGGGGGGGGGGGGGCAGTGTAAAGGGCAAGGGGGGTGAAGAATTCCTAAAATGTGTACAGGAGAACTTCCTTAATCAATTTGTTTCTAGCCCAATGAGGAATGAAGCAGTGTTGGATCTAATACTGGGGAATGAAGTAGGGAAAGTGGAGTGTGTTTCAGTGGGAGAACATCTGGGCAATAGTGAGCATAATATAATTTGGCTCTGATGAAGGGTCACAGTACCACATAACAGACTTATTTGGACAATAGAAGCACATGGTAGTAAAGGGATGGCGGCAACTTGGGTATGTAATTGGCTAAGGGATAGGAGGCAGAGAGTAGTGGTGAACAGATGTTTTTCTGACTGGAGGGAAGTATGCAGTGGAGTCCCCCAGAGGTCGACATTAGGACCATTGCTTTTCTTGTTATATATAAATGACCTGGACTTGGGTACAGGGAGTACAATTTCAAAGTTTGCGGACGATACAAAACTAGGCAATGAAGTAAATAGTGAGCATGATAGTAGCAGACTTCAGGAGGACATAGACAGACTGGTGAAATGGGCAGACACATGGCAGATGCAATTTAATGCGGACAAGTGTGAAGTGATGCACTTTGGGAGAAACAACATGGAGAGACAGTATAATCTAAATGGTACTATTTTGAGGGGGGGGGGGGGGGTGCAAGAACAGAGAGACCCGAGGGAGCATATTCACAAATCTTTGAAGGTGGCAGGGCAAGTGGACAAGGTGGTTAAGAAAGCGTATGGGATACTTGGCTTTGTAAAGAGGGGCATTGAATACAAAAACAAGGAAGTCATGCTAAACCTTCACAAATCACTGGTTAGGCCTCAGCTGGAGTATTGTGTACAATTCTGGGCAGCATACTTTAGGAAGGATGTCAAGACCTTGGAGAGGGTACAGAGAAGGTTTAGCAGGAAGGAGGGACTTCAGTTATGTGGAGAGATTGGAGAAGCTGGGATTGTTCTCCTTAGAGCAGAGAAAGTTAAGGGAAGACCTAATAGAGGTATTCAAAATTATGAGGGGCTTTGATAGAGCAACCAGGGAGAAACTGATTCCTCTGGCAAGTCATAGATTTAAAGTAATTGGCAAAAGATCTAGAGGGGAAATGAGGACATTTTTTTTCCCCGCACAGAGGGTTGTTAAGATCTGGAACATGTAATAAAGGGTTAATTTGCTCAAAAGTTTGGCAATAGCATTTATAACTAACGAACTAACTAACTAACATAGTTAGCAGCTATTGTGTAGAGAACAACAAAGTCAGAAAACTGTATCCGGTTATTGAAGCTGGACCAAACCTCAGCTGCAACACTAGGAAGACAGGACATGATCAGAAACAAGAGCAGTAAGTGTGTTACGTGCTGATTGGATTAGGCTGTGCGTAGGTCCGTTTTCTGGTGTGTAAAGGACAAGCGTCAGGCTGTTTAGTGCAGAATGATTTTAAGGCGAGAGGCAAAGCATCCGAGAGCATGGGAACAGACCTATCATCACGAGGCACAGTACTATCCAGGGCGGAGCGGGCGATATACTTTCTGCTTGGTTCTGTAAACTATCGCCCATGCGCTGTAATATGTTAAGTTTTACAAGTCTTAAATAAAGTATCATTATATCCAATTGGAGTTGAGTCGAATTCTCTACCTGAAAGGGTGGTGGAAGCAGAATCCATAGGAACTTTCAAAAGGACATGTACTTGAAGAGAACTAATTTGCAAGGTTTTTGTTTTATTCGTTCCTGGGATGTGGGCGTTGCTGTCAAGGCCAGCATTTATTGCCCATCCCTAGTTGCCCTTGAGATGGTGGTGGTGAGCCGCCTTCTTGAACCGCTGCAGTCCATGTGGGGAAGGTACTCCCACAGTGCTGTTAGGGAGGAAGTTCCAGGATTTTGACCCAGCGATGATGAAGGAACGGCGATATATTTCCAAGTCAGGATGGTGTGTGACTTGGAGGGGAACTTGGAGGTGGTGGTGTTCCCATGCGCCTGCTGCCCTCGTCCTTCTAGGTGGTAGAGGTCGCGGGTTTGAGAGGTGCTGCCGAAGAAGCCTTGGCGAGTTGCTGCAGTGCATCTTGTAGATGGTACACACTGCCGCCATGGTGCGCCGGTGGTGGAGGGAGTGAATGTTTAAGGTGGTGGATGGGATCCAATCAAGCGGGCTGCTTTGTCCTGGATGGTGTCGAGCTTCTTGAGTGTTGTTGGAGCTGCACTCATCCAGGCAAGTGGTGAGTATTCCATCACACTCCTTACTTATGGGGGAAAAAGCTGGGTGTGGGACTAAATTGCACAGCTCTTTCAAAGAGCTGACACAGGCGTGACGGGCCGAATGGCCTCCTTCTGAGCTGTAAGATTCGAAACTTCGAAACTCCTCAAGCGATAGCTGTCCACTTTCTTCGATGTTTCAGTCTGTCTATATTCCAGCGACTTATTCCTTAAAACTGCTGGCAAGGCAAATCCTGGTTGCAGACATTTTTGGAATATTATTCGACAGCGATAAGATCATAATTGCTGCTCAGTCCTCATCAGTATAATTTAGCAGCACTTCCAACTATCATTAGCATTCTGTTTATTTCAGGGAGACATTGTGTGTAGTAAAGAAATATATAAATGATAGAGAGTGGGTAATTTAATCTTGGAGTCCAGATGCCATTCATGATCCATTCTAACGTTTCCTTCCTTTGCAAACCTGCAGCAGAAAATGGAAAAATATCACTCCACATAAATGTGCATCGCTGTACATCCATGGAGCATATTTATCACTAGTTGACTAACCCAGACTTCTGCTGCTTGCAGAAGAAGGGACAATGGGGGTAAGAAACCTCGACATCAGTAGGAACAGATTTTATACAGAACATTTTAATGAGAACATAAGAAATAGGAGCAGGAGTAGGCCTTTCAGCCCCTCAAGCCTGCTCCGCCATTCAATAAGATCTTGGCTGATCTTCAACCTCAATTTCACTTTCCTGCACCATCCTCATATCCCTTGATTCCCTTAATATTCAAAAATCTATCGATCTGTCTTGAATATACTCAACGACTGAGCCTCCACAGCCCTCTGGGGTAGAGAATTCCAAAGATTCACCACCCTCTGAGTGAAGAAATTTCTCCTCATCTCAGTCCTAAATGGCCGACCCCTTATTCTGAGACTGTGACCCCTGGTTCTAGACTGCCCAGCCAGGGGAGACATCCTCCCTGCATCTACCCTGTCTAGCCCTGCAAGAATTTAGTATATTTCAATGAGATCACCTCTCATTCTTCTAAACTCTAGAAAATATAGGCCTAGTCTACTCAATCTCTCCTCATAGGACAATCCCCCCATCCCAGGAATCAGTCTGGTGAACCTTCATTGCACTCGCTCCATGATAAGTATATCCTTCCTTAGGTAAGGAGTCCAAAACTGTACACAATACTCCAGGTGTGGTCTCACCAGGGCCCGATATAATTGCAGTAAGACATCTTTATTCTTATACTCAAATCCTCTTGTAATAAAGGCCAATATACCAATTGCTTTCTTAATTGCTTGCTGTACCTGCATGTTAACGTTCAATGATTTGTGTACAAGGACACCCAGGTCCCTCTGAACACCAATCTCTCACCATTTAAAAAATACTCTGCTTTTCTATTTTTCCTACCAAAGTGGATAACCTCACATTTCTCCACATTATATTCCATTTGCCATGTTCTATGCCCACTCACTTAGATTGTCTATATCCCCTTGAAGCCTCTTTGCATCCTCCTCACAACTTACATTCCCACCTAGCTTTGTATCATCAACAAACTTGGATATATTACATTTGGTCCCCTCATCCAAATCATTGATATAGATTGTGAATAGCTGAGGCCCAAGCACTGATCCTTGGGGTACACCACTAGTTACAGCCTGCCAACCCGAAAATGACCCGTTTATTCCTACTCTCTGTTTTCTGTCCATTAACCAATCCTCAATCCATGCTAATATATTACCCCCAATCCCATCAGCCCTAATTTTGTTTAATAACCTCTTGTGTGGCACCTTATCGAATGCCTTCTGAAAATCCAAATACACCACATCCACTGGTTCCCCCTTATCTATTCTGTTAGTTACAACCTCAAAAAACTCTAACAGGTTCGTCAAACACGATTTCCCTTTCATAAATCCGTGTTGACTCTGCCCAATCCTATTATTATTTTCTAAATACCCTGTTACCACGTCCTTAATAATATATTCTAGCATTGGTCTGTAGTTCCCTGTTTTCTCTCTCATTCCTTTCTTAAATAGTGGGGTTACATTTGCTACCTTCCAATCTGCAGGAACCGTTCTAGAATCTATGGAATTTTGGAAGATGACAACAAATCCATCCACTATCTCTATAGCCACCTGCTTTCAAAGCCCTAGGATGTAGGCCATCAGGTCCAGGTTTTTTATTGGCTTTCAGTCACATTAATTTCTCCAGTACTATTTTTTTACTAATACTAGTTTCTTTCAGTTCCTCATTCTCGCTAGACCCTTGGTTCTCCACTATTTGCGGGAAGTTTTTTGTGTCCTTTTCCGTGAAGACAGACACATTGGGCTTGATTTTCAATGACCCGTGGAGTCGGGTTTGGAGGCGGGGGGGGGGGGGGTTAAAGTTGCAGATTCGGGGGTCCCGACCCCATCCCGCCTCCATGCCAGTTTCTCTGGCGGCGGGTACCCGACCTGTGCTGAGACCCGACTCCCCGAGGAGGGAAGGGATTAGTGACAATTAACTGCCTGTTAACAGGCAGTTTTTTGCATAATCCCTATTTTAAAAAGAAAAGTGTGGGCTTCCCGACAGGTGGCAACCACGCCAAGTTATCGGGGCGGGCCGTGGGTCTGCAGGGGTTGGAGGGGTCGATATGTCCGGTGGGCAGGTGAGTGATGGGTGCATGTGTGCAGAGGTAAGTGTGTAAGGTAAGTGCTAAGTGTTGGAAAAAGTTTTACTTACCTTAACTTCCTCCTTCAGGTATCAGCCCTTCAGTTCTCGGGAGTTAGAAATCTCACCGGCACAGAAAGCAGGAAAGCCGTGGTTCTGTCAAAAACTGCAGCCTTCTGTTTTCTGTGGTGGAATGATTTCTAACTCAGCCTGAGAGGAAGGACTAAAGTTAGAAATCATATTGTGAGTGTTTGACAGCTTCACAGAGCTGTCAAACGTTGATATTTCATCTGTCAAAAGCTCTTGACAGATGAAATGTCAATCTGTGACGTCACCTGTTGCCAGGTGGCCCTTAATTGGCTTGCTGAGCTCACTGGGCGGGCTCAACAAGGTCAATCAAGGGAAAATACAGTGGGTTGGCCACATCTCGATGGAGGCGGGTTCACAAGCCAGAATGTGGGAGTCCCGACCCCAACACGACTCCAACTTCAAAATCCAGCCCAAAGTATTTGTTTAATTTCTCTGCCATTTCCTTATTCCCCACTATAATTTCTCCTGTCTCAGCCTGTAAGAGACTCACCCTTACTTTCGCTAATCTTTTCCTTTTCAAAAGTAAGAAAGACTTGCATTTATATAGCGCCTTTCACGACCACCGGACGTCTCAAAGCGCTTTGCAGCCAATGAAGTACTTTTTGAAGTGTAGTCACTGTTGAAATGTGGGAAACGCGGCAGCCAATTTGCGCACAGCAAGCTCCCACAAACAGCAATATGAAAAATGACCAGATAATCTGTTTTTGTTATGTGGGTTGAGGGAGAAATATTGGCCAGGACACCGGGGATGACTCCCCTTCTCTTCTTCAAAATAGCGCCATGGGATCTTTTACGTCCACCTGAGAGAGCAGACGGGGCCTTGGTTTAACGTCTCATCCGAAAGACGGCACCTCCGACAGTGCGACACTCCCCTCAGTACTGCACTGGAGTGTCAGCCTAGCTTTATGTGTGCAAGTCCCTGGAGTGGGACTGGAACCCACAACCTTCTGACTCAGAGGCGAGGGTGCTACCCACTGAGCCACAGCTGACACTGCAATCTTTGCCATTTTACATACCTATAGAAGCTTTTACAGTCTGTTTTTATGTCTCTCGCTAGTTTACTCTCATATTCTATTTTCCCTTTCTTTATCAATTTCTTGCTGAATTCTAAAATCCTCCCAATCCTCAGGCTTACTGCTCTTTTTGGCAACATTATAATCCTCTTCCTTTGATCTAATACTATCTTTAACTTCTCTTGTTAGCCACGGTTGAACCACTTTTCCTGTGGGGATTTTGTGCCTTAAAGGAATGTATATTTGTTGTAAATTATGTATGAATTCTTTAAATGCTAGCCATTGCTTGTCTACCATTAAACCTTTTAATGTAGTTTTACAATCTACCTTAGCCAACTCGCCCCTCATACCTACATAGTTTGCTTTGTTTAGATTTAAGACCCTAGTTTTGAATTTAACTAAATCACTTTCAAACTTAATATAAAATTGTATCATATTACGGTCACACTTCCCTAAGGGCCCCTTTACCAGAAGGTTATTAATTAACTCTTTCTCATTGCACAATACTAGATCTAAAATAGCCTGTTCCCTAGTTGGTTCCTCAACATACTGATCTAGAAAACTATTCTTGCAAACTTTCCATGAATTCGTCCTCCACACTATTACAGCAAATTTGGTTTGCCCAGTCTATATGTAGATTAAAGTTCCCCATGATAACTGTATTACCCTTGTTACATGTGCCTCTAATTTACTGATTTATACTCTGCCCTACATTACAACTACTGTTTGGGGGCCTATAAACAACTCCCACCAATGTTTTCTGCCCCTTGCTGTTTCTTAGCTCCACCCAAACTGATTCTACTTATTGATTTTCAGAGCTAAGATCCTTTCTCTCTACTGTTCATATCCCATCTTTTATTATCAGGGCTACCCCTCCTCCTTTTCCATTTTGCCTATCTTTTCTAAAAGTTAAGTATCCTGGAATATTTAGTTCCCAACCTTAGTCACTTTGCAACCATGTCTCTGTAATCGCTATTAGATCAAACCTCTTAATTTCTATCTCCGCTATTAATTAATCTATTTTGTTGTGAATACTTCGCGCATTCAGATATAGTGCCTTTAGATTTGACTATTTTCTATTTTTCCCTTATGTCACTTTAGTCAGTGATGCCCTATTACCTTTGTTACTCTCTGTCCCTTCCTGACCCACTCTGCTTATTTTTACCCCAAACTCTGCTCTGCTCTAGAGCCTTGACATTTCTCTCGTTACTTTTAAATTTACTCTTTCCTGAATCCTCCCACCACCCCCTTCATTAGTTTAAAGCCCTGTCTACTGCCCTAGTTATTCGATTCGCCAGGACACTGGTCTAGTCTGGTTTAAGTGGAGCCCGTCCCAACGGAACAGCTCCCTCTTTCCCCAATACTCGTGCCAGTGCCCCATGAAGCAAAACCCCTGCCTCCCACACCACTCTTTGAGCCACGCATTTAACCTCCTAATCTGCTTATCCCTCTGCCAATTGGCGCGTGGCTCAGACAACAATCTAGAGATTATTACCTTTGGGGTTCTGCTTTTTAATTTGGTCCCCAACTCCTCAAACTCTCTCAGCAGAACCTTATTCCTAGTTCTACCTATGACGTTGGTTCCTATGTGGATCATGACAACTGGATCCTCCCCTCCCATTCCAAGTTCTTCTCCAGCCGCGAGGAGATGTCTTTAACCCCGGCACTGGGCAGGCAACACAGCCTTCGGAACTCTCAGTCGCGGCTGCAGAGAATGGTATCTATCCCCCTGACTATACTGTCCCCTACCACAACTACATTCCCTTTCACTCACCTCCTGCACCATGGTGCCATGGTCAGCTTGCTCATCCATCCAGCAGGCTTTCCCCTCATCCACACAGGCAGCAAGAACCTCACACCTGTTGGATAAGGACAAATGCCGAGCACTTCACCTGGGGTCCCCTTACCTGCCTGAGTTGCAATCATACCCTCCTGTCCCTGACCACTAGCCAGACCTGTACCACTACCAAACCTAATGGGTGTGTCTGCCTCCTGGATCGAAGTGTCCAGGTAACTCTCCCCATCCCTGATGCCCCGCAATATCTGCACCTCAGACACCAGCTCAACAACTCTGAGCTGAACTTCCTCAAGATGCAGGCACTTACTGCAAACGTGGTTGTCCGTGATCACAATGCTTTCCACAAACTCCCACATACTGCAGTTGAGGCACAACACCTGCACTGCCATCCCTATATGAGCTTGTTCTACTTAATTAAATTTAAATAAATTTGTATTTAAGTAACTTAGTTTACAGTTTAGTTTCCTGACTACTTAATTGATATAGTTTACGTGATGGGTACTGAAATTAAATATCTCCCTGTAACACAAAGCACTACAAGTCGTGGAGGCAAAAAGCAGCAACTCCTTCCCCCTCTTCTCCGATTCCCACTCTTTCCAAATTCCCCAATGAAACACTCTGTTTAAGTGCATCTGCGTTTAATTCCACTCTGTGCACATTCCGAGAAAGCCCCTCACAGCCAATGAATTACTTTTGAAGTATAGCCGCTGTAGTTGGGTAGGCAAATTCGGCAGCACAGCAAGATCCCACAAACGTATGAGGTGAATGATCAGTTGCTCTGTTTTTGGTGGCGTCCATTGAGGGAGAAATGTTGGCTGCGACACTGGGAAGCTCCCTGTTCTTCGAATAGAGCAATGGAGTGTTCTACGTTCCAAACAGACAGATGGTGCGGCGACTTAACATCTGCTCGGAAAGGTGTTCCACGACGTGAAGGCACGGATTCCGAGCCCTGATGATCCACGCCTCAAGTTTCCAGTTTCGCCACAAATCCTGTGTTCTTCCTCCAATGAGGGAGGGGGAAATCTGGGGGGGGGTGGGTCAATGAATCTCACACCAGCAGGTTGCTTCCCCACCATCTCAGCTGGTGGGACACGGAGGGCCCAGGGCAGCACAGGAGGAAGGAAAAGATATATTACAGTGTCTGGAGAAACAAAACTCATCAACCCTTGACACATTCATTTCTAAAAAAAAAATACGCCAAAAAACAAGCAAAGCTGAACTAAATCTGAGCAGCGGTTAGGATTGACTACAATTTGTGCTGAATGAAATTACAGACAGATGGTTCAATGTCTCAGAGCCTTGTGTGTGCAGTCCATGTCGCACATTTTACAAATGTTTACCAAGTCCTTTAATTATTGACCAAAACATAGATTTATTTTTAACTTGACCCAAAAAACTCTTAAAAAAAAATGTAAATGTTTACATTTTTTAAAAATTATTACTTTCCACTGAATTGCCAAAGGATGGAAAGTCAGGGATGAGAGAAAGGCCATTCTGTCCATCAAAGCTCATTACTCAAATGGACTAACTTGAGACTTGAGCACAAAAATCTAGGCTGACACTCCAGTGCAGTGCTGAGGGAGTGCTGCACTGTCAGAGGTGCCGTCTTTTGGATGCTGAGACGTTAAACCGAGGCCCCGTCGGCCCTCTCAGGTGGACGTGAATGACATTATTTCGAAGAAGAGCAGGGGGGTTCTACCCGGTGTCCTGGCCAATATTTATCCCTCAATCAACATCTCTAAATAAAAAAGGTTATCTGATCAGTATGATCAGTAAGTTCGCAGATGACATGAAAATTGGTGGGGTGGTAAATAGCGAGGAGGGAAGCCTCAGGCTGCAGGACGATATAGACGGGTTGGTTAGATGGGCAGAACAGTGGCAAATGGAATTTAACCCTGAAAAGTGTGAGGTGATGCATTTTGGGAGGATTAACAAGGCAAGGGAATACACAATGAACGATAGGACCCTAGAAAGGACAGAGGATCAGAGAGACCTTGGTGTGCATGTACATAGATCCCTGAAGGCAGCAGGACAGGTAGATAAGGTGGTTAAAAAGGCATATGGGATACTTATATTCTATGCCTCGGCTAATGAAGGCAAGAGCAGGGAGGTTATGATGGAGCTGTACAAAACGCTAGTTAGGCCACAGCTGGAATTCTGTGTGAAGTTCTGGTCGCCACACTATAGGAAGGATGTGATTGCATTGGAGAGGGTGCAGAGGAGATTCACCACCAGGATGTTACCTGGGCTGCAGCGCTTCAGCTATGAAGAGAGACTAGACAGGCTGGGGTTGTTTTCTTAGAGCAGAGAAGGCTGAGGGGGGACCCGATTGAGGTGTACAAAATTATGAGGGGTATAGATAGGGTAGATAGAAAGGAACTTTTCCCCTTAGTAGAGGGGTCAATAACCAGGGGGCATAGTTTCAAGGTAAGGGGCAGGAGGTTTAGAGGAGATTTGAGGAGAAACTTTTTCACCCAGAGGGTGGTTGGAATCTGGAACTCACTGCCTGAAAGGGTGGTAGAGGCAGGAACCCTCACAACATTCAAGAAGCATTTAGATGAGCACTTGAAACGCCATAGCATACAAGGCTACGGACCAAGTGCTGGAAAATGGGATTAGAATAGACAGGGCTTGATGGCTGGCGCGGACACGATGGGCCGAAGGGCCTCTTTCTGTGCTGTATAACTCTATGACCATGACTCTATTATCACATTGCTGTTTGTGGGAGCTTGCTGTGTGCAAATTGGCTGCCGCGTTCCCCACATTACAACAGTGACTACACTTCAAAAAAGTACCTTGTTGGCTGTAAAGAACTTTGGGATGTCCGGTGGTCATGAAAGGCGCTATAGAAATGCAAGTTTTTCTTTTTTAACTCTCCCATCGTGGCAGCTAATTGTATTACAACGACCAGCTATGTCCAATCGTCCCCAGCCTATATCCACACACATGTGCAGCCACCAGTAGCAGTTGCTTATCTCTCTAAGCAGTCAAAAAATATTAAGGAATCGGAGACGCTACTAAGGTCATGGCTCGGAGTGCCTCAAAGCCACTTATAACATTAAAGAATAAGAAAACAAATCTAATATAAAAAGAAAAGACTTAAAAGACTTGCATTTCTATAGCGCCTTTCACGACCACCGGACGTCCCAAAGCCCTTTACAGCCAATGGAGTACTTTTTTTGTTGTTGAAGTGCAGTCACTGTTGTAAATGTAGGAAATAGGAGTGAAATCTTTCTTTATAGGGAAAGAATTGGTTGATGAACTGTGTCCATTCCTTGTGGCTCTGAGGAGAATAGCATGTCCTCTTTGCAGCTGGGCAGAATTGATAATATTGTGCATAAATTGAGCTGTTAACATACACACAAACAGCAGGGTGATTTTTTTTTTACGGTCCCTTTAAGAGCCAATTACAAATGAAATACTTTTCCCACCCCAATGTTGAGAAAGCAGCTGCTAATTTTGGAGGAACTGCTCGTTTCTGAATAGCCTCAAAATAAATTCCAACCCCTGAGGTACATGATGCAACACTTGCCTTATGTCACTGCGCCCTCTGGCGGAGCACAAATACCTGAACATTGGGGGGGAAGCAGAAACAGGAGCAGCTTATCTGAACGATTAACAAAACTCCTGGTGGGCATTTTGTGTTACCAGGTATATCATTGCAGTGATTATTGGTGGAAATGAAGCCAAATTGTCAAGTGAAGGACCCAGAACAGGTACAATTATATCTCCCCTGCCCTATATCCAACGCAAGCCAACTTGACGTCCCTTGTGGTTGCATCTGGGGGGAGGGAATTCAAGTGATGACATTGCACCAGAGAGCACATTAATCTCATGAACGGTTTATCTGGTAAGTGTGACGCAAACGCACATAGACACCAGCTTCTGCTGACAAGCTCACCTCAGGACACGGTTTAAATCAGGTCCCAACAGCGGTGTTCAGCGTCTGAAGAGAGCCCCGGCACTGCTCAAACACCAAGGGGAGGGGGCTGGAAAATCAGGCGGTTCTCCCACACATCTCCCAGGTTCATTGCAGCTCTCGCCAACATTAATCACTCGAAGTTGAGAATTCCAGTTTCAAGCGTTTATCCGGCAGCTCATTCACTGAGCAAGAATCCAAATTGGTTTTCAGTCAGAGAAAGCAAAAATACACTGGACCAACGTGCTTTAATTCTCTTTTCCTTTCTGTTTTTTATTATTGACCAGAACCTTTTCCCAATTACTCATAGAATTGACCGAGCGATTGTTTTTTAATTGCTCAGGAACTCTGCTTCAGAAGATAAAAATCAGACATGAGGGGAAGAAAATAATGACCCAGAAAGCTCATTTATTTATTGCGATTTTTTCAAAAATTTAGTTGGATTTTTCCATTTTGCTTCCTATAATTTTTCATAGTTTTGCATCTCAATGTAAAAAATATTTTTTGCATTCATAATGGTACAATTTTAAAGGGGGTGCAGGAACAGAGAGACTGGGGGGTGGGGGGTGGGGGTGAACACTAATCCTTGAAGGCAGCAGGACAAGTTGAGAAGGCTGTTAAAAAAGCATATGGGATCCTGGGCTTTATAAAGAGATCATGATGCGGAGATGCCGGTGTTGGACTGGGGTGGACAAAATTGAGAGGTCGCACAACACCAGGTTATAGTCCAACAGTTTTATTTGAAATCACAAGCTTTCGGAGCTATCGATTTGCTCCTTCCTCAGGTGAAGTAAATTAGATACAGAATCTCCAAAGCATATATAGATGGAAAACAAAGAATGTGTACTTTACAATTGCAGACCAATAAATTAAATCATCCTGACTATCTGCCGAGGTGTGATAAAGTTAATTAAGTCAGCCAGGAAGGTACCACATCAAAGATGCAGACCAATAAATAGCTATGATAGCCAAGTTCCGCACTCATGAAGACGGTCTCAATCGGGATCTTGGGTTTATGTCACGATACATGACGTGATCCGGACTCGAGTCGTCGTTAGCTTGTTCACAGATGTGATTCCCAGTAAAAAAAGTAAAAATTTTCCCAGTAAAAAAGTAAAAAAATGTTAAAGCTTTTCGTTTTACATACAGACGGCAGCTTTTGACACGTTAGAACCCCTGCGACTACACCTCATTGTCTCAGTTGTATCTTGCTATGTCTTTGATGTGGTACCTTCCTGGCTGACTTAATTAACTTTATCACACCTCGGCAGATAGTCAGGATGATTTAATTTATTGGTCTGCAATTGTAAAGTACACATTCTTTGTTTTCCATCTATATATGCTTTGGAGATTCTGTATCTAATTTACTTCACCTGAGGAAGGAGCAAATCGATAGCTCCGAAAGCTTGTGATTTCAAATAAAACTGTTGGACTATAACCTGGTGTTGTGCGACCTCTCAACTTTATAAAGAGAGGCAGAGAGTATAAAGGCAAGGACGTTACGATAAACCTTTATAAATCAATGGTTAGGCCTGATCTGGAGTCTTGTGTTCAATTCTAGGCACCACACTTTAGGAAGGATGTCAAGGCCTTGCATAGGGTTCAGAGGAGGTTTACCAGGATGATACCAGGAATGAGGGACTTCAGTTATGTGGAGAGACTGGAGAAGCTGGGATTGTTCTCCTTAGAGCAGAGGAGGTTAAGGGAAGACCGAATAGAGGTGTTCAAAATTACGAGGGGGTTTTGATAAGAGTAGATGGGGAGAAACTGTTTCCACTGGCAGGAGGGTGGGTAACCAGAGGATGCAGCTTTAAAGTAATTGGCAAAAGAACCAGAGGGGAGCGAGGACAATTTTTTTACGCTGCGAGTTGTTATGGTCTGTAATGCGCTGTCTGAAAGGGCGGTGGAAGTAGATTCAATAGTAGCTTTAAAAAGGGAATTGGATAAAGACTCAAAGGAAAGAAATGCAGGGCTATGGGGGAAAAGCAGGGGATTGGGACTAATTGGATAGCTCTTTCAAAGAGCTGGTACGATGGGCTGAATGGCCTCCTTCTGTGCTGTATGGTTCTGTTTGTGATCGCCTTACTTTTCCATATTATCTTAGTTTTGATTCAGACAGTAAATCCACACACAATTCCTTTCAAAATATATTCCAGCACCTTGAGTCATATGAATCTACATTCAGTCACCTGCCTTGTTTAATACGGTAACAGACAATTTAACGGGCCAGGCAATGAAGAGTAGAAACAGCAAATGCAGTTAGATGTCAGGGTATGTTGCAACTTGAAGATCACATCACCCTTACTTAAAGCATGGCTGCTGCTATTCTGATGGTTACTAATTTTAGTAATCAAGAAAAGAACTGGTGGCTTAAATAACAACTTCCAAAGGGCCAAGGTTGTGCCCATGGCAAAAACAATGTGGAATGAGGTGGGCATCGATGGTGAAGAGATAGAAGTGCTTTTATACTGAGGACATTTAAAAAAAATTCATTTTATGGGATGTGGGCGTCGCTGGCAAGGCCAGAATTTATTGCCCATCCCTAATTGCCCTTGAGAAGGTGGCAGTGAGCCGTCTTCTTGAACCACTGCAGTCCGTGTGGTGAAGGTACTCCCACAACGGTTAGGGAGGGTGCTCCAGGATTTTGACCCATCGCCGATGAAGGATCGGCAATATATTTCCAAGTCAGGATGGTGGGGAACTTGGAGGTGGTGGTGGTCCCATGCGCCTGCTGCCCTTGTCCTTCTAGGTGGATGAGGTCGCGAGTTTGGGAGGTGCTGACGAAGAAGCCTTGGCGAGTTGCTGCAGTGTATCTTGTAGATGGTACACACTGCAGCCACGGTACGCCGATGGTGGAAGGAGTGAATGTTTAAGGTGGTGGATGGGGTGTCAATTAAGCGGGCTGCTTTGTCCTGGATGGTGTCGAGCTTCTTGAGTGTTGTTGGAGCTGCACTCATCCAGACAAGTGGAGAGTATTCCATCACACTCCTTACTTGTGCCTTGTGGATGGTGGAAAGGCTTTGGGGAGTCAGGAGGTGAGACACTCGCCGCAGAATACCCAGCCTCTGACCTGCTCTTGTTGCCACAGTATTTATGTGGCTGGTCCAGTTAAGTTTCTGGTCAATGGTGACCCCCAGGATATTGATGTTGGGGGATTCAGCGATGGTAATGCTGTTGAATGTCAAGGGGCAGTGGTTAGACTCTCGCTTGTTGGAGATAGTCATTGCCTGGCACTTGTGTGGCACAAATATTTCCTGGCACTTATCAGCCCAAGCCTGAACATCGTCCAGGTCTTGTTGTATGTGGGCATGGACTGCTTCATTATCTGCGGAGTTGTATGCCTGCTGCAGGAGAATGTGAGAAAGACATGTAGAGATGCATTACTTTGGCTGAAAATATTTCTAATGGAGTATGGAACCCATGCTGGACAGCTGTTTCATGGGATGGGATGTGAATAAAGCCTAGCACGTGAGGATGAGGAAAAAACGTTTTGTACGCGAGGCTCATGTTCAATCGGCACATTTAGAAGGCGCTAAACACAGAAGCAGAGAGTGGGCGTTTTTGGAACGTGTTGGGTAATGAGGATGTTGGTTACCAGCTGGCAGAATGCAAGGGATATAATGAGTGTATGCTTTTGCGCAGCCGTTGAAACCACAGTCAAAAGATTGCTGCGGGTATTGCACTTATGTCGTCTGGCTGACTGACTGACGTTCATTGAACTTGGAAGGTGGTGCAATGGGTCCCAGGTGGGAAAGGAACACGCAAGGCCAAAGCCGAGACAGCATGAATACGTGGGAAGATTGGAGTAGAAGAATGACCACAGACAGCCAACTGTCGGTTGGCGAAGAAAAGAATGCAAATGGTAAATTTCAGCCTCGTCTTTAGCCAATCTAATTGTGGCGAGGCTGGTTGATTGGTGGGCCCACCCAGTGTTGTTTGTCTAACAAAGCTTTGCGTTCTATGAGCACACAGAAAAAGGTTTGAAGAAGATAACAAACACAATATTCCACTGGCACTTTGTTGTAACAATGTTTTACTTTATTTAATGCTAAACACCAACGGATACACTCTTCAAGCAAAATTGCCTGTTCCATGATGGGTAGTTAATACACTATGGTTCTAATCGGAGAGGACAGCAATGGTCATTCTTTTAAATACACCCAATAAATTAAAACATAGTACTACCTACAAGGCCCAAGTCTCCCAAAAGGACACCATGAGGTAATAGTACCTTCAAATTTAGTGCGTCACATGTGGGCCTGTACTACACCGACAAATATCCGCATCGACTTTGTTTTATTTGGGCCTCAACGTAGCAAAATGAACCAAAAGATAGAACATTCAGTCTTCATCATATACCTGATACAAAGAGAAAGAAACAGGAGGGAGAAGAAGTGTCGAGTTTGCTTTCTTTTATTGCCAGTTCCGATTGTTGAATGTTTCCTCTCCCCCAGTTTTAGTCAAATTCAGTTAACTGTGGTCCCCGGTGTTTAATTCGGATGCGCCAACGGGAGTTAAAACATCCCAGAATGTTGAACTTCAAACAGTCGTGGAACAAAATATATGAGTAAACATCAACAAAAGTGCACTGTGAGAACTGCAAGGCCGGTCTTCTTCTCGCAGCAGATTTCAAAGTTTCAACATTTTCACAAAGCACGGTGTGGGGCAAAAAAAAGACCCCACTGCCATTCTCCTTCGTACAGTGTAAAACACAAGGTAGGACAAGTGGGAGACAACTAGATTTGTGCTGCGTGTTCTCAACAGTTGTGCATCAGTTCTTATTTGGTCAAATTTTACCTCATCATAGTTGAACGATTGGTAGCAAATGGAGCTCCATAATCAGACTTTTTCTGCATTGTCCATGACCAACTCCACCTCAAATTTAAGAGTGGTGACCAACAGTGCTCATGAAAAAAAATCAGAAAAATACATATTTGCCCATGAGTCATTGTTTTGCACGTGAAAATGTTGAAAGTCAGGAATCACCGAGGGTGGGAAACAGTAGTGTAAATAAACAAGTTGTTCCGCTTTTGGACAACTTCAACTACTTACCCAATAGAGACTTTCACCTCGCCTTGTTTAATTGCAAAGATTACCCTGTGCGGCACTGACGAACACTGCACCTATTCAAGCTCCTACATGCTCCGTTCACAGAGATTCTTCAACACTGCACAATACTTTCCCCACAACCATTCGGGACACGGAATAGCTGGCCGTGCGCTACTTTTAAACGGAGCGAAGTACAGGCATGGTCAGGAAGGGGTGACAAGAAAATGCACAAACCAAAAAGACTGACCCAAGGAATAACCTTGCACCACGTCATTCCAACACAGACAGCCCCAACATTCAGGAATACTCTTGGACTTACTGACACCCCTCTTCAAAAAGGCAAATAGAGAATGCAAGCGCTGCACTCTTTAACACTCGATACATGCAAGTATGCAAACAAACGTGGTTCCAAAAGACCCGTGTGCCTTGATGTTGTGGGCACCACTGGGTATTTAAGCTCATTGAACACTGGGTCCCGTGAACAGCAAGTACTGCTCGAAGGGTTGGTGGGGGGGGGGGGGGGGGGGGGGGGAAACGAACAAGAAGCAGAAAAGGGCCGTGTGAAAATCAACATGTCCCCTTGAGGGGCAATAACAGTGTCAAACAAAATTATCACCCTAACAACTCAAACGTCCGAGCAGTTATTGCAATAATGAGAATGCAAAAGTGCAATGCCAAACCTGACCCCATGCAGCGGTCTCCGCAGAGTCTGGGTGACGGTAGAGCAATACGGTTACACTGCTTTCCGGAGCAGTGCTTCTTCGGAATTCTACTGCTGTGATGCAAAAATAGCACCACATGGCAAATTTTACATTACCCCCCTTCCGTGCACGGATAATGGCAGTTTATAATTATATTTAAAGGGGATAACATTTTAGGCCGGCCGGTGGCTAACGTACTGTAACAGGAACAGCACTCCTCGAGTGAGGGAGACGGTCACATTAACTTTACCACAGGGCACGTCAAGTCCAAGCCTTCTGGCTCACACCAGGAACACTGTGGGTCAACGTTGCGAGCGAGCGAGCTCCGGAGCCCTTAGAAGTGCAGCTAACCATGCAAGTTGTTTGTATTGACACCAACACAACACACAACACAAAGGAGAAACATTCAACCGGTAAGCAGAGGTGGGGAATGAACGCTTCACTGCTGCAACAAGCAAGCGCCTTCAGAGCAGCGACTATGTTCGGACTTGGAATTTTCCAGCTTTCGTCATGTACTTGATGCCTTTGAACGGTTTGTACTTCTCGCCATACATGTCCAGTCGATTTACCTTCAGACCTGAGACAAGATGCAACACAGTATCAGTAAGAGAGTTTGCTTCTCGGACAACCTCAGCCTAACGTGGTGCGTCGGACTGAAACCGCACTTTGTGGGTGACTGTACGCAACCTGCAAGGGTTGGAAGAATGAAAAGGGCGATAAAGTTGCAAAGTTATCAGTGGAGCAACTTTTGGACAATCTCAATCCAGTCCCACATTGCAGCAGAAAACAGAGCTGGCATCATAGGTGCAGTCTCACTCAAAGGTCATCATGATCGCTGATCAGAAATCAAAATGTCACACAGCTTTAGTTAAGTGCTGCTCTGAGAATGGAACAGCATCAAAGGATCCCTTGCTTTCCATCTAACCATGGCAAACCTAAACAACTTACATTTATATAGTGCCTTTAGCGTAGTAAAACATCCCAAGGCGCTTCACAGAAGCCTTCTAAAACAAAATGAGACACCGAGCCACATAGGAGATATTAGGGCAGATGAAAGTAGGTTTTAAGGAGCGTCTTAAAAGGAGGAAAGCGAGGTAGATACTGGAGAGGTTTAGGGAGGGAATTCCAGAGCTTAGGGCCTAGGCAGCTGAAGGCACGGCTGCCAATGGTGAACCGATTAAAACTGGGATGAGCCCAGAATTGGAGGAGTTCAGATATCTCAGAGGGTTATAGGGCTGGAGGAGATTACAGAGATAGAGAGGGGCGAGGGCAATGAGGGGTTTGAAAAACTAGGATGAAAATTTTAAAATCGAGGCGTTGCTTAACCGGGAGCCAATGTAGGCCAGCGAGCACAGGGGTGATGGGCGAACGGGACTTGGTGCGAGTTAGGACACGGGCAGCCGAGTTTTGGATGAGTTCAAGTTTACGGAGGGTAGATCGTGGGAGGCCGGCCAGGAGTGCGTTGGAATAGTCAAGTCTAGGAGGTAACAAAGGCATGGATGAGGGTTTCAGCAGCGGATGAGCTGAGGCAGGGGCCGAGGCGAGCGATGTTCCGGAGATGGAAATAGACGGTCTTAGTGATGGAGCGGATACGTGGTCAGAAGCTCATCTCGGGGTCAGATATGACACCAAGGTTGCGAAGAGTGATTAATGCCGATACTCACTGTACAAAACATAAAAGTGCTCTGTTCCCCACTATAGGTAGCCTTCATTTCAATAGGACAAAACATTAGCTGCCTAAAAGCGCTGTATAAATGCAAGTCTTTATTTATTTCCTTAATGGGTAACATGTAAAAACAATGGGCCAGAAATTCGGCGCTTGTCGGCTGTGTACTCACCCGTAAGGCCACCTGAAGTGCCGGTTTCACGCATGCACTGCGCATGCGCGGGAAACCGGAACTTCCGTTCCCCTGAAGGGAGGGGTTCAGAAGTCGAACGCGTGCGTGGGAGAGGCTGCGCGCACGCAGCGAACTTCAGGTTTTTTTTCCCCCAGGTTTCTCCGGGAAGGTAAGTATGAAGAAGCTGCACTTTTAAAAAGGAGGCGCAAGACCCGTTTTTAACAAGGTAAGTGGTTCATTAATTATAATTTAAACATTTTCTCAACAGGTTTATCTTTTTTAGATATTTTAAAGAAAGGTAAGTATAATTAATTTTTTCAAAAATTTAATTTTTGTTTAAAGTAGTTAATTTATTTAACTTAGTTATTTTAAAAATGTGATTTTTAAAAAACATTTTTGAAGTTTAAGTGTGGTTTTGGGGCCGATCTCTATTCATGGATTTGACAGGTCTTCCTGTCAAATCTATGAATGAAAATGCCCTGCTAGGATTGGCTCTCCATGGCCCACGTGATCCCAGGGGACGCTTCGAACTAACTGCGCCCCTGGGATACACAAGCACTGCGCGCCGGCAGCTGGAGGAGGCCCAAGACCCAAAGTCCTCGTGGGCCCAAAGCACAACTGCAGGCGCGGTAGGCAAGTACACGCGCGATGCTTACACCCGCAGGAAGCCGGAAAGCCGAATTTCTGGCCCATTAATACAACCAAGAAATCGGTTTTAGTCCATCATTTTAAGATTCCTGTTTAGGACATTTTCAGCTCTGTCCACGCTCCCCTACTCTTCATTTGATCAGGAATCTGTCGATATGAATTGGTCCATTGCAGTCAGTTCACTTCTCACCCAACAGATTCTCCCCAAGGAAAAATATTAGCCCAGTCTGATAATAAGCGCCAGTCCTTTCCCCTCAACCCCGCAGCAAGAAAACACCAATCCACTAACGCTCCTATTTTCAACAGAACCAAGTTATCAGTTCCAGACAAGTTTGAAGGTGATTTCTACCATCCAGCGATCTTTCAGGTACTTTAAGTTGTGGATACAAGTTCTGTCATTGGCAGTCGCGTGAAAAAATCAGAGTCCACCCAAATACGGAGGAGAAACAGGGAGCCTTTACTGCAGCATTCTATTCTAAATATCCTTCTTGTTAGTCAGTGATATTCAACACAAAGCTAGAGTCATAGCATGTTGAATAATACAAAAGACAATTTTCCCATGACTTTTCCTTGCAACTACTTAACAGTTGTTTCTTTGCATGACTTTCTTTGGTCGAATGTTTATACACTTGCACCCCCTTCCCTCAAAACTGCCAAGTTGTTCAAACCTCAGGGAGCAGTGGGAGGGGGGGGGGGGGGCGGGGGAAGAAACCACTTGCTGGGCCACAATTCAGAAGCAACACTGGATCGAAAACCGCAAATAGTCTGTCAACAGACGAACAGCAGAGACGTGCCTGCAGGAGATGCGAGTGGAACTAAAGGGGAAGAGTTCAAGTGATTTTTCCCTCAGGTTATGGCCGATTTGCATCAATGCCTTTGGAATAGCTTCACCCACAACGAACAGGGCAAAGAATAGGAGGCAGAGACAACAAACAGGGCAAAGAATAGGAGGCAGAGACAATGAACAGGGCAAAGAATAGGAGATGAAAATATGAGAAAACAAAAACTGGCAGCCACTGTCACCACCAATGTTCCCCCTCATTTTTTTTGGGGGGGGGGGGGGGGGGGGGGGTGCCGCGCGGCTCAGACACAAATGCACGCTTTTTGCATTTTAAAGCTGGCTAGTGTAAAGGGAACACTGGTCACTCTTAAGCTACATTTGTAACCAGACAGCCGCGGAGTATGACCAGCAGTGACGCAGAAGCCCTCAGCCTCCACGCGGAAGGACAACACTGCAACTAGACAGCCACCCTATTTTTTTTACCCGCCCCCCCACCCCTTTTCTCGCAGAGTGTAAAAGCAAACCACCCAACCCCAACACGTCAAAGACCAAGATAAACGCTTGGTGCACCACTTGCCTGATATGGCCAGCTGCTGGATTTTGAACTGGATGCTAATATTGGGGTTCTCATCAGGCTTGGGCGTCCCTGCCTGCAGACTCATGGAGCCCTTCAGGCTGGGCAGCTTCTGTGGGTTGATCTTCCCGATGTCCCATGACAGTATCTGCAACAAGAAGTTTATGGCAAATCAGATGCACCGTCAGAGTTAAAAGCAACATTTGCTCAAATCAGTAACATTGCGGCATTACAAAGAACATAGTCACGGCCACGGGGAAAGAAACGTTTCTGCGTGAAGCTGGAAAACAGAAGCAAAAGAAACAATTTAAAACGTTTGAGAAACCACGGGCTGGATTTTGCCAATGGGGAGCTTTTGGAGGCGGGACTCCCCCTTGTCGGGTTTTAGTCCCGCCTCCATCAACTTCCGGCCAACCCACGCTATTTTCCCTTGATTGACCTTGTTACTCCCGCCCAGCGGGCTCAGCAGGCCAATTAAGGGGAAGCTGGTTACAGAGAACGTCAGCCTATGACGTTTCAGCTGTCAAAAATTTGACAGATGAATTGTCATCGTTTGACAGCTCTGTGAAGCTGTCAAACAGTGACATTCTCTGTAGTTTGAGGAGTTCTTGAATTCCTGGCAAGATGGCATGGAGGCCATTTGCCCGGCAGTCCCGCCTCCCCAGGGCTGGCAAAATCGCCTTACTTCATAAGGAAATTGAACAGTCCCACAGTTTGGTAGGAAGAATGAGGAGAGGCAATAGAAACTAAATGGTACAATTTTAAAGTGGGTGCAGGAACAGAGAGACCTGGGGGTGTCTGTACACAAATCTTTGAAGGTGACAGGACAAGTTGAGAAGGCTGTTAAAAAAACATACAGGATCCTTGGCTTTATAAATAGAGGAATAGAGTACAAAAGCAAGGAAGTTATGTTAAACGTTTATAAAACACTGGTTAGGCCTCAGCTGGAGTATTGTGTCCAATTCTGGGCACCACACTTGAGGAAGGATGTCAAGGCATTGGAGAGGGTGCAGAAGAGATTTACTAGAATGGTACCAGGGATGAGGGACTTCAGTTATATGGAGAGACTGGAGAAGCTGGGGTTGTTCGCCTTAGAGCAGAGAAGGTTAAGAGGAGATTTGATCGAGGTGTTCAAAATCATGAAGGGTTTTGATAGAGTAAATAAGGAGAAACTGTTTCCAGTGGCTAAAGGATCGATAACCAGAGGACACAGATTTGAGGTGATTGGCAAAAGAACCAGAGGCGACACGAGGAAACAGTTTTTCCACAGCGAGTTGTTGTGATCTGGAATGCGCTGCCTGAAAGGGCGGTGGAAGCAGATTCAATAGAAACATTCAAAAGAGAATCGGATCAATACTTGAAAGGGAATAAAATGACAAGGCTCTGGGGAAAGAGCGGGATTAATTGGATAGCTCTACCAAAGAGCCGGCACAGGCACAATCGGCTGCCTTCTGTGCCGTTTAAAAAAAAAAAAAAAAAAAAATCTGTTCCTGGGATCTGGGCGTTATTACCCGTCCCGAATTGCCGTTGAGAAGGTGGTGGTGAGCCGCCTTCTTGAACCGCTGCAGTCCGTGTGGTGAAGGTGCTCTCATAAGGTATCATTCTATGATTCATTCCAAATACTAGAAATAAGATATCTGTCCACATGGTGACCTCTCCCGATTGACCTTTCACGTTGTGCCAAAGTTTCAAATTAGCAGATATTTTCCACGTTATTTCTCGTGCTGTTTTATAGATACAGGAGTAGGCAATTCGCCCCATTGAGCCTGCTTCTGTACCTCACCATTTGTTGGCTTCAAAAAAGTCTATCAATTGATCCACAACCATCACTTGTTGGTTCTAACAAGTGCTTTAACTTCCTAGTGGATAACTTGCTCCGTAGTACTGCTGGTGATCACGCTCCGCTTTTCCCCCCAATTGATTCCACATCGCTGCGTCCAGGACCTTGTATCTGTTAAACAATATAACTCCTCACTACTTAAAACGAATTACCCCAAACTGCTGAAAACCACCCAAAGAGAGCCAGGACAACTACTGCTGTCCTCACAAAAATCCCCCCCCTCACCCCCAAGTGGGATGATCCTCAAAATAAATCTATTACAAGACTCGCTGTATAGAATTCTTACAAACCATATCACGTCACGTTTATTCCCACTGTCTGCATGAATACCAGCGGAGGAACCCAATACATGCCCTCACATTAGATATTCTTCTAGATCAAAGCGTCGTGTTTCAAAAGAAAATATAGTTTCAACCGTATAATGTTTCCCCATTTACCTGCTGTTCGAGGATCATCACGCCCACCGTCAACTTTTGCTCTTGTGGACAGCACATTTTCAGAATCTGATCACTTCCATGTACATTGATGGAAGTGGGATCCTGCGTGTTATTGGCAAGAGGATCGGATACAAACACAAGGGGTGATGGTGAATCTGTCCAAGACTGGTTAGGCCACCTTTGGAGGAATGCGTGGAGTTGTACACCCCATTCTTGGAGCTATAAGGAAGGTCCAGTGCAGTTTTATCAGGGAAATACAGAAACTTTACAGGCTGTGCTCCCTGCAGCAGAGATGGCCAAGGATGGGCCTGGGGGGGTGGGGACGGGGACGGGTGGGGGGAGTCCAACGTAAATGCTCACAGTTTTGAAAGGGTAAAAAAGGAAAGATAACTTCCACCAGTTAGTGAAAGAGCAATATTGAGGATTAGTGGTAAAATTATAAAGAGCAAGATTTGGAAGTGAATTTTTTTTTAATATACAAAGGGCCATAAGAATATGGAATGCATTATTGCAAGTGGCTATTAATCACAGAAACCGAGGGGTCGATACTTTGAGGAAAAATATTAAAAGGAGATGGAGGGAAAAAAACAACTGACTGAGATTAGAATAGTCAGCTCCAAAGCAGAGCTTTGGACCAAACGTGAAGACATTTCTATAATTCTACCAGTGTTTTTTTTCCCAGCAATGTTGTTGATGTTGAGATTAAATTATGAATCTGATTATATGCGCTGGGAGCTATTTTTAATCTTGCCCTTTTACCTCCTCCCTTCCCCACTGTCCAGGGCCCCCCAAACACTCCTTTCCAGGTGAAACAGCGATTTGCTTGTACTTCTTACAATTTAGTATACTGTATTCGCTGCTCACGATGTGGTCTCCTCTACATTGGGGAGACCAAACGCAGATTGGGTGACCGCTTTGCGGAACACCTCCGTTCAGTCCGTAAGGGTGACCCTGAGCTTCCGGTCGCCCGTCGCTTTAATTCTCCGCTCCACTCCCACTCTAACCTCGCCGTCCTCGGCCTCTTACACTGTTCCAATGAAGCTCAACATAAGCTCGAGGAACAGCACCTCATCTTTCGATTAGGCCCTTTACAGCCTTCTGGACGCAACATCGAGTTCAACAATTTCAGACCATAACCTCTGCCCCAATCTTTTTTTTTCCGCTCTCTCTTACATGGCAGCTGTCGATCATTCTGCCATTGCCATTTACACTTCATCTAGAGCCATCTTTTGTTTCTTAACTTGTCCCATTACCATCTCCTTTTGCCTTGCACCATCATCCCTTTTGTCTCTTAATCTCTCCTGCCTTCCACCCTATCACAGACCTTCCCTTTTGTTCTTTCCTCCCCTCCCCCCGCCCCTACACTTGCTTAAAAATCTGTTACATCTCTAACTTTTTCCAGTTCTGCCGAAGGGTCATCGACCTGAAACGTTAACTCTGTTTCTCTCTCCACAGATGCTGCCTGACCTGCTGAGTGTTTCCAGCATTTTCTGTTTTTATTTCAGATTTCCAGCATCTGCAGTATTTTGCTTTTGTACTCTTTTTAATCTTGGGAGTTTACTCCTGAATCGAGTTTAGTTACGCGCTCATCGGCAAGCCAATCAGCAGCGCCAATTCTCACCCAGTTACCTTGGTGACGGGGTCAAAGGTGTGGTTGCCTTGTGTGGAGGTGAGATTCATGTTCAGGACCACCTTTGGCAGCTGGCTGGTCACGACCGTACCCTCCACCGTCTTTCCCATGGTTTGTTTTGGGCCGATGGTGATTTCGAACCGCCCTGTCGAGCTGCCGTCCCGGAAGCTGATGTTGTGTTTTACATAGACAGGAATGGCAACCAAACTGGAAGGCAGAATCAATACAATTGAGCCTCTTTAAAAAAAAAAAATTACACACAAGATTCTTCTACATATTCAGTTCCGCACCCATGAGGACGGCCTCAACCGGGATCTTGGGTTCATGTCACGCTACATGTAACCCCACCTGACGTAGAGTCATCCAGACTCGAGTCGTCGTTGGCTTGTTCTCTCTACACAGATGCGGCCGGACCTGCTGTGATTTCCAGCAAAAAAAGTTTTTTGTTTTCCAAACAGACCCCAGCATCTGCCACATTGACCCCTTGTGACCCCACATTGTCTTTGATGTAATGTTTTCCTGACTGACCTGTTTGGACACCATCCACACCTTTGATTGCCGTGATTGTCTCTCTGCTGAGGTGTGATAAAGGGCAGTTAGAAAGATTAACTGTAATCATCTGGCAGTGTTCTCTGACTATATATGCTGTGCCTATATGCATCTCTTCACTTCACCTGACGAAGGAGCAGCGCTCCGAAAGCTTGTGATTTCAAATAAAGCTGTTGGACTATAACCTGGTGTTGTGCGACTTCTCACATATAGTCAGATTGCTTCGACAAGGTGGGAGAGGGGAGGACCCTGATAGCAAATTTGGTTTTGAACAGATTTTTTTTTTTTTTTTGCCATTTTCTCCACTCACCCTTTCCTGAAGGCATCTGCTGGGAAGGCAGTCTGATAGATGCTTGCCCTGGTGGCCATTACTTCAGTGCAAGCTGGAGAGCTTGAAGCCGACTGTTGTGGGAGGACAGGATCGGATTTGGCTGCAGTGCAGCCTGTAGCCAGCAGGCTACAGGACCGGAGGCACCGTCACAGCCAAGATCAATTCTGTCTTCACCCAGCATCAGACTGCCACTGACTGAGCTGGGTTTCATCGTTTGAAAAATTCACTTTGCAGGGAATGGCCCAACAGGTCTCCGTAAGCTGGGGATGCAGCACTCTCAGATCCACAGACATGCGATGCAGTCATCTTCAAGAGGCACATTCTGCATCAGAGCAACATCAGAAGATATCGGGACGGTAAAATTCTTGAACTTTGAGATAATCAACATTTTTCACCTTTGCGAGCCGTGTTACAATGTGGGCTTCCTTCCAACACTTCTGTGTCCACAGGGAAAGGGCTGTTTTCATAAGCAGACAGAGTCTCGCATGAAGTGAAGGTTGAGTGGTATGAGGGGGGTTAAATGTGTCACTAAACTAACCGTTACTGAAGTGGGGAAAGAGTTAAATAACATCGCTGGCAGCTCACAGAATGGTGCAAGAGAGACAGTTGCTAACATGAAAGACCACATCTATAAGGTGTGGTCAAGATAACTGACCTTTGAGACTAAAAGCAACTCAGTGGAGACATGATGTCTGGCACTTCAGCTGCCCTGAGGGTTTTATTATCTGGGTCACAATCTTTTAATCAGCGTTCAGCAGTTTGGGCTAATAATGGAGTATGCAGCTTACACCTGTTTACCTTAGGACATGTAACCCAATCCGTGAAGGTGCATGCGGGCCAAGATCCAATTAGGTTACAGGAATGAATTGTGCATGATCCGGCCATGCTTATTTGAATGTATAAAAATGTAGTGTTTGCTGTAACAATTTGGAGAAGTCTGGCGAAAGACAGAGCAGACTGTCTCCCCACCGGTGCATTAAAGATAACTTGACTATCGATCTGAAAACCTTGTGTCACGTGTTGGTTTAAAATACTCCACATCAGTTACCATTTGCCCACTGTGTTACACCATATAGACCGTGCAGGACGTCCACCATGCTCTAGTGATTACTCCGAAAAATGGTAAATACCATGATATTCAGGCGAAAACTAATAGTCCAATTTACTTACAAAAAAGATGAATAGTTGAGACAAACAGTACAATACTTCAATGAACAAATCCAGAACAGTAACAAAATGCAAAACTTTGCCAGATCTTTCCAGCAGCATCTGACTCCATAGAGCTCCTCAATCTAGACACAAAAGCATCAAGGGGTATGGGGAGAGAGCGGGAATATGGTATTGAGATAGAGGATCAGCCATGATCATATTGACTGGCGGAGCAGGCTCGAATGGCCTACTCCTGCTCCTATTTTTCTATGTTTCTCAACTATCGAAACTGGCAATGTAGAGCATAAAACAGAGCTACTACTCCACTGCAAGACTATTTGAAGTTGAAACAGCTCGCTGGAAGATTAAGGGAGAAAAATAGGGTGGCGCCCGCTAACGTCGCCGGGGAGCTAAAGTTAGCGCCCCTCCGCCGGAAATTCAGTAGTAGCGCCCCAAGCAGGAGGTGTGGGCACTACAGGAAGCGCTCCACCTCCTTCCTGGGGCGCTACTACTGAAGATCGTGGCGCTACGTGCAACAGCGCCGCGCCATTGCAGGCCTCCCTCCCCTGATTAAAGGGGAGGGGCCTAGCGCAGCGCACACCGGGGCCCTGCTGGACCACCGGGGAACAGGGTGCCGGGAAAAGAGCCCGGCGCTCAAGAGGAGCGTCGGGCTGAGCGGGGCACGAACGAGAGGCGCAAATCAACCCAATTTTTCCCCCTAAATGTCTTCTCCTCAATAGTGATGCCATAAAGACATTTCGAACATTTAAGTAGATCAAAGAGCTGATCTGTTTTCTGAGTGGACGGCATGCAAGAATGATTCACTGAAGGAGGTATGCAGGAGGTCCTCTATTTAACCGTTTCAAGTGCACCCTCAGTCTTAACAATGTGTTAATATAATTTGTATACCCTAACTAATAGCCCAGTAAGGCTGACAAATAAGATAGCGGCCTGCTGCTGATTCTTACTGCTCCAAGTTATTGT
This sequence comes from Squalus acanthias, assembly GCA_030390025.1. Lineage (NCBI taxonomy): Eukaryota > Metazoa > Chordata > Chondrichthyes > Squaliformes > Squalidae > Squalus > Squalus acanthias. The sequence goes on along the minus strand of CM059441.1, from coordinate 60,807,078 downwards.
AATTGAAGTATCGTCATGCATCATCACTTTAGGAAGGACGTGAAGGCTTTGGAGAGGGTACAGAAGAGATTTACTAGAATAGAAACATAGAAGATAGGAGCAGGAGTAGGCCATTCGGCCCCTCGAGCCTGCTCCGCCATTCAATGCGATCATGGCTGATCATCCAAATTCAGTACCCTGTCCCTGCTTTCTCCCCATATCCCTTGATACCCTTAGCCTTAAGAAATATATCGAACTCCTTCTTGAGAATATATTTAATGAATTGACCTCAACTGCCTTCTGTCGTAGAGAATTCCACAGGTTCACCACTCTCTGGGTGAAGAAATTTCTCCTCATCTCAGTCCTAAATGGCTTACCCCTTATCCTTAGACTGTGACCCCTGGTTCTGGACTCCCCCGCCATCAGGAACATCCTTCCTGCATCTAGTCTGTCTAGTCCTGTTAGAATTTTATAAGTTTCAATGAGATCCCCTCTCATTCTTCTAAACTCTAGCGAATATAAGCCTAATCGACCCAACCTCTCTTCATACGTCATTCTTGCCATCCCAGGTATCAGTCTGGTGAATCTTCGCTGCACTCCCTCCATGGCAAGAACATCCTTCCTCAGATAAGGCGACCAAAACTGCACACAATACTCGAGGTGTGGTCTCACCAAGGCCCTGTACAACTGCAGCAAGACATCCTTGCTCCTGTACTCGAATCCTCTCGCTATGAAGGCCAACATACCATTTGCCTTCTTAACCACCTGCTGCACCTGCATGCTTACCTTCAGTGACTGGTTCCAGAGATGAGGGATTACAGTTACACAGATGGACTGGAGAAGCTGAGATTGTTCTCTTTAGAGCAGAGAAGGTTAAGGGGAGATTTGATAGAGGTGTTCAAAATCATTAACGGTCTAGATAGAGTAAATAAAGAGAAACTGTTTCCAATGGTTGAAGGGTCGATAACCAGAGGGCGCAGATTTAAGGTGATTGGCAAAAGAACCAGAGGCGACATGAGGAGAAACTTTATGTAAGGAGTGGTTAGGATTTGGAATGGACTGCCCTGATAGGGCGGTGGAAACAGATTCAATTGTAGCCTTCAAAAGGGAATGGGATAAATACTTGAAGGAGAAAAAATTGCAGGGATATGGGGAAAGAGCGGGGGGAGTGCGACTGACTGGATTGCTCTTCGAAAGAGCCGGCACAGACTCGATGGGTCGAATGGCCTCCTTCTGTGCTGTACTATTCTATGATCCAATGCATCAAATAGGGAACAATTCTGTTTATTTATATGTGACGGTAGATTTACAATGCAGTGTGTTTTGGAAACAACTTTGATTGAAACGGAAGCCGTCTTTGCTTGCTGGATAAGCCAAGCACTCAGCGAGCGTTTCGATCTGCAGTTAGCAGAACACAGTATCCTTTGAACTCAAGCTATTCAAATTAGTGGCACACTGAAAGACAATGGATTTGTTATTTGTAGATGCGAATCAGGTATTAAAAATAATTTATGTTGAGGTCAGATGTCAAAAGCAAATGAAGTAACAGGAGACCAGCTCACGAGAGAACATTTATGTTCAGAGGTACGCAAGGGGGAAATTATCTCAATTCAACTTTCTTCATCTCAGTCGGTAGCACCCTCGCCTCCGAGTCAGAAGGTTGTGGGTTCGAGTCCCACTCCCGAGATTTGAGCACAGAAAGCTAGGCTGACACTCCCAGTGCAGTGCTGAGGGAGTGCTGCACTGTCGGATGAGACGTTAAACCGAGGCCCCGTCTGCCCTCTCAGGTGGACGTAAAAGATCCCGTGGCCACTATTTCGAAGAGGAGCAGGGGAGTTATCCCCAGTGTCCTGGCCAATATTTATCCCTCAATCAACATAATAAAAACAAATTATCTGGTCATTATCACATTGCTGTTAGTGGGAGCTTGCTGTGCGCAAATTGGCTGCTGCGTTTCCCACATTACAACAGTGACTACACTTCAAAAGTACTTCATTGGCTGTAAAGCTCTTTGAGACGTCTGGTGGTCGTGAAAGGCGCTATATAAATGTAAGTCTTCCTTTTTTCTTTATTATAGATTTTGACATACTTGTACCCAGTCAAGGGGATATGTATTAAAAGTTCCCTCTTCTAGAAGGCTTTAGCTATGTTTATTTACCTCTCTCTAAAGAAAACGGCAATGGAAAGTTGGCAAGGGATAAGTGGACACTAGTCCATGATGGCCCATTCTCAATCCACACTTCACGTTTTCAATCCCATTATTAATAATATCGATTTCCCACTTTTAAATGGCATACATAAAAAATAGCGAAGTAACAGGATGGAAGTTCGATTCATCACAAAACCATGAATCCATTTGGCCTGCAAATCTCCCAGCGACACATGAAATGAAAGAGCAGAATGATAGACTACAAGACAGCCACTATTCGTTCTAGAGGCACCTTGCTGGAATTACTGGCTCGGAATACCCATTTAAACCACAGGAGAGAAGTCACACAAGGGGAATGAAATCTGCTCTACTCTTCGCCCCCCTCAGTCCAGCAAAGCGTTACTTACTTCTGGGAGCTGACATGATAGGACAGGAGGCGGAAATTGCCATCAGGCGGAATGAAGGAAAGAATTCGCTCCGACTCCCAACGCTTGAAACGTACACAGGGATGGAAACTGACATCATCCAGGAGTCGAGGGTTCTGCAATTGTTACAAGAGAGCACAGGTTAATGAGCAGCCCACATTACGAACATCACTGCTTACACCAGAGGCTAGCACTCATTATTGGAATCATTGGATCTCATTTGTTACCTGTGAATTACACAGGATTAAACAGAATATACAGCACAGAAACAGGCCATTCAGCCCAACCAGTCCATGCCGGCGTTTATGCTCCGCTCGAGCCTCCTCCGTCTTTCCTCCTCTAACTCTACCTGCATAACCCTCTAACCCTCTATTCCCTTCTCCCTCATATGCTTGTCTAGCCTCCCCTTAAATGCATCTATACTATTCGCTTCAACCACTCCCTGTGGTAGCGAGTTCCACATTCTCACCATTCTCGGGGTAAAGAAGTTTCTTCTGAATTCCCTATTGGATTTCTTGGCGACTCTCTTATATTGATGGCCTCTAGTTTTGCTCTTCCCCACAAGTGGAAACATTCTCTCTGTATCCACTCTATCAAAACCTTTCATAATTTTAAAGACCTCTGTTAGGTCACCCCTCAGCCTTCTTTTTTCAGGAGAAAAGAGACCCAGCCTGTTCATCCTTTCCTGATATGTATACCCTCGCATTTCTGGTGTCATCCTTGCAAATCTTTTTTGAACCCTCTCCAGTGCCTCTATAGCCTTTTTATAATATGGCGACCAGAATCACACGCAGCACTCCAAGTGTGATCTAACCAAGGTTCGACACAAGTTTAGCATAACTACTTTTCAATTCTTTCTCTCTAGAAATAAATCCTAGTGCTTGGTTTGCTTTTTTAGTGGCCTTGCTAACCTGTGTCGCTACTTTTAGTGATTTGTGTATCTGTACTCAGAGATCCCTTTGCTCCTCTACCCCATTTAGATTCTTATTTTCCAAGTAATAAGTGACCTCCCTATTATTCGTACCAAAATGTAATACCTCACACTTATCGGTGTTGAAATTCATTTGCCAATCATAAGCCCATTCTGCAAGTTTATTAATGTCTTCCTGCAATTTGTTGCAGTCCCCCTCAGTATTGACTATCCCTCCCAATTTGGTGCCATCTGCAAATCTGAACTCTGCAAGAGTTTAATTTCCCTGTCCCTTCCTCTTAGTTTCCAGACCAGGCCTTGATTGAAAGACCAGTCAGGTCACGTGTTTTCGGGATTTGACCAATGGCATTCTGCTAAGTATTTGGACAGGAGGACTCAAATCTTGATCCTTTTCCTCATGCATTCAACCCCCTCTTCCCGTCATTAACCCTGATGACCCAGTTTGGATAGTGAACTCCACACAAGAGGAACTGTGCCCTTTAATTGGCACCCAACTAGTCTCATAGCATCGAGTTAAACATGGGCAAGAAAACCTCCTGCTGATTACCACCTACTGCCCTCCTTCAGCTGATGAATCGGTACTCCTCCATGTTGAACACCACTTGGAAGCATCACTGAGGGTAGCAAGGGCACAGAATGTACTTTGGGTGGGAGACTTCATTTTCCATCACCAAGAGTGGCTCGGTAGCACCACTACTGACTAGCTGGCCGTGTCCTGAAGGACATAGCTGCCAGACTGGGCCTGCAGCAGGTGGTGAGTGAACCAGCATGAGGGAAAAACCTACTTGACCTCGTCCTCACCAAACTACCTATCGCAGAGGCATCTGTCCATGGCAGTATTGGTAGGAGTGGCCACCGCACAGTCATTGCGGAGACAAAGTCCTGTCTTCACACTGAGGACACCCTCCATCGTGTTGTGTGGCACTACCACCGTGCTAAATGGGATAGAGTCAGAACAGATCTAGCAGCTCAAACACTGGGCATCCATGAGGCACTGTGGGCCATCAGCAGCAGCAGAATTGTATTCCACCACAATCTGTAACCTCGTGACCCGGCATATCCCTCACTCTACCATTACCATCAAGCCAGGCGACCAATCCTGGTTCAATGGGGAGTGTAGAAGAGCATGCCAGGAGCAGCACCAAACGTACCTGAAAATTAGGTGCCAACCTGGGGAAGCTGCAACACAGGACTACATGCATGCTAAAGAGCAGAAGCAGCATGCTATAGACAGGGCTAAGTGATCCCACAACCAACGAACCAGATCAAAGTTCTGCAGTCCTGCCACATCCAGTCACGAATGGTGGTGGACCATTAAACAACTAATGGGAGGAGGAGGCTCCATGAACATCCCCATCCTCAATGATGGTGGAGCCCAGCACGTGAGTGGAAAAGACAAGGCTGAAGCGTTTACAACCATCTTCAGCCAGAAGTGCTGAGTGGATGATCCATATCGGCCTCCTCCTGAGGTCCCCACCATCACAGAAGCCAGTCTTCAGCTAATTCGATTCACTCGTGGTATCAAGAAATGGCTGAGTTCACTGGATACAGCAAAGGCTACGGGCTCCGACAATATCCCGGCTGTAGTGCTGAAGACTTGTGCTCCAGAACTAGCCGCGCCTCTAGCCAAGCTGTTCCAGTGCAGCTACAACACTGGCATTTACCCGACAATGTGGAAAATTGCACAGGTATGTTCTGTCCACAAAAAGTAGGACAAATCCAACCCGGCCAATGATCGCCCCATCAGTCTACTCTCAATCATCAGCAAAGTGATGGAAGGTGTCATCGACAGTGCTATCAAGCGGCACTTACTCACCAATAACCTGCTCACTGATGTTCAGCTTGGGTTCCGCCAAGACCACTCGGCTCCAGACCTCATTACAGCCTTGGTCCAAACATGGACAAAACAGCTGAATTCCAGGTGAGGGGGGAGTGACTGCCCTTGACATCAAAGCAGCATTTGACCGTGTGTGGCATCAAGGAGCCCTAGTAAAACTGAAGTCAATGGGAATCAGGGGGAAATCTCTCCACTGGCTGGAGTCATACCTAGCACAAAGGAAGCTGGTTGTGGTTGTTGGAGGCTAATCATCTCAGCCCCAGGACATCGCTGCAGGAGTTCCTCAGGGCAGTGTCCTAGGCCCAACCATCTTCAACTGCTTCATCAATAACCTTCCCTCCATCATAAGGTCAGAAGTGGAGATGTTCGCTGATGACTGCACAGTGTTCAGTGCCATTCGCAACTCCTCAGATAATGATGCAGTCTATGCCCGCACGCAACAAGACCTGGACGACATTCAGGCTTGGGCTGATAAGTGGCAGGTAACATTCACGCCACACAAATGCCAGGCAATGACCAATAAGAAAGAGTCTAACCACCTCCCCCTGACATTCAATGACATTACCATCGCCGAATCCCCCACCATCAACATCCTGGGGGTCACCAATGACCAGAAACTTAACTGGACCAGCCACATAGATACTGTGGCAACATGAGCAGGTCAGAGGCTAGGAATTCTGTGGCGAGTGTCTCACCTCCTGACTCCCCAAAGCCTTTCCACCATCTACAAGGCACAAGTAAGGAGTGTACTGGAATACTCTCCACTTGCCTGGATGAGTGCAGCTCCAACAACACTCAAGAAGCTCGACATCATCCAAGGCAAAGCAGCCCGCTTGATCGGCACCCCATCCACCACCTTAAACATTCACTCCCTCCACCACCGGCGTACCGTGGCTGCAGTGTGTACCATCTACTAGATGCACTGCAGCAACTCACCAAGGCTCCTTCAGCAGCACCTCCCAAACCCGCGACCTCTACCACCTAGAAGGACGAGGGCAGCAGGCGCATGGGAACACCACCACCTCCAAGTTCCCCTCCAAGTGTCACATCATCCTGACTTGGAAGTATATCGGCCGATCCTTCATCGTCGCTGGGTCAAAATCCTGGAGCTCCCTCCCTAACAGCACTGTGGGAGCACCTTCACCACACGGACTGCAGCGGTTCAAGAAGGCAGCTCACCACCACCTTCTCAAGGGCAATTAGGGATGGGCAATAAATGCTGGCCTTGCCAGTGACGCCCACATCCCGTGAATGAATGAATGAATAAATAAAATAAACAAACTACCTTAGTGCGAACACAGCATAAGCACATCTAAACATTTCCTCAGTCATATTTGAATCTGCTCTGCCTATAATGCAAGAAATCTTACCATGAATGAGAGGGTGAGATCTGGCATTCCAGTCAGCTTCACGCAGGCGTCGATAACACCTTGTATTTCAGCAAATACTGTTGAACCTGCAGCAGGAGTGGCATCAGCATTAATACAGACCATTCCAACTTAGAGCAGCTCGACAAGAAGGACATGCATCGATGATCACCCATTTGATTCTGAAGGAAATTAATTCAGGACAAGTCCAAAGGAAGCTTGGACCATCTGATCGAGTGGCCTATTTAAAAAAAGAGAGACTTAGGGGGAAAAATTCGGTTGGTTAGCGCCTCCCGTTAGCGCCTCCGGGGGGCGCCAAGAACTTAGCGCCCGAGTGCGGCGATTTTAGCGCCGCTCGCGAAATTGAGCAGTTGTTTTGCGGCGGCGCTAAACACTACCGCCACGATCTCCTGCGCCCGCAGATCGTGACGTCAGTCGAGCGTGTAACGCCCCGGTAGCACCCCGGACTGGATACTGAGTCGCGCCCCCTGCCCTAGCGCCTGCCGCTAGGAACGACAGGTAGAGGGGAACGTTTTCAAGTCGGGAAGGGGCTGGGGGAGCGCTATTTAAAGGCGGGCGCTTCCTGCCTTTTCTTGTCGGCAAAATTTTTGGTTTTAACGCTGTCCTAAGGCATTTTGGCCCTCAGCACCACTTCTGAGGTTCCTAAGCGCCGAGCTCTTTCCCTGGTGCCTATCCATTAGTGCTTCCAACACAATTGCTTTTGAGGTCTCTCCAGGCCGAGATTCAAGGCTGCAATGAGCAGGGTGCGGCTGGCCAGCAAGATGGCCCCTCCCCTTTAAGAACTGGATGCGCCAGTCTGTCTGGCTTCCATGGTAACTGACACCGCCTGAGCTTCGGTAGCGTTCTGAGGTAGCGCCTCGCTCCCTGACGTTTGTGCCTTGAGAGGTGTGCAGCGCCTGATTTAGCGCTCAAATCACCTCCAGGGGCGAGAGGCGAATTTTGCAGTCGGAGGCGATAATTAGCACCGGGCGCTAAAGTTTGCACCCGGCCGGTATTAGCGCCCCAAAATGGGCAACACCCAATTTTTCCCCCTTAGGGTTCCCCCCCCCAAGAGTCATTTCTGCCACTCTGGAGCATGTAGGGACCAAAGCCCCACAATCCCCTACAGGAACAATTTTCCCCTCTTAGCCATGTAGTTGTGAGGGGGTATAAGGGATGAAGTGTGTCAGCCTTTTTCTGAGAGGGTGTGAAAAAATAACAAAAAAAAACACAGAATACATGAAAGAACTGCTACCCTGGGCACTCTTGCACAGCTCATTGTAGATAGTCATACAGCGGCACTGGCTGACATCTGGGTCTAATTCTCCAGCGAGTCCTCAAAGGGAGAATAAAGAAGACTTGGTGTGCTGCAGTTTATACATTTCTATACTCCAGAAGCAATATATCCTCTATTGGTCAAACTTAACTGGGAGGGCCGACTTGCTCAGAGGTCCCAAGTTCAATCACATGTCTGCACCATGAAAGCTAAATTCAGTCGTGGCACCATCATCAGTGCAATTGTCCTCAGTAATTTTTCATAGAAACATAGAAGATAGGAGCAGGAGTAGGCCATTCGGCCCCTCGAGCCTGCTCCACCACTTAATGAGATCATGGCTGATCATCCAAATTCAGTACCCTGTCCCTGCTTTCTCCCCATATCCCTTGATCCCCTTAGCCTTAAGAAATATATCTATCTCCTTCTTGAATATATTTAATGAATTGGCCTCAACTGCCTTCTGTGGTGGAGAATTCCACAGGTTCACCACTCTCTGGGTGAAGAAATTCCTCCTCATCTCAGTCCTAAATGGCTTACCCCTTATCTTTAGACTGTGACCCCTGGTTCTGGACTTCCCCCGCCATCGGGTACAGCCTTCCTGCATCTAGTCTGTCTAGTCCTGTTAGAATTTTATAAGTTTCAATGAGATCCCCTCTCATTCTTCTAAACTCTAGCGAATATAAGCCTAATCGACCCAATCTCTCCTCATATGTCATTCCTGCCATCCCAGGTATCAGTCTGGTGAATCTTCGCTGCACTCCCTCCATGGCAAGAATATCCTTCCTCAGATAAGGTGACCAAAACTGCACACAATACTCAAGGTGTGGTCTCACCAAAGCCCTGTACAACTGCAGCAAGACATCCTTGCTCCTGTACTCAAACCCTCTCGCTACGAAGGCCAACATACCATTTGCCTTCTTAACCACCTGCTGCACCTGCATGCTTACCTTCAGCGACTGGTGCACAAGGACACCCAGGTCTCGTTGCACTTCCCCTTTTCCCAATCTATTGCTGTTCAGATAATAATCTGTCTTCCTGTTTTTGCCACCAAAGTGGATAATCTCGCATTTATCCACATTATACTGCATCTGCCATGCATCTGCCCAATCACCCAACCTGTCCAAATCATACTGGAGTTTCTCTGCATCCTCCTCACAGCACACACGCCCACCCAGCTTTGTGTCATCTGCAAACTTGGAGATATTACATCTAGTTCCCTCGTCTAGATCATTAATATATATTGTGAATAACTGGGGTCCGAGCACCGATCCCTGCGGTACCCCACTAGTCACTGCCTGCCACTCGGAAACAGACCAGTTTATTCCAACTCTTTGCTTCCTGTTTGCCAACCAGTTTTCTATCCAAGTCAGTACCTTACCCCTAATCTTTAACTTTGCACGCTAATCTCTTATGCGGGACCTTATCGAAAGCCTTCTGAAAGTCCAAATACACCACATCCACTGGTTCTCCCTTATCTATTTTACCAGTTACATCCTCAAAAAATTCCAGTAGATTAGTCAAGCATGATTTACCTTTTTTAAATCCATGTTGACTTTGTCCGATTCTGTCACTGTTTTCCAAGTGCTCTGCTATTACATCTTTTATAATGGACTCTAGCATTTTCCCCACTACTGAAGTCAGGCTTACCGGTCTATAATTCCCAGTTTTCTCTCTACCACCTTTTTTAAATAGTGGGGTTACATTAGCTACCCTCCAATCCATGGGAACTGTTCCAGAGTCTATAGAATTTTGGAAGATGACCAGCAATGCATCTACTATTTCTAGGGCCACTTCCTTAAGTACCCTAGGATGTAGATTATCAGGCCCTGGGGATTTATCGGCCTTCAATCCTGTCAATTTCCCTAACACCATTTCCCTACAAACACTGATTTCATTCAGTTCCTCCCTCTCATTAGACCCTATGTTCCCCGACATCTCTGGGAGTTTATTTGTGTCCTCCTTTGTGAAGACAGAACCAAAGTATGTATTTAATTGGTCTGACATTTCTTTGTTCCCCATTATAAATTCCCCTGCAAGGGACCTACGCTTGACTTCACCAATCTTTTTCTCTTCACATATCTATAGAAGCTTTTACAGTCAGTTTTTATGTTCCCTGCAAGCTTACTCTCTCATTCTATTTCCCCCCCTCTTAATTAATCCCTTTGTCCTCCTTTGCTGAATCCTAAACTGCTCCCAATCTTTAGGTTTCCTGCTTTTTCTGGCCAATTTATATGTCCTCTCCTTGGATCTTATGCTATCCCTAATTTCCCTTGTTAGCCACAGTTGAGACACCTTTTTTGTTTTATTTTTATGCCAAACAGGGATGAACAAATTCTGTAGTTCATCCATGCGATCTTTAAATGTTTGCCATTGCCTATCCACCGTCAACCCTTTAAGTAACATTCCCCAATCCATCCTAGCCTCATACCATCGTAGTTTCCTTTATTTAAATTCAGTACCCTAGTCTCTGAGTCAACTACTACTTCACTCTCCATCTAAATGAAGAATTCTATCATATTATGATCGCTCCTCCCCAAGAGGGCCGCACACAACAAGATTGCTAATTAATCCTTTCTCATTACATAATACCCAGTCTAAGATGGCCTGATCTCTAGTTGGTTCCTTGACATATTGGTCCAGGAAACCATCCTGTATACACTCTAGGAATTCCTCCTCCACAGTATTGTTACTAATTTGGTTAGCCCAATCTATATGTAGATTAAAGTCACTCATGATAACTGCTTTGCCCTTATTGCACGCGTCTCTAATTTCCCGTTTAATGCCATCCCCAACCTCAGCATTACTGTTTGGGGGTCTGTATACAACTCCCACTAATGTTTTCTGCCCCTTGGTATTGCTCAGCTCTACCCATACAGATTCCACATCATCAGAGCCAATATCCTTCCTTACTATTGTGTTAATCTCCTCTTTAACCAGCAATGCTACCCCACCTCCTTTTCCTTTTTGCCTGTCCTTCCTGAATATTGAATACCTCTGGATGTTGAATTCCCAGCCTTGGTCACCCTGCAGCCATGTCTCCATAATCCCAATTATATCATATCCGTTTACATCTATTTGCGCAGCTAATTCATCCACCTTATTACGAATGCTCCTCGCATTAAGACACAAAGCCTTCAGGCTTGTTTTTTTATCCCTCAAAGAGACGAGACGGCGTACCAACAGCTTCTCTGATTCAACATCTGGGCCAACAGTCGTATCCAGCTCAAGGGGATAATCATATTAACCCATTGACGTGGGGAAAGAGGGTAACCAATCAACACAGGAATACAAAAATAGAAGGATTGCCAGATGTTAAGCAGTCACCTTTGAAGTATAATTACTTTCAGAATTGTGGGTTATCTCGCAGCACGCAACAAGACTGTAATTTAATCAAGGCGAGGCGAAGCTCGAGCAGTTCAGGGACACGAAGATTGAATTACAGCTCAGTTACCTACTTCTTTGGAGCAGATCGCCATTGATACTCTGAGCTAGGAAAGGTGAACAGTGATACTAAAGGTGGTGAGGAAATGGCTGGGAGTGGGAAAAAAAGAGGAAGTCCCAGTGTCCGTGAGTACCTGCATCTGGATGCAGCATTCCAGATTTGACGTTCATGCTAAGCTTGCAAGCATCCCATAATATAATATGCTGGTAATAAAATTACTGCTTATAATCAATGTTAAGAGTATGGCAAGTTTCCCAGGCAACAGAATATGATGGGCAATGGTCCCTGTGATTTTAATTTGGACACGCGGCCCATTGAATTTTCCGCCCATGCGCGGTTACTTCCATTGTAAAGGCGGAGAGCGGCCTGCGCGGGACCTCCAGACCTGCTGTGCGGCCGCGCGGCTCAACGGGAACACCGACGAGGGGCTTGCGTCCCCAGCGACAGCGCACGTTCGTCATTCGGCAGTCCCCTCCGTACCTGATTTGTCAATGATGGCATCGATCTCTTCCACCACGTCAAAGTAGGCTTCGTTGTTGGCATACCTCACCCCGGTGCGGCGCCAGGGCACCACAGAGAGCTGCCCGGTGGGGAGATGGTCCCCAACATTGGTACTGCCTGCGAACAAAAGAATCGGGAGGAACGCAAACGGTGAGAGTCAGATCGCTCATCTGGGAGCCCGGAAAAAAAAAACACACAAAATTTGAACATTTTATTTCGCTTGAGCATTAGCCTTTTAAGTTTTATTTTTTATTTAAATGAAGCACCTATGAATTGAAATTTGAGATTCAAAGACGACCTCAGCAAAAGAAAAGCCGAGAAAACTACATTCAGAAACAGTTTGGCAAAACCTGGAACTCAATGTACTTTGAAGTATTTTCATGTGATCAAAGGCTGCCAGCAGTGAAGATATTTCTTGGGAGTCCTTTGGCAATAACTCGCGTGAGTGAACCCCTCCAAAGATGCATCGCCCTGTGAAAGCTGCTGGATTGGAGACCTTTTCTTTGCAAGCACTGAATGTACAGCAAACAAACACAACAGAAGCGTTGAACTGCAGCTAAGCAGCACAACGGCAATGCCATCGAAAGCATCTGCTCTGCAGCACGTGAGTGTCATGAACCGGCATCGACAGAGGCACACTGTCTCTATTGATAATGTAAAATATAAACGGTCTTGCCATTAGAGGCAGCCACAGTGTCTAGCTGTTGGCACACGGAGTGGCCTGCAAGCGAGGTGTACACGTCAAAAATAAGTCATGATTGCAATGCAAGCATAACTGCACATGTGCGCTTGCCTTACTGTCGTTCTAGATAAAAAGGGAGGGCTTCCCACAGCACTGGCATCGAGGCAATATTGCAGAAGTACGGCTTGAAGTGGTTCTTGAACATCTAAGTTGCATCCGATGCCTGGCTCTCACTGGAAACTGCAGTCCCACCCACTGACTGATACGAACATGGCAGTGACTACCGCTGGGGGAAAAAATCATGGAACCCAGCTGAGGGACGCAGCGCTGCCAAAAAAAGACAGCAGGTTACAGGGCGGAGGGTGAAGGCAAACTGACCCACCTGGAGACAAGATCAATTTAAACAAATATGAGAAACAGCCGATAAAGCCTTAGGGAAATGGCTAACACGTGAGAGAAGAGGGAGGCAAGGCTGCCAATTTGCCAAGTCTGACCAGCTCTCTGAGGAACGCCGTCAACCTTTCCCAGGTGCAGAAGCTGGGATTTCTCGTGCATCGAGTTACACCAAGAACGCAGCGGAAGACGTGGCAAACCCCCCTTGTGTTACACTCCTGCAGCTGCTCCTGCCGGAGCCCACAATACATACCAGTGATGGTGTTCACGACAGTGCGGAGGATGGTGGGAGGCCTGATCAGCTCCTTCAAAATATTGGACTCGGTTGCCAAGGGGAAGCCATTGTCCAGCATCTCTTCCAGCACCTCGTATACAACCACAACATTGTCCTTGATCGCCACCTCGGAACAGGTTCCAAAATAGTCCTGGAGAGAAAGAAAGAAGCATCACTCGTCGGGAATAAGAACAAAAGAAATAGGAGCAGGAATAGGCCACTCGGCCCCTCGAGCCTGCTCCGCCATTCAATAAGATCATGGCTGATCTTGGGCTCAAAGCCACATCCCCGCCCGCTCCCCATAACCCTTCACTCCCTTATCTTGCAAAAATCTGTCTATCTCCACCTTAAATGTATTTAATGGCCCAGCCTCCACAGCTCTCTGGGGCAGAGAATTCCACAGATTTACAACCCTCAGAGAAGAAATTCCTCCTCATCTCAGTTCTAAAAGGGCGACCCTTTATTCTGAAATTATGCCCCCGAGTTCTAAATTTCCCCACGAGGGGAAACATCCTCTCTGCATCTACCTTGTCGAGCCCCCTCAGTATTTTATATGTTTCAATAAGATCACCTCTCATTCTTCTAAACTCCAATGAGTATAGGCCCAGCCTGCTCAACCTTTCGTCATAAGTCAACCCCCTCATCTCAGGAATCAACCCGAGTGAATCGTCTCTGAACTGCCTCCAATGACGAGAAGCTTACACCAGATCATTGCAAATTATTTTTTAGCCGCGATTTAATCACCAAAGAGTTTGGGGGGGAAATAAATACAAAAAAAAAATCCAAGTCACAATGCACTATATAGTTGTAGACCCCAAAATTTGAGATACTAAGCTCTCTGAGTCAGAAGGTTGTGGGTTCAAGTCCCACTCCAGGGACTTGAGCACATAAAGCTAGGCTGACACTCCCAGTGCGGTGCTGAGGGAGTGCTGCACTGTCGGAGGTGCCGTCTTTCAGATGAGACGTTAAACCGAGGCCCCGTCTGCTCTCTCAGGTGGATGTAAAAGATCCCATGGCTCTATTTCGAAGAAGAGCAGGGGAGTTATCCCCGGTGTCCTGGCCAATATTTATCCCTCAATCAACATCATAAACAAAAACAGATTATCTGGTCATTATCACATTGCTGTTTGTGGGAGCTTGCTGTGCACAAATTGGCTGCCGCGTTTCCCACATTACAACAGTGACTACACTTCAAAAGTACTTCATTGGCTGTAAAGCGCTTTGAGATGTCCGGCGGCTGTGAAAGGCGCTATATAAATGCAAGTCTGTCTTCCTTCCTAACTGAATGGGATTATATTGCCTTCAGTTTCCCAATACTAAAATATCGGGACTAATAACGTGATGTGACCGCCCGCTGAATCTAATATTTTTAAAGAACCGATAAGGTTGCCCCCGCCTCCCATTCTCAGGATTGTTGTGTATTGGGAGAGGTTGTTTCTTGTATTGTTGGACGTGAAGGCTCGTCCTGTACCTGCTGCCGCGCTTCGCTTGCTCCGGTGCGGCCAGTAGCCGGAGCAGTGGGAGTTTGCGCCAAAGCCTCATGAACCTCCAAAGGCTCATTGAGATCCCACATTTTTTATATTAGGTGGCCCCCCCCCCCCAATAATGTGAAGAAAGCACGAGTGTTCCAGTTGTTAAGCATCTGCTTGAAGCGGCAGGGGTGGGGGAAGAGGTGAATTTTGCACCCTTGATTTTATGTGGCCTCTTCAGCTGTTAATAACCCTATGGGGTACAGCAACGCAAGTCCCCCGTGACAGCCAGAAAACCTTCATTGGCTGCATGTGCCCGATGTTCTAGCTCCCATTTGGTGCTTCCAGTGAGGGGGGTAATGCACCAAGGGTGCCATTAAAATATTTAAATAAGTCAACCTCACATTATGGTGGATGAGGGGTCAGGTCATCTGTGCGCAGGTGCATCGGTCCCTGGAGGCACAGCACCAGGAACCCATTTTCAGCCCCAAGGTGTTTTTAAGGCCGTGGGCTTGCATATTGTCTCTTCACCTCTTGGGAATTGGGTTCAAATTTTCTTTTTTTTTTTAAGATTTGTTTATGGGATGTGGGAGTCGCCGGCAAGGCCAGCATTTATTGCCCATCCCTAGTTGCCCTCGAGAAGGTGGTGGCGAGCCGCCTTCTTGAACCGCTGCAGTCCGTGTGGTGAAGGTGCTCCCACAGTGCTGTTAGGGAGGGAGTTCCAGGATTTTGACCCAGCGATGGTGAAGGAACGGCAATATATTTCCAAGTCAGGATGGTGTGTGACTTGGAGGGGAACTTGGAGGTGGTGGTGTTCCCATGCGCCTGCTGCCCTTGTCCTTCTAGGTGGAAGAGGTCGCGGGTTTGGGAGGTGCTGCTGAAGAAGCCTCGGCGAGTTGCTGCAGTGCGTCTTGTAGATGGTACACACTGCCTTGTCTTTAAGGGACCATATGACACAAGTAGGGTTAACCCAATTCCTTGTGGCAGTCTCAAACATGCCACATGACTTGATGGATAGTATGGGATGTGAAAAAAATTCAGTTGAGCTCCTCTGAGCTTTTGATTGCAAGCACACTGTTGGAGTAAAGCAATGGATCCTTCCCTCGTGTGTGAGCTGACCTCAAGCCACACTGGGTATAAATAGTTGGGGGCAGAGGGAAGCAAGATTGCACCAACTCCACACGGACATCCTTCACCTTGATGAGCGCAAAAAAATAGCCAAAGCTCTTTTCAAAGGTAGATTACGTGCCCCCTCACGCTGGCACATCAACAGAAGGAACTACAGGGCAGCTGGACTGGAAGAACCTGTGCCCACAATTATAGATCTGCAGTTGGTGAGGTGGAAACAAAGGCAAGAGGCATCTTTACTGGGGACAGAAATGACAAAATAAGTCAGTCTCAACTGCTGCACACCTCTGTGTCAAGGAACCCAGTTATGATGGGTTACTTCAAAAAATAATTGGGGTTTAAGGATTGAATCAATTGGTTTGGAGCGAGCACCAGCTCCGCAGAAAATTCATTCCTCCAGCTTCTCAAGAAACTGCTGCTGCAATAGTCTTCTGCGACTTGAGCTCCGTAGATTCTGTTACTGCACAGCAGGAACGCAATCAGCCCTTGCCATTAATATTTCAATAACCAGGATCCCTTTCACTTCCCGGGCTGTGTTTTATTCCCCGAGCACAGTGAATTCAGTACAGTGCCTGCGAGAAAAGGCAGTCTGTGCACGGGAAGATCGACTCCCCACCGAACCACAAATCTGTTCATTCGAAATGGTCTGAGGTTTGAGCCCTAGGGGGAAAAATTGGGTGGCGCCCCAAGCTAACGTCACTAATTTTAGCGCCCCGAAAAAGTTAGCGCCCCTCCGCTGTAAATTCAGTAGTAGCGCCCCAAGCAGGAGGGGGCTACTGGAAGCACTCCCCCTCCTTCTTGGGGCGCTACTACTGAAGTTTGCGGCGCTACGTGCAACAGCGTCATGCGTGGCGGCACATAGCGCCGCGTCATTGCAGGCCTCCCTCCCCTGATTAAAGGAGAGAGGCCTAGCGCTGCGTGAACTGGGGCCCTGCTGGCCCACCGGGAAGCGGGGTGCCGGGAAAACTGAGCGATCGCGGCCGGCACCCGGCATAAAAAAGGGAAAGGGGGCAGGCGCTGTCAGTCGGCCAAAATAAAAATGGCCGCCCGACACCTGCCCGTTAAGTAGCGCCGCCGCAAAAACGCCCCCTGATCCTGGCGGACATATCGTCCGGTGATAGGTCAGGGGGCGCGAGGGATATTTGCAGCCGGGGTGCTACTGGCTACCGCCGCGGCTAACCTCCCGCTGAATTTTGCGGGAGGCGGTAGCAGCGCTGCGCCCGGGCGCTAGGGGATTTGCGCCCCGTTAGCGCCCACCCCGGGGCAAATCAACCCAATTTTCCCCCTCGAGTCTGCTAGAGCAGCTCTCAACTGGAACAGCAATAGGTGGGCTAAATAGGTTTCGGTAATCTTAAGGCTACGATCTAATGACCTGCTCCTTCCCCAGTGGGAAAGACAGGTCAGGATTGGCTGCGATGATCCCCGCCGTCGAATCGGCTCGGTGCGCGGGCTTGCACGTAAAGAACGGCCACTTGAACGAGGACCGAGGGTCTGCCAGCACCAGTAAAACCACGAACCTGCTCGAATCAGAACCAAACAAGGCCGCAGTCCCAAAATAACCGCCGACGCAAACCGGCCACCTTAGCCGAGGTGTGAAACAGGTGACCTCGAACTGGAGCTCTGCCAACGCTGCCACTGACGCCCACCCAGGAGCAACCTGGCAACTGGGGCTTCTTCGGGACACCAGTACCAGTTGTACAACTGATATCAGGGCTCGACATTCTGCCATTCCGCTCAATGCGCCTGGCTTCTGAACTCCACCAAATCTCTTCCATCAATCTGCAACAGGAATTCTCCACACAAATTCTATTTCAGCAACTCCTCGCAACCAGACTCTCTTGATCAGTACATGGTGGGCGTGCATGGCAAGACAGTGAGGAGTGTGGGGCAAAACCGTCAGGCTTCAAGAGATGGCCCACTCAGACGCTTAATGTTAATACGAATTAGGAGCAGGAGTCGGCCCCTCAAGCCTGCTCCGCCATTCAATAAGATCATGGCTGATCGGATTACTCCACATTCCCGCCTACCCCCGATAACCTTTCACCCCCTTGCTTACCAAGAATCTATCTACCTCTGCCTTAAAAATATTCAAAGACTCTGCTTCCACCGCCCTGTGAGGAAGAGAGTTCCAAAGACTCACGACCCTCAGAGAAAAAATGTCTCCTCATCTCGGTCTTAAATGGGCGACCCCTTATTTTTAAACAGTGACCCCTAGTTCTAGATTCTCCCACAAGAGGAAACATCCTCTCCACATCCACCCTGTCCAGACCCCTCAGGATCTTACATGTTTCAATCAAGTCCCCTCTTATTCTTCTAAACTCCAGCGGATACAAGCCTAGCCTGTCCAACCTTTCCTCATGAGACAACCCGCCCATTCCAGGTATTAGTCTAGTAAACCTTCTCTGAACTGCTTCCAACGCATTTACATCCTTCCTTAAATAAGGAGACCAATACTGTACACAGTACTCCAGATGTGGTCTCACCAATGCCCTGTATAACTGAAGCATAACCTCCCTACTGTAGTTGTGTCCTTCTTTAAACATACTGACTCTGCTAGCTTGCACCGTGTGCGCGCCACAGTGCAAAGGCTAAAAGTAGCAGATGGGCGCACTGTTAATTAGAACCACACATTTTTTCACCGTAAACATTTTTCTACCGCGTGCTTGAAGCGTGCTTGGAAAATGGGCGATCCCGATAAATCGCATAAAACTGTCCAGCAATCTGCGCGAAACGTTTCTGCGCAAATCACAGGCTGCTTCCCCAATCTGACAGAGCCTCAGAGACTCTGCACAAAACGGTGCCGCTGGATGAATAATCTTTCGACACAGTGAAACGCTCTTCGTTCACACAACACTGCTTTTGAACGCGAGAGCATGAAGCAGAGCTGGAGAACTGTCGGGGGCAGAGCACAGTACATCTAAACCCAGTGTTCTGACTGCAACTGGAAGCGCCAATCGCACCACATGACAGGTCAAAACTCCCCAAATCATCACATGACACATCAGAGCACAGCTGGACAACAATGGCTGTTATATTAGCTCCAATGAGGTAACTCCGTGCCAGCACTGCCCCCAAGCCACAAACTGGGTCAGGCACTAATTAAAGATCTCGAGATTCCTATTTGTGCTGCAGCTCGGAGATTAACTATGAAGTACAACCACTCTGGAAGTAAACAAGGCAGCCCCTTTTTCTACCCTCTACTGCCTTAATCACTTGCTAGTCTGTGGAGGCCACAATATGCTGCAACAGATTTACTTTCCGCTCCTCACATTATAAAAGGAAAATCAGGAGCTTATTAGACATGTGGTGCTCTCAATTCCTGTTGCCAGCTGTGTGTGCAACACTTAGGTTGACCTCCAACACTGGCAGAGCAGGGCAGGGCACATTCATCAGATTACAGCAACAGATCACTGAAACTGCAGCAGAAGCACCGAGGGCCTGCGTGTCCTTCATCCATTGATGCCTCACTGCAGTCACTGGTCCAACACACGCATGATCCCAAGGCAGACACACTCGGTATTTCCAGTCACCCCTCTGGCTCACTTTGCAATCAAACTGCTTTAAAGCCTCAGTGTCAGCTGTGGACTCAGTGGGCAGCACCCTCGCCTCTGAGTCAGAAGGTTGTGGGTTCAAGTCCCACTCCAGGGACTTGAGCATATAAAGCTAGGCTGACGCTCCCAGTGCAGTGCTGAGGGAGTGCTGCACTGTCGGAGGTGCCGTCTTTCGGATGAGACATTAAACCGAGGCCCCGTCTGCTCTCTCAGGTGGATGTAAAAGATCCCATGGCACTATTTCGAAGAAAAGCAGGGGAGTTATCCCCGGTGTCCTGGGCCAATATTTATCCCTCAATCAACGTCACTAAAAACAGATTATTTGGCCATTATCACATTGCTGTTTGTGGGAGCTTGCTGTGCACAAATCGGCTGCCGCGTTTCCCACATTACAACAGTGACTCCACTTCAAAAAAGTACTTCATTGGCTGTAAAGCGCTTTGGGACGTCCGGTGGTCGTGAAAGGCGCTATAGAAATGCAAGCAAGTCTTTCTTTCCCTGATCCAACCGAGAGGCTCCTGAAAGAAAAGTAGAGAGATGGAAGGAAGGAATGAGCGATCATCTAGAGCCAGGGCTGAATGAGAAGGGGGACTGGTGTTGTTCAATCGATCCTAACCCTGAAGTTTGGCTTCACTGTAATCAGTGTGAATTTATGCTCTTCAGTTACTGTACTTGTTTAAGCAGAGAGATATCTCTCCTCAGAAGTGGAGGAGACACAAACAAGTCTCAAGGTCATGTTTTTTTTTAAATAAATGTGCATCTTGTTGTGGAAATGACTGACCGGCAGAGAGGCTGCTTTCAGCATTCGACATTTCTTGATCGTCACAGTTTAACGTAGGTTCTTTCACACACAGTTTCTTTTTGTCAAAACCAAAGACAATGAAGGTCAGAAAGTGTTGGGACATACACAACAGGTCTGCTCACAACTGAAAAGAGAAGACAAATTAATAATTCGGGTAGAAACTATTTGTCAGAACTGAAATCTGAAGGCAAGAGAGCCCACAGCACCAGCCACCATAAAGAAGGGAGAAAGGGGCGAAGGCTAAAATACAGATAATTTAACTGCTAATATTAAGAGGCAGCTAAAGGGTTTAATCATCTATACACAGACTTTTAAATCTGGATGGCGGTGTAAAGTGCTGGATAATATGCCAAAGACATTTCAATCAGGCTGGAAAAATGTAGCAGAAAGACAAGAGTGGAGTCAGACAGTTGCAAAATAAGACCATAGAAATCGGAGCAGGAGTCGGCCATTCGGCCCCTCGAGCCTACTCTGCCATTCAATAAGGTCATGGCTGATCTTCTACCTCATCTCCACTTTCCTGCACTATCCCCATATCCCTTGATTCCCTTAATATTCAAAAATCTATCGATCTGTCTCAATGACTGAGCATCCACAGCCCTCTGGGGTAGAGAATTCCAAAGATTCACCACCCTCTGAATGAAGAAATTTCTCCTCATCTCTGTCCTAAATGGCCGACCCCTTATTCTGAGACTGTGACACCTGGTTCTAGACTCCCCAGCCAGGGGAACCATTCCCCCTGCATCTACCCTGTTGAGCCCTGTAAGAATTTGGTATGTTTCAATGAGATCACCTCTCATTCTTCTAAACTCGAGGGAATATAGGCCTAGTCTACTCAATCTCTCCTCATAGGACAATCCCCCCATCCCAGGAACCAGCCTTCGTTCAGGAATAAAGTCAAATGCAAATGAAGGAAGCCAACAGGTAAACGTCCGGACAGCTCAGATCTCAAGTTGTTAAAATCCCCGCTTTAAAACAAAATTCTGTTCACAAGCTATCGTCAGCAGATTTATACTCTGCGTGTACCTGTTGTTCTTCTCTTCCTCCCACCCCCCCACCCACACTTTGTTTTGGTCAGCCTTGCAAATGGTTCGCCTGTCTCCTTTTTTGGCAGGCCCGATGAAGGGGTCGCCATCTGAAGCATTAGCCTGGCTTCTCAGACAGCGGGCCTGCTGAATATTCTCCGTTTTCACTCCAGATTTAAGCAGTCACCCAAAAAGTCAACAGTGGAAAGATTCACGAGAGGAATAATCTCAGGACACAGACCGCCTCAGACAAAGTCGTTCTCTCAGCCTTTGTTCATGAAAGGAATCAGTCACAAACTTCAGGAACACAATTACCCAAATAAAAACCTTAAAGGCAAAAGCGAAATACTGCGGATGCTGGAAATCTGAAATAAAAACAGAAAATGTCGGAAATACTCAGCAGGTCTGGCTGGGTACTTTCAGTTTTGATTAAAAATCCGAAGGGTTGTTCTCCAACATGCTGCCTTCAATTCAGCAACAGCTGCCAGTCATCACAGTGCCAGCACAGTCCGTACTTGTCCAAAATATTCACAAAACAAAAAGAGGAAGAACCACATAAAACAGGAAGAAGGGAATAATCGGCCATTATTAAGTGGGAGTTTATGCTTAATGTCATAATGCAAGATAAATGTAGGCCCAATCCGACATTCAAGGCCCTAAGCTCTGGAATTCCCTCCCTAAACCTCTCCGCTTCTCTTTCCTCCTTTAAGACGCTCCTTAAAACCTGCCTCTTCTGCCCTCATATCTCATGTGGCTCGGTGTCAAATTTTGTTTGATAACGCTCCTGTGAAGCGCCTTGGGATGCTTCACTATGTTAAAGGCGCTATATAAATGCAAGTTGTGGTTGTTCATTGACCCTGGGGTTTAATATATGAAACTGCTGAACAGGCGAGGTTGAGCTGTAAGCAGCACTCTCATCAATGGACCAGAACCTCATGCCAGTGCACTGAAAGTTTTGGTCAGCTCTAACCAGCAATATTTAAGTAAGAAACACAGGAATTCTCTGCCCCAAAGGGCTGTGGATGCTGAGTTGTTGAGTATATTCAAGGCTGAGAGCGATAGATTTTTGGACTCGGGGAAGCAAGGGATATGGAGATCAGGCGGGAAAAATGGAGTTGAGGTCGAAGATAAGCCACGATCTTATTGAATGGCGGAGCAGGCTCGAGGGGTCGCATGGCCGACTCCTGCTCCTAATTCTTATGTTCTTATGAATGAGAAAGGCCTAAGAGGCACCTGGGAAGTATAGAGAGATCCTGCTGGGTGACTTTTAGGATGGGATGGCAACACACACAGCTTCTGAGATAGGACCACACCCCAAAAGAAAAAAAACAGCCCGCCTGTTTGTGATGCTGGTCAACCTGTCCTGCCTTTGCAGTATGATCGGTGTCCTTGTTCCTATCTTCAGGTGGAACACTTCCCACTCTCTGGGATCAGTTGAAATTTCCACGGTGCTGGGAAAGGGAATGATATTAAAAGAAAGACTTGCATTTATATTGCGCCTTTCACGACCACCAGCAATGTGCTAATGACCAGGTAATCTGTTTTTTAGTGAGGTTGGTTGAGGGATAAACATTGGCCTGGAGACCGGGGAGAACTCATATTCCAAGAGTGCAATGGGATCTTTCACATCCAACTGAGAGGGCAGACGGGACCTCAGTTTAACGTCTCGTCCAAAAGACAGCACCTCCGGCAGTGCAACACTCCCTCAGTGCTGCCCCTCCGACAGTGCAGCGCTCCCTCAGTGCTGCCCCTCCGACAGTGCAGCGCTCCCTCAGTGCTGCCCCTCCGACAGTGCAGCGCTCCCTCAGTGCTGCCCCTCAGACAGTGCAGCGCTCCCTCAGTGCTGCCCCTCCGACAGTGCAGCGCTCCCTCAGTGCTGCCCCTCCGACAGTGCAGCGCTCCCTCAGTGCTGCCCCTCCGACAGTGCAGCGCTCCCTCAGTGCTGCCCCTCCGACAGTGCAGCGCTCCCTCAGTGCTGCCCCTCCGACAGTGCAGCGCTCCCTCAGTGCTGCCCCTCCGACAGTGCAGCGCTCCCTCAGTGCTGCCCCTCCGACAGTGCAGCGCTCCCTCAGTGCTGCCCCTCCGACAGTGCAGCGCTCCCTCAGTGCTGCCCCTCCGACAGTGCAGCGCTCCCTCAGTGCTGCCCCTCCGACAGTGCAGCGCTCCCTCAGTGCTGCCCCTCCGACAGTGCAGCGCTCCCTCAGTGCTGCCCCTCCGACAGTGCAGCGTTCCCTCAGTACGGCCCCTCCGACAGTGCAGCGCTCCCTCAGTACTGCCCCTCCGACAGTGTAGCGCTCCCTCAGTACTGCCCCTCCGACAGTGCAGCGCTCCCTCAGTGCTGCCCCTCCGACAGTGCAGCGCTCCCTCAGTGCTGCCCCTCCGACAGTGCAGCGCTCCCTCAGTGCTGCCCCTCCGACAGTGCAGCGCTCCCTCAGTGCTGCCCCTCCGACAGTGTAGCGCTCCCTCAGTACGGCCCCTCCGGCAGTGTAGCGCTCCCTCAGTACGGCCCCTCCGACAGTGCAGCGCTCCCTCAGTACTGCCTCTCCGACAGTGTAGCACTCCCTCAGTGCTGCCCCTCCAACAGTGTAGCGCTCCCTCAGTACTGCCTCTCCGACAGTGTAGCGCTCCCTCAGTACGGCCCCTCCGACAGTGTAGCACTCCCTCAGCACTACACTGAAGGGTCAGCCTGGATTTTGTGCTCAAGTCTCTGGAGTGGGACCCACAGACCCGCTGCCTGTGAGGCGAAGCTGCTGAGCCAGGACACCCACCTGGAAGGTGTCGACCACCCTGTGGAGGAACTCGATGACAAAGAGCGGGGGCACCTCGCTCTGAATGACGGCCACGAAGAAGATGCGCTGTCGGTAGACGCTGATGAGGTAGTGGTGCGGGGTGGGGATGACGGGCGGCACCTTCTCCGCCTCGCCCGCCTTTTCCTGCGCCTCGAAGAAGTAGTCGCAGACCGAGCGGCTCACCACGCTCTTCCAGTGCTTCTCCAGGAAGATGTCCCCGGAGGAGTTGATGAGGAACAGGCTGTGGATCATGGCTCAATCCCCGGGCTCCGCTCCAGCTCCGCTCTGCCTCTCCAACCTCTTCCGGGCTCCTCCAGCCCCGCTCCCATTGGTCAGCCGCGCTCCCCGGCCCCGCCCTGCCCCGCTCCCATTGGTCAGCCGCGCGCTCTGGCCCCGCCCTGCCCCGCTTCCACTGGTCAGCCGCGCTCCACCAGCCCCGCTCCCATTGGTCAGCCGCGCTCCTCCAGCCCCGCTCCCATTAGTCAGCCGCGCTCCTCCAGCCCCGCTCCCATTGGTAAGCCGCGCGCCCCGGCCCCGCCCTACCCCGCTCCCATTGGTCAGACGCGCGCTCCGGCCCCGCCCTGCCCCACTCCCATTGGTCAGCCGCGCGCTCCGGCCCCGCCCTGCCCCGCTCTGCCCCGCTTCCATTGGTCAGCCGAGCTCCACCAGCCCCGCTCCCATTGGCCAGCCGCGCTCCACCAGTCTCGCTCCCATTGGCCAGCCGCGCTCCACTAGCCCCGCTCCCATTGGTAAGACGCGCTCCCCCCCCAGCCCCATCCCCATTGGTCAGCTGCGCTCCACCAGTCCCGCTCCCATTGGTCAGTCGCGCTCCCCCACCAGCCCCAATCCCATTGGCCAGCCGCGCTCCCTCAGCCCCGCTCCGATTGGTCAGCCGCGCTCCTCCACTCCTCAGCCGATTGGAGCATTGCCCAGCGCGTTCCGAGCCCGGCCCCCCGCTGATTGGGCGAGACTGCTCGGGGTTATCCAATGAGAGATGGGTGGACGCAGCAGCGCTTCCCGGCGGGGCCAATCACAGCCCAGAACGGGTCCGGAGGCTGCGGTCCCTGTCCCCAGGCACAGAGCAACACCACCATGGGGCCATTGCAAGAACCCTGAACCCCACTTGTTGACAAGAACATGTCCAGCTCCTGAACCCCATTAAAATTCCTTGCTCTGCCATCCCCATTTACACCTCCTCTAGATCCATCCTTTGTTTCTATCCCATCTCCCTTTGCCTCGCACCATCATCCCTTTTGTCTTTTAATCTCTCCTGCCTTCCACCCTTTGTTCGCCCCTCCTCTCCCCCCTTTCCCTGCCCCTACACTTGCTTAAAACCCGTGACGTCTCCAACTTTTTCCAGTTCTGACGAAGGGTCCCTGTCCTGAAACTTTGGCTCTGTTTCTCTCTCTCCACAGTGTCTCCCGCATTTTCTGTTGGTATTTTAAGATTTCTTGTCCCCCTCGCCCATGCCAGTAATCAGCTGCACATACTAACCACCCTTTTTTTAAAAAAAAAATGTTGCTCCTGCATTTCCGATTTTCATTTGCGGTCCGTAATTTGTAAATATGGGGGGAAAAATTCAGTATCGCCTCATTTGGGGCGCAATTATCGGCCGGGCGCAAAGATTAGCGCCTGGCGCTAATTATCGCCTCCAACTGCAAACTTGACTTTTATCGCCTCTGGAGGTGATTGGAGCGCTAAATCAGGCGCTACACATCTGTCTTAAGGCGCAAAGGCCGAGGAGCGAGACGCTACCTCAGAACGCTGGCGAAGCTCATGTGATGTCAGTCAGCAATGGAACACAGATACAATGGCCCCTGCCAGTTCTTAAAGGGGAGGGCTGATCTTGCTTTCCATCCACATCCTGCTCATTGCAGCCTTGAATCTCGGCCTGGAGAGACCTGTACATCAAATCTGCTGGAAAGATCAATGGAGAGAACCAGGGAAAGAGCTCAGAGTGCAGCCCCCACAGTCTCTTCTAAATCGATACAAGGAATGGCAAATCAAAATGAACCTGCAAAATGCTGCTTAGTACCCAAAACTCCTTCACACAGCATTGAATCTCTCCAGAAGTCTCTCTCTCTCTCAGAATGCATGGTTCAAAAATGTCACCAACAAAAAAAGGCAGGAAGCGGTCGCCTTTAAATAGCGCTCCCCCAGTCCCTTCCTGATTGCAAAACACTCCCCTCAACCTGTCGTTGCTAGTGGCAGGCGGTGAGGCAGGGGGCGCCACTCAATATCCGCTCCGGGGCGCTACCGGGGCGTTGCGCACTCGACTGATGTCACGATCTGCCGGCGCAGGAGATCGTGACAGTAGTGTTTAGCGCCGCCGCAAAATGTCTAGTTGATTTCCCGAGCGGCGCAAACATCGCTGCGCTCGAGCGTTAGTTGCTTTGCGCCCCATTAGCGCCCTCTTAAGGCGCTAATGGGAGGTGCAACCAACTGAATTTTTCCCCCATGACCTCTTGTGCTTAAATTGGTGGTGACATTGGCAGGCCCACGCTTAATTTGAGCACATAATCTACATGGGAACTGCTTGACAATAGAAAGCCTAGGTTCATCTGCTTCACCTTCGTTAGTGTCTGCCGTGGCTCAGTGGGTAGCACCCTCGCCTCTGAGTCCGAGGTTGTAGGTTCAAGGCCCACTCCAGGGACTTGAGCACTTAAATCCAGGCTGACACTCCAGTGCAGTGCTGCACTGTCGGAGGTGCCGTCTTTCGGATGAGACGTTAAACCGAGGCCCCAACTGCTCTCTCAGGTGGACGTAAAAGATCCCATGGCACTATTTCAAAGAAGAGTAGGGGAGTTATACCCGGTGTCCTGGCCAATATTTATCCCTCAACCGACATAACAAAAACAGATTATCTGGTCATTATCACATTGCTGTTTGTGGGAGCTTGCTGTGCGCAAATTGGCTGCTGCGTTTCCCACATTGCAACAGTGACTCCACTTCAAAAGTACTTCATTGGCTGTAAAGCGCTTTGAGGTGGTTGTGAAAGGCGCTATATAAATGCAAGTCTTTCTTTTTTCTACCATCCTGATAGTTGCATGTTACAATGATAATTGAGTTGTTGACTAATCATAGTAATCAATCTCTGTAAATTCATCTAGAGCAGACCCAGACATGAGGCGAGGAAAGTTCCAGTGGTGGAGAACTTTGGGAACCACAGCTCCCAAGTCACCTGTTCCTCCCGAGCACGCTACACTCACCACACCTCATGTCTCAGATTACTCAGATACTGGATCCCAAAATATTACTTTCTAGTGAATGTTCATTTGAAGAAATCAATACTATATGCTTCCATCATCTCCCTCGGGACTGTGTTCCAGAGAGTGACCACTTGCTCATTAAAATATTGATTCCATAGATTAGTTCTGAATTTGTGGAAAGTTAGTACATGCTGCGGAGTTCACAAGTCACCCATTTACTGGCAAAAAAGAAAGAAAGAAAAGAAAGTCATGCATTTATATAGCACCTTTCACAACCATCAGATGTCCCAAAGCGCTTTACAGCCAATGAACTACATTTTGAAGTGTAGTCACTGTTGTAAGGTAGGAAACGCAGCAGCCAATTTGCGCATAGCAGCTCCCACAAATAGCAATGTGGTAATAGTGATGTTGATTAAGGGATAAATATTGGCCAGGACACCGGGGATAACTCTCTTGCTCTTCGTCGAAATAGTGCCGTGGGATCTTTCACGTCCACCTGAGAGAGCAGACGGGGCCTCGGTTTAACGTCGCATCCGAAAGACGGCACCTCCGACAGTGCAGCACTCCCTCAGCACCGCACTGGGAGTGTCAGCCTAGACTTTGTGCTCAAGTCCCTGGACAGGGGCTTAAACCCACAACCTTCTGACTCAGAGGCGAGGGTGCTACCAGAATCACCAACAGATCCCAGAATCACCCACAGACTGCTGTGTTTGTGAGCCACTCCTGCGGTGCTGAGTCTCATAGTCGTCCACAAACCTATGAATATATTTGTTCACATTGCCGTTTGTAACTCAGCAAAAATGTGGCTGTTAAAATGCGATCCTTGATTGCTTTCTGTCTGAATAGGCAATCTCCACCTACAGATTATCTCGCTCAGGAGTATGCGGCCCGCTATGATAGCTGTGGCATTTTTGCACGGAAAAGCCTCTTAATTTAGTGAATTTATCGCCTGTTACCAGGCAATGCTGGTATCCTGAGCTGGACCAGTTAAAAAATCAACCTGGAAATGGGCCCATGTTCCCTCAGCGGGTGGTGTCGATTGAAGGAGAGCACGATTTGATTGCAGGGAACAGTTTTGCTGCAGACAGGCAAGACATTGCTGTTGAAGATTTCTATATTGAGCTGATCAAACCAAGCGCAAATTAAAATAATTACAACGCTCAAGCCATAGTTATAAGAACAGAATTTTAAAAATGCAAGGAGCATTCGTAATAAGGTGGATGAATTAGCTGCGCAAATAGATGTAAACGGATATGATATAATTGGGATTACGGAGACATGGCTCCAGGGTGACCAAGGCTGGGAATTCAACATCCAGGGGTATTCAATATTCAGGAAGGACAGACAAAAAGGAAAAGGAGGTGGGGTAGCATTGCTGGTTAAAGAGGAGATTAACACAATAGTAAGGAAGGATATTAGCTCTGATGATGTGGAATCTGGATGGGTAGAGCTGAGAAATACCATGGGGCAGAAAACATTAGTGGGAGTTGTATACAGACCCCCAAACAGTAATGCTGAGGTTGGGGATGGCATTAAATGGGAAATTAGAGATGCGTGCAATAAGGGCACAGCAGTTATCATGGGTGACTTTAATCTACATATAGATTGGGCTAACCAAATTAGTAACAATACTGTGGAGGAGGAATTCCTAGAGTGTATACGGGATGGTTTCCTGGACCAATATGTCGAGGAACCAACTAGAGATCAGGCCATCTTAGACTGGGTATTATGTAATGAGAAAGAATTAATTAGCAATCTTGGGGAGGAGCGATCATAATATGATAGAATTCTTCATTTAGATGGAGAGTGAAGTAATTGACTCAGAGACTGGGGTCCTGAATTTAAATAAAGGAAACTACGATGGTATGAGGCGCGAGTTGGCGAGGATGGATTGGGGAGCGTTACTTAAAGGGTTGACGGTGGATAGGCAATGGCAAACATTTAAAGATCGCATGGATGAACGACAGAATTTGTTCATCCCTGTTTGGCATAAAAATAAAACAAAAAAGGTGACTCAACCGTGGCTAACAAGGGAAATTAGGGATAGCATAAGATCGAAGGAGAGCACATATAAATTGGCCAGAAAAAGCAGCAAACCTGAGGATTGGGAGCAGTTTAGGGTTCAGCAAAGGAGGACAAAGGGAATAATTAAGAGGGGGAAAATAGAATATGAGAGTAAGCTTGCAGGGAACATAAAAATTGACTGTAAAAGCTTCTATAGATATGTGAAGAGAAAAAGATTGGTGAAGTCAAGCGTAGGTCCCTTGCAGTCAGAATCAGGGGAATTTATAATGGGGAACAAAGAAATGGCAATCCAATTAAATACATACTTTGGTTCTGTCTTCACAAAGTAGGACATAGGGTCTAATGAGAGGGAGAAATTGAATGAAATCAGTATTTGTAGGGAAATGGTGTTAGGGAAATTGACGGGATTGAAGGCCGATAAATCCCCAGGACCTGATAATCTACATCCTAGGGTACTTAAGGAAGTGGCCCTATAAATAGTAGATGCATTGCTGGTCATCTTTCAAAATTCTATAGACTCTGGAACAGTTTTTATGGATTGGAGGGTAGCTAATGTAACCCCACTATTTAAAAAAAGGTGGGAGAGAAAAAACGGGGATTTATAGACCGGTAAGCCTGACATTGGTAGTGGGCAAAATGCTAGAGTCCATTATAAAAGATGTAATAGCAGAGCACTTGGAAAACAGTGACAGGATCGGACAAAGTCAACATGGATTTACAAAAGGTAAATCATGCCTGACTAATCTACTGGAATTTTTTGAGGATGTAACTGGTAGAATAGATAAGGGAGAACCAGTGGATGTGGTGTATTTGGACTTTCAGAAGGTTTTCGATAAGGTCCTGCATAAGAGATTAGCATGCAAAGTTAAAGCACATGGGATTGGGGGTAAGGTACTGATTTGGATAGAGAACTGTTTGGCAGACAGGAAGCAAAGAGTTGGAATAAACGGGTCTTTTTCCGAGTTGCAGGCAGTGACTAGTGGGGTACTGCAGGGATCGGTGCTAGGACCCCAGTTATTCACAATATGTATTAATGATCTAGACGAGGGAACTAGATGTAATATCTCTAAGTTTGCAGACAACACAAAGCTGGGTGGGCGTGTGTGCTGTGAGGAGGATGCAGAGAAACTGCAGTATGATTTGGACAGGTTGGGTGATTGGGCAGATGCATGGCAGATGCAGTATAATGTGGATAAATGAGAGGTTATCCACTTTGGTGGCAAAAACAGGAAGACAGATTATTATCTGAACGGCAATAGATTGGGAAAAGGGAAAGTGCAATGAGATCTGGGAGTCCTTGTGCATCAGTCGCTGAAGGTAAGCATGCAGGTGCAGCAGGCGGTTGAGAAGGCAAATGGTATGTTAGCCTTCATAGCGAGAGGATTCGAGTACAGGAGCAAGGATGTCTTGCTGCAGTTGTACAAGGCCTTAGTGAGACCACACCTTGAGTATTGTGTGCAGTTTTGGTCGCCTTATCTGAGGAAGGATGTTCTTGCCATGGAGGGAGTGCAGCGACGATTTACCAGACTGATACCTGGGATGGCAGGAATGACGTATGAAGAGAGATTGGGTCGATTAGGCTTATATTCGCTAGAGTTTAGAAGAATGAGAGGGGATCTCATTGAAACTTATAAAATTCTAACAGGACTAGACAGACTAGATGCAGGAAGGATGTTCCCGATGGCGGGGGAGTCCAGAACCAGAGATCACAGTCTAAGGATAAGGGGTAAACCATTTAGGACTGAGATGAGGAGGAATTTCTTCACCCAGAGAGTGGTGAACCTGTGGAATTCTCTACCACAGAAGGCAGTTGAGGCCAATTCATTAAATATATTCAAGAAGGAGATAGATATATTTCTTAAGTCTAAAGGGATCAAGGGATATGGGGAGAAAGCAGGGACAGGGTATTGAATTTGGATGATCAGCCATGATCTCATTAAATGGTGGAGCAGGCTCGAGGGGCCGAATGGCCTACTCCTGCTCCTATCTTCTATGTTTCTATGCTTCTTCTGAGTAGAGGTGCTTGACCTGCTCGGCTGTTTCGTTCTTCTTTGTAGCTACTTCCTCTTCTACTGTAAGAACATTCGAACCTGACAACCATACAATTTGCAACTTAATCCTTTTATTGTGCGTGTCTTTGGCACACGCAATGTCTCTAAGCAGTAGACATACGGAGAAATAAACGCTTTTCCTTTGGGTAGAGACGTAACTTTCATCGATCCTGGCATTCTCTACAAATTGTGAACGAAAGCTGAAGACCTTCATAGGCCTCTAGTCACGCACACTGTCCTTTATTCATTATGGCACGACAAGTGTTATTTTGAACAAGACCCCCAGAAATGAGACAATTCCTACGAAACTTCCAGATGGACAATCCATTTACCATTAAGCATGTAACTAATCATCTTATCCCCATTATCTGTTTTCTTTTCTCAAGAATGTCTTGGTTATCTCGTTTCACAATGTGGTGACAAAAAGAAGTCAACAGGCATGAATCACACATTCTGCACTTTCAGCAGAAGCTAAGCAGCACAGTCAGCTAAACTGTACCCTGTCACATTTTTAAAATATTCGTTCCTGAGATGTGGGCGTCGCTGGCAAGGCCAGCATTTATTGCCCATCCCTAATTGCCCTTGAGAAGGTGGTGGTGAGCCACCTTCTTGAACCGCTGCAGTCCATTAAACCCGAAAGCATCCTGGGAATGAACAGCTTTAATCATTTTGTTATTTTTAGCTACAGTACAAATCCACAAGCCATTTATAAATGAAAAGAGATTATATGGGATTAAACCAAATCCTAGCCCTACGTGTATATGTACACACGACTCGGGTAGCTTACACTACCGACCTCTTATGACCTGTACTTATAATGGTCTTGGAATCGGTACAAGGTCGACCCGTGCACCTGGAGACTCAAAATGTGATGTTTTTCCAACATAACAAGGTCAGGGAAGGTAAGGTTGATTGGCTATTGTCTGCTGGATGAGTTTAGACTGGAAGGAGACGAGGCTGATCAGCCATGAACTAATCATCAACTGGCTAATTTCTTTAAGTGCCAGGTATTGTCCAGAGCTCCAGTGATTAAGATAAGGCCGGTCGACCATAAACAGCTTATCGCAACAAAGCATTCTTAGCAAATTACCTGGGATTACAGTAGCTGCGCTAAACACAGGTTATTTCCACATTTTAGTTTTAACTCTTTCATTGCCAGGCAGCGTAATTAAAATTCAGTGTGCTCCATATCTTCATGGGCTTTTGCTTGAATCTTCCTTGACCCCGTCCATTGTTACACCCGTGAGCTGCTCAGTCACAGAATTACCCATGTGCTACTGAGATTTTCCTCTTTTGTGTATGGGCATAAATAATCACCTGGGCAATGCACATCCTCTAGGAAGGATTGCATACCCATAACAAAGCCAGCCAGGTTTTCCATCCATTTAAATTAATGGATAGAATATTAGGCAGCCTCCGTTATGGACCTACATTGGCTCCCGCTTAAAGCACGCCTCGATTTTAAAATTCTCAACCTTGTGTTCAAATCCCTCCATGGCCATGCCCC
Organism: Squalus acanthias; assembly: GCA_030390025.1. Lineage (NCBI taxonomy): Eukaryota > Metazoa > Chordata > Chondrichthyes > Squaliformes > Squalidae > Squalus > Squalus acanthias. The sequence continues at coordinate 60,774,266 of CM059441.1, read as the reverse complement.
TCCCTGTCTCTGTAATCTCCTCCAGTCCTACAATCCCCCGAGATATCAGCGCTGCTCTAATTCTGGCCTCTTGACCATCCCCAATTTTAAACACTCCACCATTGACGGCCGTGCCTTCAGCTGCCGAGGCCCTAACCTCTAGAATTCCCTCCCTAAAACTCTCCGCCTCTCTACCTCACTTTCCTCCTTTAAGACACTCCTTAAAACCTACCTCTTTGACTAAGTTTTTGGTCACCTGCCCTAATATCTCCTTGTGTGGCTCGGTGTCAAATTTTGTTTGATAATTGCTCCTGTGATGCGCATTGGGACGTTTTACTATGTTAAAGACTCTATATAAATGCAAGTTGTTGTGATCCTCACTGTCTGATTTTGCTTTGTGTTGGCTGCCCGAGCAGTACCCCAGAGGGCTGTGGAGGCTCAGCCATTGGGTATATTCAAAACAGAAGTCGATAGATTTCTGACTAGTAAGGGCATCAAGGGATATGGCGATAGAGCCGGTGAATGGAATTGAGGCAGAAGATCAGCCATGATCTCATTGAATAGAAAAAACATAGAAAACATAGAAGATAGGAGCAGGAGTAGGCCATTCGGCCCCTCGAGCCTGCTCCGCCATTCGATGAGATCATGGCTGATCATCTAATCTCAGTACCCTGTACCTGCCTTCTCCCCATATCCCTTGATATCTTTAGCTTTAAGAAATATATCTAACTCATTCTTGAATATATTTAATGACTTGGCCTCAACTAACATCTGTGGTAGAGAATTCCACAGGTTCACCACTCTCTGGGTGAAGAAATTCTTCCTCATTTCTGTCCTAAATGGCTTACCCTTTATCCTTAGATTATGACCCCTGGTTCTGGACTCTCCGACCATCGGGAACATTCTTCCTGCATCTAGTTTGTCCAGACCTGTCAGAATTTTATATGTTTCGATGAGATTCCCCTCTCATTCTATACTCCAGCGAGTATAAGCCCAATCTACCCAATCTCTCCTCATATGTCATTCCTGCCATCCCACGTATCAGCCTTGTGAATCTTCGCTGAACTCCTTCCATGGCAAGAACATCCTTCCTCAGATAAGGACATCCTTCCTCAGATAAGGAGCAATGGCGGAGCAGGCTCGAAGGGCCAAATGGCCTACTCCTGCTCCTATTTCTTATGTTCTTATGTTCTTACTTATGCCCAAGCGCAAAAGGGGAAAATTTGTGTCTTGAGTCATGAATGCGCTGCTGTGTCTCAGGGTCTTCCCAAGGGCTTCTGTGACACAGAGCCATCCAGTGAACTGCTGAGTTCCCAGAATGCTGCTAAGTCCACAAGTCCCCTTTGAGTTGCTGAATCCCAGAGTTACCCATGAGCTTCTCAGTTTCCAGGCTCCTGCAATGAGTGAGAGAACTCCTCAGCCTTGGTGACCGATGGCGAAATGCTTGGAAGAACTGTGACATACGGAATGGATTCCTTATAGAGGACCCCACAGGACAACCTGAAGGATCAAACCTTCCTCGCAAACAGTGGACAACCATCAACCGCCTCCGAACCGGTCCTGGTAGATGCTGCCACCTTCTCCACAGATGCAAGATAATTAAAGCATCCCCATCACCCAGCTGTGGAGCTCCTAATCAGACCCTGGAGCCCATCACTGAACACTGCCCTCAGAGGAAATTCACAGGCAGCCTACAAGATATCCACGCTGTTACACCGGAAGCTTTGGCCTGGATATCCGACTTAGATATTGACATTCGATTTGCTTTGCTACTGCCATACGGAAGAAGAAGAAGAAGACAACTCTGTAAAGTTAAAACATTAAAAATATTTTACTGTTCTACGACTGCTCCCCTTTTTTGATGGGAGTCAACGCCAAATCTGCTCCACTCTGCAAATGAAGTTTCCTTCAATATTCAGTCTTGCCTTAGGCTTGTTGTCCATGTCACCCTGCTGACCCATGCCCAATAAAGCCTTAGGCTTGTTAGCCTTAAATCTGCACTTCCAGCTCACAGTACAAGCCAAATAGACTATCCAAAGCTACATCGGCCCTTCCTCCTAGAATTCCAGTCAGGTCTCTCTATCATCTTAATTGTTCCAGTGAAAACAATTCAGACCCACAAGCCTATCTCCACACTCAAAGCCCTACGAATCTTCCTGTGCATTGTTCTCTGAATCCTTTTCAACATAGCAATATCATTATATTATAGTATTCCAGATACTGCCTCACAGTGACCTTTACATTATTAAAATGGGATGGCTATTGCCCAATTAATAGAACATAACAACAAGAGTAGACCATTCAGCCACACAAGTCTGTTCCGCCATTCAATGAGATCATGGCTGATCTGTACCTCAACTCCATTTACCCGCCTTTGCTCCATATCCCTTGATACCTTTAGCTAACAAAAATCTATCGATCTCAATCTTGAAAGTTTCAGTTGACCCAGCATCTACAGCCTTTTGTGGGAGAGTGTTCCAGATTTCTACTACCTTTTGTAGCCAGAGAATAACCTGCAATGGCTTCTTTTCCCACTCCCGCAACCGTCACCTCTGGAGTCCCCCAAGGATCTATCCTTGGCCCCCCTCCTATTTCCCATCTACATGCTGCCCTTTGGCGACATCCCACAAACACACAGCGTCAGTTTCCACATATACGCTGACGACACCCAGCTCCACCTCACCACCACTTCTCTCGACCCGTCCGCTGTCTCTAAATCGTCTGACTGCTTGTCTGACATTCAGCACTGGATAAGCAGAAATTTAATCCAACTAAATATTGGGAAGACCAAAGCCATTGTCGTTCCTTCATCGTCGCTGGGTCAAAATCTTGGAACTCCCTCCCTAAAAGCACTATGGGAGTACCTTCATCTCACGGACTGCAGCGGTTCAAGAAGGCGGCTCACCACCACCTTCTCAAGGGCAATTAGGGATGGGCAATAAATGCTGGCCTTGCCAGGATGCGCACATCCCGGAATGAATAAAAAAAAGTAGGTTTTACACTCGTGTTGGTTCTCTCATAGAAACATAGAGCAGGAGTAGGCCATTCGGCCCGTCGAGCCTGCTCCACCATTCAATACGATCATGGCTGATCATCCAAATCCAGTACCCTGTCCCTGCTTTAATCCCCACAGTACACATATCCCACCCTACCCCCGTAACCCCACGTATTTTAATTCCCCCTAACATATCCCATCCTATCCCCATAACCCCACATATTTAATCCCCCCCGAACACTAAGGGTCAATTTATCATAGCCAAATCAACCTAACCCGCACATTTTTGGACTGTGGGAGGAAACCGGAGCACCCGGAGGAAACCCACGCAGACACGGGGAGAATGTGCAAACTCCACACAGACAGTCACCCGAGGTCAGATTCGAACCCGGGTCCCTGGTGCTGTGAGACACCAGTGCTAACCACTATGCCACCGTGTTGCCCTCTCACCACCTGCCGTAGGCCCAGTCTGGCAGCTTTTTTCTTCAGGACTCGGCCAGCTCGGTCAGTAGTGGTGCTACCGAGCTACTCTTGGTGATGGACATTGAAGTCTCCCACTCAGAGTACATTCTGTGCCCTTGCTACCCTCAGTGCTATCTTCCAAGTGGTGTTCAACATGGAGGAGTACTGATTCATCAGCTGAGGGAGGGCGGTAGGTTGTAATCAGCAGGAGGTTTCCTTGCCCATGTTTGACCTGATGCCATGAGACTTCATGGGGTCCGGAGCCAATGTTGAGCTTTTAATGATTTTGTACATGGACACCATCGCTTACCCACACTTCGTAGTTGCTCACCTTTTAGAAAATAATCCGATTTGTCTCTCTTGGATCCAATTTCTTGGTACCACTGTTGTTCACAATTTATATTAATGATTTAGACTTTGGAATCAAAAACACAATTTCTAAACGGTGCGGATGACACCAAATTGGGAGGGATAGTCAATACTGAGGAGGACAGCTACAAATTACAGGAGGACATTCATAAACTTGCAGAATGGGCATACAATTGGCAAATGAAGTTCAACACAGATAAGTGTGAGATATTACACTTTGGTAAGAAAAATAAGGAGGCCACATATTACTTGGAAAATAAGAATGTAAATGGGGTAGAGGAGCAAAGGGATCTCGGAGTACAGATACACAAATCACTGAAAGTTGTGACACAGGTTAGCAAGGCCATAAAAAAAGCAATCCAAGCACTCGGGTTTATTTCTAGAGGGATAGACCACACTTAGAGTACTGCGTACAGTTCTGGTCGCCATATTATAAAATGGATATAGAGGCACTGGAGAGGGTACATGAAGGATTTTCAAAGATGATACCAGAAATGCGAGGGTATACATATCAGGAAAGGATGAACAGGCTGTGTCGCTTTTCTCTTGAAAAGAGAAGGCTGAGGGGTGACCTAATAGAGGTCTTTAAAATTATGAAAGGTTTTGATAGAGTGGATACAGAGAGAATGTTTCCACTTGTGGGGAAGAGCATAACTAGAGGCCATCAATAAGATAGTCACCAAGAAATCCAATAGGGAATTCAGAAGAAACTTCTTTACCCAGAGAGTGGTGAGAATGTGGAACTCGCTACCACAGGGAGTGGTTGAAGCGAATAGTATAGATGCATTTAAGGGGAAGCTGGACAAGCATATGAGGGAGAAGGGAATAGAGGGTTATGCTAATAGATTTAGATGAGGAAAGACGGGAGGAGGCTCGAGTGGAGCATAAACACCAGCATGGACTGGTTGGGCCGAATGGCCTGTTTCTGGGCCGTATATCCTGTGTAATCCCATGTAAAAAGAAGAAGACCTCACACTTCCCCACATTGAACTCAATTTTGCCTACTGACTTAATCTGTCTATGTCCCTTTGTATCTTTCCGCTCCCATCTGCACTACTTACTGTGCATCAGGGAAGGGGAGAGTTACCTGGACACTTTGTTCCAGGAGGCAGTCACACCCCTTTGGTTAAGCAGTACTTTAGAGTTAGTCAATGGTCAGGGACAGGAGGGTGTGACTGCGAGTCAGGAAGGTATGGGGATCCAGGATATGGTGATGAAGGAGCCTCAGCCCTTTACCTTGTCCAACAGGTACAAGGTACTTGCTGCCTGTATGGATGAAAACAAGGACTGCAGGGAGGATGGGCAAACTGACCACGGCACTGTGGTACAGGAGGCCATTCAAGTGGGGGGAGTAAAAAGAAATGTGGTAATGATAGGCGACATTATAGTCAGGGGGATAGATACTGTTCTCTGCAGCCATGACTGGGAGTTCCGAAGGTTGTGTTGCCTGCCAGGGTTAAGGATATCTCCTCACGGCTGGAGAAGAACTTGGAGTGGGAAGGGGAGGATCCAATTGTTTAGGAACCAACGACATAGGTTGAACTAGGAAAGAGGTTCTGCTGAGGGAGTTTGAGGAGCTAGGGTCCAAATTAAAAAGCAGAACCACAAAGGTAATAATCTCTGGATTGTTACCTGAGCCACGCGCAAATTGGCATAGGGATAAACAGATTAGAGGTTTAGATGTGTGGCTCAAAGAGTGGTGTGGGAGGAAGGGGTTTCAGTTCATGGGGCACTGGCACCAGTATTGGGGAAAGAGGGAGCTGTTCCGTTGGGACGGGCTCCACTTAAACCAGGCTGGGACCAGTGTCCTGGCGAACCGAATAACTAGGCCAGTAGACAGGGCTTTAAACTAATGAAGGGGGGGTGGTGGGGGAAGATCCAGGAAAGAGTAAATTTAAGAGCAGCAAGAGAAATGTCAAAGATCTAGAGCAGAGTAGAGTTTTGGGTACAAATAAGCAGAGTGGGTCAGGAAGGGACAGAGAGAGTAACAAAGGTAATAGGGCATCAGTGACTAAAGTGACATCAGGGAAAAATAGAAAATAGTCAAAGCTAAAGGCACTATATCTGAATGCGCGAAGCATTCGCAACAAAATAGATAAATTAATAGCGCAGATAGAAATTAATAGGTATGAACTGATAGCCATTATGGAGACGTGGTTGCAAAGTGACCAAGGTTGGGAACTAAGGGGGAACAATTGGGTTGGTTTGCGCCTCTCGTTAGCGCCCCTGGGTGGTGCTACTCCACTTAGCGCCATGAAATTCAGTTGCAGTGCACCAAGCAGGAGGTGGAGCTTTCCAGTAGCGCCACACCTCCTGCTTGGGGCGCTACTACTGAAGTTACGGCAGAGGGGTGCTAACTTTTTTGGGGCGCTAAAATTACTGCCCCGGCGATGTTAGCGCCCCAAAATGGGCGCCACCCAATTTCCCCCCCTAAATATTCCAGGATACTTAACTTTAGAAAAGATAGGCAAAATGGAAAAGGAGGAGGGGTAGCCCTGATAATAAAAGATGGGATATAAACCGTAGAGAGAAAGGATCTTAGCTCCAAAAATCAAGAAGTAGAATCTGTTTGGGTGGAGCTAAGAAACAGCAAGGGGCAGAAAACATTGGTGGGAGTTGTTTATAGGCCCCCAAACAGTAGTTGTAATGTAGGGCAGAGTATAAATCAGTAAATTAGAGGTGCATGTAACAAGGGTAATATAGTAGTTATGGGGGACTTTAATCTACATATAGACTGGGCAAACCAAATTTGCAGTAATAGTGTGGAGGACGAATTCATGGAATGTATACAAGATAGTTTTCTAGATCAGTATGTTGAGGAACCAACTAGGGAACAGGCTATTTTAGATCTAGTATTGTGCAATGAGAAAGGGTTAATTAATAACCTTGTAGTAAAGGGGCCTTTAGGGAAGAGTGACCATAATATGATAGAATTTTATATTGAGTTTGAAAGTGATTTAGTTAAATCCAAAACTAGGGTCTTAAATCTAAACAAAGCAAACTACATAGGTATGAGGGGTGAGTTGACGAAGGTAGATTGGGAAACTACATTAATGGTATGATAGTAGACAAGCAAAGGCTAGCATTTAAAGAATAAATACATAATTTACAACAAATGTACATTCCTTTAAAGCACAAAAACCCCACAGGAAAAGTGGTTCAACCGTGGCTAACAAGAGAAGTTAAAGATAGTATTAGATCAAAGGAAGAGGCTTATAATGTTGCCAAAAAGAATAGTAAGCCTGAGGATTGGGAGGATTTTAGAATTGAGCAAAGGAGGACCCAGAAATTGATAAAGAAAGGGAAAATAGAATATGAGAGTAAACTAGCGAAAGACATAAAAACAGACTGTAAAAGCTTCTATAGGTATGTAAAAAGGAAAAGATTAGTGAAAAATGTGGGTCCTTTACAGGCTGAGACAGGAGAAATTATAGTGGGGAGTAAGGAAATGGCAGGGAAATTAAACAAATACTTTGGGGGCGATTTTGCTGACACTCAGGGGTCGGGTTTGGAGGCGGGACTGCTGGCAAAATCAAAAAGATTGGCAGCGGGTCCCGTCCAACCTGCCTCCAATCAATCTTCCCGGGAGTCGGGTCCCCGATTTGCGCAGGGACCCGACTCCAAGCGGCGGGAAGAGGATTATAGCCACTTAACTGCTTGTTAACAGGTAGTTAACAAGCAGTTAAGAGGCTTTTCCCAATTTTGCCAGGTCGACTGTGGGCTTCCCGACGTCCGGACACCACGCCAGGTAAATGTGGCATGTTGTGGTCTACTGTAATGTTTCTTCATTGATGACAGCTGCAGAAGTGGTGTGAAGGATCCAGTGGTACACTGGCAAGTTTCAGAGGTAAGGAAATGCTGGGAAAATCATTTTTAATATATTTAGGGGTAGAAATTAGGTCGCGCCCCATTTGGGGCGCAAATATCGTCCGGACGCAAATATTAGCGCCTGGCGCTAATTATCGGCACTGACGGGAAACTTCACTTTTACCGCCCCGGGAGGTGAGTGGAGCGCTAAAGCAGGCGCTGCACACCTCTCTTAAGGCGCAAAGGCCGAGCAGTGAGGCGCTAACTCGGAGCGCTGGCGAAGCTCATGTAATGTCAGTCAGCAATGGAACACACACACAATGGCACGGGCCAGTTCTTAAAGGGGATGGTTAATCTTGCTTTCCATCCACATCCTGTTCATTGCTGCCTTGAATCTCGGCCTGGAGAGACTTGCACATCAAATGTGCTGGAAAGAACAATGGAGAGCACCAGGCAAAGAGCTCAGAGTGCAGCTCCCACGGTCTCTGCTAAATCGATACAAGGAATGGCAAATCAAAATGAACCTGCAAAGTGCTGCTCAGTACCCAAAACTCCTTCACACAACGTTGAATCTCTCCAGAAGTCTCTCCCTCTCTCTCTCAGAATGCGTAGTTCAAAAATGCCACCAACAATAAAAGACAGGAAGAGGCCCCCTTTAAATAGCGCCCCCCCCCCAGCCCCACAGCGATTGATAGCGTTCCAGTCTTCTGGTCGTTGGAAGCGCCAGGCGGTAAGGCAGGGGGCGCCACTCAATTTCCGCTACGGGGCGCCCCAAGGGCGTTGCACCATGGAATGACGTCACAATCTGCGCGCGCAGGTGGTCGCAGCGGTAAGTTTTAGCGCCGCCGCACAATCTCAAGTTAAGTTCTCGAGCGGCGCAAACATCGCTGCGCCCGGGCGTTAGCGGCTTTGCGCCCCATTAGCGCCCTCTTAAGGCGCTAACGGGTGGCGCAACCAAGTGAATTTTTACCCCTTAGACTTTTCTGTAGGTAATAAGGTTTGAAGTGTTTGTGTAGTCCCAGCTCATTGGGAGAACCTCTCTCACCAATGATAGATCGCTTCTGTAACCTCACCTGCAGCTGCCATCTGTTTTATCCTAAGGAGGGAGTCTCTGGAGAGCCTAGGTCCAAGGGCTCACCTTTGTACAGTGATTGGCAGTGTTTGCAGCACCTCAATGCTGTCAAAGACTGAAAAATCATCTGTCAAACAAAAATGAGCGTGTCCCCTTTAAGATAACCGGCAGATGACGTGTCATCAACTGACGTCATCTGACACCGGCCTTCTCTTAATTGGCCAGCAAACCCGCAGGGCAGGCTTAACAAGGCCAGTTGACGCAAAATATCGTCTGTGCGTCGGGCGTCATTGGGGGCGGGATCGGAACCCACAAGTCAGCTGACCCGCTCCCAACTCGCCTCTTCAGGTAAGATCACGGCCTTTGTGTCTGTCTTCACGGAAGAAGACGCAAAAAACCTCCCAGAAATAGTGGAGAACCAAGGGGAAAAAATTGAGTCGCGCCCCCTTTGGGGTGCTAACTTCGCCGGGGCGCTACTTTTAGTGCCCTGAAAAAATTAGCACCCCCGCGGCCGAAATTCATCGGTAGCACCCCAAGAGGGAAGCAGGGTGCTACTGGAAGCGCCCGCCTCCCTCTGGGGGCGCTGCGAGTGAATATCGTGGCGCTATGTGCCACAGCGCCACGCGCTGCGGCACGTCACGCCACGGTATTGCAGGCCTTCCTCCCCTTCTTAAAGGGGAGGGGTGTTGTGCAGCGTGACCCGGGGCCCAGCTGGGCCACCAGGGATCGGAGTGCTGGCAAAAGAGCCCAGCACTCAAGAGAAGTGCCGGGCTCACGGAGCGCAGCCGGCACCCCGTGGGGGTTCTTCACGGGGGCCGGGGACAGGAATGGGGGCAGGTGCTGGCAGGGGGCCAGCAACAAAAATGGCCGCCCGGCACATCCTCTTTAATTTGCGCCGCCCCGGCCACAGGTAGGCCCCCCTGACCCTGTCGGACATAGCGTCCGGTGGTAAGTCAGGGGGCGCTACCGAAGATCGCGGCCGAGGCGCGAGCAGGGCGCTGCGCATGGCGATGATGTCATCGCCTGCAGTGCAGCGCCGCGGGGCACTAATGGTTACCGCCGCCGCTTACCTCCTGCTGAATTTCGCGGGAGGCGTTGGCAGCGCCGCGCTCGGGCGCTAGTTGCTTTGCGTCCCGTTAGAATGGGATGCGCTTAGCAACTAAATTTTTAGGCCCAATGGTCTTGCGAGAATGAGGAACTGAAAGAAATTAGTATTATGGACAAAATAGTGCCAGAGAAATTAATGGGACTGATAGCCGTTAAATTCCCTGGACCTGATGGCCTACATCCTAGGGTTTTGAAAGAGGTGGCTACAGAGATAGTGGATGCATTGGTTGTCATCTTCCAAAATTCCCTAGATTCTGGAACGGTTCCTGTGGATTGGAAGGTAGCAAATGTAACCCCACTATTTAAGAAAGAAGGGAGAGAGAAAATGGGGAACTACAGACCAGTTAGCCTGACATCAGTAGTAGGGAAAATGCTAGAATCTGTTATTAAGGACGTGGTAACAGGACACTTAGAAAATAATAATAGGATTGGGCAGAGTCAACATGGATTTATGTAACGAGCAGAATAGATAAGGGGGACAGTGGTTGTGGTGTATTTGGATTTTCAGAAAGCATTCAATAAGGCGCCACACAAGAGGTTATTAAACCAAATTAGGGCTCATGGGATTGGGGGTAATATACTAGCATGGATTGAGGATTAGTTAACGGACAGAAAACAGAGAGTAGGAATAAACGTGTCATTTTCAGGTTGGCAGGCTGTAACTAGTGGGGTACCGCAAGGATCAGTGCTTGGGCCTCAGCTAGTCACAATCTATATCAATGATTTGGATGAGTGTAATATATCCAAGTTTGCTGATGATACAAAGCTGGGTGGGAATGTAAGTTGTGAGGAGGATGTAAAGAGGCTTCAAGGGGATATAGACAGGCTAAGTGAGTGGGCAAGAACATGGCAAATGGAATATGCTCGCCTCGGGGGTGGCGAGGTTCCCAGCCATCGGGAAGCCCGCACTTGCAGGCGTAAAATGGTGAAAAGCCTCAAAACTGCCTGTTAACTACATGTTAGGGCCCTGGTGAGACCACACCCGGAGTGCGAAGTTATCCACCTTGGGTGCAGGAACGGGAGGGCAAATTATTATTTAAATGGCAATAAATTGGGAGAGGGGGAAGTACAGAGAGACCTGGGTGTTCTTGTACACCAGTCACTGAAGGCGAGCATGCAGGTGCAACAGGCGGTCAAGAAGGCAAACGGTATGCTGGCCTTCATAGCAAAAGGGTTGGAATACAGGAACAGGGATACCTTGCTGCAGCTGTACAGGGCACTGGTGAGACCACACCTCGAATACTGTGTACAGTTTTGGTCGCCTCATCTGAGGAAAGATGTTCTTGCCATGGAGGGGGTGCAGCGGCGATTCACCAGGCTGATACCAGGAATGGCGGGATTGACCTATGAGGAGAGACTATGTAGTTTAGGGATGTACACACTGGAGTTTAGAAGATTGAGAGGGGACCTCATAGAAGTGTATAAAATTCTGACAGGTCTAGACAGACTAGATGCAGAAGGAATGTTTCCCTTGGCGGGTGAGAACAGAACTAGAGGACATAATTTAAGGATAAGGGCTAAACCATTTAGGACAGAAATGAGGGGGAATTTCTTCACTCAGAGGGTGGTGAACCTGTGGAACTCATTGCCACAGAGGGCAGTGTACGCCAGCTCATTAAATATATTTAAGAGGGAATTAGATATATTTCTACAGGCAAAAGGGGTTAAGGGTTACGGAGAGAAGGCGGGGACGGGATACTGAATTGGAGGATCAGCCATGATCTCATTAAATGGCGGAGCAGGCTCGAAGGGCCGGATGGCCTACTCCTGCTCCTATCTTCTATGTATATCTATGTATCTATTGTGTACAGTTTTGGTCTCTACCTAAGGAAGGATATACTTGCCATAGAGGGAGTGCAACGAAGGTTCACCAGACTGGTTCCTGGGATGGGGGGATTGTCCTATGAGGACAGATTGAGTAGACTAGGCCTATATTCTCTAGAGTTTAGAAGAATGAGAGGTGATCTCATTGAAACATACAAAATTCTTACAGGGCTTGACAGGGTAGATGCTGGGAGGATGTTTCCCCTGGCTGGGGAGTCTAGAACCAGGGGTCACAGTCTCAGAATAAGATGTCGACCATTTAGTACTGAGATGAGGAGAAATTTCTTCACTCGGAGGGTGGTGAATCTTTGGAATTCTCTACCCCAGAGGGCTGTGGAGGCTCAGTCGTTGAGTATATTCAAGACAGGGATCGATAGATTTTTGGATATTATGGGAATCAAGGGATATGGGGATAGTGCAGGAAAGTGGAGATGAGGTAGAAGATCAGCCATGATCTTATTGAATGGTGGAACAGGCTCTTTGGGCCGAATGGCCTACCCAATCCTCCTATTTCTTATGTTCTTATATTTTGTGACCCATTAACGTCACACATCAACTGCTGGTACCTGGGTGAATGTTCTTAGTGTCATCTGCAAACTTGGCTATATAACTCTAGGGGGAAAAATTCGGTTGCTTTGCGCCTCCCGTTAGCGCCTCAAGAGGGCGCGAACAGGGCACAAAGCAACTAGCGCTTGGGTGCGGCGCCGCCAACGCCTCCCGTGAAATTCAGTGGGATGTTAGCGGCGGCAGTAACCGTTAGCGCCCCGGCTGCGATCTTCAGTAGCGCCCCCTGAATTACCACCAGACGCTATGTCCAACAGGGTCAGGGGGCCTACCTGCGGCCGGGGCGGCGCAAATTAAAGGGGAGGTGCCGGGCGGCCATTTTTGTTGCTAGCCACCTGCCAGCACCTGCCCCCGTTGCCGTCCCGGCCTCCTGAGCAGCCCCCATGCGGAGTGCCGGCTGTGCTCCGTGAGCCCGGCACTTCTCTTGAGTGCCAGGCTCTTTTGCCGGCACTCCGATCCCTGGTGGCCCAGCTGGGCCCCGGGTCGCACTGCGCTAGGTCCCTCCCCTTTAAGAAGTGGAGGAAGGTCTACAGTATTCACTCGCAGCGCCCCAAGAGGGAGGTGGGGTGCTACCAGTGAATTTCGGCCGCAGGGGCGCTAATTTTTTCGGGGCACAAAAGTAGCGCCCCGGCGAAGTTAGCGCCCCAAAGGGGGCGCGACCCAATTTTTCCCCCATAAGATTCTGAGGTAAATTGACAGGGTAGATGCTGAGAGGTTGATTCCCCTGGCTGGAGAGTCTAGAACTAGGGGTCACAGTCTCAGGATAAGGGGTCGGCCATTTAAGACTGAGATGAGGAGAAATTTCTTCACTCAGAGGGTTGTGAATCTTTGGAATTCTCTACCCCAGAGGGCTGTGGATGCTGATTCGTTGAGTATATTCAAGGCTGAGATGGATTGCTTTTTGGACTCTGGGGGAATCAAGGGATATGGAGATCGGACGGAAAAGTGGAGTTGAGGTCGAAGATCAGCCATGATCTTTTTGAATGGCAGAGCAGGCTCAAGGGGCTGTATGACCGACTCCTGCTCCTAATCCTTATGTTCTAATCAAGGCAGTGCAATTGTCTACATTCAAATTTACGTGCAATTCTCAGTCCAGCCGCTCAAATGGTCCATTTCTTTTTAGATGCTGTTTATCTCTTTTATATCTGTCATGATTAGAAGAATAATCAGCAAATTTTATCGTATTGCGAGAAGTACTTGCCTCCGATCATCTCTAAACACTGTGTACAGCAGGTACCGAGAACAGGACTCTGCTGAACTTGAATCGGATTCACCTGTGTTGGGGCAGGAGAGTAGCTGGGAATCAGTGTCGAGCTGTGGAGCTGTTGGAGAAAGGAGGAGTGCTGCTGTGTTCTGACTTCTGCTATAATAACTTGTGGAAAGTAGAGTTATCAGCAAAGGGGAAAATGCCACAATCTATCTGATATTTTTTCCTCTTATTTCACTGGCCCGGCTAAGTGAAATATCAGTGACTACGGCCGTGATTTTGCCGGCGCTCAGAGGGCGGGTTTGGAGGCGGGTCGGAGGTTAAAGTCATTTTGATTGACGGCGGGTTCGGAACCCTCCGTCATCCCGCCTCCACACAACCTTCCCAAGTGTCGGGTCCCCGATCTGCGAATGGACCCAACACCTAGCGGCGGGAAACGGATTAAAGGCAATTAACTGCCTATGAACAGGTACTTGTCAGCAATTTTCCGGGTCTTTTTCAATTTTCCGGGTCTTTTTCGATTTTCCAGCTTCTGGGTCGGGTTTTACAACGTCCGGACAACACGCCAGGTAAGTGTGGCGTGTTGTGAGTCTGGTCTGATGTTTGTGAAAAGATGACAGCTGCAGAAGTGGTGTCAAGGATGCCATGTTGCACATGGTGAGTTTCAGAGCAAAGAAAATGTTGGTTACTGCATTTTAATACATATACAGGTTTCTTTAGCTTACAAGTTTTTAAATCCAACTGTATGTCCAGTGCCACCTCATTGGGAGAACCTCTCTCACCAGTGACAGATCGCTTCTGTCATCTCACCTGCAGCTGCCATCTATTCCAGCAACATCAGAGCCAATGAAACAATCAGACCTTGGTCCTCCGAATCCTTCCACAATCATCCCCAACACCAACATCACCAACCTCATCACCAATCTTCGCCGCCATCACCTGATGCTGCACTGGACACAGAGCATTAGCCCCTGACAAAATTGCTGGCCGGGAGGCATCACCATGGCCAGATTTTCTTCACTTGATGCTGTAAACCCTGGCTGCCACATGATGTGCCAGGTTGACACCAGCACCGTGAAGCATCCCTTTAATGTCCAAGCCATTCCATGCACACACATCACTATAGCGGGGGCAGGGGGGCGGAGTTATGACTGAACAATCACTGGAACTCAGTAATACACTTCTCAATGTGCGCTCAGATCTGTCCAATAAGGGACACTTTTTGAAAAGGAGATTTCACTGTATGGCAACACATTACCAGAAACTTCATATGGACATTGGCTAAACCTCTCAAGTGCCCACCCTTGTGTGTTGTGTTGTTAGTTGGTATGCTTGCAGTAGAATGAGGGTGAGTGTGAGGGGTGGCTAGTGAGATGGGGAAGTGATAAAGTAGATAGAGAGGGTTGGGTGGAGGTGCAAGGTAAGTTGGTGTCCTAGGGAAGTCTCTTCTGCCCTTGGAAGGGAAGAGAACCTCGCTGCGTACTGTGACTCCCTCCATAAGCATATGGAGGGAGTCATTGGAGAGCCTGGGTGCAAGAGTTCACCTTTGTGCAGTGATTGTCAGTGTTTTCAGCACCTCAATGCTGTCAAACACTGAAAAATCAACTGTCAAAATAAAATTGTGCATGGTCCCTTTAAGGAAACCAGCAGACGACGCGTCATCAAATGATGTCATCAGACCCGCTTCCTGTTAATTGGTCGGTAAGCTCGCAGGGCAGGCTTAACAAGGCCAATCAAGGGAAAAGCACGTCTGCAGAGTGGAGGCAGCTGGGGGCAGGACTGGAACCCGGAAACCAGCTGACCCGCCCCCATCCCGACACCGCTGAGAAAATCGCGGCCTATATCTGCATTTCATCTTGACAATAAACTGTTGGATTTAGGCCTGAAAAACAGCGTGAAGTAAAATTCCTGGAGTCTTTTGTCATTCATCTCAGTGAAGACAAATGAAGGAAGATATGTGTTTAATTGTGTTTCTTGTTCGTCTTTGTAAAGAGGACTAATGTAACTGTCTAGTTTCTCATTCGCAAATTAGGGTGATGCAGGCAGGACTGTAGGTAAGCTGCTTGTCTGACCGCCATCAATAAGTGGACTCACTGGTGAAGATTATATTTGCCTCTCTAGGAATTGTTGAAGGCCACTCTTCTCCAGCATTGCAATGCCTTAAGCTGAGCAAGATCGCTCGCAGCCATAGTGTAGTGTTTCACCCCGAGATGAGCTCCGATCACATCCCCAAGACTGCCGACTTCCACCTCTGTAACATCGCTCAACTCCGCCCCTGCCTCAGCTCATCTGCTGCTGAAACCCTCATCCATACCTCGAGACTTGACTATTCCAACACTCTCCTGGCCGGCCTCCCATCTTCCACCTTATATAAACTTGTGCTCACCCAAAACTCTGCTGCCCGTGTCTTAACTCGCTCCAAATCTCGTTCACCCATCACCCCTGTGCTCGCTGACCTGCACTGGCTCCCGGTCCGACAACACCTCAATTTTAAAATCCTCATCCTTGTTTTCAAATCCCTCCACGGCCTCGCCCCCTCCCTATCTCTGTAACCTCCTCCAGCCCCTACAAGCCTTTGAGAGCTCTGCGCTCCTCTAATTCTGCCCTCTTGCGCATCAACGATTTTAATCGCTCCACCATTGGTGGCCGTGCCTTCAGCTGCCGAGGTCCTAAGCTCTGGAATTCCCTCCCTAAACCTCTCCGCCTCTCTTTTCCTCCTTTAAGACGCTCCTTAAAGCCTACCACTTTGATCAAGCTTTTGGTCATCTGTCCTGATATCTCGTTGTGTGGCTCGGTGTCAAAAATATTTTTTTATTGATATCACTCTTGTGAAGCGCCTTGGGATGTTTTACGACATTAAATGCACGATATAAATGTAAGTTATTGTCGTTGAAGTGAGAAGAGGTGGTTACAGTCACACTCATTAGCATTACAGCTGAGGGGACACAGTTATTTGCAACTTTAATTACTGTACTTTTACACCGGTGATTGCTCCCCTGTCATATCTCTAAAAAAAGTGGAGCCTTAGGTTATAGTCCCCTGGGCATCCAGCTTTAGTGGATAAACAATTTCAAAGAATCCTTATTTCTATGACATTGATTGATTTTACATTCAGTGAACTTGTCATGGAAACAAAATAATGCACGCTAAATAAAAAAAGGGTGTTATCGGGAAAGCATGTTAGGAATTGAAAGACACACATTTTGTGATACCAATGGTGTCTATTACACATTGAAGCACCTGTAACTCTGAATTTCTTAAAAGGGGAGGGTCGATCTTGCTCTCCATCCACACCCTACTCATTGCAGCCTTGAATCTCCGCCTGGAGAGGCCTGTACATCAATTCTGCTGGAAAGAACAATGGAGAGGCCCAGGGAAAGAGCTCAGAGTGCAGCCCCCGTAGTGTATTCTAAATCGATGCAAGGAAGGTCAAATCAAAAAGAACCTGCAAAGTGCTGCTCAGTACCCAAAACTCCTTCACACAGCGTTGATTCTCTCCAGAAGTCTCTCTCGCTCTCTCAGAATCTCTCTCTCTCTCTCTCTCTCTCTCTCAGAATGCGTGGTGCAAAATGTCTCCCACAAAAAAAGGCAGGAAGAGGGCGCCTTTAAATAGCGCTCCCCCAGCCCCTTACCGATTGCAAAACGCTCCCCTCAACCTGTCAACCAATACAAGTGAGAACCAGGCTGAATATAGAAAGTTCAGAGGGGAAGTGAAAAAGGAAATAAGAGGGGCAACGAGTGAGTATGAGAATAGAATGGCAGCTAACATAAAAGGGAATCCAAAAGTCTTCTATAGGCATATAAATAATAAACGAGTAGAGGACTGGTGGGGCCGATTAGGGACCAAAATGGAGATCTACACATGGAGGCAGAGGGTATGGTTGAGGTGCTAAATGAGTATTTTGCATCTGTCTTTACCAAGGAAGAAGATGTTGCCAAAGTCATAGTGAAGGAGGAGGTAGTTGAGATACTGGATGGGATAAAAATTGATAAAGAGGAGGTACTAAAAAGGCTGGCTGTACTTAAATTAGATAAGTCACCAGGACCGGATAGGATGCATCCTAGGATACTGAGGGAAGTAAAAATGGAAATTGTGGAGGTACTGGCCATAATCTTCCAATCCTCCTTAGATACGGGGGTGGTGCCAGAGGACTGGAGAATTGCAAATGTTACACCCTTGTTCAAAAAAGGGTGCAAGGATAAACCCAGTAACTACAGGCCAGTCAGTTTAACCTCGGTAGTGGGGAAGCTTTTAGAAACGATAATCCGGGACAAAATTAACAGTCACTTGGACAAGCGTGGATTAATTAAGGAAAGCCAGCACGGATTTGTTAAAGGTAAATCGTGTTTAACCAACTTGATTGAGTTTGTTGATGAGGTAACAGAGAGGGTTGATGAGGGCAATGCGGTTGATGTGGTATACATGGACTTCCAAATGGGGTTTGATAAAGTGCCACATAATAGGCTTGCCAGCAAAGTTGAAGCCCATGGAATAAAGGGGACAGTGGCAGCATGGGTACGAAATTGGCTAAGTAACAGGAAACAGAGAGTAGTGGTGAACGGTTGTTTATCAGACTGGAGGAAGGTACACAGTGGTGTTCCCCAGGGGATGGTACTAGGACCCCTGGTTTCCTTGATATATATTAATGACTTGGACTTGGGTGTACAGGGCACAATATCAAAATTTGCAGATGACACAAAACTTGGAAGTATAGGAGGATAGTGGTAGACTTCAAGAGGACCTAGACAGACTGGTGAAATGGGTGGCAATGAAATTTAATGCAGAAAAGTGCGAAGTGATACATTTTGGTAGGAAGAACGAGGAGAGGCAATATAAACTAAAGGGTACAATTCTAAAGGGAGTGCATGAACAGAGAGACCTGGGGGTGTATGTGCACAAATCGTTGAAGGTGGCAAGGCAGGTTGAGATAGCGGTTAAAAAAGCAAACGGGATCCCGGGCTTCATAAATAGAAGCAAGGAAGTTACGATGAACCTTTATAAAACACAGGTTCGGCCTCAACTGGAGTATTGTGTCCAATTCTGGGCACCGCACTTTAGAAAGGATGTGAAGGCCTTAGAGAGGGTGCAGAAAATATTTACAAGAATGGTTCCAGGGATGAGGGACTTCAGTTACGTGGATAGACTGGAGAAGCTGGGGTTGATCTCCTTAGAGCAGAGAAGGTTGAGAGGAGATTTGATAGAGGTGTTCAAAATCATGAGGGGGCTAGAGAGTAGATAGAGAGAGACTGTTCCCATTGGCGGAAGGGTCGAGAACCAGAGGACACAGATTTAAGGTGATTGGCAGAAGAACCAAAGACGATGGAAGAAAAAACTTTTTACGCAGCGAGTGGTTAGAATCTGGAATGCACTGCCTGAAAGGGTGGTGGAGGCAGACTCAATCGTGGCTTTCAAAAGGGAATTGGATAAGTACCTGAAGGAAAAAAAAGTTGCAGGGCTACGGGGAAAGGGACTAGCTGAAGTGCTCTTGCAGAGAGCCGGCACGGGCTCAACAGGCCGAATGGCCTCCTTCTGTGCTGGAACCATTCTATGATTCTACATCCACCTGAAAGAGCAGATGGGGCCTCGGTTTAATGTCTCATCCGAAAGACGGCACCTCTGACACTGCAGCACTCCCTCAGCACTGCACTGGAGTGTCAGCCTGGATTTATGTGCTCAAGTCTCTGGAGTGGGACTATGAACCCACAACCTTCTGGCACAGAGGTGAAAGTGCTACCCACTGAGCCACGGTTGACACTTGATTGTGGTTTGATGCATATAATTTTGAAAAACATAGCTGTTTATGTTCTCATAGCCTTGCAATCACACTCACAGTTTTTATAAACCACACTCCTGAAGGTTTCTTAGTGTGGACAGCGGTGTGAATATCAAATAACTGGCAGCAGGTTTCACAGCAAGTGAGGCTTGACTGGCAGTGAGTTGCATGGACAGCAATACTTGACTGGTGGTCAGTGCAACAGTACAGAGTATCAGGAGATTACAGATTTATACAGAGAGTATGTCAAATCGCAGGATGTCACTTGAAGTGCTGTAATGGAATCATAAATCGCTCAGCAAAGAAACAGGCCATTTGGCCCAT
Source organism: Squalus acanthias (assembly GCA_030390025.1). NCBI lineage: Eukaryota > Metazoa > Chordata > Chondrichthyes > Squaliformes > Squalidae > Squalus > Squalus acanthias. The sequence continues at coordinate 60,754,782 of CM059441.1, read as the reverse complement.
CGCGTCCATACTGGTGTTTTTTCCAAATGAGCCAACTAGTGTAACCTCAATCTCCCACTTGCTCCCACAATCTTCAATACTCTTCTTTTTCAACCAACGACTTCCCTTTTGAAAGTATTTATCAACTACACTTAAAGAATGTAGCTGAGAATTTCACGTTCTAGTTACCCTAGGTGTAAATTTTTCTAAGCCCCCTTCCTTAATTTTTTTCGTGATCCTCTCTTGTTGACCAATAGAAACAATGGGCTGGATTTTGATACTGGGGCGGGCTGGGGGTCATGGCATCCACTTTTCGTGTTCTCCACCCGACTCCAATTGGATGTGGGAGATTGATGCGATTTTCACCTAATTGGGCAATTGAGTTCCAGCATGTGGGAACCCATGACCCAATTAGTGTTTTCAGTCTGAAAGTCGTCTCTGATGATGTCATCATTGCTGCTGCATTGAAGGTCAGAGACTGCCTGGCCTTTGCTGTGAGAGGACCTGGAGGCACAATGAGCAGCAGCAGTCCTAAGTCCGCTCCCAAATATTTTTGTACCACCACCACCACCACCACTCCCAGATATTATTATTACTCCTCTTACTCCTCCTCTTACTCCTCCTCCTCCTCTTACTCCTCCTCCTCCTCTTACTCCTCCTCCTCCTCCTCCTCCTCTCTCCCTTGTAATAGTGGACCTGCAGCTGATAGTCAGCAATTGAAATGTGCTCCCGCCAGGTTTCACATTCATGGTTCAGAACAGGCGTGCTTCACGTAGAAAAAGGGTTAAAATCACAAAGGCCTTTCAAAATGGCATCATAGAGGCAATTTAGTGCTTGTTAAGGGCCTTAACAGCCTATCCCGCCTCTTGGAGGCGGGACGGAGTCGGGACCAGCAGACACGATTTAATGAAAATTGCGTGGAGACGGGATGGAGGCGGACTTGTGCCCACCCGCCAGTTTTCGCAATTTTAACCCCCCACACGCCTCCAAACCCGCCTCCACGGGTCAATGAAAATTCTGCCCAATGTATTACGATTCACCTGATCATAATCTTGGAGACCTCTATCCGGTCACCCCTAATTTTCTCGGCTCTAGTGAAATAAAAACCTCTGCAGTCTCTCTTCGTAACTATAAGCCCTCAACCCTGCTAATACCCTATTGACTCTCTGCTGCACCTATTCCATTGCTTCTATATCATCCTTATAATGGGATGCCCTAAACCATATAAAGAAAGAAAGACTTGCATTTCTATAGCGCCTTTATCGACCACCGGATGTCCCAAAGTGCTTTACAGCCAATGAAGTACTTTTTTGAAGTGTGGTTACTGTTGTAATATGGGAAACGCGGCAGCCAAAATTGCTCACAGCAAGCTCCCACAAACAGTAATGTGATAATGACCAGATAATCTGTTTTTGTGATGATGATTGAGGGATAAATATTGGCCAGGACACCGGGGTTAACTCCCCTGCTCTTCTTCAAAATAGTGCCGATGGGATCTTTTACGTTCACCTTAGTTTAGTATCTCATCTAAAAGACGGCACCTCCGACAGTGCAGCACTCCCTCAGTGTGGCCTGGAGAGTGCCAGCCTAGATTTGTGAGCTCAAACCTGTAAGAATAAAAATATGTTTTGTATGTGTGATGGACTCGAGACTGCTAATATAAGATGTATGTAATAAAGATGAATTTGATGTGTATGGATCTCCCTGCTCAAGGCAACGGCCCGAAACTTAACAAAGGAAACCTGCATAACAGGATAACACCCCCCCCCACAGAGACAGCATCGAAAACCCATCGAAACTCACCATCGAAACTCAAGAGCCATTAAAAAGTGTTAACAAACAATTAACTTAATCAAGAAATGGCAGCAGCCACTGCAGACAGACACATGTTCAAAGGAAACATAGAAGATAGGAGCAGGAGTAGGCCATTCGGCCCCTCTAGCCTGCTCCGCCATTTAATGAGATCATGGCTGATCATCCAAATTCAGTACCCTGTCCCTGCTTTCTCCCCATATCCCTTGATCCCTTTAGCCTTAAGAAATATATCTATCTCCTTCTTGAATATATTTAATGAATTGGTCTCAACTGCCTTCTGTGCTAGAGAATTCCACAGGTTCACCACTCTCTGGGTGAAGAAATTCCTCCTCATCTCAGTCCTAAATGGCTTACCTCTTATCCTTAGACTGTGACCTCTGGTTCTGGACTCCCCTGCCATCGGGAACATCCTTCCTGCATCTAGTCTGTCTAGTCCTGTTAGAATTTTATAAGTTTCAATGAGATCCCCTCTCATTCTTCTAAACTCTAGCGAATATAAGCCTAATCGACCCAATCTCTCTTCATACGTCATTCCTGCCATCCCAGGTATCAGTCTGGTAAATCTTCGCTGCACTCCCTCCATGGCAAGAACATCCTTCCTCAGATAAGGCGACCAAAACTGCACACAATACTCAAGGTGTGGTCTCACCAAGGCCTTGTACAACTGCAGCAAGACATCCTTGCTCCTGTACTTGAATCCTCTCGCTATGAAGGCCAACATACCATTTGTCTTCTTAACCGCCTGCTGCGCCTGCATGCTTACCTTCAGCGACTGGTGCACAAGGACTCCCAGATCTCGTTGCACTTCCCCTTTTCCCAATCTATTGCCATTCAGATAATAATCTGTCTTCCTGTTTTTGCCACCAAAGTGGATAACCTCGCATTTATCCACATTATACTGCATCTGCCATGCATCTGCCCAATCACCCTGTCATAAATCGCAAGTAACAACTCAGGAAGTACTACTGGGCGGCCAGCTGGGGCGCCGTCCAGGGAGTATAAATACTCAGGCATGGGCCCACCTTGGGCAGAGACAATCTGGAAACAGGAAGCTAGTGACTGCTAACTAGACCTCCATGTTTTGTTACAAGTTGATTAAAGCCTTGCTTTATGTTCAAGTGCGTAGTGAGTCTTTATTACGTCACACCCAACCTGTCCAAATCATACTGGAGTTTCTCTGCATCCTCCTCACAGCACACACGCCCACCCAGCTTTGTGTCATCTGCAAACTTAGAGATATTACATCTAGTTCCCTCGTCTAGATCATTAATATATATTGAAAGCCAATCAAGAACTGCCATGAAACTAAGACCCAATCCTGGGGTCTGAGCAATTTAGACTAGAGACAGTGGACTTAAAAAGACATAAAATAAGGAACCCAAAGGCTCTCTCTCTCTCTCTGGATGACCACGCGGAAAAGCAGGAAGCCCTCCCTCTACAGACCAGACCAAGAAGCAAGGAAAAAGGCCGCGTGCATTGCTTGACTCAGGGAGGTACCAGTCTGTGTAAATCTAACCCATTACCTTACATGTTGTAATCGAGTAGAGTCCATAAATACCAGTAAGCTATTGTTTTGATGTGCATGAGTGTGTGTGTTTAATAAACTTATTCCAAATTGTTTCAAAAGAATTGGTCTTGCTGTCAATTTAATGCCAGTCGAAATAAAAAGCTTACAAGTCCCTGGAGTGGGACCATGAACCCACAACCTTCTGACTGAGACATGAAGGTGCTACCAACTGGTACAAGAGCTTCGGCCACAGTTAGGCTAGTTGTGTCAGCTGTGGCTCAGTTGGTAGCACCAAGAGCCGAAGCTCTTGTACAAGTTTAACGTTACCTCCTTGTTTCTGTATTCTTTGCCTCGAGATAAAAAAACGCATTCCGTTTGCCTTTTTTGTTGCCTGATCCACTTGCAATGCCACCTTTAGTGACCCATGGACCTGCACACCAAGGTCTTTCTGCTCCTCTACTCCATTTAAGGCCTTACCATTTAAGATGTGTTGCATTTCCCTATTCTTTCTTATTGTAAAACTTTGCATTTATTTGCTATCTACCAGCCCATCTTCTGCTGGTCTATCTGTGTCCTCCTGCAGTCTTTCACAGTTATCACAATTTTCTATACCTCCACCAATTTGTAGTCAGCAGCAAACTTAAACACTTTTCACTCAATCCCTAAAAATGGGGTCAGCTTCTGCATGTATGACATCAACCCTACCTCTCCAGCACGTCTCTCATCCCCTCCGCTGCCCCTGTGTTGGCAGAATGCTTGTTCTTCATCCAGTCTTGGATGAGCTGCAATTTCCCCCAGCTAAACACTGGAGCGACCAAAGCCATTGTTTTCAGCCTCCGCCACAGACTCCATACCCTCGCCACTGATTCCATCCTCAACCTTTGCTTCATGTAGAGTCAGACTGCTCACAAATGCGCCATCCCATCCAAATCCCCTCCATTACATCGCCCGACTCTGCCCCTACCTCAGCCCATCAGCTCTTGAAACCCTCATCCATGCCTCGAGCCTCAACTTTTCAAATGCTCTTCTGGCCGGCCTCACATCATCCACCCTCCATAAACATCAGTCCATCCAAAACTCTGCTGCCTGTATCCTCTCCTGCACCAACTATTGTTCACCCATCACCTCTGTCCTCGCTGACCTACATTGGCTCCTGGTTCCCCAGCGCCATCAATTTAAAATTCTCATTCTAGCATTTAATCCCCTCATGGCCTCACTCCTCTCTCTATCTCTGTAACCTCCTCCAGCCCTGGAACCCCCACCCCCTCCCCCAAACATTCCATTCCTCTGCCTCTGGCCTTTTGTGCATCCCTCACCTTGCCCACCATTGGCGATCGTGCATTCAGCCGCCTCGGTTCCATGCTCAGGAATTGTCATAGAGTTATACAGCACAGAAAGAGGCCCTTTGGCCCATCGTGTCTGCGCCGGCCATCAAGCCCTGTCTATTTTAATCCCATTTTCCAGCACTTGGTCCATAGCCTTGTATGCTATGGCGTTTCAAGTGCTCATCTAAATGCTTCTTGAATGTTGTGAGGGTTCCTGCCTCTACCACCCTTTCAGGCAGTGAGTTCCAGATTCCAACCACCCTCTGGGTGAAAAAGTTTTTCCTCAAATCCCCTCTAAACCTCCTGCCCCTTACCCTGAAACTATGCCCCCTGGTATTGACCCCTCTACTAAGGGGAAAAGTTCCTTTCCATCTACCCTATCTATGCCCCTCATAATTTTGTACACCTCAATCAGGTCCCCCCTCAGCCTTCTCTGCTCTAAGGAAAACAACCCCAGCCTGTCCAGTCTCTCTTCATAGCTGAAGCGCTGCAGCCCAGGTAACATCCTGGTGAATCTCCTTTGCACCCTCTCAAATGTAATCACATCCTTCCTATAGTGTGGCGACCAGAACTGCACACAGTATTCCAGCTGTGGCCTAACTAATGTTTTGTACAGCTCCATCATAACCTCCCTGCTCTTATATTCTATGCCTCGGCTAATGAAGGCAAGTATCCCATATGCCTTTTTAACCACCTTATCTACCTGTCCTGCTGCCTTCAGGGATCTATGTACATGCACGCCAAGGTCCCTCTGATCCTCTGTCCTTCCTAGGGTCCTACCATTCATTGTGTATTCCCTTGCCTTGTTAGTCCTCCCAAAATGCATCACCTCACACTTTTCAGGGTTAAATTCCATTTGTCTCCTTAAACCCCTCCAATGTCAGCTGTGGACTCAGTGGGTAGCACCCTCGCCTCTGAATCAGAAGGTTGTGGGCTCAGAGTCCCACTCCAGGGACTTGAGCACATAAACAAAGCTAGGCTGACACTCCCAGTGCAGTGCCGAGGGAGCGCTGCACTGTTGGAGGTGCCGTCTTTCGGATGAGACGTTAAACTGAGGCCCCGTCTGCTCTCTCAGGTGGACGTAAAAGATCCCATGGCACTATTTCGAAGAAGAGCAGGGGAGTTCTCCCCGGTGTCCTGGCCAATATTTATCCCTCAACCAACATAACAAAACAGATTATCTGGTCATTATCACATTGCTGTTTGTGGGACCTTGCTGTGCGCAAATTGGCTGCTGCTTTTCCCACATTACAACAATGACTACACTTCAAAAGTACTTAATTGACTGTAAAGTGCTTTGAGATGTCCAGTGGTCGTGAAAGGCGATATAGAAATGCAAGTCTTTCTTTCTTTCATCTCTCCGCCTCCCTCTCCTCCATTAGAACCTTCTTTATAGCCAATCGTTTGCCCCCTCCTGATCTCCCTTTCTTTGGCTCAACATCAATTTTTTTAATTCTGCCTCTGTGAAGTTTTTCCTCCATAAAAGTCGCTGCATAAATGCAAGTTGTTGTTAAAGAGTTTAAGAAATGTATTTGGTCTCTGTCTTGGGATTCAGGTGGTGGAGAATCACAGGGCAAACAATATTATCTAAACGGGCTTCAAAAAATCCTCCCCCCAGCCTCCCCCTTGCATTTTTATCTGTTTCATTTCCTGCTCTTTTCTCAGTTCTGACGAAGGGTTTCGACCTGAAACGTTAACTCTGTTTCTCTCTCCACGGATGTTGCCTGGCCTGCTGAGTTTTTCCAGTATTTTCTGTTGTTGTTTCAAAATAACACTCCTTTGTCACTGGATTGATCTATTTCTGTACTGATTAGACACACAGATACCCAGGACTGATCGGGTAGTGATCTTAGAAACAATTCAGACATCACCAACCATGACAGGAAGGTAAAGTACATTAGAATTGTTGGGTAAAGCCCAAAATGAGGCAATGCCATTAAAATTAAAACTATGCACCTCTTACTTTTTACAATATACGTACTCTATCTGTTACGGAGGCCTCCATTTAGGTCCCATTTTTGTCAGTCATTAGTGTTGGCTGCAGCTCAGTGGGTAGCACACTTGTCTGAGTCAGAAGGTTGTGGATTCAAGTCTCAACCCCAGTAATCCCACCCTAGGGACTTGAGCACAAAAATCTAGGTTGACACTCCAGTGCAGCGCTGAGGGAGTGCTGCACTCTCAGAGGTGCCGTCTTTCAGATGAGACGTTAAACTGAGGCCCCGTCTGCTCTCTCAGGTAGACATAAAAGATCCTGTGGCACTATATCAGAGAAGAGCAGGGGTGTTATCCCTGGTGTTGTAGGGGGTGGTGGTTTGTGTCAGCTTCACCTCTGACTTCTGAGCGGTTCGAATCGCTCCCACTCCCTTGGTTCTAGACCTTGGACTTATTTGGGGGTTGTGATTAAAAAGTGTAGCAGACAACTGGGTTTGATGCAAGAACTTTGATCTTTATTTAAGAAAGTAAAACACAACACAAACACTCTTAACACTCGAAAAGTGGGGAACACTTCGGTACAAGCGAGGGAAATAACATTAAAAGAATACTACACCCCTCCCAATCCCACTTCACTGGCTAGGTTGGACTCCAGAGGACCAGGGATGATACTCACCAGAATCCTTGACAGTTAGGTTAGTTCGCGGTTTTGGGGTTCACTCTGTATGTCGGTTGGTGTCTGCCGTACCCCGTACGCGGTAGAGGACTTCAACTGCGTATCTGGATAGTCTTCGCGAGTCCGCTGATGCGGTAGGGTGCGTATTGGATTTATCAGGTGAGTACCCACTTTTCTTTGGTTTAGAAGTAGGGTTTAGAGTTTTTTAAGGGAAAATCTTACCCAGGGGTAAGTCAGGAGTAGATTGTAGAGTGGAAACTTTGCGGATCTTCGGTTTTTCTTCGAGTTGGTTTTCTTTGGTCGCGGTGGCCCAAATATTGGTACTTGGTGTACGGTTGGTTGTTTCATGAGGGCCTTGTTGCCGCGAGGTGTCTGATGGTCACTGAGGCGGTCGTTCTGGTTTCTTCTCGTGTCAGCCTACTTTGTTGGATGGTCTGACCTTCGAGCTGTCGACCTCCTGGCTGGACACGGAACGCTGAACGGTGGTGTTTTTAGAACTGTGTTGCGGAGAATGCCTCCGTCGATGTCTTCTTGTTCTTCCTTCCTCTTCTTTTTCAGGTTGAGAATGAGCCTTCAATTATACCCATTGAAGGTTCCTTATCTGCGCGCCAAATCAGGTCTCGATCTTTGTTAGTTTTGACGGGCTCGTTAACGGTAACTGGTTTGTTAAGGTGTGAAGTGGTTCCGGGATGGCCCCCATCCTGTCAATTTGCCACTTAATCGGAGTTTGATTGTTCTTATGTTTTGGGTTTTTTTGGCTGGGCCTATGATTTCTATAGAGTATGCCGAAGTAATCTGTTTTATGCATGTCTTAATGGGCTCTGTAACTTGGGGTGGAGACTGGTTTTCCTCGGGTTTATTGTTAGGATGTCTGATAGGGGCCGATTTACACTCCCAGCGAGATCATACGGTTCCCCAGACAGTTCCCATTAGCTCCAATACCCAAACTGTTTTTACAGAGGTTGAGCCCACCTTCCTTCACAGCTTTTTCTCCCTTACGAGCCCAGACATGTTTTAAAAGTACCAAATCTTGGTTTTCGCTCAAAAATTCTTCGGTTAGGCCCAATACACTTCACCACCCTGTAATAGCTAGAAAAAGAGTCCAAAGTCTTTTTCCTTAGGGTTTTTCTTAGAGTTAGGGGGATCTGTGAATTCTGAGAATCTTACAGTGATCTGGCCAATAATTATCCCTCAATCAACATCACTAAAACAGATTATCTGGTCATTATCACATTGCTGTTTGTGGGATCTTGCTGTGCGCAAATTGGCTGCCACGTTTCCTACATTACAACAGTGACTACACTTCAAAAGTACTTCATTGGCTGTAAAGCGCTTTGGGACGTCCTGAGGTTGTGAAAGGCGCTATATAAATGCAAGTCTTTCATTTTTCTTTATCATGACAGACACAAATCAACAACAACAACAACAACAACTTGTATTTATATAGCACCTTTAATGTAGTGAAACATCCCAAGGCGCTTCACAGGAGTATTAAAAGACAAAAAAAATTGACACCGAGCCACATAAGGAGAAATTAGGGCAGGTGACCAAAAGCTTGGTCAAAGAGGTAGGTTTTAAGGAGCGTCTTAAAGGAGGAAAGAGAGGTGGCGAGACGGAGAGGTTTAGGCAGGGAATTCCAGAGCTTAGGGCCGAGGCAACAGAAGGCACGGCCAGCCAATGGCGGAGCGATTATAATCAGGGATGATCAAGAGGGCATCTGATGATACTGAGAGACCAGTGGTTGTAAGCTGGACACTAGACATTTATCAAATGATAATCCACACGAGGAAATAATAGTCAACATATATGTTATACATTAATGCATTCTGCATTACTGGCTTCTCAAGTATAGATGATGCGAGTTTGGGATTGGTGTTTTATGAGAAATGAACTGCATAACTGCTGCTAGCTACATTACCAAGCGTCACAGCACACGTGAGCAATTTATGTCTGCTGCCACACAAGTGGCTTGTTTCCTGTAAACAGCTGGTTCCTCGTGTATATTCGATTCGTACAGTAAATAAATATAAACAATAACAAGTAGCGGGTGTGGAAAAATTTATTGTAAGTTCATTGTCATTTTAGAGTGCATTTAATTGCAGAATGATCTGCCTGATGAGAACACATTCCATAACACTGATGATTAACAGGGGTGCCTTTTAGGAAAACTGCATTGTGACCACGTGTTCGATAATCTTGTTATTACAAAAAAAGCACTTTAATGAGTTGCAGCCTTGTTGCACATTCCAATTCGAACATTATTTAACATGTAAGGCACCTGCATGTATGTCTGCCTGTGGCTCTGTGGGTCGCACACCCGCCTCTGCGTCAGACGGTTGTGGGTTCAAGTCCCACTCCAGAGACTTGAGCACAGAATCCAAGCCGGCGCTCCCAGTGCAGTGCTGAGGGAGTTGGAGGTGCCGTCTTTTGGATGAGATGTTAAACCCAGGCCCCGTTTGATGTAAAAGATCCCATGGCACTATTTGATAGAAGAGCAATTCTCCCCGGTGTCCTGGGGCCAATATTTATCCCTCAATCAACATCACTAAAAACAGATTATCGGGTCATTATCGCATTGCTGTTTGTGGGAGCTTGCTGTGTGCAAATTGGCTGCCACGTTTCCTACATTACAACAGTGATCACACTGCAAAAATACTTCATTGGCTGTAAAGCACTTTGGGACATCCTGAGGTCATGAAAGGCGCTATATAAATGCAAGTCTTTCTTTACTTTTATGATATAAAGTGCACTGTTATTTGGGAATAAACATGTTCATCTATTGGACTCCTGATTCTATATTCAGAACCGTTCAACAGTAAGAGAACTCACTTGTGCTTTCTGCATGTGTTCTTGGTGTAGAGGTATCTATGAATCTTGGGTTGCTTAGGAATGTTTAAAAGAATCAGATTTGCTATCTCATTTTGGCATTCCTCTAGCCAGTTGTTTTCGTCACTGCAGATGTTGTGACTATTTGGGAATTGACGTCAACATTTTGTTTTTTTAAATCTTTATTATTCTGATTTGTGTGCTTTAAACTTTATTTTCATTGCTATGAAAATCTTTCAGATAAAAAGTTAATTTAAACAAAAACGGTCGACTTGGAATACTGAATTGCTCCTCGGTGAGATGATGCAGGACATCACTGAACAACCCGAGCCTATTAGTATAGAAAGAAGAAAGAAAGACTTGCATTTCTACAGCGCCTTTCGTGGCCTCAGAACATCCCAAAGCGCTTTACAACCAATGAAGTACTTTTTGAAGTGTAGTCACTGTTGTAATGTAGGAAACGCAGCAGCCAATTTGCGCACAGCAAGCTCCCGCAGACAGCACTGTGATAATGGCCAAATGATCTGTTTTAATTATGTTGATTGAGAGATAAATATTGGCCAGGACACCGGGGATAACTCCCCTGCTCTTCTTCGAAACAGCGCCGCAGAATCTTTTATGTCCAAAAGATGACACCTCCGACAGCGCAGCACTCCCTCAGCACAGCACTGGAGTGTCAGCCTAGCTTTATGTGCTCAAGTCCCTGGAGTGGGACTTTGAACCCTTCTGACTCAGAGGCGAGAGTGCTACCCACTGAGCCACAATTGATACTCTATTAAATAGTGTAAAGTGCATTAGAATGTAATGGTAATCCCCCGTGCAGAATGTTACAGTGTTACATTTTCCAGTCATCTGCTGGTGAATCGGATCCTGGTGCAGCTCTAGGAGCAGGCCTGGTACATGCCAGAGGGTGATCTTGGGAGGGAAAATAATAAACTTCCACAAGAGAAAGAGAATGTAGAAGAGGATCCATATCACCTGGGGGCATATCCCTTTGCTTCACTGCCGCATTAGACCACGATTATTGGGATACAGGTTCCCACCAGCAATTCCCCTCTCCATGGATCTAAACCCATCTGTCAGTGGCAGCTACCAGGTAGAGGTGACTCACTCATCTCCCCTGAGCAGAAGCAATGCCTCTGCTTCGTACACTATTCTGCGGCGAGTGTCTCACCTCCTGACTCCCCACAGCCTTTCTACCATCTACAAGGCACAAGTCAGGAGTGTGATGGAATACTCCCCACTTGCCTGGATGAGTGCAGCTCCAACAACACTCAAGAAGCTCGACACCATCCAGGACAAAGCAGCCCGCTTGATTGGCACCCCATCCACCACCTTAAACATTCACTCCCTCCACCACCGGCGTACCGTGGCTGCAGTGTGTACCATCTACAAGATGCACTGCAGCAACTCGCCAAGGCTTCTTCGGCAGCACCTCCCAAACCCGCGACCTCTACCACCTCGAAGGACAAGGACAGCAGGCACAAGGGAACACCACCACCTCCAAGTTCCCCTCCAGGTCACACACCATCCTGACTTTGGAAGTATATCGCCGATCCTTCATCGTCGCTGGGTCAAAATCCTGGAACTCCCTCCCTAACAGCACTGTGGGAGTACCTTCACCACATGGACTGCAGCGGTTCAAGAAGGCGGCTCACCACCACCTTCTCAAGGGCAATTAGGGACGGGCAATAAATGCTGGCCTTGCTAGCGACGCCCAGAACCCATGAACAAACAAAAAAAAAATTGAGTAAACTCCATCACAGACTAGAAGCAGCAGAGCACCGCCCCCCCCTCCCCAAACTACTCCCAAAACTGATGCAGTGACCCTCCTCACAAACAAATCCCAGCCTCCCCGACCCCCCTGTACTAATCTCCCTCATCGACACAAGCCTTTCTAATCCCATCAATGATACACTGGTCTCCTTCACAGACATATGAGTTGGACTGCCAGCTTTTGCCCACCCAAAACGGTACTGTTGCTTTTAAATCCACTGTGCGTGCGGATGAAATGAGCTCCGATTTTTTTTTTAATGCAGCCCATTGAACACTGAATTTTTTGCTGTCTGCTTTTCAATGATCAAAACTGCTGGGCCGCCTCCGGCCCCATACCAAACTGAGCGGTTCAAAACTAGATGGATGACTACACTTCAAAAGTACTTCATTGGCTGTAAAGCGCTTTGGGACGTCCTGAGGTTGTGAAAGGCGCTATAGAAATGCAAGTCTTTCATTTTTCTTTATCATGACAGACACAAATCAACAACAACAACAACAACAACTTGTATTTATATAGCGCCTTTAACGTAGTAAAACGTCCCAAGACGTTGCACAGGAGTATTATAAGACAAAATATTTGACACTGAGCCACATAAGAAGAAATTAGGGCAAGTGGCCAATAGCTTGGTCAAAGAGGTAGGTATTAAGGAGCATCTTAAAGGAGAAGAGAGAGGTAGCGAGGCGGAGAGGCTTAGGGAGGGAATTCCAGAGCTTAGGGCCTAGGCAACAGAAGGCACGGCCACCAATGGTTGAGCGATTATAATCAGGGATCCTCAAGAGGGCAGAATTAGAGGAGCGCAGATATCTCGGGGGGTTGTGGGGCTGGACGGAGATTACAGAGCTAGGGAGGGGCGAGGGCCACGGAGGGATTTGAAAACAAGGATGAGAATTTTGAAATCGAGGCGCTGCTTAACCGGGAGCCAATGTAAGTCAGCGAGCACAGGGGAGATGGGCGAACGGGACTTGGTGCGAGTTAGGACACGGGCAGCCGAGTTTTGGACGACCTCAAGTTTACGTAGGGTGGAATGTGGGAGGCCGGCCAGGAGTGCGTTGGAATAGTCAAGTCTAGAGCTAACAAAGGCATGGATGAGCTTATTATCACATAATAAGCCCATGTTTCTATTGCAAGTGTCATCCGTTACTACGACGACGCACTTATTTTTATATTTAAGTTAAGTGTAGTTGATGTGCTCTTTTATTTGGAGTGTTCTCGGCCTTTGTGCAGGCAGGCTGTCTGTCTCACAAGGAACTCTGAGCTGAGGCTAGCGGTTGAGTTTACCACCAGGGGGCACTGATGCACCAAATGTAACTCCTGCTGCAGCTCAACATGAAACGGAACGGCTTGAAGTCAGAGTTAAAGCCCAGGGGTCACAATGGAGCAGTGTTGCGACGTTGACAAGGTTGAGGCAGTCAAAGATTCTGGAGTAGTCAGCAATAGCTTGCCCCTGAAAACTCGGCCGATAGTCGATCCCGTGCCAACCGACAGCAAAAACTGGATCCACTGCACAGCGACGTTTATTTTGCACGGTCTGGGGTTTAACATTTCTCCATCTGTAGGGGCAGCACTGATCTGTAACGTGAGGATTTCATTGGAGCAGCAGCCATGTTGCTCCACGCACCTCTCTTACAAATCTGGCCGAGGAGTTCTGTCAATGTCTTACCGGGTGAAGCAGCGCGTAAGCGAGCCACGCTGACCGTCAGGTCCCAGGTTTGATTCCTGGGCTGTTTTAAGTTAGCTGATTGGATTTGCTCAGGGAAGAGGAAATGAAAGTGCTCCCATTCCTGATCATTATCCACTGCTCCAGCATCCCATCTTCCACCTTCCACAAACCTCAGCCCACCCAAAGCTCTGCTGCCCGTGTCCTAACTCCCGTTCACCCATCGCCCCTGTGCTGGCTGACCTACATCGGCTCCCGGTCCAGTAAAGCCTCAAATTAAAAATTCTAATGCTTGTGTGTGTTCAAATCCCTCCATGCCCTCGTCCCTCCCTATCTCTGCAACCTCCTCCAGTCCTCCAACCCTCCGAGATCTCTGCGCTCCTCCAATTCTGGCCTCTTGCGCATCCCCGATTTTCATCGTTGCACCATTGGCGGCCGTGCCTTCAGCCGCCTAGGCCCTGAGCTCCGGAATTCCTTCCCTAAACCTCTTTACCTCCCTCTCCTCCTTTACGACGTTCACTTGCTCTCTTTGAACCTCACCCGTCGTCCTAACATCTCTTTATGTGGCTCGGTGTCAAATTTTGCTGGATAACGCTCCTGTGAGGCGCCTTGGGACGTTTTACTACATTTAAAGACGCTATATAAATGGAAGCTGTTGTAAAAGTGAAGAAACACCATATACTGTGGTTCCCAAAAAAGTAATGTTACTGTTTAATTGGCAGATCAGGTCAGCAGGAATTTCAGCCTCAAGACTTTCAGCAACCCTCATTTGTACTTTGAGAGGCTGCCCACTGGAATGAATACACTTCTGTGCTGTAACTTTCCATTGCTTCATCATGTATATGTACGTGACGATCATACACTCAAGAAGCCGCGAATAATTAAATTGGATAATTAGGATTGGAGAATAAATTTCACTGTGGCCCAGTGGGTAGCACACTGGCCTCTGAGTCAGAAGGGTTGTGGGTTCAAGGCCCACTCAAGGGACTTTGAGCATATAAGTCTAGGCTGACACTCCCAGTGCAGTGCTGAGGGAGCGCTGCACTGTCGGAGGTGCCGTCTTTCGGATGAGACGTTAAACCGAGGCCCCGTCTGCTCTCTCAGGTGGAAGATCCCGTGGCACTATTTCGAAGAAGAGCAGGGGAGTCCTGGCCAATATTTATCCCTCAACCAACATCACTAAAAATAGATTATCTGGTCATTATCACGTTGCTGTTTGTGGGAGCTTGCTGTGCGCAGATTGGCTGCTGCGTTACCCACATTACAACAGTGACTCCGCTTCAAAAAGTACTTCATTGGTTGTAAAGCGCTTTGGGACGTCCGGTGGTTGTGAAAGGCGCTATAGAAATGCAAGTCTTTCTTTCTTTTGGACTAATCTAACAGCAAGAATCTGGTCTAGAAATTGGTCTCGGGCGGTATCGGCTCGGCCGCCCGTTACACACAGCGCCCGATAGTCAGTCGCATTGACTGCAGTGGAACGGAATATCGGGCGCTGCGCATATCGGGCGGCCGATCGATACCGCCCGTTCTGCGCCACTGCCCGAGACCAATTTCCAGCCCTTACAAAATTGTTTTCACCAGAACAGTAACCGTAGCTACCAACGCATCACAACACTAGTTTCATTACAGTATGGCAGAGAATACGGCCAAGTGCTAGGCTGGTATGATAGTTGATGCCTTGGAGTGAGATTTGCAACATTGGTAACAAGTGCCAGCAGCATTTACAGTGTTTCTACTGTCTTCCAGTTTCCCCCACCTCACATTTTGCCCTGAATCTTCAACTGAGAAAGGAGGCCATTTGACCTCTGTCAGTGCTAGTGTCATGTTGGACCTATCTAGTCTAGTCCTGGCTTCCTGCTTTCAGTATGAGCCAAGGCAGTTTGTGTGGGGATGTATCACAGCTGTGCCTGATCCTATTCTCAGAAATGTGGTGATTTACAATGTCCCCATCACTGTCCCGTCTGAAATCAGTCAAATGAGCACACACCAGGGATTGAGCCTGGAACCTTATTGGTTTTTGTGCTCTCAGTAAGCCAAGTCAGGTAATATAAGTGTTGCTAGTCTATGTGTGTAGTGCACGTTGTGTAATATATAGCGAATTCATAACAGTCAATGAAGTACTTTTGAAGTGTAGTCACTGTTGTAATGAAAGGAAACATGGTAGCCAAGGTCCCACCTATAGCATGAGATTAATGATCAGATAATCTGTTTTCTTTAATGATGTTGGTTGAGGGATAAAGGTTGGCCAGGACACTGGGCCGACTCCCCTGCTCTTCTGGGATCTTTTACCTCCACCTGAGAGGATGGATGGCGCCTCGGTTTAACATCTCATCCAAAAGACGGCACCTCCAACAGTGCAGCACTCCCTCAGTACTGCACTGGAGTGTCAGCCTGGATTATGCATTCAAGCCTCTGGAGTGTTGCTTGAACCCACGACCTTCTGAATCAGAAGAGTGAAAGTGCCGAGGCAGAAACCACGGATGAATCACGGTAGGATATGTATAATGCATATATTGGAGCTGTGCGTGGTGTGAACAGGAGGTACAGGAGATTCTTCCGCCTTTGCACCTGTTGGAGGTACATGTAGGCCAGCTACTCTGCTTTGTAAAATGTCAGTGTGCATGCAGCACATTTACTGCAGCTGAGAGAGACCCCAGTCTTCACTGTAAACGGCACTGTGCGGCTGGATTCTTACAGAGAATTGGAGACCAGGCCTGAACGTCTGCGTTCCTTGCTGACTGCAATATCAAGTTACAGATTGATAGGCAGGGAGTTCATGCTGTGTCAGCTGTCAGGGAGGCTCTCTGATATGATCTGTCCAGGACTTTGAGAGCTTTCTGAATGTGTCCAGGTGTTCAGGGACAGGAATCTGACACCCATACAACACGCTGAATTAAAGGTTCCCACAGCTGTCACTGTTAGCTTGTTGTGGGCAGCCCTCTCCCAACCCCATAACCCCATCAAGCTTCTTTCACTCCCTCCCCATTATTTCCACTGCTGTCTCCTATCCACTATCCGGCGGATGTTACAACAAAATCTCATGAATTGGAAAAGCTGGTGATGGAGGCAAAGTTTTCCATTTATCAGGGCACTCACCCAAATCACATGCAATTAATATGTCTCTGAATAGGTTCTCTCATGTAAGAAATTCCCACCAACCACTGCAACAATGCAGCATCTAACTAGATGACTCACTATTTGGAGTCAAAGAAGTTGGGCTCGATTTTGCCAGGCCCGAGGAGGCGGGATTGGAGGCGCGTGAGGTGTTAAAATCGCAAAAAATGGCGTGCGGGCCCGATCCCACCTCCAGCCCACCTCCGAGCAATTTTCCCAGAATCGGGGTTTCAGACCCTGTTTCCATCCCGCCTCCAAGAGGCGGGATAGGCCCTTAAGACCCTTAACAACCAGTTAAGTGCCTCAATAATCCAATTTTGAGAGGCCTTTCTCAATTTAACACTTTTCCCCGGTGCTGCACGTCTCCTTTGGAACACGCCAGTGAATCCTGGCGGCCTCACAAGTGGACTGCTTACTAACAGCTGCAGCTCTACCATTAAAAAGGAGTTTTCAGCAATCATCATTTGCAGGTGGCAGAACTTTGTTGTCTCAGGTCTGGGGGAACTTTTAGCAGGCCTACTCATTGTTGTGGAAGTTTGGAGCCTGAGACCCATCTCCAGTGTGACCTCCTGGGAAACCCCTCTCCCCACCTTGACTGAGCGTTTCCTTAACTGAGGTATATACCAGAAGAATGGGAACCATTTATTTCCTTTCCTCCTGGACAGTGGGAAGGGGGGCTGTCGCTGGTCCTGTGGGGGAGTTAGACATGTGAGATAAACATTGCATTGAATTGTGCAGATGATCATAAGTCAATCTGTTAGAGCATCAGAATCAATATCAGTCACTCATGCAATGTCAATGAGAGAGATGAAAAACTATTCTGTCACCAGCTTGCTCTGATGCGCCCGTCTGTCCCCCAGTTGCGCATCCTCCTCCACTCCCACGATCTCCAGGGCCGCCTCCTCCACAGTGGTGAGCTGGGCTACTGAGGGAGGCCCTCCTCCTGTCCTCGTCCTCTCCGTCTTATTGTGGGCTCTCTTTTCCTGCAATGAGGGACACAAGTGGAGTTTAAATGAGAATGAAGGAGTGAGTGTAGAGAATCCATAGCATAGATGCTTAGAAGGACACAAAGATGGAGTGAGGTGCCAAGACCAAGGGCTCTCCTTATGTGTTGTAAGTTGTTGTCATAGCATCACAGTGATAGGGAGTGTGAGGGCTGCATAGTCGAATAGTTAAGTGAATGTGAACATAGAGAGAGAGGGAATGGGTAAGGGTGCAGGGATGTAAGGGTGAAGTGGGATGTGGAGGAGAAGGTTGACAAAGCAGAGTGCTGGTGATGAGAGGTGATGAGGATCAGATTGAGGGTCATGAGGATGGAATACTCACTTTTCCTGTGCGGAGAAGGTCATGAAACCTCTTTCGGCAATGCAGCCAGGTTCTGCTGCTCATTGAAATCGCATTCACCTCCTGTGCCACTTGCAGCCACACAGCTTTGGTCTGTTGTGGAGGCTGTTTCCTCCCTGAGGAAGGAAAGAGCACTTCCTTGTTTGCTCTTGCTCCCTCTACCAGACTTTGGAGGGAGGCCTCATCGCATCTGGGTGCACACTTTGGTCTGGTGCTGGACATAGTAGCAGTAGGAATCCCTCAGAAGTATGTTGATAAAGTTGTAAGGCTGAAAAAGAACCAAGGCTGCTTGCAGGCCTTAAATCCAGCTGCATTGATGATATCATCGGAGGCGAGTTTCAGTATCAGAAGACTCATTGGGCCAGGGGTTCCCACAGGCTGGAAAGCAAGTGCCCAATTAGGGCAAAATCGCACTTTTGTCCCGCCTCACACCGGAGGCGGGGTCCTGACACGCCGACCACCTGACACGCCCCCAGCCCGCCCCCAATGACAAAATCCAGCCCGTTGTGACCCTCATATGTAACTACAGGCCAAAGGAGACAATATCAAGGTTGGTAGGTCAAAGAGTGTGAAGTGATGTATTTTGGGAGGAAGAATGAAGTGAGGCAATCTAATGGTCCAATTTTAAAGGGGGTGCAGGAACAGCAAGACCTGGGGGTTCATAGAATTACATCGAATATACAGCACAGAAACAGGCCATTCGGCCCAACCAGTCTGTGCTGGTGTTTATCCTCCACATGAGTCTCCTCCCATTCCATCTGCCTCATCTCAGCCTTTCAGCATAGCTTTCTATTCCCTTTTCTCTCATGTACTCGTCTAGTTTCCTTTTGAAAGCATCTAAGCTATTTACCTCAACCACTTCCTGTGGTTGCGAGTTCCACATTC
The DNA here is from genome assembly GCA_030390025.1 of Squalus acanthias. Lineage (NCBI taxonomy): Eukaryota > Metazoa > Chordata > Chondrichthyes > Squaliformes > Squalidae > Squalus > Squalus acanthias. The sequence continues at coordinate 60,735,945 of CM059441.1, read as the reverse complement.
TAACCACTCGCTGAGTAAAGACATTTCTCCTTATTTCCCTATTGGATTTATTAGTAACTATCCCATATTACAACAGTGACTACACTCCAAAAGTACTTCATTGGCTGTAAAACGCTTTGAGACGTCCGGTGGTCGTGAAAGGCGCTATATAAATGCAAGTCTTTCTTTCTTTTTATCCTGTATTTAGGGCCCCTAGTTTTTGGATTCTCCCACAAGTGGAAACATTCTCTCACATCTACCCTGTCCAACCCATTCATAATTTTAAAGACCTCTATCAGGTCTCCTCTAAGTCTTCTCTTTTCTATAGAAAAAAGCCCCAATCTGTTCAATCTTTCCCAATAGCTGTAATCTCTCCATTCTGGGACCACCCTTGTAAAATTTTTTTGCACTTTCTCCAGTGCTTCTATGTCCCTTTTATAGTATGGAAACCAGAACTGTGCACAGTACTGTGAGTGCAGTCCAACCAGGGTCTGACACAAGTTTAACAGAACTTCACTGTTTTTGAATTATATACCCCGAGAAATAAATCCCAGTGCTTCGTTAGCATTTTAAATTGCTTTGCTGACCTGCGATGCTGCTTTTAATGATTTGCTCACCTGTATCCCTTTGCTCTTCTACCCCATTCAGTTTCTTATTCTCTGAGATGTCGGTGTGTTATTTCTGTGTTTCCTACCAAAGTGCATCACCTCACATTTATCTGTGTTCATTTGCCACTTAACTGCCCAGTCTGCAAATTTTCTAATGTCTTCTTGTATTATGTTGCATTCTTCCTCAGTGTTAGCTCTACCCCTCCAGGTGACCTGGGCTTCAGATACACTAATCTTTGAAGGTGGCAGGACAAGTTGAGAAGGCTGTTTAAAAAAAACATACCGGATCTTGGCTTTATAAATAGAGGCAGAGAGTACAAAAGCCAGGAAGTTATGCTAAACCTTTATCAAACTCTGGTTCGGCCTCAGCTGGAGTATTGTGTCCAATTCTAGGCACCGCACTTTAGGAAGGATGTCAAGGCCTTAGAGAGGGTGCAGAGGAGATTTACCAGAATTATACCAGATAAGGGACTTCAGTTACGTGGAGAGACTGGAGAAGCTGGGGTTGTTCTCCTTGGAGCAGAGAAGGTTAAGGGGAGATTTAATCGAGGTGTTCAAAATTATAAGGGTTTGTAATAGATAAAATAAGCAGAAAATGATTTGTCCCCTTAGAATCATACATCTTTGATATATTTTTAGAAAGTTGCAGTTAGCCAAAGCTAAGATGGGTTTTGGTTGCTTCATCAAAAACTTAAAATGGCCATTCCGAGATAGTTCATCGTCTGACTTGCAGACACAGAGGGCTGGATTTTCATTGACCCGTGGAGGTGGGTTTGGAGGCGTGTGGGGGGTTAAAATTGCAAAAACTGGCGGGGCGGGCACAAGTCCGCCTCCATCCCGCCTCCACGCAATTTTCATTAAATCGTGTCTGCTGGTCCCGACTCTTTCCCGCCTTTAAGAGACGGGATAGATTGTTAAGGCCCTTAACGAGCACTAAATTGGCTCTATAATGCCATTTTGAAAGGCCTTTGTGATTTTAACCCTTGTTCTACGTGAAGTACGCCTGTTCTGAACCACGAATGTGAAACCTGGCGGGAGCATATTTGGATAGCTGACTATCAGTGAGTGAGTGGTGGAGGAGACATATCTGGGAGGGCTGGTGCAAAAAAAAATATTCTCTCTCTCTCTCAGCAGACTTAGAGCTGCTGCTCATTTTGCATCCAGGTCCTCGAACAGCAAAGGCCAGGCAGTCTTTGAAGACCTTCAATGCAGCAGCAATGATGACATCATTAGAGGTGACTTTCAGACTGAAAACACTAATTGGTTCATGGGTTCCCACATGCTGGAACTCAATTGCCCAATTAGGTGAAAATTGCATCAATCTCCCACATCCAATTGCAGTCGGGTGGATAACACGAAATGCGGATGACACGACCCCAACCCGCCCCAGTATCAAAATCCAGCCCAGAATTATTTTGATCTCTGGGCTAATTAGATTGTGTAATTTTTCCTTCATGAACTAAGATGCTGTGGTGCTCAGATTGCAGGCAATTAAGCCCCAAAATTTGCAGTCCTTCCCCCACCCCCCACAAAACAGGAGCAAAATTTAAATGTAGGGGTCCATCTTGTCATGATTCTGGGTGGGGGTCCCTGACATGCTGGAGACCAGCATGTTTTCTATGGCGGACACCCTAGTGACATGAGAACCCCCCTACCCGACCCCAGAAAGTCTGCCATATTTAGCGGTGGAGGTTCCAAGCAGGTGCATCGCAGCATTTATACTGAGATGGTGCCCCGTCGTGGATTTTCGGGGCCTGTGTGCTTACCTCCTCCTCCTCATCATCCTGTGGGATCTTTCTCGGAAATATTTCGACACCATCCAGGACAAGCAGCCCACTTGATCCACCACCTTAAACATTCACTCCCTCCACCATACCGGAAGCAACTGTATTTAATGTAAATAATTGTGGGACAATAGCCACGACTTAGAACAGAAACTGTATATAACGTAGAGGAGTTTTAACGATCGGGGAGCATTCGTCCCTGGATGAGTGTCTCCCTGTCGACTTGTAATAAAGTTCATTGACTGAACGAACCTCCGAACTCCGAGTGATTGATTGGGAATAAGGCGTCCCGTCCCGTACCGAGCCTGCAGTGTGTACCATCTACAAGACGGATTGCAGCAACTCGCCTAAGGCTTCTTCAGCAGCGCCTCACAAACCTGCGACCTCTTCCACCTAGAAGGACAAGGGCAGCAGGCGCATGGGAACACCACCACCTCCAAGTTCCCCTCCAAGTCACACACCATACTGTGGCAACAAGAGCAGGTCAGAGGCTAGGTATTCGGCGGCGAGTGTCTCACCTCCTGACTCCCCAAAGCCTTTCCACCATCTACAAGGCACAAGTAAGGAGTGTGATGGAATACTCTCCACATGCCTGGATGAGTGCAGCTCCAACAACACTCAAAAAGCGCCACCATCCAGGACAAAGCAGCCCGCTTGATTGGCACCCCAACCACCACCTTAAACATTCACTCCCTCCACCACCGGCAGTACCGTGGCTGCAGTGTGTACCATCTACAAGATGCACTGCAGCAACTCGCCAAGGCTTCTTCGGCAGCACCTCCCAAACCCGCGACCTCTTCCACCTAGAAGGACAAGGGCAGCAGGCGCATGGGAACACCACCACCTCCAAGTTCCCCTCCAAGTCACACACCATCCTGACTTAGAAGTATATCGCCGATCCTTCATCGTCGCTGGGTCAAAATCCTGGAACTCCCTCCCTAACAGCACTGTGGGAGCACCTTCACCACACGGACTGCAGCGGTTCAAGAAGGCGGCTCACCACCACCTTCTCGAGGGCAATTAGGGATGGGCAATAAATGCTGGCTATGCCAGCGAGGACCACTGCCCGTGAATGAATATATATAAAATAATTTAATGGGCATTCATCCTGTTGAACAAGGAGGCGAAAATGTAATGTAATGTAAACGTCACAAGTGAGGGAGGAAGGGGATGCAGATGCCACAAGACATCATCTCATTAGCCTGAAAATTACTGTTAGCAATGTTAATGGATGAACACGTAATGAGTTTGTATGGTGTTCCCCTGACTGCTCTTCCAGTGGAGTATTAACCCATTTAACATAAACAAGTTAACGCTTGTGTTAACAGAGGAATGTCACAGACACATTAAGCATTTGCCAGATCATGTAACTAGCAGTAATCTCTCGGCTAATGCCTGATAAAAGGTCAGACCCTTATAATGCATGTTTTACCTCTTCAAATGAAAATGTGATAGAAAAACCCGTACGGTTCTGCAGCAAGCGGGAAGCTTTCACAGCCTTGACCAGTCCCTTGGCACAAAGAGGTCATTGAGCAGAAGGGGAAGAAGTATTATTATTTTGAACTTCGTTTTATCTGAAGAAAATCTGAACCTCGAAAAAGGCAAATTAGATCGTTGGGGACTGTTTGGCCATCTTCTGCATGCATGCATTTATTTATTGGACGGCGTGGTAGATACTTCTGCAAACTGCTTCAGTGTAAATCAATTTGATTAGTCTGTGTGATGCCGCTGGAGAATACTTTGTGAATTCCAGCGCACAGTGTTGCTGCTAAATAGGATAATTTGTACTCTGTTGGATCATGAAGCATAGCAGGGTTTGCTCGCGGGGAGCCTGGTACCGCAGTTGAGTGGGAAACTGTAAGGAACGCCACATATATTGCACAGAGTGACAGCATTATCAGCGCGACTACTTCTGTCCACTTCTCCCCTCTTTGAGATGCTTCACTACAACAACAGTGGCAGCAATAGCCCACTGAACTGCCATCTCCACATATCAAAAGGACACTCACACTCTCTCTCCTGGATCTCCTGTGTGTGTGGATTCAGAGCAGTCAGGAGGGCCGCTTGGCTGCAGATACCTGTCCTGCAGTGAGGAATTGGGGAGGCTGAAGGAAGGAGTCAAAGAGAAAATTCTGGCGTGACACAATGCCACATATTTCTCTTTTTCTACTAATTACATTGCAAAAAACGTTGACTCTGAAAGGTGGGGGAACACGCCGTTTTGAAGCGAATCCTCATTATGGCCCCATTCTCCCTCATTTCTCCCCCTTTTTTAGGGGTTTCCAGGAACGGACTGTTTTTGCTGTTAAATAGTCGACTTCTAATTTAACACATTGGAAAAGGCTGACCTCTCGCTGCCCCGGTGTAGAAATGCTACTGACGGCTTTGCTGGGGAACTAAAAGCTTGGTAATAGATTATAATGTTCTTTTTTTTATAGCGCAGTTTTAATAGTTCTTGACCTTCTACTGAGTAGGGTGCCTTTAAAAAGATTTGTACATGAGTAGGCAAGGATGATTAATAGGAAGCTGATTGAAGAGCATTGAGTTCATCTGAACTACGGCTCCCCATTACGTGAACAGACACGCTCAATCTCCCTCAGCACTTAGCAAAGGCAAATCAGTATTCCGCTCAGCTAGGAGTTAGTTAACCTTGAATTCAGTACAATTTCATGGCACTTGTATTCTGTAGCAGAAACCGCGTCACACCCGAGTCAATAACTGGATTCTCATTAACTGTGAAACGAGTGGAGCGATTTTCCTATAGATCCACAACCTATTAGGAACCAAACTGAGAAGCTCCAAACACATTATTGTGCGCAGGGCGAGGACAACCTTGAAAGAGAGGGAGTCTGACATCTCTATCCCTGGAAATAGCTTACAGGACATTGCAATCACGTATACAGAAACAATAGATATAACTGGCTGTGATTTGGGACAAATTGGCACTAATTTGCCAATCTTGTTTCCAGTAGGGGGTGCCCTTCGGAGGCTCAACTAACCACATTAGACTGAACTCCGTAATTGTCTTAATGCATTTTGTTTCGTGCGGGCTTTCCTCTCACGTTTTCGACACAACAGCTTTCGCAGTTATGTGAGGCGTATCTTCCGCAATTCCTTGGCGCTTGAACACCTAAAACTGAGGCAATGATTCCATTCCACCCCTTCTCTTCCTGCCGTGTCAGCTGTGGCTCAGTGGGTAGCATGCCTCGCCTCTCAGTCAGAAGGTTGTGGGTTCAAGTCCCACTCCAGGGATTTGAGCACATAAAGCTAGGCTGACTCTCCCAGTGCAGTGCTGAGGGAGTGCTGCACTGTCAGAGGTGCTGTCTTTCGGATGAGATGTTAAACCGAGGCTCCGTCTGCTCTCTCAGGTGGATGTAAAAGATCCCGTGGCACTATTTCGAAGAAGAGCAGGGGAGTTATCCCGGTGTCCTGGCCAATATTTATCCCTCAACCAACATAACAAAAACAGTTTATCTGGTCATTATCACCTTGCTGTTTGTGGGAGCTTGCTGTGCACAAATTGGCTGCCGCATTTCCTACATTACAACAGTGACTTGACTTCATTGGCTGTAAAGCGCTTTGAGACATCTGGTGGTCGTGAAAGGCGCTATATAAATGCAAGTCTTTCTTTCTCACATCGCACATCTGTACGCTGTATCACTCCCACCTCACCCTGCTTAGTCTCTCCATCATCTAGGCTGTCAATTATTCGCACGTATCATTTTACATTGTTGTGAGGCACAAATTAAACTATTTTAACATGGCAAATGGAATATAATGTGGAGAAATGTGAAGTTAACCACTTTGGTAGGAAAAATCGAAAAGCAGAGTATTTTTTAAATGGTGAGAGATTGGGAAATGTTGGTGTTCAGAGGGACCTGGGTGTCCTTGTACACGAATCACTGAAAGTTAACATGCAGGTACAGCAAGCAATTAGGAAAGCAAATGGTATGTTGGCTTTTATACTGCAATTATATAGGGCCCTGGTGAGACCACACCTGGAGTATTGTATACAGTTTTGCTCTCCTTACCTAAGGAAGGATATACTTGCCATAGAGGGAGTGCAATGAAGGTTCACCAGACTGGTTCCTGGGATGAGGGGATTGTCCTATGAGGGAGATTGAGTAGACTAGGCCTATATTCTCTCGAGTTAAGAAGAATGAGAGGTGATCTCATTGAAACATATAAAATTCTTACAGGGCTTGACAGGGTAGATGCAGGGAGGATGTTTCCCCTGGCTGGGGAGTCTAGAACCAGAGTCACAGTCTCAGATAAGGGGTCGGCTATTTAGGACTGAGATGAGGAGAAATTTATTCAAGATAGTGATCGATAGATTTTGAATATTAAGGGAATCAAGGGATATGGGGATAGTGCAGGAAAGTGGAGATGAGGTAGAAGATCAGCCATGATCTTATTGAATGGCGGAGCAGGCTCGAAGGGCCGAATGGCCTACTCCTGCTCCTATTTCTTATGTTCTTGTGTATAAAATGGTTGCCAATCTTGTTGCTTTGCAGATTTCAAAATGGCTGATTTGAATTCCAGATTTGCAGATGCCATTTTAATTTTATTGATTTGGCGTGATCTACGCTGACGAGTTAAAGAGGATTTGGGGCGTTAAGCTCATATCACCTTTATCCTGCCAGCACTACATTCGATGAATCTTGTGGTCTGACGTTGCAGGCAGACTCCATCAAGCAAATGTTGTCATCAACTGGCCTGAAGTAACTTTTCAAGCCTTCTACAATTGCTTCTCTCTAATAGCTTGTCATCCTTCCAGGATCCCCAAATTTTAAAATGCTTACCTGCAGGCAATGTGCGTGTCTACCATATTGGGAAATGCAGTTCAGGTGCAGGTGGTATATGATGCCAGGAATATCATGGAGATGTCTCCCAATTTCCCATGCTGCATCAATTTATCCTTGGGTTATGAAAGAAGAATTGATGAGTGGATGACTGTTGAGTGCAAATGAACATGTAAAGCTCAACTAGATCTATTTTTGGGTTTTTTTTATTTGATGTCGCTGGGTGTCAGAAACTATTGCCCAAAATCAAAACTTTGGGAGCGAGGGGGGGCGGGGTCCGATATCGCGTGGGAAACCCAGTAGGAATTTCAGCGCATCTGTCTCTGCCATTTTAATGCAGCCACCTCATTATAGCTCTACTTCCAGGTTTAGTGTCGAATGCGCGGCAGCGGGCATGGTGCGGACCCGCGTGACGCGATCTCAACTCCAGTATTTAAAGGGCCAATCCAAAGATGCAATTTGGAGCAGTTGGGAGGTTTTGCACAGAGTCAGGAGTGTACAAGACGGACTTGGGATGCTCAAAGGATGTGCCCCGCTTTAACGATGCCTCCCTGATGTATTGCCAGGGGGCAGTGAGGAGCTGCAGAGCGATATTCTTCCCCAGCAATGGGAGGGAGAAACCTGCTGCTACCACAAAGAAGGCATGGCTGGAGGTGGCCCAGGAGGTCAGCAGCAGGAGCACAGTGCCACGCTCCTGGATTCAGCAGCGGAAGCGCTTTAATGACCTAACCAGGCCAGGAAAGGTGAGTACAGTTGCACATTCACCTTCATCCTGTTGTGCATATCACCGCCCCCACTACTCTGCCTTCTCAAGCCTACTCTATCACATCACCCCACACACCCACTTACCTTGCAAGTGCACCCATCCTTCTACATAATATATAAGAACATAAGAAATAGGAGCAGGAGTAGGCCATATGGCCCCTCGAGCCTGCACCGCCTCCAAGGCAAGTATATACTTCCTTAGATAAGGAGACCAAAACTGTGCACAGTACTCCAGGTGTGGTCTCACCAAGGCCCTGTACAATTGTAGCAAGACTTCCTTACTCTTATACTCCAACCCCCTTGCAATAAAGGTTAACATGCCATTTGCTTTCCTTCTTGCTTGCTGTACCTGCATGCTAGCTTTCTGTATTTCTTGCATGAGGACACCCAAATCTCTCTGAACACCAACATTTAAAAGTTTCTCACCATTTACAAAATATTCTGCTTTTCTATTTTTCCTACCAAAGTGAATAACCTCACATTTCCCTACATTATACTCCATCTGCCACCTTACTGCCCACTCACTTAGTCTATCTATATCCCTTTGCAGACTCAAAGGGCTGGATTTTGTCTTGGGGTCGGGTTGGGGTCGTGTTATCTGCATTTCGTGTTGTCCCCCCGACTCCAGATTAATGTGGATGAATGATGCAATTTTCACTTAATTGGGCAATTGAGTTCCAGCATGTGGGAACCCATGAACTAATTAGTGGTTTCAGTCTGAAAGTCGCCTCTGATGATGTCATCATTGCAGGTCAGAGACTACCTGCCTGGCCTTTGCTGTGGGATGCAAAAAGAGAGAGAGAGAGAGAGAGAGAGAGAGAGAGATCACAATACTACTTCATCACATCTCCGTTGTAATAGTGGACCTGCAGCTGATAGTCAGCTATCCATTTGTGCTCCCGCCAGGTTTCACTGGCGTGTTTCACATCAGGCGTGCTTCACGTCGGAAAAGGGTTAAACTAGCTAAAACGTTTCAAAATGGCATTACAGAGCCAATTTAGGGCTTGTTAAGGGCTTTAATGGCCTCTCCCGCCTCTTGGAGGAGGGACGGAGTCGGGAACCCCGCGACTGATTTTAAATTGCGTGGAGGTGGGATGGGGTCGGGACCCCCGAATCTGCAACTTTAACCCCCCACATGCCTCCAAACCCGACTCCACGGGTCATTGAAAATCCAGCCCTTTGTGTTCTCCTCACAGCTTACTGTCCCACCTAGCTTTGTATCATCAGCAAGCTTGGATACATTACACTCAGTCCCTTCATCTAGGTCATTAATATAGATTGTAAATAGCTGAGGCACCAGCACTGATCATAAGCATGTAAGAACATAAGAATTAGGAGCAGGAGTCGGCCATACGGCCCCTCGAGCCTGCTCCACCATTCAATAAGATCCTGGCTGATCATCGATCTCAACTCCACTTTCCCGCCCGATCCCCATATCCCTTGATTCCCCATGAGTTCAAAAATCTATCGATAGCAGCCATGAATGTACTCAAAGACTCAGCATCCACAGCCCTCTGGGGCAGAGAATTCCAAAGATTCACAACCCTCTGAGTGAAGAAATTCCTCCCTATCTCGGTCTTAAATGGCCGACCCCTTATCCTGAGATTATGCCCCCTAGTTCTAGACTCTCCAGCCAGGGGAAACAACCTCTCGGCATCTACCCTGTCATGTTTCTCTGTCTATGCCCTTCCTCACATCCCCATCTATCCATCCACCACTGCCACTCAGCCACATCCTTATGCAATTTCATGCCTCTCCCTGATAGCCACCCTCACCAAATGCGCTCCATCCATCGGGTGAAAACATGCCATTACACTCACCCATAGGTCTGTTTTTTCCCCGTTGCAGGAGAAGACAGTGCGGAACACTAGGGAGAGGGAGAGAACCAGAGGGGTACTCCACAGACCTCTCAACTGACAACCACGGAGGAGGAAATGCTGGGGATCAGTGACGTCTCGATGTCCTTGGCCATCGGAGATAGGGAGATGGGGACCACCCAGCTACCTGGTGACAGAATTAAATATCGCCAACCCACATGCCATACAATACTCTCAGTCATGTTGACTTGATTTCAGCAACGAGTGAAATGTGATCATCTTCATAATGATAAGTTACAACATTCTTACCTTGGCAGGTAATTCATAATTCTCTCCTCCAGGGCCTTCATGCGTGCAGCAGGAGTTACTGGAGGTGACAGACGACAAATCCTCAGCAGAGCTGATTCCTTCTGAGGGTGCACCGTCACAGGACTCATGGTTACCATGTACCAGCGCAGACACTCGCACTTCGGTGGGTCCGGTGAGACAGATAGTTGGGTTTTCACCTGATGACTCACAGTTCACAAGTGAGCAGGAGCAGATGGTGGAATCAGGAACAGCAGTGGAGAGTCTGCGTCGGAGGGCTCAGCCCTCTCCAAGCTCTGCTCAGCTGGACACAGGTTCTGTAACCCAGGGGGGGGGGGTCATCGATGAAAAGGACAATCACTGAGGGGCAGCAGAAACATAGAAACATAGAAGATAGGAGCAGGAGTAGGCCATTCGGCCCCTCGAGCCTGCTCCGCCATTCAATGAGATCATGGCTGATCATCCAAATTCAGTACCCTGTCCCTGCCTTTTCCCCATATCCCTTGATCCCTTTAGCCTTAAGAAATATATCTAACTCCTTCTTGAATATATTTAATGAATTGGCCTCCACTGCCTTCTGTGGTAGAGAATTCCACAGGTTTACCACTCTCTGGGTGAAGAAATTCCTCCTCATCTCTGTCCTAAATGGCTTACCCCTTATCTTTAGACTGTGACCCCTGGTTCTGGACTCCCCGACCTGCAATGTACTGACAGGCCTTCCACGCATACTGTCCACGATTGCAGAGAGAATAGAGGAGTCCACCTCAAGCATGAGTGGGTCGATGTCGCAGGGCAGTGCGAGGATGTCTTCTTCCACAGATAGAGTGGCCAACTCTGAGGAACATCAATCGCAGCAATTAAATGAGTCCATGCACGCCTTGACCTCAGCCGTGCAGACTCTGGATACCAACATGTCTGGTGCCTTAAACAGGGTGACAGATACCTTAGCCTTGGCCTTACAGTGCCTCACTGATCTGCACCAAGCTGCTCTGCCGCAGAGAGGTGGCAGTGAAGGGCAGCTGGCCCAGGAAAGGGATGATGGTGAAAGGGGACATGGAACTGGGGACTCCACTCAAGGCGTTTCCACTTCTCACCCGTTGCCCACCTCAGTCAGTAACCGACATGCTGCCTCCTCTCCTGATGGCCGAGTCTGCCCCTGCACAGGCGCAGGTGGAGCAGTCTTTGGTGGGGCACCTCCAACACCCAGAGGTCATCAGCCAAGAGCATCTCAGCAGTCAGAGCAGGGATCTGAGCAGCCTGCCTCTAGCTCTGCTCAAGCGGTAGGAAAAGGAAGAGTAAAGTTTTGTAGTTGCTCAAGGGTATGCGCATGGGTGTTTGAGAAAATGTTATTTTGTTAAGTTCCCGTAGAATCACTTAAAATTTATTACTCTGCACCACTTTCCTATATTGTTCATTCTTGGTTGCTGGGTGGCAACTCGCCTTTTCAGTTGCTTGTTGATGAATGGGAAGACATGAGTTGACGGGGACCAATGGGGAGGTGTGCAATGGGTGGTTGGTTGGTTGCAAGACTGCTTTGTGTCAGTGAGATTGGGCGGGCGGGGGCGTTCAGCGTGGCTGTTGGATGTGATTGCTACATCGGTCGAGTAGTAATGACTAACTGACCCTTACAGCCATAAGGGCATCCCGGACAGCAATGTGAGCGGCTGGCGCTGTGTTGGAGTCACCATCTTCCTCCTCTTCCTCTTCCTCTTCTCCTCCTCCTCCTAGATTCGGCTGCAGACGATGTGTGCTCAGTGCCTTGTTCCTCCTGCAGCTCCAATCGTCGCTGCTGCACAATGTTGTGCAGAGCGCAGCACACCACGATCATTCTGGAGACCCTGGCTGGTGAGTACTGGAGAGATCTGTCCAGGCACCTGAAGCGCATCTTGAGCATGGCGATCACTTGCTCAATGACACATCTGGTTGTCATATGGCAGTCGTTGTACCGCTCTTGGGCATCATTGGTTGGGTTTCTCATGGGTGTCATCAGTCATGTTTGAAGGGGGTATCCTTTGTCTCCGAACAGCCACCCCTTAAGTCTGCTTGCAGGTCCAAAGAAGGCAGGGAGCTTGGACTGCCGCAGGATGAAAGCATCATGGTAGCTCCCTGGGTATCTGATGCACACCTGCAGAAACCTTTCCTTGTGGCTGCACACCAGCTGCACATTGATGGAGTAGAAGCCCTTGCGGTTTACGAACATTCCTGGATGATTTGGGGTGCTTGGATTACCACGTGTGTGCAGTCGATGAGGCCCTGCAGCTGTGAGAACCCAGCCAGAGACGCAACGCGCTCATTCTGACTGGCGTCATCGCAGGTGAGGTTGACATAATTGCTGGCCCTGGCAAACAACCTGACATTCATGTGGAAATGACTCATGAAATAATACTGGGCGGCCTGCTGGTGGCGCTGTCCAGGGAGAGTATAAATACTCGGGCATGGGCCCAGCTTGCTCAGGACATTCTTTAACAGGAACTAGTGACGGACACAACTAGATCTCCATGTTGAAAAACAGTTGATTAAAGCTTTGTTTAACGCTTAGACCAAGTGCCTAGTAGTTTTCTTACATCACAACCCATCAGTCACCTGCCTTATGCATTTGTACGCAGCCGACTGGGCAATCCTGGATACGTCACCGGCAGAGTCCTGAGGTGAAAAGTTGAGGGCGGTGGTCACTTTCACAGCCACTGGTAAAGCGTGGCCACCAGGTCCAGCAGGGAACCGGTCTTCTAGGTGGCTGCAGATGTCTGCCACCACCTGATGCAACAACCTGAGCCTCCAGAAGCACTGCTCTTCCGAGAGGTCAAGGAAGCCGAGCCTCTGCCTGTACACCCTGTTACGCGGGTAGTGCCTCCTGCGAGCTCGACCCTTCTGCTATTCCCCTCTCTGCTGCTGCTCCCCTCTCTGCTCACCACCTGCAGATCTCGCCAGAGCAGGCTGTTGTTGCTGCTAATGGTCATCTTGCTCCTCGTCCGAGGTCCGATCTAAGGCAGCCAGGGCGCCACCCATCCTGATCTGAGTCTCAATACCTCCAAAGTGCAGGAGTAAACCTCTCACCATACGTATTCTGAACAAACCCTTTCCCAGTGGTAGGTAAGAAAGCAGCTGTGAGCACTGAGTATTTATTGCTGTATTTGCCTGAATTTAATGAGCCCCTTGGTTTCAATGTCGAGTGTCAGGAAGCCCGGCAAACCCGTGGATGTGCCGGTAAATTTTAAAACATTTTAAAAATCAAATTATGGGATCTGGGCGTCGCTGGCAAGGCCAGCATTTATTGCCCATCCCTAGTTACCCTTGAGAAGGCGGTGGTGAGCCGCCTTCTTGAACCGCTGCAGTCCGTGTGGTGAAGATACTTACACAGTGCTGTTCAGGAGGGAGTTCCAGGATTTTGACCCAACGACGATGAAGGATCGGCCGATATGCTTCTCAGTCAGGATGGTGTGTGACTTGGAGGGGAACTTGGAGGTGGTGGTGTTCCCAAGCGCCTGCTGCCCTTGTCCTTCTAGGTGGAAGAGGTCGCAGGTTTGGGAAGTGCTGCCGAATTGGTCTTGGCGAGTTGCTGCAGTGCATCTTGTAGATGGTACACACTGCAGCCACGGTACGCTGGTGGTGGAGGGAGTGAATGTTTAAGGTGGTGGATGGGGTGCCAATCAAGCGGGCTGCTTTGTCCTGGATGGTGTCGAGTTTCTTGAGTGTTGTTGGAGTTGCACTCATCCAGGCAAGTGGAGAGTATTCCATCACACTCCTTACTTGTGCCTTGTAGATGGTGGAAAGGCTTTGGGGAGTCAGGAGGTGAGTCACTCACCGCAGAATACCTAGCCTCTGACCTGCTCGTGTAGCCACAGTATTTATGTGGCTGGTCCAGTTAAGTTTCTGGTCAATGTAGGTTAAAGTATCGCTGGAATTGATCGATTAACGTATTTAAATTGCTAACCCGCCTCTCCGGAGTGGGTTAAGCGCAATCACCCGAACGTGTCAGATTTAAATCTGGACGTCGATGCGTTGGAACCAGCTTCCTGACGCAAACGCGTTTTCGGCCACTTTAAACCCCACCACACGCTGCTCCAGGTTAAAGTTCCCCGCCATGTCTCCAGAGCCTGCTCTGTACACACACTGGCTATAATGGAGCACGTAGCACCACAAGCACAGCTGAAGAGCAAACATTTGACGGTTTGAAAGTAAGATTTAGTTCTCTATTTGCCAGAGACCTTATCTGCTGCATGTGGCACCTTGCTGTGAACACATTGGCTGGTGGACGAGAGTAGCTGCACTTAAAAAGCAATCCATTGGTTGTAAAGCACCTTGAGAACATGATAATGACTATGTAGATGAAAATTCTGTCTTTGGTTTACACGCAGGAGATCTTTGGGTAAGTACTTTCCTCTGGAAACAGCTATTTCATTAGAGAGTTGTAGATGCTGCAAGAGCATCATGCTGTCACCAATCACCTTATTGCATTCTCCTCAATTTACTAAGATGACTGTTTGCCAGATAATAAGGGCTAGAAATCCGGCTGGTTAGCGCCTCCTGTTAGAGCCTCTGGGGGGCGCTAACGGGGCGTTAACCGCTTACCGCTCGGGCGCGGCGAGAATATCGCCTCCCGCTATATTCGGCGGGAGGTTTGCGGCGGCGGTATGGCGTTGCGCCCCGATCTCCCTCGCCCGGTGATCGTGACGTCATCTCCGTGCGCACCGCCCCGGCAGCGCCCGGGACCCGAACTTTGGTTCCGCCCCCTGCAGCATCGCCGGGCGAAAACACCGGCAGCTGCAGGAGGCGTTCATCGGGAGGCCGGGCGCTTCGGGCGGGGGGGGGGGATACTTAAAGGCGAGGTGGTCGAGGTAAGCGGAAAAAAATACTGAAATGCTCGTTCTCTTTTTTTTTCCATTTGTCTTCCCCAGCGCTCGATCAGCCCGGCACTCTGCTGCAGGGCATCGAGCTGGTCGGGCCGGATCGCGGTTGCCATGGGGTACCAGGTAAGTTTTCCCCTTGCAGAGCCAGCAGCGACGGCCCTTCCATTTAAGGGAGGGAAGGAGCTTTCCAACATGGCAGCGCTGCTCACCCACCGCCCCGCCTGCTGCCTGTTGCGCTCCAGGAAGGAAGTGGAGTTGATTTAGCGCTCCGCTTCCTTCCTAGAGCAAACACCCCGAATATTTTAAAAGTTGAAAGACATTAGCGTCTGACGCTAATTTTTTCAACTTTTATAAGTTAGCCCCCCCAAACGGGGCGATAATGAATTTCTCCCCCGAGGCTTTTAAAAAAAAATACAGAAATTATTTCAAAATATCCACAATTCACGCAAGCAATTAAGAGTTGACACAAAAATCCGATTAGTGAGACTGGGACATATTGGGCCAATATTCCTGGGCACAGCGATCACAATGCAGGGGAAATGCACTGTGTCCCAGGAAGCACCGGAGTGACTGGACATCCAGGTGACCCTGATTAACATGGAGAGGGTGGGCTTTGGGTGCTGCTGGAGGCCTTAAAGGCAGTTTTTTTTTTTATTCGTTCATCGGGAAGTGGGCGTCACTGGCAAGGCTAGCATTTTTTGCCCGTCCCTAGTTGCCCTTGAGTGGCTCGCTAGGCCATTTCAGAGGGCAGTTAAGAGTCAACCACATTGCTGTGGGTCTGGAGTCACATATAGGCCAGACCGGGTAAGGACGGCAGATTTCCTTCCCTAAAGCACATTAGTTGCACCATTAGAGGGGTGGGTACAGCTAATGATGCATGGGAGAGTCAGAAGAGCTTTCCTTTTTGCAGGTAATGGGCCAGGATTTTTATCTGGCCACTTTCAAATGACTTGCGATAAATTTCTAATTTAATTTATGTATGCCAGAATCCGTGCTTTCCATGTCGGTGATCGTGCTAATTTAAAGGCTCCATCCGCTGTGATTGAGTTGATGTTTCTTCGCCATGGCTTGGGGTGGCCACAGCACCCCAAACAACAAACCAAGTCCCTCTGCAGTCTGTCTTGGAGGGAGCTGAGAAGAGGCAGCACTCCGTACCAAGCAGTAGGTGGAGGAACAGGGGAAGCAAGTGTAGGCATGAAGAAAGAATTGGAGGAGGATGCTGGCTTGAGTGTATGAACTGTCTCAATTTCATGCCACGTGATGTGGAGCTGTTGCACCGTCAGTGGGAGGAGTGATTCCTACTCTGTGATAAGGAAACTGTTCGTGGCTCAGGAGGAGCCCACACGAAGGACTCCAGCACTTGTCAAGGTGGGGATTGTGGTCGTTGCCCCTCATCTTCATTCAAATGGGGGGCACAGTACTGAACAAAGTGCAAAGGTCTAACAACATTCATGTGCGTAAGCAGCAAAACCATTCTTATTCAAAAAGCTAAAAAATAAAGTCCTTTCTCGACAACACCAGCCTGTCCTTTAAGACAGATGGCACCCAAATGGCAGCTTCAGAAGCTATAGAGCCAGGTCTTTCGGGGAGCAGTTTGCCCTTGAAGTGTGCCAATTTCTGGGGCATGAAATCTGAGTGCACAGCTCTCTGGCATTCATTTGTATGAGAAGTTGCACAACACCAGGTTATAGTCCAACAGCTTTATTTGAAATCACAAGCTTTCAGAGCGCTGCTCCTTCATCAGGTGAAGTGAAGAGATGCATATAGTCACAGCATATATAGTCAGAGAACACTGCCAGATGATTACAGTTAATCTTTCCAACTGCCCTTTATCACACCTCGGCAGAGAGATAATCACGGCAATCAAAGGTGTGGATGGTGTCCAAACAGGTCAGTCAGCAAAACATTACATCAAAGACAATGAGGTGGGGTCACAAGGGGTCAATGTGGCAGATGCTGGGGTCTGTATGGAAAACAAAAAACTTTTTTTGCTGGAAATCACAGCAGGTCCGGCCGCATCTGTGTAGAGAGAACAAGCCAACGACGACTCGAGTCTGGATGACTCTACGTCAGGTGGGGTTACATGTAGCGTGACATGAACCCAAGATCCCGGTTGAGGCCGTCCTCATGAGTGCGGAACTTGGCTATCAGTTTCTGCTCGACGATTTTGCGTTGCGATTTGTATGTCATTTATATTGCTGCACCCTCCTCGGGTGCCGTCACCTGAAAGCCACGGAGGAAATTCTGCTGTTGCGTTGCTCAGGTGCAAAATGGCAGCGAAGGGATTGACCCCCATTTTTCCTGGGCGTAGTGTGTCGCCCGTCGGGCGCTATTTGGTTCTCAACCCAAGAAACCTGCCCCTTTCTTGTCTCAATCACCTAGATTGCCGTTGCCACCATCAAGAGGACTCCGACACAGTTGCGCAACTCAACACGATTGCTGAGGGACTCGGCTATTTGCCTGAAAAATATTTACTTTTAACGTCGCTGGCCAATTTGCAAAGCTAATTAGCACGAGAGGATTAGAACGCAGTTGCTGCTGTGGAAGCACAAGATACCATTTTCCTACCGCTTCAAGTTGGGTTTATCTATCCTCAAAAGATGTGCTCCTATCTTTTTTTTTTTCTGACCCTCTCTCTCTCTCTTTCGAGCTTGCATAAAGATTCTAGAAGGTTCATTCACTTGGAGCCTGGCAGATTATCAAGCCAATGCATCCTGCCTGAAGTGAAGAGATTATCAGAGCTCTCTTCATACGTCATGTACAGAAAATTTAAGTGGCAGTTGACAACTGGGAGTGTATCCCAAGCACTTCAGATACTTTCTAGCAGAGATTCTATTACTTTGCCCTCCAGAAATTCACACTTACCCAAGCTTTCAGTAAGGCCATGGTATCAAATGCCCACTCCTCTGCTCCCCTTTCTTTTTTCCTTGAACCACACATTCATCCTTATTGTTTACAAAATATTTATTTTTAATATTTATAAACTCCCCATTTTGCAGTTAGTCGCTTCCTAGTGAGGTGTCAGCTGTGGCTCAGTGGGTAGCACTCTCTCGCTTCGGAGTCAGAAGGTTGTGGGTTCAGAGTCCCACTCCAGAGACTCGAGCACAGAAATCTAGGCTGACACTCCAGTGCGGTGCTGAGGGAGTGCCGCACTGTCGGAGGTGCCGTCTTTCAGAGAGACATTAAACCCAGGCCGCGTCTGCTCTCTCAGGTGGATGTAAAAGTTCCCACGGCACTGTTTTGAAGAAGAGCAGGGTGAGTTATCCCTGGTGCCCTGGCCAATATTTATCCCTCAATCAACATCACTAAAACAGATTATCTGATCATTATCACATTGCTGTTTGTGGGAGCTTGCTGTGCGCAAATTGGCTGCCGCGTTTCCCACATTACAACAGTGACTCCACTTCAAAAAGTACTTCATTGGTCGTAAAGCGCTTTGGGACGTCCTGAGGTTGTGAAAGGCGCTATATAAATGCAAGCCTTTCTTTCTTTCTTCCTTCAATGTTGTGGTAATGGGTGATGTTGCTGCTCCAACAAAGTAGCATCATGGAGGCAGTGTCTGTGATTTTCAATAATTTTCTTGTTTTGGGCCTTTGGGCAAGAGGCAAAAAAGAAAGGTGTTTCCCTACTGGAGGGAGTGGAGGAGGATAAGAGGTCAGGACCCTCGCTCCACCCAATGCTTTCCTTCCGGTAGCAGGCCTGCCTCAGCCAGGGAACCTAAATTTGCGAAAGACAATGAATGCAAGAAAAAATGGACACCACCCTCCCAAAAGTGGGTTCCTTATGAGTGAAGAATTGTGACCTATTCCCAGGTCCCTACTTATGCTGCTATTACAGCCACCTGACAGGTGCACGAGAGTGAATCAAGTTTAAAAAAAAATTTGTTTATGGGATGTCGGCGTCGCTGGCAAGGCCAGCATTTATTGCCCATCCCTAATTGCCCTTGAGAAGGTGGTGGTGAGCCGCCTTCTTGAACCGTTGCAGTCCGTGTGGTGAAGGTACATTTGTATATATACATACTGTACAGGGCATTGGTGAGACCACACCTGGAGTACTGCGTACAGTTTTGGTCTCCTTATTTAAGGAGGGATATACTTGCATTGGAGGCAGTTCAGAGAAGGTTCACGAGGTTGATTCCGGAGATGAAGGGGTTGTCTTATGAAGAAAGGTTGAGCAGGTTGGGCCTATACTCATTGGAGTTTAGAAGAATGAGAGGGGATCTTATTGAAACATATTAGATTCTGAAGGGGTCTTAACAGGGTAGATGCAGAGAGGATGTTTCCCCTCGTGGGGGAATCTAGAACTAGGGGGCATAGTTTCAGAATAAGGGGGCACCCATTCAAATCGGAAATGAGGAGGAATTTCTTCTCTCAGAGGGTCGTGAATCTTTGGAATTCTCTTCCCCAGAGAGCTGTGGAGGCTGGATCAGTGAATATATTTAAGATGGAAATAGACAGATTTTTGAATGATAAGGGAGTCGAGGGTTATGGGGAGCGGGCAGGGAAGTGAAGTTGAGGCCAAGATCAGATCAGTCATGATCTTATTGAATGGTGGTGCAGGCTCGAGGGGCCAAATGACCTCTTCCTGCTCCTACGTCTTGTGTTCTTATGTACTCCCACTGTGCTGTTAGGGAGGGAGCTCCAGGATTTTAACACAGCAACGATGAAGGAACGATGATATACTTCCAAGTCAGGATGGTGTGTGACCTGGAGGGGAACTTGGAGGTGGTGATGTTCCCATGCGTCTGCTGCCCTTGTTCTTCTAAGTGGAAGAGGTCGCGGGTTTGGGAGGTGCTGCCGAAGAAGCCTTGACGAGTTGCTGCAGTGCATCTTGTAGATGGTACACACTGCAGCCACGGTACGCCGGTGGCAGAGGGAGTGAATGTTTAAGGTGGTGGATGGGGTGCCAATCAAGTGGGCTGCTTTGTCTTGCATGGTGTCGAGCTTCTTGAGTGTTGTTGGAGCTGCACTCATCCAGGCAAGTGGAGGGTATTCCATCACACTCCTTACTTGTGCCTTGTAGATGGTGGAAAGGCTTTGGGGAGTCAGGAGGTGAGACATTTGCCTCAGAATACCCAGCCTCTGACCTGCTCTTGTTGCCACAGTATTTATGTGGCTGGTCCAGTTAAGTTTCTGGTCTTTCTGGTGACCCCCAGGATGTTGATGGTGGGGGATTCGGCGATGGTAATGCCGTTGAATGTCAAAGGGCGGTGGTTAGACTCTCGCTTGTTGGAGATGGTCATTGCCTGGCACTTGTGTGGCGCGAATGTTACCTGCCACTTAGCCCATTATCAGTTGGTCTCCCATTCCCCCTCCATGCCCATGAACAAGAGCCTGGCTTAACCCTTCCAGTGCACAGAAAGAGATTCCTTCTGATCTCTCTCTCTATCCCCCTCCCCCACACACAAACTCCCTGCACTGAAAGTAGAAAGGGATTGTGTCTGATATTTCACTCATAAAAATTGCAAATTAGTCTCTTCAGCTACACTTAAATAACTTGAGCAGATTCATTGCATGGGAGCGCCAGGTTCATCATTCCTGCCCCTTCACATCTGCCAGAACAATAGGGAAAGGGGCAGGGTCTCTCAGAGATTCTACACTCAGTGCAACCTACAAATGGGATGCCAGGATACATTTGCATTCTGTCAATAGCTCCTCATCCTCAGGGAATGCCAATCCGCATTAGTTCCCTCCCTGTACTTTCATCTGTGTTGACTTGTGAGCAAAATGTGACATTTCCAGATATATCTGGATTTTATAAATTCAGTTTTCAAACTATGTATCACAAAGAGTCAAGATACATACCAATAATCAGTGTTTTAAACTGACAAGGCTTCAGATCATATGCCAGCTTGTTGGTGTTTCACAAGAAATCAGCTTTTCTGGAGGTTGTCTCTATCACCTAATTAGATCTAATTGGGAGGCCAGGACTAAAGGCTCTCAGATGGATTGGAGGGCAGGACTACAACCTGTAAGAGCCAACGGGGGAAAAATTTGGTTGCTTTGCGCCTCCCGTTAGCGCCCTAAGAGGGCGCTAATGGGGCGCAAAGCAACTAGCGCCCGGGCGCGGCGATGTTTGCGCCGCTCGCGAAATTGACCAGATATTTTGCAGCGGCACTAAACACTACCGCCATGATCTCTTGCACCCGCAGATCGTGACGTCAGTCGAGCGTGCAACGCTCCGGTAGCGCCCCGGACCGGATATTGAGTGGCGGCCCCCTGCCTTACTGCCTGCCGCTAGCAACGACAGGTTGAGGGGAGCGTTTTGCAGTTGGGAAGGGATTGGGGGAGCGCTATTTAAAGGCGACCGCTTCCTGCCTTTTTTTGTCGCCGACATTTTTGCACCACGCATTCTGAGAGAGAGAGATATTTCTGGAGAGATTCAACGCTGTGTGAAGGAGTTTTGGATACTGAGCAGCACTTTGCAGGTTAATTTTGATTTGACCTTCCTTGCTTCGATTTAGAAGAGACTTTGGGGGCTGCACTCTGAGCTCTTTCCCTGGTTCTCTCCATTGTTCTTTCCAGCAGATTTGATGTACAGGTCTCTCCAGGCCGAGATTCAAGGCTACAATGAGTAGGGTGTGGATGGAGAGCAAGATCGACCCTCCCCTTTAAGAACTGGCCGGCGCCAGTCTGTCTGTGTTCCATTGCTGACTGACATCACATGAGCTTCGCCAGCACTCTGAGGTAGCGCCTCGCTCCTCGGCCTTAGCGCCTTAAGAGAGATGTGTAGCGCCTGATTTAGCGCTCAAATCATCTCCAGGGGCGATAGAAGCCAAGTTTGCAGTTGGAGGTGATAATTAGCGCCAGGCGCAAAACTTTACGCCCGGACGATATAATTGCGTCCCAAACGGGGCGATACCGAATTTCTCCCCCAACGAGTCAGATGTTACTTTTTCTCACTCTTTGTCTACAAACTTGAGACAGGAAAGTTTTGAAATAAGCTGATGGCTTCTGAGAGTCACAGGTACAGATGTGTTTATTCCCAAAGAAGTTATATCTAACAAATGAAAATGGAGCTTTGAGAAAGTTTTCCTCCATTACAACAGTGACTACGCTTCAAAAAGTACTTCAGCGGCTGTCAAGCGCTTTGGAACGTCTGGTGGTCATGAAAGGCGCTATAGAAATGCAAGTCTTTCTTTCTCCTCAAAGGAACTTTCTAAGACATACCTGACTGTGGTCTTACGTGAAGGCTTATTTTCTTCAAGACTCGTTGCAGCAGATGTTTTAAAGTGGCAGCTCCAGCAGTATTCTCGTGCTGGTTGAAATCACCCCCCTTGCTGTGTACAATGGAATCGATCAGGGACGCTTCCCATAATTCACATAACTGGAGTTGTCTACAAGTTAGGGAGATGCTACTGAAGGGTTTCTATACTAGCAGGAAAATCAATGTTTTCAAAATAGAATCATAGGATGGTTACAGCACAGAAGGAGGCCATTCGGCCTGTTGAGCCCGTGCCGACTCTCTGCAAGAGCACTTCAGCTAGTCCCACTCCCCCGCCCTTTCCCCGTAGCCCTGCAATTTTTTTTCCTTCTGGTGCTTATCCAACTCCCTTTTGAAAGCCATGATTGAATCTGCCTCCACCACCCTTTCAGGCCGTGCATTCCAGATCATAACCACTTGCTGAGTAAAAAAGTTTTTTCTTATGTCGCCTTTGGTTCTTTTGCCAATCCCCTTAAATCTGTGTCCTCTGGTTCTCAATCCTTCTGCCAATGGGAACAGTTTCTCTCTATCTACTCGTCTAGACCCCTCATGATTTTGAACACCTCTATCAAATCTCCTCTCAACCTTCTCTGCTCTAAGGAGAACAACCCCAGCTTCTGCAGTCTATCCACGTAACTGAAGTCCCTCAACCCTGGAATCATTCTCATGAATCTTTTCTGCACCCTCTCTAAGGCCTTCACATCCTTCCTAAAGTGCGGTGCCCAGAATTGGACACAATACTCCAGTTGAGGCCAAACCAGTGTTTTATAAACGTTCATCATAACTTCCTTGCTTTTGTACTCTATGGGCTGGATTTTGTGAATGGAGACGAGTTGGAGGCGGGACTGCTGTTTGTCATGTCAATGTCCCACCTCCATCCTCGCCTGACCAACCAGAGGGATTTTCCCCTGATTAACCTTGTTAAGCCCACCCTGCGGGCTCAGCAGGCCAATTAGGGAGGAAGTCACTGACAGAGCACGTCAACGTCAGACGTACTATCTGTCAAGACTTCTTGAAAGAAGAAATGTCAGCGAAGCTGTCAAACACTGACATTCTCTCTAGTTTGATGAGTCCTTGTGTTCAGGACTCATCAAACCTTTCAACTTTGTTGATTTCACATGGCTGTTGGTTCGGAGGTTCCAACAGCCAGTCTGTGAAATTGACAAGGAGGATGTCGGCTCCCCCGATCCAGCGCGGCTGAAGGCTGTAGGAAGAAAACAAGGTAAGTGAACATTTTTAAAAACTTATCACTCACCTTGCATACTTACCACTCCACACTTGCACCCATCACTCACCTCTACATCTTACTTCCAGGTGCCTCCGACCGCCGCAGACCTCCTTCACGTCTCCTCCAACCCGACGGGGTTCTCCGAGGTCGGAAAGCCTTCACCTGTGAAGGTAAAATGGCACTAATCCTTTTTTCTGCCTGTTAACTATCTGTTAACAGGCAGTTAAAAGGATTAAAAGCTTTTCCCGCCTCCAGGAGACAGGACCCAAAGCGGCACATCCTCCCGCCTCCTGGCAAATGGGCACGGAGGCAGGAAGGGGGCGGGTTTGCCATCCGCCCCCACTTTCTCCGAGTTTACCGGCTGTCCCGCCTCCTCGGGGCTTGGAAAATCCAGCCCTGTGCCTCTATTCATTGTCTTGGCTGTGCTCTTGGTGTGTCTTTGATGTAAGGAAAGATTGTATCTCTGCTTTTTCTGTGTTTAAATTCTGTGAACTTTTGTAGATTCACTCATAGTAACTTTACCTGAAGAAGGGGCGATCGATAGCTCCGAAAGCTTGTAATTTTAAATAAATCTGTTGGACTATAACCTGGTGTTGTGCAACTTCTCATTTCTTTTTATGAAGCCCAGGATCCCGTATGCTTTTTAACTGCTTTCTCAACCTGCCCTGCCACCTTCAACGATTTGTGCACATATACCCCCAGGTCTCTCTGTTCATGCACTCCCTTTAGGATTGTACCCTTTAGTTTATATTTCCTCTCCTCGTTCTTCCTACCAAAATGCATCACGTCGTACTTTTCTGCGTTAA
This sequence comes from Squalus acanthias, assembly GCA_030390025.1. Lineage (NCBI taxonomy): Eukaryota > Metazoa > Chordata > Chondrichthyes > Squaliformes > Squalidae > Squalus > Squalus acanthias. The sequence goes on along the minus strand of CM059441.1, from coordinate 60,711,800 downwards.
ATTTCATCTGCTACGAGTCTGCCCATTTCACCAGCCTGTCTATGTCTTCTTGAATTCTATCACTATCCTTCTCACTGTTCACTATACTTCCAAGTTTTGTGTCATCTGCAAGTCCAAGTCATTAATATATATCAGGAAAAGCAGTGGTCCTAGAACCGACCCCTGGGGAACACCACTGTATACCTTCCTCCAGTCCAAAAAACAACCGTTCACCACTGCTCTCTATTTCCTGTCACTTGGCCATTTTCGGATCCATGCTGCCACTGTCCCTTTTCTGGCAAACCTATTACGTGGCACTTTTACCAAACGCCTTTTGGAAGTCCATGTACACTACGTCAACCGCATTTCCCTCCTCAACCCTCTCTGTTACCTCATCAAAAAACTCAATCAAATTGGTTAAACATGATTTGCCTTTAACAAATCCATGCTGGCTTTCCTTAATTAATCCACACTTGTCCAAGTGACTGTTAATTTTGTCCCTGATTATCATTTCTAAAAGCTTCCCTACTGCCAAGGTTAAACTGACTGTAGTTGCTAGGTTTATTCTAACAGCCTTTTTTGAACAAGGGTGTAACATTTGCAATTCTGCAGTCCTCTGGCACCACCCTCATATCTGAGGAGGATTGGAAGATTATGGCCAGTATCTCCGCGATTTCCACCTTAAATTACCTCAGCATCCTAGGATGCATCCCATCTGGTCCTGGTGACTTATCAACTTTAACTACAGACAGCCTTTCTAGTACCTCTTCTTTATCAATGTTTATCTCATCCAGTATCTCCACTACCTCCTCTTTCACTGACTTTGGCGGCATCCTTGGCAAAATCTTTTTCTGTTTTCAGTCTTCCATCACCTCTGGGCTCAGTTCCGCAATTAGATTATTATTCACATTTCTTTTCCCCACACAGCACTAATCATGGAATTAGTTTTTAACGTGAATGTATGAATCACCAGTTTCTCACCATGTTCCTCACTGATCTTTGGCACCCACCGCTCAACTCTCCTGACTGGACATTGTTTGCTGCTACCCCACCGGTCCTCTCTGAGTCACCTCTTCTCACTTCCCACACCCGCTGTCGGCACACTAAAGCCACGGCTGACCAACCAGCAACAGCCAGCAGCAGGTCACCCTCACACTGTTCAGCTAATCAGAGGAGAAGAGAGGCACCAGTGCTAATTTGAATACAGTTGGCCACTCCTACGCTACAGTGTACTGCGGGGCTTCATGAAATCACGTCTTGGTTATGTTCTGTAACTCTGGAAACTGTTTTTCACTTGTCTGCACACACAATGATGGAGGTCCCTTTGTTACCATGTAGTAACCATGGCGAGAGTCAGCGCCCTCGGTACTGGAGTGGTCTCCACAGTGAAATGTGAGGTGTGACATTAATAATCAATAGGAATATAATGAATTGCAAACTCCAAACTGGAGACAATCAGGTCCATCTGATAACACACTTTTATAACACTGCCCCCGACCCACTAGGGCCACTGGTGTAGCTCGGAAAATACTTTCAAATGCATTTCACAGAAAATGATTTGACTTTTAAAACGTGTTGCTATCTCTGCATCAAACATTTGAAATTGGATTGTTGGAAATCATTTGATAAGATCTTGTACAACAGGAGTGAATGGGAAATAGGTTGTTCATTTGGAATTCTGTCCTTCGATTGACTATTCATGGATCTTGAGTCAACTCTGAGCTGCTCCAAGCTTCATGTTCCACTGCATATTTTTCATTTACCGCCATGACATAAATATCCTGATCCAGGAGGAGCATTTCCTCACAAATTTAGCCTTTCTCCAGACGTGACTGAATGCCAAACAACTGAGACCCAAGAATATTTGCTCTCCAGGTCAAGTCTGTTGTTCTGACAAACCCGGTATCAATTGCCGAATGTGATGCAGTAACTAAATCTTATTTGAGAAGAGGAGCTCACACAAGATAATGCCGGTCTGAAATGTAAAACTTTTCAAAAAAGCAGCAAGTGTAAGGGCCAATAACAGGAGACGCTCTCCCTTCAATAATTCATTCACTCCTTTAAAAAACGATCGCTTGCCACCTATGTAACAGTATCCAATTCTAGCTGTACCGGGGCTAATGGGCTAGTAAACAAAAGGCTCTCTGTGTGCTGTTTGTTTACGGTCTGCTGCATTTAGTAGTGATACCAAGACATCACCGTCATCTCCACATCAGACCATACCGTTACACTACACCATTACAGAAAACAGAGTGCAAAACATGGGGTGGGACTCCGGTGCTCCTTGCAAGAAATGGACAATGGAATTCAGAGCGTGGTTTGTGCAGGACGCAATTACCTGTTGCACAACACAAAAATGTGCCTCTCTCTCGTCAGACATTTCTCTGTGAGACCACATTAAGGAGGGAATGGAGGCTGCATTAGGGACCGGCAGCACAGTGGTTATCTTACTGGACTAGTAATCCAGAAGCCTGGACTAATGATCCGGAGACGTGAGTTCAGAATCCCACCACGACAGCTGGGAAATTTAAATTCAGATAATTAAATAAATCTGGAATAAAAAGCTAGCATCAGCAATGGCGACCATAAAACTACCGGATTGTGGTAAAAACCCCATCTGGTTCATTAATGTACTTTAGGGAAGGAAATCTGCTGTCCTTACCTGGTCTGGCCTATATTTGACTCCAGACCCACAGCAATGTGGTTGACTCTTAACTGCCCTCTGAAATGGCCTAACAAGCCACTCAGTTGTAACAAACTACTACGAAAAACAATAATAAGAATAAAACCGGATGGGCCACCCAGCATCGACTTAGGTACCGGCTCCGGACACGACAACGTCACATCCAGCCCAGTCGAGGGTTGCCAAAAGGAGCAACGCAGTTTCACCTAATCCTGTTCTCACCTGTTGTTCACAAACACTCATATCCGACAGTGACACTGACAGATTTTCTTAATCCCTCTTCCTAAACCAGTCAACGCTCTCTGGGCTGCTCAAGGAACTGGAGGGGCTGTAGGTGCCTGTGGAACTACAGGAAACTCTTCCGTATCCGGCACCGACGGGACCGGGATGGTGCCGGTTGATTAAAAATTCCGGATAATGGAGAGGTTTATCTATCGAGGCTATTTTAAACAAACAAAAATAAAAAAATCAAGAAATGTGCAGTATAATTGGGTACTCCCCTACAGAATGTTGTGTTAAATGGATGGTGGAAGATGCTTGATTAAGTACAGTAACGCCAGTTGAGGGTAATCCATAACTCTTTAATTACTTAACAGTAAAACAAAACTTATACACGACTGTATACTGTAGTTTTTGGAGTATGAAATCTGCCGGTTATTAGAGAATTCCGGATATTTAGGTGCCGTTTAAACGAGAGTTTCCTGTATACTGTAGCACAAATACACACCTTTAGCAGAGGGGGAGAGAAAATTGGCAGAAAAAAGAGGAAAACAAGAACCGAAGGAAACTAAACAAAACTGAGAAATTGCTGAAAATAAAAAAAAGCTCCGACAAGTTAAAGAAATCAAAAAGATCCTTGAACAATGAAGGGAAACACCAGATCAATTCCAAGAGTAATAGGAATTTGTGAAAGTCGTGACAAAAGGAAAATCCCAGAAAGATTTAACAGTTAGATATATTTCTTAAAGCTAAAGGGATCAAGGGATATGGAGAGAAGGCAGGGACAGGGTACTGAATTTGGATGATCAGCCATGATCTCATCGAATGGCGGAGCAGGCTCGAGGGGCTGAATGGCCTACTCCTGCTCCTATCTTCTATGTTTCTATGTCTCGAATTTGTGCTGGGCTCAATTGTAGCAGCCTGAGAACAGCAAGAGTTTCTGGTGTTTGTGCAAGACCTCCATCCCAGGGACGCGAGATCATTCTGGATCATTCAAAGATCTGTGTGAAATGTCGATGGTAAAACTTCATAAACCCCTATCCCCTGCCTGTGGAGCTCTCTCCCAGAGAGGGTCAGCAACTGGCTCTCTGCTCCTTGTCTGTGGAAATTCAAAGACATCAGTTGCTGAGCCGTGGTTGCTTGCCCGTTGGCACCCAGCACATCTTCAAACTCTCAGCAAACACCACAGTCAATTTCACGGGACACAGATCCACCTACAAGGCACAAGTAAGGAGTGTGATGGAATACTCTCCACTTGCCTGGATGAGTGCAGCTCCAACAACACTCAAGAAGCTCGACACCATCCAAGACAAAGCAGCCTGCTTGATTGGCACCCCATCCACCACCTTAAACATTCACTCCCTCCACCACCGGCGCACCGTGGCTGCAGTGTGTACCATCTACAAGATGCACTGCAGCAACTCGCCAAGGCTTCTTCAGCAGCACCTCCCAAACCCGCGACCTCTACCACCTAGAAGGACAAGGGCAGCAGGCGCAAGGGAACACCACCACCTCCAAGTTCCCCCCCACGTCACACACCATCCTGACTTAGAAGTATATCGGCCGTTCCTTCATCGTTGCTGGGTCAAAATCCTGGAACTCCCTCCCTAACAGCACTGTGGGAGCACCTTCACCACACGGACCGCAGCGGTTCAAGAAGGTGGCTCACCCACCACCTTCTCAAGGGCAATTAGGGATGGGCGATAAATGCTGGCGACGCCCAGATCCCATAAACAAATAAAGAAAAAGATCTCAGGTTTTCTTTTCATGAGGGAATCTTCTAATTACAGAATCCTTTTCAAGAGCAGGTGTTTGTGTTCAGAAAGACTTTATTATTGTATTAACACACGTAAAATTGAAGCAATAATTTTGCCAAAACACACCAGACGAATGACTCGCTCCACTGATATTATTTCAGCTCCCTCGCACTTCCAAAGTACTTTGCTTTGTCCTGCCCGTACATGAAGGCCAGGATATTCCTCTCAGTGGGTGGGAATGGGCTGCTGCCAATCATAAGCATATTTCCCTATTTGCTTTTTGGTGCAATTTTATCGTGAGTTGGACATATAGAAAAGACTGGCTGGCAGTCTTCTGGCGAAGGGTTCATACATAAATCGTCTTGTTTGTTCCCTGCACAGATACTGCCAGACTAGCTGACAGTTTCCAGCGTTGTCAGGTTTTGTTTCAGATTTCCAGTATCTGCAGGATCCTGCTGCTGTTTTTGGTTCAGTGTTGAGGGGGTGTCGGGCTGGAGAAGAGGCAGATATCCAAAGAGTTGTTGTCCCATTCTTTCGGACTGGCAAAGATTCCGGAGCAGAGGCGCACCCAGAAAGTCATTTCACACTTTTCACAGGGACAGCAAAGAGATTGGAGAGAGGCAGCGATCCACAGAACTGTCTCGTGTTTCTCACAGCGTGGCAAAAAGACGATTGGAGAAGAGGTTCTTACCCGAAGGGCTGGATTTTCTCAATGGAGACGTGTTGGAGGCAGGACTTCTGGTTTCCGGGTTTCAGTCCCGCCCCCAGCGACATCTGACCAACCCACGCTATTTTCCCTTGATTGGCCTTGTTAAGCCCGCCCTGCGGGCTTACCGGCCAATTAAGGGAAAGCCGGTGACAGATGATGTCAGCGTATGATGCTTCATCTGTCGAAAAAATTTTGACAGATGAATTGTCAGCGTTTGACAGCTTTGAGAAGCTGTCAAACACTGACAATCTCTGTTCTAAGATGAGCCCTTGCACACAAGCTCACCAAGACGTTTCTCCTCAGCAGAAAGCAGATGGCTGTTGCATCTGAGAATACAGCAGCCATTCTGTCATCTCTGCCGTGGAGATGAGGAACCTCCGGATCCTCAAAGGCTGAAGCCTGCAGAAAGAAGCAAAGGTAAGGAAACTTTTTCCAACACTTCACACTCACCTCTCATACTTACCTGTCCACACTTGCACCCATCACTCACCTCTACAGCTGACATTTTGACCCCTCTCACCCCCGCAGACCCACTGCTCGCCTCGCTGACCCTGGCGGGGTTTCCCGACGTTGGGAAGCCCGCATCAGCAGGCGTAAAATGGTGAAAAGCCTCTTAACTGCCTGTTAACTACCTGTTAACTATCTGTTAACAGGCAGTTAATTGGTTCTAATCTCCTTCCCTCCTCCAGGAGATGGATCCCTGCGCGAGTCGGGGACCTGCCTCCCGGGAAGATGGTTTGGAGGCGGATTGGGAGTGGGGTTGGGACCCGCTCCCAATTTTTCCCATTTTCCCAGCAGTCCCGCCTCCTCAGGGCTGGTAAAATCCAGCCCCAAGTATCTGTTGTTCACAACTCCCAATACACAAGCTTATTCCTATCATGAAACCACATCATCACCTCCTTACCTGATATGATGATATTCCAAATCAGTTGATCATAAATGTTCTACACAGCAGTCTGATTCTTGGTGGCTTGTTATTGCTCTACTTTCTTATCCTCCTCAGTATTCTTCCTGTCAGTGTCACCCTGTGCAAGGGGTATCAGGTCCCATTAAACATTGGTTATCCTTGTAGCGTTATGCCATGTGAAATCTAAGCAATGGAAATGCCTTTTCAGTACCCACACTTACACTCCATTGCACACGATGTGGTTCAATCTGCTTCATTCTGTGCCCTTGACATGCAGTTTGGGAAGTTGGCTGTGGAATCACCAGTCAGGGATTCAGACTGTACCTTCCAATATCTTTGACTGAATGCAGCCCACGGAAAGGGGATATTGCTTCTGAAGCAGTAAAGCACCAGCCACATTTCAATTCTCAATTGTCTAGGGATGCAACCATGGCAGGTTCTGTGAAGATTGCCAGCCTTGGCCCAGTGATATAACCCTCGTCTCTGAGGCATAAGGTTATGTTCATGTCCCACTCTAGAGACCAGAGCACAAAATCTAGGTTGGCACTTCAGTGCAGGACTGAGGGAGCGCTGCACTGCCTTTCAGACAAGACGTTAAACCGTGGTCCCACCTTACCTCTCAGGTGGACGTAAAAGATCCCCTGGCACTATTCAAAGAAGAGCAGGGGAGTTCTCCCCGGTGTCCCGGCCAATATTTATCCCTCAACCAACATCACTAAAACAGATTATCTGGTCATTATGACATTGCTGTTAGTGGGAGCTTGCTGTGCGCAAATTGGCTGCCGCGTTTCCTACGTTACAGCAGTGACTGAACTCCAAGCTATTTTGGAGCATCCTGAGGTCGTAAAAGGTGCTACATAAATACAAGTTCATCCTTCATTTTTGGCGCAGCCAGTAAGGCACACCACTCTGGGCATTTACTGAGTGAAGTACTTCCTTGTTAACAAAAAAGATGAGAGTAAAAGTGTGCAGAGTGGGAGGTTCTTGCTCTAAGGACACTAAGACCGGAATTTTGCCTATCTTGGCGGGTCCCATGCGGGCGGTGTCCGTGGCGGGTCGCGACCCCGCTGCTGGCTCCATCCCACTGTTGAAAATGCACGTTCCTTTAATTGGGCCTATTAAGCCCCGCCCGGCGCATTACCCGGCCCAATGAGATGGAGTGGGTCTGGTGACGTCATTCATGATGCGTTTTCAGCTGGGATCCTTAAAGGGACCATGGCCACATTAGATTTGATGTTTAATCTGACATTGTGGTGTCAGTGCACTACAGCATTGGAGTGCTGCAAACACTGACAATAACTGCACAGAGGCAGAGGGCTGCGCCCAGGCTCTCCCATGACTCCCTCCATATGCTTATGGAGGGAGTCACAGCACGCAGGGAGGTTCTCTTCCCTTCCAAGGGCAGAAGAGACCTCCCCAGGACACCAACGCAGCCTGGTTGCACATTGCACAGGAGGGCAAAAGCAGGGATGTCGTCAGGAGGACCAGGCTGCAGTGGCGCAAACCTTTCAATGATCTCAGCAGATCACGAAATGTTACTGCAAAGCCACACTCAACCTCATCCTGCTGTGCCACTCATCACATCCCCATCACTCTGCCTTCCCTACCCTACTCCTGCACATCCTTACTCACACCAACTTACCTTGCACCTCCACCCATCCCTCTCTATCTACATTATCACTTCCCCTCACACTCACCCTCATCCTAGTGCAATCATACCAACTAACAACACACAAGGGTAGCCACTTGGGTGTTTTATCCAATGTTCATGTAATGTTTCTGTTAATGTGGTGTAAAACATTGAAATCTTTATTTTCAACACTTTGCGTTCTTGGACAGATTTGTGTGCACCTTTGGAAGTGGCTTAGTGAGCTGCAGTGAATGGTGAGACATAACGGTACCCCCGCAATGATGATGAGTGTGAAAGGAATGGTTTGGTCATGTTAGGGATGCTTTATGGTGTTGGTGTGGGGTGGTGCCAACCTGGCGCATCCTGTGGCAGCCAGGGTGTGCAGCGTCAAGTGAAGTAAATCTGGCCATGGTGAGGCCATCCCTGGCCTCCCGGGCAGCAATGTGCTCGGGTGCTGATGCCCTGTGTCCTGTGCAGCATCAGGTGATTGCGGAGAAGGTTGGTGTTGTTGTTGGTGCTGCTGGTGTGCCTGGTGCTGCTGGTGTTGGGGCTGATCGTGGTCGGATTCTGAGGAACAAGGTGAGACAGTATAAATGGCAACCCTGTTGATGGAATAGATGGCAGGTGAAGTAGAGATGACAGAAGTGATCTGTCAATGGTGAGAGAGTTCTCCCAATGAGGTGACACTAGATGGAGACTTTGCTGGAAAGACGTGCAGCCTGCAGAATCTGTGTTGGAAATGGACTGAGCAACAGCTTCTGCCTGAGGAAAGTGATCATCTGTCAGGTGGGAGCTTTCACTGAACATTTGAAGCTGTCAAGTAATCAGCTGGAGCAATGGCCACCGAACTCCTGCCTCAGGTTGACGGACGTGGTTCCCGAGCTGCGTGAATCCCGTGGCCATACAGGGAAACTTAAAAAGTAAGTGGAAAAAGGCTCTTAAGTGCCTGTAAACTACTTGATAATCATCTCAATTGGGTCGCCCACCGCTGCCGGTTGGGTCGGCTCCGCGATGACAGACGCGCCTGGGGGAAAGGCGCGTGGGGGCGGGATGACAGCGGGTTCCCGGCCTGCTGTCAAAAATAACAACTTCCCCCACCCGACCCGACCCGCCACCGATCGCGCCCGCGATACCAGCCCAGAAAACTCCGGCCTAAGAAATTATGAAGCATATAGTTTCAGTCGCTGCCACAAGGCTGGCGGGAGGGGACAGTTGGAAGGGAGGCAGGTTGTCTTTCCTGAGCAAGCTCATAGTGATCCTAGAGATGCACTTTGACATCGCTGACTGGTCAGCAAATGCCTGAAGGAACGCCAGCTGGAGTCTGCGAGGCACCCATCATACACAAGGTGAGTACTACGGTTGCTTGCACTGGCATTTGCTCAACATATCTCATGATTCTGAAACACGGCAACTCTTGAGACAGATCGCACGGCACCTATTCGCTAATTTTAAATTTAAGATAGCAGGGGTTGTCAAACTTGTAGGTGAAAATAATTTGTTGTCTACATTTCCTTTGGGACTCTGCTTTTCTCCTGGCTCCCCTGTGCATTGTAAGCAGGAAATCTACCACATTCGAATTGTCACTGCTGGCTATCGCCACTGCCGCTTTTTTTGATTATTGTTTCCATTTTTGGGAGGGTGGGGTGAATTTTTTGCGTTGAAAGGTGAGGTATATCAGTGTTGGGGAATGGAGCACTTTCCCATTCACTACACCCAGTGTGCATTCAAGAATAGCCTAGACCAGACGCAGAACAAAACTGTCATTGCGTTGTCCCAACAAGCACTCCGAGGCTGGCAATAGCGTAGGAGAGAAACTCAAAACTCCCTCAGTAGTGGACCTGAAACTGGCAGGATGGGATGTAGTGGGTTAGAACATTGTCCTTGCACTGGAAGCACCTGGAGTGGGCATACGAATGAGCTCAGCATCTTCCCTGTTGGCTGTAAGAGTCTGAAGTGAAATGTGTATGGGGTCGTCTCAATCCAGATTGCCTGTGGCTGTGTCTACACAGTGCAGAATTCACCAAGAATAGATTGAAGTGAAACTGCTATTAACAAACCTGATCATCTACTGAGACGCAACTCAAACTTATTCTAACCTTCCTTTGATCATTGGTAAGACAATGTTGGGTGTTGGCTTCAGTTTTGGGTATCCCATCTTCAAAAAGACATCAATGTGTTGAAGAGGTAATTGCAGAACTTAATGCACCATCTGATGAGCAGGAATTTACAGCCTTCACCTTGCTTACATTACAGGAAACAAGATTTAAAGGGGACATGAGTCTGTTTTTTAATATCCAGAGGAATAGATAATATAGATGTAAGCAGGCTATCGAACTTTGGTTGTAAGCACAGAACTGGAGGACATCATTTTATACTTATCAAATCAAGAATTATTGTTCCTCAGGGGAAATATGGAACAGATTCCCAAATAAAGCAGTAAACACAATTAAGTATCTTTAAAAATGAACAATTAATATCTAAGGGCTTTAGGTGGAAACCTCAATCATAGTCTGTTTGCCAAATATAATAACAGACACTAAAAAGTAATTCATGATGTGTGAAGCACTTTGAGATGTTTCAATGAATGCGATAAGGCTATATTCATAAGTTCAAATAGAGATATGCTGTCTAGAACACAATGGTAACTGAGCTATTGGGATGGTGGAAGTGCTACGCCAAACAAGGCAACTGGTCAAAGATGAATTAATACAGTATGCTCTACAGTTTTCAAGAGAGGGAGTAACAGGGAATTGAACATCTTGCAACTTACACACAGAGAAATCTGCAATGTGGATCGTCCCCTCCCACCAACGGGAGACGATGACAAGTTGGGAGACAGCATTGTGATTTTATTCTGTTTTAATCACCCTTCAAGTTAGTGTAAGAGAACCAATGCTTGATATCTAAAGCTTTCCCCTGGGATTCTATACAGAACAATTCTGTCAGTCAGATTATCCGGCAGTCTCACTGAAAATCCTGTAGGCTGTTCAAATCACAGCTGAACTATCGCCAACCTGATTCTGCTGCTGGTCCGGGGGACAGCAGTCTGGGAACTGTCAAATCATTTTGCAAAATCAGGAATTCCTACCCACAGGAGAAGTGCATCCCTGGGAGCAAAACTGAGTCATAGTTTGAGCGGGAGTCAGGAAAGAACAAAGTGGCAGCATGAGCTGCCGGGAGGAGAGAGAGAAAAGTGTTCAGGTAGTTTTTGAGGAAGTGATAATCTGACTGGTTTGTTGAATATGGATCAACCCACCATTAACTTATTTTTGTACAATTGTTTAGATTAAATACCTATCAATTTTGAGGGAACAATGTATTTTGAATGAAAAAGAATGCACCACAACCCCAGTCATGGCATCGAACATTGGAGATCGTGTAGGATGCCCATCATAGTCTCCTGACTCTTTCCAAAGGCAGAAAATACTATGCTGTCAGATCAATGGTTATTTTTGTTAACCAAAGGTATTAAAGGATATGGGGCAAAGGCGGGTATATGGAGTTAGGTCACAGATCAGCCATGAACTCATTGAATGGCAGAACAGGCTTGAGGGGCTAAATGACCTACTCTTGCTCCTATGTTCAATGTGTACAGATCAAAACTAATAAATTAATTTACAGGTTGAATAATACAAAAAAGCAGTAAGACACAGCAACAAAATGAGGGTACAATACTTAAAACAATATAGAATCAATCTCAAATTATTTAAATACCCTTTATAAGAAAGAAAAGAAAGAACACGTATGTATATAGCATCATCCTCAGGATGCCCCAAACTGCTTTATGGTGAATGAAGTACTTTTGCAGTGTAGTCACTATTGTAATGTAGGCAAACACAGCAGCCAATTTGCACACAGCATGGTCCCACAAACAACAATGAGATAAATGACCAGAGAATCTGTTTTTAGTGGGTCTTGGTTGAGGGATAAATGTTGTCCAGGACATATTTCTTAGATGGCTTGATAAGCGACAGAACTTTTGTAGGCCTTCGCATTGAGCAGCATAACCAGTAAGACATGCGGAAATCGCCCCTCGCCGTCCAACAGTTTCCAAAGTTCAGTCCCGCCGAACAGACAACACAAAACCCAATGGGCTCGATTTTGCCAGGCCCGAGGAGGCGGGAATGGAGGCGTGTGGGGTGTTAAAATTGCAAAAAATGGTGGGCGGGCCCGACCCCGCCTCAATCCCGCCTCCGAGCAATTTTCCCAAATGCGTGGTTTTTGATCCCGTCTCTGTCCCGCCCCCAAGAGGCGGGATAGGCCCTTAAGGCCCTTAACAACCACTTAATTGCCTCTATAATCCCATTTTGAGGGGCCTTTCTGATTTTAACACTTTTCCGACGTGATGCACACCTCCTCTGAAACACGACGGTGAAACCTGGCGGTAGCACACTTGGATTGCTGACTATCAGCTGCAGTTCCACCATTAAAAAGGAGATTTGATCAATCATCATTCTGGGGGAACTTTTAGCAGTCATAACCATTGTTGTGGGGGTTTGGAGCCTGACACCCATGATGAGTGGTGGTGGTGGTGGTGGTGGAAAAAAATTTGGGAGCAGACTTAGGTCTCCTGCTGCTCATTTTGCCTCCAGGTCCCTCTCACAGCAAAGGCCAGGCAGTCTTTGCAGACCTTAAATGCAGCAGCAATGATGACATCATCAGAGGCGACTTTCAGACTGAAAACACTAATTGGTTCATGGGTTCCCACATGCTGGAACTCAATTGCCCAATTAGGGGAAAATCGCATAATTCTCCCACATCCAATTGGAGTCGGGTGGCTAACACGAAAAGCGGATGACACGACCCCAGCCCGCCCCATGACAAAATCGAGCCCAATGAATCTGTGAAAAACTTCTTTTACTTAAAAATCAGCAAGGGATTACAAGTAAGCATCCGACAGTTATGTAGCGTGTAACAATTCCTGACTATACCTTAGCAGACACAGAGCTATCCCTTTACTTTAAGCTCAAGTGATAATAAGCAAAACACCACATACGTACTAACACCAGCGATTGGTCAATTCAGCGATGACTAGACGTCTGATTTCTGACAACTGACCAGGTTGTCCAGCTGCAGCCCCGAGTGTCTTGAAACAGCACCTCTTATACCCTAAAACTTGGCGTAGAGAAGTTATGCTGAACCTTTATAAAGCGCTGGTTAGGCCACAGCTGGAGTATTGCGTCCAGTTCTGGTCACCACACTTTAGGAAGGATGTGAAGGCCCTTGAGAGGGTGCAGAGGAGATTTACCAGAATGGTTCCGGGGATGGGGGATCTTAGCTACAAGGACAGGTTGGAGAAGCTGGATTTGTTTTCATTAGAGCAAAGGAGGTTGTGGGGTGATTTGATAGAGGTGTACAAGATTATGACGGGTTTGGATAGGCTAGACGAGGGAAAGGCTGTTCCCCCTAGTTGATGGTACAAGGACTAGTGGACACAGATATGAGGTTTTGGGCAAGAGGTACAGGGGGGGGCATGAGGAAATACTCAGCGAGTGGTGAGGACCTGGAACTCGCTGCCGACGGAAGTGGTGGAAGCGGAGACACTCAATGTTTTCAAAGGGAGACTGGATAGGCACTTGAAGGAAATAAACTTGCAGGGCTACGGGGATAGAGCAGAGCAATGGGACTGACTGGATTGCTCTACAGAGAGCCGGCATGGACTCGATGGGTCGAATAGCCTCCTTCTATGCCGCTATGACTCGATGTGTCCCAAATTATGTTAGTAATGGTCAGCCGTTGTTTCTCAGACCCCCTTATCACTAGTCTGTTAAGCAACCGTGGGCCTTCAAGGCCGGTTTTCCATAGTCTGAAGATGTTTCCACAGTTCAATCGTCTGTTCCCACAGGACTCTCAAAGCGTGCTTTCCTTATCTCGGTAAAAGGCATCTTGCAGCATTTCACAGCTTACAACCATAACAGTTCATTCAGCAGAAAGTCTCTGTTCTGCCCAAGGTCTTCTTTATCGGTCAACGGTTTTCGTACAAAAATTCTCACAGGAACCAACCTCTCAGCTTCCCGAAGCATGCTGGTATATTAAAACATGGTCAACTTTTTAAGTTTGGTCAAGTTACAGCAAATCGTGTGTTCTTACAGTCCTTGAAGGCCACTCCAAAATCGGCCTGGAAATGTTGTGATGGAGCTGGGAGGAGCAGGAGTGCCAGTCTTGGCTTTGTAAACTCCACATTTGTGAACTGAAATACATTTACTTACGCCATAAACATGTTAGTGGAACTGTACCTTAATCATTGGCCCAGAATTTCCTGGAATCTTGCGCCGTGGTAATCAACAGCATGCGCCATTATCCCAGCGTAAAAAGTTGTAGGAAACAATGGCATAAGTTAGTCATGCCATTTTTACACTGCGCCATAATTTCCTGGGATTTTTTTGCGCCACTCCACCGATACGCTCGCCAAAACAAATAATGCTAATTATCATAGCTCCGCCCAGCATTGCCGTCAATGGCGATCGCCAGTTTCCTGGATTTATGCCTGTTTTCTTGCTTCAGCCACTTAGACTGAAATAGAGTGGCGCAGGTGACCTGGTATTGACATGATTTATGGCCCTCACATGACTCAGTCGAGGTGGACAACAAAGGGACCTTTCAAGTCGTGGAGCCTCATCCCTGCAGTCTGGAAGCTGCTCTCCAATTTTCCGTTCTGGTTCTCTCAGTTTTGGCAGTTTTGCCACTCAGATTCCTTTGATTGTCTAAAGTCAACATTTTAAGCACTCCCACCCCACTCTACGTGTTGGAAGGTGAAAGGATTTCAATGGATTCCACTGGGCATCACCCTGTTCTTGATTATCGTTGACGATCTGGAGGAGGAGCAGAGGGAAGTGGCACAGTATGTGTCACCATGGCCAGAGACGGCACTGAACTCGCTACTACACCCCAACGCCCCCTGGGAGTGTAGACGGACCGAATGTCATTCGAGCACTGCCAGAGGAGCTGTGCATGCACAGACTGCGCTTCACCAATTGTCCACCTCTGTGAAATGCTGCAGGAAGATCTGAAGTCACAGGGGGTGATTTTGCCAATGGGGATCTTTTGGAGGCGGGACTCCCACTTGTCGGGTTTCAGTCCCGCCTCCAACAACTTCTGGCCAACCCACGCTATTTTCCCTTGATTGACCTTGTTAAGCCCGCCCAGCGGGCATAGCAGGCCAATTAAGGGAAAGCTGGTTGCAGAGAACGTCAACGTATGACGTTCATCTGTCAAAAATTTTTGACAGATGAATTGTCATCGTTTGACAGCTCTGTGAAGCTGTCAAACAGTGACATTCTCTGTAGTTTGATGAGCTCTTGAATTCAAGACCTCATCAAACCTCTTTCTTTTGCAGAAATGAGATGGTTGTTGCATTGGAGAATGCAGCGGCCATCTGACATCTCCAACGCGGAGATGCGAGAGTCTCCGCATACACACCGACTGAAGCCTGCAGGAAGAAACAAAGGTAAGTAAACTTTTACTAACACTTTCCACTTACCTCAGATACTCACCTCTCCACACTTGCACCCATCACTCACCTTCACAGCGCACTTTTGGACCCCTCCGACCCCCGCAGACCACTGCTCGCCTTGATGACCCTGGCGGGGTTCGGAGCCTTCGGGAAGCCTGCACTTGAGGGCAAAAAGGGGATAATCCTATTTTCTGCCTGTTAACTACCTGTTAACAGGCAGATAATAAGCTGTTCACCCTTCCCGCCTCCAAGGAGACGGGACCCGGCGCGGGACAGCTACCCGCCTCCTGGGAAGATGACACGGAGGCGGGTTGGGGACCCGCCCCCAAATTCTGCCATTTTCCCGGCAGTCCCGCCTCCATACCCGCCTCCCCAGGGCTGGCAAGATCACGCCCACAGTCTCGCTCCCATCGAGCCTCGTGAGTAGGTGACGGCAGCCCTCAATTTCTGCAGCTCTTGTTCTTTCCAGTCAGGCATTGGAACATCACTTGTAACATCAGCCAAGGAGCTGCGAGGGCCTGCATTCAACAAGTGACAGATGCCCTTTTCCGCAGGGCGTCTGACTTCATTAAATATGGCCGGCCTTGCCTCTGCTCTACCTCATCAAGGAGGGCCCACAGATCCTCAGCCCCAAACTGCGCAACCCTTTTCTTTGCCTCTTCTAGCTCTGCGACATATCCATGGAAATGGGGATGTGCCAGACACTGGAAGTTACAACAATTTTTAACTAAAGTAAACTTAAAAAAATTGATTTAAGGGTGATTTCAGAACAGGCAGCTGACTTATTATCTCCCAATGCCAAGCCTCACTGTGTATTTTTAAAAATTTGTTCCTGGGATGTGGGCATCGCTGGCAAGACCAGCATTTATTGCCCATCCCTAATTGCCCTTGAAAAGGTGGTGGTGAGCCGCTGTATACTTCTTTGTAGCAGCTTGCTAGGCCATTTCAGAGGGCAGTTAAGAGTCAACCACATTGCTGTGGGTCTGGAGTCACATATAGGCCAGACCGGGTAAGGACGGCAGATTTCCTTCCCTAAAGGACATTAGTGAACCAAATGGGTGCAATCCAGTAGTTTCATGGTCACCATGACTGATACTAGCTTTTTATTCCAGATTTATTTAATTCACTGAATTTGAATTCCATAGCTGCCATTGTGGGATTTGAACTCACATCTCCATATTATTAGCCCAAGCCTGCTGGATTACTAGTCCAGTAACATAACCACACAGCCACCATTGTACCCAGTAAGTATAGTGCCCTGTGATAGGTCTGCAAGGTAAGCCATTGGCTGCACTGCACACGAGGTTCATCATTGAGCTCGCTGCACTGTAGGCGAATCCATTTTCCAGGAGATTTTGGCGTAATATAGTGTGAGAAGATCGGAGAGTGCAGCTGGCTGATTTACAGCGTGCATCGTATATCGCACCCGTCCAGGAAATTCCAGGCCATTCTTTCAGCGGGGGAAAGAATTTCACACCTTCATACAAGCTGCAAAGTTCTTTGCTGTGTTGATAAGTACAATCAAATCTCACTGATCATTATGAAGAAACACAGCCACATACGTAGGGGTTGCAGTTTTGACAACGACCAATAGATCATTACAAGTGAATGATTCCCACAAATCATGATCACCTCAACCACAGAGTTGCAGTTTTCAAGGAAAAATGGAGGGAATTATGGAACACAATGGGGGCGATTTTGCCAGCCCTGGGGAGGCGGGTCTGCCGGGAAAATGGCAGAATTTGAGGGCGGTTGCCTAACCCGCCCCCAACCCGCCTCCATGCCATCTTGCCAGGAGGCGGGTAGCTGTCCCGCGCCCGGTCACAGGTGCGGGCTTCCCGAAGGCTCCGAACCCCGCCAGCACAGCTCAGCGAGTAGGGGGTCTGCGGGTGTCGGGGGTCGGGGGGGTGCAAAAGTGTGGTGTGAAGGTAAGTGATGGGTGCAAGAGTGGAGAGGTGAGTATCTGAGGTAAGTGCAAAGTGTTAGTAAAAGTGTACTTACCTTTGTTTCTTCCTGCAGGCTTCAGTCAGTTTGTATGCGGAGACTCTCGGACCTCCGCGTTGGGATTGACAGGTGGCCGTTGCATTCACAGATGCAACAACCATGTCATTTCTGTAAAAGAAAGAAGTTTGATGGGGTCTTGTAGTCAAGACCTCATCAAACTGCAGAGAATGTCACTGTTAGACAGCTTCACAGAGCTGTCAAACGATGACAATTCATCTGTCAAAAATTTTTGACAGATGAAACATCATATGTTGACGTTCTCTGCAACCGGCTTTCCCTTAATTGGCCTGCTAAACCCGCTGGGCGGACTTAAGAAGGTCAATCAAGGGAAAATAGCGTGGGTTGGCCAGAAGTTGATGGAGGCGGGACTGAAACCCGACAAGTGGGAGTCCCGCCTCCAAAAGCTCCCCATTGGCAAAATCACCCCCAATCTCCAAAACACAGCTGAAGACTGTGGAAAAATTCTGGAATCCCAGTTAATAAAGCCAGAATTTAACTTATTCAGTCAATATAAATCTGTGGCTCTTGTTATAAACTGTCAGAATTGGGGAATTCAATCCCCAAAACATTGGTCAAAATCCCAAGAAACAAAACCAGAATTTGACTTTGTCACTCAGTCTAAAACAGTGGCCCTGGTGATTTAAAACCAAACTCTATTAGCAGAGCAGCACAAGTAGGTCCCATCGCCCTCGCTTGGCTGGAGAGGGAGGGGAAGGGGGTAGTTGTTGGAATTCCTCTTGCACTTGTTAATTAACAAGTCCATAAAGGGGTCATGGAAATGGTTACAATATCAGGAGATTTGCCTAATCCCCCAATATTTTTCAATCTATGTAGAGTGCACTCTAGTCAGAAAAAGAAAAGAAAGACTTGCATTTATATAGATAGATTTTTGAAGATTAAGGGATAGTGGAGATGAGGTAGAAGATCAGCCATGATTTTATTGAATGGCGGAGCAGGCTCAAATGGCCGACTCCTGCTCCTATATCTTATGTATAGCGCTTTTCACAACCACAGGACGTCCCAAAGTGCTTTAGTATGAGCGAATTAAGTACTTTTTGAAGTGTAGTCACAGTTGTAATGTCGGAATCCCGGCAGCCAATTTGTGCACAGCAAGCTCCCACAAACAGCCATGTGATGATGGCCAGATAATTTTGTTTTTAGTGATGTTGATTGAGCGATAAACATTGGCCAGGACACCAGGGAGAACTCCCCTGCTTTTCTTCGAAATAGTGCCGTGGGATGTTTTACGTCCACCTGAGAGAGCAGACGTGGCCTCGGTTTAACATCTCATCTGAAAGACGGCACCTCCAACAGTGCAGCGCTCCCTCGATACTGCACTGGGAGTGTCGGCCTAGATTTTTGTGCTCAGGTCTCTGGAGCGGGACTTGAACCCATGACCTTCCTAGACTCAGTAGGTGAGTGTGCTGCCCACTGAGCCACGGTTGAGACTGTTCACCGGTTCAGTGGTCATCTTATTAATTGGGAATCCTTGTTAAAAGGCACACATTATTTGAGTACATTATTCTGCTGCATTCTCTTCATAACATGATTAGATTATCTGACCACTGTGGCGTGCCTTTTACTGTCTCACGTAAAAGCCAGCCCGTCACAATGGACTGTGCAGAAATTGTTTCACTAGCGGGCCTGCGTCGCAATGGCATTGAGCTTGTGTAAGCACAGCACTAATGGACCATCAAGTTCATGTCAATTAAAGCTGTCGGGGAAGAGTATTACCCTGAGATTAATGTGCCTGAGGTGTTGTGAGGTGAACCTATCAGTAACAGGGAAATGTGAGGCTGGTTAATAGTAGAACAATGGGTTCTTTCTCAAAGTCTGGTGATGTATGCCCTGTTGTCTTGACAACATTCCCAGCAACGTTCAGGCACATTTAGCCACTTCTCTGGGTCTCAGTCCCACAAATGCTCTCAGTTTAGATTTTAAAGTGGTTGATACAATATCTGGTTGTGAGCCGAGGATATTCAGCTTTGTTTATTTAGCTTGGCTCTGTGCCCAGTGTCCTGGGCACTTTATCCTCTTGATCACTGCCTGAATGTTCGACTCTCTCCCCGATCCCTTAGTGTTTGTTCCGGTCACCCCCCCCCACACCACCAGACATTGAGCAGGCACCATGTTTCCATAGCCCAGCCAGTAAATGCTGCTCTGTAACAAGATATTACGGGGTGCATGAGAGCAGCCCTGGCTCACCCTCCCACTGCCTTTCCTCCGCGCTCTGACAGAAACCGTATCACCTCTGCTCTGCTTAGTTCCTCCTGCTGATGATCCGAATGAGATGCGAATTCAGTATTTCAGGCATCAGGGAGGCGAACCTGCAATCTTACGGAAGAATAGGATTTTTTTTTGAGGAACAGCAAGTGGCCATTAGGTTCAACAAGCCTGAACTGCTTTCACAGGTGCCTTCTCACCCATATGTCTCAATCCTTTCCCTCTCCGCAACACATCGCAATGTCTCTTGAATCGAAGGGCCGAATGGCCGACTCCTGCTCCTATTTTTCTATGTTTTTTTTCAATACTGATTGCTTCCATGGCCTTTCCTGCTAATTTATTTAACAAGTCATGGAGTCATAACGGCACATAAGGAGGCCATTCGGCCCATTGAATCCGTGCCGGCTCTCTGTAGAGCAATCCAGTCCGTCTCATTCCCCCGCTCTATCCCCGTAGCCCTGCAAGTTTATTTCCCTCAAGTGCCTATCCAGTCTCCCCTTGAAAACATTGAGTGTCTCCACTTCCACCACTTCCGTCGGCAGCGAGTTCCAGGCCATCACCACTCGCTGCGTAAAAAAGTTTTTCCTCACGTCCCTCCTGTATCTCTTGCCCAAAACTTTAAATCTGTGTCCCCTAGTCCTTGTACCATCAACTAGTGGGAACAGCCTTTCCCCGTCTAGCCTATCCAAACCCGTCATAATCTTGTACATCTCTATCAAATCATCCCTCAACTTCCTTTGCTCTAATGAAAACAAATCCAGCTTCTCCAACCTGTCCTTGTAGCTAAGATGGGGGATCCCCAGAACCATTCTGGTAAATCTCCTCTGCACCCTCTCAAGGGCCTTCACATCCTTTCTAAAGTGTGGTGACCAGAACTGGACACAATACTCCAGTTGTGGCCTAACCAGCGCTTTATAAAGGTTCAGCATAACTTCTCTACTTTTGTAGTCAATACCTCTATTTATGAAGCCCAAGATCCCATATGCTTTGTTAACCACTCTCTCAATATGTCCTGCCACCTTCAGGGACCTATGCACATTAACTCCCAGGTCCCTCTGTCCCTGCACACTCTTTAAAACAGTGCCATTAAGTGTATATTGCCTCTCCCTGTTCCTTCTGTCAAAATGCATCACCTCACACTTCTCTGTATTAAATTCCATCTGCCACTTGTCTGCCCATTCTGCTAGCCTTTCTATGCCCTGTTGCAGTGTATTACTTTCTGGTGAATAAATGTGAGAAGTCGCACAACACCAGGTTATAGTCCAACAGCTTTATTTGAAATCACAAGCTTTCGGAGCGCTGCTCCTTCGTCAGGTGAAGTGAAGAGATGCATATAGGCACAGCATATATCGTCAGAGAACATTGCCAGAAGATTACAGTTAATCTTTCTAACTGCCCTGACTATATATGCTGTGCCTATATGCATCTCCACATCATTTCTGGTGAATAACATTGACCCTACCGAGCCACATAAAGAGACTGCACTCAGGACTCACCAGCACTTGCTGGCATTTGATCTATTCACCTCACTCAGCCAGAAAACTTGTATTTAAAGCACCCATGCCAACTCACCACATCAAAAAGCAGTCAAAAATCACATGCCCTGGGGTGCTGCACAGGTCTGTGTTTTGTAATAATATGGTAGCAGGTTGACGGAGTCTCCTGCAGTTCACACAACAAGAAAGGAAAGGAACGGCTTCTCTTGATACACCCTCCTTTGCTTGGGATTACTGAGCCAAACTGTAGTAGCCCTATGACTTCCCAGCCTGAGATTACCAACACCACAGATCAGCGATCGAGCTTGGAATCGTCCGAGCCTCTGTGACTCACTGAGGACAAGATTTGCTCAATCAACCTTTGGAGCAGTGAAATATTTTTGCTTAAAGAGTGTTTGGCAAACACAGAAAGAAAAACTTTGTTGCGCACATTTTAGGGAGTTTTGAGCCGCTGCAGCCGTGTCACACGTGGCTCAGTGGGTAACACACTCGCGACTCTCAGTCAGAAGGTTGTGGGTTCAATTCCCACTCCAGAAACTTGAGCACAAAAATCTAGGCTGATGCTCCAGTGCGGTGCTGAGGGAGTGCTGCACTGTCGGAGGTGCTGTCTTTTGGAAGAGATGTTAAGCTGATGTCTGCTCTCTCAGGTGGACGTAAAAGATCCTGTGGCACTATTTCAAAGAAGAGCAGGGGAGTTCTCCCCGGTGTCCTGGCCAATATTTATCCCTTAATCACTAAAAGAAAACAGATTATCCGGTCATTATCACATTGCTGTTTGTGGGATCTTGCTGTGCACAAATTGGCTGCCGTGTTTCCTACATTACAACAGTGACTACACTTCAAAAAGTACTTAATTGGCTGCTGAGCACTTTGGGACGTCCTGAGGTCGTGAAAGGCGCTATAGAAATGCAAGTCTTTCTTTCTTTATAAGTGATTACAAAAGGATCAAAAGAGAATGACAGGTGAAGCAGAAGTGATTGTTCAATAAACTTTTCTATTTTACACTAGAACTCTCCAGAATACAGCCTTGGGTACAGTACCAAAGCCTATAGAAGACTGCAAGAGGATGTAGGCTCAATTTTTGCACATTCCTGTTACGACCTCTACTTTCTTCAACCCTACGAGTGTGCATTTTCTCACCGTCTATTTTTTTTTATTCGTTTATGGGATGTGGGCTTCACTGGCAAGGCCAGCATTTATTGCCCATCCCTAATTGCCCTTGAGAAGGTGGTGGTGAGCCGCCTTCTTGAACTGCTGCAGTCCGTGTGGTGAAGGTACTCCCACAGTGCTGTTAGGGAGGGAGTTCCAGGATTTTGACCCAGCGACGATGAAGGATCGGCCGATATACTTCCAAGTCAGGATGGTGTGTGACTTGGAGGGGAACTTGGAGGTGGTGGTGTTCCCATGCGCCTGCTGCCCTTGTCTTTCTAGGTGGAAGAGGTTGCGGGTTTGGGAGGTGCTGCCAAAGAAGCCTTGGCGAGTTGCTGCAGTGCATCTTGTAGATGGTACACACTGCAGCCACGGTGTGCCGGTGGTGGAGGGAGTGAATGTTTAAGGTGGAGGATGGGGTGCCAATCAAACGGGCTGCTTTGTATTGGATGGTGTTGAGCTTCTTGAGTGTTGTTGGAGCTGCACTCATCCAGGCAAGTGGATAGTATTCCATCACACTCCTGACTTGTGCCTTGTAGATGGTGGAAAGGCTTTGGGGAGTCAGGAGGTGAGACACTCGCCGCAGAATACCTAGCCTCTGACCTGCTCTTGTTGACACAGTATTTATGTGGCTGGTCCAGTTAAATCTCTGGTCAATGGTGACCCCCAGGATGTTGATGGTGGGGGATTCAGCGATGGTAATGCCGTTGAATGTCAAGGGGCGGTGGTTAGACTCTCGCTTGTTGGAGATAGTCAATGCCTGGCATTTCTGTGGCGCGAATGTTACCTGCCACTTATCAGCCCAAACCTGAACGTCATCCAGGTCTTGTTGCGGGCATGGACTGCTTCATTATCTGAGGAGTTGTGAACGGCGCTGAACACTGTGCAGTCATCAGCGAACATCCCCATTTCTGACCTTATGTTGGAGGGAAGGTCATTGATGAAGCAGCTGAATATGGTTGGTCCCAGGACACTGCCCTTGTATTATTGTAACTCCAGCCCATCCATTAGAGAAGACAATCATATTCAAATAAAACAAAATGTGGGAGGATATTCAAATTTATTAATTGGACAAGAAACGGTCTGCGTTACTGGGATGCAACCCTCCACGTCCGGTTTACTTATCTGGTCTCCACCCATGTGAGGCTTGATGCCCAAGCACCAAAGAGGAAAGTCTTTCTGGCTGCAGCTAGGACCAGAATGTTCTCGGGGCTAAAAGGGTTAAATTATAAGGACAGGTTGCATAGACTAGCTTTATGTTCACTTGAATACAGAAGATAAAGGGGTGATCTAATTGAGGCGTTTAAGATGATTAAAGGAGTTGATAGGGTAAATCGAGAGAAACTATTTCCTCTGGTGGGGGGAGTCCAGAACAATGGGGGCAGAACCTTAAAATTAGAGCCAGGCCATTCAGGGGTGATGTCAGGAAGCACTTCTTCACACAAAGGGTGGTGGAAATCTGGAACTCTCTCCCCCAAAAAGCTGTTGAGGCTGGGGGTCAATAGAAAATTTCAAATCTGAGATTGATAGATTTTTATTAGGCAAGGGCATTAAGGGTTACAGAACCAAGGCGGGTCGATGGAGTTAAGATACAGATCAGCCATGACCTAATTGAATGGCAGAACAGGCTCGGGGAGCTGAATGGCCTCCTCCTGTTCCGATGTTCCTATGACAGTATGTAGAATCTGGCATTAAGTGTGGGAGAGAGCGACTAACAGAAAGGAACGAGATAAGTTAAATAGAAAGATGATTGTAAACTACTTTACGTACAGATATCTAGATTTAATACAATTGCCTCTCTAGAAATGATGGTGCAGACAGTTAAGTGCTTACTAGCCAACAGTATCAAAATACTCAAAAGCACTTGGAGAGGGATTGAGTCATCGGTCAGAACACCAAGAACCTCACTTCAAATCAAGCCAAGACTAAAGGAATAAAAGTCTCTTTTCTCTATCAACTGTCTGGGACCCCAGTTAAATTGAGTTGGAGAAGTCTCGACCCAGTTGGAAAGAGAAAGGAATAAAGACATGTATTTAAATAGAACCTTATCACCTTTCTCAAAAGTCTAAAAGTGCTTCGCGCAATGAATTACCTTAAAATGTTGTGGCTGTTGTTATGTAGGCACATTAATAACCATTTTATGCATGTCAAGATCCCATAAACAGCAATGAGACACATGACCAGTTACTCTGTTTTGGATGGTTGGCAGACACTAGTAAACCTCCATGCTCTTCGAATAGTACTTGAGCGATTGGAACAGGAAGGTGAGCCTGTGGTTTAATATCTCATCCAAAGGATGGCACCTTGAGCGATGCACGCCCTGGAGTGGGATTTGAACCCATGACCCACAGGGCATGAGTGCTACCAGTTGAGCCAAACTGGCACTCGTCCTCTGTGGGCTTTTAATCCACAGCACAAAACTGCCCAGAATTAAGCGCCCAACATCACTAGCGGATCACTTCACTCAGATAGGCCGCAGGGATTCCTAACGTAAGCAATGGAAATGGCACACTGGTGCAGGCGGAGGTGTTTGTCTGAGGCTGGAATCAAAGCATATTGCGGTAAGTCAGTAGAGTCAGGTTGTGCAGCACCTGATGTGGGCATATTTCATGCTGACACTTTGTCAAATGTGGAAAAAACACCCCACTCTTGCAATTTCATCTCTCTCCATTGACGAGCAGAACAATCCTCACCAAAATAAAAGGAGAAAATAAAAACATAGGAAGTGTCTAATATTTTGAAACGCGTGTTGGCTGAAATGGAACAATTCGAGAGTGATTAGCATTCCGTACGTGCCTAGATTTTCAAAGCGCAGTCAGTAAGACTGTAGAGGATGAGCTGGGGATGGAGTTCTGTGGATTTTAAAATCAGTAGGGAATGCCAAGATCAGATATTCTTCTTAAGATGGATAACAGAAAATACAATCTGGAATACAAGAAAAGGATGCACCCAGGGTTCACAGATTTGAAGCACATTCCTGGCAATCACATGTTACTGTTTTAATCAGAACACAGGATGGAAAACGGATTATAAACTAGGTTAAGCACCCGCTGTAATGTGAGCAGAGCTGCAGTGCTTAAAGATTATTCAAATCCTGGTCGTCTCCCATGGCATTGCCCACGTGTAACCTGGAAAGAGCGAGAAGAAGCAATGGGAAGTGTAGGCTGGAGGTTGCCAGCCAGTGGACATAGCTGGGCTACTAGCCACAGCACAGCATTAAACTCAGGTGCAGTTGGCCAGGAATATGTCATTCAGCACTGGGTGGCCAAGATGATGTCAAATTGGGTCTGACAGAGAGGTCGGATTGCAGCAATTTGGACAGAGAGCCAGATTGGGCTGGGTAGGACAGAGAGGGGTGGTTACACCAAGAGGCAGGGAGATTATGGTTCAGCAGCTCAGAACGGTTGTGTGTGTTGGAAATAGAAAAAAATATATTTTAAAAGACAGGAAGTATACGGAAAAAAAAAGCTTTAAATAAAAGGCAACAAAAATAATGTCTGTCCTACGTATTCGCACAGGGATCTGATTGGTTCAATCCAACCATAATACACTACAGACCAGCC
This sequence comes from Squalus acanthias, assembly GCA_030390025.1. NCBI lineage: Eukaryota > Metazoa > Chordata > Chondrichthyes > Squaliformes > Squalidae > Squalus > Squalus acanthias. The sequence continues at coordinate 60,686,028 of CM059441.1, read as the reverse complement.
AGAAAATTTGTATCCTCTCTAGATTATTAGAGACACTCATGTGCATGAGAATGAGGAGCAAGAGTAGGCTATACGGCCTATGAGCCTGCTCCGCCATTCAGTGAGATCATGGATGAATTTCTACATCAACTCCACTTTCCAGCCCGATTCCCGTGGCATTGCCCATGTGTAACCTGGAGTCCAAAAATCTAGCGATCTCAGTCTTGAATATACTCATTGACGGAGCATCCACAGCCCTTTGGGGTAGAGAATTCCAAAGATTCACAACCCTCTGAGTGAAGAAATTCCTCCTCATCTCAGTCTTAAATGGGCGACCCCTTATCCTGAGACTGTGCCCCCTGCTCTTCTAAATTCCAGAGAATACAGGCCCATTCTACTCAATCTCTCCTTGTAGGACAGCCCCTCTCATCCCAGGGATCAATCTAGTGAACCTTCGTTGCACCGCCTCCAAGGCAAGTATATCCTTCCTTGATTGCCATTGGGTAGTGCGGGCTGGTGGCCTTTCAGAAAAAGCCTCAGTGGCACTCATGCCAGCTCCCAGCTGGTGAGACTGCTATTGAGGCCTTCTGAGAGCAGGATTGGAGAACTTCCCAGCCTCCCAGGGCAGATTCCGCCCATTTTCCAGCCCCATCTGGCAGTTCTGCCAGAGAAGCATCCAGAGAACCAAATCTTGGGCCCAGGATTTTTAATATCTGGGTCGCTTCAACCAGCCATTTCCCTCCCAGTTAGCATCAGTTGCTTTGCAGTCTCAATGCACTGCATCAGACGTGTTGCAATATCAGCCTCTGGTCCGAGGGCTGGTGTTATAATGCAACTGATGCAATGTCGTAACACCCAGAGGGTCGATGTCACGAGGGTTCACTTGCTGCTCAGAGGCTTATTCTAGGGAAACTCAAGACTGGAGAATTGGGTGTGGATGTTAATGTCCTCAGTTCATGGTGCTCCTACCTCTGCGCCCGATTCTCTGACCAGTGCTCCGTCAAATGAGGCTCCGTCTCAGCATCTAAGATCAGAAGAGAGCTTTCTCTCTTTCCACTTGATCTCCCCCCCCCTCTCAGTCTCTGTATCTCTTTCTGCCTCCTGATCTCGAAATACCCCATCTTTCCATGTCTTGATAGCTTTCAATCTTTTTTCTATTTCTCTTGCTTTCTCTCATCCCTGATCATGAACTTGCTGTCCTGATTGCTCCTTCCTCTCACCTCCCCTGCTCTCCTACTCTCTCTCTCCTGACTCCCGCCTTCCCTGCCCTCTCCCTCTGTTGATCTCAATCTTTCTCTCTCAATGTCTCTTTTTCTTTCTCTCCCGTTTTCCTGATTTCTTCCTTTCTCCTAATATCTTTCTTTCCTACTTTGTCGATAGCTCTCCTGATCTATCGTCTTTGCCTTACTCCTGAATCACATACTCTCTCTCCCCTTGATGTTGTCTCTGATAATCACATCACCCCGAGGAGAATTCAAAGCATAAATCCACTTCTGATCACTGTTATCATACAGCATTACAAGGATCCATACCATCTCTCTAACAATCCAAACATACAGAAGTTCGATGAACGAAACTCCTGCTATTCTCTCTCGCTGCGCAGAATTCCTTTGAACCAAACAACTCCCATTCAGTTTAAATGTATAGAATTTCAATGGGCTAATTTTTCCCTGTCATTTCAATGATTTAGAATTCCATCTTGCAATGTCTTTCCTAATTATCTGTTTTGATGCTTGTCACATCCACATCTATTCAATTCACTGCACACTTGCTTTGAGGTTTTGGCACATAATAAAAGTTAATCACAGTTGTCTAAGTTTTTTTTTCCTGCTTCTGATTGGATCGAGCTGCGGAATGAATGATTAAGTGGGCTGTGGACAAAGATCCAGAAATTAGTGATTTTAATCTGCCGTTTATGGAAATCCTGATCCAAGCACAACTTTTCTTGGCAAGCTGCTGGCGTACTTATCAGGATAAAATAATACTTACAACTGCAAATCACATCACGGATCACAGACAGTGGAATTGGGCCGACTGCGCGGCCCCCAGAGCCTACACTCGTGTAAGCCAGCTCTTCAGCTCTCTGCACAAGATAATGGGCAATCAGTTCCTGTTCACACGCTCCCAATTAACAGCGAGCTGCAGCAGAATGTCTCAGCGAGGATGACCTGCTGCACAGCACGGTGCCGCGCTCAGGCACAGTTTCAGGAAGTAGATTATCAACTGCAACCCAAACAGAACTTGCCCCACAGGCAGGAAGGTGAAACAGAAATGTCAAGAGCAACCTTGGGCTGTTCTGACGCACTGAATAGTTGGCTGCAGAACGGCCACTGGCAGCAGCCGAGCGCTCATTTACCTTCTTGATGAATTGGTGCATGTGGGGATAATGTGGCGAGAGAGAGAGAGAGCAAAGCAATAAATACATGTTAAACATAGGAGAATATTACTTTCCTGCATGAATAGAAAAGAGGGAGGTCACGAGTACTCCAAACCTTTAAGTTGTGCCATGAAAAGAATCTATCCAATGAACAGCAGATGAAAATAGAACAATAACATGTATTTATATAGCGTCTTTAACGTAGTAAAATGTCCCAAGGCTGCACAGGCGTATTATAAGACAAAAATTTGACACCGCGCCACATAAGGATAAATTAGGGCAGATGACCGAAAGCTTGGTCAAAGAGGTAGGTTTTAAGGAGCGTCTTAAAGGAGGAAATAGAGGTAGCGAGACGGAGAGGTTTAGGCAGGGAATTCCAGAGCTTAGGGCCGAGGCAACAGAAGGCACGGCCACCAAAGGTTGAGCGATTCTAATCAGGGATCCTCAAGAGGGCAGAATTAGAGGAGCACAGATATCTCGGGGGGGTTGTGGGGCTGAAGGAGATTACAGAGATAGGGAGGGGCGAGGCCATGGAGGGATTTGAAAACAAGGATGAGAATTTTGAAATCGAGGCGTTGCGTAACCGGGAGCCAATGTAGGTCAGCGAGCACAGGGGAGATGGGCGAACGGGACTTGGTGCGAGTTAGGACACGGGCAGCCGAGTTTAGGATGACCTCAAGTTTACGTAGGGTAGAATGTGGGAGGCCAGCCAGGAGAACATGTCAAACCTTTGTACCACAGCCCTTTTTAACCATTTAGTCAGTAATTCAGTCTGAACGTTGAACAGGAAACCGTAATTGAGAACATCTTTCCATACATTTTTTCCTCAAAAATAAGATTTAATTTGGCAAATTTTCAGTCTAGCCACACGTCAAAGAAACATTTGAGAATACATTTTAATGACCATTTTGTCCCAGTATTTCCATTCCAATTATCTTGAGGTCCAACTCAAGAAAAACCAAAGCCTAGAAATTACTTTGGAGATAGTAGCAGACCAACGCTTAACTCATTCATATAACATTCCTTTTGTCTGCTATTTGGACAGAAGTGTGAACCCATTTAAAATGAACTGGGTAATACCTGCAGTAAAAATGCAGACAGGGAAATGTCGGGAGCGATTTTCGCCGAATACTTTAGGCGCTAACGAGGTAAAGGGGTGGCTAAGGTCGGGTCTTCAGCTGAAACGTCAGTTTAGTGCAAGACGCCATCTTGGCAAAGGAGTTGAAGCCAGCGCTAGGGACAGCCGCCCAGAGGCTTGCTAAACAGAAGATTGCTGCTTAAAATGCCTGCTAGTGTTCTTTAAAGAGGCTGGCATGGCGTTTTGGTGGCTAGCGCTTCAACTCCAACAACACTCAAGAAGCTCGACACCATCCAGGACAAAGCAGCTCACTTGATTGGCACCCCACCACCACCTTAAAAATTCCTTCCCTCCACCACCGGCGTACCATGGCTGCAGTGTGTACCATCTACAAGATGCACTGCAGCAACTCGCCAAGGCTTCTTCGGCAGCACCTCCCAAACCCACGACCTCTTCCACCTAGAAGAACGAGGACAGCAGGCGCATGGGAACACCACCACCTCCAAGTTCCCCTCCAAGTCACACACCATCCTGACTTAGAAGTATATCGGCCGATCCTTCATCGCCCTGGGTAAAAATCCTGGAACTTCCTCCCTACCAGCACTGTGGGAGTACCTTCACCACACGGACTGCAGTGGTTCAAGAAGGTAGCTCACCACCATCTTCTCAAGGGCAATTAGGAATGGACAATAAATGCTGGGCTTGCCAGCGACGCCCACATCCCATGAACGAATAAAAAAAAACTAACGCCCTCTCCTAACAGCGACCAGCTGATTGGGAGTAAGCACATTGTTGATGTCGATTTCAACCGCTACTTAAAGGGATACTCACCACTTAAAGGGATACCCAACATTTCATGATCATTGATGCTGGAGCTGCGAAGAAACACATCGGGAGACTTTGGGCTGGATTTTGATACTGGGGCGGGTTGGGGTCGTGTTATCCACCCGACTGCAATTGGATGTGGAAGATTGATGCAATTTTCACCTAATTGGGCAATTGAGTTCCAGCATATGGGAACCCATGAACCAATTAGTGGTTTCAGTCTGAAAGTCGCCTCTGATGATGTCATCATTGCTGCTGCATTGAAGGTCTTCAGAGACTGCCTGGCCTTTGCTGTTCGAGGACCTGGATGCAAAATGAGCAGCAGCTCAGAGAGAGAGAGAGAGAGTCGGGATGGAGTCGGGAACACCGCACACGATTTTATCAGAATTGCGTGGAGGCGGAATGGAGGCGGGATCAGGTCCGCCTGCCACTTTTCGCAATTTTAACACCCCACACGCCTCCAAACCCGCCTCCACGGCCCTATGAAAATCCAGCCCTTTATTTTCAATTGTAATTAAGATGAATTTCTTAAACTGTTTCCCAAAGTGTACTGCAGCTCTGTGAATCAGCTAGCTTTAAGCAACTGAAACTATCTGCTATATATTCCCGCTGTGTTCAGAAGCAGGGCGCATCTGAGCAACACTTTCAGCACTGCTCTTTTTCTTCCAGGAAAGGTTGCCCTAATGCCTGATTGTGCAGCTTCTACATCAATAACACAATATCAATAAGTATGTTTGTTCCTCTAGTTGCCTTGTGAAAAAATTCTCTAAATTAAAACAGCAACCTAGCATCGACTCTTCCCGTGAATGGACGCTGGGGTGTTGCTGCACTGAGGTGTGAGCCTAGATTTTCTGATTTGGGTGCAGTTTAGATCCAAATGTTGAGAAGCGGGCTTTAGACAGACTCAATTGGAAGTGTGCTATTTACACCCAATTTTCCAAAGTCAGATCTTTAGTCTATTTCCAGGTGGCGAATTGGGCAGCGCACTCATGGTGAGCGTGGAAATTGCATGTAAATGAAATGTTAAAGGAAAATGGCAAAAGAGGATGACAACAGTTCTGAAAGTCTTTGGAAGACCTCAAAAAAGTCATCTCAACCTGTTAGCCACCTTTGCGAGGGCAGAAATGGACTAAGAAATAAAAAATGAAGGGAAAAGGAACCCAGGCCGCGCTTTCCACCACAAGCACCAGCCCATTCTTCACCTAAAAGTAACAGCTGTACAACTAATTCTTCACAATGCACTCTGAGTAAGGGGGCACTAAGGAGTCCTCAGAGTGAAGATCATCCTGATGCTTTCCTTCGTGTAGTTCTGGCTCCAAAGCACCCCGGACCTCGAGAAAGCCAGATCCATAAAACTGGATGATCCTATCTCACTGTTGCTTTGCTGTGATGCCAAAGCTGATAAATTCCCCAGCTCTCCTGTAAAGTTTATCAGTCAAGGCTTCTTCGGTAGCACCTCACAAACCCGCGACCTCTTCCACCTTGAAGGACAAGGGCAGCAGGCGCATGGGAACACCACCACCTCCAAGTTCCCCTCCAAGTCACACACCATCCTGACTTAGAAATATATCGCCGATCCTTCATCGTCGCTTGGTCAAAATCCTGGAACTCCCTCCCTAACAGCACTGTGGGAGTACCTTCACCACTCGGACTGCAGCGGTTCAAGAAGGTGGCTCACCACCACCTTCTCAAGGGCAATTAGGGATGGGCAATAAATGCTGGCCTTGCCAGCGACGCCCAGATCCCATAAGCGAATTTAAAAAAAGTCACCGGTGCAATGCATGCCCGCACTGCATCCGGGCTGATATTACACTGATCCTCGATTTTAATCGCTCCACCATTGGTGGCTGACATAGGAAAACTACAGATTTGTCAAACATGATTTCCCTTTCCCTTTCATAAATCCATGTTGACTCTGCCTAATCATATTACGATTTTCTAAGTGCCCTGTTACCACGTCCTTAATAATAGATTCTAGCATTTTCCCTACTACTGATGTCAGGCTAATTGGCCTGTAGTTCCCCATTTTTTCTCTTCCTCCTTTCTTAAATAGCGGGGTTATGTTTGCTATCTTCCAATCCTTGCGGACTGTTCCAGAATCTAGGGAATTCTGGAAGATTAATACCAATGCATCCACTATCTCTGCAGCTACCTCTTTTAAAACCCAAGGATGCAGGTCGTCAGGTCCAGGGGATTGGTCGCCACTTAGTCCCATTAATTTCTCCAGTACTGTGTCTTTACTTATACTGATTTCTTTAAGTTCCTCATTCTCTCTAGACCCTTGGTTCCCCATTATTTCTGGAATGTTTTTTCTGTCTTCTACCGTGAAGACAGATACAAAGGGCTGAATTTTGCCGGCGCTCAGAGGGCGGGTTTGGAGGCGGGTCCACTGTCAAAATCAAAATGATTGACAGCAGGTTGGGAACCCGCTGTGAGCCCGACTCCAAAGTATCAGGTCTGCGATTTCAGAACAGACCCGACACCAAGTGGCGGGGGAGGCATTTAAGAAACTTAACTGCTTGTTCAGTGCTTGTTTACTACTATTTTGCCAGCCTTTTTCTATTTCACCAGTTTTAACGGGGTTCACATCAGGTAAGTAGGTCGGGTTCTCTATGTCTCTCCATTGCTGTGAATAGGTGACAGCTGCAAAAGTGGTATGAAAGCTACCATTTCACAGCTGGTCACTTTCCAATGTCAGAAGCTGGAGCCTTCAGGACTTGGAAGACGCTTTTGAGCTTTATGCAGTTTGGAAGTGTTTGGAGTAAACTCTCTATCCACTGTCACCTCCTTGGAGCAAGCTCTCTCGCCATTGACAGATTGCTTCTGTCATCTTAACTTCAGCTGCCATCTATTCCAGCAACATCCGGTGCCCTTGAAAAAAATCTCACCTTGGTCCTCTGAATCCCTCCACGATCAGCCCCAACACCAGCAGCACCAGGCATACCATCATCACCAACAACAACACCAACCTTCTCCACAATCACCTGATGCGTCACAGGACACATGGCATCGGCACCCGACAACATTGCTGCCTGGGAGGTCAGCGATGGCATCACCATGGCCACATTTGCTTCACTTGACGCTGTACACCCTGGCTGCCACATGATGCGCCAGGTTAACACCACCCCACACCAGCACCATAAAGCATCCCTACAATGACCAAGCCATTCCTTTCACACTCATCACCATTGCGTGGGATACCGTTATGTCTCACCATTCAGAACAACTCACTAAGACACTTCCAAAGGTGAGCACAGATCTGTCCAATAAGGCAAAGTGTTGAAAATAAAGATTTCAATGTTTGACAACACATTAACAGAAACTTCACATGAACATTGCATAAAACACCCAAGTGCCTACCCTTGTGTCTTGTTAGTTGGTATGATTGGACTAGGATGAAGGTGAGTGTGAGGGGTGGCTAGTGAGATGGGGAAGTGATAATGTAGATAGAGAGGGATGGGTGGAGGTGCAAGGTAAGTTGGTGTGAGTAAGGATGTGCAGGAGTAGGGTAGGGAAGGCATAGTGATGGGGATGTGATGAGTGGCACAACAGGACGAGTTTGAGTGTGGCTTTGCAGTAACATTTCATGATCTACTGAGATCATTGAAAGGTTTGCGCCACTGCAGTCAGGTACTCCTGACGACATCCCTGCTTTTGCCCTCCTGTACAATGTGCAACCAGGCTGCGTTGGTGTCCTGGGGAGGTGTCTTCCGCCCTTGGAAGGGAAGAGAACCTCCCTGGTGCTGTGACTCCCTCCATAAGCATATGGAGGGAGTCATGCGAGAGCCTGGGTGCAGCCGTGCACCTTTGTGCAGTGCTTGTCAGTGTTTGCAGCACCTCAATGCTGCAGAACACTGACAGCACAAATGTCAAAATAAATGTAGACATGGTCCCTTTAAGGAAACCAGCTGATGACGCATCATCAAATGACATCATCAGACCTGCTTCCTTTTAATTGGTCGGGAACCCCGCAGAGCGGGCTTAACAAGCCCTATTAACGGAAAATCCTTTTTACAGAGCGGCTGCAGCCGGGAACGGGACTGGAACCCGCCAACCACCTCTCCCACCACGATCCCGCCTCCGCTGGCGAAATCGTGGCTAAAGTATTTGTTTAATGTCGCTGCCATTTCCTTGCTGCCCATTATAATTTCTCCTGTCTCTGCCTCTAATGGGCCCACGTTTACTTTCACTAATCTCTTCCTATTTACATAGCTATAGAAAACGTTTACAATCTGTTTTTATGTCTCTTGCTAATTTACTCTCATTCTTTTTTCTCTTTCCTTATCAATTTCTTGGCCCTCCTTTGCTGAATTCTAAAATCCTCCCAATCCTCAGGCTTACTACTCTTTTTGGCAACATTATGGGCGCGAAATTAGGTTACGCCCCATTTGGGGGCAGTAACCGAGTTAAGGCCAGACATTTACTGCCCCAGCCGCTAAATTCGGCTTACCGCCCCGCACAGGAAGTGGAGGGCAATGTCGGGCGCTCCACTTCCTGGTGGGGCGGTAACCAAGCTGATGTCAGAGCGCGATCGGCAGCATTCTGTTTCGACACCCCTCCCCTTCAGTTAAAGGGGAGGGCCGCTGCGCACTCTGCAGGGCCTCCGATGGCCCCAACTAGGCCACCAGGGCGGCGTGATGCCACGGCCGCAGCCCGGCACCGAGACGCGGTGCCGGGCTGCGCAATGGCGGCCTGGACCACGCCATGGACCACCACAGAGGGCCGACCTGGAGGTCAGCCAAAAAAAGAAAATGGCGGCGCGAGTCGTGGCTGCACCTCCCCGAATTTCTGCAGCGGGGCGCTAAGCGGTCGCGGTGCACGGTGATGACATCATCACCAGAGGCGCGGCGGCCTGGGGAGCTACCTGCGGGGGCGCGGCGCTATCGGGTAACGCCTCAGCAACGCCCCATCAAATTTCTCGGGAGGCGCTTTTATCGCCTCCCCCCGGGTGATAAAGCCTTTGCGCCCCGTTAGCGCCCCCCGGAGGCGCTAACGGCAGGTGCAAAGGAGCCGAATTTCTAGCCCTATAAGCCTCTTCCTTTGATCTAATACTATCTTTAACTTCTCGTCAGCCATGGTTGGATCACTTTTTCCTGTGGGGTTTTTGTGCCTTAAAGGAATGTATATTTGATGTATTAATTCTTTTAACGCTAGCCATTGCTTGTCTACACTTTCCTTACACACAACCTCCTCACTGAAGTCTTCATACAACCTGCATTTCTGTATATTCTACGGGGCCAGGGTAATATCTGGTGCAATGGTTCCCCCTAAGCTGCGGGAGGTCCCGCGCTGGCCGCTCACCAGCTCTCGCCGCTGGAAAAGACGCCGCGCAGCAAATTTAAAGGGACCGCGCACGGAAAAAAAAAAAATTAGAGGGAGCGTTGATCTGGTGGGCTCCATTTCCTTGAAGTGCAGCCTGACTCTCCTTTGCTTCGTTGTGTGCTGCTGTTCCTCTTCCTTGACCATGGCACGCCCACAGGGAATACTATACCTGTTCCTGAGATGCCTTCACTGCGGACGGGGCGTGAAGACAGCGAAAGTCTCCCAGTGGGGATAGTGCGGGAAAGTGGAGTTGAGGTTGAAGATCAGCCATGATCTTATTGAATGGCGGAGCAGGCTCGAGGGGCCGAATGGCCGACTCCTGCTCCTATTTCTTATGTTCTTATGGTCTAACGCTGACACAAGCAATGGGGTTTGTGCATACTGAATGGCAAAAATAAAACTGCTGCAAGAGGTCGCTCCCAGTGGCATGTGTCGCCAGTGAAGCTCTCCACACTCTTCAGGCCCAGAAACCCCTCACTTACCCCAGCTTCAGTTGCTCATCCCAACAGCTGCACCTTATAATTCTCAGTCGGACTCACTCCGAGTGCTCGGCAACTGCAAACGCCGGACGCTTGGAGCTGCGGCCACTCTGGCCCTCATTACAATAAATGCAAATGGGCATGCTCGGGACTCAACGGGCTGATGACAGAGAGGGCCAAAATGTCTAAGGGAATTCGGGGAGGGGGTGCCGGTGGGGGGGACCAATTCTGGGGTGGGAAACTGGTGCAAATGATTTCCACCCAGCTTTTCTGCCAAGAAAAGTTACTTGACCTGATTATTCATTGAAATGATGCCCAAAACAGCACAGAATGTCTCGGCTGATTATTCCAATGCCTTTCTTGCTGGCTTCCCAACCAGCACCCTCCGCAAACTCATTGCAGCTTGTCCAAAATGCAATTACTCGTATCCTATCCTGCACTAAATCACCGTCACCCATCCTTCCCGTTCCTACCTGACCCTGTCACCCAACGTATTCTATGTAAACACCTGTCCTTGCTTTCATATCCCTGCACATTCTTGCCCTACCCTACCTCTGCACTCCCTTTACCCTTTTGTCCTCTGACCCATTAGTGCATTCCCCCCCTTCCTTTGCCCCACCGTTGGTCACAGTACCATCAGCTGCCTTAGCCCTACTCTCTGGTCATCCCTCCTCAAAAAGTCAGCCCTCCCACTTCTCTCCTCCTTTAAAGCTTATTGGTAGCACACTCGCCTCTGAGTCAGGAAGGTTGTGGGTTCAAAGTCCCACTCCATGGAACTTGAGCACCGAAAGCTAGGCTGACACTCCAATGCAGTGCTGAGGGAGTGCTGCACTGTCAGAGGTGCCGTCTTTCAGATGAGATGTCAAACCGAGGCCCCGTCTGCTCTCTCAGGTGGACGTAAAAGATCCCATGGCACTATTTCGAAGAGGAGCAGGGGAGTTATCCCCGGTGTCCTGGCCAATATTTATCCCTCAACCAACATAACAAAAACAGATTATCTGGTCATTATCACATTGCTGCTTGTGGGAGCTTGCTGTGTGCAACTTGGCTGCCGCGTTTCCCACATTACAACAGTGACTCCACTTCAAAAGTACTCCATTGGCTGTGAGATGTCCAGTGGTTGTGAAAGGCGCTATATAAATGTAAGTCTTTCTTTTCTTTTTCTCAAAACCCACCTTTTCGGTCACTCCTTCAAACTATTCCCCCAGTGGCCGAGGGACCATTTCCTTATGTATTTGCGTTTGCGAAATTCGTTGGAACATTTTTCTTTACATGAAAGGTGCTGTATAAACACGAGTTGGTGTTGGTGCTGATGTTGCTGCTGCCCTGACAATTCCATAGCCTCAGCAAATGCTTGACATAATGGCCCGGATTTTTGCGGCTGTAATGACGGTAAAACTGCCAGCGATCGCCGTCATTACTCTGTGAAACTGACAGCAACTTCTGGGGCTGGATTTTCATTGACCCGTGGAGGTGGGTTTGGAGGCGTGTGGGGGGTTAAAATTGCAAAAACTGGCACAAGTCCGCCTCCATGCCATTTTCATTAAATCGTGTCTGCTGGTTCTCTCTCTCTCTCTCTCTCTCTCTCCTGAGAGCTGCTCATTTTGCATCCAGGTCCTCTCACAGCAAAGGCCAGGCAGTCTCTGACCTTCAATGCAGCAGCAATGATGACATCATCAGAGGCGACTTTCAGACTGAAACCACTAATTGGGTCATGGGTTCCCACATGCTGGAACTCAATTGCCCAATTAGGTGAAAATTGCATCAATCTCCCACATCCAATTGCAGTCGGGTGGATAACACGACCCCAACCCGCCCCAGTATCAAAATCCAGCCCCTGGTGTCCGCACATGTGCAGTTAAAGGTGGAAATGCAGAAGTTGCTGTCAGTGATTCCCCGCTCCTCCACATGGTGCCCTGTTGAAGTCCCCACAGATGAAAAGCTGAGGCCGCGATTTTGTCAGCGGTGTCGGGATGGGTGCAGGTCAGGTGGTTTCCAGCTTCCAGTCCCGCCCCCCAGCTGCCTCCGCTCCACAGACATGATTTTCCCTTGATTGACCTTGTTAAGCCCGCCCGACTGGCCAATTAACAGGAAGCGGGTCTGATGACGTCATTTGATGACGCGTCATCTGCCGGTTTCCTTAAAGGGACCACCATGCACAATTTTATTTTGAATGTTGATTTCTCAGTGTTTGACAGCATTGAGGTGCTGAAAACACTGACAGTCACTGCACAAAGGTGACCTCTTGCACCCAGGCTCTCCAATGACTCCCTTCATAGGCTGGAATAGATGGCAGCTGCAGGAGAGGTGACCGAAGCGATCTGTCACTGGTGAGAGAGGTTCTCCCAATGAGGTGGCACTGGACATGGATTTAAAAACTTGTAAGCTAAAGAAATCTGTAAATGTTTTAAAAATGCAGGAACCAACATTTTCTTTGCTCTGAAACTCGCCATGTGCAACATTGGATCCTTCACACCACTTCTGCAGCTGTCATCAATCCAGAAACATTACAGCAGACTCACAACACGCCACACTTACCTGCCGTGGTGTCCGGACGTCGGGAAACCCGACCCAGAAGCGGGAAAATCCAAAAATAGGCTGAAAACTACTGGCAAGTACCTGTTAATAGGCAGGTAATTGCCTTTAATCTGCTTCCTGCTGCTAGGTGTCGGGTCCATTCGCAAATCGGGGACCCGACACTTGGGAAAACTGTTTGGAGGCGGGTTAACAGCGGATTCGGAACCTGCCGTCAATCAAATCAAATTTAACCTCTGACCCGCCTCCAAACTCGCCTTCTGAGCACCAGCAAAATCCCGGCCTTAGGAATCACTTGAATTGACGTGAACTTCCACTTTTTAACGCTCTAATCTTGCTGTAAAAAGCCCCGAAAAAGTTAATCCTTGTTGAATGAGGTGTAATTGGGTTTTTAATGGCGTACTAAGTCATAGTGCTGAATTTTCTGGGGTGGTAGTGGGCGAGATCGGTGGCGGGTCGGGTGCGAAATTTGTTATTTTTGACAGCAGGTCAGGAACCCGCTGTCAACTCGCTCCCACGCGTTTTTCCCACAGGCACGTCTGTCATCGTGGAGCTGACCCGACCTGCAGCGGTGGGGGACCCAATTGAAATCATTATGAGGTATTTTACAGGCACTTAAGAGCCTTTCTCCCCCTACTTTTTAAATTTCCCTGCATGGCCACGGGATTCACACAGCTTGGGAACCACGTCTGTCAACCTGAGGCGTGAGTTCCGTGGCCATTGCTCCAGCTGATTACCTGACAGCTTCGGAAACAATCCAAAATAAAAACATGTCGATTACATCAGCTAACAGATTGATGGAGATTCTGTACTACTTGAAAAGCTACTGGTAAATGTTAATTTAGAAATTCCTGAAGGGATGTAAGAGCTACCCTGGATGGTGAGGCAAATACATTTTTCATTGGCCATTCCCGGCTGTTGCCTTCCAACTGAACAGGAATTGAAGTGAATTGATCTGCACTATAAAAATGACATATACTATTTAAATACATTTTTGTGTTGTTTCTGGTCAGGTTTTTCTCACAGTATACTGTGATTGTCCAGTTACACGTTAAATCAAGTCATCAACCGTAACAATTTCAATCTCATCACTCATTCCACTGGTTCAATTTGCTTTCAGTCCCTGAATATAACTAATTAAATTTTTCAGTCTGAGACTTTGGGGGTGAATTTCTGCTGAGGTTCTCTCACTTGTCCATTGTTAACTTCAATGGAAGAACTGCAGAAATCCCAGAAACACCTTGTAAGCACCACCCACACTGTTTGTCAGGGATTCCACAGCTCTTCCGCTGAACTTGCATAAGATTGTAAATCCACCCCTTTACAATTACATTTATAATCTGCTTAATTTTACATATTACCTATACACACACATCTTTTATTTGTACCAGTTACTGATACAAAAGTCTATGGGAGAAAAATTGGGTGGCGCCCATTTTGGGGCACTAAGCGCCCCCCCCCCCCTCCCCGCCACACCATAAATTCAGTAGTAGCGCCCCAAGCAGGAGGTGGGGCGCTACTGGAAAGCACTCCACCTCCTGCTTGGGGTGCTACTATTGCATTTTGTGATGCTACGTGCAGCCAAAGCACCCCCAGATCCTGTCGCACATATCGTGCGGCAATAGGTCAAGGGGTGCAAGGGAAGTTTGCGGCCGGGGCGCTGTGCACAGCGATGACATCATCGCTGGCAGTGCAGTAGTGCGGGGCGCTACCGTCTACCACCACCGCTAACCTCCCGCTGAATTTCACAGGAGGCATTAGCGGCGCCACGCCCGGGCACTAGGGGATTTGTGCCACGCCCGGGGGCACTAACGAGAGGCGCAAACCAACCCAATTTTTCCTCCTATACATTTGTGACTAAAGCACCAATAACTTCCCAATTAATGTACATTTTATTATGTTGTTGATCATCTATGTAGATGGCATCATATTACATAATGATAATAATCTTTGAATATTTCTTTGTCACTCATATAACTTTTATTATATTATTATAGAATAAAGATTCAACACCCACTTTGTTAGATTAAACTTAAAATGTAATGTGGCCATGGTCCCTTTAATTACTTCACCAGACCCACTCCATCTAATTGGGTCGGGTAACGCACTGGGCGGATTTAATATGCCCTATTAAGGTAAGTTCATTTTCTGCAGAGGGATGGAACCAGCAGCAGGTTACGACCCGCCATGGGCACTGCCCGCACTGGACATGCGAAGGTAGGCAAAATTCCAGCCATAATTACTGCTGAACAACCTCCCTGGCCCTGAAAAACTAATTTTATATTTTTGGAATGTCAAATTTCTCCATTATGATAAAAATTCCCATAGATTTTTCAAACAATAAATACATTTTCACATTTGTTTATGATATTTCAGCTTGTAACTTAATCCCATGTGTATGTCACAATCTTTATTGCACTCTCTGTAAAATGATGAAAAAGTGAAGGATAATCAGTGCTTTTTACTTCCTGGTTTGCTGGCTGTGAGAATTCTTCAATGTGATTGGCTGCTTAGCCTGCTTGATGACATCACTGTTGCTGGACGCTGGACATCCCCTGTAGCTGACACCAGAATTAAATTAACATTGGGAAAGGTGAAATCCATGCCACAGAGATGGCCAGATCTTTGTGAGCCACTTTCTTCGAGGGCAGCGGCGAGCGACGTCACTTCGCCGCTGACCGCAAAATCCGAGATATTGTTTAAATTGTCAGAATCTGAACCTAATCAGACAGCTTCCTCAGATTTAACCAAGGAATTAAGCTACTTATTTACTTGCTGCCCTCCTGTGTCATACACCAACCTAGTCAACCCTGCACTTCCACCAGCGCAACTGTGTACAAACCCCTCAGAGCTTTGTGGAAAGAGGCCAAGGTGTCTCTCTCCCCCTCTGCAGCAAAACAAGTTGGCTTGGCGCCTTCCCACAATGGAACAGTGGAAAATGGGAACTTCTCTTGAGTGGAACTGCAAGTGAAAAGTCGCTTGGCTTGCTGCTTTAATCTCCACTACAGTTTCGTTTACTCCTGTGTCTAACATGAGCCAAGTTCTATTTTGCATGGTTTTTTTTGTGCTATCCATTACACTGGTGGAGTATGATTGGTTTTACTAAGTATATTTTTGGTCAAATATGTGTTTGGAGCTGCAATTCACAGATTTGGGGGGGGGAAAGCCATTTCACGCACTCAATCCTGGATTGCTGTGTAACAAATTGGATAGAGTTCACTTCTCACCATCTGTTACAAATTGGTTCTGGGTGATGGATGTCTGCACAGATCCAGAGGGATTCGGCACTCGGGTCTCCCGGGTTCAGCTCTTGGTCTCTTTTGCTCATGTTTATCCTGCATATAATTGGTCTTGAGCATGACTGCAATGATACAGAGTATAACTAAACGAATGCAGAGAGTATGATCTGTAACACAACACAAATATAAGCATACACAGAGACTATTAACAGTAATCAAATGCAAATATAAATATAGAGAGAGGCTAACAACTGTAAAAGAACATAAATGTAAATATACACAGATACTGCTAACTGAAATAGAACAGAGTACAAATATAATAATATATGCATACTATTAACGGTGCAATACACAGATATCAATGTTTGCAGATAATTAACTGTAATTGTACATCAATGTAGACATGGGCAGCAATTGCCAACTGTAACAGAACATTAATAAAAATATGTGCAAAGATTGCAGACTGTAATAGAACATTAATATTAATATATGCAGAGATTGCAGACTGTAATAGAAAGTAATATAACTATATGAAGAGATGGCAGACTGTAATAGAAAATTAATATAAATATATGCAGATATTGGAGACTGTAATAGAACATTAATATAAATATATGCACAGATTGCAGACTGTAATAGAAAGTAATATAAATATATGCACAGATTACAGACTGTAATAGAATATTAATATAAATATATGCAGATATTGTAGACTGGAATAGAAACTAATATAAATACATGCAGAGAATGTGGACAGTATTAGAACACTAATATAAATATATGCAGAGATTGCAGATTGTAATAGAATATAAATTTAAATTTATGCAGAGATTGGAGACTGTAATAGAATATTAATATAAATATATGCAGAGATTGGAGACTGCAAATGACATTAATATAAATATATGTAGAGATTGCAGAATGTAATAGAACATTAATATAAATATATGCAGAGATTGGGGACTGTAATAGAATATTAATATAAATATATGCAGAGATTGCAGACTAATAGAAACTAATATAAATATATGCAGAGATTGGGGACTGTAGTAGAATATTAATATAAATATATGCAGAGATTGCAGACTGGAATAGAAACTAATATAAATATATGCAGAGATTGGGGACTGTAATAGAATATTAATATAAATATATGCAGAGATTGCAGACTGGAATAGAAACTAATATAAATATATGCAGAGATGGTGGACAGTTAAAGAATATAAATATAAATATATGCAGAGATTGGAGACTGAATAGAACATTAATATAAATATATGCAGATAATGCAGACTGCAAAAAACATTAATATAAATATATGCAGAGAATGCAGATTGTAATAGACATTAATATAAATATATGCAGAGGTTGTGAACTCCAATAGAAAACTAATATAAATATATGTAGAGATTGCAGACTTTAATAGACATTAATATACATATATGCAGAGATTGCAAACTGTAAAATAATATTAATATAAATATATGCAAAGATTGCTGACTGTAATAGATTTTAATATAAATAAATGCAGAGATTGCAGACTGCAAAAGAATATTAATATAAATATATGCAGAGATTGCAGACTATAAAAGAATATTAATATAAATATATGCAGAGATTGCTGACTGTAATAGATTTTAATATAAATATATGCAGAGATTGCAGACTGCAAAAGAATATTAATATAAATATATGCAGAGATTGCAGTCTGTAAAATAATATTAATATAAATATATGCAAATATTGCTGACTGTAATAGATTTTAATATAAATATATGCAGAGATTGCAGACTGCAAAAGAATATTAATATAAATATATGCAGAGATTGCAGACTGTAATAGACATTAATATAAATATATGCAGAGATTGCAGACTGTAAAAGAATATTATTATAAATATATGCAGAGATTGCAGAATGTAATAGAACATTAATATAAATATATGCAGAGATTGCTGACTGTAATAGAACATTAATATAAATATATACAGAGATTGCAGGTTGTAATATAATATTAATATAAATATATGCAGAGATTGCAGACTGTAAGCGAACATTAATATAAGTATATGCTGAGATTGCAGACGGTAATAGACATTAAAATTAATATATGCAGAGATTGCAGACTGCAATAGAACATTAATATAAATATAGACAGAGATTGCAGACTGTAATAGACCATTACTATAAATATATGCAGCGATTTCAGACTGTAAAAGACATTAATATTAATATATGCAGAGATTGCAGACTCTAATAGAAAACTAAAATAAATATGTGTAAAGATGCAGACTGTAATAGAAAACTATTATAAATATATGTAGAGATTGCAGACTGTAATAGAAACTAATATAAATATATGCAGAGATTGTGGACAGTAATGGAAAATTAATATAAATATATGCAGAGATTAGAGACAGTAATAGACATTAAAATAAATATATGCAGAGATTGCAGACGGCAATAGAACATTAATATAAATATATGCAGAAATTTCAGACTGTAATAGAACATTAATATAAATATATGCAGAAATTTCAGATTGTAATAGACATTAATATAAATAAATGCAGAAATTTCAGACTGTAATAGAACATTAATATAAATATATGCAGAAATTTCAGATTGTAATAGAACATTAATATAAATATATGTAGAGATTGCAGACTCTAATAGAATTTCAATATAAATATATGCAGAGATTGCAGACTGTAATAGAACATTAATATAAATATATTCAGAAATTTCAGACTGTAATAGACATTAATATAAATAAATGCAGAGATTGCAGACTGTAATAGAACATTAATATAAATATATGCGGAGATTGCAGACTGTAATAGAAACTAATATATATATATGCAGACATTGTAGAATGTAACCTAATATTAATATAAATATATGCAGAGATTGCGGACAGTAATAGAAAACTATTATAAATATATGCAGAGATTGCAGACCATAATGGAAAATTAATATAAATATATGTAGAGATTGCAGACTATAATAGACATTAAAATAAATTTATGCAGAGATTGCGGACAGTAATGGAAAATTAATATAAATATATGCAGAGATTAGAGACAGTAATAGACATTAAAATAAATATATGCAGAGATTGCAGACGGCAATAGAGCATTAATATAAATATATGCAGAGATTGCAGACAGTAATAGAACATTAATATAAATATATGTAGAGATTTCAGACTGTAATAGAACATTAATATAAATATATGTAGAGATTTTAGACTGTAATAGAACATTAATATAAATATATGCAGAGATTGCAGACAGTAATAGAACATTAATATAAATATATGTAGAGATTTCAGACTGTAATAGAACATTAATATAAATATATGTAGAGATTTCAGACTGTAATAGAACATTAATATAATATATGTAGAGATTGCAGACTGTAATAGAACATTAATATAAATATATGTAGAGATTTCAGACTGTAATAGAACATTAATATAAATATATGCAGAGATTGCAGACAGTAATAGAACATTAATATAAATATATGTAGAGATTTCAGACTGTAATAGAACATTAATATAAATATATGTAGAGATTTCAGACTGTAATAGAACATTAATATAATATATGTAGAGATTGCAGACTGTAATAGAACATTAATATAAATATATGTAGAGATTTCAGACTGTAATAGACATTAATATAATATATGCAGAGATAGCAGACAGTAATAGAAAACTAATATAAATCAATGTAGAGATTGCAGACTGTAATAGACATTAATATAAATATATGCAGAGATGGCAGAATGAAATAGAAAAATAATATAAATATATGTCAAGATTGCAGACTGTAAAAGAAACTAATATATATATATAGATACAGCGATTGCGGACTGAAACAGAACATTAATACAAATATATGCAGAGATTGCAGACTGTAATAGAACATTCATATAAATATATGCAGAGATTGCAGACTGTAATAGACATTAAAATAAATATATGCAGAGAATACAGACTGTAATAGAAACTATTATAATTATATGCAGACATTGCAGACTGTAATATAATATTAATATAAATATATGCAGATTTTGCAGACTGTAATAAATCATTAATATAAATATATGCAGAGATTGCAGACTGTAATAGAACATTAATATAAATATATGCAGAGATTGCAGACTGTAATAGACATTAAAATAAATATATGCAGAGAATGCAGACTGTAATAGAAACTAATATAAATTTATGCAGACATTGCAGACTGTAATATAATATTAATATAAATATATACAGAGATTGCAGACTGTAATAGAACATTAATATAAATATATGGACAGATTGCAGACTTTACTAGAAACTAATATAAATTTATGCAGAGATTGCAGACTGTAACAGAAAATTAATATAAATATATGCAGAGATTGCAGGCTGTAATAGAACATTAATATAAATATATGCAGAGATTGCAGACTGTTATAGACCATTAATATAAATATATGCAGAGATTGCAGACTGTAATAGACCATTAATATAAATATATGCAGAGATTGCAGACTGTAATATAATATTAATATAAATATATGCAGAGATTGCAGGCTGTAATATAATATTAATATAAATATATGCAGAGATTACAGACTGTAATAGACCATTAATATAAATATATGCAGAGATTGCAGACTGTAATATAATATTAATATAAATATATGCAGAGATTACAGACTGTAATAGAAAATTAATATAAATATATGCAGAGATTAGAGACTGTAATAGACATTAAAATAAATATATGCAGAGATTGCAGACTGTAATAGAACATTAATATAAATATATGCAGAGATTGCAGGCTGTAATAGAACATTAATATAAATATATACAGAGATTGCAGGCTGTAATAGAACATTACTATAAATGTATGCAGAAATTACAGACTGTAATAGACATTAATATAAATATATGCAGAGATTACAGACTGTAATAGAACTTTATTATAAATATATACAGAGATTGCAGACTGTAATAGAACATTACTATTAATAAATGCAGAGATTGCAGACTGTAATAGAACATTAATATAAATATATACAGAGATTGCAGACTGTAATAGAACATTAATACAAATATATTCAGAGATTGCCAATTGTAATGGAACAGAAATATAAACCTATGCAGAAATAAAAAACAAAATGCTGGAAATACTCAGCAGTCCAGATAGCATCTGTGGAGAGAGAAACAGAGTTATCAGGCTGAATTTTGCCGGCACTCAGAGTACGGGTTTGCAGGTGGGTCTGTTGTCTAAATCGATATGATTGACAGCAATTTGGGTGCCCGCTCTGAACCCGTCTCCATGTAAGTTTCCAAAGTGTCGGGTCTACAATTTCAGAACAGATCCGACACCAAGCGGCGAGAGAGACAGTTAAGATAGTTAACTGCTTGTTAAAAGCTTGTCAACTACTATTTTGCCTGCCTATTTCTATTTTACCACTTTTTTAACGAGGTTCCCATCGCTCGGAGATCACGTCAGGTAAGTAGGTCGGGTTCTCTATGTCTCCCCATTGCTGTGAATAGGTGACAGCTGCAAAACTGGTATAAAAGCTACCATTTCACAGCTGGTCACTTTCCAATGTCAGAAGCTTGAGCCTTCAGGACTTGGAAGACGCTTTTGAGCTGTATGCAGTTTGGAAGGGCTGGATTTTCATTGACCTGTGGAGGTGGGTTTGGAGGCGTGTGGGGGTTTAAAATTGCGGAAACTGGCGGGTGGGCACAAGCCCACCTCCATCCCGCCTCCACGCAATTTTCATTAAATCGTGTCTGCTGGTCCTGACTCCATCCTGCCTCTAAGAGGCGGGATAGGCTGTTAAGTCCCTTAACAAGCACTAAATTGCCTCCATAATGCCATTTTGAAAGGCCTTTGTGATTTTAACCCTTTTTCTACGTGAAGCACGCCTGTTCTGAACCACGAATGTGAGACCTGGCGGGAGCACATTTGGATAGCTGACTAGCAGGCAGGCAGGCAGGCTGGCTGGCTGGATGGATGACATATCTGGGAGTGGTGGTGGATGGGAGACATATCTGGGAGTGGTGGTGCAAAAATATCTGGGAGCAGACTTAGGGCTGCTGCTGCTCATTTTGCATCTAGGTCCTCTCACAGCAAAGGCCAGGCAGTCTTTGCAGACCTTCAATGCAGCAGCAATGATGACATCATCAGAGGCGACTTTCAGACTGAAAACACTAATAGGTTCATGGGTTCCCACATGCTGGAACTCAATTGCCCAATTAGGTGAAAATCGCATCAATCTCCCACATCCAATTGCAGTCGGGTGGATAACACGACCCCAACCCGCCTCAGTATCAAAATCCAGCCCGAAGTGTTTGGAGTAAACTCTCTATCCACTGTCACCTCCTTGGAGCAAGCTCTCTCACCATTGATAGATCGTTTCTGTTGTCTCAACTTCAGCTGCCATCTATTCCAACAACATCGGTGCCCTTGAAAAAAATCTCACCTTGGTCCTCTGAATCCCTCCACGATCAGCCCCAACACCAGGCACCCCAACATCACCAACAACAACACCAAACTTCTCCGCAATCACCTGATGCTGCACAGGACACAGGGCATCAGCACCCGACCACATTGCTGCCCGGGAGGCCAGGGATGGCCTCACCATGGCCAGATTTACTTCACTTGACGCTGTACACCCTGGCTGCCACAGGATGTGCCAGGTTGACACCACCCCACACCAGCACCGTAAAGCATCCCAATGTCCAAGCCGTTCCTTTCACGCTCTTCACGTTTGTGGGGGTGGGGGGGCGGCGGAGGTTATGTCTCACCATTCACTGCAACTCACTAAGACACTTCCAAAGGTGAGCACAGATCTGTCCAAAAAGGCAAAGTGTTGAAAATATAGATTTCAATGTTTGACAACACATTAACAGAAAATTGACATGAACATTGCAAAAAAAAACAATGCCTACCCTTGTGTGTTGTTAGTTGGTATGATTGGATTAGGATGAGGATGAGTGTGAGGGGTGGCTACTGAGATGGGGAAGTGATAATGTAGATAGAGAGGGATGGGTGGAGGTGCAAGGTAAGTTGGTATGAGTGAGGATGTGCAGGAGTAGGGTATGGAAGGAAGAGTGTTGGGGATGTAATGAGTGGCACAGGAGGATGAGGTTGAGTGTGGCTTTGCAGTAACGTTTCGTGATCTACTGAGATCATTGAAAGGTTTGCGGCACTGCTCTCAGGTATTCCTGACGACATCCCTGCTTGTGTCCTGTGCAATGTGCAACCAGGCTGCGTTGGTGTCCTGGGGAGGTCTCTTCTGCTCATTGGAAGGGAAGAGGACCTCCCTGCGTGCTGTGACTCCCTCAATAAGCATATGGAGGGAGCCATGGCAGAGCCTAGGTGCAGCCGTGCACCTTTGTGCAGTGCTTGTCAGTGTTTGCAGCACCTCAATGCTGTAGAACGCTGACAGCAGAACTGTCAAAATGAATGTGGCCGTGGCCCCTTTAAGGAAATTGGCTGATGACGCGTCATCAAACAACGTCATCAGACCCGCTTCCGTTTAATTGGCCGGGAACCTTGCTGGGTGGGGTTAACAAGCCCAATCAATGGAAAATCACTTGGAGAGTGCGGGCTGGAGCTGGGAGTGGGATCGGGGCACCGACCCCGGCCGCCCCAGACCCGCCTTGGTCGGCGAAATCACGGCCATCATTTCAGGTCGATGACCTTTCATAAGAACTGGAAAAAGTTCGAGATGTAACAGGTTTTAAGCAAGTACGGAGGCAGCGAAAGGGGGGAGGGGAGGAAAAAAACAAAAGGGAAGGTCTGTGATCGGGTGGAAGGCAGGAGAGATTAAAAGACAAAAGGGATGATGGTGTAAGGCAAAAGGGGGTGGTAATGGGACAAGTAAAGAAACAAAAGATGGGTCTGGAGGAGGTGTAAATGACTCCTCTCCATATGGGTCCTAGCTATCTGACGAAAGGTCATCGACCTGAAACGTTAACTCTCTTTCTCTCTCCACGGATGCTGCCTGGCCTGCTGAGTTTTTCCAGCGTTTTCTGTTGTTATTTGGGTCCTAGCTATGCCTGCCTTTTTGTGGGATACGTGGAACATTCTTTGTTCCAGTCCTACACAGATCCCCTCCTTCACCTCTTTTTTTGGTACATTGATGACTGTATCAGCGCCGCTTCCTGCTCTCGCCCCACGCTGGAAAATGTCATCAACTTCGCTTCCACATGGTCCATCTCCGACTCTTCCCTTCCCTTCCTCGACTTCTTATCTCCATTTCTGGGCATCGGCTGTCGACCAATATCTACTATAAGCCAATCATGGGCAGCTACTCCATGCACAGCAGGATCCCACAAACAAACAACACAAGGGAGGCCTGCTGCTGCTTAAACCCCAGAATTCTTTCATTCTGTTTGTCCCTGCCCATCGCACCTGGCAAGGAGTACGTTGGAGTCCTGCTTGATGCAGCAGTGCGCTGCAGACAGGGCCATGCGGGTGATGTCCCCTGTAGCAGCCTGGATGGAGCCTGTGGCAAAAAAGTTGAGGACAGTGGTGACTTTGAGAGACGCTGGCAAGGTCATGCCCAGCCGGCAGCAGGCCCGAATGCAACAAACTGCATAGATCAGTGACAGCCTGCCTGGTGACGTGCAGCCTCCTCGTGCACAGCTCCTCGGAAATATTCAAGAAAGTAAGGAGGGAAAATTGGGTGGCGCCCCCTTTGGGGCGCTAACGACGTCAGTAGTAGCGCCCCAAGCAGGAGGTGGAGCGCTTCCAGTTGTGGCCCACCTCCTGCTTGGGATGCTACTACTGAAGTTCGCGGCGCTACGTGCAACAGTGCCACGCGCGTCGGCACGTCGCGCCGCGGTATCGCAGGCCTAGCGCTGCGCGCACCGGGGCCTTGCTGGACCAACCGGGGAGCGGAGTGCCGTGAAAACATCCTCGCACTCAAGAGGAGCGCCGGGCTGAGCGATCGCGGCCGGCACCCCGCTTAATAAAGGGAAAGGGGGCAGGTGCTGGCTGTCGGCCAAAATAAAAATGGCCGCCCGACACCTGCCCGTTAAGTAGCGCCGCCGCCGCTGCAAAAACGCCCCCTGATCCTGTCGGACATATCGTCCGGCGATAGGTCAGGGGGCACAAGGGAAGTTTGTGGCCGGGGCGTGAGTGGGGCGCTGCGCACGGTGATGTCATCATCGCCAGCGCCGCGGTGCGCTACCGGCTACCGCCGCCGCTAACCTCCCGCTGAATTTCACGGGATGCGTCAGCGGCGCTAACGAGAGGCGCAAACCAACCCAATTGTTCCCCCTAAGTCTTGGCCGATAGGCTCCGTGGGCTCGGGAGGGCCTTCTCCGAGCAGCTCCTCTAACCTGCTGACTTCCAACAGGCCCAGGTGCTGCTTGACCTGGGTCTTTAGGCTGCTGCTGCTCTTCCTCCAAAGGAGTGAAGCAATGATAAGCAGTGAGTGATTAATGAGAGTAGGTAAGGGGGGGGGAAATCAGAAAGAAGCAATTTGGAAGTGCCTGCAGGTGAGTGCCCCTTTAAATTGAGCTTCCCGTTATGTCACTCAGTTTGTGAAGCCAATTCCTGAGTTTTACTCAGCAGGTTTGCTGCTGGTTGGGATTTCTGCCCCGTCCTTTTTTTCATTTGTTCCGGGGATGTGGGCGTCGCTGGCAAGGACAGCATTTATTGCCCATCCCTAATTGCCCTCGAGCAGGTGGCAGTGAGCCACCTTCTTGAACCGCTGCAGTCCGTGAGGTGAAGGTACTCCCGCAGTGATTCTTGTGTACTTCTTTGTAGCGGTTTGTTACAACTGAGTGGCTTGCTCGGCCATTTCAGAGGGCAGTTAAGAGTCAACCACATTGCTGTGGGTCTGGAGTCACATATAGGCCAGACCGAGTAAGGACGGCAGATTTCCTTCCCTAAAGGACATTAGTGAACCAGAAGAGTTTTTACGACGGTCGTTTCATCGTCACCATTACTGACACTAGGGGGGCGATTTTCCCACTGGAGGCGGGTTTCAGTTTGGGTGGGTTCGAAACCCGCCTCCACTGATAGGGGGAAAAAATTGCGATTTTCCCCCCAATTGGCCAGTTGCTTTCAGAGGTGTGGGCTGCCCTTGATCAATTAGTTTTTTGGGACTGAAACTCGCCTCTGTTGACACCACTTTTCCAGCCTCATTTAAGGGCTGCTTGATGCCTTGGATCATTCCACTGGATTTCTGTCGATGCTGCACCACCTGCAACATATTTTGAGAAACCACCATGTCCAATTCCAAGGCAAGGGCCTCCCCGAGGTGCTCGGATGAAGCGCTGCAAATGTTGGTTGAGGGGGTGAGAGTAAGCAGGGAGGTGCTCTTCCCCTCATCTGGGAGGAAGAGGCCTCCCAAAGAAACCAAGGCTGTGTGGGTCCAGCTGGCAAGGGATATAACCTCCAGATCTGTGTGCAGATTGGGAGAATGTTTCTGTGTCTTGATGAAATGCCATCCCTGTTGGAAAGCATAAAAATGATTTGATGGTAAAATGTTGGCGTGATGGCATCTGTTCTTTCGCCTTAGGCAGCTCCACATTGCGGGCTCTGCGACACTTGCGTTGTCAGGTTGGTGGCCAGAGTGAAAGGAGGTCAGAGAATCATGTCCATTGTCTATGATGTCTTAAGATGGAGCCAAGGACATGTGCCAACTTGGGCAACCTATGCAAATCTGGCCAGGATAAGTTCATCCCTTGCATCACGGTCAGCCATGTGCTCGCATGCTGCCGCTGCTGCTGGTCGAAAGACCGGTGCTCTGACCTCCTCCTCCTCCTCCTGCTCCTCCTCCTCCTCCTGCTCCTCCTCCTGCTCCTCCTCCTCCTCCTGCTCCTCATCAGAGGAGGCTAGGAACTGAGCCATTTGCTCATCAGGAAGCTGTAAGCCACGACGCTGTGCGATGTTGTGCAGTGCACAGCAGACCACGACCATTCTGGAGACCCTGTATGGTGTATACTGCAGGGCTCCACCTGATCGGTCAAGGCATCGGAAGCGCATCTTCAACAACCCAATGGTTTGCTCGATGATGGACCTGGTGTTGTAGCGTTCTTCAGCCTCGTTAGCTGGCCTCCTGATCTGCGTCATTAGCCGCTTCTTCACAGATCACAGAATCACAGAATCCCCACAGTGCAGATAGAGGCCATTTCGGCCCATCGAGCCTGCACCGACACATATCCCACCCTATCCCCGTAACCCCACGTATTTAATCCCCCCTAACACTAAGGGTCAATTTATCATAGCCAAATCAACCTAACCCGCACATCTTTGGACTGTGGGAGGAAACCGGAGCACCCGGAGGAAACCCACGCAAACACGGGGAGAATGTGCAAACTCCACACAGACAGTCACCTGAGGCCGGATTCGAACCCGGGTCCCTGGCGCTGTGAGGCAACAGTGCTAACCACTATGCCACCGTGTTGCCCTTTCAGGGGGTAGCTTTTGTCATCAAGGAGCCATCTGTTAAGTTGGTTTGGCGGATTGAAAAACGGAGGAACACTAGAGTTCCGCAGGATGAAAGAGTCATGGCAACTACCACAGAACTTGGCGCAAACATGCAAAAACTCCTTCTTGTGGTTACACACCAGCTGTACATTGAGGGAGTGGAAGCCCTTTCGGTTGACAAAGATAGCTGGGTTGTGATGGGGTGCCCTAAGGGCCACATGTGTGCAGTCTATGAGGCCCTGCACCATTGGCAAGCCTGCCATATTTGCAAAGCCAACCGAACGCACGGTGACACTTGCTTGATCCCTTGAGAAGTGGATGTAATTGTGCGCCTTTGCGAAAAGGGCATCGGTAACCTGCGTGATGCAACTGTGGGCGGCCGACTGGGAGATGCCGCTGATGTCTGCTGATGATCTCTGGAAGGAGCCTGAGGCAAAAAATGTTGAGTGCGGTGGTGACTTTGACAGCCACTGGTAAGGGGTGTCCACCCATTCCTCTGGGCACCAGGTGTTGGTGCAGCAGTGCGCAGATGTCTCGGACAACCTTTCACGAAAGTCTCAGCCTCCTTTGGCACTGCTGCTCACTCATGTTGAGGTAGCTCATCCTCTGTCTGTAAACCCTCTGTGGGGGGTATCTCCTGCGGCAAGGTGCCTCGATGCGCTGGCGCCTTCTGCCCTGTGCAGCATCAGGTGGGTGAGCAGGAGGTTGGGGCTTCTGCTCCTGTTGCTGCTGAGCTGCCTGGTTCTGCTGCTGCCGTGGCTGCTCCTCATCCGAATCTGAGCTCCATGGTGAAAGAAAATAAATGGTTCCCATGCTGCTGGCAGATACCTCCGTTGGGGAAGCGCTCATTGCAAGCGGGGAGAGGGTCTTCCAAGGAGGTCCCACAGTTGAGAGATACAAGCTGCAGCACCTCCGACTTCGGAAGGCCTGCTAAAAGTGCTGAAAGACCTTTTAAAGCAAAGTTCTGCCACCTGCAACGAATCCCTGATGAAAGCTCCATTTTAATGGTGGAGCTGCAGCTGTGAGGAGACCACCCACTTGTCAACTCGCCAGGATTAGCTGGCTTGGTTTAGGAGGGTCGAGGAACACGCTGAAAATGTGGAAAAATAACGAGGGCCTCTCAAAATAGGATTAAAGAGGCCCTTAACTACCATTTAAGCGTCTTCACAACCTCTCTGGGCTGCTGGAGGCACGACCGATTCACACCCATCAAAATCGCCTCCGGCAAAATTGCGCGGAAGCGGGTTCAGAACCCAGACTCAGTTTTCGCGAATTTCCCGCCTTTCCCGCCTCCCAACCCGCCTCCTCGGGGCTGGGAAAATCGCCCCCATGCTTTTTTAAATAAGTTAAAATTGCGTTGGAATCCGTACGAGGCCAGGGACCATGTCCACATTCATTTTGAATTTATTCAGGAGGCGAGTGCACGTGAGGCCTCGGTCATGCTGCAGAGTAAAATGGCGAGTTTCTGGCTGAAACGATTTTCCCCGATTTGAACCGCTCCCTGCCCTACTCCTGCCTCGATCTTTCACTGTGGGCTTTCGCTGTAAAAAAACAAAAAATTGCAATTTGCAAGACATTCAGTCGGTGCTCATTTTTTTTAACAGTCGTTGCAAGCAGGTTGTTTCGGAGTCAACGATAAGAAGCCGA
Organism: Squalus acanthias; assembly: GCA_030390025.1. Lineage (NCBI taxonomy): Eukaryota > Metazoa > Chordata > Chondrichthyes > Squaliformes > Squalidae > Squalus > Squalus acanthias. The sequence goes on along the minus strand of CM059441.1, from coordinate 60,657,086 downwards.
ATCGCAACAGGCCTCGTGCATTGCCAGTGCCCAATGGAAGCTTGAGATTCCCAAATTAGACTCGAAGAACTTGGAAAACCTGTCAACAGGCTGAAAAAATTAAGATGAAAACAGTACTGATGTCCTGCCACTAGATGTCCCCAGCACATTTAGCAAATACTTCACGTAACACTGTTTATGAGGTATGGTAAATACAAGCAAAAGCTTAACATAGGACTGGATGAGGCTTGTCTTGGTTTTAAACAGATTTGTTTGCAAGAAGAAACTAAACAGCATTTGAGTTAACTTCGGCAACAGTCCCCAGAACGGTCGAGCAACGAGCTGTGTCAGCTGTGGCTCAGCTGGTTCCACTCTCGCCTCTGAGTCTCGAGGTTTGTGGGCTCACAGTCCCACTCCAGGGACTTGAGCACATAATCCAGGCTGACACTCCAGTGCAGTGCTGAGGGAGCGCTGCACTGTCGGAGGTGCCGTCTTTCGGGTGAGACGTTAAACCGAGGCCCCGTCTGCTCTCTCAGGTGGATGTAAAAGATCCCGTGGCGCTATTTTGAAGAAGAGCAGGGGGAGTTATCCCCGGTGTCCTGGGGCCAATATTTATCCCTCAATCAACATAACAAAAACAGATTATCTGATCATTGTCACATTGCTGTTTGCGGAAGGCTGCTGTGTTTCCGACATTACAGCAGTGACTAAGGGCTGGATTTTCCCAGCGGAGGCGGGATCATGGCAGGAGAGCTGGTTGGCGGGTTCCGGTCCCGTTCCCAGCTGCAGCCGCTCTGTCAAAAGGATTTTCCGTTAATAGGGCTTGTTAAGCCCGCCCTGCGAGGTTCCTGGCCAATTAAAAGGGAGCGGCTCTGATGACGTCATTTGATGACGCGTCATCAGCCGGTTTCCTTAAAGGGACCATGTCCACATTCATTTTGTCAGTTCTGCTGTCAGTGTTCTACAGCATTGAGGTGCTGCAAACACTGACAAGCACTGCACAACGGTGCACGGCTGCACCCAGGCTCTCCCATGACTCCCTCTATATGCTTATGGAGGGAGTCACAGCATGCAGGGAGGTTCTCTTCCCTTCCCATGGGCGGAAGAGACCTCCCCAGGAGACCAATGCAGCCTGGTTGCACATTTCACAGGAGGTCACAAGCAGGGATGTCGTCAGGAGGACCAGGCTGCAGTGGCGCAAACCTTTCAATGATCTCAGTAGATTAGGAAACGTTACTGCAAAGCCACACTCAACCTCATCCTTCTGTGCCACTCATTACATCCCCATCACTCTGCCTTCCCTACCCTACTCCTGCACAGCCTTACTCACACCAACTTACCTTGCACCTCCACCCATCCCTCTCTCTCTATTTACATTATCACTTCCCTATCTCACTAGCCACCCCTCACACTCACCCTCATCCTAGTGCAATTATACCAAGTAACAACACACAAGGATAGGCACTTGGGTCTTATGCAATGTTCATGGAAATTTTCTGTTAATGTGTTGTCAAACATTGAAATCTTTATTTTCAACATTTTGCCTTGTTGTACAGATCTGTGCTCACCTTTGGAAGTGTCTTAGTGAGTTGTAGTGAATGGTGAGACTTAACGGTACCCCCCGCAATGGTGACGAGTGTGAAAGGAATGGCTTGGTCATTGTCGGGATGCTTTATGGTGCTGGTGTGGGGTGGTGTTAACCCGGCGCATCATGTGGCAGCCAGGGTGTACAGCATCAAGTGAAGTAAATCTGGCCATGGTGAGGCCATCCCTGCATATGGAGGGAGTCATGGCAGAGCTTGGGTGCAGCCGTGTGCCTTTGTGCAGTGCTTGTCAGTGTTTGCAGCACCTCAATGCTGTAGAACACTAACAGCACAACTGACAAAATCAATGTGGCCGTGGTCCCTTTAAGGAAACCGGCTGATGACGCATCATCAAATTACGTCATCAGACCCGCTTCCTTTTAATTGGCCGGGAACCTCGCAGGGTGGGCTGAACAAGCCCAATCAATGGAAAATTCTTCTCACAGAGTGGGATGGAGCCGGGAGCGGGGTCGCAACCCGCCACCTACCTCGGCCGCATTGACCCCGCCTCGGTAGGTGAAATTGTGGCCTGTATTTCCCATCCTTTGTACCATATGTCCTTGTGATGCTGATTGTTTCCCCTGGCTGGAGAGTCTAGAACTAGGGGGTCACAGTCTCAGGATAAGGGCTCGGCCATTTAAGACTGAGATGAGGAGGAATTTCTTCATTCGGTGGGTTGTGAATCTTTAGAATTCTTTACCCCAGAGGGCTGTGGAGGCTGAATCATTGGGCTGGATTTTGTCAATGGGGGGACTTTTGGAGGCGAGACTCCCACTTGTCGGCTTTTAGTTCCGCCTCCATCGACTTGTGGCCAACCCACGCTATTTTCCCTTGATTGACCTTGTTAAGCCCGCCCAGTGGGCTTAGCAGGCCAATTAAGGGAAAGCCGGTTACAGGTGACGTCAGTGAGTGATGTTTCATCTGTCAAGAGCTTTTGACAGATGAAATGTCATCGTTTGACGGCTCTGTGAAGCTGTTAAACACTGACAATCTGTCCTCTAAGTTGAGTCTTTATTCAAGACTCAGTTAGAAAGCTTTCCTGAGCAGAAAGCAGAAGGCTGCAGCTTTTGACAGTTCAGCGGCCATTCTGCTTCTGTGCCGGTGAGCTGAGGGACTCCCGAGACCTGAAGGGAGGAAGCCTGCAGGAAGAAGTAAAGGTAAGTAAAACTTATTAAAACACTTTACACTCACCTCACACACTTACCTCTCCACACATGCACCCATCACTCACCTGCACACCGGACATCTCGGCCCCTCCGATCCCCGCAGACCGACGGCCCGCCTCGCTGACCCTGGCGAGGTTCGGAGCCATCGGGAAGCCCACACTTCGGGGCTGAAAATAGGGATTAGCCAAAAAACTGGTAGTTAACAGGCAGTTAAGTGGCTGTAATCCCCTTCCCGCCTCGAGGAGACGGGACCCGGCGCGGGTCGGGTACCCGCCTCCTGGGAAGATGGCATGGAGGCGGGTTGGGGGCGGGATGGGTGCCCGCCCCCAGATTCTGCCATTTTCCCGGCAGTTCCGCCTCCAAACCTGCCTCCCCAGGGCTGGCAAAATTGCCCCCGTATATTCAAGGCTGAGGTAGATAGATTTTTGGACTCTAAGGGAATCGAGGGACATGGGGATCAGGCGGGAAAGTGGAGTTGAGGTGGAAAATCAGCCATGATCTTGTAGAATGGCGGAGCAAGTTCGAGGGACCGTATGGCCGACTCCTGCTTCTAATTCTTATGTTCTTATACCAGCACTGGGGACGAGGCGCCTGCGTATTCCTGGAATCCAAGTTGCTTTGGAGTTGGGAGGGGGGTATTTAAAATGTTTTAAGGTCCGCTTCCCCAAGTCCAGATGACAAGGCAGTCAATTGCATTGCACATTTTGAAAACGTTTTTAAAATTAATTCTTTTGGGCCTGTCGGAGAGGCTGCCGGCCAACCTGTGATGCCAGAAACCTGCGACTGAAATTCTCCCCCCCCCTGCCCCGCCACCCCCCCCCCACAACCCCTGCCAAGGTGGGCCCCTGACTAAAGCCGCAGGCCCACTGAAAGTTTGGCGAAACAATTCAGGTTAGCCTGACCCCAGAATGTCAGGATTGCAGTCACAAAGCAGGCCGAGATCCCGGCCTGGTCAGTTAACTCCGGGATTCAGCCAGAGCGCAAGGCCCCAGTTCTTCCCTCACTTCCAAAAAGGAATGCTTTTCACACACGGTGTTTCAGAACTGAGTCCAACTGGACAAGAACGATCTGTACAACTGAGATATTATACAACAGAAATATTCAACTAGTTTCTCCCAACACTCAAAATATAATCATCATTGCTTGGTTTTCAACAGATACCACAGAATGTCTTTTACAGACAGAATCTGCCATCTGATATCAGTTTATAAAGTGCACCAAGACACATTATACTAACTTGTATCTTATTCAAAATGTGAAATCCTCCAATTGCAAGACACTGTGAAGGAAATCTGCCTTCCATTAAGTCTGAACAAAGATTTAAAAAAATACTTGTGTTTTTAACAACCCGTCATTAGAACTAATTGCCTTCTGTAATATAAAATAAATTGTTTAAATCCTCCGCTATTTAAAAAGCTGTTGTCCAGGATTCGCAAAAGGATTTTTTGCTGGCTCACATTAATAACCTAATTGCTTTTGATATGGGGACAATCATGTTCTCTCCTCTTTTAATCAACTCTATTATGTTATGTTGTTCATTGTAATTGTGTGCATTATGTATAACGGTCTCGCTGTTCTGAAATATTTTCAGAATGATACTGGGGATGATAAACAATAGTTCTGAGAGGAGACCAGAGATAACAACAGAAAGTGTTGGAAACACTCAGCAGGTCAGGCAGCATCGAGGAGTCAACGGCCGCGATTTTGTCTTTGGATGCGGCTTGGGAGCGGGTCAACTGGTTTCCGGGTTCCAGTCCCGCCCCCAACTGCATCCGGCCAACAGACGTGATTTTGTGTCGATTGGCTTTGTTAAGCCCACCCTGCGGGCTTGCCGGCCAATTAAGAGGAAGCCGGTCAGATGACGTCATTTGATGACGCGTCATCTGCCGGTTTTCTTAAAGGGGCCATGCACAATTTTTCTTTGACAGCTCATTTCTCAGTGTTTGACAGCATTGAGGTGCTGCAAACACTGACAATGACTGTTCACAGGTGAGCTCTTGCACCCAGGCTCTCCAATGACTCCCTCCATCGGCTAGAACAGATGGCAGCTGCAGGTGAGGTTACAGAAGCGATCTGTCACTGGTGAGAGGGGTTCTCCCAATGAGGTGGGACTAGACAACCAATTCAAAACTTTGTTACCTACAGAAAAGTGTAAATGCATTAAAAATGATTTCCCCAACATTTTCTTACCTCTGAAACTCACCAGTGCACCATTGGATCCTTCACACCACTTCTGCAGCTGTCATCAATCCAGAAACATTACAGCAGACTCACAACACGCCACACTTACCTGGCGTGGTGTCCGGACGTCAGGGAACCCGAGGCGGAAGTGGCAAAACTGAAAAAGAGCCTGTTAACAAGTATCAGGTACCTGTTAACAGCCAGCTAGGTGTCGGGTCCATGCACAAATCGGGGACCTGACACTTGGGAAGATTGATTGGAGGTGGGTTGACAGCGAGTTTCCTGCCCGCTGTCAATCTTTGCGATTTTGACATCGGTCCCGCCTCCAAACTCGCCCCCTGAGCGCCGGCAAAATTTCGGCCAACGTTTCGGGTCGAACCCTTCGTCAGAACTGGAAAAGGTTAGGGAGGAGAGATTTTTAAGCAGGGGCGGGGAGGAGGGGAGGAAAGACCAAAGGGTCTTACAAAGGGAGATACTGGGACTATTTCCACTGGAATAGAGAAGGATAAGCGGAGATCGAATAGAGGATTTTAAGATTATTAATGGTTCGATTAGAGTGAATAGGAAGTGACTATTTCCTCTGGTAGGCGAGGTATCAACTTAAGACTGTCACTGAGAAGCTGGTGAGCGGGGTTAGGAAAGATTTCTGTATGCAGAGAGCTGTTACGACAGGGAAAGCTTTACCACCAGAAGTAGTTCAGGCAGAGACCGATGAATCTTTTAGGAAAAGAGTGAATAAAGATTTGAAGCAGAGGAAATTACAGGGAGAAAGCGGGGCAGTGGATCAGTTTGGATTTCTCCAGCACAGGCTGAATGGCCTCCTTCTGTGCTGCCAACTCCCAGGGCTTCAGATTCCTGCCACTTGCTGGAGAAGCTTCCCGAATGAATTGTCATTTCACGTCACCGTGTTATTCTTCTGCTTGATATAAGGTTATTCCAGCTAAGCACAAATGTTCTTCTGAACTTCCCATGCAATGTTGCTGAGCGACACTGGTGTGGATGGGTGACTGATTGTCAGAAAATGCATTCAGCCCAACTCAATTACAGAGAGCAATTGAACGTTTCGGACCTCCAGCCGTTGAGCCTTTGATCCACCAGCTACACACTGAGAGAAATACATTTGCAGAGTTTGGTGATACTTGTATCGCCCGCTCCCCTCGCCCAAATAAATAACACCCTTTATGGCCCAGATTTCGCGGCCATTGTAACGGGGAGTTTAACGGCGCTCGCCGTTGTTAACGTGTAAAGCGTCCAGCGACTTGTGGCGAGGAAGCGATACCCCATGAGTTGAGAATCTCCACAAGTTGATGGACGATTTGCGCCGCGCTGCCATTAGCCTCGCCAATATTTCAGCTTGCCCTCAACCTCGCCGTGAGTTTCAGGAAATTGCCAATTAAGCTTGCCACAGAAAGTTAGGGCTAGTACTTAACAGCATAAGTACCTTTTGAATGAGAGGATTTATGTTCATGTAATGCCAATGAAAGGGAACAAACTGTAGAGTCTGATTCCTACAGGTAGTAAATTGTTGTTAGAGATTTTTAAAATTTAAATTTAAAAAAATTCTTACTTTTCCTTTTTGTCTCTTTTTTTTCTCTCTTTCTTAATCCAATCCTTCCTTCCCTCTCTTTATTTCTCTTTCTGTACCTGATTTGACTCTAATTCACTTGATTTGCTTCTCCGTCATTCCTCTGTTTCTTTCTCAATCCTTTAAATCTCATTGGTTAAGGAGATAGACTGTTGGTCCCGTCATTCCCTGGGGTCCCAGATACCCCGTTGCCCTCCAGCAATGCGCAGGGCCCCACTCCAGCAAAATCTGGGCCAATTAATTCAAAAGTTGAAAGTCCAGAATTTGCACGTTAGGCTTTGACTCCCTTGCTCCCCTCTGTTCAAATGAGTTAATGTAAGAGCAATGGCCCCAATATTAATGGGGAGGCGTGGAGATGGGGGGGGGAGCCAGATAGCGGGCGAAGAACCAAGAGGCAATGCCGAATTATTTGAATAATTTTGGGCAGACTCCTGCCCGACAGCCAGCCGGCGGGCGGCAGCGGTAACGAGTGGCAGGAGGCCGCAGCCTGGGACCCGTGGGGACTGTCCTCGGTAGTCTTCAGGCGGCGATCGGGGTTGGGGTAGGGTGGGATGCGGAGGCTCTGAGCCGCAATCGGGGCCGTGATCAGGGGAGGCAGAAGATCGGGGCTGTGAACGGGGCTGGGGGAGGGAGCACTCCCATTTCTCCTGGCCAACAAGGAATGCTAAGAGGAGCTGGTCTTCAGTCCGTGCCTACCGCCTCGGATCGGTTGCCAGGCAACCGACTGCACGGGCCCTCCCCCTGACCTACAGATGTCACCGGGCCACGACTTTTGAATATTAATTAGGCCCCCGCCTGCTTTTCGCGGGATGGCCTGATTTGGGATTGTAAACCTTTAAACGGATGGGGTTTGGTCGGGGTCGGATTGCTCGAGCCTGATAATTTACCACCCCCACCCCCCAGACCCTCTCCCACCTGTTGGGGCGGCGGTGGGCAAGGTTTAAAATCGAGGCCAATGACATTAATTAATAGGATAATTAAAGAGTTATAGCTGAGATTCAAGCATTGGAATAGTACAGTAAAATGAGCAAAATAAATCTGGTAATAAAGTGGATTGAACTCAAGTATTATATTCGAATTGGATGTATTAATGGATTAATGCCTTTGTTAAGACATGCCTTGCTAATATCACACAGCATGAATTCAACCCCAACTTATACATTCGCCATTTTACCCAGTCCCTACATATTCCTAATTTAAAATGTCTAATCCTTACCTAAGCTTTAAATAATGTTCCAACTGATGACAATGTTATTTATTGCTTTGTTCTCTGCCTCGGAATCCTGTAATCATTCTTTCTCCTAATTCATTGATTATGCAATTATTGTCCCCTTACCTCATTGATTGTGCAATTATTTGCCTTTTTACAGGAGACATTAAAAACGTACTGATTCCTGAAGTAAATTGGATCGCATTGCATTCCCATAAATTCAAATTAAAAAGATTCGAAAGGAATTATGTTGGAGAGGGGTCGAGGAAACAACAAACTCAACCCTCGACACTGTCTTTCAGTCATCCACCCTTGTTCCAATGTGGCACCACTGGGCAGGTTGTAAAGCTCTCCTTGGAGAGAGAACAATGGAGATTCCCATCATCTTCAGCAGCACTTTGTACACAGAATGAATCATTGACTTGATCCAGTTTATTGCACCGATGACAGGAGTTTCTAAATGTTGTTGGTGATGAGGCTGCATCTAGTACACCTACAGCTCTAACTTAATAGCGTGAAACATTGAATGATGGCTGCGAGTACACAAAGATGCTGCCTCTCTGACAGGGCTGAGAGACACCAGACGACTACTGGCTGCAATGCTCCATCTCACCCTCAGTAAGCTCCCCGCTGGAGTGGAGCTAATCTACAGAACAAACGGGAAATTGTTCAACCTCCGTCGCCTTCAGTCCAGATCCAAGGTCGTCCCATCCTCTGTCGTCGAATTACAGTATGCAGACGACGCTTGCGCCTGCGCACATTCTGAGGTCGAACTCCAAACCATCGTCAACACCTTCACTGAAGCGTACGAGAGCATGGGCCTTACACTAAACATCCATAAGACAAAGGTCCTCTACCAACCTGCCCCCGCCACACAGTACTGCTCCCCGATTAAAATCCATGACGAGGCCTTGGACAATGTGGACCACTTTCCATACCTTGGGAGCCTACTGTCGACAAGGGCAGACGTCGATGACGAAGTCCAACACCGCCTTCAGTGTGCCAGTGCAGCCTTTGGTCGCCTGAGGAAGAGAATGTTTGAAGACCAGGACCTCAAACACAGCACCAAGCTCATGGTCTACAGAGCAGCAGTGATACCCGCCCTGCTGTATGCTTCAGAGACATGGACCATGTACAGCAGGCACCTCAAAGCACTGGAGAGGTACCACCAACGCTGCCTCCGCAAGATCCTGCAAATCCATTGGCAGGATAGGCGCACCAACGTCAGTGTTCTCGCTCAGGCCAACATCTCCAGCACCGAAGCTTTGACCACGCTCGATCAGCTTCCGATGGACGGGCCGCATCATCCGCATGCCCGATACGAGACTCCCAAAGCAAGCGCTCTATTCGGAGCTCTGACACGACAAGCAGAGGAAATGCTTCAAGGACACCCTCAAAGCCTCCTTGAAAATGTGCAACACCTGGGAATCCCTGGCCCAAGACTGCACAAAGTGGGGGAGAAGCATCCGGGAAGGCGCCGAACACCTTGGGCTGGATTTTCATTGACCCGTGGAGGCGGGTTTGGAGGCGTGTGGGGGGTTAAAATTAGAGATTCAGGGGTCCCGCCCCCAACCCGCCTCCATGACAGTTTCGCTGGAGGTGGGTACCCGACCTGTGCTGGGACCCGCCTCCCCGAGGCGGGAAGGGGATTAGTGACAATTAACTGCCTGTTAACAGGTAGTTAACAGGCAGTTTTTTGCCTCATCCCTATTTTAAAAGCTGAAATGCGGGCTTCCCGACAGGTCCCAACCACGCCAAGTTATCGGGGCGGACCGTGGGTCTGCAGGGGTTGGAGGGGTCGATATGTCCGGTGGGCAGGTGAGTGATGGGTGCATGTGTGCAGAGGTAAGTGTGTAAGGTAAGTGCAAAGTGTGGGAAAAAGTTTTACTTACCTTAACTTCCTCCTGCAGGTGTCAGCCCTTCAGTTCTCGGGAGTCAGAAATCTCACCGGCACAGAAAGCACAATGGCCGTGGTGCTGTCAAAAACTGCAGCCTCTGCTTTCTGTGCTGGAATGATTTCTAACTCAGCCTGAGAGGAAGGACTGAAGTTAGAAATCATATTGTGAGTGTTTGACAGCTTCACAGAGCTGTCAAACGCTGATATTTCATCTGTCAAAAGCTCTTGACAGATGAAATGTCAATCTGTGACGTCACCTGTTGCCGGGTGGCCCTTAATTGGCCTGCTGAGCCCACTGGGCGGGCTCAACAAGGTCAATCAAGTGAAAATACAGTGGGTTGGCCACAAGTCGATGGAGGTGGGACTGCAACCCAAAAAGTGGGAGTCCCGCCTCCATCACGTCCCCAGTATCAAGATCCAGCCCTTTGAGTCTCTTCGCTGGGAGCAAGCGGAAGCCAAGCGCAAACAGCGCACGTCAACCCAAGCACCCCACCCACCCGTTCCTTCAACCATCGTCTGCCCCACCTCTGACAGAGACTGTCGGTCCCGCATTGGACTCGCCAGTCACCTGAGAACTCATTTTTAGTGTGGAAGCAAGTCATCCTCGGTTCCGAGGGACTGCCGAAGAAGAGAGAAGATTGCGAGGCCAATGCAGAGTTTCTTATCTGAAGAGTTAGAGATAACAAACGTCTGATGTTTCTTCTATTACTAGATAGGTTGGCACTGTTAGTTTATGTTGGCCACGCTGCCTCTGAATTTGATTGGTTCCCATTGCAGTGAGCAGGAGTGGCACTGTTGCAAGAGGGTGAGGCCACTTGGGACAATAGTAGGGGAGGAACAAAAACTCACTTCCAAAGGGTTAGGAAACCAACTTATTTTAATGTGTCCAGCATTCATCATTCTGGAAAGATGAGAAGTCGCACAACACCAGGTTATAGTCCAACAGTTTTATTTGAAATCACAAGCTTTCGGAGCGGCTGCTCCTTCATCAGGTGAAGTGAAGGTGAAGGTGAAGACTTCACCTGACGAAGGAGCAGCAGCTCCGAAAGCTTGTGATTTCAAATAAAACTGTTGGACTATAACCTGGTGTTGTGCGACTTCTCACTTTTGTCCACCCCAGTCCAACACCGGCATCTCCGCAGCTGGAAAGATGGGCATTAGCCTTCACAGGACACTCTTTTATTTGCGTTAGTGGTGCAGGGTTTCCCAAGCGCACATCATGCACAGCCAACTGCATTCTAAATGTTAAACTGCCAGATTCGCTTCGCCCAGAAAACCTGCTAAAAATTGTAAATCGGACACCACCAGCTCTATGTAAAAGCACTGAGGGAGTCCTGTTACTGAGAGGAGGCATAACACTGCCCTGCCCAGGCAAAGACAAAAACTACTGTTGTGTCACAGATATCACAGGCTGTCAGCACTATGGATGATGACAAATTCCATGGTATTGGCACTGTATTAAAGCAGATATGGCAAAAGCTGGCTTTGTCAATGTGAAGCCAAAGCTGGGGAGAGTCTGATGGCTGTTCAACTCTGGCGTGTCGAATTTCCGGCTCACGGCCCTTGCCTTTAGCTTCATGTAATATTAATACATTCATTCAGCCTGGGCGGCCACATTTGGAGGTGTGAACGGTTCCCTCCTATGGGTCATCTAACCTGGAGGGGGCTGTAAGTTCTTTATGCACTATTTAATGCCTGCCTGGAAATTGTTGAGTCCATGAATTTCAATGGCAAATGGGACATTTAAGCTTCTGGGTGTGTCTTCGGTGACAGACAAGATAACAAAAAGACCAAGCCATGAGAACATAAGAACATCAGAACATAAGAAATAGGAGCAGGAGTAGGCCATTTGACCCTTCAAGCCTGCTCCACCATTCAATAAGACCCTGGCTGATCTTCTACCTCATCTCCACTTTCCTGAACTATCCCCATATCCCTGGGTCCCCTCAATATTCAAAAATCTATCGATCTTTGTCTTGAATATACTCAACAACTGAGCCTCCACAACCCTCTGGGGTGGAGAATTCCAAAGATTCACCACCCTCTGAGTGAAGAAATTCTTCCTCATCTCAGTCCTAAATGGTCGACCCCTTATTCTGAGACTGTGACCCCTGGTTCTAGACTGCCCAGCCCTGGGAAACATCCTCTCTGCACCTACCCTGTCAAGCCCTGTAAGAATTTTGCATGTTTCAATGAGATCACCTCTCATTCTTCGAAACTCGAGAGAATATAGGCTGAGTCTACTCAATCTCTCCTCATAGGACAATCCCCCCATCCCAGGAACCAATCTGGTGAACCTTCGTTGCACTCCCAGCTATGGCAAGTATATCCTTCCTTAGGTAAGGAGAGCAAAACTGTACACAATACTCCAGGTGTGGTCTCACCAGGGCTCTATATAATTGGGAGCAAGGGCGTTCTTGAGAGAAACAGGAGTGAACGTTGGTGCAGGAGTGTGTTACAATCTGGTGGGAAAGATGCTCTGATTACATTCAATGTTGTCCGGGATAGTTTTAAAGAGCAGGCCATTTGCGGCAGTCATTGCACATGTTCTACTTGTTTAATTTCTGTAAATAAATCATACAATAGATTCATATCTTGCAGCACAGAAGGAGGCCATTCAGCTCATCGTGCCTGTGCTGGCTCTTTGGGGGGAATTTTCCCAGCCCTGGGGAGGCGGGTTTGGAGGCGGGACTGCCGGGAAAATGGCAGAAACTGGGAGCGGGTACCGAACCCGCTCCCAACCCACCTCCGTGCCATCTTCCCAGGAGGCGGGTCCCTGACTCGCGCTGGGACCCATCTCCTGAAGGTGGGAAGGGGATTACAGCAACTTAGTAGTTAACAGGCAGTTAAGAGGCTTATCCCTATTTTTCCAACACAAGTGCGGGCTTCCCGATGTCGGGAAACCCCGCCAGGGTCAGCGAGGCAAGCAGTGGGTCTGCGGGGGCCAGAGGGTTCGAAAAGTGCGCTGTGGAGGTGAGTGATGGGTGCAAGTGTGGAGAGGTAAGTATGTGAGGTGAGTGAAAAGTGTTAGAAAAAGTTTCCTTACCTTTGTTTCTTCCTGCAGGCTTCAATCGTTGGATCCGGAGGCTCCAGCATCTCCACGGCAGAGATGACAGAATGGCTGCTGCATTCTCCGATGCAACAGCCATCTGATTTCTGCTGAGGAAAGAGGTTTGGTGAGTCTTGAGTACAAGGACTCACCAAAGAACAGAGATTGTCAGTGTTTGACAGCTTCTCAAAGCTGTCAAACGATGACAATTCATCTGTCAAAAATTTTTGACAGCTGAAACGTCATACGCTGATGTCCTCTGTCACCGGCTTTCCCTTAATTGGTCAATCAAGGGAAAATAGCGTGGGTTGGCCGGACGCCGTTGGGGGCGGGACTGAAACCCGACAAGCAGCAGGTTGCCCCCAATGATAAAATTCCCCCCTTTGAAAGAGCTGTCCAATTTAGCTCCAAATCAAGTTAGTTAACTTGGAATATGAGCCCAGCTTTAGTGTGGCATGTTGATAATAGTACCCTCTGTAGTGGCGTGCAGAGACTAAAGGATGTGGGCACGAGTGAGCGAGGGGTGTGTGAATGCTACAGGGTGTACGAACTCTTCAGGGGAAACCACAGGGCTGCAGCTTCTTCTGCAGGGAGGACAGGAAGTGTGGTGAGACCGCTGCGAGAGAGGATGGCTCATTAAATACCCAGAACTACATTACAGCAGGTTGTGAGTTTGCTGTCCACCACAATGTTTTGAAAGTTGAAAACATTTCTTGTTTTGGTTTCGCATATATTTTTAAAGTATAACGTAACTAAAGCCAATTCTTTAAATCCACGGGGGGAGCAATTGGGCCTGTGTAGCGCCCATTTTTTAGGCGCTACGCAGCCTCCTACGCTGGAGAATGGGGTCCTAACGACCGCCGGCAGCATGCAGAGCAGGCAGATCATGACGTCAATCAGTGCGCAGCGCTGATTTGACGCCAGCGCTGCCATTTTCGAACACCACACTCCAGCCAATGCCCTGTCTTAACCTCGCACAGCTGAACACGACATTAATGGGCATGAAGGACCCCCCCCCCCCCCACCAGCGCTGTTTAAAGGGATCATGAACTACTTACAGGTTAGTTGCCGGATTTTTTTTAGCTGCTGGTGCGATTGTCCGGGTTTTTGGAGCTTTCCTATACTTGCACAAAGTTTGAATAGTCTACAGGGAGTGGTCTGGCTGGTGCTGAATTACCTTTTTGTTGAATTAAAAGCTTGTGCTGAATGAAGTTGCTTCCAGGCATGGGTGGCCCTTCCTCTGGGAATTCAGCATGACTGGGAGAATGAAGCGAGAGGCCACGCAGAGCAGGACAAGCTACTGGAAGAGGGAGGAGGAGGAGGAGGGGGAGAAGGGCTCTCAGCAGGAGGTCACATCCGCCCAGGGTCTTTAGGGAGCAGTTCTCTTACCTCAACTTCAGCGAGGAACAATGCTTAAGATGTATCCCTTCACAAAAGAGTTCGTGACTGAAATCCGCCAACTGCTGCAACCACAACTGCAACCTCAAAGCAGGGCAAGGACAGCATTGCCTTTGGCGGTCAAGGTGACCGTGGGTCTCAACTTTGCTGCATCTGGCTTCTTCCAGGCTGCAGCTGGAGATATAAGTAACATCTCACAGGTTGCAGTGCACTTCTGCATGAGGGCGGTCACTAAGGGTCTCTATACACAGAGATACAGCTGCATCTCATTCCCTCTTGCCAGAGACAAGCAGGTGGAGAGAGCACAGGGGTTTGCACGGATTGCAGGTTTCCTCATGGTGCAGGGTGCCATTGACAGCAGGCACATTGTCTTGCGTGCACCTCATGTGAACGCGGCCATTTTCATGAACCGAAAGGGATTCCACTCCCTCAATGTGTGTGACCGCAGGCAGCGTGTCATGCAGGTGAATGCCCGTTATCCTGGCAGTAGTCACGATTCCTTCATTCTGTGGCAGTCCTCTGTGCCACCTGTATTTGACCCACCACGGCAAGTCAAAGGCTGGCCACTGAGCGACAAGAGTTGTCCACTCATGACACGGTTCATGACTCCGGACCGGAACCCACGCACACGTGCAACAGCAGGCCTACAGTGAGAGCCATGCTGCCACAAGGAACATTACAGAGCCCACCATCGGCCTCCTCAAGCAACGCTCCCGCTGCCTGGACCGCTCTGGAGGAGCCCTGCGGCACTCAGCTGCGAATGTATCAAGATTTGTAGTGGTATCCTGGCCATTATGCGGGAACAGCCCTAGCCACCACCTATCAGGCGAGAAGCTGAGAAGCAGGAGCACGAGGAACAGGAGGAGGAGGATGAGGAGGAAGTGGAGGAGGAGGTAGTGCAACAGGAAATGGAGGAACAGGAAGAGGAAGTGAGGATACAGCATAGATCAAATAATTCCTGAGCGATATCAGTAACCTCAACCACACCTCCCCATTCACCAACGGGCCCACCCTCCTTACCTTTCCTCTATCACTGACCATCACATCATCCTCTTTCCGCCAACAAAAAAACCCCACCAGAAAATGCACTTTCCAATCCAATTTTCTAAATTCAATCATGACACAATGCATACAAAAATAAACTAATCACCCTTGTGCATTCCCCTAGTGCCTGATTCCGTGTGCCTTTGCCTCTCCTCGTGCTCCTACGCGGTGCTTCCCCAGTGGCTGCAGCATGGGTGGTGGAAGGCTGCTGACCTCCAATTGAGGAGACTGCAGATGGCCTTGGAGGGCGACCTCGAGCAGCTCTGAGCCTAGCAGGCCCGGATTCAGACTGCACCATCTCAGCCTGGGCTGCAGCAGTCTGGGCTGGCTGGCTGGCTGACAACAGCAAGGGCAGTGGTGGAGTGACAGGGGTGGGAGCAGGAATGCTGTCATCCTGAGAGAGGGCTGCAGGTTTGTGTTCCATGGAGCCACTGCCACTCTCCCGGGGCAGTGCCTCAGCAATCCTAGTGATCTGTTAGAGAACAGATTGCTGGACTGCTGACACCCTGGAAGCCCCTTTGAACCGTGGTATCCAGAGCCATGGTGACAGCAGTCTGAGCTTCCACTGCAGCACTCAGGACCTTTGGTGGAAGCTGTTTGTGCTACAATGGAAGCTGAGACATCGGCCATCAGATGCTGTATCATGCTGGGTTCCACAGGTGTGCTGATGGAGGTGGCCATGTTGGAAAGGATGGGCTCCAAGCTCTGCACAAAGCCCTGTGCCAAGTTGGTGCTGGACTCCTCCATGCTCCCTGACATTGAGCTCAGGCTTTCCAGTGCACCAAGCAGTTGGTTATGTAAACCCATCAGCCTTCTTCTGTAGCCTGGCCCATCGAAGTCCTCATCTGAGTCCTCTGCAGCAGAACTAGTGTGCGACCTCGCCCTCTGGCGAGCTGGTACCTGCGCTATCCTTTCCCCCTGCCCTGGCTCCTGCGCAGTTGTGCCCGGTGTCTCACCGCGTGCAGATCCCTCCTCTATCCCAGTCTCTAAAATACGCAGTGTCAGTCTCTGAGCTGGTGGCTGCGAGTGTAAGATCGAGTGATGGTGTCTCTTCATCTTCACTGTCTTTTTCCTCTTCCTCCACTGACTGGAAAGGCTCCAGTTCTTAGGTATTTGAAATGAAAAAGGGACAAGGGTTGGGTGGTGGTGAGGGGGAGAGGAGAAAGTAAGAATAGCGTGCTTACACCACATGCAGCTTGTGAGTCAGAAGAGATTGAGGGATGAGGGAGAAGTGGGATGAGAGAAGGAGGATTAGGTATCCTGATACCCTCATCATCAGTCGCTTCAGCGCCGCCAGTGGCCACGGCCTCAGCGATGCCCCTTCTCATGATGGCCAGCACTGTCTCCTCCAGGGGGTTCAAACAAGCAGGCGCGCTTGTCCTCCTCCAGTTCATTGCTGCTGCCTGCTGTTATGCGCCACCTTCTCCAGCAAGAAAGAGACAAGTGTGTCAGTGAGTGTCCTGCAATGTGTTTGGGTGATGTGGTTGTCATGGTTGAATAGCTACCAGTATGTGTGAGTTGTGGGTGCGAGTCTTGCAACAGTGCTAAGTCTGAGAGGGTGAGGTAAAGCAAATGAATGTTAGGGTTGAGTCCTGATTGATAGGGATTGTTGGTGGATGGGTGATGGGGGTGTAGTGAATTGAGCAGTGGATGAGGCTAGTGGTGCAGTTGGTAGGATATGGCATTTAATAAATGAACTCACTCACCTTGACAACTCGTGCTAGATCGCTAAACTTCTTTCTGCACTGCATCCATGTTCTTAGAACAACACTCCTGGCGTTGACCTCCGCCGCTATCTGTTCCCACTGCCTCCTGAGCATCTGTCTGGAGGGTCTCTTGCCATCCTGTGGATCTCTCCTTCTTTCTACCTCTTTCACCAAGGCCTCCAGTACGTTGTCTGAAAACCTTGGTGCTCGCTCTCTCGTATGTTCAGCCATTGCTGAAAGTATCATAGCCCAGATTCACTTCTGAAAAAACTCCCACCACTTCTAGCAGCCACAGTGCACCTCCCCTTTAAGAGATGCAGGCTGCCTTTAAGTAGCGTTAGTTACTCGCGATATCGGGGCCCCCTGCTGATGCGTGCAGCCAATGGACAACGTGGGGAGCGCTGGCTGCACGCAGCAATCATTACAAACAGCAGGCAGCACGAATTTACCGTGCAGCATGCAACGCAATGAACGTGCACGGGTTAATCATGTACCCTGATCCCCACACCCGTTTTTGGGGGTTAGCTGATTTAACCCCCCAGATTCTGCCAACTGTAGCCCAGAAATAATTGCTGTGTGGGACTTGTGGCTTGGGTTTGGAATGCTAGTTGATGAAGAATATGAGAGTGTCTGAGAAAAGATTATCAGGTAAAATAAAAAGGAACACTAAAGTATTTTATGAATATGTAAATAGTAAAAGGATAGTCAAAGGAAGGGTGTGGCCAATTAGGGACCAAAAAGGGGATCTTCTTGTGGAGGAAGAGGGCATGGCTGAGGTACGAAATGAGTACTTTGCATCCGTCTTCACTGGAGAAGAGGATGCTGCCAATGTCACAGTAAAGGAGGAGAGAAATTGGACAGGATAAAACTAGTTAAAGAGGAGGTACTCAAAGGTTGGCAGAGCTCAAAGTAGAAAAGTCACCCAGTGCGGAGGGGATGCATCCTCGGTTGCTGAGGGAAGTAAAGAGGGAAATTGCGGAGGCTCTGGCCACAATCTTCCAATCCTCCTTAGATACGGGAGTGGTGCCAGAGGACTGGAGGATTGCAAATGTTGCACCCCTGTTTAAAAAAGGGGAGAGGGATAAACCCAGCAACTGCAGGCCAGTCAGCCTAACGTCGGTGGTGGGGGAACTTTTAGAGACAATAATCCAGGACAAAATTAATTGTCACTTGGAAAAACATGGGTTTATAAATGAAAGCCAGTGCAGATTTGTTAAAGGCAAATTGTGTCCAACAAACTAGATTGAGTTCTTTGATGAAGTAATGGAGAGGGTTGATGAGGGCAGTGCGGTTGATGTCATGTATATGGATTTTCAAAAGGCGTTTGATAAAGTGCCACATAATGGACTTGTTAGCAAAATTAAAGCCCATGGGATTAAAGGGACAGTGGCAGCTTGGCTACGAAATTGGCTAAGGGACAGAAAGCAGAGAATACTGGTGAACGGTTGTTTTTTAGACTGGAGGATTGTATACAGTGGAGTTCCCCGGGGTCGGTATTAGGACCACTGCTTTTTGATATGTATTAATAACCCGAACTTCAAAGTTTGCAGATGATATGAAACTCAGAAAGTTAGTAAACAATGAGGAGGATAGTAACAGACTTCAGAAGGACATAGACAAACTGGTGAAATGGGCAGACACATGGCAGATGAAATTCAATGCATAGAAGTGTGAAGTGATACATTTTGGAAGGAAGAATGAGGAGAGGCGATATAAACTAAATGGTAGAATTTTAAAGTGGGGCAGGAACAGAGAGACCTGGAGGTGTATGCACACAAGTCTTTGAAGATGACAAGTCGAGAAGGCTGTTAAAAAAGCATATGAGATCCTTGGCTTTATTAATAGAGACACTTTAGGAAGGATGTCAAGGCCTTGGAGAGGGTGCAGAAGAGATTTACTAGAATGGTACCAGGGATGAGGGACTTCAGTTATGTGGAGAGACTGGAGAAGCTGGGATTGTTTTCCTTAGAGCAGAGAA
Source organism: Squalus acanthias (assembly GCA_030390025.1). NCBI lineage: Eukaryota > Metazoa > Chordata > Chondrichthyes > Squaliformes > Squalidae > Squalus > Squalus acanthias. The sequence continues at coordinate 60,638,310 of CM059441.1, read as the reverse complement.
GATTAAAGGGAAATTTAATAGAGGTGTTCAAAATCATGAGAGGTTTTGATAGACTACATAGGGTGAAACTGTTTCCAGTGGCAGGAAGGTTGGTAACCAGAGGTAATTGGCCAAATAACCAGAGGGAGAGATGAGGTGAATTTTTTTTATGCAGCTTGCTGTTATGATCTGGAATGCACTGCCTGAAAGGTTGGTGGAAGCAGATTCAATAATAACTTTGAAAAAGGAATTGGATAAATACTCGAAGGGAAATAATTACAAGGTTATAAGGAAAGAGCAGGGGAGTGGGACTACTTGGCTAGCTCTTTCAAAGCAGGATGGGCCTCCTTCTGTGCTGTATCATTCAATAATTCTATGATTCTATGAATCTATGAACTGAGGTGATGACAACAGTGTTTGCTGAATGAATTCATGGCTGTTCTACCTCTGGGCCTACAGATATGAAGGTGTCTTAGGTGTGGCTGATGATCCTCGAAGTAATGTGGATGTTGGAAGCCATAATGCATATTCACGTTTTTGGAAGAGTTTATAGATAGATGTTCATTTATGCAAAGCTGTTTTACAAGCTAATGTCACCCATCCTCATTATCACTTGTGCCTACGAATATTAATATAGTCAAAGCTTGTCTGGAAGTAGAATTTCAATGGAAAATATTGCATTAAAAAGTTGGCCCTTTCTTACTGAGTGAGTTCTTCCCTGAATTCTGACAAAGTGGTCATCACCAAAGGATTGCGCAGGAAGGAGAATGTTTTGTTCAAAGCCAGTTATCGAAAACTGACTCTTGGGTCCCGATTTTAACTCAGGTAGGGAATCGGGTGGGTGAGGGGCAGGGTGAACTACAAGCCCCCATAACACCGCCAGTATGGGCTGTAAGGGGTCAACGGTACTGGTGCGAGGTGAGGCCTTCGTTGCCTATACTATTGCTTGCTCTGGTCTCCGGCCAGACTTTTGCAATAAGCACCTGTGAGTGGTTCGACCCACTCACCCTTACGGTTCTGACACCTGGACTTAGATGCAAGGAGCAGTAATGCAGAGAACGACTCAAGTAGACCCGGTTGAATAGCACGAAATGAATATCTTTATTGCATGGCGTCTAAAATCATGAAATACATGTCATAGGCGCAGATCAAAGAGAGTACAAGTATACACACGTTCATAAAACTTGGTCTATGGAAATGAGGAGCACACGACACATCGTAAAAGGGGGAACACATTATACATTAACCTTAGAAAAACCACCCTCCCTCAATATACCTAAACTACGTCTGGATTTGTAGGATCGGAAAACATGCTCACCACTCGGCTCACTTCGGAAATTTAACGTGAGGCACTCAGCTCGTTTCACTGCAGCGCCTGACTGTCACGTGGTTGTGAGGGTTTCTGCACCCCACTTGTTTACTCTCGCTGCCGTGAAAGGCAAGCCAGACTCCCTGATGTCATGAAGCAGTCGATGGATTCAGACCGGATCGTGCAGTAATCCGTAGAATTCAAAGGAAACGGTACATGTAGTAGTCGGTAGAATTCAAAGATGGGTTCTGTCGTTATATCTTCGGGCGCGGTCGGGGTTTACTGAACGTGGCGGCACATGGAATTTCTTCTCGTCTTTCTTTTCGTCTTTCTTCTCGTCACTCGGGCCTCTGGGTCCGGACACCGTTTACCGACACTTGGGATGGTGTACCCTGTTACTTGCCCTGTCGAGGCGGCTCGTTCCGATTGAGCTCCACCCAACACTCGAATAACCGACCAGCACGGCTAAGAGTCAAGAGTCAAGAGAGTCCAGCAAGAGCTTCAGGAAGAGAGAGAGTTCAGCCCGAGTCAAGAGAATCAAGCGAATCCAGAGCCCAGAGTCAAGGAAGAGTTCAGGAAGAGACCGATGGACATTTGTCCTCTATAGTTATACTGTTTTGTCGGCCTTATCTCCCGCTCAAATCTAAATGTTATCCTTTGTGTGATTTTGGCGCCCAAAACTCCCAGCATGGGGTGATTATCTTCTTAACGGGTTTCGGTAGCACCTGAAACTGGCCAACTATCCATTAATACCTTCTCCATTGTTGAGCCAGCCAGGATGTGTATGAATCGTCTCCTCGACTGGTTTTGGGGCCCCCCCGAAATACTGGCTTAATCACCCGCCAATGTCTCTCTCATTGTTGAGCCGGGGGGGTATTTGTGTATTGATGTGTCTCGATGGGTTCTCGATGGCCCTGTTCAATGATCCTTACTGTGCGTAGGAAACGATTCCAGCACTTATATCATTGCTATTGTTCAAGATGCAAACGGGTTGCATCCTGTCTTTTTCAATGTGTACCGAGTATGATCCGATCTCATACTGAATGTATATTCGACGCCATCTTGTCTGCCCACTGTGTCTCTGGAAGCTTCTGCCACGATGCGCGGCGGCCATTTTACAGGCTTCTGTGTCCTTTATTATCAGGACAGCATTTCGTTTAATAAAAATGATCAATCGAATCTGCTTCTCTCATGTTATTTTGAATCGCGATAATTGCGAACCTCTACAGGGCCCTGGGTTCAGCAGGCAGCAGGTTCTATTCCAAGGGGCTGAGAGCGATCTACAACAGCCAGCCTGGAGACGCGCAGCCTCCTGATGCAGAAGATGACTCTTGGCCTGTACAGCCTGTGTGCTGGGTATGGCCTCCTACAAGCAACCGTCCCTCACCTGTCTGGTCAGCGCAGCTCTTGTTTGTGCTGGTTGCTGAGGCTGCTGCTGCTGTTACTTCTCTTCCTGCAACTATTCCTCCGTCCAAATTAAACTGGCAATAATGGCGCTCACTGTAGGCCGATAGATCTTACGTGAGGGTAATTAAGGCAAAAGCAATCTGGAAGCTGGGAACTCTCCTGGCAAATCAAATAGCACAATGGCACACAGATCCTGTAACGCTGCTATTTCGAAGAGCAGGGGAGTTATCCCCGGTGTCCTGGGGCCAATATTTATCCCTCAACCAACATAACAAAAACAAACAGATTATCTGGTCATTATCACATTGCTGTTTGTGGGACCTTGCTGTGCGCAAATTGGCTGCCGCGTTTCCCACATTGCAACAGTGACTACACTGCAAAAGTACTTCATTGGCTGTAAAGCGCTTTGAGACGTGAAAGGCGCTATAGAAATGCAAGTCTTTCTTTCTTTCTTTTCGAATGATCTGCGGGTGAGTGCCCCTTTAATTACTGATCCAGCGGCTCCAAGAGACCAATCCTGTTCGGTTTTACTGGTGGGTTGGGCACTGCGCGGGACTTCTGTGATTTTTGTGTTCAAACGGTGTTGGGTCCAAAGTGCGTCATGGATGCGTGTCGTCACGGGGCCTCCTCCTGCCTCTGGCAGGCGCCCTGACCAACGAAAAAAACTGCACGGTTAAAATGGCGGCCAGCGGGAACGGAGCAGCAAATCCTCGACAGCGATTTTAACCGCCGGAGACAGGGTTAAAGTTGCCCCTTTGATCTTCACTTCCGAAGAAGGTTCAAAAATGAATTAACCCCTTGTAGACTGTGCAAGGGACATTTCTAATAGATTAGTGCCCTGTCTAGTATTGCCAAATCATAATCCTAAATTATTCTTTATATTTAAAATTGTAAATGAAGTTTTCACGTATTCATGTTTGTTAAAAACGCTAATCTGTGTTTTGATATTTTAGCTGATCGAAAATGTACGAGTCTCCATAATCAATTCACTGCCATGTACTGCAGTTGGACTTGGGACCAAGAGGCCAAACTGAATGCTCCTTGATCCTGGTGACCATCAATTTCAGATGCATTCAAATTATTTCAGTTGAAATAAAATTGTTCTTTAATGTGTTTGCTTTATCTCCCAATCCACTGCTACACTTTCGTTGGAGTTAATCTTGAAAGCAACCTCGGCCCTGGAGCCAAATAAATGTCAATACTGTGCTGCGTTTGTGCTGAAGAAACAAGGCTGCCTTTGAGATCCCTGTGTGATAATGTTGTTGTATGGTGTTGCCTGAAGCGATCTTTGCTGTGCGGTGTTCCAGTGTTCCTCTGCATTCTGTGGCTCAGGGGCAGCACTCTCCAGGTGGGAGGGGCTAGGAGTGAGCAGGTGCTGCTGGGTGCTTGATTACTGCAGGGAGTTGGAGTGAGTTTGTAAATAGTTGGTGGTGTGTTTTTTTTTGGGGGGGGAGGAAGGTGGGGTTCAGGTTTTAGGGCCTTCTTGGTCCTTAAACAGCAGCCAGATGGCTGCTGAGGGTCCCGGTGCCGGGCCTCTCAGAGGACAATGTACCCAGGATGAATTTAATCAGGGGAGAAAATGTTTTGGGGAAGGGAGAAAAAAAGGCCCAAAGATTAGGGCCGGGACCCCAGGAGGTTTGGAAAAGAAAACACGGTGGTGGTTCAGTGCGAGGACAAGGAGATACGAGCTTGGGATATTATCCAGACGGTACATGAGGACTGCGGTGAGGGAAGCTGCTTTGCCTGCCGACCAAAGCTGAATGTTGGGTTCGAGGTGACGGTCAGTGGCCGAGAGGAGGTGGAAAGACTTTTACTGAGTTTGAAGGTTGGAGTTAAGTTCTTGGAGTTATCTCTGCTATATTCCGAAGAGGTGGTGGTCGGATTCTTAAACCTGCCGCTTTATATTGAGGATGATGTGCTAATCAAAAAGTTGGAGTCGGGGGACATTAAAATTTGCTCAGCAAAAAAGAGGAGATACTATCCAGGAATGTGGGTAGCAGGTGGAACCCGTTATGTAAAGGTGCAGTACCCAGAGTGGGGGAAGTCATTGCCGTGTAGCATGAAATTCGAGACAATGGAAGGAGTGCAGGACTTCCAGGTACTGCATGATAACCAAGTGAAGGTTTGTTATTATTGTCTTGGACACGACCATCTTGTAAGAAGCTGTCCAAACATGCACTGCGGCGAGTCTGGACACATTGCTCGGAGCTGCAAGGCGGAGAGCTGTGGGGTGTGTCACAAAGGCCCCACCCGCCGTGAGTGTGTGGCAGGCGGAAGCCCCTTGAGTGACGAGGAGATGGGAGAAGTAGCAGGAGGTGTGAGTGGAATGGCCAGAGGAGCAGAACAGGCGGAGGAAGCTGGTGAATGGAAGGAGAAAAGAGTGCAGGAAGAGGCAGAAAATTGCGGAGCAGAGAACAGGATGAAGAGGGTGAAAAACACACCAAGTACGGTGGAAAAGGACAAAGACAGCAGTGGGCAGCACGGGTCGAGGGCAGAGTCGAGCCATAATACGGCTCAGCTCTCCCTAAAGAATCTGGTGTCTGTGGGGGGAGAGGAGGCGGGAGCAGGGTGCGGGGCAAGTACTCCAAAGAAAGACGGGAAGTCGGAAATCTCGGGGAGCAGGAGGGGGCAAGACAAGGAGAGGGTGCAAGAGGCAGGAGCCTTAAAGGGGCAGCAGGACGGGAGCGGGGAGACAAAGTCGCCAGAAGGGAGCAAGATAGGTGCAGATGCGCCATTGTCCCATAGAGAAGAAACGGGGAGCAAGGGTCAGCGGTGGAGATGAGGCCGAAGGGAGTGGCACTGTTGGAGAAACCGTGATAGCAGGAAGACTCGCTAAGGGAGATTATGTATCAGATGGGGAGCAGGGACAGGAGGATACAGAAGATCTCGAGAGTGAGGAGTCAGAGGGGGACAGAGACATGGAAGTGGGGGGTGGGGTGGCATCGTGTGGGAAGGGAAAGGTTAGTGAGGGGCAGAAGGAGGGAGAAGGGGCAGCTCCTCGGCCCAAACCTAATGTAATGAAGAGGTTGAAACAGTAGGGAAGGTTCAAACAGGAGGTGAAAAAGAGCCAGAGGCTGCAGGAGAAAGCAACAGCTGCCCGAAAAGTTGGGAAGGAGCATGAGAGGAGGGAAGGGCCGGAGATTAAATGATGGGGAGATTATCAGGCATACTTCCCTTATTCGGAGCCATGATTACTGATCAATTTTTAAAGTACAATAGATTAGTATATGTTATGGGAGACAAATTAAACTTCAGGATTTGATGTTAATATGTGGTGGAGGAATGGCTGTGCAGAGCGATGGAATGGATTTGTATGTTACAATGGAATTATCACGACGTTGTAAATGTTTTTAACGTTCAATAAATAATATAATAAAAAAAAGTGAGTAGCACTCTCACCTCTGAGTCAGAAGGTTGTGGGCTCAAGTCCCACTCCATGGGGCTGGAGCACAAAAATCTAGGCTGACACTCCAGTGGCAGTGCTGAGGGAGTGCTGCACTGTCGGAGGTGCCGTCTTTCAAATGAGACGTTAAACCGAGGCCCCGTCTGCTCTCTCAAGTGCACGTAAAAGATCTCATGGCACTATTTCGAAGAAGAGTAGGGGAGTTATCCCCAGTGTCCTGGGCCAATATTTATCCCTCAATCAACATAACAAAAACACATTATCTGGTCATTATCACATTGCTGTTTGTGGGAGCTTGCTGTGTGCAAATTGGCTGCCGCGTTTCCTACATTACAACAGTGACTACACTTCAAAAAGTACTTGATTGGCTTTAAAGTGCTTTGGGATGTCTGGTGGTTGTGAAAGGCGCTATAGAAATGCAAGTCTTTCTTTCTTTTCTTTAAAATACTATTCTTACATTTCCTCGCGGGTGGGCTTGAATTCACACAAAAAATGCTCAACCCTTTTCTGCCCTTCAAAATATACATGGTGACATAACTCCCCCCCCAGGCCATCAATATCATCCACGGAATTATGCAGGAGGAGTAGATAATTAATGTGAGCTGTCCGTCGTCATCACCTGTAGCAGAACAAATCTTAGATGTTCAGGCTACTGGAGAGGCTGTGAACTGTGCCCTGCCACCGATGAAGGAGAGAGATTAGAGCAGGCTGTTCACAACAGGCCTCCCCCTAAAAGCTCGGAAGCTGGCAGAAATTGATTCTGGAAGAGGAGAAAAACTTATATTTGTGAGTACTTTCACTTCCTGTCCCGCCCACTTTGTTACGCAGGGCACTAAGGGGTCAGGAACGTACACGGCTGCCAGGCTTCTGTCAACGCTGCCTAATGGAAAGACAACGGGGTCAATTTTCCTCTCTGACGCAGTCGTGCAATGGGATTGAAACATGTTGCCCTCTCCCAGGGTGACAGTACACCAGCGCCCTCACCACCCCCTTCAATCAATGCCCCGCAGTACTAGAAAGCCAGCTGGTCCAGACTGCTCTGGCGGGCACTGGGTTGCTGCAGTCTGCAGACAGGCCCGAGTTCCTAAAGGTCGCTGACCAAGAGCGTCTCAAGAGTCTTTGGGCTGGATTTTGTGAATGGAGATGAGTTGGAGGCGGGACTGCTGCTTGTCGGGTCTCAGTGCCGCCTCCATCATCTTCTGGCCAACCAGCGGGATTTTCCCCTGATTGATCTTGTTAAGCCCGCCTGGTGGGCTCAGCAGGCCAATTAGGGGGAAGTCGCTGAGAGAGCACGTCAACATCTGACGTGCCATCTGTCAAGGCTTCTTGAAAGAAGAAATGTCAGCATTTGACAGCTCTGTGAAGCTGTCAAACACTGACATTCTGTGCAGCTTGATGAGCCCTTGTGTTCAGGACTCGTCAAACCTTTCAACTTTGTAGAAATCAGATGACTGTTGGTTCGGAGGATCCAACAGCCAGTCTGTGAAATCTACAAGGAAGATGTCGGGACTCCTGATCCTGAGCGGATGAAGGCTGTAGGCAGAAACCAAGGTAAGTGAACATTTTCTAACACTTAACACTCACCTCACATACTTACCACTCCACACTTGCACCCATCACTCACCTCTACATCTCACTTTCAGACCCCTCCGACCCCCGCAGACCTCCTCCACGTCTCCTCCAACCCGACGGGGTTCTCCAAGGTCAGGAAGCCTTCACTTGAAAAGGTAAAATGGGACTAATCCTTTTTTCTGCCTGTTAACTACCTGTTAACAGGCAGTTAAAAGGATTTAATCCCTTTCCCGCCTCGAGGAGACGGGACCCGGGGCAGGACATCTTCCCGCCTCCTGGCAAAAGGGCACGGAGGCGGGATGGGGGCGGGTTTGCCATCCGCCCCACTTTCTGCAACTTTACCGGCAGTCCCGCCTCCATACCCGCCTCCTCGGGGCTGAGAAAATCCAGCCCTATGTCTGAGCCACAGCATCTTTCCACCTCCCATGCTGCAGCAACTGGGGAGCGCCTCCTTGGGGCACTAGAGTAGGTAAGAGGACACTTAAAACAGGCACAGTGGGCTGACACCTGAGTGACAATTAGTGTGTAGGCACTTGCGTAAACCAGTAAAATGCTAAATCTTTTTGAAATCTTTGTGTGCAGAGTGTCGCTGTCGGAGCTGGTGACACTGCAATGTCAGGTGACACCAATATCAATGTTGGTCTTTGGGCAGTTTATATGAAAGTGTAAGGAATGGGACTTGACTGTTCATGGAAAAGAAAATCAGGCACGTGCAAAGCATGCTGCCGATACGCTGTTCCTGGAAGGGTAAGGATTGCAGCGTGAACGCCTCTTTCTATTCAGTCTCCTTGCAGATGAAAGTCTATTTGCTCCTTCTCCTGTTGCTGGTGCTCCTCTTCCTCCAGCCAGAGTGGAATTGGCGGAAGGATCCCCCACGTAGAAAAATGTGGAATGCCAGAAGCCACTTTGAGAGTTCAGAAGGTTGTACAGCCACTACATGCTCTTCAGAGTGACCGAAGTAGCAAAAAAAAAAATCACCATTTACAACAAGCAAAATGTCTCCCAACCTTTTAGCTTAGAAAGAAACAAAGACTTACATTTATACGGCGCCTTTCACGACCACCGGACGTCTCAAAGCGCTTTACAGCCAATGATGGAAATGTGGCAGCCATTTTGCACACAGCAAGCTCCCACAAACAGCAATGTGATAAAGACAAGATAATCTGTTTTAGTGATGTTGAGTGAGGGATGAGTATTGTCCAGGATATCGGGGATAACTTCCCTGCTCTTCTTCGAAATAGTGCCATAGGATCTTTTACAACCACCTGAGAGAGCAGATGGGGACGTCGCTGGCAAGGCCAGCATTTATTGCCCATCCCTAATTGCCCTTGAGAAGGTGGTGGTGAGCCACCTTCTTGAACCGCTGCAGTCCGGGTGGTGAAGGTGCTCCCACAGTGCTGTTAGGGAGGGAGTTCCAGGATTTTGACCCAGCGACTAAGAAGGAACGGCGAGATACTTCCTAGTTATGATGGTGTGTGAGTTGGAAGGGAACTGGGAGATGGTGGTGTTCCCATGCACCTGCTGCCCTTGTCTTTCTAGGTGGCAGAGGTTGTGGGTTTGGGAGGTGCTGCCGAAGAAGCCTTGGCGAGTTGCTGCAGTGCATCTTGTCGATGGTACACACTGCAGCCACGGTACGCCGGTGGTGGAGGGAGTGAATGTTTAAGGTGGTGGATGGGGTGCCAATCAGGAGGACGAAAGACGGCACCTCCAACAGTGCAGCACTCCCTCGGTACTGCACTGGAGTGTCAGCCTAGCTTTATGTGCTCAAGTCCCTGGAGTGGGACTTGAACCCACAACCTTCTGACTCAGAGGCGAGGGTGCTACCCACTGAGCCACAGCAGCTTAGAGCTGGTGAGTACCCCAGAACAGTAAGTTAGTATTTTTCTTTGCTGCTGCTGCATCGGTTACAGACGTAAATCCATCAAAGCATCTTTCGGTTGGCACAGCTAAGGATTTTTGCTCCCTTCATTTCCAGGAGCCCCAGCCACAACTGTCTACTCAATACGAGCAGAAACCCAGTGTAAATCTTGGCCCCACAGTTGTGTGGTGCAGCTCAGTATGGACTTTCAAAAGCACAGGCACAGTAACCCACTGTGCCTGAAGGCTGCCAAGCATCGAGGGACCACTTGCCCAATCGGAACATGGCTCTAACAGGTAACGTGACTGGAACCCCCGTATATTTGAGTCACACAGTACACTGGACCAATACACTGAATTGAAAGGCTCTGTGTCGCACTGGCTAATGCCTTCATGTACGTTGTATGATCTTTCAGGCATGAAGCCAATCAGAAGATCAAGTAAAGGACTGAATAGTGAGATGAAGAGCTGCTTAGTCAAGTAAGAAAGGCTGAAGGAATTCCCAATGTGATAATCAAGGGGTATTCATTAGTACAGTCATCAATTTGAGTAGACTAGGCCTATATTCTCTAGAGTTTAGAAGAATGAGAGGTGATCTCATTGAAACATACACAATTCTTACAGGGCTTGACAGAGCAGATGCAGGAAGGATGTTTCCCCTGGCTGGGGAGTCTAGAACCAGGGGTCACAGTCTCAGAATAAGGGGTCGGCCATTTAGGACTGAGATGAGGAGAAATTTCTTCACGCAGAGGGTGGTGAATCTTTGGAATTCTCTACCCCAGAGGGCTGTGGAGGCTCAGTCGTTGAGTATATTCAAGACAGAGAGCGATAGATTTTTGGATATTAAGGGAATCAAGGGACATGGGGATAGGGCAGGAAAGTGGAATTGAGGTCGAAGATCAGCCCTGACCTTATTGAATGGTGGAGCAGGCCCGAGGGGCCAAATGGCCTACTCCTGCTCCGATTTCTTATGTTCTTGGATCAATGGCAAGCAGAAGGGAAGGGGAAAGGTCCAAGCAGTTTCATAGAGCCAATCAGTGGGCTCCTCTTTACTCAAGATGTAAATCAGAATACCAGAGGAAACGCTATTTCAGATTATGTTTAGCATGCCAGCAGAACTCAAAACTCAGTACTAACTTGGAAGTGCTCAATGCACAGTTAAATTTGATTTGTATTCAAGACAAAAATAACAATCCATAGATACATGACCTTAAATGAGGTAGAGAAAAGCTTGCGTGAAAATTCCTACGCTGCTGGGCGTGGCAGGCGGGGTAATAATATTATTTGGAGAATAGTCGGCCAGGGTTGAGTAGTCAAGATGTGATGGTGAGTGAATATACTGGCGATTTAGTAATCACTTTTGAGAATGCAGGACTTCCCTCAAGAGGCTAAACGGGCTGGGTGGAACCCATAATTGAATAGATTCTGCAAGCGGCCTCTCCATTTTCTTAGATAACTTTTGAAAAAGCGCAAGCTTACCTTGAACAATTCTGGAAAGAATTCCACTTGAACTCATAGCTGATTTCTTCAACCGCACCCACACCACCCCCGCCCGCACCACCATCCCACACAGTGTTTTTTTTAATTCGTTTATGGGATCAGGGCATCGCTGGCAATGCCAGCATTTATTGCCCATCCCTAGTTGCCCTTGAGAAGGTGGTGGTGAGCCGCCTTCTTGAACCGCTGCAGTCCATGTGGTGATGGTACTCCCACGGTGCTGGTAGGGAGGGGTTTCCAGGATTTTGACCCAGCGACGATGAAGGATCGGCCGATATATTTCCAAGTCAGGATGGGGTGTGACTTGGAGGGGAACTTGGAGGTGGTGGTGTTCCCATACGCCTGCTGCCCTTGTCCTTCAAGGTGGAAGAGGTCACGGGTTTGGGAGGTGCTGCCGTGCATCTTGTAGATGGTGCACACTGCAGCCACGGTGTGCCGGTGGTGGAGGGAGTGAATGTTTAAGGTGGTGGATGGGGTGTCAATCAAGTGGGCTACTTTGTCCTGGATGGAGTCGAGCTCCTCACAGGTTAAAGCAAGACGGCAATGCAAAGAGGGAGCTCACACCTCACTGCCTGATAATAACCGAAAACCACTTCAATTTACGGAGATAATGGATCTCCTCTTCAAACAAACTGTTAAGAAGTTCACAGTCTGAAATATACGCCATAAATTTTACTGCTAAAATTAATTTGGAGACAGTTTTGTTCAAGGACCTCATTACACAAAATGATGTCATTGGCTGCATAATGTGAGGGTCATTGGTTAATTCAACCAGCAATTCCATTAGTGAAAGTGTCTACTGTGCATGGGGAACAATAACGTTATGTGGTGCGTAGAATCAAAGAATGATACAGCACAGAAGGAGGCCAAGATCAGCCACGATCTTATTGAATGGCGGAGCAGGCTCGAGGTGCCAAGTGGCCTATTCCTGCTCCTATTTCTTATGTTCTTATGTTCTTATTCGGCCCATTGTGCCTGTGCCGGCTCTTTGGTAGAGCTACTGAATTAATCCCGCACCCCTGCTCTTTCCCCATAGCCCTGTAATCTTTTTTCATTCAAGTACTTATCCAATTCCCTTTTGACTGTTACTATTGAATCTGCTTCCACCTCCCTTTCAGGCAGTGCGTTGCAGATCACAACAACCTGCTGTGTAAAAAATGTTTCCTCATGTGGCCTCTGGTTCTTTTTTCAATCACCTTAAATCTGTGTCCTCTGGTTATTAATCCTTCTGCCACTGGAAACAGATTCTCCTTATTTACTCTATCAAAACCTCCATGATTTTGAACACCTCTATCAAATCTCCTCTTAACCTTCTCTGCTCTAAGGAGATCAACCCCAGCTTCTCCAGACTCTCCACTTAACTGCAGTCCCTCAACCCTGGTACCATTCTAGTAAATCTCCTCTGCACCCTCTCCAAGGCCTTGACATCCTTCCTCAAGTGTGGTGCCCAGAATTGAACACAATACTCCAGCTGAGGCCTAACCAGTGTTTTATAAAGGTTTACCATGGCTTCCTTGCTTTTTTTACTCTCTGCCTCTATTAATAAAGTCAAGGATCCCATATGCATTTTTAACAATCTTCTCAACTTGTCCTGCCACCTTCAATGATTTGTGTACATACACCCCCAGGTCTCTCTGTTCCTGCACCCATTTTAAAATTGTACCATTTAGTTTACACTGCCTCTCCTCATTCCTCCTACCAAAATGTATCACTTCACACTTCTCTGCGTTAAATTTCATCTGCCATGTGTCTGCCCATTTTACCAGTCTGTCTCTGTCCTCCTGAAGTTTGTTACTATCCTCCTCACTTTACTACATTTCCGAGTTTCGTGTCATCTGCAAACTTTGAAATTATGCCCTGTGTACCCAAGTCCAGGTCATTAATATATATCAAAAAGAGCAGTGGTCCCAATACCGACCCCTGGGTAACACCACTGTATACATTCCTCCAGTCTGAAAAACAACCATTCACCACTACTCTCTGCTTTCTGTCCCTTAGCCAAGGGACAATGTATCCTCACGGCCACTGTCCCTTTAATCCCATGGGCTTTAATTTTGCTAGCAAGTCTATTATGTGGTACTTTATCAAACGTCTTTTGAAAATCCATATACACATCATCAACCGCACTACCCTCATCAACCCTCTCCGTTACTTCATCAAAGAACTTGATCAAGTTACTCAAACAAGATTTGCCTTTAACAAATCCGTGCTGACTTGCATTTATTCGCCCATACTTTTCCAAATGCCAATTAATTTGTCCCGGATTATTGTCTCTAAAAGTTTCCTCACCACCGACGTTCGGCTGACTGGCCTGTAGTTGCTGGGTTTATCCATCTTCACTTTTTTGAACAGGGGTGTAGCATTTGCAATCCTCCAGCCCTCTGGCACCACCCCCCGTATCTAAGGAGGATTGGAAGATTGGGGCCAGAGCCTCCGCAATTTCAACCCTTACTTCCCTCAGTAACCAAGGATACATCCCATCCGGACCGGGTGACTTTTCTACTTTGAGGACTGCCAACCTTTTAACTACCTCCTCTTTATCTATTTTTATCCTACTGCCTCCTCCTTCACTGTGACATTGGCAGCATTCAATAGTTACAAGAGGCCTGTCACTTGTCTGCATGTACAAAGTTCCCTAATTCTAGGTAAAGACTAACTCTGAGACAATGCATTATTGCTAAGAGTCACAGAGAATTGAGCTCTGGAAGAAGGGATCTACTGGAGACAAAAAAACAGTTGCTTGATAAGGCTGGTCTGTGGGGAGCTGGAGCCTCAGTAGGGTAGCCTAAGGAATGACTCTTGGTGAAACTAGATGAGGCTGACTGGAGTTTATGGGTATAAGTCAGAAATATAGGACATTACAAACAACAACAACAACAACAACAACTTGTATTTATATAGCGTCTTTAATGTAGTAAAACGTCCCAAGGCGCTTCACAGGAGTGCTTTAAAACAGAATTTGACACCGAGCCACATAAGGAGATATTAGGGCAGATGACCAAAAGCTTGGTCAAAGAGGTAGGTTTTAAGGAGCGTCTTAAAGGAGGAAAGAGAGGTAGCGAGGCGGAGAGGTTTAGGGAGGGAATTCCAGAGCTTAGGGCCTAGGCAGCAGAAGGCACGGCCAGCAATGGTTGGGCGATTAAAATCAGGGATGCTCAAGAGGGCAGAATTAGAGGAGCGCAGAAATCTCGGGGGGTTGTGGGGCTGGAGAAGATTACAGAGATAGGTAGGGGCGAGGCCATGGAGGAATTTGAACAACAGAACGAGAATTTTTAAATCGAGCGTTGCTTAACCGGGAGTCAATGTAGGTCGGCGAGCCCAGGGGTGATGGGTGAACGGGACTTGGTGCGAGTTAGGACACGGGCAGCCGAGTTTTGGATGACCTCAAGTTTACGTAGGGTAGAATGTGGGAGGCCAGCCAGGAGTGCGTTGGAATAGTCAAGTCTAGAGGTAACAAAGGCACAACACACATACTATAACCGTACATGGGCTTGCATCAGTTAAAAGTTTTGCCATCGATGCAAGGTGGTTTTGCATCACTTGTGCTGTGGATTGGCTGCAGCATAACTACAATTGGTGTAAAGCTGAATTCCAACACTATAAAGTTTAAAAAGAATTTAGGCAGTCTGTTAAAACACAGACTGCAGTGGTTCAAGAAGGCGGCTCACCACCACCTTCTCAAGGGTAATTAGGGATGGGCAATAAATGCTGGCCTTGCCAGCGACGCCCACATCCCATGAACTAATAAAATAAAATAGCAGGGCACATATATGGGGCTGAAGTGTGAGCCAGTCGCCTGGCGGAAAAGGAACGGTTCCCGTGCAGATTCCATCCAGCTTCATTGGTGTTAGAGTTGAAGAGGCTATGGGAAGTTTCACATTATGTTCGTGGGGCCGGGAGGAGCAGCAGTGATCCTCTGAACCCCACAAAAATACATCGGGCCGCTGTCAGCCCAGGCTCTTCCCTATTCGGTCATGCCTCAATTTTAAAATTCTCCTCCTTGTTTTCAAATCACTCCATGGCCTCGCCCCTCCCTGTCTCTGTAATCTCCTCCAGCCCCACAAATCCCGAGATATCTGCGCTCCTCTAATTCTGCCTTCTTGGGCATCCCTGATTATAATCGCTCCACCATTGGTGGCCGTGTATTCAGCTGCCGAGGCCCTAAGCTCTGGAATTCCCTCCCTAAACCTCTCCGCCTCACTACCTCTCTTTCCTCCTTTAAGACGCTCCTTAAAACCTACCTCTTTGACCAAGCTTTTGGTCACCTGCCCTGATTTCACCTTATGTGGCTCGGTGTCAAATCTTTTTGTCTTATAATACTCCTGTAAAGCGCCTTGGGACATTTTACTACGTTAAAGGCGCTATATAAATACAGGTTGTTTTTGTTATTGTCACCTCCCCCCCCGCCAACAAGGGCCTACTTACAGCTGTCTCCAGCTTCCTAGCCAGCTGACAATTGTGGTCCAAAACTTGCGAGCTGCCTCTGGACGCCTGTTTGGCATCCGATTCAAATGAGGCATCAAAATCGCAAGGGCCCCTTCACCACTTGGAGCGGGTGGGCACTCTGCTGGTTGACCACCAACTCAAAATCTACCCCGAGGAATTCTGCTTTCCATAATTCAATGGCACTGTGAGAGGCAAGTACCTTATCTGCTTGCGCCGCTCCTGAAATGGGACCATCTGGTACTGGTGTTAAGAACATAACTGAGGCATTCTCCCTCCATGAGACTCAGTGCTGAGGATCTGAAGGTGATTTTGTCTCGCACTTCTGTCATTCCCACTCATCTTTTCCCGATAAGTCCCTTGTGGGGATCCAACCAGATTGTGGCTGTGACTTCATTTGTCTGACCTCTCTGGGCTCTGAATTCAGCCTTCAGATGTGAACGTTTATTACATGCCCTTGATGCGGACTATATTCTAAAAAGTCAGAAAAGAAAAAAGGTTCTCTTTCTCCCCCTCGGTATGTCTCCTTGTACCAGTGCCACACCTCAAGGTGGGGCTGGTAACGAGTGCTGTAAAATTATTTTACCGTGGATATAACGTCACCAGATATGTTGCTGGTACTGTATGGCTGTGCTCAAAAAGCTCTGTAAGCAGTAAGAAATAAACAAGCGTACATTGTCACGAATCATTGTTCTCGGGGTCCTGCGCGTCACTGACAGAGCCAGCTGGTACCAGACAAGAAGGTGAGTTCAGCCAAAGGAATTTCGTTTTGTTTTCCGTCTAAGGAAGTGCAAGACAAAGTTGGGGTCAAAAGCTAATTGTATCAAAAAAAAAGGCACCCGAACAAGAATGTGTTCAGAGAGGCAAATGGGCATAGTGCAGCAGAAAGGGAGGAAGGACACAAAGGACCTGCTCAAACTATAAACATTTCTGACATCAACACTGAGATGCTGCCAGTTCACATGGACTATATAGACTGTTCTGTTGTGACAGCTGTTACATGTAATGAGCCCTCTTGTCCTTGACATAGGGATCGGCAGAGCCAGTTGCAAGTTAATCTACCACAGAACATGTGAGATGAATAATGCAAACCTTTCATGCTCAGCCTCTGAGGAAAGTAACAAAATCTCTCTTCTAACTTCTTACTTCATGTCATAAGAACAGTTGAGAAACTTATCCCTCCGGTACTCACCCAGCCTAACATCCAAGTGTACTGTAAATGTCCCTCGTGTTCTTGTCTCTACTACCCTACATGGTGGATTGCTTTAAGTAAATAAGTTCTTTAAAGCTATTTTTCATTTGTTTCTGTCGCATTAGGATCATGTCCTATTAGCCTGACTTACTTTGGTGTATTGCTCTGGGGTTAGTGGTGATCATTTAATATTCTGTATATTCAATGAGGCTCTCCCTTAACAACCTTCGTTTAAATATGCTAGAATTTGAACTTCTCTGCTCTTTGTCTATTGCTCTTTTCCATTGGCGGCCGTGCCTTCAGCTGTCTGGGCCCTCAGCTCTGGAATTCCCTCCCTAAACCTCTCCGCCTCTCTCTCCTCCTTTAAGATGCTTCTTAAAACCTACCTCTTTGACCAAGCTTTTGGTCACCTGCCCTAACATCTCCTTATGTGGCTCGGTGTCAAATTTTGTTTGATAATCGCTCCTGTGAAGCGCCTTGGGACGTTTTACTACGTTAAAGGCGCTATATAAATACAAGCTGTCGTTGTTGTTATAACTCATGCCCCCTCACAACTGGGCTCATTACGTTACAAACCTACTGTGGGAAGTCAGGGGGCAAAAAAAACAACTTTAATTCTAAAAATAAGTGAGAAAAGGAGATTTTCTGGAAGGGAGAAGGGAAGAATAATCACATCAATTACTCGGATTGTAAGCAAATCCTGCAAATAGTACACAAAATATAGTCAATAATGTAAGTAACTGGGACTGAGATATTGGGGAGGGAAGTACAACTCATTAGCATCCTAAGCAAATTTCCGAAACTGGTCGGTGAATTATATCTGAGGGCTATATCTTTTGGCACCTAAGGTTTGTGATATTTTTGCCTCATGTCAGTCAAGTGATATATTGCTACAATAAATTCACTGAATTACAATGATCGGCCACCTCTGTCACATTTCGGCTGCAATGAGTTCACAGTGAGCATCAAACAGTCCTCCAGGCCCCCGTGAGTTATGCCACAGAAGAGCTAATTGTATATAATAATATGCTTGGTATATTTTTTAATTGTTCCTGTTCTGCGCCCCTCCAATTCCGGCCTCTTGCACATCCCCGATTTTAATCGCTCCACCATTGGCGGCCGTGCTTTCAGCTGCCTAGGCCCTAAGCTCTGGAATTCCCTCCCTAAACCTCTCCGCCTCTCTACCTCTCTTTCCTCCTTCAAAACGCTCCTTAAAACCTCCCTCTTTGACCAAGCCTTTGGTCACCTGCCCTAATATCTCCATATGTGGCTCGGTGTCAAATTTTGTTTGATAACGCTCTTGTGAAGTGCCCTGGGATGTTTTACTACGTTAAAGGCGCTATATAAATGCAAGCTGTTGTTATTGTTGTGGGCAATACTGAAAGGACAGCATTTATTGCCCATCCCTTGTTGCCCTGTGGGCATTATGAGCCAACCACAGTATGGGACTGGAGTCACAGGTAGGCCAGACTGGGTCGGGATGGCAGGTTTCCTTCTCTGAGGGACATTAGTGAACCAGTTGGGTTTTTATGACAATCCAGCAGCTTTCACAGTTATTTTTCTGGTGTCAGTCCACAAATTACCTGGTTTATTGAATTCAATTTCGTAACTTGCCCGCAATTTGGATTGATAGCCTCTGGGTTATTAGTCTAGTACCGTCACCACTAATCTACTGGGGTATAACACCCTGCAAATGACCTAATCCATAATGCGTTGCTGCTGTCTAACACTCCTGCACATGTATCACATATACACTATGGACTAGAAATTCATGAAAGCCCAGGAATGGGCGGTATAATTAGAAAAGTTGAAGAATTAGCACCAGGCGCTAATGCTTTAGACTACATGCAAAATTCGTGCTCACTGCTCAAAGAAATGATTGGAGTCCTAATTCAAGTCTTTAAGCCCAAGCTCATTGGCGTTAAAGAGTGGACCAATATCAGGTGCAGTCTAATCGCAAGTCATGATTGCCACAGGCTTTTCCCAGTTCTTAAAGGGGATGTTCATTGATGCTGCAGAAACGTGTTCTCAGCAACTGCAGTCTGATGAGGCCGATTGAGTGGCTGTCTCCTCCCTTGCTCCTGTTCCTGCTCCTCCTCCTCCTCCTCCTCCTCATCTTCCTCTTCCTCCTCATCCTCCTCCTCCTCCTCCTGAGGTGGTCCTGCAATCCCTGGTGGCAAGGGCTGGGCCTTCAAGATGGACAAGTTGTGGTGCATGCAGCAGACCACCACGAAATGGGACACCTTCTCAGCTGAATACTGGAGGGCTCCTCCCAAGTGGTCAAGGCAGTGGAACCGTTGCTTCAGCAGGCCGATGGCCTGCTCGATGATGTTCCTGGTGGCAGCATGGCTCTCATTATATGACTGCTGGGCAGGATCATTGGGGTTGCGGAGGGGAGGCATGAGCCAGGTGGAGAGCGGATAGCCCTTGTCTCCGACCAGCCAGCCACGAGCTTGATGTGGTGGCTGGAAGAGTGCTGGCGCAGGATGAAGGCCTGTTGCCAGGATAGCGGGCATTGACATTGAGGATTAGCTGTCTGTGGTCGCACACCAACTGCACATTAAGTGAGCCTTTGCGGTTACAGAAGATCTCAGGATTGTTATGCAGTGTCCGCAAAGCCGCGTGAGTGTAGTCAATGGCGCCCTGCACCATGGGGAATCCCACTATCCTGGCAAAGCCACATGCGCACTCGTCCTGCTTCTCTCTGGTGATGGGAAAGGCAATGTAATCCCTTCTCCTACTGTAGAGAACCTCTGTGACCTCCCGGATGCAGCGATGGATGGCGAACTGCGAAATGTTAGCTATGTCTCCTGTTGCAGAATGGAAAGATCCACTGGAGAAGAAATTGAGGGCGTCGATGACCTTCACTGCCACTGAGAGAGCCGTGGTCGCCCTGATCTGAGGCTTGAGGTCTGGTTGCAGGAGGTGGCAGAGTTCTGTGACCACCTCCATGGTGAAGCGGAGCCTTCTAATACACTGCTCCTCGCTTAATTGGAGGTAGGAGAAGTGCTGTCGGAATACCCTCGGAGGGTAAGGCCTCCTGTTGAGAGCCCTGATGGCCCTCCTCCTCCCTCTGGCCACATGTTCCAGTCTTTCTCGCTGCCTCCGCTCCCTCCGCCGTAGATCCTGGCGGGCGAGGTCGACTGCCAGTGCAGCCCCCATTAATGTGACCAGGTGTAGCAGTTTGATTTTTTTAAGAATAAATGTAGCTACTTTTTAGTTGCCACAACACTCCTGATACTAAATAACATTGAAATTACGGAATGAGACTGTTGCACTATGTGAAACTGACAAGAAAGCACTGAAACTCCACTAACCTACAGCTGCAACTCATTACTAATGATCCCTTTAAATAACGTCCATGGAGCCGGCTTCCTGTTGCTTCACACCAGCTCTCCCTGTTGCTGTTTCCTCCAGGTGCTAAGGTAGGTGGTGACAATCAATTTCGCAGATCGGGCAGCGAGTGAGTGTTGCACACTCACTGACGTCACGATGCACCTAGCGTTGAGGCTCCCAGCAACAACTGTTAGCGGCGGCGCTACGGGGCGGGTGGGATTTGGCGTGTGGCGTTGGATTTGCCTCGCCCCGGCGATAATGCTCTGGCGCACCGTTAGCGCCATCTGCTGCCGCTAACGGGAGGCGCTAAGGTACCGAATTTTTCCCCCTATATGTTATTACTCAATGTTACTGAGCATAACACTCCTGCATATAATATATAATGCAATCTGTTACTATCATATCATAGAAATTTACAGCACAGAAGGAGGCCATTCGGCCCATCGTGTCTGTGCCGGCCGAAAAAGAGCTATCCAGCCTAATCCCACTTTCCAGCTCTTGGTCCGTAGCCCTGTAGGTTACGGCACTTCAAGTGCATATCCAGGTACTTTTTAAATGCGATGAGGGTTTCTGCCTCTACCACCCTTTCAGGCAGTGAGTTCCAGACCCCCACCACCCTCTGGGTGATAAAAGTTCTCCTCAACTCCCCTCTAATCCTTCTACCAATTACGTTAAATCTATGCCCCCTGGTTATTGACCTCTCTGCTATTGTAAATAGGTCCTTCCTATCCACTCTATCTAGGCCCCTCATAATTTTACACACCTCAATTAAATCTCCCCTCAGCCTCCTCTGTTCCAAAGTAAACAACCCCAGCCTATCCAATCTTTCCTCATAGCTAAAATTCTCCAGTCCTGGTAACATCCTCATAAATCTTCTCTGCACCCTCTCTAGTGCAATCACATCTTTCCTGTACTAGGTGTGTGTATATATTATTATAATTTTCTTTGTATTACTGGATATAACCCCCCTGTATATACTTTAAATAAATACATTCTGTGTTAATTCACGCTCCTGTATATTATCTACTGATACAATCTGGTACTAGGTGCAGTAATAGTCTATTTTACTAGAAACAGCAATCTCTGACCTATTACTGTGGTTTTATTTTCAGTGTATCTGTAGTATAACCATGCCTTAATAGCAGATTATTTTATCAAATGGTGCATGGATGTTTAAACTATTGACCTTTCTTCAAACATAGACACCTTCAGGATTATCTCGTGACCCCATGCCTCCAGAGCCCAGAGCTGCCATCTGCTCGCTGTAATATATCCTTCAGTAATCCTTCAGAAAAGCGGGCCGCACCGCTTGGAGGTGAGTCATGCCATAATTACAGCCTAACCGTCCTTATAAAGGCTGCGGCTGGAAGCGAAGAACTGGAGCTGACTGGCTGTTCTGAATTAATGCTGCCCATTTTCTGCCCTGGTTGTCGTAGTTACCAGACAGTGGTCACATTGGCTTTGTTATGTGCTGTACAGTACGCAGCAGCTGAAAGAGCTTCCTACTCCAACTGTTTCCCTGACAGATGTTATTCGTTAGGCCTTGTGGGATTGTGGCATAAAAGAGAAACTCTCAGATTTCTGATTCCCCCCCCGCCACCCCCCTCCCCGCCCCTCCTCATTTTTTAACTGACAGCATTCCCCCCCCCACCCCTCCCCTTTCTTTGGCCTCCATCAGCCTATTGTGATACCATGAAAAATATGTTGTGGTAACCTCCTTTCAGTACAGTGCCCTGTAGTTGCTAAGCGTACAATGGCCCTGTGAGTTTCCTCTCTTACTTACAAGAGCGTTTCGATATGTCATAGTCGGGCAACATGAGAGAGAACTGGTAATGTTGCTTTCACTGGTAGTGTCATTGCACTCGTCCATCTGGTGAGGGCTTTCATTTTCTATTTCTATTTTCCATGTTTTACAGATTGGGGAGGAGGGCGGTAGGGGTCTTCACAATTGGCGTTAACACCCTGGGGTAGGAAGAGCAAAACAATGAGCCAGGTCTCCTGAATGCCAGCTATGGACTCCAACTGTAAAGTGTGTGCATGTATGGATATGGGCAAGGTTCAGGGCCAAGCTGTACTTTACCCCCTTCGAAGGGTTGGATAGCCGGCTGACCCTCACACACATCAATAATGATCACTTGGTCAAGGTCCCAGAGTGGACACAGCACTGCGGAACTGTATTCCAGCAAAACCCGGAAAGAACAACAAAAATTGGGACGGAAATCTTTTTTTTTTCTTTAAAAAAGCTTCTCTTCCTCGTGTCCCCTCTTTTCCGCAAAAAGTTCTCTCGGCTGAGAATACGGCAGCTGACTCTGTTCTCATGCACCTTGTGACTGTGCTGAGGTGAGGTGAGTGACAGCAGCCGGGCGATTGAATTTTGCCTCTCTCGGTTGTTGGCATCTATTCCATTGTTCATGCCAATAACTCAAACAAAGACCGGCAACTTTGAGGAATGCCAGGCGTGACCCTGTCTTCTCCCACTCCGCAGCAACCAGAACGTGCATTGATATAGCGCCTCGCGAAGCACACAGGTCACCTCTTTAATGAGTGCTCGATAACGAATGGATTCCTTTTGAAGTGCGGTCACTGTTGTTATGTATGTTGTTGTACAGTGCAGTGGGGCAGGGCTAATGAAAGGTTTATGCTGGTCATAACGCCTATCACTCATCCACATCAAGGTGGACTGGCTGGCTGCCTTGTCCTCGTATGGGTTCCTGTGCAGTGGAGGGATTTTTTTGGAAGTGCTCACTTGCACAAGGAAGAAACGGTGGCATAGTGGTTAGCACTGTTGCCTCACAGCGCCAGGGGCCCGGGTTCAAATCCGGCCCCGGGTGACTGTCTGTGTGGAGTTTGCACATTCTCCCCGTGTCTGCGTGGGTTTCCTCCGGGTGCTCCGGTTTCCTCCCACAGTCCAAAGATGTGCGGGTTAGGTTGATTTGGCTATGATAAATTGACCCTTAGTGTTAGGGGGGATTAAATACGTGGGGTTACGGGGATAGGGTGGGATATGTGTCGGTGCAGGCTCGATGGGCCGAAATGGCCTCTATCTGCACTGTTGTGATTCTGTGAAAGTGACTGCGCTGCATCTAAGGTTTGGTGCTCCACCCAGGATCACTCACACCACCAGTTCCTGACCTGGCTAAGACACCGAGGGGGGTTATTTTCACCAAAGGGTGAAAACAGGCGCTAAATGGGTGCAGTGCTCATAAGACACACCTGCATGCAAATTTGGTCCTAATTGCTGATTACCATAATTTGAACTTGCCTGGAGGCGCTCAACCAGACACCTGCAGGTTTAGCACTCAAGTGCTGATTAGACGCAATTTTCGTGGCGCAGTACATGTGGGCTCCTCGCACCCACTTCCACTGAAGGTGTGGAGTGCTCTGGCTGGCTCACAGCGGCACATGGTAGGATGGCTCAGGGACCGAGGGAGAGGCAGCACAGGTTCTCGGACACGGCACTGGAGATCCTGGTGGAGGAGGTCCAGAGCAAGAGCGATGTCCAGTACCCGCAGAATGTCTTGTACCTCGCCCTCCTCAACCTCCTGTCCCTCTCTCCTGCAGCAGCTGGTGCTGCTCTGCCTGGCCTCATGTCCTCCTCCCATTCCTCGCCCAGACCAAGGGGAACCCCGAGCAAGGTGCCCATGACCAAGCACTCCAATAAGGTGGAGTAGCACAGCACTTACTCGTTTTAGGTGAAGTCCTCAGAGAATTTCCGGAATAAATGTTGCTCGAGTGTTGGTGAAGTCTTGACACAGTCTCCCAGAAAGTCTCCCGATGTGTTTCAGAGGTCCTCTTCACAGCTCCAGCTGCAATGATCACGAAATGTTGGGTATCCCTTTAAGTGGTGAGTATCCCTTTAAGTAGGGCTTGAAATCGACATCAACGCCGTGTTTACTCCCAAACAACTGGTCGCTATTAGGAGAGGGCGTTAGTTGAAGCGCCAAAATGCCCTACAGCCTCTGTAATGAGCGCGAGCAGGCGATTTAAATGGCAATCAGCTGTTTAACAAGCCTCAGGCCAGCCGTTCCTATCGTGTGGCTTCAACTCCTTTACAAAGATGGCGTCTTGTGCTAAATAGGGGCTAAACTGCCGGTTCAGCTTAAGATCCCATCTTGGCCACCTCTTTAGCGCCTAAAACATTTGGCGAAAATTGCCCCCTCAGTGAACGGGAACTCACAGAGAAAAAGAAAGAGGGAACTCAACTTGGGGGGGGTGGGCTGGGAGTTGGGAGGAACCATACAACCAGTGCAATATATTCTGTTGTATAACTAGAAGTGATAAATTTCATAGAACACTTCTGAATAACAGTTGGTGCAGTTTTTGTGAGGTCATTAAAGTACTGAATATGTGTAGTGGGTCCTATTGATTGGGACAATACCGCAAGTGGCCACGACATGGATTGCAGAGCAATCTTTTATCGTTTGAGCTGTTGGCCAACAGAGTTTGCTCACTTTCGATAGGAAGAGAATCATAGAAAGTTACAGCACGGAAGGAGGCCATTTCGGCCCATCATGTCCGCGCCGGCCAACAAAGAGCTATCCAGTCTAAATCCCACTTCCCAGCTCTTGGTCCATAGCACTGCAGGTTAGAGCATCCCAAGTGTACATCCAAGTACTTTTTAAATGTGGTTAGGGTTCCTGCCTCTACCACCCTTTCAGGCAGTGAGTTCCAGACCCCCACATCCCTCTGGGTGAAGCAATTTCCCCTCTTCGAAATAGTGCCGCGGGATCTTTTATGTCCACCTGAGTGAGCAGACAGGGCCTCGGTTTAACGTCTCCTCCGAAAGACGGCATCTCCGACAGTGCAGTACTCCACTGGAGTGTCAGCCTAACTGGGGTGGGGCTTGAACCCACAACCTTCTGACTCAGAGGCGAGAGTGCTACCCACTGAGCCACAGCTGACACAACTGCCCACCATTCCCAATGGCTTCCCTCCAGGAATTATTATCGACCCTACGTCTCACCTCACAGGTTCCCAAACTCCCGTTGTCCCGATGGGATGGTACTGAATGCAGGCCAGCTGGTTTCCTCTGGCATCAAAGGGAGAAACAAAGTGCCCATTACAGCCCGGTCACTCTGAGTAATTCCCTTATCACTCCATTGTGGTGTGTACCACCTTCATTATCTTTTCCCTTCCCCCTATCTATCGTAACTTCTTCCCCTGTGCTGCTCTGTTCCGAACTGACAGCTTGCATGAGTGACCTGCTCCCAGTCCTCAGCCAGTGCAATTTGAAAAACAGGGCTGGTTCGGAGGTGCAAGCCCAGAGTGACTTGCACTTCCTGTTGCAGTACCTCACCCCTTCCACATAGCAGCCAGGCTCAGATTAAGAACCGGCAGAGAATCACGAGGCAAATTAGATCCCTTTACTGTGCGATGCTTCCTTGCTATTTTTAATCACACGGCTGTCACTAAATCCACAAACTCTGTGCAAGGTGTAGGGGGTGGTGTGCGGGGTCAGGTTCGCCTCTGACTCAGTGAGCGGTTCGAATCGCTCCCACGTCCCTGGTTCTAGACCTTGGACTTAGTTGGGGGTCGTGAACAAAGGTGCAGTAGACAACAGGTTTTGATGAAAGAATTTTGATCTTTATTCAAGAAAATAAAACACAACACAAGCACTCTTAACACTCTAAAGGTGGGGAACACTTCGGTACACGCGAGGGAAATAACATTAGAAGAATACTTCACCCCTCCCAATCCCACTTCACTAGCTAGGTTGGACTCTGGAGAACCAGGGATAATGCTCACCAAACGAATCCTTGACAGTTGAGAGTTAGGGTTTAGAGTCTTTTGAGTAAAAGGTTTCGTAAGGCCCTTTTTGCCGCGAGGTGTCCGATGGTCACTGAGGCGGTCGCTCTGGTCTCTTCTTGCGTGTTGGCCTACTTCTGGAGCTGTTGGCTTTCTTTGTTGAACTGCTTTCTGTTTAAACTGTCTTCTTCCGAGCTGTGGAACTGCCTTCTTGCAGAACTGTGGAAACTGCCTTCTGCCTGCTTGTTGAACTTGAACTGTTTTACTGGAGAACTGGAGAACTCCCTTCTTACTGAACTGTCTTCTTTAACTGCCCAACTTGCTTCTCCTGAACTCTGTAATTCCAGCACTGACTTCTGCTGAAAAACAGGCTTTCAAATTGAACTCCAAAACTGCAGAACTGCCTTCTGTTGAACTTGAACTGTTGTTACTCCTGAACTGCTTGATGGGCCTTCAATTATACTAAATTGAAGTGGCCTTATCAAAACCAAATCAAATCCTGGTCATTGTAAGACCTCATTAACAGTAACGAATTTACTAGCGTGTTAACTGGTTTTGTAAATGTGTGAAGTGGTTCAGGATAGCTCCATCCTGTCGATCTGTTGTTTAATCGGAGTTTGAATTGTCCTCATGTTTTGGGTTTCTTGACTGGGCCTAGGACTTCGATCGAATATTTGCTTTATGCATGTCTTTAATGGGTTCTGTAATCGGTTTGATGGGACCTGTTGGTTTGGGTGGGACTGTCTCCTCCTAGGGTCTATTGTCAAAATGTTAATGCGTGCTGGGGCTTTGGGTGAGGTCATTCCGGTTACCCAGACATTGCAATTAACTGCAATACCCAAACTGCTTTTGCAGAGCTCGAAACCAACTTCCTTCGCAGTCTTTTTCTCCCTTTACAGGCCCAGACATGTTTTTAAAATGCCAAAACTTGGTTTTTGGTCTTAAATTCCTTATGTTAGGCCCAAATGCATTTTTATCACTCTGAGGTAGTTCCAAAGTCCTTTTTCCTTAGGTTTTGGGGATCTGCAAATTTTGGAAACCTTACAAGGTGAAACCCAAAAGCAAAACACAAGGCCTTCACACACTGGCGGGAAGCCAAAATCCCCAGTGGACACCAGTTGGTAACCATGGCCACCTAAGCGCTAACCTGCACATGTCTAGCTGAATATATCTGCAAGCACTGAGCCATCTCTCTCTCTATATTACCGCTGTCAGACTGGAGCCTGTGGTTCTGGCCACACCTGAGGCTTATTGACAGCACAAAAAGGTCATTAAACTTTGAAAGGCTCCATCTCAGTTGCTGGCTGGAGAAGAGCATTATTTATTTAATAATTTGCAGATGACACAAAGCTGGGTGGGAGTGTGTGCTGCGAGGAGGATACCGAGAAACTCCAGGATGATTTGGACAGGTTGGGTGAGTGGGCAGAAGCATGGCAGATGCAATATAACGTGGATAAATGCGAGGTTATCCACTTTGGTGTCAAAAACAGAAAGGCAGACTATTAACTGAATGGCAATAGATTGGGAGAAGGGGAAGTGCAACGAGACCTGGGTGTCCTTGTGCACCAGTCGCTGAAAGTAAGCATGCAGGTGCAGCAGGCGGTGAAGAAGGCAAGTGGTATGTTGGCCTTCATAGCGAAAGGGTTTGAGTATAGGAACAGGGATGTCCTGCTGCAGTTGTACAGGGCCTTGGTGAGACCATACCTTGAGTACTGTGTGCAGTTTTGGTCGCCTTATCTGAGGAAGGATGTTCTTGCCATGGAAGGAGTTCAGCGAAGATTCACAAGGCTGATACCTGGGATGGCAGGAATGACATATGAGGAGAGATTGGGTCGATTGGGCTTATACTCGCTGGAGTATAGAAGAATGAGAGGGGATCGCATCGAAACATATAACATTCTGACAGGTCTGGACAAACTAGATGCAGGAAGAATGTTCCCGATGGTCGGAGAGTCCAGAACCAGGGGTCATAATCTACAGATAAGGGGTAAGCCATTTAGGACAGAAATGAGGAAGAATTTCTTCACCCAGAGAGTGGTGAACCTGTGGAATTCTCTACCACAGAAGGTAGTTGAGGCCAAGTCATTAAATATATTCAAGAATGAGTTAGATATATTTCTTAAAGCTAAAGGTATCAAGGGATATGGGGAGAAGGCAGGTACAGGGTACTGAGTTTGGATGATCAGCCATGATCTCATCGAATGGCAGAGCAGGCTCAAGGGGCCGAATGGCCTACTCCTGCTCCTATCTTCTATGTTTCTATGTTTCTATGTTAATATTCCAGGATTCGACCTTGTTACCTGCCCTGACCGCACTGACAGCCAAGCATGAATTTCCCCGCTCGATACATGCACCCACTCGCTTCACTCCGCCACCGACATCCAATGGATACCTCAGGCTGGTTGCCTGAGGGAACCTTGTTGCCCATAATGAAGAGTACAGTTTGGCACTGGTGGACTCTGCTCTGAACGGTTCAAATTCAGCCTCAATGTAAAAAGTATTGTGGAATAGTAAGATATGGTTGGAGAAGCTGGATTTGTTTTCATTAGAGCAAAGGAGGTTGAGGGGTGATTTGACAGAGGTGTACAAGATTATGATGGGTTTGGATAGGCTAGACGGGGAAAGGATGTTCCCACTAGTTGATGGTACAAGGACTAGGGGACACAGATTTAAGGTTTTGGGCAAGAGATACAGGAGAGACGTGAGGAAAAACTTTTTTACGCAGCGAGTGGTGAGGACCTGGAACTCGCTGCCAACGGAAGTGGTGGAAGCGGAGACACTCGGGGAAAAATTCAGTATCGCCCCGTTTGGGGCGCGATTATCGGCCGTGCGCAAAGTTTAGCGCCTGGCGCTAATTATCGCCTCCGACTGCAAACTTGGCTTTTATCGCCCCTGGAGTTGATTGGAGCGATAAATCAGGCGCTACACTCCTGTCTTAAGGCGCAAAGGCCGAGGAGCGAGGCGCTACCTCAGAGCGCGGGCGTAGCGCAGGTGCTGTCAGTTAGCGATGGAACACAGACACACTGGCGCCGGCCAGTTCTTAAAGGGGAGGCTCGATCTTGCTCTCCAGCCACACCCTGCTCATTGGAGCCTTGAATCTCGGCCTGGAGAGACCTGTGGCTAAATCTTGCAGCCAAGGACTATGGAGAGGGCCAGGGAGCGAGCACAGCGCTTCAGCGAGCGGGCCTTGGATGCTCTGGTTGGCGCGGTGGAGCGCAGAAGATCAATACTGTACCCAGAGCGTGGCAAGAGGCCTTTGCCGCGCGAGTACAGAAGAGTGTGGAGGGAGGTGGCTCAGAGCGTCTCCTCCAGGAGTGTGGTGCCTAGGACCCATATACAATGTAGAAAAAAGTTCAACAACCTCAGTCAGGTCGTCAGGGTGAGTGGCTTTTTTTCAATACCTCTCCATCCTTCCATCTCAACCTCACTCTATGGCCAGAGGGTCTTAAAACCCCAATGCTCAACACTCATCCAACACCTATGGCCCTCTCATGAAACACACACGCACATTCCACACTTTGCATACAGTAATGGCTATTCACCTATGGGAGGCACATCAGGCAAGACCATGGCTGCATACAGTAATGGCTATTCACCGATGGGAGGCACATCAGGCAAGACCATGGCTGCATACAGTAAGAGCTATTCACCTATGGGAGGCACATCAGGCAAGACCATGGCTGCATACAGTAATGGCTATTCACCTATGGGAGGCACATCAGGCAAGACCATGGCTGCATACAGTAATGGCTATTCACCTATGGGAGGCACATCAGGCAAGACCATGGCTGCATAAAGTAATGGCTATTCACCTATGGGAGGCACATCAGGCAAGACCATGGCTGCATACAGTAAGGGCTATTCACCGATGGGAGGCACATCAGGCAAGACCATGGCTGTATATTTACTCAGATGCCATCCTTTTTCTTGCAGGCCAAGCTATCTCATAACAGGAGACAGCAGCAACGGACGGGTGGAGGGTAGCCTCAGCTGCAACCCCTCAGCGATCTTGAGGCGCGCGTCCAGAGGATTGTGGCAAGCCGGGTGATCGGTCCCGTCGCCACTGGAGACGCCGACCCCGTTCTGGACAGCAATGGTAAGGTCATCACCTTTTTGTCCTCTGTCCTTCCACTTGTCCCTCACAACACCAGCCTTTGGCACTTTCAATCCAACTTACTAAATCGCTGCACTCATTCCTCCCTTACTGCCACCCTGTCCTCACGCTAAAGCCACTCTTGTACCTCCCTGCTTTCAGATGGTGATTCACCAGCTGAGGAGACGGGCCCTCAAGCTGCCAATGGGAGTGAAGCTGCAGCCGAGGAGGAAGATGAAGGCGGAGCATCAGCGCCACCCTCTCCCGAGGAAGCCCATGCCCACACTGGGAACACGCCTTCTCTGGAGAGGAGCAGGGGGGAAGGGTCTGATGAGGGTGAAGCTCCAGGACCCAGCGGGCTGCAGCAACGCGATGGGGGTAGGGAAGAACGGGGGCCTTCTCCCCGGAGGGAGAGTAGGCCAGCGAGTCCTACTGCACTGGACGCAGAGGAGGAGCGGCTCATCGCTGAAATGAACACCCAGGCGGTGGACATGCACACTGAGCTCATGGGTGCAGTGGGAAGGGTGCCCGAATGCATTGAATCACTGGCAAGGAGTGTGGAGCACTTCACTGTAGCACAGGCGGATGCCACGCAAATGTTTAGTGCTGCAATTCAGTCACTGGCTGCTGTGACCCCATCTCAGACTGCTCTCATGCAGACTCAGATTGAGGCCACGCGAGCACTGACTGCTGCCATCCTCACTGGTTTGGACACATTTCCCCGAGGCTCTCACCGCGCCGCAGCAGGCCAGCAATCTGTGCTCCAGCAAATTACTCCGGATGCTGAAGTGCTGCCCCGTGGGAGTGCCAGTGTGTCGGTCGAGCAGGGAGTTGCTGTCCTCTCTCAAGATGCGGAGATGCCGGTGTTGGACTGCGGTGGACAAAAGTGAGAAGTCGCACAACACCAGGTTATAGTCCAACAGTTTTATTTGAAATCACAAGCTTTCGGAGCTGCTGCTCCTTCGTCAGGTGAAGTGAAGGAATACGAATCGGCAAAGCATATATAGATAGAGAACAATGCCTGTGCAGCGTACAATGTCAGACGACTACAGTTAATCTTTCTGACTGCCATTTATCACACCTCGGCAGAGAGACAATCAGGTCAGTCAGGAAGACATTATATCAAAGACATAGCAAAATACAACTAAGACAATGAGGTGGGGGTCACAGGGGGTCTAATGTGTCAAATGCTGCAGTCTGTATGGAAAACCATAAACTTTAAACTTTTTACTTTTTTTACTAGAAATCACATCTGTGAACAAGCCAACGACTTCTCGAGTCTGGATGACTCTACATCAGGTGGAGTTACATGTAGCATGACATGAACCCAAGATCCCGGTTGAGGCCGTCCTCATGGGTGCGTAACTTGGCTATCAGTTTCTGCTCGATGATTTTGCGTTGTCGTGTGTCTCGAAGGCCGCCTTGGAGAACGCTTACCCGAAGATCCGAGGCTGAATTTCCTTGACTGCTGAAGTGTTCCCCGACTGGGAGGTAACAATCCTGCCTGGCGATTGTTGCGCGGTGTCCATTCATACGTTGTCGCTGTGTCTGCATGGTCTTGCCAATGTACCATGCTCCGGGGCATCCTTTCCTGCAACGTATGAGGTAGACAACGCAAAATCATCGAGCAGAAACTGATAGCCAAGTTCGCACCCATGGGGAAGTGTGCAAGGGAAGGAGATCACCCTCGAAGGGCAAAAAGTAGGAGGTGTGACAAAATGTTGGTAATTTTTTTATTAAAGGCTGGGGTTCGTGGTCAAACTTTTGTTTAGTGTTTTGGACATTATCTCCAGGTTGTGAGAATCAGTTATGTTAATGACTGTTTTTTTTGTGTTTCTTTCTATTAGTTTGTCATGAGGAAATGACACACACAGAGTTTTTGTATTCAAAATTTACATGTTCGGTCTTTGGAATCATTGCTGCCTTGGCCGGCTTAGGGGTTGCGGGTTGGTTTCATTCATGTTGTTCTCAATGGCAGAAGCCATTTCCTCAGCAGGGGCCTAGAAGCGGCTTGCTATCAGACGTTGACGGACGGCCCTTCCAGTTTCTACATTGTGGGCCTCCCTCCCGCCTTGGTTCTGCTGATGATCATCCTCCTCCTCTTCCTCCTCCTCTTCCTCCTCCTCCTCTGGTGGTGCTCCAAGGCCTGGTGGCATTGGCTGGGTCCTGAGGATTGCCAGGTTATGCAGCATGCAGCACACAACTGCGAAGAGGGAGACTTGCTCAGGCGAGTACTGCAGGGCTCCTCCTGAGTGATCCAGACAGCGGAACCGTTGCTTGAGCACGCCGATTGTGTGCTCAACGATGTTCCTGGTAGCTTGATGGCTCTCATTGTACCGCAGCTCAACAGGGGTGTTGGGCGTACGGAGCGGTGTCATCAGCCAGGTGCACAGTGGATATCCCTTGTCCCCGAGAAGCCAACCACCTGGGTGATGTGGTGCCTGGAAAAGTTCTGCCACAGTAGTCTGGCGCAGGATGAATGCATCGTGGCAGCTGCCAGGATAGTGGGCATTTACAGCGAGTATCAGCTGTCTGTGGTCACAGACCAACTGCACGTTTAAGGAATGGAACCCCTTTCGGTTGCGGAAATCCTCGGCATTCTCATGCGGAGCACGCAAAGCCACATGCGTGCAGTCAATGGCGCCCTGCACCACGGGGAAGCCCGCTATCCTAGCAAAGCCCATTGCGCGTTCTTGCTGCTTGTCTGGGGTCATGGGGAAAGAGATGTACTCTCGTCTCCTTTTATAGAGGGCATTTGTGACCTGACGGATGCAGCAATGGACCGCGAACTGGGAGATATTGGCGATGTCCCCAGTAGCTGATTGAAATGAGTCAGTGGCGTAAAAGTTCAGAGCCACTGTGATCTTCACTGCCACCGACAGAGACGTCCTGGACCTCAGTTGAGGCTGCAGATCTGGCTGCAGCAGGTGGCAGAGCTCAGTGAGCACCTGCTTGCTGAAGCGCAGCCTTCGCAAACACTGCTCCTCAGACATATTAATATATGTGAATTGTTGGCGATATACCCTGGGAGGGTAAGGTCACCTGTATAGAAGCCTGTTGGACCTCCTCCGTCTGGCCATGATTGCCACTCTCTCTCTGCGTCTCTGTGTCCTCCGATTCTGGTGGCGCAGGACGACGCCCCCAATCAGTGCAGCCCCCATAGTCTCTTGGCAATCAAAGTTATGAAGGTCAAAAACCAAAGTACCTGCAAAGTTATGCTCAGTAGCCAAAACTATTTCACACAGCGTTGACTCAAAGCAGAAGTCTCTCTTTCTCTCTCTCAGAATCTCTCTCTCTCTTTCAGAACGAGTGGTGCAAAAATGTCTACCACAGAAAAAGCCAGGAAGAGGCCCCCTTTAAATAGCGCCCCCCCAGCCCCACAGTGACTGGGAAGCGTTCCAGTCTACCTGTCGTTGGTTGCGCCAGGCGGAAAGGATGGGGGCGCCACTCAATTTCCGTTCCGAGGCGCCACAAGGGTGTTGCACGCTCAAATGACATCAAGATCTGCATGCGCAGGAGATCGGGGCTGTATTGCTTAGCGCCGCCGCAAAATGTCCGGTCAATTTCACGAGAGGCGCAGATATCACCGCGCCCGGGCGCTAGTTGATTTGCGCCCCATTAGCGCCCTCTTAAGGCGCTAACGGGAGGCGCAAACCAACTGAATTTTTCCCCCTCAATGTTTTCAAGGGGAGACTGGATACGCACTTGAGGGAAATAAACCTGCAGGGCTACGGGGATAGAGCGGGGGGAATGGGACTGACTGGATTGCTCTGCAGAGAGCCGGCACGGACTCGATGGGCCGAATGGCCTCCTTCTGTGCCGCTATGACTCTATGACGGTGAGATGACAATCTCTGTTGTGCCTCTGTTGGGGACAGCGAGCAGAGGCCTGATAGGGGCAGGGGAGTCACCCGGGGGGCAGAGGACTGCTGCCTGCCTGTTCTTTTGGCAGAATAATGTACATTGTGTCGAGACAATAATGTGTTATTAAATGTTGAGAGAATTTTCAACTGCTGCCCTCCCCTTCCTTGCCTGACATACGGGCAGCCAGCAGTTGAAAATGGGACGGCCACTTGGGCTGCCAAGGCCCACCTGATATGAATCGGTGCCCTGCACGCCTGTCTGTTTAAACATGCAAATCGGGCTCCTACGCCATTGTAGGAGCCTGGTTTTAATTTTGAAGGACACACGGACCGAGTGTGCGAGCTGCACACTTTACCCACTTGCACTAGATGGCCTGGAGGATGAGGAGCGCTCTTCATGTTCTTCCCCTCCGGGATCAGCTCCCCCCCCCCCCCCACCCCCCACAACCCCCTGCCAACCCACTGCCCCAGGCTTGACTGCCAGCCAGCACAGTGTAGGAGCTGGCCGATTCCCTGCTCCACCACAACTGGTGAGCTGCCCGCTTGGTGCCCACTTGCTCACCAGCTGCATTCAAAGGAGGCCTGGGCTTGGGAATGGTTCGGCCAGTTGGCACGGCGGCTTTGTGTGGAGGCTGAAATCCCCCACCCTCCCACAGCTTGAAACCAGCCCAGCATTCAGGGAAGGTGATCGTACTTTCAAAGAAGAAGATTGGGTTTTTTTCTGTGAATGTTGTATTATCATGGCGAGGGGTGTCAGTGTTGCTGAATAGAACACTTTCCATTCCAGGCACCCAATGTCATCGTCAACCATTCCCAGGACAAGCTATATCCTAAATAACAACAGAAAACGCTGGAAAAACTCAGCAGGCCAGGTAAGCTATATCCTGGTCAGATGCAGAGCAAAACCACCCAACAATTTTCAACAGTTTCAAACAGAAGCGCGCCCCCTACTGCAACCTTCCATTTCCCACACCGGACGCCCTGTAGCCTTGGAGTGAGAATCCCAATTTAATGTCCGTTCGGAACTGGATTGAGATTGCCCAGGCCCTTTCACATCGAGCCCCTACAGCCAGTAGGAGGCTTTCATTCCAAATAGTGCCATGGGATCTTTTACGTCCACCTGAGAGAGCAGTCGGAGCCTCGGTTTAACGTCTCACCTGAAAGACGGCGCCTCCGACAGTGCAGCACTCCCTCAGCACTGCACTGGGAGTGTCAGCCTAGCTTCATGTGCTCAAGTCCGACACACTGCACCACCGAGCACCTTCAAACGGACGATGCTGAGGATCCTATAGGATGGAGAAAGCTTAGTTCAGAGGAGCCTCTAAACCACTGGCATGTTAAGAGCATAGCAAGGCACCAGTAAATCTAATCTTCTCAAGCCAGTGGACTAAATCAGGATACGACTCTTTGTCAAAACAAATGATGCTACTTTGTGTATTTGGCACCAATGTTTTGGGAGCATCTGCAAAGTATTACTGCCATGAAATTACTATTGGAGTTACAAGGAAGGCCAGCATTATTGTGAATTAGGCACCAGCAGTTTCAGGAACGTGGAGCAGTGCATAGTTAACCCACCTTCTCGCGACAGTAATGTAAAGGCCTGAAATAGCGCGTAAAAGCCCTGTACGACCGAGAAGGAGCGCCTTCAGCATTATAGCGGTGAAGGCGAGAGCAGCCAACCTGACCATACATTCTTGCCCTCCTTTCTCTGACTTCTTCAAGCAACAATTCCGTGCGTAGTCCTTTGCCTCTTATGTGTCAGCTGTGGCTCAGTGGGTAGCACTCTCGCCTCTGAGTCAGAAGGTTGTGGGTTCAAGTCCCACTCCAGGGATTGAGCACAGAAAGCTAGGCTGACACTCCCAGTGCAGTACTGAGGGAGTGCTGCACTGTCGGAGGTGCCGTCTTTCGGATGAGGCATTAAACCGAGGCCCCGTCTGCTCTCTCAGGTGGATGTAAAAGATCCCATGGCACTATTTCGAAGAAGAGCAGGGGAGTTATCCCCGGCGTCCTGGCCAATATTTATCCCTCAACCAACATCACAAAAACAGATTATCTGGTCTTTATCACATTGCTGTTTGTGGGAGCTTGCTGTGTGCAAATTGGCTGCCGCGTTTCCCACATTACAACAGTGGCTACACTTCAAAAGTACTTCATTGCCTGTAAAGCGCTTTGGGACGTCCGGTGGTCGTGAAAGGCGCTATAGAAATGCAAGTCTTTCTTTCTCTACTCTGCAGGAACACTGTTGAGTAATCATCTGTACTGGGCTCTCCTGCACT
Source organism: Squalus acanthias (assembly GCA_030390025.1). Taxonomy (NCBI): domain Eukaryota; kingdom Metazoa; phylum Chordata; class Chondrichthyes; order Squaliformes; family Squalidae; genus Squalus; species Squalus acanthias. Next base: position 60,602,339 of record CM059441.1, on the reverse strand, counting down.
CTTTCAGTGGCCGCTGCTGTATACAGCTGAATGGCATTCTGTAGGCCAGAGGGCCTGAGCTGTATAACGTCACCTAATTGGATTGCAAACCTAATTTACGTTGCGCTTTTCAAAGAGGCAAGATACTGGTGCACCAGCAAGGGTTTACATAGAAGATAGGAGCAGGAGTAGGCCATTCGGCCCCTCGAGCCTGCTCTGCCATTCGATGAGATCATGGCTGATCATCCAAACTCAGTACCCTGTACCTGCCTTCTCCCCATATCCCTTGATAGCTTTAGCTTTCTAAATTATCCTCCATTTCTTAGCTGAAACCCATGTGGCTGGAATCTCAAAATGACTTAACCGGGACCATGGCAATGCTGAACCTCCACTCAGCAGCAGCTAACTCTCCTTCGACCCGCACCTCTGCTCATCCCACACCCATCTAAAGTCGCACCCTGTGCTGCTTCTCCACTCAGCACCTTTCTCCAGATGACCCCCAAGACTCACTAATACTAACTCCAACTCGTTTTGCTTCAATCGAACAATCTTATTTTTGCTGCACATCCCCCTTTAGAAATAACCAGGGCTCCACCGGTTTGAATGGGTTTGCGATCTGCCCCAGTTCCTGCGGTCAGAAATCTCGCTCCCGACATCTCCTTGATATCGAGAGCACCCCACATCCACCCGGAGACTGGGGGGTCGGGAAGAAGTTCTGAGCAAGGACCAGGATTGCTGACTGCTGCGTGATTACATGTGTACATCAGGCTCGGGCCACGCCAATCAGCACGCAGGGCTGACATTGGACGGAGCGACTTTAAGCTCTTTTTGCGCTGCAGGAACCCAGGACCAACCGTGCAGCAAGATCCCAACTTACAACATGTAAAGTGTCTCTTTCTCCGGACTGCGAGGCATGGGCAGAGAGATGGAAAACTCGCTGAGCAGAAGCAGCGCATTCGTCACAGCATCTCAATCGCTCGCCCTTTGTACTAACAACTCACACGGCAATTACGACACTGAAAAAAATGAGAAGTCGCACAACACCAGGTTATAGTCCAACAGTTTTATTTGAAATCACGAGCTTTCGGAGCGCTGCTCCTTCATCAGGTGAAGTGAAGGAATACAAATCAGGAATACAAGTCAGGAAGGCATTCCTGATTGGCCTGATTGTATCTCTGCCGAGGTGTGATGGAAGGCAGTCAGAAGGATTTACTGTAGTCGTCTGACATTGTACGCTACACATTGTTCTCTGTCTATATATGCTTTGCTGATTTGTATTCCTTCACTTCACCTGACGAAGGAGCAGCGCTCCAAAAGCTCGTGATTTCAAATAAAACTGTTGGACTATAACCTGGTGTTGTGCGACTTCTCATTTTTGTCCACCCCAGTCCAACACCGGCATCTCCGCATCATGGCCAATATTCTGAAGGGCATGGATATCATTCTTTCTCCAAAGCAAAATACTGCGGATGCTGGAAATCTGAAATAAAAACAGAAAATGCTGGAAATACTCAGCAGGTCAGGCAGCATCTGTGGAGAGAGAAACAGAGTTAACGTTTCAGGTCGATGACCCTTCGTCAGAACTGGAAAAAGCTGGAGATGCAACAGGTTTTTAAGCGAGTGTAGGGGCTGGGAAAGGGGGGAAGGGAGGATAGGTCGATTTCACAAGGTATCTGTCCTTTTCTACACTAGCCTTCAGACACACCTATTGATATGCCACAGGATGGAAAATAAAAATCCCTGTGTTGATGCAGATCTCACGCGCTGATGCTGAATCTTGTTTGACTGCAGGAAATCCTCCCCCCTTTTCCCTGCCCCTACACTTGCTTAAAAACCTGCTCCATCTCCCAACTTTTTCCAGTTCTGACGAAGGGTCATCGACCTGAAACGTTTGGGGGTGATTTTGCCAGCACTGGGGAGGCGGGTATGGAAGCGGGACTGACGGGAAAATGGCAGAATTTGGGGGCGGATGCCCAACCCGCCCCCAACCCGCCTCCATGCCATCTTCCCAGGAGGTGGGTAGCCGACCCGCGCCGGGTCCCGTCTCCTTGGAGACGGGAAGGGAGTAAAGCCTATTGACTGCCTGTTAACAGGTAGTTAACAGGCAGAAAATAGGATTATCCCCTTTTTGCCCTCACAAGTGCGGGCTTCCCGAAGGCTCCAAAACACGCCAGCTCAGCGAGGCGAGTACTGGGTCTGCGGGGGTCGGGGGTCGGGGGGGGTGCAAAAGTGTGGTGTGAAGGTAAGTGATGGGTGCAAGAGTGTAGAGGTGAGTATCTGAGGTAAGTGCAAAGTGTTAGTAAAAGTGTACTTACTTTTGTTTCTTCCTGCAGGCTTCAGTCAGTTTGTATGCGGAGACTCTCGGACCTCCGCGTTGGAGATGACAGATGGCCGTTGCATTCACAGATGCAACAACCATCTCATTTCTGTAAAAGAAAGAAGTTTGATGGGGTCTTGTATGCAAGAGCTCATCTAACTACAGAGAATGTCACTGTTTGACAGCTTCACAGAGCTGTCAAACGATGACAATTCATCTGTCAAAAATCTTTGACAGATGAAATGTCATACGTTGACGTTCTCTGCAACCGGTTTTCCCTTAATTGTCCTACTAAGCCCGTTAACAAGGTCAATCAAGGGAAAATAGCATGGGTTGGCCACAAATCGACGGAGGCGGGACATCGACCCGACAAGCAGCAGCCCCGCCTCCAACGCGCCTCCATTCACAAAAGCGCCCCCGTTAACTCTGTATCTCTCTCCACAAATGCTGCCTGACCTGCTGAGTATTTGCAGCATTTTCTGTTTTGATATCATTCTTTCTCTCCCTCCCTGGAATGTATCTGAGAGGCAGAGCTCTCCTTCACCTGTCTGCAGCAAGAATTGAAAACTCGAGCTCGGTTTTTGCCCGCCCCCCCCCCCAACCCCCACACAATGAATGTTATGTTTAGTCATCTAGTGATAATGGAATGCAGAAGAGGTTCCAGTCCGCAGGAGCCGCAACATCTCATTTCTCATTGTTTTCACATTAGGGACGCCTTGGCTTTCCTTTGCCCTCGACGTATCAGCCCTTCTCTTCCTCTGTCTTTCAACACGCTGCTCACAGACACAGGATGTGTGATTTCCTACAAGTCAAACAAGATTCAGCATCAGCGCGTGAGATCGGCATTAACACAGGGGTTTTTATTTGTCCATCCTGTGGTATATCAATAGGTGTGTCTGAGGGCTAGTGTAGAAAAGGACAGATACCTTGTGAAATCGACCTTTCTGATCACGTCACTGCAGTTTGAGTCAGGTGCCTCAGTCATGGGTGAGTCAAGCCTTCACTACTGATATCCTGGTACACAAGAGACTGATCACAGCTGGAAGTTTTCACATTAAAAAGCATCTATGTAAGAGATATATTTCATTCTCTCACACGTACACAGAGCACGACTTTTTCATTAATATTAGCAGTAGGAGACATTTCACTGCCGTTGTCTTTATTTCTGTCTCTCTCGATCGGGCTGTATTTTGCATTTCCTTTCTCTTACACTATCTTGTGGAAGCTGAGCTTCCAACCCCACATCCGCTCCATCACCAAGCCCACCTACTTCTACCTCCATATCCTCCGCCCGCGCCTCAGCCAATCTGCAGATGAAACCCTCAACCATGCCTTTAACACCTCCCAGCCTCGATCACTCCAATGCTCTCCTGGCCAGCCTTCCATCCTTCAGCCCGTATCCTATCCCACATGAAGTCCAGTTCACCCATCACTCCTGTCCTTGCGGACCCACATTGGTTCCTGGTCCTCCCAATGACTCAAATTTAAAATTCTCGCCCTCGTGTTTAATTCCTCCGTTGCCTCGCCGCTCCCGATCTCAGTAACTTCTCCCAGCCCTGCAGCCCTCCCAGAACCCTCCATTCCTCGATCTCTGGCCTTTTGTGCATCACTCCCTCCCACTGCCCCATCATTCAGTTGTCTTCACCACACACTCTCCCTAAACCCTCTCCACCTCCCTCTCCTCCTTTAATCCCCACCTCAACACCCACCTCTTTCACCAACTTTTGGTCACCCCCTCCGAATATCTCCGACTTTGGCTAAGCATCAATTTTTGTCGGATTATATCTCTGTGAAGCACTTTGGGACATCTACCTACATTAAAGGCGCTATATAAATGCGAGTTGTTGTTGTCACTGTGAATGTATTCCTTCAACTCGCACCAGCTCAAGGCTACTTTATGCTTGCACAAGATGGCACAAAATTCAAGGGAACAGATGCCAATTGGAGAAAGGCTCATGAAACACCTTGGAGGAGGGAATCCTGAAGATCCTGGAATGTGAGAGTATCTGGGAAGTGGGCAGAGGTGACAATCACGCAACAGGTCTCCTTCATGCTCAGACCTAGTAATAGTCTTCTTTGAAGAGTTGTTCCCCCTTTTCACTCAGGCACACACACAGCCACATGAACATCACACACTGTGTGGGCGGGGGTGGAATTTCAACTGCTGAATGTCCTTTGCTTACCTGAAAAATGGGTGACTGGCAAAGGACAAATCTGTAGGGCGCCCTGGACACCTATTTGCCTGCCTGATTCAATTTTCAGCCAGGTCTTTAAATGGGTGCCCACCACTCCCAACCAGAACAGGCGAGAAGCTGTATAAATATGCCAATCAGGAGCCTACGTTGGTTGTAGGACCCCGCTAGCCATCGTAATGTACAGAATGGCAGAGTTAGTCCCCATTGTACCAGGCATCGAGCGGCCTTACCAGCAGTTCTTAAAGAGGCCGCTCAATGCCTAGTACAACTTGCCGTTCAGAAAAAAGGTAAGTTTTGTTTTTTTTAATAAGATTTTTGTGGAGCCAGGAGGAGAATTTGTTCATGCCTGCTGCTGGCTCCACAAAATCTTCCATCCTGGTGCAGGCCATTCTTGCCCTCTCTTCACACCCCCCCCCGCCCCCCGCCCCGTCAACCTCCCCACCCCTCCCACATCCCCCCCGCCCCCCCACCCCATCAAGATCAGCTTCCCCCCCAACAGACCCGACCTGCTGGCCAGCTCCAGGCTGAAACCCGCTGATTTTCCACAGTCCGAAACCAGCAAGCTGCCCCGCAGAACCCATTGGCACCTGCAGCTCGTTGATAAAGTTCATGAGGCCCGATCCTGAAGGTGGTTCAGACCTCCCGACAGTGGCCTTGGGCCGGCATCGTGGGCGCACTGGCAACTTCGCACCTATTTTGGGCCAAAGTAGACAAAATAACCCCCCGCCCCTGCCCCCAGTACCTTTCAGTGTCTGCTCCGTTTGACGGTTTGTCTGTGAGAGCCTGTTTTTGTAGGCCAGGAAGAGCAGTCTGTCCGGACTGCCGGTGGCCAGGAACACCACACCAAAGTGTGCAAGCAGCAAGAAAGCTGCACATATCCCAGAGGAGTTAGTACTGGATGACAGAGATGGGGAGGAGCCAGTTGTGGTCGGAGATGAGGAGCAGAAACCTGCTGGCGAGATGGCAACGTGGCTGCCAACTGTGATGTTCCGCTCTCTTCGGAACCCTGCCACACGAGAAAAGCTTCGTGCCCTGTCGATCTGCTGCCTCCCTTTCTCCAGGGAAAGTGATGAACGTATTGCCTCTTCCAAACAGTGTCTCTGTCACTTACTGGATACATCTGCGGACAGCCAACTGGCTGACCTGACACATCACTGGTGGCGACTTGGAAGGATCTGGTGACTGAAAACTTGAACACAGTGGCAGGTTTTTAATGTGGTCGAGATGACCGCTGGCCAGCCTCCAGAGGTTGACGTAGCTATGTGCCAGTCTCCTCTGTGAAGCAGACGTTCTACAGACAGCTCTCCACTGACATTCCCAGGAAGGGCCATCAGGGGCACGCGTGGCACTTGAGATATAGTTCTGGGTTTTTTTTTTACTCCAGAAATCTGTCTTGGTTCAGCACTGCAGAGCACTCCAGCAGACAAGCTCTCACTCCACATGACCTGAAGTGTGCCTTTACCTGCCTAATACCTCGGTCATTTGTAGCTACCCCAGGGTTCAAGCAGAATACTCTTATCACTATATTTTGGTTTACAAGTTTAAACAATGACCTTAATCTATGGAAGGCAGTAGAATTAATATTTCATTAGATCGTGGCTTACGCTGTAAACTGGCAATTAAATTTATTAATCAGTAAATGGATAAGTGCACATTAGCAATAGGACTATGATTTACAATGGATACAAGCTTTACTATCCCTCCCTGGGAGATAGAAAATAACAATCAATCACATCTGCTGCACAAAACTTCAATGAGAACTGCACCAGGTTCAAGGTCCCTGAATATTAACCTTACATAGTAGGCCAGGAAGAGCAGTCTGTCCGGACTGCCGGTGGCCAGGAACATCACACCAAAGTGTGCAAGCAGCAACAAAGCGTGCACAGATGGGGAGGAGCAAGTAGTGGTGGTAGATGAGGAGCAGAAACCTATCTGTCTGTCTGTCTGTCTATCAATCTGTCTATCTATCCATCTATTCATCCATCTATCCATCTATCCATCCATCTATCCATCTATAGAATCATAGAGTCATAGAGGGAGAAACTAGGTTGCTTTACGCCTCCCGTTAACGCCCTAAAAGGGCGCTAACGGGGCGCAAAGCAACTAATGCCCGGGCGCGGAGCCGCCAACACCTCCCACGAAATTCAGCGGGAGGTTAGCGTCCCACGGCACTGCGCCACCGGCGATGACGTCATCGCCATGCGCAGCGCCCCACTCGCGCCCCAGCCGCGATCTTCGGTAGCGCCCCCTGACTTACCACCGGATGCTCTGTCTGACGGGGTCAGGGGGGCCTACCTGTGGCCGGGGCGGCGCTATTTAAAGGCGAGGTGCCGGGCGGCCATTTTTGTTGCTGGCCATCTGCCAGCACCTGCCTCCACTGCCGTCCCTGGCCTCCTGAGCACCCCACCCCGCGAAGTGCCGGCTGTGCTCCATGAGCTCGGCACTTCACTTGAGTGCCGGGCTCTTTTGCCGGCACTCCGATCCCGGTGGCCCAGCTGGGCCCCGGGTCGCGCTGCACAAGGCCCCTCCCCTTTAAGAAGGGGAGGAAGGCCTGCAATACTGCGGCACATAACGCCGCTATATCCCCTCGCAGCGCCCCAAGAGGGAGGCGGGGCACTTCCAGTAGTGCCCTGCCTCCCTCTTGGGGCGTTATCACTCAATTTCGGCCCTGGGGGCACTAATTTTTTCGGGACGCTAAAAGTAGCGCCCAGGCAAAGTTAGCGCCCCAAAGGGGGCACGACTCAATTTTTCCCCCATAGAGTCATAACGGCACAGAAGGAGGCCATTCGGCCCATCGAGTCCGTGCCGGCTCTCTGTAGAGCAATCCAGTCAGTCCCATTCCCCCGCTCTATCCCCGTAGCCCTGCAAGTTTATTTCCCTCAAGTGTCTATCCAGTCTCCCCTTGAAAACATTGAGTGTCTCTGCTTCCACCACTTCCGTCGGCAGCGAGTTCCAGGTCCTCACCACTCGCTGAGTGAAAAAGCTTTTCCTCACGTCCCCCCTGTATCTCTTGCCCAAAACCTTAAATCTGTCTCCCCTAGACCTTGTACCATCAACTAGTGGGAACAGCCTTTCCCCGTCTAGCCTATCCAAACCCGTCGTAATCTTGTACACCTCTATCAAATCACCCCGCAACCTCCTTTGCTCTAATGAAAACAAATCCAGCTTCTCCAACCTGTCCTTGTAGCTAAGATCTCCCATCCCCGGAACCATTCTGGTAAATCTCCTCTGCACCCTCTCAAGGGCCTTCACATCCTTCCTAAAGTGTGGTGACCAGAACTGGAAGTAATACTTCAGTTGTGGCCTAACCAGCGCTTTATAAAGATTCAGCATAACTTCTCTACTTTTGTACTCAATACCTCTATTTATGAAGCCCAAGATCCCATATGCTTTGTTAACCACTCTCTCAATATGTCCTGCCACCTTCACGGACCTATGCACATTAACTCCCAGGTCCCTCTGTCCCTGCACACTCTTTAAAACTGTGCCATTAAGTGTATATTGCCTCTCCCTGTTCCTTCTGCCAAAATGCATCATCTCACACTTCTCTGTATTAAATTCCATGTGCCACTTGTCTACCCATTCTGCGAGCCTATCTATGTCCTGTTGCAGTCGATTGATATCATCATCACTGTTTGCCACACCCCCAATTTTGGGGTCATCGGCAAATTTAGCAATTCTACTCTGTATTCCAATATCCAGGTCATTTATATATATCAAAGAAAGCAGTGGCCCCAGCACTGACCCTTGGGGAACACCGCTGTCTACCATCCTCCAGTCTGAAAAACAGTCATTTACCACAACTCGCTGTTTTCTGCCCTTAAGCCAATTCCTATCCAAGCTGCCACTGACCCACCTATTCCATGAGCCTCAATTTTGTTAACCAGCCTTCTATGTGGTACTTTGTCAAACGCCTTCCGAAAATCCATGTAGACAACATCCATTGCATTCCCTTCAGCTGTCTCTGATGTCTTTCGATATCTTTTGCAGTCCAACCAAGCTTGTAGAGTCCTTGGGGATCTGTGGGTCCCATGGACACATTGTAAAGCTACCTGATTTTTAAGTTAAATATTTAGAAAGTACAGATGAGAAATTGCAGGTGAGTCTATCTCCATTGCACTCTCTCTCTACCTCTTTCTGTCATTCACAGCTCATTGTGCTGCCACTGGGGGGTCTGCTGGCAGCTATCATGGGGAAGAGAAGCTTTCCCCAGCACCTGCCAAAGTGCAGTTTGCAGATGTTGAGGTGCAGGTGCGGGTGAGGGCGGGAGGAGATCGGGGGAACCCCAGGGAAGTTCTCCCCCACAGTCTTTTGCTTTCTCTCATATATTTGCTACTGATATAGAATTTGCATTGGGTGGGGTGGTGGGGGGGTCTGACCTCCTGCTGTAACTTTGGTGGATGATGGGCAGAAACCTTGGAGAAAAGTGTCAACAGCTGTTTGGTGATCTGCCACCAAAGTTACAGTGGGGGATCAGAAGAACACGCTCGGACATTCCAGGCGACCATTGTTTGCACTCACACACACTCATACTCACAGATAAACACACTCATCACTCACTCACACACACACTCACACTCACACTCATATACACACACTCACACTCACACTCACACTCATATACACACATACACACACACTCACACTCACAAACACACTCACTCACATTCATATACACACATACACACACTCACACTCATCACTCACTCACACACACACTCACACTCACACACACACACACTCACACTCATATACACACATACACACACACTCACACATTCACTCACACACTCATTCACACTCACTCACACTCATACACACAGATAAACGTACTCAACACTCACACACTCTCACACTCACACTCACACACACTCACACACTCATACACTCACTCTCACACCTACACACTCACACCCATACTCACACACTCACACACTCACACTCATACCCACACACTCACTCTCACACCTACACACTCATACCCATACTCACACACTCACACACTCACACTCATACCCACACACTCACACACACACACACTCACACACTCATACACTCACCCTCACACCTACACACTCACACCCACACTCACACACTCACACTCACACCCACACACTCACACACACACTCACACACACTCACACACACTCACACACACTCACACACACTCATACACACTCACTCTCACACACACGCTCTCACACTCACTCACACTCACACACACACACACGCTCACTCACACACTCACACTCACTCACACACACTCACTCACACTCACTCACACACACACACACTCACACACACACACACACTCACTCACTCACACACTCACTCACACTCACTCACTCACACACTCACTCACACACATACACACACACACTCACTCACACACACACACTCACACACTTACTCTCACATACAAACACTCACATACTCACTCTCTCACACACACACACTCACACATTCACTCACTCACTCACACACACTCACTCACTCACACACACACTCACACACACACACTCACTCACTCACACACACTCACACACACACACTCACTCACTCACACACACTCACACTCACACACACACACTCACTCTCACATACAAACACTCACATACTCACTCTCTCACACACACTCACTCACTCACACACACTCACACACTCACACACTCGTTTTGTTTTGCTCTCTCTCTCGATAAATTTCAGACCCTTGCTGCATTGTCTCACTGACCGGCAGCACTATTTCAGCACTTGCCGCAGGGACCCTATGGAGAGAAGCAGAACACAGCAGACATTTCAGTTCTGCTGACATGCACATGTAATTGAGAATAACGTTCTCTTGGAGTGATAAACGACTTGACTCCTTAAGCTGTAGAGTTGGCAATGACCTGTCCTACTGCAGTTACTCATCTGTGTACAGCAGTGTATCAGAAAAATGTGCCATCGACATGAATGCTGTCACCAGCCCCAGGAGTTATTTATACTCCGATATTGTTTGATGAATTAAACACTTCAGCAGCCCATTGGGTTTAACGCAGCCACTTGGATTATAGCTGAAAACCTCCTATTAAAGCAGAGGCGAATGTACAACTGCTGAACCAGCAACTCCCTCCCCTCCACCCCCTCCCAGGTAATAGCAAAGGCAACTTTTGGTCACACAACAAAACGTCACCTCGCCAAAATTAAAAAAAAATTCCAATCTGAGTTTAACTTTAGATGCAAACATTGAACTTCACCGTCTAACGTCAGAAAAAGAACTTCCGTCCAGACCGCGCTTTTTATGCCATTAGAATGTCCCAAAGCGCTTCACGGCCAATCGTTTTTTTGAAGTGCGGTCACTATTGTTATGTAGACAAACCCAGCGGTTAATTTGTGCACAGCAAGATTCCACAAACATCAAACGAGATGACTGGCTGGTTAATCTGTTCCTGGTGGTGTGGGCTGAGGGAGGAATATCAGCCAAGCATCAAACGAACGATCCGTGCTCTTCTTGTCAGCCAGTGGCTCAGTGGGTCGTACTCTCTCTCCTCTGAGTCAGAAGGTTGACAGGTTCCAAGTCCCACTCCAGAGACTTGAGCACAAAATTCTAGGCTGACACTCCAGTGCAGTGCTGAGGGAGTCGGAGGTGCCGTCTTTCGGATGAGACGTTAAACCGAGGTCCCGTCTGTAAAAGACTCCATAACACTATTCGAAGAAGAGCAGGGGAGTTATCCCCGGTGTCCAGGCCGATATTTATCCCTCAATCAACATCACTAAAAACAGATTAGCTGGTCATTATCACATTGCTGTTTGTGGGAGCTTGCTGTGCGCAAATTGGCTGCTGTGTTTCCTACATTACAACAGTGACTACACTTCAAAAAAGTACTTCATTGGCTGTAAAGCACTTTGGGACGTTCTGAGGTCATGAAAGGTGCTATAGAAATGTAAGTCTTTTTTTCCTTGGACAATGCCATAGGATCTTTCACAACCATCTGGACAAGCAGACAGGGCCTTGAATTAAAATCTCATGCAAAGGACAGCCTTCGACAATGCAGCACTCCCTCAGGTTAGTTTTACGGACGTGTTTATTTGCAACACCAAAAGCTCTGATTGGTCCCCTTGGATGACAAGTCCTGATTGCTGATTGGTCACCTTGGAGGACAAGACACATCCAGCAGTTTCTCGGAATGTGTAATTAGATCCTTCCTGCCTACATAATCAGTTACTTTGCAAAGTGTAATTCGAGCCACTCTGACTGTATACTCCAGATAGAACAGAGCTCACTTGGAACAGACAGGGTTCACCCTCGAGGGTTAAGACCTTCTCCCACCCGCAAACAAGTTCCTCCCCCCCACCCCCGCCCAAGTTCCTGATCTACTCTCCCCCCCACCCAAGTTCCTGACAAACTCCACCCCACCCGCCCCCCGCCCAAGTTATTGACCTACTCACCACCCGCCCCCCCACCACCCAAGTTCCTGGGTTTCTCCCCCCAAGTTTCTGACATTCTCCCCCTCCCACCCCACCCGTCCCAAGTTCCTGGCCTACTCCCCCCAACAAGCTCTGGCCTTCCCCCCCACCACCGCACCCCCCCCCCCATTGATGGGGCATTGTGTGAGGGTCACGGATTAACAGACTTATTGGGTATGAAGTGAATAGTGACAGTGTCATGACCTCCGGATTTCGTCCAGTCCAATGATGTCACTCGCCACACATGCCGAGCTTTCCGAGAAATCAACCAGGTCTCGGGGGAGGAGAGGGAGAAAGTGGTGCGGGTGTAAAGGGGGTGGGGTTGGAAGAATGTGATCCGTCTTACCATCTGGATCGCGTTCTCGCTCTCACTCCCCGCCCCCTTTGGACCTGGATCACATTCTTCCCCCATCCTCACTGTGCTCGCCATACTCGAGTTCCTGACCTCCTCTCTCTCCCCCTCCGATTCCCCCTCTCTCCCCCTCCGATTCCCCCTGTCTCTCCCCCTCCAATTCCCCCTCTCGCCCCCTCCGATTCCCCCTCTCTCTCCCCCTCCGATTCCCCCTCTCTCTCCCCCTCCGATTCCCCCTCTCTCCTCCTCCGATTCCCCCCTCTCTCCCCCTCCGATTCCCCCCTCTCTCTCCCTCCGATTCCCCCTCTCTCCTCCTCCGATTCCCCCTCTCTCCCCCTCCGATTCCCCCTCTCTCCCCCTCCGATTCCCCCTCTCTCCCCCTCCGATTCCCCCTCTCTCCCCCTCCGATTCCCCCTCTCTCCCCCTCCGATTCCCCCTCTCTCCCCCTCCGATTCCCTCTCTCTCCCCCTCCGATTCCCCCTCTCTCCCCCTCCGATTCCCTCTCTCTCCCCCTCCGATTCCCCCCTCTCTTCCCCTCCGATTCCCCCTCTCTCCCCCTCCGATTCCCTCTCTCTCCCCCTCCGATTCCCCCTCTCTCCCCCTCTGATTCCCTCCTCTCTCCCCCTCCGATTCCCCCTCTCTCCCCCTCCGATTCCCTCTCTCTCCCCCTCCGATTCCCCCTCTCTCTCTCCCTCCGATTCCCTCTCTCTCCCCCTCCGATTCTCTCTCTCTCCCCCTCCGATTCCCCCTATCTCCCCCTCCGATTCCCCCTCTCTCTCCCCCTCCGATTCTCTCTCTCCCCCTCCGATTCCCCCTCTCTCCTCCTCCGATTCCCCCTCTCTCTCTCCCTCCGATTCTCTCTCTCTCTCCCCCTCCAATTCTCTCTCTCTCCCCCTCCGATTCCCCCTCTCTCCCCCTCCGATTCCCCCCTCTCTCCCCCTCCGATTCCCCCTCTCTCCTCCTCCGATTCCCCCTCTCTCCTCCTCCGATTCCCCCTCTCTCTCCCCCTCCGATTCCCCCTCTCTCCCCCTCCGATTCTCTCTCTCCCCCTCCGATTCCCCCTCTCTCTCCCCCTCCGATTCCCCTCTCTCTCCCCCTCCGATTCCCCCTCTCTCCCCCTCTGATTCCCCTCTCTCTCCCCCTCCGATTCCCCCTCTCTCCCCCTCCGATTCTCTCTCTCCCCCTCCGATTCTCTCTCTCCCCCTCCGATTCTCTCTCTCTCCCCCTCCGATTCTCTCTCTCTCCCCCTCCGATTCCCCATCTCTCTCCTTCCGATTCACACTCTCCCTCCAATTCCCTCTCTCCCTCCACATCTCACCCTCCGATTCCCTCTCTCCCTCCTCTCTTCCTTCCGATTCACTCTCTCCCTCCAATTCTCTCTCTCTCCCCCTCTGATTCCCCCTCTCTCTCCCTCCGATTCCCTCTCTCCCCCCCATCTCACCCTCCGATTCCCTCTCTCCTCCTCTCTCCCTCCGATTCCCTCTCTCCTCCTCTCTCCCTCCGATTCCCTCTCTCCTCCTCTCTCCCTCCGATTCCCTCTCTCCTCCTCTCTCCCTCCGACACAAAAATGTTTGTGCAGATAATCACTTTGTAGATTTACCCCACTGATGACGTGTTGTTGCAATAGTCGCCCTGACATTGCCGTGTCAGTCTAGATTGTGTGTTCAAGTCCTGGATTGGTGCTGGCTGTGCAGGACATCACAGCCAAGTGCAATCATCCAAACACCTGCATTTCCAGCAGGGCCAAAGTATAATTATCCGGAATGGGAACCCTGGCAGATTTTCCCAAACCCTGGGGCAATGCAACAAATAGTAGCAGTCCTGACTGAGATCAATTAACTGCAAATGATTGGTATCAGAACTGGAGAGGTGAATTTAGGTAATGGGGGTGATTTTAACCCCCAAAAATGGGTGGGTTTGGGTCGGATGGGATGCCAAAATTTTAGAAATCTTAATCCTGAACCCAATCCGCCTCGAACCCGCCCCACTTCCGCTTATAACGGAGGCGGGACGGGGGGTGGGCGACCCATCTGCTCCTAGGAGGCGGGCTGCTCATTTAAATATTTTAATGAGGCTGCTTGCCTCACTTTTTATCTCTCTTCCAGCTTTAACCCTGGCCGGCCAGGTTTCCCAGGCCTCGGGAAACCCGGCAGCTAAAGGGAGGCGAGGACTGCTGAATGGAAGAGCTAAGTGCTTTTCCATCACTGCTTGTGAGCCAGGAGGAGCAGGAGCGCTTCTCCCCAGCCCACCAAACTAACCGGCTTCCTTCCCCGCGATCAGTCACCCGCCCCGCGATCGGGACCTCCCGCGATCGACGAAGCCCTCCACCCCTCCGCGATCCCTACCCCAGCAGCAGAATACCGACCTGCTCATGGGCTGCGACCTCTTCTGGAGCCTTCCCCGCCTGACAGGGAGCCAAGCCTGTCAATCAGGCTGCCTTCCGGGCGGGGAACCTGTTCAAAAAAGACATGCACGCTAAAACTCCACAGTGTTCGGGGAAGCCCGGACTACCGAGTTTCCCAACTAGAAGGCCTCCCAGCGCTAGGAAATGCCGTTCCAGTAAATATGTGTGACAGCAAAATGTTCCAGGATGTGGGAAGAATTAATGCATTTTATAGGTTCTCTGTCAGACAAGATGCCAGAAATAAATAGGATAATATTGCTGCAAGAGTTTCTTCAACAACAGACTGAAACCAAACTTCGTCAGTTGGCCGTACGCTCCTAGATGGTGACTTTACATCAACATTTATATAGCGCCTTTAAGGTAGTAAAACGTTCCAAGGCGCTGCACAGGAGTATTCTAAGACAAAAAATTTGACACCGATCCACATAAGGAGAAATTAGGGCAGGTGACCAAAAGCTTGGTCAAAGAGGTAGGTTTTAAGGAGCGTCTTAAAGGAGGAAAGAGAGGTAGCGAGGCGGAGAGGTTTAGGGAGGGAATTCCAGAGCTTAGGGCCCAGGCAACAGAAGGCACGGCCACCAAAGATTGAGCGATTATAATCAGGGATGCTCAAGAGGGCAGAATTAGAGGAGCGCAGATATCTCAGGGGGGTTGTGGGGCTGGAGGAGTTTACAGAGATAGGGACGGGCGAGGCCACGGAGGGATTTGAAAACAAGGATGAGAATTTTGAAATCGAGGTGCTGCTTAACCGGGAGCCAATGTAAGTCAGCGAGCACAGGGGAGATGGGCGAACGGGACTTGGTGCGAGTTAGGACACGGGCAGACGAGTTTTGTTACCTGTGAGCTATCCCATGTTTTATTCATTTTTGATGCAATAAGGTATTTTTCCCTCTTTTTTTTGGATCCCGCTGTGACACTCTCCATTTTCCAATTGACAGGCTGCTTTAGATGCAGATATTAAGAGGCCTATTAAGAGCAGCTTGGGCTTTCTTCCTTGCTGATTTTCTCTCTCTCTCTCTGTGGGGATGTGTCTGGGCTCTGATCTGTTCCTTTCACTGAGAGTGCTTCAGTAAACAGTCTTATCACTGCATGAAGCCTTGTTAAGTTTCGCTTGCCTCAAAATGCTTACCGTGTGTTCTTATATGATCAAATGCTTCACAAGATGCAGTGGATCTCTACTGCGGAGGCTGCAGGTGAGGGGGGGTGGTGGGTGGCGTTAGGGGCATTGCCAATGGAGTGTTGCAGGCCAGGGTGAACACTGAAGATGTGAGAATGGAGGAATTAACCCGAATTTTACTTGATAACCTTTAGGAATCAAGTAGTATTTATGCAGAAATTTCCCTCAGGAGATTAAATCAATTGGGTGGAGTCCATAAAAGGGCTTATTAATTATGGGCTGTGGAAGGAATGGAATGGGATGAGTGGTCCTTTCTTCTTCCGTGCGAATAATCTTACTAACCACATTTACACACAGTCTTTCTTTGAGTCTTTGCTGGGTAAGATCTGTGCTGGGCCTGTTTATTTACAGATGGTTGCATATTTAAGGAAACGCTATCTCACAAGCCAGTCAATGCTGTGTTGGAGTTCTAACTCAATAGTGTCAAAGTCACCAGTGAGGTCTGAAGGTTTGCCTCACACGTGGGAATAAGGGCAGCATCACAGCATTATCAGCATGTGGACTGTGGTTCACGGCGAGGGGGGCGAATGTCTAAAACCCTCTTCGATATTATATATTTTTTTTGCTCGACAGCTCGTGTTGGGCGCCCAAGTGGCGGAGCGCGCTGGCCAGTCGCCCGTACCGGCGGCGAAGAGGTGGACATGATTTTGAGGTCCCAGCCTCATTTGCATCAATCCAGCGAGTTGCACCAACCGGGCATCTGGATGCAGCTCGCCAACGGCTGGCCAATACCTTGCCTGCAGCAAGGTAAGTGCCGAGGAGGTGGAGGGGGGGGGGGCGGGTGCGTCCTGGGCACAAGCGGCCAGGTTATATTTGTGGGGTCCGGGGGGGAATTCCTGCTCCTCCAGGACGCACAAAGATAATTCTTTGGGCTTGGGATTCTTGGCTCCATCACCCGTGCACTGCCTGCTCCAACCAGCTCCAACCAATTGGGTTCCTCAGGCCCCCAATTTGCGTATTAAAAGAGGCCTACCACCTGAAACAGGCAGGTGCTTTGGACACCCAGGGGTAGGCCCCTTTCAAAGTGGCGCCCGCCGCATTGTTTGGGTCAACGGCTACCCACACCGCTTTGAGGCAGTTTCTGCCCCATTAACACCAGGTGCAACAAGTTAAATCCACTCCCCTTGTGTCAAAATCCCGACATAAATTAAATTTACTCATATCAGAGAAGTGTTATAAAGAGAGACTTTCATGTGGAGTTCAAAATTATGAATGGTTTTGATAGAGTAAATAAAGAGGAACTGTTTCCAGGGTCGGTAACCAGAGGACACAGATTTAAAGCGATTGGCAAAAGAACCACAGGCGACGTGAGGAAACTTTTTTTTCACGCAGCGAGTTGTTGTGATCTGGAATGCGCTGCCTGAAAGGGCGGTGGAAGCAGATTCAATAGTAACTTTCAAAAGAGAATTGGATAAATACTTGAAAGGATTAAATTTACAGGGCTATGGGGAAAGAGCAGGGGAGTGGGATTAATTTGGCTCGCTCTACCGAAGGCCCGGCACAGGCACGATGGGCCGAATGATCTCCTCCTGTGCCCTATCGTATGATATCAAAGAGTGTGAATGGTGTTAAACGTGTTTTGCTTGGGTCATCTGTAAAAGGAATCACAAGCAATATGCGTGTCATAGGACAGTGATGCTGTGGCTGTTGCCTCTATTAGAGACCTGTTGGGACACCTTTGATTGCCGTGATTATCTCTCTGCCGAGGTGTGATAAAGGGCAGTTGGAAAGATTAACTGTAATCATCTGGCAGTGTTCTCTGACTATATATGCTGTGACTATATGCAACTCTTCACTTCACCTGACGAAGGAGCAGCGCTCCGAAAGCTTGTGATTTCAAATAAAGCTGTTGGACTATAACCTTCTGTTGTGCGACTTCACACATTTGTCCACCCCAGTCCAACACCGGCCTCTCCACATCATGTCTATTAGAGAGGGGGCTTTATTGTTAGTCGTGGCTCAGTGGGTCACCTCTGAGATCAGAAGGTTGTGAGTTCAGGTCCCACTGCAGAGTTTGGAGTACAGAAATCAAGTGCTGCACTGTCGGAGGTGCTGTTTTTCAGATGAGATGTTAAACCAGCTGGATGTAAAAGAGCCCATGGCACTATTTTGAAGAAGAGCAGGGGAGTGAGTTATCCCTGGTGTCCTGGCCAATATTTATCCCTCAATCGACATCACTAAAATAAAGCAGATTATCTGGTCATTATCAGCTGTGGCTCAGTGGGTAGCACTCCTGCCTCTGAGTCAGTAACGATTGTGGGTTCAAGTCCCACTCCAAGGATATAAAGCACAGCTGACGCTCCAGTGCGGTGCTGAGGGAGTGCTGCACTGTCAGAGGTGCCGTCTTTCGGATGAGACGTTAAACTGAGGCCCCGTCTGCTCTCTGAGGTGGATGTAAAAGATCCCATAGCACTATTTTGAAGAAGAGCAGGTGTCCTGGCCAATATTTATCCCTCAACCAACATAACAAAAACAGATTATCTGGTCCTTATCACATTGCTGTTTGTGGGAGTTTGTTGTGCGCAAATTAGCTGCTGTGTTTCCCACATTACAACAGTGACTCCACTTCAAAAAGTACTTCATTGGCTGTAAAGCACTTTGAGCCATCCGGTGGTTGTGAAAGGCGCTATATAAATGCAAGTCTTTCTTTATTATCACTTTGCTGTTTGTGAGAGCCTGCAGTGTGTAAACTGACGGCCGCGTTTCCCACATTACAACAGTGACTACACTTCAAAAAGCGCTTTGGGACGTCCTAAGGATCTGAAAGGCGCTATATAAATGCAAGGCTTGCCACCATGGACAGAAGATGGTACGGCAGTAGTATTTTCTAACCTGGTCCCGTCCAGCTTCTCAGAAACCAATCATGCTGCTCATTTATTGTTATGGATTGATGGATTTTTACAGCCCATCGCACCTGCCACTGAAGTCACGAGTTTTGCAAATTCCAGGAGAAAATGGTAGAGGGAATAAAGCAAAATGCTGCCAGGCTTTCCAAAGCCAGAGTCAGAGCAGAGGACACTGTTTAAAATAATAGAGCATATTTGTGACATCCTCTCTGGGACTCCCTACCAAACTATGAGGACAAATACTTGGATAAAGATTGCATTCCGTACGAACATCGCATCTCAGGTCAAATTGTCTATTGGGCGATTGTCGGTTGTGCTTCAGTGACGTCTTCTGTAGGATTTAAGAGATGTCTCATGATGGACACACAGATAGGATGGAAAGGTGAAATCTGAAGGGTGGTTTCCATACTTCACCTACTGACTCAACTCAACCACGTCTAACGTACTGACCTCTATTGCAGAGCAGGATGGGATAGTCGAGCAGCATGGAGATCAGTGGACAATCATATTACCACCTGCTTTACTGAAATGTGATAAATCGTAATCTGATCTGAGGCTTTCTAAGTCTATGGAAGAATCCAAGCACACAATTCCTCCAATTTCTTTTGGAAAGTAGCAGCACAGTCTAATCTGGCAGTTATACTGATAAGGGTAGGAAAATTTCCATAACTTGTAGACTATGATCAACATTACAGTAGATACCAAGGAGCCACACAGTTGAGATCTATGGGGGAAAAATTCAGTCGGTTGCGCCTCCCATTAGCGCCTTAAGAGGGCGCTAATGGGACGCAAATCAATTAGCGCCCGGGCGCGGCGATGTTTGCGCCGCTCGTGAAATTAACTAGACATTTTGCGGCGGCGCTAAACACTACCGCCATGATCTCCTGCGCCGGCAGATCGTGACGTCAGTCGAGTGCGCAACGCCCCGGTAGCGCCCCAGAGCGGATATTGAGTGGCGCCCCCTGCCTTACCGCCTGCCGCTAGCAACGACAGGTTGACTGGAGCATTTTGCAGTCAGGAAGGGACTGGTGGAGCGCTATTTAAAGGCAATCGCTTCCTGCCTTTTATTGTTGGTGACATTTTTGAACCACGCATTCTGAGAGAGAGAGAGAGACCTCTGGAGAGATTCAACGTTGTGTGAAGGAGTTTTGGGTACTGAGCAGCACTTTGCAGGTTCATTTTGATTTGCCCTTGCTTGTATCAATTTAGAAGAGACTGTGGGGGCTGCACTCTGAGCTCTTTCCCTGGTTCTCTCCATTGTTCTTTCCAGCAGATTTGATGTACAGGTCTCTCCAGGCCGAGATTCAAGGCTGCAATGAGCAGGATGTGGATGGAAAGCAAGATCAACCCTCCCCTTTAAGAACTGGCCGGCGCCATTGTGTGTGTGTTCCATTGCTGACTGACATCATATGAGCTTCGCCAGCGCTCTGAGGTAGCGCCTCGCTCCTCGGCCTTTGTGCCTTAAGACAGGTGTGAAGCGCCTGATTTAGCGCTCCAATCACCTCCAGGGGTGATAAAAGTCAAGTTTGCAGTCGGAGGCGATAATTAGCGCCCCAAATGGGGCGATACTGAATTTCTCCCCCTATGTGTTTAATAGTTGGAAGTATAATATGAACCATGCTGTAAGCGGAGAATGGAACATTTCTTTTGTGTGTAGCAACATTCATGATTGACATGTCCTCTGCTTCTGGGACCATGGGGAGGTGAGGCAAGGAGTAAACATGACAGAAAGGTGGAACTGCTTTATCATCTCATCATTATAAATGACAGGGAGGTCTTGGCTATTGAGTTAACTAAGGAAGATGAGGAAGGATAAGAGAAAAGAGGAGCCAGACCAGAACTTGGGATGTGGTGGTATTCCCATGCACCTGCTGCTCTCATGTGCCGTGTGTATAGAACAGATTATTTATGTACTGGGCCTCCAAGCAGAGGTCAGTTTGACCTCAGGTGCCTCAGAGCCTTATTCGCTACTATCCAGCAAACCTGAATTGATCCATTGGTAAGACAGGGAATGATAAGTACTTGGAAGCCCTGGACTCCTCCGCGATCTTTGTGATCGACATCCTTGAGGTACAGCTGTCTTTGAGGAAGGCTTCCACATTCTCAGTGATCTACCTACCTTTCCAAGGTGAAGTATTGTCTTCTTAACTAGCTGTGCAATGTTCTGCGTAAAATTAAATGAGATCTGGTAAAACACAGCACAATATTAATGTGCTGAATGACTGGCGTTAAGCAGGCAGAATGAACCTGATTGTCCATAAAAGAAAGCTAACATCTTCCTCGTGTAAGTGGCAATTACTGATCAACCTGCATTCTGATCATCCGCTGAGATGTACATGCAGTTTATGCTCATACTGAAAATTTCCATTAGTTGTGAAATTACAGCAGAATTGCAGTTGCTGACCCTGCATAAATGATGAGGAGTTACTGACACTAACCTTATTGTGAAATAAAAATTCTACTTTCTCGTTTTAGAGTTGCCACGGGCGATAAAGTAAGAGATTGATAACTGGTCTGTATAAATAGGTCTCATTTGTACTTTTTTTCAATATTCATTCTTGGGATGTCGGCGTCCTTGGCAAGGCCGGCATTTATTGCCCATCCCCGGTTGCCCTTGAGAAGGTGGTGGTGAGCCGCCTTCTTGAACCGCTGCAGTCCATGTGGTGAAGGTGCTCCCACAGAGCTGTTAGGGAGGGAGTCCCATGTTTCTGACCCAGCGATGATGAAGGTACGGTGGATGCATGTCCAAGCCGGGATGGTGTGTGACTTGGATGTGGTGGTATTCCCATGCACCTGCTGCCCTTGTCCTTCTTAGTGGTGAAGATCACGGGTTTGAGAGGTGCTGCCAAAGAAGCCTTTGTGGTTTGCCCCAGTGTACCCTCTAGACAGTACACACTGCTGCCACAGTGCGCCGATGGTGGAGGGAGCGGATGTTTATGCTAGTGCATGTCAATCAATCGGACTGCTTTGTCCTAAATGGTGTTGAGCTTCTTGAGTGCTTTTGCAGCTAAGCAGCGTTGTGGGAGCACCTTCACCACATGGACTGCAGCGATTGAAGAAGGCGGCCCACCGTTTAGGGATGGGCAATAAATGCCGGCTGTGCCGGCGCTGCCCACATCCCAAAAATGAATTTTTAAAGAAAGGCACACGCCTGACCTGTGCTTTGTAGGTGGTGGAGAGGCTTTGGGGAGCGAGGAGGTGAACCACTCACCACAGAATACCCAGCCTCTGACCTGCTCTAGTAGCCACAGCATTCATGTGGCTGGTCCAGTTGGGTCTCTGGTCGATGGTGACCACCCCCCAGGATGTTGATGGTGGGGGACTTGATGATGGTGATACCATTGAATATCAAGAGGATGTGGTTAGGCTCATTCTTGTTGGAGAAGGCACAGCGGTCCGATACACCCACAAGCAGTCAGAAGCAGATCCAATTGATTCTCAGTTAAATAAATTTAAATTAGGCGGCAAGGGACTTGGCGGACAGATTGCCAGAAGGGCTAACTTGCATTTAGAAATGGGGGGGAGGGGGGCAATTGATTTTGGGGCGTTAAGCCAGTAGAAATAGCTCCCGCCACAACTTGCTGGCCTGAAAAACACGTTGCCCTGATTTAATGCAATAAAAATGCCAAAACAACATTGAATTTCGGGCGCGAAGTGGTCTGGCAAAGTGCAGCAGGACATGGGCTTATCCTGACATATGTTGCAGGTCTCCCCAATACTTGGTCATTTTTTTTTTTCGGGAGGTGAAAACTCGAAGTACACGGAATTACCGTTTCCAGCAGTGGTGGGTTTAGGAATGCCATGAGCAGGAAGCACATCCTGAAGGGATCTGGGACATCGCCTTCCTTCAGAT
This sequence comes from Squalus acanthias, assembly GCA_030390025.1. Classification (NCBI taxonomy): domain Eukaryota; kingdom Metazoa; phylum Chordata; class Chondrichthyes; order Squaliformes; family Squalidae; genus Squalus; species Squalus acanthias. The sequence goes on along the minus strand of CM059441.1, from coordinate 60,579,773 downwards.
AATTCAGATTTTTGTTGCGCTTGCAGTCAACTTGAAGCTTAACGAAATTCTGCCTTTCAAGCTAAAAACAATTTATCCTTGAAAAAGAAAATAAAAGTTTATTGCCCATCCCTAAACGGTGGGCCTCTTCTTGAATCGCTGCAGTCCATGTGGTGAAGGTGCTCCCACAGCGCTGCTTAGCTGCAAAAGCACTCAAGAAGCTCAACAGCGTTTAGGACAAACCAGTCCGATTGATTGACATTCACTAGAATAAACATCCACTCCCTCCACCATCAGTGCACTGTGGCAGCAGTGTGTACTGTCTAGAGGGTACACCGGGGCAAATCACAAAGGCTTCTTTGGCAGCACCTCTCAAACCCATGATAAGAACATAAGAACTAGGAGCAGGAGTAGGCCATTAGGCCCTTCGAGCCTGCTCCGCCATTCAATGAGATCATGGCTGATATTCTGCCTCAACTCCATTCACCGGCCCTATCGCCATATCCCTTGATGCCCTTACTAGTCAGAAATCTATCGACTTCTGTTTTGAATATACCCAATGACTGAGCCTCCACAGCCCTCTGGGGTAGAGAATTCCAAAGATTCACCACCCTCTGTGTGAAGTAATGTCTTCTCATCTCAGTCCTTTATCCTGAGGCCGTGGCCCCTGGTTCTAGACTCCCCAGCCAAGGGAAACGTTCTCCACCACTGAGAAGCTTCAGCACAGTTTTCCAGGGTCTAGTTCCTTTCTTTGGGATTCCAACGCCAAATGTGTCAAGTTAATTTGTGAAATAAAACCCTTCGCAACACACATCTACAATACTCCCAATTGGCAGTGTATTCCACATTGACAACATAAAGCTGGATCACTAGCGCCTCTTCTCCTCCGCTAGACTCTATGGCAGTCCGCATGAAGGCAGCAGATTACCTCGATTGGGGATTTCCCCACTCAACTGCTTTAAAGAAATAAAATGTTGCTTCAGGAGCATCAAGAGTGTCAACGTCATCAAAGCAAAATGGTAGGACAGAGTTCTGATGAAGGGTCACGTTCAAACGTTAACCTACTTGTCTTTTCCTGTCTCAGATGCTGATCAAGCCACCGTCCATTTCAAATATTTTCTGTTGTTAAAACTTTAAAACACAAGGCTAGACATGACTGTGCTATCAGCAGATAAAGAGGTTATTGTGTTTGTACAACATTCCTCTAGCCACTCAATGCTTCTGTTCAAGTAGCCAAGAGAGGAGTGTCACCAAGAGCTATTTATGACCTATGTTGCTCTTTATTAAACATGTTTCTTTACACTGTTACTCATTGAAGGAGAACAGGTGCACAAAAGCGTGGCTTGCAGGAACAAGCACGGGGGAATAAATGTTCTGCTCTCAGGTGGACCAGACTGTCCGCCTTCAGTCTCAGCGTGCAATCTATGATACGCTTATCGACAATTAATATCACTCTTCACAATTCCCTTGCATGTTGGCTGCTCTGTCGGGGATGGTGCAAGCTCTCAGCCTAGCCAAGTATCAAAGGGCCGTCCATTACAAGTTTATAAACACATTGAAAACAGCTTTCCTAGTTACGGAACATAACCTGATGCTGCCATTCATACAACAACAGGCCAATGGGGGGCTGTATCACGCATTACAATAGTACGTTATAGTGAAATCCTAGATATGGAAATTGTTGTGATTTTTAAAAATTACTTAAAACTCATTGACATGAATCTTGTCATTCATGTGGAAATGACTTATGAAATAATACTGGGCGGCCTGCTGGTGGCGCTGTCCAGGGAGAGTATAAATACTCGGCATGGGCCCAGCTTGCTCAGGACATTCTTTAACAGGAACTAGTGAAGGACACAACTGACCTCCATGTTGAAAAACAGTTGATTAAAGCTTTGTTTAATGCTTAGACTAAGTGCCTAGTAGTTTTCTTACATCACTCATCACCTCTCCAACCCCACTCTCAATTTTATTTCTGCAATTGCAGTGACAGAAATGTTCACATAAAGACAGTTAACGCATTCACACCAGGGAACATCTTCCTTATCTCAAAAGGACATCGACAACCAGACTTGAAGAAAACAAATCTTTGCATAAGACAGCAGTTGTGCAGGCCCCAGAAAGTTCCTGTGAGGAACTTGTTTAAAACTGCATTTTGTTGCGTAACTTCTTTGGGGACCAAAATCAAATAAATACACCTGGAACTTTGCTGCTTCAAGTCTGTGTCCAACCAACAGACCGCAAGAAGGCGGCTCACCACCACCTTCTCAAGTTAATTAGGGATGGGCAATAAATGCTGGCCTGGCCAGCGACGCCCACATCCCGTGAAAAAATTAGAAAAACAGTTGGGCAAAGTAACACCTGATTGATTAGTTCGATCAGCCTTCACTCCAATCCTCCAATGGTCTATCAGCCTTCACTCCAATCCTCCAATGGTCTATCAGCCTTCACTCCAATCTTCCAATGGTCTATCAGTCTTCACTCCAAGCCTCCACTGGTCTATCAACCTTCACTCCAATCCTCCAATGGTCGATCAGCCTTCACTCCAATCTTCCAATGGTCTATCAGTCTTCACTCCAAGCCTCCACTGGTCTATCAGTCTTCACTCCAAGCCTCCACTGGTCTATCAGCCTTCACTCCAATCCTCCAATGGTCGATCAGCCTTCACTCCAATCCTCCAATGGTCTATCAGTCTTCACTCCTACCCTCCAATGGTCTATCAGCCTTCACTCCAATCCTCCAATGGTCTATCAGCCTTCACTCCAATCCTCCAATGGTCTATCAGCCTTCACTCCTACCCTCCAATGGTCTATCAGCCTTCACTCCAATCCTCCAATGGTCTATCAGCCTTCACTCCAATCCTCCAATGGTCTATCAGTCTTCACTCCTACCCTCCAATGGTCTATCAGCCTTCACTCCAATCCTCCAATGGTCTATCAGCCTTCACTCCAATCCTCCAATGGTCTATCAGCCTTCACTCCAATCCTCCAATGGTCTATCAGCCTTCACTCCAATCCTCCAATGGTCTATCAGCCTTCACTCCAATCCTCCAATGGTCTATCAGCCTTCACTCCTAACCTCCAATGGTCTATCAGCCTTCACTCCTATCCTCCAATGGTCTACCAGTCTTTACTCCAATGGTCTAGCAGTCCTTAGTCCTACCCTCCAATGGTCCAGCAGTCTTTACTCCAATGGTCTAGCAGTCCTTAGTCCTACCCTCCAATGGTCTAGCAGTCTTTACTCCTACCCTCCAACCAGCCTGATTAGCTTTAATTGACTCTAGTCACATCTTCCAACTGATCTTATTGGCTGATATTGACAACCTACAATCCCAGTGAAAAGAATTGAGTTTTTCTTGTGAACCATGAACAAACTGATGTATTTGTTGTAACAATGACTGTCAGCTTACAAAGCTGATGGTCTTCTTTTTATTTGTTCTTGGGACATGTATGATATTGGAAAGGCCGCACTTACTGCCCATTCCTAGTTGACCTGAGAAGGTGGTGATGGGCCTTTTCCTTGAACCACTGCGGTCTTCGTGAATATTCCACAGACACACTAATCACAAAAATAGTTGCCGAGTATGTGGGCCAAGTTCTACTCTGCCAGGATCAGGATCAAGCAATCCCCGGTGAGGTGTAACGTGGTTAGATACAGAATTAGGTTTCACCCCCCAGCAATGTGCCTCAGGCCCAAACTCAGAAAAGCATTCCCGACTGCACCAGTGTTACAATTTCCATTTCCCAGACTCGGCCCATGCCCATTTTCTGAGGACAGGCTGGAACTCGCCCCTCTCTCATTGTCAAATAACTTTCCAAACTCGCTGTCAAGGCTCACACATGAGTAATGGGCACTTAAGATAGGTAGTAGAGAAAGAAAAAAGAAAGACTTGCATTTCTATAGCGCCTTTCACGACCTCAGGACGTCCCAAAGCGCTTTGCAGCCAATGAAGTACAGTCACTGTTGTAAAGTAGGGAACACAGCAGCCAATTTGCGCACAGCAAGCTCCCACAAACAGCAATGTGATAATGACCAAATAATCTGTTTTAGTGAAGTCAATTGAGGGATAAATATTGGCCCCAGGAATAACTCCCCTGCTCTTCTTCGAAATAGTGCCATGGGATCTTTTCTGCCCACCTGAGAGAGCAGACCGGGAATTGGTTTAACGTCTCATCCAGAAAGACGGCACCTCCGACAGTGCAGCACTCCCTCAGAGCTGGCTGCGGGCGTGCCAGCCGAAACTTTTGCGCTCAAGTCTCTGGAGTGGGATTTGAACCCACAACCTTCACTGATTCAGAGGCGAGAGTGCCGCCCACTGAGCCACCGCTGACACTGAGGGCACCAGCGGAACGTCACCCAATCAGGAATCAACCTTCAGGAGAAGAGGGGGGAAAAACATTGGCGAGAAAAATTTTGCTGCTCTGCCAGTGGTAGATACGGAGACTGCTACAGTGTGAAGTTATGCGACGAGGGGCAGGCCATCCCACGAAGTGGGACTGCCGAAAAACTCCACGGGCGAAGGGGATGGCATCCGATAAAACAAAGGGAATTTTTTTACACTGTCTGATAAGCCGTCAAAAACTCAAAAGGCAGCTGGACGTCGGTAAATTAGTCTTTGGTGGCAGTGCCATTAAATAAATTGGTTCTGTGAAATTGTTGGGAGTAATGATCTGAGAGGACATTCAGTCGGATGCACATGTCACCTCTACATCGAAGAAGACAAACGGACAGCTGTAATGTGTGACACTCCTGAGTGCCCGGGCTTCTCTGAGCAAGATTTACTGACGGTTTGTACGGCAAAGTTAGGACTTGGATAGAACACGCAGCTCAGGCCTGGCAGATTCATTTGTCAAATGAGCAGGCAGTAAAAATGGAATCAATTGAGACGAGAGTCCCTGCAAATCATCCTCCCAGAGCGCTCTTATCAGCAGACATTACAAACTCATAACGCCCGGAAATTAGCTGACAGATGCCCCTGATCTCTGTTAAAATGTTTTTAGTTTCCGTATATACAGGCGTAAGTACTTCTCACATAAATAACATAGTTTGCGAGCGCAGGATTGTAAGGAATACTTGCCCATTGCACTGACGTTGTGAGGGATAAATAACCAGTGCATGGATTGAGAGATAGCTGGACAGCTTATTGCCTTGGTCCTTGCTCAACTATCGATAGATTCATGTAAAGCCTTGAATGTTTGCCCTGACTGCACGTTCCGAGTTGAGTTTTAACAGCTGAAATTTTTGCAGGAAGTTTGTAACCCCTGTTTGAGACACGCATACAGATATATTTTAATTAGCATTTTTTTCCTCCCCCATTTTCCAGTTATTTTCTCCCTCCTTCACAGCTCCCATCACAACACATTATCCTGCAAACAAAAAGAAAGAAAGACTTGCATTTATACAGCGCCTTTCACGACCACCGGACGTCTCAAAGCGCTTTACAGCCAATGAAGTACTTTTTGAAGTGTTGTAATGTGGGAAACGCGGCAGCCAATCTGCGCACAGGAAGCTCCCACAAACAGCAATGTGGCAATGACCAGATAAACTGTTTTTGTTATGTTGGTTGAGGGATAAATATTGGCCAGGACACCGGGGATAACTCCCCTGCTCTTCTTCGAAATAGTGCCACGGGACTTTTTACGTCCACCTGAGAGAGCAGACGGGGCCTCGGTTTAACGTCTCATCCGAAAGACGGCACCTCCGACAGTGCGGCACTCCCTCAGCACCGCACTGGAGTGTCAGCCTAGATTTATGTGCTCCAGTCCCTGGAGTGGACTTTGTGAATACGAGTGTGACAACACGTTGGGGGGGGGGAGGTTTTCACTGTTGGCCAGCCGACCGGCAGAACACGCGACATTCTGCCTGTGCCACGAGCAAAGAGGCCAGAGACATTTCAAGGCCCCGGCCGCACATAAATAGAACTGGTAAGCTATGGGCGTCAAACGGGCTTCCTGGTGCAGCTTGTTGGATTTGGGCCGGCCCAATATCGGGTGCTCTGGAGTCCATCTGTCAATGTAAATATGGAAGGGTGCTTTGGAGTTCGCGATAATAATTTAAAACTTACCTTTGTGGGGCGTCTTCTTTACCGCCAGTAAAACTGGTCAGAGAGCGCACAGCCTGTCCTAAACTGGCACTCGGGGTCCTATGTATGTCATCGGAGCCTGATTTTATATTAAAAGGGCCTACCACCAAAAACAGGCGGGCGTTTCGACCACTTTAAAATGGCAGCAGCCAGAGCATCGTGTTATCGGGCGATGTCCACTGACCCCCATTTTAAGCCCATTACCATCTCTTTAATGTCAATTTGGCCAAGTTAAAATTGGCCCCCCCCACAAGACTTCATTCACCCTCTCTTTTCCCTATCGTCTTTGTGGGCAACAGTTTTGGGGTAAGGTAGCATAGTGGTTAGGTTGCTGGACTAGTAATCGGGTTAGGTCTGGACCTAATGATCTGGAGACATGAGTTCAAATCCCACCACAGGCAGCTGGGGAATTTAAATTCAGTTAATTAAATAAATCTGGAATTAAAAAGCTAGTATCAGTAATGGTGACCATGAAACCCATCTGGTTCACTAATGTCCTTTTAGGGAAGGAAATCTATCGTTCTTACCCGGTCTGGCCGATGTGTGACTCCAGACCCACAGCAATGTGGTTGACTCTTAACTGCCCTCTGAAATGGCCCAGCAAGCCACTCAATTGTAAAAGGCAGATCACCACCACCTACTCAAGGGCAATTAGGGATGGGCAATAAAAGCTGGCGTTGGCCCATATCTTGTGAATGAATTTTTAAAAAGTTTCACCGACACTTGTCTGAGACTGTAAACCACTGATATAAATTGGGTGAGGTGTAAAATATTATCGCTCGAGGGAAAGCACAGAGGCAAGTAAGAACATAAGGAACAGGAGTAGGCCATTCGGCCCTTCGAGCCTGCTCCGCCATTCAATGAGATCATGGCTGAGCTTCTGCCTCAACTCCATTCACCGGCCCTATCCCACATCCCTTGATGCCTTTACTAGTCAGAAATCTATTGACTTCTGTTTTGAATATACCCAATGACTGAGCCTCCACAGCCCTCTAGGGTAGAGAATTCCAAAGATTCACCACCCTCTGTGTGAAGAAATTTCTTCTCATCTCAGTCCTGAATGTCCTACCCTTTATCCTGAGGCTGTGCCCCTGGTTCTAGACTCCCCAGCCAAGGGAAACATTCTCCCAGCATCCACCCGATCAAGCCCTGTAATAATTTTGTATGCTTCAATGAGATCCCCTCTCATTCTTCTGAATTCAAGACAATACAGGCCTAGTTTACTCAATCTCTTCTCATACGACAGTCCTGCCATCCCAGGAATCAATCTCGTGAACCTTCGTTGCACTCCCTCTATGGCAAGTATATCCTTCCTTAGGTAAGGAGACCAAAATTGTACACAGTACTCCAGGTGTGGTCTCACCAAGGCCCTATATAATTGGAGTAAGACTTCTTTACTCCTGTACTCAAATCCTCTTGTAATGAAGGCCAGCATACCATTTGCAAAGATAACTCCAAGTCCCAAGAATAAAAAAAAGTTGGTGTTTCTTTTCAAAAGAGGAGTCTTTGAGATGACCTAATTCACATTTTCAAGATTATTCAGGAGATGGACAAAAGTTATCCCAGCAAATGGTTCACTTAAAAGCATCAACGTGTAGTTATATAGCCCTTTATCATGTCCTCAGGATGTCCCAACACATTTCACAATTAATTAATTACTTTGAAGTGCAGTTACTGCTGTCATGTCGGCAAATGCAGCACCCAAGTTGCACACAAGGTCAGTAAAAGAAAAGAATGACTGGTTTGTCTGTTTTTGGTGGTGGGAGGAGTATTGGTCAGGATCCAAGGGGAACTCCTTGCTCTTCTTTGAATGGCGCTACATCCACAGAGCCTTGGCTTAACTTCAGAAAGACATCGGGCTGGATTTTCAATGACCCGTGGAGGCGGGTTTGGAGGCGTGTGGGGGGTTAAAATTACGAAAACTGGCGGGCGGGCACAAGTCCGCCTCCATCCCGCCTCCACGCAATTTTCATTAAATCGTGTCTGCTGGTCCCGCCTCCGTCCCGCCTCTAAGAGACGGGATAGGCTGTTAAGGCCCTTAACAAGCACTAAATTGGCTCTATAATGCCATTTTGAAAGGCCTTTGTGATTTTAACCCTTGTTCTACGTGAAACACGCCTGTTGTGAACCACGATTGTGAAACCTGGCGGGAGCACATTTGGATAGCTGACTAGCAGCTGCAGGTCCACTCTTACAACGGAGATGTGATGAAGGTAGTAGTAGGAGACATATCTGGAAGTGGTGGTGGAAAAATATCTGCGAGCAGACTTAATTTTGGATCCAGCTCTCTCTCTCTCCTCATTGTGCCTCCAGGTCCTCTCACAGCAAAGGCCAGGCAGTCTCTGAAGACCTTCAATGCAGCAGCAATGATGACATCATCAGAGGCGACTTTCAGACTGAAAACACTAATTGGTTCATGGGTTCCCACATGCTGGAACTCAATTGCCCAATTAGGTGAAAATTGCATCAATCTCCCACATCCAATTGCAGTCGGGTGGATAACACGACCCCAACCCGCCCCAGTATCAAAATCCAGGCCATCACCTCTGACAATTCAGCACTCCCTCAGTATTGTACTGAAGGGTAGATTATGGCCTGATTTTGCAATCATTGTGCTGACCCGAAGTTAGGTACCTGGCTGCAAATGAAGAAGTGTGACGCTATCACGAGCAAGGCCCCACCACAGGCACCATATATTTTTGAGGGGGTGCATCATCAACAGCAGCTAGAACGTGCATTTATATAGCGCCTTTAAGGCATGAAAAGGTCCCAGAGCCCTTCATAGAGGCGTGTTTTAAGGAAGGTCTTGAAGAAGGAGAAAGAGGCGGAGGGGTTTAAGGGGGTGCTCCAGCGAGAAAGGCCTGGGCAGCTGAAAGCTTGGCCTCCAATGGTGTGGTGAAGGGTGGAGAGATGCCCAAGAGCCTGGGCTCAGAAGAATGAAGATTTTGGGGGAGGGTCGTAGGGCTGGAAGAGTTTCTAGAGATAGGGAGGGGTGAGGCCATGGAGGGATTTAAGCTCAAGGATGAGAATTTTAATTTTTGAGGTGTTGGGAGACAGGGAGCCAGTGTAGGTCAGCGAGGACAGGGGTGCTGAGTGCGGGGGGTGTGGCGTAGCTCAGTTTGGGATGAACTGAAGTTTGCGGAGAATGGAGGATGGAAGGTCAGCCAGGAGAGCACTGAAGTAATTGAGTTTGGAAAGGACAAAGGCATGAATGAGGGTTTCAGCAGCAGATGGGCTTGTGTGAGGGTAGGGGCGAACACAAACCTAAGTTGGGAACTTCTGCACACACTGCAATGTACCATTTGCAACATTATCCTTTTGCACACAGTCTTTCATTGTGCTCAGATTGCATGGCACACTTTTCTTGGAGCTGGAGGTGGCCGTTGAGGAATAGCAAATATTGAGAAATCCAAGTCAAAGTGTTCCTCATGGTCTTTCTCAAAAGAGGAGTCAGGAGCCTTGGATGCACAGCACAGCCCAGTTCTCCTAAGACACATCCACCCAATGTTGTTTCTTCTTCAAATAATTGCAGGCACTGTGGACCAGATTCCAATGAAGGCATCATGGCTGCTTCCTAGATACCAGCTACAGACGTGCCTGATGTTGTTTTGTGGTCACATGCCACCTGAACATTAACTTGAGTGCCAACCCTTTCTCTTCATGAAGGTCATGACATTGATATGAAGAGACCTGATGCTGACCTGGATTCCACGTGTGACTCTTTACACTTGCGGGAATCCTGCCATCCAGCGAAAGCTGTGCATCCTGTCCAACTGTTTCCTCCTTGCCACAGGAAAAGTCATGTTGTGGCAGAAGTTTCCTGGAGTGGCTTGGAAGGACACGGTGGCTTCACAGCTTCATGGTGTGGTAACCATCATTTCAATGGGAAGGGAAGGCCCTGATCCATATGTTGTGTGCAGGTTATTGTGCAGCAGATAGCAGAACTCTGTGATAGCCGGTCTTATGAAGTGGAAACGATGAAGACAGAACTCCTCCGACATGCCCACGTCCAGCTGCAGGTCGTGGGATAGTGATGGGTGTAGTCAAAATGCCTTAGGGGCCATTGCACCTGCATTTGTTGGCTCTTCACTAACTTGTGTACCTCATTCAATTATACAGCACATTTGTAACCCCCAAAGGACGTCAAAGTCAGCAGAAACCAAAAACAAAGAAGAAAAGTGTTGGCCGGAGAAAACCCAAAAATGTAAAAATGGAGGACTACCCAGCAAAGGCAGCTACTGCCTGGAGAAAAACGGAGCCAAAGGCACTTGAAAATGCAAAAAAAGAGTTTTAAGAGGCTTACCTTCTCCCTTTAAGGTGGCCCACTAATTAATCCTCACTGGTTTCAACCCCACGCACCCAGTTTTTATGAGCAAGACTCGGACTGTGGGAACAGCCTCACCTGAAGGGGGAAATTTGGTGAGAGACCAACAGTAGCCCACTTTGATATTAACAATAGGCCACACGGGCCAGCTGTACGGTCTCAGATCTTTTAGCCCAAATCGGCAGCTGGAAAACCAGCAACATGACTTTCCGACCCATGCATGTAAGGCTCCACCGAAGGCGAAGGACATTGTAAGACTTCCACCCATAACCTGCAAATTCAGAAGCAAGAACGTTACCAGCTGAGCCAAACTTATATACAGTGAAAAGTTCAAATATCAGTGTGCACAAGTAAAAATGAGGAATCAATAAATAAGAGGAACGGTCAGGCAGAACATTTCCCAACCATGGGATAACAGTGTAGTGATTTCAGTTCCAAGGGGGAGAAATTCGGTTGCTTTGCTCCTCACATTAACACCCTAAGACGTTATGTCCGACGGGGTCAGGGGGGCCTACCTGTGGCCGAGGCAGCGCTAATTAAAGGCGAGGTGCCGGGCGGCCATTTTTGTTGCTGGCCGCCTGCCAGCACCTGCCCCCGTTGCCGTCCCCGGCCTCCTGAGCAGCCCCCCCCCGCACCGTGGAGTGCCGGCTGCGCTCCGTGAGCCCGGCACTTCTCATGAGTGCCGGGCTCTTTTGCCGGCACTCCGATCCCTGGTGGCCCAGCTGGGCCCCGGGTCGCGCTGCGCTAGTCCCCTCCCCTTTAAGAAGGGGAGGAAAGCCTGCAATACCGCAGCACGACGTGAGGCGCTGCGGCACGTAGCGCCGCGATATTCCCTCGCAGCACCCCAAGAGGGAGGCGGGGCGCTTCCAGTAGCGCCCCGCTTCCCTCTTGGGGCGCTACCGATGAATTTCGGCTGCGGGGGTGCGACTCAATTTTTCCCCCCAAGCCTCTTCAAGACACTCGCTGCTTAGAACATAAGAACATAAGAAATATGGCTATGCCCCCTAAGCAACGCCTCGATTTCAAAATTCTCATCCTTCTTTTCAAATCCCTCCATAGCCTTGCCCCTCCCTATCTCTGTAATCGCCTCCAGCCCCACAACCCCCCTGAGATATCTGCACTCCTTTAATTCTGCCCTCTTGAGGATCCCTGATTATAATCGCTCCACCATTGGTGGCTGTGCCTTCTGTTGCCAAGGCCCTAAGCTCTGGAATTCCCTGCCTAAACCTCTCCACCTCGCTACCTCTCTTTCGAACTTTAAGACGCTCCTTAAAACCGACCTCTTTGACCAAGCTTTTGGTCACCTGCCCTAATTTCTTCTTATGTGGCTCGGTGTCAAATTTTTTGTCTTATAACACTGCTGTGAAGCGCCTTGGGACGGTTTACTACGTTAAAGGTACTATATAAATACAAGTTGTTGTTGTTGTTGTGGTTCTAGTTCCAAGCTTCTCTGCTTGTCTATGCCTCATGGTCAGTTGACCTTCCATATCCCAGAATGGGGATATCCACAAAACAGTCGCTTGCACAAATGTAAATTTCAATCGGGGATTGGGCAGTGCAGGGTGTTTGTTTCATTGCTGAGACATGGGGGGAAGATTTTGGTAGCGCCCCGAAAAAGTCAGCACCCCTGCGCCGTAAATTCAGTGGTAGCACCCCAAGCAGGAGGCGGGGCGCTACTGGAAGCGCTCCCCCTCCTTCCTGGGGCGCTACCATTGAATTTCATGGCGCCACGCCTGATTAAAGAGGAGGGGCCTAGCGCTGCCCTGCTGGATCACCGGGGAGCGGGGTGCCGGGAAAACAGCCGAGCGATCGCGGCCGGCACCCCGCTTAAAAAAGTAGAAGGGGGCAGGTGTGGGCAGGCGGCCAAGAAAAAAAATGGCCGCCCGGCACCTGCCCTTTAATTTGCGCTGCCGCGGCCACAAACACAGGCACCCTGATCCTGTCAGACATATCGTCCGGCGGTAGGTCAGAGGGCGTGAGCGAGGTTTGCGGCCGGGGCCCTGCGCACAGCGATGACGTCATCGCCGGTGCTTGTAGCGCCAAAGGGCACCACCGGCATCCGCTGCCACTAACCTCCCGCTGAATTTCGCGGGAGGCGTTAGCCACGCTAGGGGCTTTGCTCCCCGTTTAGCGCCCCGGAGGCGCAAAGCAACCCAAATTTCCCCCCACGGATCCTAATCCAGGCCCCTTTTAAAAGAGCTGCACGCCTGGAATTTCCATTGAGGGTGTCTCCTGATCTCCTCCTGCAACTTAAGCGGGAGATCGGCGGGACGCCCCCACCCTCCCCCACCCCACAGAGAAATGGTGCAAATGACAATGTTTGGAGCATGTGACTAAGCTCCAGCACGGCCTTACCTGGGCGTTGATGCACGGGTCAAAATAGTGCACAGCCTCCATCCTAGATGAGGCGACTAATAACTGCCGCAGCGCAGCAATGAGAATTCCTGGGGGCCTTTTTAGCTAAAATTACTGTGAATCTGATCTGGTACAATGTACAGTAAAATAATTCTGAATTTTGAGCCTTCCGTCGCCAACTTGGCTTTCCCTTCGGATCTCCTGGGCAGACCCGGCAATGTTGCAATATGTGGACAATGGAGAGGAGGCACTGGCACCATGCAGCCTCACTGATTGAAGTCAACACACACACTCCCAGTTCTCCTCAAATTGTTTGTATTAAATTGCTGTTTTTGCATTATCGGCAACTACAGTCATTAGACAGTAATAAGGAATTTCTCTGTTCAAAATTTCTTGCTCTCGAACCCAGCAGGGGTTTCAAACTCAGTAAATTTCTGAGCTGCCCTTCAATTAAAATGCTCTATACTATCATTACTTCACAGCAATCATTTATACATTTCGCAAAATCAAACCATTCTGCACAGCAGTAATCATTATAATTAGTGAAAGGTACGACCTGCTAAACACTTCCTTTGACACTGGTGCAGGATCAGATCAAGTCAAATTCACAGCTAATATCAGATTGAAATATTTACTTGCTGTTTGTTTTATTGCTGCCGGCCTTCTTACAGGGAAAGCTATCCAGTTACAGAGTTTCTAACTGGCCTGGTCTTGTGCCAGCTGCCATTTGTTAGCCAGTTGCCATGTCTTTGTTTTCATTAGAGCAAAGGAGGTTGAGGGGTGATTTGATCGAGGTGCACAAGATTACGATGGGTTTGGATAGGCTAGACGGGGAAGGGGCTGTTCCCACTAGTTGATGGCACAAGGACTAGGGGGACACAGATTTAAGGTTTTGGGCAAGAGGTACAGGGGGGACGTGAGGAAAAACCTTTTTACGCAGCGAGTGGTGAGGATCTGGAACTCGCTGCCGACGGAAGAGGTGGAAGTGGAGACACTCAATGTTTTCAAGGGGAGACTGGATAGGCACTTGAGGGAAATAAACTTGCAGGGCTACGGGGATAGAGCGGGGGAATGGGACTGACTGGATTGCTCTACAGAGAGCCGGCACGGACTCGATGGGCCGAATGGCCTCCTTCTGTGCCTCTATGACTCTATGGCCGCGATTTTATCGATCGATGCGGCTTAAGAGAGGGTCAGGTGGCTTCTGGGCTCCAGTCCCGCCCCCAACTACATCCAGCCCACAGACGTGATTTTACATTAATTGGCCTTGTTAAGCCCGCCCTGTGGGCTTGCCGGCTAATTAAGAAGAAGCCGGTCAGATGACAGCATTTGATGACGCGTCATCTGCCAGTTTTCTTAAAGGGACCACGCACAATTTTTCTTTGACAGCTCATTTCTCAGTGTTTGACAGCATTGAGGTGAGCTCTTGCACCCAGGCTCTCCAGAGACTCCCTCCTTAGGCTAGAACAGATGGCAGCTGCAGGTGAGGTTACAGAAGCGATCTGTCACTGGTGAGAGAGCTTCTCCCATTGAGGTGGGACTAGACAGCCAATTCAGAACTTGTTACCTACAGAAAAAAGTAAATACATTAAAAATGATTTTCCCAACATTTCCTTACCTCTGAAACTCACCAGTGCACCATTGGATCCTTCACACCACTTCTGCAGCTGTCATCAATGCAGAAACATTACAGCAGATCCACAGCACGCCACACTTACCTGGCGTGGTGTCCAGACATCGGGAAGCCCGAAGTAGAAGTGTCAAAATTGCAAAAGAACCTGTTAACTGCCTGTTAACAACCTTTGACAGGCAGTTAAGTGGTTATAATCCTCTTCCCCCTGCGCAAATCGGGGACTCGACACTTGGGAAGATTGATTGGAGGCGGGTTGACAGCGGGTTTCCTGCCCGCTGTCAATCTTTGCGATTTTGCCAGATGTCCCGCCTCCAAACCCGCCCCCTGAGCGCCGGCAAAATTCCGGCCTATGACTCTTATCTCCCATGGGATGAAAGTGTGCAGCGTTAGATGAGTGAAAGAAAGAAAACTAGATATAGTGCCCTTGACGACCACCAGACTTCCCAAAGTGGGCACACAGGGCTCGATTTCCGAAACTCTTGCGAATGCAACTGAATCTTACAATCGATTTTCTTATCCAGAATCCCCAATAATTCCCAAACTGTCATCCAAAAAAAGCGCAGTGTGTCAGTCAACATCTGAAAGAGGAAAGGTCAATGTTTCAGCTAGGACGACTCTTTAGGTTTTTCTCAGTTAAAAGTGGAGGAACTACAATGGACGGCACCGCCACTGGGGGAAGAAGAGAAGAAAGAAAGACTAGCATTGATATAGCGCCTTTCACAACCACCGGACATCTCAAACCGCTTTACAGCCAATGAAGTGCTTTTTGAAGTGTAGTCACTGTTGTAATGTGGGAAACACGGCAGCCAATTTGCGCACAGCAAGCTCCCACAAACAGCAATGAGATAATGACCAGATAATCTGTTTTTTTTTGTTATGTTGGTTGAGCGATAAATATTGGCCAGGACACCGGGGATAACTCCCCTGCTCTTCTTCAAAATAGTGCCATTGGATCTTTTACATCCACCTGAGAGAACAGACGGGGCCTCGGTTTAACGTCTCATCCAAAAGACGGCACCTCTCACAGTGCAGCACTCCGAGTGTCAGCCTAGCTTTATGTGCTCGAGTCCCTGGAGTGGGACTGTGAACCCACAACCTTCTGGCTCCAGAGGTGAGGGTGCTACCCTACTGAGCCAAAGCTGACACTTGAAGGAATCAGCCAAAGTTCCTGCTCCATATTACTATTCGGTGATTACGCTGCAATGTAGCTGAACATTCGGTGATGAAGTGCATATATCACACCCTGAAGAGGTATACAACCATGTATAAGTATTCTACTAGAGCTGTACCAATGCCATTCATAAACTGACCATCTGCAATTGTATCAAGGTGATGTGGTGACACTCGCCATATGACGTCCCAATTCTCCCTGGCTATGTTCCACCTTGCAACACAACCATTGCTGCCACAGATTAGTTCGGGAACTTGTTGTGTCGGAAACTGTGGGCATAAATTAGTCATTGTGCTTCCTGTGCAGTTTGCTTTCTTGCGACTGCACGGTAGCTGTGCCGTGTGCAGTTGCAAGTGGATGCAACTGATCTGCAAAGGCAACAAGGCTGATTGTGCAAGTTGGATCGGAAGGTCTTCGGCATCGCATGGCTGGAACCGGAGAATCACAGAGACTTTAGAAGAGTGTCAGATAAACTGGTCATTGGATGTCACGCTAAAAACAATCTCCTTGTGCAACAAAAATAACTATCCGAACAAATCTGAAAGGAATGTTCCTTTTGGCAAAGACAGACAAAGACTCTCAGTTGCACAATAAGTGCTAGAAAATAGGGCATGAAATGAAAACAAACAGGCTCCCTTGTTTTGTGATAGCTGTACAGACAGCCCAATGAGCAACATCCAGCTTTGACCTCTGAGGTCTTTCATTAGCATTCCTGCACTGCTGCAGTGACTACGCCACGAGAGAGAGAGAGAGAGAGAGGAGGATTCCCTTGAGGCCTTCAGAAATCACAAGGAGAGCTGAATGTCAGCATGATCTGAGTGACCTTTTCTCCTTCTGAAATTGTCTGTATCTACAGTACTCAGCCAGTAATTAAACAGTCAGAGCTCCTGACATCCACTTATTGATTGATTACTGCCTGCCTAAAGGCGCAGGATCCCTTTTGCTGGTCTTTGCACAAGGTAACCACTTCTCCCCTTTCAGTTTACTGTTCAGATTCACCGATTTAGCAATAATATCAAATGTAACATAAAAAAGCATACGGGATCCTGGGCTTCATAAATAGAGGGGTAGCATACAAAAACAAGGAAGTTACGATGAACCTTTATAAAACACTGGTTAGGCCTCAACTGGAGTATTGTGTCCAATTCTGGGCACCGCACTTTAGGAAGGATGTGAAGGCCTTAGAGAGGGTGCAGAGGAGATTTACGAGAATGGTTCCAGGGATGAGGGACTTCAGTTATGTGGATAGACTGGAGAAGCTGGGGTTGTTCTCCTTAGAGCAGAGAAGGTTGAGAGGAGATTTGACAGAGGTGTTCAAAATCATGAAGGATCTAGACAGAGTAGATAGAGAGAAATTGTTCCCATTGGCGGAAGGGTCGAGAACCAGAGGACACAGATGAAGGCGATTGGCAGAAGAACCAAAGGCGACAAGAGGAAAAACTTTTTTACGCAGCGAGTGGTTAGGATCTGGAATGCACTGCCTGAAAGGGTGGTGGAGGCAGATTCAATCGTGGCTTTCAAAAGGGAGTTGGATAAGTACCTGAAGGAAAAAAATTTGCAGGGTTACGGGGAAAGGGCGGAGGAGTGGGACTAGCTGAAGTGCTCTTGCAGAGAGCCGGCACGGGCTCGATGGGCCGAATGGCCTCCTTCTGTGCTGTAACCATTCCATGATTCTATGAAATAAGCATATATTGGGAGTGAGAAGACTTGGGGGGAGAAATTCAGTATCGCCCCATTTGGGACACAATTATCGGCCGGGCGCAAAGATTAGCGCCTGGCGCTAATTATCGCCTCCGACTGCAAACTTGACTTTTATCGCCCCTGGAGGTGATTGGAGCGCTAAATCAGGCGCTACACATCTGTCTCAAGGCGCAAAGGCCGAGGAGCGAGGCGCTAACTCAGAGCGCTGGCGAAGCTCGTGATGTCAGTCAGCAATGGAACACAGACACAATGGCGCCGGCCAATTCTTAAAGGGGAGGGTTGATCTTGCTTTCCATCCACATCCTGCTCATTGCAGCCTTGAATCTCGGCCTGGAGAGACCTGTACATCAAATCTGCTGGAAAGTACAATGGAGAGGACCCAGGGAAAGAGCTCAGAGTGCAGCCCCCACAGTCTCTTCTAAATTGATACAAGGAAGGGCAAATCAAAATGAACCTGCAAAGTGCTGCTCAGTACCCAAAACTCCTTGACACAGCGTTGAATCTCTCCAGAAGTCTC
This sequence comes from Squalus acanthias, assembly GCA_030390025.1. Classification (NCBI taxonomy): domain Eukaryota; kingdom Metazoa; phylum Chordata; class Chondrichthyes; order Squaliformes; family Squalidae; genus Squalus; species Squalus acanthias. The sequence goes on along the minus strand of CM059441.1, from coordinate 60,562,011 downwards.
TCTCTCTCTCTCTCTCTCTCTCAGAATGCGTGGTTCAAAAATGTCACCAACAAAAAAAGGCAGGAAGCGGTCGCCTTTAAATAGCGCTCCCCCAGTCCCTTCCTGACTGCAAAACGCTCCCCTCAACCTGTCGTTGCTAGCGGCAGGCGGTAAGGCAGGGGGCGCCACTCAATATCTGCTCCGGGGTGCTACCGGGGCGTTGCGATCTGCCGGTGCAGGAGATCGTGGCGGTAGTGTTTAGCGCCGCCGCAAAATGTCTAGTTAATTTCGCGAGCGGCGCAAACATCGCCGCGCCCCTGCACTGGTTGCTTTGCGCCCCATTAGCGCCCTCTTAAGGCACTAACGGGAGGCGCAACCAACTGAATTTTTCCCCCTTGGTGTTAATGTTGGATTTGGTGGGATTCATGGCAAGTTGTGTTTTCTGATTTAAAAGAGGATGTAAAACACCAATGAGCCAGTTATTGGGTCACAGATCCAGTTACATAAGGCAACATTTTCCAATATTATTCAGCCTATTAAGTCACTTGTTCTATAAATCACATCTGGTCCAAGTTTTAATATCACCAACTCACTTAACGTCAGTTTTGTTTCATATCGGAATTCAGTGGACAGTCCAATGCAGGACTTGACCAGATCAGATGCGCTTCACAACTCCTTACTTTGGATCGGCATTCATCACCAGGAAGACTGCTGATTCAAATAACTGATGCCTGATAGAGTCTTGCCTTGATACGAGCTGAACGCAGGTGAGGGGCCTCCACCTCACCTGACTACCAGGTCTCCTCATGGGAGTGGGATGACAGTGAGGAAGATTGATCTAAGTAATGAAATGACCCTTCCCAGTTTCATCCCTCAGAGTATAATTCCCTTTAAAAAAAAAGAAATAAAGGGAAAGGATTATTGTTCATTCAATCACTTTGTTATCAATATAAAAAAGCCACGCAGGCTCTTCTCATGATGCCAGTGGAGTTGAAAATTTGATGTTATGGCATCATCCATCATTTCTTCCCAATTACAAAGTTTTCCCTTGAAATATGCTGCCGTATCTCATATTTTTAGATTATCTGTAAATTCACCAACGGCCATTGCCCTCCACAAGGGTTACTCTAGAGACACATAAATCCAAAGGTCTTCAAAAGGTCTCCATTTGCTTCAAATTAAGAAGATTTGCCCATTACTAATCCATCCAGACTTGTGGTAATCCAAACGGAGAAAAAAAATCAGCTACCTGATTGTTTCTTTTCTTTCCACATCCACCGTGTTTATTTATAGTTCCGTCTGGTTTTAACTATCACCACTGTGCCGAGTATAATTCCCCAGCTGGGAGAATGGGATGAGATCCTATTCCCAAGCTGGTGGCAATGGAACTCTGTAACCAGTTGGAAGGATGTGCATGAGGGTGACATTGAATGACTCACCCGCTGATGTTCCTTCATTCTCTGCAGGGAAGTGTCAAACCTCTCGGTGACTCCTGGAAAGTAATTTATAGAGTCATAGAGTTATACAGCACAGAAAGAGACCCTTCGGCCCATCGTGTCCGCACCGGCCATCAAGCCCTGTCTATTCTAATCCCATTTTCCAGCACTTGGTCCGTAGCCTTGTAGGCTATGGCGTTTCAAGTGCTCATCTAAATGCTTCTTGAATGTTGTGAGGGTTCCTGCCTCTACCACCCTTTCAGGCAGTGAGTTCCAGATTCCAACCACCCTCTGGGTGAAAAAGTCTTTCCTCAAATCCCCTCCAAACCTCCTGCCCCTTACCTTGAAACTATGCCCCCTGGTTATTGACCCCTCTGCTAAGGGGAAAAGTTCCTTTCTATCTACCCTATCTATGCCCCTCATAATTTCACCTTTTGCTCCATCATGCTGCTTAATATTGCATTTTTGAACATTCGCAAACTTCACCACAGCTCTGGCCCAGGAGTACCGACCGATATTGCTGAAGAAGGTGTTCTTATTCCTTCTTTTCCACTGAGATGAAACTCTGCACAAGTGCGGGGGGTGGGCGGGGGGTGGGGTAGGGGCAGGGGGAGATCTCTGGTTGCCTAACTGAGATTGGGTAAAAATTTCCCAGTGGGTCCAAATGGTGAAGTAATAAGGAGTAGCACAGTTAGGGCAGTGGCTTCAACTGATAAGCAACCGCTGTTGGCTCCCAGTCATCTGAGGAAAGCCAGTGACCTCAAATGACCCTGGAGCACATTCGCCCAATGGAGCCCCATCAGCTTCATGCGATAAGCATTGCCACAGGACCATCGTCACAGCTTTTCCAAGTGGGAGTTAAGCACTCAGCCACTTGAGCGACCTACCAGGCCACCTCTTCTCCCTTCCCCCACTCCCTAAAGCACCATCCCTTGACTGGAATTTGAACTCAGCGTCTACACGACGCCGACCCTAAACGACAAGTTCAAGGCGGGTGTATTGCCTCTGATGCATTGGTCTGTGCACAGTTATTGTTTGCAGCAGTGTAGATTTGTCAGCTTTTTAGAATCAGGTGAATTCTGCTCCATTGATTTCCAGCCTGTCTCCTTCCACTGCTGTGACTAATCTTGCCATTAGCTGTTCTTTAGATGGTGCAGCATAAAGCCCAGCAGACAGGGCGATGATTCATGCTATTGATTTATAGATTTCCAAGTAGCCTTTTACTGACAGTCGTAGACACAATTCAAACAATAACAATTACCACCTTTATCCTTCCTTCTACAGATCTCACAGCCATTGTATGGATGCAATAAACACAGGACTGAGAGTACAGGGGGTATTTCAGCAATGTCACAACAAAGAGCTCAGCCCCAGATGTATTAGGTCACATGTACTCCTTAAAGGGACTCTGTCATCTTGCAGTAATATTGTGAAGCAGAATCTGCATAGGGCGAATTTGAGTCAAAGCCAAGACCCACTGACAGGGCAGAGAGGTGGAAGCCTGTTATTGTTTCCACAGCTGTGATTCCATGCCGTCTTCGAATATCAGCTTGATACGGCCCTTTAGCAATGGCTGTTAATGTCAAAAAAAAAATCCCTTGTCATTCGAAACTGTCCCATTCCACTTGTACCCAGACATTGAGTGGATAATCACAAAGGCAAAGCAGTGTGGGGTGGTGTAGTGTTACGGGCACTGTGTTTTAAAGTGATAGGAAGCCTATGACTCCCCACCGAGCGAGTCTTCACTGCTGGATGGACATCAGATGGTTTCCCACAAGGAGGGACACAGAGGGATAGTTGTTCCCAGGTAATTCGAATATCCTTCCATGTAACTGATGATCAGTGTTGGAACTGGACTATGAGTGGGCGACTTACAGCGAGTCTTACACATGTGGAGCATGACAACAGAAGGGAAAAAATAAAATGTAATGAAAACAGAAAGATGGGTAGCTAGAGATCAACATTAACAATCTAGAAATCACAATCAATAGTACTGCTGTGTTTAATGTGTCCCGGTGAATAAATAGTGAGTCCTTGTAATCTGTGCATTGGTGCGCATCATATATACATAGTACTATGTGTAATAGTGTTTAGAATATACTAATATAACAGAATCATAGAAATTTACAGCACAGAAGGAGGCCATTTAACCCATTGCGTCCAGCCTAATCCCACTTTCCAGCTCTTGGTCCGTAGCCCTGTAGGTTACGGCACTTCAAGGGCATATCCAAGTACTTCTTAAATGTGGTGAGGGTTTCTGCCTCTACCACCCTTTCAGGCAGTGAAGTTCCAGACCCCCACCACCCTCTGGGTGAAAAAAGTTCTCCTCAACTCCCCTCTAATCCTTCTACCAATTACTTTAAAGCTATGCTCCTTGGTTATCGACCTCTCTGCTTAGGGAAATAGGTCCTTCCTATCCACTCTATCTAGGCCCCTCACAATTATATACTCCTCAATTAAGTCAACCCTCAGCCTCCTCTGTTCCAAAGAAAACAACCCCAGCCTATCCAATCTTTCCTCATAGCTAAAATTCCCCAGCCCAGGCAACATCCTCGTAAATCTCCTCTCTAGTGCAATCACATCTTTCCTGTAATGTGTAGTAATAATGTAAAGTGTAATATACAATACAATAGAATTTTATTGTATTGCACAATCCATAAGTATATCTATACAATATATACAAGCAGAGTTCCAATGGCATTGGTCATTGCAAGTCTGAGGACGGGCTATTTTGTAAGGACCGCAGTTTATAATGTCAAAAGTGCCATACACATTGTAGATTGTATCGCGTAATGCAAAGCGGGTGAAAGTCAGTGGCGCGAACATTCGGTGGCTTCGGTCCTCACTTCAATGCCAGGCGCCAAACGGGCACTCCGCTGCGGCTCGCCAGTCGGGGAGGGCGGAAGGTGGGCCAGCTAAGCTGCGCCACTGGTCAGGCCCGTGGTGGGGGTGTGGGGGTGGGGGGTTCCCGGGGAGAGCCTTGAACCGGCCGGAGTTTTCTTGTGGGTCCAGAAGGAGGCGATCCCGGGCCCGCAAAACTAAAAAAAAAATGCCCAAGATTTCCCGGGCCTGTTATTTTTTTGAGCAGCCTCCTGCGGTCCCTTTGCTGGTTAGGCCGCTTAACAGGAGCTGCAACTCGGCGGCGCTTGCACGCCGCTCACTTTGCCCGTTTTTGTAGCTGAATTTTTGCAATCGGGGTTCTAAAACTAGCTTAGGGCATCAATTTGCATACTTAAGCAAGCCTTGCTCCTGTTTGAGGCAGGTGGGCTGCTCGCCCGGTATCAGGCGGACGTTGGACGTCGAGGAAGCAGCCAGGGTGCCCTGCCGCCCCAACTCCCTGATTCTCATCTGCCCGGCGCACATATCTCAGGCGAGATACGGATGACCATGAGTTGGATTTCTCCCACAGAGTGTGGCTTTAGGTTCCAATGGCTGCCACAGGTTCCAATTGCTTTCCTTTCCTGGGGCCGATTAGAAAGTACAGAATCACAGAATCCCGAAATGTTACCGCATTTAGCCTGTCAGGTCTACCTGAATGACCGAGACTGAATCCCACTCTACGGTTCACGCCCCATCTTTTAATATTCCTTGCACGCCAAGGCTGTCTCTGCTGCAGGAAACGTCTCCCCGTAATTTGGAAATGATTGGCTTTCTTTAGCATCTGTTCAAAGTGTGACACAGAAATGTGTACGTGTGACGAGGTGTGACACCTCAAGTGTGAAGAGACCACCTCAGAATTTTTCTATCGACTCACAGATCTCCCATGGTATAGCTTTGGTGAGTCTGAGGTGGGATGCAGGCGCCTGGGAACAACCACCACCTCCAAGTTCCCCTCCAAGTCACACACCATCCTGACTTGGAAATATATCGGCCGTTCCTTCATCGCCGCTGGGTCAAAATCCTGGAACTCCCTCCCCAACAGCACCTTCACCCCACGGACTGCAGCGGTTCAAGAAGGCGGCTCGCCACCACCTTCTTGAGGGCAACTAGGGACAGGCAATAAATGCCGGCCTTGCCAGCGACGCCCGCATCCCATAAATTAATTTTTTTTAAACGCTGTTACAGTAGGTAGGGGGAGGGAAGTTGGGTTGTATAATTGGGTGCGCATCTCCAGCGGAAAGAGCTGGGAAAGCAATTTGTGTGAAGATCTCTGTCGAGACTGAGATGCAAGTATTTTTTTGGATCGATTCATGGAGAATATATAGGGCTGGAAATTGTGGTCAGAGGCTTCCCGCGGGTGAGCACCTCCGAACCGCAAGTAAAAGAAATGACAGCCATCCATGGCTAAGTAAAGAAATTAAGGATAGTATCCAACTAAAAACAAGGACATATAAGGTAGCCAAACTTAGTGGGAGGATAGAAGATTGGGAAGTCTTCAAAAGACAGCAAAAAGTAACTAAAGGATTGATTAAGAAAGGGAAGATAGATTATGAAAATAAATTAGCAAAAAATATAAAAACAGATAGCAAGAGTTTCTATAGTTATATAAAAAGAAAAAGGGTGGCTAAGGCAAACGTAGGTCCCTTAGAGGATGAGACCGGGAAATTAATGGTGGGAAACATGGAGATGGCAAAAATGCTGAACAAATATTTTGTTTCAGTCTTTACGGTAGAGGACACTAAGAATATCCCAACACTGGACAAACAGGGGGCTCTAGGGGGGGAGGAGCTAAATACGATTAAAATCACTAAGGAATTGGTACTCAGTAAAATAATGGGACTCAAGGCGGATAAATCCCCTGGACCTGATGGCTTATATCCTAGGGTCTTGAGGGAAGTGGCAGTAGGGATTGTGGATGCTTTGGTAATAATTTTCCAAAATTCCCTGGAATCAGCAAAGGTCCCGGCAGATTGGAAAACTGCTAATGTAACACCCTTATTTAAAAAGGGTAGTAGGCAGAAAGCTGGAAATTATAGACCAGTTAGTCTAACATCTGTGGTGGGTAAAATTTTGGAGTCTATTATTAAGGAGACAGTAACGGAACATTTAGATAAACATAATTTGATAGGACAAAGTCAGCATGGCTTTATGAAGGGGAAATCATGTCTGACAAATTTGCTTGAGTTCTTTGAGGACATAACGTATAGGGTGGATAAAGGGGAACCAATGGACGTAGTGTATTTAGACTTCCAGAAGGCATTCGACAAGGTGCCACATAAAAGATTATTGCTCAAGATAAAAAAATCACTGGATTGGGAGGAATATTCTGGCATGGGTGGAGGATTGGTTATCTAACAGGAAGCAGAGAGTTGGGATAAATGGTTCATTCTCGGACTGGCAACCAGTAGCCAGTGGTGTTCCACAGGGGTCGGTGCTGGGTCCCCAACTCTTTACAATCTATATTAACGATTTGGAGGAGGGGACCGAGTGTAACATATCAAAGTTTGCAGATGATACAAAGATGGGAGGAAAGTAGAAAGTGAGGAGGACATAAAAAACCTACAAGGGGATATAGACAAGCTCGGTGAGTGGGCAGAGATTTGGCAGATGCAATACAATATTGGAAAATGTGAGGTTATGCACTTTGGCAGGAAAAATCAGAGAGCAAGTTATTATCTTAATGGCGAGAAACTGGAAAGTACTGCAGTACAAAGGGATCTGGGGGTCCTAGTGCAAGAAAATCAAAAAGTTAGTATGCAGGTGCAGCAGGTGATCAAGAAGGCCAACGGAATGTTGGCTTTTATTGCTAGGGGGATAGATTATAAAAACAGGGAGGTATTGCTGCAGTTATATAAGGTATTGGTGAGACCGCATCTGGAATACTGCATACAGTTTTGGCGTCCATACTTAAGAAAAGACATACTTGCTCTCGAGGCAGTACAAAGAAGGTTCACTCGGTTAATCCCCGGGATGAGGGGGTGGACATACGAGGAGAGGTTGAGTAGATTGGGACTCTACTCATTGGAGTTCAGAAGAATGAGAGGCGATCTTATTGAAACATATAAGATTGTGAAGGGGCTTGATCGGGTGGATGCGGTAAGGATGTTCCCAAGGATGGGTGAAACTAGAACTAGGGGCATAATCTTAGAATAAGGGGCTGCTCTTTCAAAACTGAGATGAGGAGAAACTTCTTCACTCAGAGGGTAGTAGGTCTGTGGAATTTGCTGCCCCAGGAAGCTGTGGAAGCTACATCATTAAATAAATTTAAAACAGAAATAGACAGTTTCCTAGAAGTAAAGGGAATCAGGGGTTACGGGGAGCGGGCAGGAAATTGGACATGAGGCTGAGTTCGGATCGGTCGAGGCCCTGTGGGTGGCGTAGCGGGCCCAGGGGCTGAGTGGCCGGGTCCTGCTCCTACTTCTTGTGTTCTTTAGATTTGAGGTGAGGATCAGATCAGCCATGATCTTATTGAATGGCGGAGCAGGCTCGAAGGGCCGATTGGCCTACTCCTGCTCCTATTTCTTATGTTCTTGTATTCTTATAAACTCCGCACCTACCTGATGGCCCCGGAGCTTCGAAGACTCGCGCTCCTGGGCCTGCGGACGGGCGCCTGTGTAAAGGCCCACGTATCCCGGGGGACGCAGGTGGTTAGCAAGCTTCCCTGGGATCACGTGGGCCGGCCCAACCAGTCACAAAGGGGGATCCCCATTATGCCTATGGGAGTTCCATTTACATATGGAATCCCCGTAAGCTGAATAAAAAACACACGATCACAGCACTGAAATAAAAATAAATCATCACATGGTCAAAATTAATGAAAATACAACTTAATTAAACATTTCAAACAAAAATGTAATTTTTTGAAAAATAAATTTAAACATTTTTCAAAAATAACCTAAACTTATGTTAAAAGTTTTCGTACGGTTAAATCATTAAAAAAAATTATTTTCATATTTATTTAAACCCTTACGCTGGTCAAAGAAGGTCCTACGCCTGCTTTTACCAGGTGTAAGAGTTTCACGGGTATTCGCTGGGCAGTAGTTGGGTAATTAGCCCAACTCTCATCCCGCGAAGGTCCATATCCCGGGGATGCGGTGGATCTGCCGAGCTGAAACTTAACAGGTCGCAAGTTGCGGGTTTTCGCGCCTGCGCATCGCATCGCACGCATATGCGGTCATAGGCCCCGGAAAATCCGGGCCACAGTTCATTTGGATCTTTTCCTTATTTACCAAATATCTGTGCTTTGGGGGAGAGGTGGATGAGGACAAGAGTGGAAATTATGCCCATGCAATGATCAGTGGCCTGTCCAAAATCTCTTCCATTTCAACTCTGTGTCTGCGCGTTAGTGCTTCACCTTTGCTGTTACCTTCTACTGGAACCCATTGCTCCCACTGACTATTCGAGTGTCACAGTAATGTAACAATAATATCACATCAGGGAGACTTCTACAATAACGGCTCCTCCGAAGTTGACTTCAATCAGCAGTTGTGTAATGAAAGACAATAACAAAAGATAATGAAGAAACACTAATATGTGTAGAGAGATCTCTACCATTTAGCGCTGCATGCCAATCAATAGAGTAATCTTCATCTTTACGTAATAAAGTAATGCAACCTGCACTGTAGTGAGTAAATGAGGACAGAGAGATGGATCGAAGGACAAGCGATGCAGGTTCAGAAACAGCACAAATGGATCCTGTTAAGGATTCTCAACTATAGTCTGAGCCACAGAATCACAGAATGATACAGTGCAGAGGAGGCCATTCCGCCCATCGTGCCTGTGCCAGCTCTTTGAAAGAGCTCTCCAATTAGTCATACCAAGCACAAAGCAAGATGGTTGTGGTTGCTGGAGGCCAATCATCTCTGCCCCAGGACATCGCTGCAGGAGTTCCTCAGAGCAGTGTCCGAGGCCCAACCATCTTCAGCTGTTTCATCAGTGACCTTCCCTCCATCAGAAGTGGGGATGTTCGCTAATGATTGCACAGTGTTCAGTTCCATTCGTAACTCCTCAGATAATGAAGCTGTCGTGCCAGAATGCAGCAAGACCTGGACAACATTCAGGCTTGGGCTGATAAGTGGCAAGTAGCATTTGCGCCACACAAGTGCCAGGCAACGACTATCTCCAACAAGCGAGAGTCTAACCACCTCCCCTTGACATTCAACGGCATTACCATCGCCGAATCCCCCATCATCAATATCCTGGGGGTCACCATTGACCTGAAACTTAACTGGACCAGCCACATAAATACTGTGCCTACAAGAGCAGGTCAGAGGCTGGGCATTCTGTGGCGAGTGTCTCACCTCCTGACTCCCCAAAGCCTTTCCACCATCTACAAGGCACAAGTTAGGAGTGTGATGGAATACTCCCCACTTGCCTGGATGAGTGCAGCTCCAACAACACTCAAGAAGCTCGACACCATCCAGGACAAAGCAGCCCGCTTGATTGGCACCCCATCCACCACCTTAAACATTCAGTCCCTCCACCACCGGTGCACCGTGGCTGCAGTGTGTACCATCTACAAGATGCACTGCAGCAACTCGCCAAGGCTTCTTCGGCAGCACCTCCCAAACCCGTGACCTCTACCACCTAGAAGGGCAAGGGCAGCAGGCACATGGGAACACCACCACAGCCAAGTTCCCCTCCAAGTCACACACCATCCTGACTTGGAAATATATCGCCGATCCTTCATCGCCCTGGGTAAAAATCCTGGAACTCCTTCCTAACAGCACTGTGAGAGCACCTTCACCACACAGACTGCAGCGGACCATGAAGGCGGCTCACCACCACCTTCTCGAGGGCAATTAGGAATGGGCAATAAATTGGCCTTGCCAATGACACCCACATCATAGAATGAATAAAAAAAATTCCATTCCCCTGCTCTTTCCCCAGAGCCCAGCAAATTTTTCCTTTCCCATATTTATCCAATTCCCTTTTGAAAATTATTATTGAATCTGCTTCCACCGCCCTTTCAGGCAGTATGTTCCAGATCAGAACTCTGCAGAATTTTTTTTCCTCATGTTGCCTCTGGTTCTTTTGCCAATTACCTTAAATCTGTGTCCTCTGGTTACTGACCCTTCACCCACTGGAAACAGTTTCTCCTTATTTACTCTATCAAAACCATTCATGATTTTGAACACCTCTATCAAATCTCCTCTGAACCTTCTCTGCTTTAAGGAGAACAGCCCCAGCTTCTCCAGTCTCTCCACATAACTGAAGTCCCTCATCCCTGGTACCATTCTAGTAAATCTCCTCTGCACCCTCTCCAAGGCCTTGACATCCTTCCTAAAGTGCGGTGCCCAGAATTGAACACAATACTCCAGCTGAGGCCTAACCAGTGTTTTATGAAGCTTTAGCATAACTTCCTTGCTTTTGTACTCTATGCCTCTATTTATAAAGCCATGGATCATGTATGTCTTTTTAACAGCCTTCTCAATTTGTCCTGCCACCTTCAAAGACTTGTATACGTACATCTGCAGGTCTCTCTGTTCCTGCACCCCCTTTAAAATTGTACCATTTAGTTCATATCGTCTCTCCTCATTCCTCCTACCAAAATGAATCACTTCACACTTCTCTGCATTAAATTTTATCTGCCATGTGTCTGCCCATTTCACCAGTCTGTCTATGTCCTCCTGAAGTCTGTTACTATCCTCCTCACTGTTTACTACATCTCCGAGTTTCGTGTCATCTGCAAACTTTGAAATGATGCCCTGTATACCCAAATCCAGGTCATTAATATATATCAAAAAGAGCAGTGGTCCCAATACCGACCCCTGGGGAACACTACTGCACACTCCCCTCCAGTCTGAAAAACAATCGTTCACCAATAATCTCTGCTTTCCTTAGCCAAATTTATCCATTTCCCCTTTTCGAACTGGGGTGTAACATTTGTAATCCCCCAGTCCTCTGGCACCACCCCCATATCTAAAGAGGATTGGAAGATTGTGGCCACAGCCTCTGCAATTTCCACCTTTACTTCCCTCAGCAACCTAGGATGCATCCCATCCAGACCGGGTGACTTTTCTACTTTGAGCACTGACAATCTTTTAAGTACCTCCTCTTTATCTAGTTTTATCCTGTCCAATTTCTCTACTACCTCCTCCTTTACTGTGACATTGGCAGCATCCTCTTCATTAGTGAAGACAGATGCAAAGTCCTCATTTAGTACTTCAGCCATGCCCTCTGCCTCCCTAAGAAGGTCTCCTTTTTGGTCCCTAATCGGCCCCACCCGTCCTTTGACTAGCCTTTTCGCATTTATATTTTTATAAAAATATTTTCGGGTTCCCTTTTATGTTACCCGCCAATCTATTCTCATACACTCTCTATGCCCCTCTTATTTCCTTTTTAAATACTTTCTCCCCTGTACTTTTTGTATTCAGCATGGTTCTCTACTGAATTATGAACCCAACATTTATCATAAGCTTCCTTTCTCTGTTTCATTTTAATCTCTATGGGGTAGAAATTGGACTCTGTCGCTCCCGTTTTTTTAGGTGCTACGTGGCCTCTTAACGCTCAAAAACGGCGTCCGGGATGCGCGCTCACACTTCCAATGGGAATTGTGCCGGACGCCATCTTGGTAAAGGAATCTGCGCACCCGTACCTAGCGACCGCCGGGAGCATGCCGAGTAGGTGGATTATGACATCAATCAGCGTGCAGCGCTGATTTGAGGCCAGCGCTGTCAATTTTAAAGGGCCACGCTCCAGCCTACGACCTGTCTTAACCTCGCGCAGCTGAACACAATGTTAGATGGCATGAAGGACCCCCCCCCCACCACCAGCGCAACTTAAAGGGATCATGAATGACTTACAGGTTAGTTTCTGGATTATTTCTTCTGACTGCTGGTGCAATTGTATGCATCGGTGTCCTCAAGCAACGCTTCCACTGCCTGGACCGCCCTAGAGGAGCCATGCAATACTCTGCTGAGCGGGTATCAAGATTTGTGGTGCATGTTGCACAACTATGCCATTATGAGGAAACTGCCCTTGCCACCACCTCTCAGATGAGAAGCTGAGGAGCAGCAACACAAGGAAGAGGAGGAGGCGGAAGTGGCGGAGGAGGAAGTGCAACAGGAAGTGGAGGAACAGGAAGAGGAAGGGAGGCTACAACGTACACAGCCACTTTCTGCCCGGAGTCTATGTGATCAAATAATTCATGCGCGATTCCAGTAACCTCAACCACACCTCCCCATTCACCAACGGTCCCACGCTCCTTACCTTTCCTCTATCACTGACCATCACACCATCCTCTTTCCGACAACACAAAAATAAAAACTACCAGACAATGCACATTCCAATCCAATTTTATAAATTCAATCATTACATAATGCAAACAAAAATAAACTAATCACCCTTGTGCATTTCCTTAGTGATGCCTTCCGTGTGCCTTTGCCTGTCCTAGTGCTCTTACGAGGTACTTCCCCAGTGGCTGCAGCATGGGTGGTGGAAGGCTTCTGACTGTATAAAACACTCGTTAGGCCTCAGCTAGAGTACTGCGTGCAGTTCTGGTCACCACATTACAGGAAAGATGTGATTGCACTAGAGAGGAGATTTACAAGGATGTTGCCGGGAGTAGAGAATCTTAGCAATGAGGAAAGACTGGATAGGCTGGGTCTGTTTTCCTTGGAACAGAGGAGGTTGAGGGGAGACCTTATTGAGGTGTATAAAATTATGAGGGGCCTAGATAAAGTGGATAGAAAGGACCTATTTCCCTTAGCAGAGGGGTCAAAAACGAGGGGGCACAGATTTAAAGTAATTGGTGGAATGTTTAGAGGGGATTTGAGGGGAAATTTTTTCACCCAGAGGGTTGTGGGGGTCTGGAACTCGCTGCCTGAAAGGGTGGTAGAGGCAGGAACCCTAACCACATTTAAAAAGTACTTGGATGTGCACTTGGGATGCTGTAACCTGCAGGGCTACGGACCAAGAGCTGGGAAGTGGGATTAGGCTGGATAGCTCTTTGTTGGCCGGCATGGACACAATGGGCCGAAATGGCCTCCTTCCGTGCTGTAACTTTCTATGATTCTATGACCTCCAATTGAGAAGAATGCAAATGGCCTTGGAGGGCGACCTCGAGCAGCTCTGGGCCCAGAAGGCCCGGATTCAGACTGCACCAACTCGGCCTGGGCTGCAGCAGTCTGGGCTGGCTGGCTAACAGGCTGACAGACAGCAAGCGCACTGGCGGTGGCATTGCTGGGAGCAGGAATGCTGTCATCCTGAGAGAGGAAAGCAGGTTTGTGCTCCACGGAGCCACTGCCACTCTCGCGGGGCGGTGCCTCAGCAATCCTACTGATCTGTTGAAGAACAGATTAATCAACTGCTGTGACGCCCTGGAAGCCCCTATGAACTGTGGTATCCAGAGCCATGGTGACAGCAGTCTGAGCTTCCACTGCAGCACTCAGACCTTTGGTGGAAGCTGTTTGTGCTGCAATGGAAGCTGAGACATCGGCCATCAGACGCTGCATCATGGTGGGTTCCGCAGCTGTGCTGCTTGAGGTGGCCACCCGTTCCATGTTGGAAAGGATGTGCTCAAGCTCTGCGCAAAGCCCTGTGCCAAATTGGTACTGGACACCTCTATGCTCCTTGACATTGAGCGCAGGCTTTCTGGCAGGCTTTCCAGTGCACCAAGCATTTGGGTGTGTGCACCCATCGGCCTTCTTCATCAGGCCCATCAAAGTCCTCATCTGACTCCTCTGCAGCAGAACTAGTGTGCGACTTCGCCCTCTGGCGAGCTGGTACCTGCGCTATCCTTTCCCCCCGCCCTGGCTCCTGCGCACTTGTGCCCGGTGTCTCGCCACGTGCAGATCCCTCCTCTATCCTAGCCTCTAAAATACGCAGTGTCAGTCTCTGAGCTGGTGGCTGCGAGTGTAAGATCGAGTGACGGTGTCTCTACATCTTCATTTTCTTCTTCCCCTTCCTCCACTGACTGGGTAGATTCCATTTTTTGGGTATCTGAAATGAAAAAGGGACAAGGGTTGGGTTGTGGTGAGGGGAGAGGAGCAAGTAAGAAGAGCGTGCTGACACCACCTGCAGCCTCTCACTCAGAAGGGATTGAGGGATGAGGGAGAAGTGGGATGAGAGAAGGAGGATTAGGTATCCTGATACCCTCATCATCAGTTGCTTCAGCGCCGCCAGTGGCCACGGCCTCAGCGATGCCCCTTCTCATGATGGCCAGCACTGTCTCCTCCACGGGGGTTCAAACATGCAGGCACGCTTGTCCTCCTCCAGTGCTTTGCTGCTGCCTGCTGTTATGCGCCACCTTCTCCAGCAAGAAAGAGACAAGTGTGTCAGTGAGTGTCCTGCAATGTGTTTGGGTGATGTATCTGTTGAATAGCTGCCAGTGTGTGAGAGCTGTGAGTTGTGGGTGTGAGGCTTGCAACAGTGCTAAGTGTGAGAGGGTGAGGTAAAGCAAATGAATGTTAGGGTTGAGAACTGATTGATAGGGATTGTTGGTAGGTGAGTGAGGGGCTGTAGTGGATGTAGTGAACTGAGCAGTGGCTGAGGCTAATGGTGCAGGTGGTAGGATATGCCATCTTGAAGATGAACTCACTCACCTTGATAACTTGTGTGAGATCATTAAACTTCTTCCTGCACTGCATCCATGTTCTTGGATCAACACTCCTGGCATTGACCTCTGTCGCTATTTATTCCCACTGCCTCCTGAGCATGTGTCTGGAGGGCCTCCTGCCCCCCTGTGGATACAGGACATCTCTCCTCCTTTCCACCTCTTCCACCAAGATCTCCTGTGCAGTGTCTGAAAACCTTGGTGCTCGCTCTGCCACATGCTCAGCCACAGTATCAGAGCACAGAATCAGTTTTCAAATGACTCCCACCATTTCTTGCAGCCACAATGCACCTCCCCTTGTTAGAAGTGCAGGCTGCCTTTAAGTAGTGCTCGCCACTCCCGATATCGGGTCCCCTGCTGATGCGTGCAGCCAATGAACAGTGCGGGTATTGCTGGCTGCACGCAGCAATCATGTAAAACAGCAAGCAGCACGAATTTACCATGCTGCATGCAACACAATGAACATGCGTGGGTTAATCGCGCACCGCGATCGCCATGCCTGTTTTCAGGAGTTAGTCAATTTAACCGCCTGTATCTTTAGCTCTAGCTTTGGATGCCCTTCCATTCCTCCTCGTAGGAATGTGTCTAGCCTGTACCCGAACCATCTCCTCTTTGAAGGTCTCCTTTTATTCATATGCTGTTTTAACTGCCAAACTTTGATTCCAATCCACCTGGGCCAGATCCCTTTTCATCTCACTGAATTTAGCCCTCCTTCCGTTTAATAGTTTAACATTTGATTTTTCCTGGTCCTTTTCCAGAACTGCTCTAAACCTAAAGATATTGTGATCACTCTTTCCCAATGTCTTTGCGTTTCTGGCCCCTCGCAACCTTTAATTATTGGCACATTGGTTTAAAGAGACGCTTCTGCCCAATGACTGATTGATATTGTGTTAGGTGTTAGAGGATAAACTCACGAGACTAATGTATCAGACCAGACTGTCCCCAAACAGCTGAAACACAGCGTTCGGACAATAACACTATATTTTCAACTCACTCATTAATTGTTGCATGTTGAGATTTTTGAGTATAATCTGCTGATTATAGTGATTAAGTTATAAATAATGGTTATTAGTCAAATGGCTCTTGCAACTACATTAATGGTGACCTCTGATCCGGGTCACCTTGATGCCAGGACTGTCCTCCACAATAACTGTGAAGTAGGCCACAGGAAGTCTTTAGTGGCCAGAGATTGAGAATCAGTACTACAAATAATAATCTAGGTGCCTATGTGGCAATATTCGTAGGAACAGTAGGGCATTCGGCCCCTCAAGCCTGTTCACTTTCACCTATCAAGTCATTCTATTTTTTTTAATCTGTTTTCGGTGATTAAAAACACACACTCCAAGTATCCACCTTTCACTTGTGCATTTTTTAAATCTATTGCCAGGTTAACCATTTGCACACTGGAGTTTCCTACTTCACGTTCAACTCAATGAATTTCTTACAAATTGGGTCCCGCATTCCTCTTCCCGTCATTCTCTTTCGAAAGAGGGAGTCCACTTTAAAAGACGTTTTGTGGTCAGGACATCTTTGAAAAAAGGGAAGCCTCAACTCCATGGCCCTTATCATGAAACGTGTGTTGCTCGGACTTAAAAGAGCAGATCTTTTGGTCTAAAAAATTAAATGGTTTTGATCTTGTGGTTGAACGAGTAGAAGTAGGCTTTGATTCTAGATTAGTGTGAACTGCTGATATAAATTGCTCATAGCTGCATTCAATGTAAAGCGTTTCTATATTCTGAAAGAGCTACTTGTTGGCCACTTTGTTAATAAATTCATTATCTGAAAATATGACAGGAATAGGAGCACAGTATGTTCTTTGTTATATAGTATGTTATATAACACCCTCAAAGCCTCCTTGAAAAACTGCAACATCCCCACCGACTCCTGGGAATCCCGGGCCCAAGACCGCACAAAGTGGAGGAGAAGCATCCGGGAAGGCGCCGAACACCTCGAGTCTCTTCGCCGGGAGCAAGCGGAAGCCAAGCGCAAGCAGCAGAAGGAGCACACGTCAACCCAAGCACCCCACCCACCCGCCCCTTCAACCACCGTCTGCCCCACCTGTGACAGAGACTGTAGGTCCCGCATTGGACTCGTCAGTCACCTGAGAACTCATTTTTAGTGTGGAAGCAAGTCATCCTCGGTTCCGAGGGACTGCCTAAGAAGAAGAAGAAGAAGAAGAATAGGATTTTGTCAAGTTCAACACTTGCGCATATATATATATATATATATATATATATATATATATGTATGTATGTAGTGTATATTTGTGTTAAGATATAAATATTGCCAAGTTTGGCAGGAAATCTGGTTTCAAAAATAATTATAGACGAGAATATTCAACCCATCTAGCTTATCCTTCCAAAGATATCTAATCCCACATCTAACTGCTTCGTAAACAATTTGAGAATTGTTGCTTCCTCACCCTAATTCCTGGTATTAATCATGCTTAATGTGAAGAAATATTGGCTGATATCAGTCCTGAACTTAGCTTTTACCAGGTTCTAACCAGGTCCCCTTGTCCTGCAGTCATAGTTTAACACACCAGTATTCCAGGTTTATCTTTCCTATTTTGCTCAGTGTACCTCAGTCACCTCCTTTCAAGGCTCCAGAGCCTGAGTTATTTCCTCATTATTCGGTCCTATGACACTAGGGATAAGTCTCATACAGCCTCTCAGCACTACATTCAGGGTTCTGATGTTTCCCTTGTGTGTTTTGCCTTGGTGGGGCAGTATCTAGGTGCATCTTGGCCAGAGCACTATAGCTTCAGCAGGACAATCTCGGGCTTGTTCTGTATTCATTTGGCAATATGGCTCAGCATCCTGTTAGCTTTCTTGATTGCTACTTTGAAATTAACTAAGAGTTGAGTCTACTATTGCTCCCAGATTTCTTTCAGCTTTCCCTCCCCCCGGTTACTTCAACACCATTCATTGAGTAGGGGCGCTTCCCACTCTTCTGTTGTGTAATATCTTGTCCTTATCCATATCACCTGTCTTAGCTCTGCCCAACTGTAAGTTTTATCGAAGTACTACTGGACTTCCTTGGCTGCCTGGTCAGACTCAACTGTTCCCCCCTCAAGTTTAGTATCATCTGCAAAGTTGACCAAATTGCAATCATCTGAATCCAAATCCTTTATGGTCATTGGAACCCCCTTAAGTTCTACAGTTCTGATTGTGTCATGGCTGGTTCTTTTTTTAACTCCTTCCTTCTTGTGGATAATAGCACCAGTGGTTCGAGACCACAAAACGACTAAATTTGCTTTGTCAGTAACACGATTTTATTTAAAAACAGCAAGGACTTTCTTTCTTTCTTTCTTTCTATAAAAAACTGAAATTATAACAGTCATAGAAACATAGAAACATAGAAACATAGAAGATAGGAGCAGGAGTAGGCCATTCGGCCCCTCGAGCCTGCTCCGCCATTCGATGAGATCATGGCTGATCATCCAAACTCAGTACCCTGTCCCTGCTTTCTCCCCATATCCCTTGATACCTTTAGCTTTAAGAAATATATCAAACTCATTCTTAAATATATTTAATGACTTGGCCTCAACTACCTTCTGTGGTAGAGAATTCCACAGGTTCACCACTCTCTGGGTGAAGAAATTCTTCCTCATTTCTGTCCTAAATGGCTTACCCCTTATCCTTAGATTATGACCCCTGGTTCTGGACTCTCCGACCATCCGGTAGGGAATTTTCTTTGTAAAAACACCTTTGGACGAGGGATTCACAACCTCAAGAAATCCCTTTGAAAGAATGAGCCTTGACATTGTGACCACATTGAAGAAGAACCCTTCAACCTCAGGGCCCTATTGAAAGATGGAACCTTGCTATCAGCATCTCATTTGAACAGAGGCTCAAATTCAGGGCCCTTTTCAAAGAGGGAACTTCAGTGTTGGAACCCCTTTGAAAGAGGGAGTCTCAACCTCAGACCCATTGAAAGACAAAGCTTTAACGTTACCATCTCTCTCAAATGGAGTCTTAAACTCAAGACCATTTTGAAAGAGGAACTTCAAATTTCATAACCCTTTTAAAGGGGGACCCCAGCTACCGGGATCCCATTCAAAGAAGCACTGTTACAATGAGTGTTCTGTGACATTAATGCCATAAAGTAAAAGATGTTTTAATTCATAAGGATTGCAAGAATGAATTAATCATTTGGATATTATCATGAATGGAATTTAGTCAATATTGCACAAAAAATTGCCATTTTTGTCCATAAGATTTCAAATACTTTAAAAAGTATTCGCTGTTCAATCTATTTCATAAGAGTTTTATGAATTTGTCATGTTGTCATTAGAATTACAAATATGGGATTCTGCAATCAACAACCTATTTAATAAAAATATTGAATTCTAAAACACTTCAAAAAAATGGTCAAAAAAGAGCATTGGCCCTGGACTGTGGGATCATTGATCGCACATTCTCATTTACCTGCAGTTGGACCCTGTTTCAAAGCAGTATATGGGGCGCTGACAAATGCAATCAGCTCACAATTCATCTGTCTCTGTACTAACCATATGGTCAAGTGATGTAGAATTGGTAGTTTTAGGGGTTAGCAATCACAAATTAGATTTTAATGGAGGGATGATAGTGCATTAATTACATTTTATGAAAAACCTTTTAATTCATAGCGCTCCTTTTCAGTTTTCTTTCTGCAACCGATCCTTGTGTCACACTTCCACCTTCACTCATAAACAAGGTTTCATCTAATGTGTGTAAAATTAGATTGTCCCTGAACAAACCATCAGTGTTAACAGTCAATTGACCTTCTGCCGCTAGATGTCACTAGCACATTGGCTCGAAAATATCATTCCTTCCTCAGGTCTTCTCCTGAAACCAAATATTAGACGCTTGACAATTGGACACAAGTTTATGGATGGCCTTCTATTTACACATTCCTGTATCAAGCACTGGTTGGATGATCTTGGACATGGAAAACTCTGTGATTGCAATTAATGCCACTCATGAATTCTCCAGCATGTGCTTACTTCCATGGAGCCAGAATGATTCTGTCCCAGCCACCCAATTCCTGAAGTGTGAGCACTCTATTACAAATTGGTGAAGAATTGGATAAGAGTTTGAATGTCAAGGCAGGGTCTTCTGGGCGCATTCTCCACAGCTCGGTCTACTGGGCTACTCCCGATAATGAACTTTTAGCCACAAATTCTGAGTCTCTCTGGACCATGCCATGTTCGCTAGTAAAAAGGGGCAGGACCACAACCTGGTCCTGAACCTCGAATAAAAGTGAGGCTCCCCCTTTCAAAAGAGTCTTGGGGTCGATACGGCCGTACTTGAGAGAGATTCTGATGCCAATGCCACTAGTGAGCTAACAAATAGGAGGCACACAGGAATGGCTTGGGTGATGAACCTGTGGACCTTCCCTCTCTCTGAGGAAGCACATGGCTAGCGGTCCACCAGCAAGTTACAGTATCACTAAAGGCAGCAGAAAGAAAAAGGAACCGAGAGGGTAAAAGGGGTCAGCAGAAGCTCTGAGGGGATAAGGGCACAAAAAGCAGGAGAAACGTCGAGGGGCAATTGGAACACCACAGGCTGGAGGGGCGAAGAGGGACTGAATGGCCAGTAGAAGGGGCTGGTAAGGTAAGTGGGGAACTAAGGACATGAGGGGTTCACAGAATCACAGAATCCCCACAGTGCAGATAGAGGCCATTTCGGCCCATCAAGCCTGCACCGACACATATCCCACCCTATCCCGACGTATTTAATCCCCCCTAACACTAAGGGTCAATAGCCAAATCAACCTAACCCGCACATCTTTGGACTGTGGGAGGAAACCCACGCAGACAGTCATCCTAGGCCGGATTCGAACCTGGGTCCCTGGCGCTGTGAGGCAACAGTGCTAACCACTATGCCACCGTGTTGCCAGGGTAAGAGGAGCACCAGAGGCGGAAGTATCTATCTGTGTCGATCATTTATTTCAGGTCATTGATGATGAGAAACCAGCAGCTTCTCCGCCCTCCCCTCCTTTTTTTGTTGGGCTGTTGTTTTGGGGCGCGCTTCCTTCCAACTCATTTTGAGAGCACTCAGGAGAAGCGCGACATCTGGCAGCGATCGGCTTGCTCAGGCGCTGGGAGACGCATCTGACGCCAGTGGAGTTAAAAGGTAAGGAAAATAAATCCTTTTTTTGGGGGGGTTGGGGGTGGTGAGGAGCTGCGGACGGGGTTTTGCGATTGCGCCATTTCCCAGGTGGGTGCTGGTTGGTGCCGACTGTTTGCAGGGAGAGGGAGGGAGGAGCTGGCCAGCTGCTGGCTCGGCCCCCGCCATGGCTGTGACACCAGTCGGCTCCGCCGACACTTCCCACCACTTCTCATTTATTTTATTTTCCGCCTCTGGACCATCGCTTGCGGTGAAACTCCAGAAGTTGACGCCTTTCGACACAATCGTCCCGCCGTTTTACAGCCCCGCTTTTTAAAGCCTTTCTAGTCAGGCTCTGACTTTTATTTCAAACCGCTTCAATGGTTTTCCTTTTTTTATGCTTACCTCACTCCTGCTCAAACCTATTTTCTTCCCTTTCTCTCCCTGATCTTGCGTGCTGCTTCACCAGCAGTCCTCTGGCAACGTACCCAAATGCCTCTTCACCCGTGAGCTCAGACAGAGAGAGCGAGCTATTCGACTGCAGGGACTGTCACAGTTGAGCTTTACTCAATATCCACACGTGTTTCCAGCCAGGATCACTGGATAGCAAATGCCTTGGTGACGGATTTCCCCCTCCTCTCCTGCTTCTGACTCCACTGCAGTCCTGGCTCTGTACAGGGATGAACCTCGCCCTAGTCTGTATTGCTCAGAAATCACAGGCAGTTCATTTTGCCATGCTGAATTTTGATTAAAAAAAACAATGACATCAATTCTTTGAGAACAAATTAAAGTTGCGTGGATGACTGTGGGGAAAAAACTTCTCCCAGTCTGCTTACAGGAGGTCTAATAAGAAATAAGTAAGACACAACTGATAACATCAGTCACTAGATTATTAAAAAGCAAAATACTGCGGATGCTGGGAATCTGAAATAAAAACAGAAAATGCTGGAAATACTCAGCAGGTCGGGCAGCGTCTGTGGAGAGAGAAACAGAGTTAACGGTTCAGGTCGATGACCCTTCGTCAGGTTCTGACTTTTATTTCAAATTGCTTCGACCTGAAACGTTAACTCTGTTTCTCTCTCCACAGATGCTGCCTGACCTGCTGAGTGTTTCCAGCATTTTCTGTTTTTAGTGAAGAAACAAAAGATGGGCCTGGAAGAGGTGTAAATGGGGATGGCAGAATCATCCACAGCTGCCATGTGGACAAAATAGGGGCAGAGGTAAGGGTCGGAAATTGTTGAACTCGATGTTGAGTCCAGAAGGCGAGATTATTCAGTCCGACTGAGAGCCTCCAACCCTCAATTTTGATGGCGCCACCTTTTGCCCTTCTTCACCCGCTGACGCTCTCAGTTTGCTGTCTCCCCCGATTCCAGGTAGAATTCCCACATCTCCTCCATTCCGACTGCTGCCTCCAAGTTCTGTTTCATGCAAAGGCAGAGGGACAATGGGTCGGGCGGCCTCTTTCTGTGCTGCATCATTCTATGAAACATTTCTCAACTGGTTTTAACTCTCCATAAAAGCCAAGGGGGAAAAATTCAGTCGGTTGCGCCTCCCGTTAGCGCCTTAAGAGGGCGCTAATGGGGCGCAAAGCAACAAGCGCCCGGGCGCGGCGATGTTTACGCCGCTCGAGAAATTAACTAGACATTTTGCGGCGGCGCTAAATACTACCGCCACGATCTCCTGCGCCGGCAGACCGTGACGTCAGTCGAGTGCGCAACGCCCCGGTAGTGCCCCGGAGTGGATATTGAGTGGCGCCCCCTGTCTTACCGCCTGCCGCTAGCAATGACAGGTTGAGGGGAGCGTTTTGCAGTCATGAAGGGACTGGGGGAGCGCCCTTTAAAGGCGACTGCTTCCTGCCTTTTTTTGTTGGTGACATTTTTGAACTACGCAGTCTGAGAGAGAGAGAGAGAGAGAGACTTCTGGAGAGATTCAACGCTGTGTGAAGGAGTTTTGGGTACTGAGCAGCACTTTGCAGGTTCATTTTGATTTGCCCTTCCTTGTATCGATTTAGAAGAGACTGTGGGGGTTGCACTCTGAGCTCTTTGCCTGGTACTCTCCATTGTTCATTCCTGAAGATTTGATGTACAGGTCCCTCCAGGCCGAGATTCAAGGCAGCAATGAGCAGGATGTGGATGGAAAGCAAGATCAACCCTCCCCTTTAAGAACTGGCCCGCGCCATTGTGTCTGTGTTCCATTGCTGACTGACATCACATGAGCTTCGCCAGCGCTCTGAGGTAGCGCCTCGCTCCTCGGCCTTTGCGCCTTAAGACAGGGGTGAAGCGCTTGATTTAGCGCTCCAATCACCTCCAGGGGCGATAAAAGTCAAGTTTGCAGTCGGAGGCGATAATTAGCGCCAGGCGCTAATCTTTGCGCCCGGCCGATAATTGCGCCCCAAATGGGGCGATACTGAATTACTCCCCCCAAGTCTGCACACAAATTGGATGCTATTCCCATATTCTGGGGAAGGGTCTTGCAGTATTGTCCGTGCACTCCTGGACCGGATGCAAGAAAACAGCCTCACTCCAGCCTCCAACCTCTCTCTCCATACAACACTTCATGTTTGCCTTTGTCCTGCGGATACTGCTAAGGGCGTGGCTGCTCTGAATCTTCCTCTGCTGTTTCTCTTAAGCTGCAAGTGTAACATCTGACACGTCCTTGATCCTCACTGTGTTGAAAGTAAGTCTCGCCACCTCCTGGGTCTCTATATCTCTTCATAGCATTCTTTCTCATAACCTGAAAACTGTGGCACTCCTTACCTCCCACACTCTCCCCTTCCTCTGGCAATCTTTCCAGCGATTAATCTCACCTTTTATCCCACTATCTTCAACTATTTGGTGGTATTCTGCACCATGGGTCTTGGCACTTTACCTAGGTTCCTTAATAAAACAAGCTGAGAAAGCAGATGTTAATGTGTAGTTTCATCCCTTGCCTGACGGCCATTGCAGTGCGCTTCTCTGCATTGCTGCAGCATCATATCTTTTCTGGCCTTCAGTAACTCTCCATATCCCACCTATATCAAAGGTGGATTTTATTCCTTTCAACGATTCCTCTGGTAAAGTTCAATGTGGAATTTTGCGGATACAAAAGTTAGTTAAGTGTGCTTTTCGTGCAACTTGACAAGAGATGTGTAACTTTTAAAACAGCTTCACAAAAAAACCCTGCTTTGAACAGCTTCGGAAATGGTCAGTGGCTATTCATTAGGGCATGAAATTGAAAACAGGTATTACCTGGCTAAAGAAATGGTCTGGTCAGTGACTAAATTGGATTTCAAAGAGTAGACAGAAGGCATAAAAAGACTCCAGGAGGGCAACTTGTTGAAACTGTTGTAAATGCAAATATGGTTAACTCTAACTTTTAATTGGTGCCTCAGATTTAGGTATTTGGAATGTCCTGGTTGAGTCACGGGGTTTTGTTGTAACTACAGGGTTGCTGGGCAGCAGTTTTTACAAAGTATATCAAATATCAACCAACCATTTCAACAAAAGCTGTAGAAATGGAAATGTTACCAGGAAGCTACAGCTCGTTCCTTCTCATTCTTTCCTAGCAAGATTCCACTGAAAGCCTGTTTTTCTTTGTGTCCCGCCGATCATTTTGGATGTCTTTGAGCTTGTCGACAACTGGAATGTTAGCCCCAATTAATTGTGACATGTTGCAAACTGCAGCTAAATGTTGTGCTTAAGCTTCAGCTTGAGATACACTGTAACAGCACTGCCAGGAGCAAAGGGGTAATATGTTTTTTTTTATTAAGGATAGAGCGATCAGAAGTTTGATTTTTGTGCTGTTACAAAAGGAATGGGACAGAATAAATGTCAGGAAAAACCAAGATGCGGAGATGCCGGTGTTGGACTGGGGTGGACAAAAGTGAGAAGTCGCACAACACCAGGTTATAGTCCAACAGTTTTATTTGAAATCACAAGCTTTCGGAGCGCTGCTCCTTCGTCAGGTGAAGTGAAGGAATATGAATCGGCAAAGCATATATAGACAGAGAACAATGTGTAGCGTACAATGTCAGACGACTACAGTTAATCTTTCTGACTGCCTTTTATCACACCTCGGCAGAGAGACAATCAGGTCAGTCAGGAAGGCATTATATCAAAGACATAGCAAGATACAACTAAGACAATGAGGTGGGGTCACAGGGGGTCTAATGTGTCAAATGCAGTCTGTATGGAAAACCATAAACTTTTAACTTTTTACTTTTTTTTTACTGGAAATCACATCTGTAAAAACCAAGATGCTGCTGCAAAGGGTGCAATTGTGTGGGGGGGGAGCGGGGGCTGTCAGGAATTGCTCCCCATTTGGACCGGACCTTTCCGAGCAGCTGTGGGAAAGCCTGCTGCACAGCTGCCCCACCTCACGGAGGCTTGCTGGGGGTGCGAATTATCGGGCTTCTCCTGGAAGATTCTCCCTCTCAGCCCTTGAAAGCCTCAGTGGAACTTATTCCAGTAGAGACCGTGTGCGAGTCTCTTTGAAGGCCCCAAGCCTTTACTAGGGTAAAGTAATCAACCCCTTCGAAGAAAAAAAGACTTGCTTTTATCCAGCACCTTTCACGACCACCAGACCTCCCAAAGCGCTTTACAGCCAATGAAGCACTTTTTGAAGTGTAGCCATTGTTGTAATGTAAGGAACGCGGCCGCCAATTTGAGCACAGCAAGCTCCCCACAAACAGCAATGTGATAATGACCAGATAATCTGTTTTTAGTGCTGTTGATTGAGGGATAAATATTTGCCAGGACACCGGGGATAACTCCCCTGCTCTTCTTCGAAATAATGTCGTTCGATCTTTTACGTCCACCTGAGAGAGCAAATGGGGCCTCGGTTTAACGGCTCATCTGAAAGACGGCACCTCTGACAGTGCAGCACTCCCTCAGCACTGCACTGGAGTGTCAGCCTAGATTTTTGTGCTCAAGTCTCTGGAGCGGGACTTGAACCCACAACCGTTCTTAATTCAGAG
Organism: Squalus acanthias; assembly: GCA_030390025.1. Lineage (NCBI taxonomy): Eukaryota > Metazoa > Chordata > Chondrichthyes > Squaliformes > Squalidae > Squalus > Squalus acanthias. Next base: position 60,536,115 of record CM059441.1, on the reverse strand, counting down.
GTGAGAGTGCTACCCACTGAGCCACGGCTGAGCAGATTGATTTGGGCTGGGGCAGACACTGCTAACACGCCCTTACAGGTACTGGTGGCCATGTCCTGGCTGTACAAATTACCTTCTCCTGATTTGGGAAATGGGTGTCCAGCCTTAAGCAAGGGCGGGCAGGGCTTCTACTTCACTGCGTATATGCTGGTGGAGCGGGGCCCCAGGGATTTCCAGGCCAGTTTCTTTACTGAGGTAATGTATTGACTTAAAGAGAGCTCCATACTGTTTTGCAATGTAGAATCCTTACCCTGCTGAATAAAGTGCTGCTCGTCAATAATAGCACAACAAATAGAATGACTGGCACTTGAAAAAAACTTACGAAAACACGAGGTAAGCAAAGCCATTAAGTAACAATGTAGATTTTGTAGTACTTTCACATAGAAAACATTTCAGGGCACTTCACAGAGATAGTGGAGATGAGTGAAAGTTTGCTTTTTTAAGACAGGGTGATAAGTTGCAAGGTGGAGATATTTAGAGAGAAAGTACAGCCAAATGGCTGAAAGCTTTGCCACCGATGGAGGTGTAGAGGGATGAGTGGATGCACAGGAGGGTTGGAAGTCCCAGGCTAGTACATAGGCACAGAGGAGGTTGCAGAGGTGGGGGAGGATGAGGTCATGGATAGACCTGCAAACAAGGACAAGGATTTTGAATTCAATGTGTTGTGGGACAGGAGCCAGTGGAAATTGATGAGAAGAGGGGTGATGGACGAGCATGACGGTGAAGTTTTGGATGAGCAGGAGCTTGTGTGGGGTGGAGCTCAAAAGGCCGGTGAGGAGTCGGGTTTGGAACAGAAGGGTGTCAGTAGCGATGGAGCTGAAGTAAGGGTGGAGGCGGGCGATGCAGCAGAAGTGGAGGTAAGCTGTCTTAACGATGGGTAGGAGATTTAAGGTTTGAAGCACAGCTCAGGGTCAAACTGGCCACTGAAGTTGTGCACTGTCTGGTTCCATTTGAATGAGCAACCAGGGAGGGAGATGAAAGCGGGGGGGCTAGGTACAAAGTATTGTCAGGAGCTGATTGGAACCAAATGAGGGTAGTCCTCTGGAGGTGGACGATGGAGGTGAGACTGTCGAAGTTGTTGATTATGTCGAACACCACAGAAAGACTGAAGGAGGCTAGGTACTGTAGAATTCGCAATTATCGCGATTTCATTTTTAATAAGGAGAAAACACAAAGTTTCGTTCAAAACAGCTTTTATTTCAGCGGAATGCTGTCAGGTTTAAATTGGACACAAGCAGCCTGTAAAATGGCCGCCGCACCGCGTGACAGAACATTCTAGACTTTTCAGCAGGCAGACAAGATGGCGTTCCAATAAACATTCTTGCGAGATCGATAACGATTCAGCACAGTGAAGACAATACACAGGACATTATGGGTTTACAGTATAAACATCGATACTGGAATCGGTCTCCCAGGTACAAAGGAAAGCCATCAAGGGCCCATCCAAAGGACATTAGTATGTAAACTCCCAACGGCTCTACGATGAGAGAGCCGTTAGCAGGTAGTTATACAGGACACTTGGAAGCCCCAAACCCCTCCAGGGGGAACACCGACCGATTTAACAATGGGAGAAATATTAACAGGTACTCAAACATTCAGGAGTAGCCCCGAAACCCATTAAGGACAGAGATCACCCATACAGGACTTTTTGGGCGCCAAACCTTAAACAAAAGAATGGACATTGTAGTTGGGCGGGAAACGGAAGAACTGTGCACTATAATTGCAGACCCCAAACCGTCCATTCGCTCTCTTGCTCTCTGGCCTCTTGCTCTTTTGCTCTTGACTCTTGTCGCTTGCTGCTGTTATCATCGTGGCTGCTCCTGTGTTTTATCCGGTCGATTCGTAACCTCGTGGCTGCTCCTGGGTAAAAGACTGTTGCAAAGACCTATGTTGGTAGCTGGCAGCAGAACCGAAGGCCCGGGATGAGATGAGATGAGATGAGATGAGATGAGAGGAGAAGAGAAGAAGACCTTATCCATCGCCACGGTCAGTAAATCCCGACCGCGCCTGTAGGTCGATCAGCCAAGTCTTCTCGACAGGAAGTTTTAACAAGACATATTGCATCAATGATAACTGGACTGTGCAAACACATCGTATCAGTGATATTGACAACGGTGCTCCACGATTAAACTTTGAAGCCCACCAACAGAGGTCTTCACTACAGCGGACGGTCCAGCCGACTGACCGAGCAGCAGAAGCAGTAAACAAGTGGGACCAGGAGATCTCCTGACCAACACGTGGGTGCTGCGGTGAAAAACATCCGATCAGCTATTCGGGATTTCTCCGAGTTATTACGAGTGGTGAGCATGAGTCTCGGGATCCTACGAAGCTAGTTTTGGGATAGTTATTGATAGGGGAGGGTTTAAAGTTTAAGGATATTTGTAATGTGTGCCCTATTTACGTTGTGCTGGTCGTTCCTCGTTTCCCTAAGAGTGATTATAACTGTTTGTAAGATTGTACTGTCATTAATCTGTGCATATGACATGTATTTCATAATTTTAAGTATCATGCAATAAAGATTTTCCATTTCGTACCGTTCAAACCAAGTCTACATGAGTTTTATCTCCATTACTGCTCTCGCATCTAAGTCCAGTGTCTAGAACCGTAAGGGAGAGTGATTCGAACCACTCACAGGGGTGTCTAGTGTTCCCAGACTGGCTGGAGACCAGGCCTAGACCCGCACTGACATACAGGCTACACAGAGCCGCGTGAACCTCACAGGCCACGAGACACGCAGGGTCAGGAGAGTATCCCTTACAGAACTACAAATGACTGTGGTTGCAGTCATAAAGGAAGTCATTGGTGACTGACTAGGGCAGTCTCAGCGCTGTGGACAGGGTGGGAACTGCACTGAAGGGTTTTTAACAGGAAAGTATGGGAGAGGTGAGCATTAAGTTGGGCAGTCACAATGCATTCAAGGACCTCAGGAAGGAAATGGATTTGGTCAGTAATTGGAGGGGATGAGATTTATTGCCTGACCTGTGCTCCATATACAATTCACTTTATTGTGGACTCCACCCAATCTATTTAATCTCCAGAGGAAGGTTCTCCAAAGTTCCTCGCAATCTGCTGTGTTTATTAACCCATAATTAGCCGAGTGAGTTAAAGCTGATCGATTTTAATCGTGAAAGAAGTGACGTGAATGGTGAAATTTCAACATTCCCAAAACTGAACTTAAGTGGGTGCTTATCATAAATACAACAATAACTTAACGTCTGCTGGTCGACTTTAAAGAGTAACTTTACTGCATGCGGCAGTATAATTCCAGTGTGTGTGGTGCACAGTAAATGTTCCCATTCAGTAACAATTACTCTCTTGTATTTTTCCCATATTTTTCCCGAAGCAGGTTTCTCCTTTAGTTTGGCTTATTTTAAAACTTGGAACAGGAGGTTCTTCCCCCCCTACTTTGTTTTCCTTGTATTGTTAACTGTTCAAGGAGGATCGAATACTTGAGAGGGCGGGGGGTGGGGGGGGGGGGAGGGAAATGGCTGCAGTCAGAAATTCACATCGACCAAAATCTGCATTGTAGTAAGGGGTAATTACTGAGAGGATCAGCGTGTTTGAGGGAAAACCTCTGATCAAATCCCACAAAAATGTGCCTGTCGTTCTGCCAGAGGGCAGTCAGCGGGATGGTAAAATTTAAACAAATCGAGGCCAGATTTCTTGGGCACTCCAGCTTTAGTACAGTGCCGCATTGTGCATCAGTCTCACCAGTTATTGCCACGGGCCTAACTTTATTGACTGCATTTGAATCCATATATTAGTATCGAGAATTTTAGTCGACAGAATTATGGTTTGGCTTTAGTTTGTGCGAACTGTAATTTTATTACTGTGCTTTTGGATGTAAAAAAAAACTTGGATGTTCTACTTGTCCAGCTTTGTTGCATAACTGTTTGCATATTTTTCTAAGGGTGATCAGGTTTGTGCTGGTCCCAATTGTGGAGGATCCTTTTGCAAAGCTTTTAATGTAACATGATCTGTGATGCAGCGCTGATTGTTCACAGCTCCCTCACCAATCCAGAACCCAGATAATTTCTCCCTTCCCACTTTTCACGTAGAGCTCAAAAAAAAAACAACCCCAAGTTTACCTTTCTTTCTCCACTTTGGTTTCGAAGCAATGTGCTCGACTCCTTGGGCGCGATCTTGCCAGCCCCGAGGAGACGGGTATGGAGGCGGGACTGCCGGGAAAATGGCAGAATTTGGGGGCGGGTGCCCAACCCGCCTCCGTGCCATCTTCCCAGGAGGCGGGTAGCTGCGGGAAGGGATTAAAGCCAACTAACTGCCTGTTAACAGGTAGTTAACAAGCAGAAAATAGGCTTGTCACCATTTTGCCCTCACAAGTGCGGGCTTCCCGAAGGCTCCGAACCGAGGTGAGCAGTGGGTCTGCGGGGGTCGGGGGGGGGTGCAAAAGTGCGCTGTGAAGGTAAGTGATGGGTGCAAGAGTGAAGAGGTGAGTATCTGAGGTAAGTGGAAAGTGTTAGAAAAAGTTTACTTACCTTTGTTTCTTCCTGCAGGCTTCAGTCGGTGGGTATGTGGAGAGTCTCGCACCTCCACGGCAGAGATGACAGATGGCCGTTGCATTCTCCAATGTAACAACCATCTCATTTCTGCAAAAGAAAGAGGTTTGATGAGGTCTTGAATTCAAGACCACATCAAACTACAGAGAATGTCAGTGTTTGACAACTTCACAGTGCTGTCAAACAATGACAGATGAAACATCATACGTTGACGTTCTCTGCAACCAGCTTTCCCTTAATTGGCCTGCTAAGCCCGCTGGGCGGGCTTAACAAGGTCAATCAAGCGAAAATAGCGTGGGTTGGCCAGAAGTTGATGGAGGCGGGACTGAAACCCGGCAAGTGGGAGTCCCGCCTCCAAAAGCTCTCCATTGACAAAATCACCCCCCTTTTCTCTGTTGGCAGGACACAATGTTTCTCAACCAAGTGCCTTGCTCCCAGCCCCCCGCCAATGCTGCTCTTGAACCACTCGAGAATGTATGGGTGAGACCCATTGTAACTCATTCTTTGACTTTTACGTCACACCACCATCCCTGAATATCACACGGCACCACTCCCAAACAGCTAGGTCAAGGTTTATCAACTTGGAAATTTGTCACTGGGAAAGCAAGGATATCAGCCTGGGTTCGAGCACTCTGCCTGGTATGAGAGTTCGGTACGATGGAATGCACTTCTTAAAAAGAACTCCAAGATATTATCCCACTGAAAGATATTCTCCACATAACAAAAAGAAATGTTCACGGTGCCAAATATCTTCGTTTTATCAGACCAAATTCTGCTGAACATCAGAAATTGGCGATCTAACAATAACTGATGGAATCAACATGTTAGCGTAACTAGAGGAAGTCTCTAGTCAATTCATTGAATGTCTCTGATGCGCTCAGAACATTTACTGCAGTTCAGTATTTGCTGTACGGCTTAATGACATCGGCTGGTGGTTGTCCAATTGAGTTACATGTTATTTGTCAGCTGTGGCTCAGTGGGCAACACTCTCGCCTCTGAGTCAGAAGGTTGTGGGTTCAAGTCCCATTCCAAACACTTGAGCTCAAAAATCTAGGCTGACACACCCAGTGCAGTACTGAGGGAGTGCTGCACTGTCAGAGGTGCCGTCTTTCAGCTGAGACGTTAAACCGAGGCTCCGTCTGCTCTCTCAGGTGGATGTAAAAGATCCCATGGCGCTATTTCAGAGAAGAGCAGGAGAGTGATCCCCGGTGTCCTGGCCAATATTTATCCTCAATCAACATAACAAAAACAGATTTTCTGGTCATTATCACATTGCTGTTTGTGGGAGCTTGCTGTGCGCAGATTGGCTGCCGCGTTTCCCACATTACAACCGTGACTACACTTCAAAAGTACTTTATTGGCTCTAAAGCGCTTTGGGACGTCCTGAGGTTGTGAAAGGCGCTATATAAATGCAATTCTTTCTTTAAATGCTATTGTTTTCCCCCTGCGTGCCTCATGAGCATTATGCACCTTTTCAAGCCTCTGCAATGCTTCTGGTAGGCCATGTCAGGAATTGTCTACGTGCGGTACTATGGATGTTAATACGGCATTACCAGGCACTGTGCTGTGGTGCGCCAGTGTGTCCATGATCTTCACCTTTTTTTTTTTAATTGGAGCATTTGTTAAGACCAAACAAGGCTTAAGATCAACTTTTTCCCCTTGTCAATACAAATTGATCTTTTGAGGACTCAATATACTGTGCAAGGTTTAGCCAGTCGGTTGTTGAAAAATGCATAGTTGTATTTTGTGAGTTAAAGAAAGAAAAGACTTGCATTTCTATAGCGCCTTCCTTTTGGGCTTCACAGCCATTGAAGTATAGTCACTGTTGTAATGTAGGAAACACAGCAGCCAATTTGCGCACAGCAAGCTCCCACAAACAGCAATGTGACAATGACCAGATAATCTGTGTTAGTGATGTTGATTGAGGGATAAATATTGGCCAGGACACCGGGGATAACTCCCCTGCTCTTCTTGAAATAGTGCCATGGGATCTTTTACGTCCACCCAAGAGAGCAGACGGGGCCTCGGTTTAACCGAAAGACGGCACCTCCGACAGTGCAGCCGCTCCCTCAGCGCTGCACTGGGAGTGTCAGCCTAGATTTCTATGCTCAAGTCTCTGGAGCGGGACTTGAGCCCACAACCTTCATGACTCGGAGACCGAGGGGTGCTACCCACTGAGCCACGGCTGACACTTGAATATGTGAGACTTAAATATTCCCTCGGTTAAAAGTGAGTGACATTAGTGCAGAGGGCTATTAAGTAACTGGTGTGCAAAGCAATTCACTTCAGGAAGGAGTTACCTCGCAGTGCAGCTTCAAAGACTGAGTAGCTGGTGCGTACTGTGAAAATTCAAACAGCTGCCCTAAATTAGCTAATGTGGTCTTGAGAAATGGTAAATCAAAATCCATCAACTGCTAACCAGGTTTCAATTATGCGTAGCACTACTCAATGTCAAAGAAAAACTACTCTAAGTACTGTAGTGTCAGAGATACAATGTTGTGGCCTCTGCTTCTCCTCAGCTCAGCTTGATGCTAACCAAATTCATTTTTTGGATGAGCGGTGCCATTTTTTTAACATTTATTTTCCCCTTTCCCTCCCCTCTTCTCCTGAAGGTGCCAATTCATTGCTAAGCTGTAGTTCCACGGGTGCTTAGGGGACCTCCAGTATCTCAGCTGTTCTTAATGTGTGGTCCTAGAGAGCGAGTGTCGGCTGACTATCTGACTACGGGGGGCATCACAGCCTGAACCTGATGTCCCTGCACACGCATTTCCTCAAGGGTCATTTGATAGTCAATAGGAGTATGAACTCTGGCCAATTTTTTCCTCTGAAACCCACTTGAGGTCAATTGTAGAACCCATCTATTGCTGCTCTGGCTCAGACCAACAAACCTGTTAAAGATTCCCTGCCTGGTTATATTTTCCACCATCTGTCCCACCCAAACTGTCGCGGTAGTAGTGTGGTCCTCATCACCAAATCACACCTTGGTCTTTTCCCCCTATTCCTCTGGTACCTTCTCCTCCTTCGAGCACCTCACCTCATTCTCACCCCTCTCACTTCTCCAAAATCCTCGTTCTCTACCGCTCCCCCGAGCCCCTCCCTCCTTTTATCTCTCAGCCTCTGCACTAAGTGACTCCTCAACCTCAGTGATTTCAATCTCCATCTCAACTTACCTTTCTCTTTCTCCTCTGATTTCACTGCCCTTTGTGTACTCCTGTAACCTCTCCCTCCGTATAAACTGCCCGATCCATATGCACGGCCACCCCTCAAATTTGTCGTCTCCTGTGGCCTCTCTACTTAGTGGTCCTGATCACAGACAAGTCCATCTCCGACCACTTCCTTGTATCCACCATCGTAACCCTTCCAACCCCACTTCCCTCTGCATCTGCTGGAATAAAAACTCCCACATCACTTACAACTGCACTTTCAAACTCCCAACGGCCTCGTTTTTGGTCCTCCATTTGCAATGATGCCTTTGCAGCGATCGATCTGTTCGACCACTCCCTCTCCTCCACCTTTGAGGCACTTGTCTCCAGTCAAACCTTTACTCTCTGCCATCCTGGTCATTTCCCTTGGTTAGCTGCCACCTTCACTCCCTCATGTCCAAGGGGCACAGACTTCAACGTACCTGGCGCACACCGCTTTAGCCAATCATCATCAGATCTGGCAGGAGAACACCACACGTTGATAGGCCTCACTCTCCTTTGCCAAAAACACCCGCTACTCTATTTTGGAGAGCAAAGATAACCCCGGCTTCTTTTCTCCACGACCAAATGTCTCCTTCTGCCCCTTTTCCCTGCCCCCCTCCATCCTCACCTGCAAAAATAAATGTGAGGAGCTCATGGATTTGTCATGAGGAGTGAGACCATTGCCATGGCTTTGTTCCCCTTTCCCACCAGGCCAAATCTCATTGGACATTGTGCATGTCCCAGCATGAGGTGTGTCTAAGGGATCACAGTATCTCTCAGGGCTGTGTGAATCTCTCCCAGGCCCAGTGTTGCACCGCTCCCACTCTGCACACCTCGGGGAGTGCTATATACATGTTGATGCTGCTTAACCATTAACCAGAAACTTAACTGGACCAGCCACATAAATACTGTGGCAACAAGAGCAGGTCAGAGGCTAGGTATTCTGCGGCGAGTGTCTCACCTCCTG